>OX419751.1:5791955-7066819 GCA_948477245.1 Thumatha senex
ACACATTTAAAACAGAACACAACTACTCGAAACACTCACACGTAAGCCCGATTGACGCGGATTGACCTGAACACACCCATCCGCATAGTCTGTGAAATATGCGGCGGCAAAGCAGCGGTGAATTTGCATCACGAATGGAAAACTACACGTTTCGAAAAATGTATCCTAAAATACAGGCTCTGCCTAGTTTAGGAAAGTATGATTGTAACTGCTTCAAATTATATTCCAAATATAAGTCGACTGTGTGTAAATTTTTGTATTAAATAAACATTTTTATTTTATTTTAAACACGAAAGTTTCTAAGTATGGATGTTTGTTACTCTTTGACGCAAAATCTACTGAATGGATTTTAATGAAACCTTACAATAATATAGCTTACATTTCAGAATAATACATAGGCTACTTTTTATCCATTAATTGTTTTTAGTCCAATGGTGAACACGTGTGTCATCTGTGCACGCTTCGCTTCGCTAGTATTGCCGTGCTTCGCTCGCATAAAGCAGGGCACAAGGAGCGGTATACCTGCTGCCATTGCGGTGCGCGAGTGCGAAAAAGACAACGAGATACACACGCGAGGAAATGTCATAAGAAGGAGCAGGATAACGCTCCGTGTCATCTTTGTGGGAATGTGTTTCAGTAAGTATATTATATTTATATATATGTACTTAATATATTTATCTATATAAGCACTATGTTACTCAACTGTTGTTCTTTGTTTGAAGCGCTCGTGGCCCCGCGGACCCAGTGTTCTGTAAACGATCACTGGGTTAATCAAGTTTCACTATGGCTGGCCTTCGGATGAGTGACCACTTTGTGGCATTTACATTTGCGAGCTTTTCCGTGCTTCGGAAGGCACGTTAAGCCGTTGGTTCCGGTTGCCAGTTGGTTCCGGTAACATGGCAGTCATTAAGTACAGTTGAAAGCCTGTAAAATGTCAACAGCAGGTCGCCACAACCTGCACCTGTCCATTTCAACACGGCAATGGGTTCACCACCGGTGAAATGTGGGCGTACAGTATGCCTCTGCCTACCCCTTCAGGGATAAAGGTGTGACAATATGTATGTATGTATGTATGTATGGTAATTTAAAGTTAAAAAATGTTCAGTCTCGATCTGGATTCGAATCAGCGTCTTACCAACGCCAGACGCTTTACCAACTACGCTATCGAGACCCACACGAAACTGACGTATTAATCCACTATTTTTCCGTATTAAGTCGACGTACATTTCACCTTATTCTTTGTTATATCTTCCAGACATACCAGTGGACTCCAACAGCATCTGAAGCGCTTCCATATGACCAAAAACAGGAACAGAACCTACTCTTGCAGTGTCTGCGGTAAGAGTTATGACAACCAGGCGGCCGTGAGGACTCATATGATGTTAGTTTTATTTTTATAGCACTGACTAGTTGACCATCATCATCAAAGCCGTGGGCTTCGTCAGAGACATACTTCGACCTCCCGTCGCACCTATTTAATCCCGTCGCTTATAAATTCTACAATAATGCATTAAAATTTGCTTCTTTCTTCGTTTAACAGGCGTTGTTTGTGTCGAAATAGAAATAGCAGTATTGAGGGACTTTTTTTTACACACCGCCATCTAACCCAAAGTAAGCTAATATAAGCTTGTGTTATAGGATCTAGACAACTGGATATAAACACACATATCTTGCTAAATATATACATATTATACATAGGAAACACCCAAACTCCGAAACAAACATTTGTGAAATTTATTTAAAAAAAAAATTTTTCTGCTTTAAATTTAAAATTTAGAAAATGTTAGCATACTTATTGCTTTTCAAAATTGTTTATAATGTTTAGGCAGGTGTCATCACAAATCGAATGATTATAGATGCAATTCTAAACATTCGTACCGTGCAACTTTGCTAAGTGCCGGTAGATGGCACCTTACGTCGCCTTAAGACGTAAAGAGGTGGATTAATTCGTCAGTTGCGAGCAGGTCACGGTGGTGTAGTTGGTAAAGCGTCTGGTGCGTTGAACCGGAAGACGCTGGTTCGAACCCAGCTCTTGACTGAAAAAAAATTTTCCACTTTAAATTTAAAATTTAGAAAAAGTTAGCATACTTATTGATTTTCAAAATTGTTTCAAACATTTGTGGATCAAACAAATATTTTTCCGACCTTGGAATCGAACCCGGGACCTCAGGCGCGGCAGTCGCATGCACTACCACCGCGGCACCGAGGCAATCATGATAAGAAATGATGATGATAGTAGCGCAGTGGTATAATTAAATGTGATCGCGGGTAAAAAATTAAGAAATATATAATTATTAAAATAATAATAAATAAATAATAATAAATATAATTATTAAATTAATAATATTAAATTATATATTAAATATTTATTCAATCGGAATAAATATTTGTGTGATCCGTAGATGTTAGCTTCGGAGTTTTTATGTGTATTTTGGCCATCTAGCCCAGAGTAAGCTTGTGGTATTGGATCTAGACAATTTATAAACATACTTATATATTTCTAAATAAATAAATAAATAAATATCCCTCACGCCTTATCCCCGAAGGGGTGGCAGAGGCATATTATATGCCCACTTTTTACCGTGTGGATTCCGGTCCCACGTAATAGGTGGTGAGCCCATCGCCGTGTTGAAATAGACAGACGCAGGTTGTGGCTACCTGCTGTAGAAATTTTCAAGCCGCCCATAAGGCCTTCAACCAGGCTTAACGACTGCCATTTTACTGGCTACCGGGACCAACGGCTTAACAAACCTTCCGAAGCACGGAAACGCTCGCAAATGTAAATGCCACAAAGTGGTCACCCATCCGAGGACCAGCCATAGTGAAAGTTGCGTAACTCAGTGATCGTTTACAGTACACTGAGACCGCGAGGCCACGAGCGTTTCAATTCATATTTCTAAATACATACCTATTATACCTGATCCAGATCCAACCAGATGTCAGGACAAATTATAAAAAGATATAGTCATGTTCTTACCTCTGCTATTACACATATATGTGTTTCTATTTATTAAAGTGGAAAAAGACTACAATTCGAGACGGGGATTGAACCTCACGGGTTAGTCTCGAATTGAATTGTCTTTGTCTACCCAGGGCAATGTTCTAGCCACCTGAACCACCCGAACCGTATCGAATCAAGTTAAAATTTTCCATCATATTTTTAATCGTCATTTTAAGAGTATGACGTCATTTTATGAGATAAAAAAGAAAAAGAATTATGAGTAATTTAGCAAAATAATTGCTATAAAAATGTATCAACATGTATGTAATTTGGCACTATCAACTGGCAAATACTCGCGCGCTTTCAAAATTGCTTTGATCAAGCCTATCCACAAGAGTGGGCATCGAGACTGCCAACGCTTTCCAAGATCTTGGAGCGGCTAATCAACAACCACCTGTCCAATTTCTTGAAAACTAAGGGGCTTCTTTCCTCCGCTCAGTTCGCATTTCGACAGTACACGAGCTTTTGCATACAGTTGTAACCACCTTAGAAGGTAGAAAGAGGTCCTTAGCGGTATCCTTGGATTTGGCTAAAGCCTTCGACACAATCTCGGTTCCACACTTGCTGAGGAAACTCGAAAGCGATGGGAGTCAGGGGATTGCGATTAAAGCTGTTTGAGAACTTTTATCTGGAAGAAGACAGAGGGTCTCCATAAATAACAAACTAAGTGACGAGCTAATGCTGGGGTACGGAGTACTTCAAGGCAGTATACTTGGCCCGACCTTATTCTTAGTTTATATTTATAATCTTTGTAAACTCCGGTTACATAAAGGCAAAATTATCACCTTTACTGACGACACTTCTCTTTTGTTCAGTGGCGATAGCTGGTAGGAAGTGTATGTCAATGCGCAGATGGAATTCAATACGGTTAGCTCTTGGTTAAGAAGTAATGTTTTAACTCTCATCATCACAATGTTGCCTACTGCCTCCGGTCTCAAAGACTATGAGTATAACTGCCCATTCGTTTGTTGATCAGTCCTCATACACTTGTACTACCCTGCAGAGTTCTGAAACTATGAAGTACTTGGGTGTTGTTATTGACAAGAGTATTACCTTCCTACCACACATAAATGTCCTGGTTCCAAGAATGCGAAAATTAATTAATATTTTAACTATCTGTCTGTCTATTTCAACACGGCAATGGGCTCACCACCTATTACGTGGGACAGGAATCCACACGGTGAAAAGTGGGCATATAATATGCCTCTGCCACCCTTTCGGGGATAAGGCGTGATGGATATTTATTTTATTTTTAATTAATATTTTTAGAAACTTAAGAGACTTAGCTATCTCTATATAATCGCCCTATAATCAGAATGGTGTATCATGCTTTATGTAAATCATTAATAGACTACTGCATTATTGCATGGGGTGGTGCAGCCAAAACCCATCTCATAAAGGGGGAGCGAGCACAGCATGCGATCTTAAGGGTTGCTAACGGTCTCCCTTTTCGTAACCCGACAACAGACTTGTATCTCCGATGGGATGTTCTCTCAATAAGACAATCCTTTATCTTACAAACTGTTCTAAAGCAGCATGTATTACTCAAATACGACCCAGAACGGCTAAAGGACAAACGCCGAAGGGGGGAGTCTTTAAGAGGATGACTTTACGAACAGCGCACTCTAATCACTTCTTTTGCCGGCCCTTATTTATACAATACTAGCTGACCCACCAGGCTTCGCCCGTGACATGCTTCGAACCCAGTGGCACCAATTTTATCCCGTCGTTTATTAATTTCACAATAATGTATGAACATTTTACAAATTACTTGAAATGATTACTTCTCCACTCTCAGTACCCACGACCGCGCCCGCGCGGCCATGTCGTATTATGGTTACACGAAATTAATTTCTTTGCGCATTTTTTTGATATTGCCATATCTCCTAAGATATTCATTTAATTTGCAAGGTGTAAAGGAACAAAATAATCTACATGAAATGCTGAAGCCAACTAACGTAGTAAAAATGATAAGGATTGATAGTATATTTGTGTAAATAGCCTTCAAACTACTGCTTTATAATTGCTGGTTTTTTAAAGTATTAAAATGGATATAGTATGTTATATTCTTAAGACTTTTTTGTAGACCTACATTAGATACACAATTGCACCGTACATTATTTTGTTATATCTCAAAGGGTTTAGGCAGCTTTTTTGTTGAAAGCGCCTATACGGCTTATTTTTTTCGACATCCCCAACAGATATCCTTATAATTTGGTCAAAATATACAAAAACTTAACAAATTATACATATAAACGCACACGCATACGCGCACACACACGGTCACACACACACACACACACACACACACACACACACACACACACACACACACACACACACACACACACACACACACACACGCGCGCGCGCGCGCACACGCGCACACGCGCAGCCACTTCTTATACACATACCTTGCAGTGTGTCCAATTATTGTAGCCGTAGAGTATTAGTAGTATTGTAGTAATATATTAGGTCATTTAATCCAACCACGGGGAAAACTGGTGACCTGTAATACAGGTTATGCTTGCACAAACCTACATCAGGCTCCAGTCTCTTACTAAATTGAAATAATGTTTTCAAAATTTGTTATATTTTTTTTTGCTGTAAACTTATAAAGAGACAAATAAAGTATTATTATTATGGATTTAATTTATTTAAAGCAATTATTTTTCTAAATTTTTCATAAATATTTAATAAAGTGGAAAAAGACAATTCGATTCGAGACGGGGATTGAACCCGTAACCTTTGCCTAACCACGGCAATGTTCTAGCCACTGAACTACCCGAACCGTATCGAACCAAGTTGAAATTCTCCACCATATTTTAATCGTCATTTTAAGACGGATTCAATACTCGTCTTGAATCGAATTGTCTTTTTCCACTTTATTTAAAAAAAAAAAATATTATTATACACTAGTTGACGCCCGCGGGTGCGAAACCGCGTGGTGAAGTTTTCTCGTTCTCCTTTCCCACAGGAACTTGCTCCCGGGATAAAAAGAAGCCAATGTGTTATTCTAATATGTAAGCTATATTATTGTAAAGTTTCATCAAAATCCAATCAGTAGATTTTGCGTGAAACAGTAACAAACATCCATACTTACAAACTTTCGCGTTTTAATATTAGTAGGATAGGAAACATCCAAACTCCGAAACAAACATTTGCTGATTACGCAAATATTTGGTACGACCAGGGAATCGAACCAGTGCCTCAGCGCCGTAGTTACTGCTCCAATAAATATGTATGTATTTAGTATAGCGCACGTAGCCTCGCTAATTATATTAAAATAGCTGACCCTCGCAACCTAGTTAAAAAATTTGATAAAGGAAGAACCGCTCGACCGATTTTGTACAAACTTCACATAAACCATTTTCTTAATAGTCCGAACAAAGCCTAAACATTTTGATTTGATAGGTGAGCCCGTTCTTGAGTTATAAAATCACAACGAAAAGTGGCATTGATTTTTATATATATTGATAAATTAATAAATGTCATTGGGACAGTTGTCCCAACGACATTTACACAACGCCGTCTGATTCCAAACTAAGCAGAGCTTGTACTATGGTAACCAGATAACTGATAAACATACTTATACATTTCTAAATACATACAAATTATAGATAAATGACACCCAGACTCCGAATAAACCATCGTGCTCATTACACAAAGTTTTATCCTTGGTGGGAATCGAACCCGAACGACCTCTTGCGTAGCAGTCGGATACACTCCCACCGCGCCACAGAGGCAGTCAATTTAACTCACTAACTATCTTCACGCTGTATCCCTGACGTGGTAGTCAGAGAGGACAGACTGCAGGCTTCACGATCCATGCATACTTCTTTCGCTTCTTGCAGATTCATCAATCGCTTCATACACGCTCGTCTGGGTATCCGAGTTCTTTTGACTTTTCCGTTTTTGAGCATAATCACTACTACTTAGTAATTTAGTGTTCTGTAAACGATCACATAGCTGGTCCTAATTTCAATGACCAATTTTTTATATTTCATTTACGTTTCCGTGCTTCGGAAGGCATTTTAAGCCGTTGGTCCTGGTTGCCAGTAACATGGCAGTCAATAAGCAAAGTTAAAGACCTTATGGGCGGCTTGAAAAATTTTAACAGCAGGTCGCCACACCCTGCGCTTGTCCATATCAACACGACAATTGGCTCACCACCTGTTACGTGGGACAGAAATACTTACATACATATCTCCACGCCTGTCTCCCATCGGGGTAGGCAGAGACTATGGCTTTGCGCTACGATCCTGGCATACAACTTTCGCTTCTTTCACTTTCATAAGTGTTTTCATACACACACGCCGATTAAGTTGACTCTTGACCTGACCTTTTCCAAAATGTCTTCTATTTGATTGACATATGTCGAGGTCGCCCCTTACCAGTTTGCCCATTTACTCTCTTCTGATAAATCTGTTTCGTTAGTCTACTTTCATCCATCCTCTCCACGTGTCCGAACCATCTAAGTATACCTTTTTCTATCTTAGTCACACTACATCTCTGTCAGGAGCCCTGGGGCTATGCTTCCGAGGGCTCACCCGGGATTCCTGGCTAGAGACAGATGTAGGGAAACGTGTGGTTTTAGTCGGTAGGAGTCCAGCATAACATCCATTAGGATTACCACACGAAAAAAAAAAGTCACACTACATCTTCACCATACCGCAATGTTCCCTTATCACACTGTTCCTTTCTTTGTCCATCAATTTCACTCCAGCTAAACTCCGCAGACTTCTCACTTCCACTGCATTAATTTTACTTTTATGATTCTTCTGCCACACCCAACTTTCACTGCCACACATAAGTGTAGGAATAAGTACTCCTCTATCATCAGCCAGTCTTGCCTTCTCACACAGACAGAATACATATATTAAAATGTGGGCGAATAGCATGCCTCTGCCTACCCCTTCGGAGATAAAGTCGTGACAATAAACGTATGTGTGTGATTGTATTTCAATAGATGTATTTTTAATTACAGAAAACATATTCAGCGGAAATTCAACTGCGAAATTTGCTCAGCCAATTTTAGCAGTCCGTACACCCTCGCAAAGCATAAGAAAAATAAACACGATAGTATAAGCGAAGACCAAACACATATGTGCGTAACTTGCGGGGTGGGGTATAAGAGTAGAAAAAGTCTATTGGCGCATATGAGAACCGCATTACCGCATCAGAACAGGGTGTAAGTATAAACTAACTAGGTGACAACCGTTGCTTCGCCTGTGGCGTACAATCTATACTAATATTATAAAGCTGAAGAGTTTGTTTGGTTGAACGCGTTAATCTCAGGAACTACTGGTCGGATTTGATAAATTCTTTTTGTGTTAGATAGCCCATTTATCGAGGAAGGCTATAGGCTATATATCATCACGCTACTACACTGGGGAGCAAAGCAGTAGTCATAAATGTCGACAAATCGGGCAAATTTTTATGCATCATTGTAGAATTTATAAGCGACGGGATTATATAGGTGGGACGGGAGGTCGAAATATTTCACGGGCGAAGCTGTGGGGGTCATCTATCAATAAATAAATAGTAAAGTGTGTGTGTGTACTTATGTACACGCGTAAAAGTTATACTGCTTTGGCGTAACAAGAAAAAAATATTTTTTAAATTTTTATCCTTTGCCCCGCGGTGTCAGTGAACGATCACTGAGTACGCAACTTTCACTATGGCTGGTCCTCGGATGGGTGACCACTTTGTGGCATTTACATTGGCGAGCGTTTCCGTGCTTCGGAAGGCACGTTAAGCCGTTGGTCCCGGTTGCTAGTAAAATGGCAGTCGTTAAGCCTGGTTGAAGGCCTTATGGGCGGTTTGAAAAATTTCAACAGCAGGCAGCCACAACCTGCGTCTGTCTATTTCAACACGGCAATGGGCTCACCACCTATTAAGTGGGACAGGAATACACATGGTTAAAAATTGGGCATATAATATGCCTCTGCCACCCCCCTCGGGGATAAGGCGTGATGGATAAATAAATAAATAAATTATCTTTTGCCTTATCCTGCGTTTGTAGAAAAAAATTTAATGTTGACTATAGCTAACTTCAGGGTGTTTGAAAACTACATTGAAATAAAAGTTGTCATGGAAACACTTGTCAGCTAACTTCATGGTGTCAGTTTTTCGTGTCGGACTGCGCGCGCATCGTAAAAAATTACTCTCATCATTTTTCCTTAACGCGCCAAAAGAAGTATAAATTCAAAACAATAATTTTACAATACCTCCTACTGTATGAAAAGTAGCTAGATTTGTTGACACTTATGATTACTAATCTGCTCTCTTGCTTAGTAGCGTAATGATATATAACATGGCTATATGTTATATATAATTATTCCTTGATAAATTTGCTATCCAACACAAAACGTTTTTTTCAATTCGGTGATTAGCGCGTTCAAACAAACAAATTCTTCAGCTTTCTATATTAACTAACTAACTATCTTCATGCTGTATCCCTGACGGGGTAGTCAGAGAGGAAAGATCGCTATACTTTGAGATCCATGCATACTTCTTTCGCTTCCTGTAGATTCATTAATCGTTTCATACATGCACGTCGGGGTATCCGAGTACTTTAACCTTTTCGTTTGTGAGCAATCTGCTCACGTGGTCTTCGAATGTAAGTCTCGGTCTACCCTTGACTCCTTCTACCCTTTATTTTTGCACAACAGAATTTAGTCAATAGTTCCTCTCTTACTAATTTCGGGATTATAATATACTAGCCGATGCCCGCAGCTTCGCCCGCGTGATAAAGTTTTTCTTTAACCTTTTCTCACAGAGTATAGTTAGCTATCATTTAATTTAAAATATAAATAACTAGCTGCCCGCCCGGCTTCGCCCCTGACATTATTCGAACCCCGTGGCACCCATTTAATCCCGTCGTTTATTAATTTCACACGGCTTCGCCCGCATAGAGAAGTTTTCCCGTTCCCGTTTCCCACAGCAACTTGTACCCGGGATAAAAACTAGCCTATGTGTTATTCTGATGTATAAGCTATATTAGTGTAAAGTTTCATTAAAATCTATTCAGTAGTTTTTACGTGAAAGAGTAACAAACATCCATACAAACTTTCACATTTATAATATTATTAAGAGTACTATTTCTTTTCAGATACGATTGTCCAATTTGCAATCGCGTATACCCAAATTCCAACGCTTTATCGACCCATATGTCTCGTATCCATTCTACAACCAAAGACTTCGGCTGCTCACTGTGTGGTCACAAGTTCACAACCAGGAAGTCCTTGTTACGTCACATTCGAGAGCACATGTCACCTGCGAAGATCAAAAAGTCCCAATGTCACCTTTGTGGAAAAAAGTTTAGTGTAAGTAATTTTTGAAGTTTCGCACACAGATTTTTTCGTAGGTAGTAAGCTAGGACTATTTAACCAATGGACGCGCGTATCTTACCGTTTGCGCCTATACCCTGCCTGCCATTTGCTAAACAGTTTTAGCTAAATCGCTGTTCCGCGCACTCAGTCTATCGTACACGTTCGGAGGGTAATTTATAAAGAAATATTGACGAAATGTGCTGTGAAATGGTGTAAGTTATAGCGGTCGAACAATTAAAGTTTTGTTTTCACTCGTAAGTAAAAATTTATTTCATTTACATAACTATTTTTAACAAACTACATTAATTATTGATACATACAAACAACTTAATCTACAAACAAACAAACAAAACAAACAACTTAGCCTATATTCAATATACTTTCATTCTCTATAAACATTATACAAAGAGTTACCATCTCAAATTAGCCGAATAATATTGTGTCAAATTCGTATTGCATACCTACATTTTTATGGGTTGTTAGACAGTGACAACACTTCATGCAAGAGTAAGAAAACAATATATGTGTAGTTTCCCCCCCGCACGAAAGTTGGTTGAACGTGATTTCATACTTTATTGAGTACATAACGCGTCCATTAGTTAAATCGTCCTAGGTAGTAAGTTAGGCTGATCCGTCACGCTCTGAGGTGTGCGGCTCGATCGGGTGAACCCGGGAACGCCGAGTGTACCCGAGCGAGACAGATACAGTCAGCTGCTCTTCGCTGTTGTGTCGCTGTTTAGTATATATTCAATTCATACGTAATAATTGATTGCGATTCCCGGTAAGAGGGGAAGACCCAAGAAGTGCTGGCTTGACGTCGTAAGGGATAACATGCGTGCCAATGGTCTCACTACAGGGGATGCCGAAGACCGTGCGAAGTGGAGGAGAAAATGTAGGAAAGCGGACCCCGGGCGTCGCGAGACGCAACTGGGACAGACGCTCGGATGATGATGAAGGCCTTAAAAAAATTCAACAGCAGGTCGCCACAACCTGCGCCTGTCCATTTTCAACACGTCAATGGGCTCACCACCTGTTACGTGGGACAAAAAGTGCATACGGTAAAATGTAGGCGTATAGTATTCCTCTGCCTACCCCAGCGGGTATAAAGGCGTGACAATATGTCATGTCAATATTTTATGGCCTGTTTACTAAGATCTTTTAGCTAAATCTTATTTATCTCTTATATTTTCTTACTTCTCCTTTCTCCTGGATAATAGCGTAATGAGATATAGCGCATAGTCTTCCGCGATAAATGGACTACAAACAAATTTCCAAATCGAACATGTAGTTCCTGAGATAATCGTTTTCAAACAAACTTTTTTATGTGGTTTTCCAGTTGCTTTCAAAAACCTACCTTCTTTTATATTTGGCACGTTAAAAGTCCGCCTGTAAGTAAGATTGAGCACCGCTAACTCAATCGCTACGGTAGGGACCCTCATTTTGACGGCCCAGAAATATGCCTTTTCACGATTCTCTTAAAGTACCCAGGATTGTAAGTGAAGGGAAACACGTGCGCCGGCAGAGATTTCCATGTTTTTATGGTGCGACATAAGAGAGAAAAAAACCTTTCGGTTCTGTTCACGATTGTGTTCACAGTGTAAAGATGGCATCTCTGCCCCGCCCGTGTCGTTTGAGAACGAAAGGGGGAGTGTGGGACCTATGGGGAAGAAAACTGTCAAATAGTTCATTGTAGAGGGCGCCAAATGTTTGTTACAAAGCAACTGTCACTCTTCATACTAGTTCGTTCGAAATACGTGTTTTTAATTACGAGTACTCGTATTTATTAAATAAAGGCTTGGCTTTTAAATGTTTCTCTTTTTTGTTTTTTACAAATCTTTCTTTAATTCAACGACTCGCCAGGTAGTTTTCATGTTGTTAGGCAGTTTTCCATAATATAAAATAAATTTGGAGCAAAAACAAAAGGCAAGACGAAGCAGATTAAAGGTTATGCTATGGACATTTGGCGGGAAGAGTGACAAGTGCGGACGCTTGCTTTAGATTATTTTCTAAAACTAGTGCATTTATCTTGTTTTATGTGCGGGAGTGGTGATTTCTTGGACATAAAAGTTGTGTTAACGTGCTATAGTGAAAGACAATGATATATATGCAGTGAAATGCTATTTTCTCTCTTGCCGCGAAACGTCCACTGACAACCTTAGTATAAGAATCACCATTATACTGAGGGCAAGGACCAGGACGGACAATGAGGACACGACATCGACTGGACAGGACTAATTAGAAGATAAGATTGAAGAAATATGATATAAAAAATAAGATTTGGCTTAAAGGTCTTAGATACCAGGCCATTAAATAAATATTAATAAAAAAAAAAAATAAGGTTATGCTATGGACTTTTTCGCGGGAACAGTGACAAGTGCGGACGCTTGCTGTATATTATTTTCTAAAACGAGTGCATTTATCTTGTTTTATGTGCGGGAGTGGTGGTTTCTTGGACATAAAAGTTGTGTTAACTTGCTATAGTGAAAGACAATGATATATATGCAGTGAAATGCTATTTTCTCTCTTGCCGCGAAAAGTCCACTAAAAACCTCATTATAAGAACCACTGAGGGCAAGGGCCAGGACCTAGGACTGAGGACTTGACATTGACAAGGACTGGACAGGACTAAATTAGAAGATAATATTGAAGATATTATGATATAAAAAAATAAGATTTGGCCTAAAGGTCTTCATAACCAGGCCATTAAATTATTATTTAAAAAAAGGTTAATGCTATGAAACTTAACGTTTTCTTTGTAAAAAACACAGCGCCCTCTACATAAAGTTTTGCGTTATCACCGTGGTAGATGCGGTAAATGCAGCTGGCGATCGTTCTGCGCATATCCATTGTTTTTTCCTACATTTGGAACCTCGAGACCACGGTTGGGGCGGACTGCTGTCTGACCTCCCTACCAACCCCGTAAGTTTCGTCCGTTAGTCTACAGATGCACCGCTAGTATGTTACTCCAATATTATTTCCAAATGCGCCAAAAGATGTATAAGTTCAAACCCCATCCAAATAAGACCAGTAATTTTCGTGAAAATACCAAAAATTTGTCTTTTTTAGCATTACGGCAGTAACGCCTTTGCCGAATGACGGCACAATGTCAAGTAATGTAGAGTATTTTTTTCAGGCTAAGGCCTAACGATTACATGCCACTGACTATATCATTGTAAATTAACTATTTTAAATATTTCACTAAAAATGAAATAATCTATAAAACGGGAACGGGAAACTTCACCACGCATGCGGAGCCGCGAAAGTTTGTTTGTTTGTTTGGTGGAACGCGCTAATCTCATTATCTACTTTTTCGAATTGAAAAAATGTTTTTGTGTTAGATCATGTTAGATAGTCCATTTATCGACGAAGGCTATAGGCTATATATCTTCACGCTACTATCCAGGAGAGCGGAGCTGTATTCATAAATGTTAAACCAGGTCAATTTTCATACATATTTGTAAAAGTAAAAGCGACGAGATCAAATGGATGCGACGAGGGTCCAAAATGTCACATGTCACAGGCGAAGCCGCGTGGATTAACTAGTGTTGAATAAAACAAAAATATTCATATTTGTTTCATAGAAAACTATATTTTTAAAGAGCATAGGATTCTGATGAAATACCATTAATTTTGATATGGTAGTTGTATGCAACTGGCGACTGCTGCGGTCCCGGATTCGATTCTCCCGGGTAGCAACAAATATTTGTGTAATCCGCAATTTTGGCGCGTTAGGGAAAAATGATAAAAGATAAAAAATGAAAAAAAAAAAAGAAGACGTGTGGCACTCGGAGACTGCCGCGGCATAGCATACCTTTGTTTTTCTTTGATATTAATTCAAGTTACACTAAAAAAAAATACCCTCACCCTCACCCCCACCCTCACTCTCACCCTCACCCCACCCTCACTCTCACAGTCACCCTCATCCTCACCCTCACACTCACTACCATCGCGTCTCGATCCGTGCGAGCTTCGTACAATCGTACCATATAATATATGTACATACACGTTAAGCCAACGCTCGGCCGTGCTCGGTGAACTTCGTGTGACCTCGGGTCTTAGGTTTTTTGCGTTATGGAATTTCTTGATTAAAGCCCGCTCAAAGCCCGCGATAAATGCAATAGCTTAAAAAAAAAATGATGAATGATAAAATGATAAATTTTTACGATGCGCGCGCAGGTCACCTTGAAAAACCGACATCTTGAAGTTAGCTGATAAGTGTTTCCATGACAACTTATAACAACATTCAAAGTAATTTTCATTCTTTTGATGTTTTTTTTTACTAATTATCATTTCTGTAACAAACAAAGAATTGTGGTATACGTGATGAAATCTTATTAGAACACAGCAGTATAACTTCTAACGCGTGTACACACACACTTTTTTTAAAATTTATTAAACTTTTTTTTTCTCTTTTATTACAGGCAAACAGTAAACTCAACAGACATCTGCGTGAAGTGTGCGGTAAAGATAAATTGGAAGAAGAACTATCTACGTATGAACATAATACAATAATATAGTGTAGTCACGATTAAAATAAATTATTTTATTTGTATTTATTCTGTAATATATGTAAAATAGATCATTCTCGTCTTGTGTAATTCCAACGTACAGAACAAGGAATTAAAAGGGTGGGCAGCGCGAGTGCCGCACCTCTGGTGTTGCAAACGTCCATAGGCTACGGTGACCACTTTCCATCAGGTGGGCCGTATGCTTGTCTGCCACCTCAGTGGAATAAAAAAAACCTAACCACTCCGGGAGTGCCGACAGAAGTGAAAACTCAATTTATTAATAATTTATTTATCTAGACGCGTTGGTACATGCATATATGCACACACTATAGCTGCGTATCGTAACGGGGTGTAGCGAGTCCAGAGATTTATCTCATCTTAAAAATTGCGTACCGCGCTAAAAGAAGTTTTTCCTTCAAAAATTGACCGGGATCGACGTTAATGATGATGATAAAAATATAATTCTACACTGAAAGAGTCCTAATTGATTACACAGCATTATTTAATAAGACCTGTAGATGACCGGAATCAACGTTTGATGATGATGATGATTATGGTCGCGAGTCCAGAGATTTTATCTCATCTAAAAATATGCGTACCGCGCTAAAAGAAGTTTTTCCTTCAAAAATTGACCGGGATCGACGTAAAGATGATGATGATAAAAAATAATTCTACACTGAAAGAGTCCTAATTGATTACACAGCATTATTTAATAAGACCTGTAGATGACCGGAATCAACGTTAGATGATGATGATGATTATGGTCGCGAGTCCAGAGATTTTATCTCATCTAAAAATATGCGTACCGCACTAAAAGAAGTTTTTCCTTCAAAAATTGACCGGGATCGACGTAAAGATGATGATGATAAAAAATAATTCTACACTGAAAGAGTCCTAATTGATTACACAGCATTATTTAATAAGACCTGTAGATGACCGGAATCAACGTTTGATGATGATGATGATTATGGTCGCGAGTCCAGAGATTTTATCTCATCTAAAAATATGCGTACCGCGCTAAAAGAAGTTTTTCCGTCAAAAATTGACCGGGATCGACGTAAAGATGATGATGATGATAAAAAATAATTCTACACTGAAAGAGTCCTAATTGATTACACAGCATTATTTAATAAGACCTGTAGATGACCGGAATCAACGTTAGAGGATGATGATGATTATGGTCGCGAGTCCAGAGATTTTATCTCATCTAAAAATATGCGTACCGCGCTAAAAGAAGTTTTCCTTCAAAAATTGACCGGGATCGACGTAAAGATGATGATGAAAATCTTACGCTTTTTCGATCAGGACACGTGTCCTGACGCCACGTGTCCTGACGCCACGTGTCCTGACGCGAGTTTAAGATTTTATACCCATTACAGAATATTATATTTAAAGTGCTCAACGCCGCTAAAGAAGTTTTCACTTCAAAAAACAATTAATGTCATTCACGCTCTGCTAGACGCCTTACGCTGTATCTATATTCTGTACTTCTTTACATATTTTACAGCAAAGTCGCTTCCCGCTGTTTGTCTGTATGTACCTATGCTTAAATCTTTAAACTATGCAACTAAATTCTATGCGTTTTTTTAAATAGATAGATTGATTCATAGGGAAGGTTTTTATTTATAATTTGTTAAGTGTTTGTATACATTAACTAAATTATAACAAAAATAAGCCGTCTGGGAGCTTTAAACGAAAACGCGGCCTAAGCCCTTTGACATATAACAAAATATTGTATGGTGGAATTGTGTATCAAATATAGGTCTACAAAAAAGTTCGCGACAGTATATATTATGTATATCTCTTAAGGATAACATACTAAATCCATTTTATACTTTAAAAAACTAGCAATTATAAAGCTTTAATTTGAAGGCTATGTACACAAATATGTGATTCATCCTTATCATTTTCATGAAGATTATTTTTTCTCTTCACACATTTCAAATTAAATGCATATCTTAGTAGATATAGCAAATTCAAAATAATGCGCAAAAGAGCGGAGAAGTAATCATTGAATTTGGAAAATTATTGTGAACGACGAACGGGAATAAATGGGCGCCCGGGGTTCGAAGTATGTCACAGGCTTCGCCAGGTTAGCTAGTGATACATACACACATGTCAGTGTTCAACTGCTGACGCCAAATATGATCTCCCGCTTTGCAAAGGAGGGAAGAGGCATTACGTTCTTTTCTTACTTCCTCACATTATCTTCTGATTAATTTCGTTGCGGGTTCCAAGACATGCTAACTTCTCCTGGGACATCACCGAGATCGAGCTCGGTGTTTTGCTCATTGCTGTAGATCCTGGTTTACAGGAGTCACAGTAATGGGAATGCGGGTGGGATTACTCCCATACATACATACATATTGTCACGCGTTTATCCCCGAAGGGGTAGGCAGAGGCATATTAAACGCCCACATTTCACCGTATGCATTTTTGTCCCACGTAACAGGTGGTGAGCCCATTGCCGTGTTGAAATGGACAGGCGCAGGCTGTGGGACCTGCTGTTGAATGTTTTTAAGCCGCCCATAAGACCTTCAACTTGGCTTAACGACTGCCATTTTATTGGCAACCGGGACCAACGGCTTAACGTGCCTTCCGAAGCACGGAACTGGGTCTAAAGGGCCGAATAAATTTAATAAAATGTGTCTATTTTAGATGTTAAATTTGGAAGAAATTTTGAACCCCTTGACTTTTTAGTGAGGTGGTAACAAAAAGGTCTTATGTGCTAGACACTAATTAGCACGACCAATTAAAGTCCTGGTAGTCTCGGAGTGAGTACGTAGTGATACATAAAGTGTTCGAAAATGTGCATGAGTTATGGAATGTAAAATGTTGCAGCGTTCTTTGTGTTGTGCCAAATCTGCATAGAAAGCTCTAGTAAAGGCTGTTTACACTGTTGATTGATGGCACTTTGTGGAACTTGCTACACATCTTGAACAAAAACACTTGTACTGTTCCACTTATTTATTATGTGTAATAATAAACATAATGTATTTCGGATGTCACATCCGAAATACATTAAATATGTGATAACCTTTGAAAATGCCGTAAGGCGAAACCGGTCAGGTAAAATAATAAATAAGTGCAACAGTACAAGTGTTTTTGTTCAAGATCTCTAGTAAAGGGTCCACTGCTTTACTAGGGCATGGACCAGGACATAGGACTAAGGACTTGACATCGACAAAACACTAGAAATGACTGAAACCTAGGACCAAGTATCATATGGACAGAGCATTAACATAAACCGTGCTGTTGCCGTTCTTGTATCCATGCTCTATTTTTGTCTATCGTTAAGAATGTCATAAAGTGAAAATGACAGCAAGTGTAATTTTGGCAACGTCACCCTCTCTGTGTGGAGTGTATCCACTGTTGCAACCGAAGGGTATCAAACTTTGTGTTTAGGTACCGGTTACAGCTTATTTTCTGAATAACCTTATTAGATATTTATTGCAATATATCAAAAATCAGTATAATGTTGTGAGTTGCGGTATTCTGTTACTTGAGAGCTAAGATAAACAATATATTAGATATAACAATACAATTGAGAGGTAAGAAACATTCGTGGAAACGCATTAATTGCATTGCAATATTGTAGTCATTTATAGGGATTCAAAACCTAGTCCTAAACCAATGCATACCGAAAGTTGCACACTATCATAAAATGGACACGCTAAACAATTTACAATTGAAATAAGCATTAATATTGTAGTTATTTGTAGGAAATTCAAGACCTAGTTACGCACACTAATGCACTCTGATACACACTACCATAAAATACGCAAAAAATTATTGGGCTCTGTCCATATGATACTTGGTCCTAGACTGAAACTAAATTATAAGATTATATAAATACTAAAGAACAGGCTGTATGGACTAAGTTTCCTTTGCCTGGCCAAGATGGGCGAAGACAACTAACAACAGGACTTTTGGCGCGAAGATGAGCAGTGACGCACGTTTGTCGTATATTATTTTCAAAAACTAGTGTAAAATTCGTGTTTTAGTGTTTAATAATGGTGGAATATTAATGAAAATTCGTGTTATAGTGTTTAATAATGGTGGAATATTATACATAAAGAGTTCGGAAGTGCATTAGTTAAAGAAAGTGATATATTGCAATGAATAGCGGAGTTGTTTGTGTTAGTGACAAAATTCCATAGAGAGCTGCAATCCACTGTCTTATTGGGGCACGGACTAGGGCCTAGGACTGAGGACTTGACATCGACGAACGACTAGACTGGACTAAAACAAAATAACAAGAAAATATTAAATACTGAAGACTAGGCTGTATGGACTAAGTTTCCTTTGCCTGCCCAAGATGGGAGAAGACAAATAATAAATAAAATAATCGAAATCTGTCATCTCGTTCACGATATTGGGATATTGTTTTTGGTGTCTTTGTGAAGTAAAATCTCCAGTAAAATCAAAATGCTTGCCATCAGAAACCTGCTGCGAACAAACCCCCAAATTATCAGGAATGTTATTCAACAAAGAAACATGAGCGCAGTCTCTGTTCCCGCTAGAAACAAAATTACGACAGGGGTAAGCTTTTTGATCACAGTTTTGCAAATTAATTTGGTCTAAAGCGAGTTACAGTGTTATAAATGCAATTTAATCATACAATAGTGATTTTCATCACGAGTAGTGTCAATTTAAGTTAAAATTTCAATATTTATGTTACGTAATAATGGAATACTTTGTTATAGGTTATCTTTATGTAATGCTCGTTATCAACGACTGTATTCCTTGGTAGGACTTAAATTGAATTACTCAGAATGTGACTATTCACACTAATTTAAAATGTTTAGAGTAACATACTTTTCCATAATAGAAAATTACACTTCCAGAAAGTCATATTTGTGAATAACTTTATAGTTTCTGTTTTTATAATAGGCCTGTACCTCTTATTGTCCATTAATATGGTAAATTATTACTACTTTCATACAAAACTTGTTCCTGTCACAGCAGGGTTTACTTCTGTGTGATTTAGATGTTTTCTAAATATCTATTTCTGTCGTTATGTTGACAAGCAAGAAAATTTAACACTAAATCACCACATTTTCCAGTTTATTATATTACATTTTAACTAACTGATGACTACAGGTATTACATCAAAATTGCAAATTATGTGATGCTACAAAATCATACATAGCCCCTCATAATTAGCCGTCATCGGTAATAATAAAGACATTAGTATTGTATTCAAAATGATCTTAATGCATATGAAACTTTAACCATATCTCATTTGGATAAAATTCATATTAAAATGGAAGCCATTTCTTTTGATTCTAAACCATTCACTATGCCATTTAATTAGCCTAAAATTTTTACATTTCATAGGACAATTTTTAACAGTTTGGCAAGCACCACCATCTCTTAAATCAAAATTACTTTAATTTCACAGTGTGATTTAGACTGTGTTGTCGTCCATTATGATATTTCTGATGAATATTGTTTTTAAAGATGGTAGTTGCCCCCCCTGGTCACTATTATTGACACTTACTGTACTATTCACTGTGAAGAAAAATATTTGACATAAAATTTCAAATGGAAGTCAAGGTGATGAACAAAATTTAAAAGAAACAAAACAGGAATTTTATAAATTGGTTATCAAAAGTTGCTTAAAATTGTTAAAAAAATTATATACTCAGCAGTGTGATAAAACTGAATTGACAGTATCTAGCATGTTATATTTAGAATTTTTAACTAACTTATATACATGGCAGTGTGATAAAGGGGAATTGACAGTATTCCATTTTAAAATTATTAACCAATTTATAAACTCTGCACTGTGACAGAGCAGAATTGGCTGTGACCAGTATGTCGTGTTTATAGTTATAACACACAAGCTTGTGTTATAATTATTATTACATTGCAGTGTGATTAAGCAAAATGGACAGTATAAAACATGTATTTTTTTTTTAATTATTAAGTAATTTGTATACAACTCAGTGTGATAAATCAGAATCGGCAGTAACCAGCATGTCATTTAAAAAAATGTTAGGTATATTATATTACACTGCAGGGGGATTAAGCAGAATCTGCAGTAACCAGCATGTCATTTTTAAAATTAGGAGGCATGTTATATACACAGCAGTGAGATGAAGCAGAATTGGCAATAACCAGCTTGTCATTTTCAAAATTAATAGGCAAGTTATATGCACAGCAGTGAGATGAAGAAGAATTGGCAGTATCCAGTTTGTAATTTGTAAAATTTAGTATCTTAAATACACTGCGGGGAGATGAAGCAGAAATGGCAGTATCTAGTATGTTATATTCATAATTATAACACAATTTATATACCCAGAAGTGTGATAAAGCAGAATTGGCAGAAAACACCATGTCATTTTTTAAATTATTAACCAATTTACATATACTGCAGTGTGATGAAGCACAATTGGCAGAATTTTAAAAATGCAGTGTATATAGCGATATTGGCAATATCCAGTTTGTCACTTTTAAAATTATTAGGCTAGTTGCAAAAACTGCATGAGATGAAGCACAATTGGCAGTAACCAGCATGTCATTTAAAATTTATTTAGTAATTTATATAGACAGCAGTGAGATGAAGCAGATTTGGCAGTATCCAGCAAGTCATTTTTTAAATTATAACATGCTTTATACTCTGCAGTGTGATGAGGCAGAATTGGCAGTAAAAAGTTTGTAATTTTTAAAATTATAATGCAAGTTATATACAGTGCTGGGTGATACAGTGGAATTGGCAGTATCCTGATTGTCGTTTTTAAAATTATTAAACAATTTGTATACACAGAGCAGTGTGATAAAGCAGAATTGGCAGTAGCAACCATGTCTTTTTTAAAATGATTATCCAATTTAGATACACTGCAGTGTGGTGAACCAGAATGGGCAATATCCAGAACATAATTTTATAAATTATTTGTTAAATTATATATACTGCAGTGAGAGGAAGCAGGATTGGCAGTAACCAGCTTATCATGAGCAAAATGAATATTTAAATTGCACATAATGATCTTTAAACAATACCAGAAGCAACTCTTAATACAATAGTAATGGGCTTGTGAGCAATAATATAATTCTTCTAGAACATTGGAGCTGAGAGAAATGGGACATGGTCAATAGTACACATATTAGGATCTCCAGCCACTACTGAAGTGAACCATTTCAGTCACCAGCAATTTATTGTAGAAAAGTCCAATGAGAATAATAGAAAATCCAATTTAAGAAACAGCTACGATTGAAAGAAGACAAGGCTATGTCGGCTATAATATACCGTGCTGCAACAGAATACTCATATGTTGTTATTTTACAGGAAAAGATCTTCCTTGCTGGGTGTATGTTCTTTGGCTGGACATGCATTCCTGTTTATGTCCTGGTCAACATGGAGCACTACAGGCACCATAACTAATTCTTCAAGCTTTAACCTATATATGTATTAAGCAATATCTTCTCTTCATCTAATCTTGTCTAGTCTTAAAAAAAACATTTAATTTTTCTCTGTATATATGATGTTTTATTTTAGTATTTGCATGCATACCTACGCAGTATTTTGGGTTATAATAGACATACTCGAGGACAGTGTCAATTTTTATGTTTAATGGTTTGTCTACCAATGAGTCAGTCAATATTATGAGGTCTAGTTATGAGACAAATTCGGGTTGTTCTCTGACTATGATGTGTTGTTTCAGGTCAAGACATATGTATAACATAATTCAGCCAAGTTGGACACCCACTGACATTTAACATAATATATGTATTGTCATATGTACATATTGTTACGCCTTTATTGTAGGCAGAGGCATACTAGACGCCCACATTTCACTGTGTGCACTTTTGTCCCACGTAAAAGGTAGTAAGCCCATTGCCGTGGTGAAATGGACACGCGCAGGTTGTGGCGACCTGCTGTTGAAATTTTTCAAGCCGCACATAAGGCCTTCAACTGGGCTTAACAACTGCCATGTTACTGGCAACCGGGACCAACGGCTTATCGTGCCTTCCGAAGCACAGAAACGCTCGCAAATGTAAATGCCACAAAGTGGTCACCCATCCTAGGACCAGGCATAGTGAAAGTTGCTTGACGCAGTGATCGTTTACAGAACACTGAGTCTGCGTGGTCACGAGCGCTCAGTATTTAATGCAATTATTTCTGAATTCCATGACATCTAAGAATTTTAAACCAATTTAGTCATTATTATCCACTCAAAATAGTTCAGTCATTCATCCAAAAATGTATCAATTGCGTTATATGTATAAAATATGTTCGTCATTATAATCTATATAAAAAGGTTTTAGTAGAGAACTACCAATATTTGCGGAGTGCAGATTATTGTAAAATTTTTGGACAATGTAATTAAGATAAGGCCTCATATTCATCTATACTGCTGATGTTACCCAGAATACTGCTTAAGGCTCATTGTATCTATTAACGTGCTTTAGGTGTATGTGGATATAGTTAACCTAATATTTCAATACAATTGGCACCCCCCTTAAAATTTTTTTGATAAAAAGCACTATTTAATACAAGCCCTGGTAACACTCAAAAGTCGTGGACTATAGATCCTAACCCCATATTTATGCTACTGTAGACGTGAATCTTACAATTCTGTCCATAACGAGACCATACAGTGCCATATATGAGGTTAGATGGATCTATTAATAATATCCGCCTTCTTGAGAATACGAAGTTCTACCTCGTTCACCCACGAAGAAACAGTATAACGCCGGTACGGTACATATTGATAACTGAAGGTGGGATTAAGTAGTACCGATTATCGCTACTAGATGGCGCTAGGTAAAGCATGCAGTAAGCAGTGTTACCACATTAAAATGTGATATTACCCTGATGCTTAAACCATGTGACTCCGAACTTACGAATCTTAGGAGGGGTGAACTGCGAACAATGAAAATGCAAATAAATTATCTCCACGCATACAAATTCATGGAACAAATCGATAACCTCACTATCTACTATAAGTTAGAAGCCCCAAAATTTCTAACTAAATGAAATTGTACTACTAGTGAGGCTTGAATTACTACTACCAAAAATTATCTCTAATTTAATAAGATGAACTGTTGATTGAGCTATTGAGAATAGAGAAATAGTTCGTTTTATGGACGCTGCTGCTAGTGGTATATATCTTTCCCAAATCTGCAGGCACCTCCCATATCCAGAAAGAACCAACTTACTATGATAACGTCCTTGCAGGAGTCCTTACCCTGTACTATTACAGTATCTTTTTTACAAAAGGCATAGGCCCGTTTGAGGTCATTATTCTAGCCGCTATCATTATTATGGAAATCATTAATCATATGTATGTATGTTCTTCACTCTTCATGACAACTGCTATCCTTGTCTTTGTTCTGGATTCGAATGGTGATAGTGTGTGTTTAGAAGAAGAATTAAGGATACTGATTTTATTCATCTCCAAAGACTAAAGAATCTGAGAGGCTTCCATAGCCTATGCGTCAGCCAGTCGCTGCTACCTATTATGGGTCTAAGTGCTATGCTAGGCTATCCCTCATGCTTGAAGTAGATTTCCATGATACGAAAGTTGCATCGTAGCTTTTAAATTGAGGCACGGGCTGGGTGCATGTCACACATGTCATCAATGTTTTAGGCCCGTATTCCAGAACGTTTCTCAATACTCGCTTGAGACTAGATTTTGCCTTATAAAATCTACTCTCAAATGACTCTTCAGTGTTGATAAACGTTCTGGAATACGGACCTTAGAATGATAATTTTAGGATTTATTATTTTATGCTCTGAAAATGCGTAAATTAAATGGTATTTAGTTTTAGAGTGATTTAATTGTGGCTCAGAGGGGCGATGTCATTATAACCTGTGAAAACACATTTTACATCTTGGGAACATAGGACTACTACTCTACTTGCAAACATGCTCTACTTTACTTTTTAGTGCCTGCAAATTTGAAAATGATAGCGGGGATGCATGACCAGACGATCATCATGATACTCAAGAAAAAGGTTTTCTTAGAAGTACCTAACAAATATTATGAGTTTCTTTATTGAAAAAATGAAAACTTAAATCTAACAGGTCCTGTTAGGTTAGATTGCCAGTATAAAAAAATGCATTGAATTCTTTTTTTGCTCATAGCAATAACCCTATATTACGAAGATCGAAACTACTTAACAAATGTTATGACAATTTCTTTATTGAACGAATGGAATCATTACCTGGATAAAAAATGCGTGTGATTTAATGAAATCAATAATGAAATACAGTTATTTTTCATGTCCTAAGCCGTTTTATTAACCCGCTGGTCCGGTACGATTTAATAGGTCCTAAAGATACCTATTAAGAAACTACTGACGAAAGAAATGCACCTGTTATATGGGACTACAATCTTTCTGCTACTACTTTGGGGATAAAGGCGTGACGATAAACAAATACATATACAGTTACTCGAAATAAAATTGAATTCAGATTATAGCAATAATATCGCTGAATAATTTAGTCGGCTTTGAAAATGTATTTTATACTTAATAAAATTACACTATTTCACACGTTTTTTACAGGTTTTGCTCGATTTTTATTGCGCTTCAATCGATTTGCTTTTACACTATTAAATGCCGCCACCCTTAAAATTAGGGAAATTAAGTGTCAAATAGCAACACTGGCAAACACATGTTGGCGCGCGATCATAACGAGATTCCGTATACAGAGAATATTAACATTTGGTATCTATATTTAGATAAAATTACCGAGTAGACGACGATCCTATACGAACCAAAATCATCGCCGCACAGTGTACAATAAATGGGATAATTCCCATTACTGTGACTCCTGCAAATCAGGATCTACGGCAATAAGACCAAGACCAGAAAATTTACACTGAGATCGTGATTGGTAAATTCGCAGGAGAATTGACTTTTAATTACTGGTATTTCCCTACTTTTGTTAACATTAGTTTTTTGGAATTAACACCCTATTGACGCAATTTCAAAGACCTGTTTACGTTAAAACTATTTTTATACAATGTTAATCAAAAAACACTCGTGGTTCCGCCGTCTCAGTGTTCTGTAAACGATCACTGAGTTACGCAACTTTCACTATGGCTGGTCCTTGGATGGGTGACCACTTTGCGGCATTTACATTTGCGAGCGTTTCCGTGCTTCGGAAGGCACGTTAAGCTGTTGGTCCCGGTATCCAGTAACATGGCAGTCGTTAAGTCAAGTTGAAGGCCTTATGGGCGACTTCAAAAATGTCAACAGCAGGTAGCCACAACCTGCGTCTGTCTATTTCAACACGACAATGGACTCACCACCTATTACGTGGGACAGGAAAACACGGTGAAAAGTGGGCATATAATATGCCTCTGCCACCCCTTCGGGGATAAGGCGTGTTGGATAAATAAATAAAATAAAAGTTATTCAAAATTATTTTTTTATTTCAGGAGCTCATTACCCTATCGACGCTCATGGTGATCGGCTGGTCTGCAATCCCTGCCTACGTGCTGGTCAACATTAAAAACTACAGAAGCGAATAAATATTTTAAAAAAATGTAGTTGAAATTCATGTATTAAAACTGTGTTAGACTTTAAGTAAAATGTTTAATTTTATTCTTTATTTGGGAGTTTCATTCATTATCATCTTAGCCCACTGGCCATTTGCACTTAAAATGTTTTATAAATAAAAAAAAACCCTATCGTGAAAGGGTTACTGATCACTTATGACTTAGAATTGGAAAATAATGAAAGATTATTAGTATTTCAGGCGAAATATAAACAACCTTCATTTAACCTTTAAATGACGTCATTGATGGCATTACGGCAGTAACGCCTTTGCCTAGAAACGAAAATAAAGCGTAATGTCATAGAATTTGTTTCGTATTTTATTAATTTGAATAACTTTCCTGAGCGATGTTCATTATTACTAAATAAACGTAGGAAACTTCCGACGTAGCTTGACGCTCCTTTTGAAAAAGGACCTCCGTAAGGTCCGAAACTAGTCGTGCTATCCCGAAATTTACACGGGAGTACAACCGTTTATTTAGTAATAGTATTTTTTTAAGATAAAGCCCAACGATTTCGTGCAACCTATGACGTTATTTTCTTGTCAGCAGACGCTTGCTGTATATTATTTTCTTAAATTAGTGCATTTATCTTATTTTATGTGTGGGAGTGATGGTTTCTTGGACATAATATTTTGGAGCACAGATTCCTCTTGTACTTTTTGTCTGCTTGCAGTTTAGATTTTTATTTTCAGTATCGTTAGTAGCGAGCGCGACTGCCGTCTAAGCTCTCAACCTCGTCGTTGTATCGTGTGCGTTTCGATTACTCCGCCGCGGTGTCCTATCAAAAAATTTGTCGGATTTTGTCAAAACCGAATGCAACAAACCAACAATTTGTCAAAGTAGAAATAAAAAAGATAGTTTTTTAATTGTTGAAAAAAGAAGTATAAGCTCTAGATAAATATTTTACGAAATATTCGCCTTTGAACTACTATTACTATTTCTACTTTGAAAAATTTTTGGTTTGTTGCATTCCGTTTTGACAAACTCCGACTAATTTTTGACGGAGTGTTTTTTTGATTGGACACCGTGGCGGAGCAATCGAAACGCACAAGTTGTATCGTCTGTTGGTTAGCCGGTGCACCGATAGCAGGTGAGATGGAAGGTTCTGGAGATCTCGGTGGATCTCCTTATAGCCTTAGGACAGGAAAATGCCTTTTTTTCGTGTGGATATCTTCATGGATGCTGTGCAGGACTCAACTAAAACCTCACCTTTCCCTTCCATCTGTCTATGGCCCGGAGTCCCAGGGTTCCCGACAGACTGTATGCTACCGCAGGCTCGTTCAGGGGTGTTTGGGTGTTATCCTGTCTCTTTGGGGGGTTCGGTATTTATGCGACTTTCTTGAGGGGAGGAGGGGATTGGTGTAGCTCTAAAGCCATGTCACCGTCCGGGGCCTGCTTCTGGAAGAACTGCGAGCAGCCCATCTGTAGTTATTATAAGATGGCTAATTAACGCAGTAATCGTATTTTTTTTTAAATACCACAGGTGGCTAATAAGCATGCGGCCCACCTAATGGAAAGTATACAACGTAACCTATGGACGTTTGCAACACCAGAGGTGCAGCACTCGCGCCCGACCCATTTAAAAACCTTCTAAGACCCCTTTTGAAGAACCCCATACTGTAGACGTACGGGAAAACCCAGGCAGGGAGCTCATTCCGCAACCTAAGCGTACGCGAAATAAATCCTCTATTGGACCTAACCGTATGTGAGCGTTCCGGACGCAAAGTGTGAGGGTAAACACCCTGTCTATGGCGAGCGGTGCGATGATAGAAGGTAGCCGTGGGTATCGTGTCAAACAATTCCTCAGAGCACAGACCGTTGTACAGGCGATAGAACACGCATAAGGAGGCGAAGTCTCTCCTATCACGAAGGAGTTCAATACCGCCTGCTTGTAGAGGATCGTTGACAATTCTCATAGCACGCCCTTCTACCGAGTCAAAAGGTCGAAGCTCTTAGTGACTGAGCTAAATTATTACTTGACTACAACTCGGTGGTATCTAGTGTACTGTCGCGCAGAGGTCTCGACTTTGAATCCCTGGTCGGAACAAATATTAGTGACATAAGGTTGTTTCGGAGTTTACTGTGTATAATATGTATGTACCTACCCTATTTAGAAATATATAAGTATGTTTATCAGTTGTCTAGGTCCCCTATTAGTTTGGGTTAGATTTAGCTAGTGTTGTGTAAAAAGTGAGCTACAATATATTTTTTTTACGAATCACGCCTTACCCCTAAGTGGTAGGCAGAGACATATTATTCGCCCACATTTCACCGTATTCATTTTTGTCCCACGTAACAGGTGGTGAGCCCATTGCCGTGAAATGGCCAGGCGCGGGCTGTGGCGACCTACTGTTGAACATTTTCAAGCCGGTCATAAGGCCTTCAATTAGGCTTAACGACTGCCATTTTGGCAACCGGGACCAACGGCTTAACGTGCCTTCCGAAACACGGAAACGCTTGCAAATGTTAATGTCTCAGTCATCACCTATCCAAGGACCAGCTATAGCGAAAGTTGCTTAACACAGTGATCGTTTACAGAACACTGTGTTAGCGTGGCCACGAGCGCACCTACTTTTATTATTATAATTATTTACTTAGCTTTACTCTTAGATTATATAAACACCCAGATTACTAATGCGTGCGACGAAAATGCTGCCAAAAAATAGGCACTACTTCGGGTAAGTCGGTCAATCCGCCAGCCAGTGACCGTATTGCGTCATCGCGAGTGCACATCTTCCGAGCTTCGAGACAATATTTCCAAAATGCCTACTAGTGCGGTGCAAATTTGTAAAAACTATGATACAAAAAAAGATATTAATAGTGACATCACATTCCACAAGTAAGTATTTAATTTCACTATATATTTCTATAATAAACATTTTAAAACAATTATTATGTCGGTGACTACTACTTGTACACAGTGTTGCAAGGAAGCGAAATCTATTCACCCGTGTTTTCTTAATAAGTATTAGTAACTTTAAGTATTTGCTAATGAAGATACTTCCTGATGCCCGCGGCTCCACCCGTATGAAATTTGGTCATTACACAAAAAGTGCTTCCCATGAGAATAAGATGTTTTTTTCGGAATTAAAAAAATATATATTGTGGGACACTTTTCACACAGCGCCATCTAGCCCAAAGTAAGCTAATATTAGCTTGTGTTATGGGATCTAGATAACTGATAAACATACTTATATATTTCTAAATAAACCATCGTGCTCATCACACAAAGTTTTATCCTGGGTGGGAATCGAACCCATGACCTCTTGCGTAGCAGTCGGATGCACTCCCACCACGCCACAGAGGCAGTCAATTAGAAGTACTGTGTATGTTAGTCCAGTCAATGTTTTAGCTAAATGCCGTTTTTTTATTTAAATCGGTTAACGCGTGCTTAAGTAACAAACATCTTCACAAACTTTAATATTATAATATCAGTAGAAATAAAAGACGTGAAAATGAGAAATAAAAGATGTGAAATCCAGTTGTTTTCTGGAATAATGTTGATCAGTTTATTATATCACTGCGAGAACATTTTTTTTATAGCGATGATATTGTTGGAATTTTTTTTACACAGTACTATAAGCTTATGGTAACTACTATAGACATACTTAAATCTTTCTAAATATATACATATTATACATAGACAACACCCAAACATCGAAGAAAACATTTATAAATCACACAAATATTTGTTCCGACCAGGGATCCAACCCGGGACCTCAGCGCGGCAGTCGCATTCACTACCCCTGCACCACCGAGGTAGTCTATAACAAATTTTATTATATCTATAGATTTCCAGTCAATCCAAAAATGTTAAATCGTTAAACAGAAATAATAAGAAAATCAAGAAATGTTGGTGGCAACCCAAAACAAGAACATGTATTTGTTCAGACATTTGGTGGGAAGAGTGACAAGTGTGGACGCTTGCTTTATATTATTTTCTAAAACTAGTGCATTTATCTTGTTTTAAGTGCGGAAGTGGTGGTTTCTTGGACATAAAAGTTGTGTTAACGTGCTATAGTGAAAGAATGATATATATGCAGTGAAATGCTATTTTCTCTCTTGCCGCGAAACGTCCACTGACAACCTTAGTATAAGAATCACCATTATACTGAGGGCAAGGACCAGGACGTAGCCTGAGGACACGACATCGACTGGACAGGACTATTTAGAAGATAAGATTTAAGAAATATGATATAAAAAATAGATTTAGCTAAAAGGTCTTAGAAACCAGGCCATTAAATAATTATTAAAATGTATTTGTTCAGTTCACTTTCATCTCGAAGGTACTTACAAAACGAAGGGTGGTCGTAAGAGAATAAGATCAGGTGCCGTTCCTACAAAGGTATTATTATTTTATTGCGAGTTGAAAAACTCCCCCTGTACATATTACTATAAACTATACAAACTTCAAACTAACCATTTAATTCAATACCATTGAAGTAAACAATTTTTAAACTGTCACCTATCCACTCTAACGTCCATAAACGTTCACGCTGCCAGAGCAGCGCAGTTTTTGTAATTAACCTATGACCTAATTAACTAAAATCGTGATATCTTGGAAACTATAATATCTCTCATATATTATTATTAGCTAAATCTCCCTACCCACACATGGCTAAAAAATTGGCAGCAACTTTGACGGCACGCGTTGTACTGGACGCGGTATCTGGGTGTTTATATAATCTAAGGCTTTACTTTACTATGGTGAGTTTGTCGACAAACCGAAATGTAAAACGTGGGTAGGTTTAAATCATCGATTGAATATAAAGAGGTACCTACCTACCTCAATACCTACATAAATTAAACAATGTGGTTAAATATCTAAATATTTATTTACAAAATGTTACAATAAAATTACTACTTCAAGTCAATCTTAAAATTACATTCCTAACCATATGACAACGACACTGATTGCCGCTAAAAATGGTATAGATTTTACGAAAATGGCGCCACTGATTGGCGCGCATTCTTTTTCTAGCCACGCATATTCTAGAGTCAGATTTCGCCGTTGAAGAAGAGGGCCTATAGTGCGGAAAATTCTCGCATGGAACTCGTTTAGATATTCAATCTGAAAAGAAAAAGTAGAAATTTAATGGAAGTTTATAGAATACAAGGTGACCCCCCTTCGAACTCCCGTCGCAACTATTTTTAAATTTTATTATTTTATTATTTTATTAAATCCCGTCGCTTATAAATTCTACAATAATGCATTAAAATTTGCCTGATTTGTCATTGACATTTATGACTACTGCTCCGCTCTCCGAGGTAGTAGCGTGATGATATATAGCCTATAGCCTTCCTCCTCGATGTCATGTCAGCCATAAATGTCGACAAATCGGGCAAATTTTTGTGCATTGTAGAATTTATAAGCGACGGGATTAAATAGGTGCGACGGGAGATCGAAGAATTTATTTATTTATTTATTTCTTACCAATTAACTATCATTACAGGTATCACCTAATGCGACAGTATGGTAGTCTTATATAGAATACAAGTTAGAATAAAATAATTTATACAAAAACTCCTCACCTACTCAATTTGCTTATAATCTACCATTAACAGAGACTAACTTATGGTAGTAGTACTAACGATCCTATATGTAACCTGTGTGAACTCGCTCAACGTACAAAAAATATATTAATATCCATTGCTACTGCATTAATATTCCGCAACGCTCGTGTCAAAGGTGCTTGGTATAGTATGTTAGTACGCGCTCTCGGTAACTCAAGCAACTGCGGTTTCCTCCTTCTTCCCACACAGTTATCAGGCACGCACAGTCGAATCTCCTGTAGGAGGGCCGCATGAAAAATTTTGCCTCGCAATACTTTCAATAGATATGTAGCAAGATTCACCTCCCTCCTGATCTCTAACTTGTAGTAGCCAAGCATACCCAGAACAAATAATGTCGGATATAGTAGTGGGTATCCCGGATATACACCGTAAACTTTCATGTATAAAAATCTTATAAATTTGTTCTGGATACGCTCCAGCATACTAACATACTTTTCTTCGCGACGTGACCAAATCAATGCATTTCCCTCCAGAAGACTTCTTACAAGAGTCTCGAATAATGCTTTCAAAGCATTGATATTCGAGAATTGATGCGCTTGACGCAGAACAAATCCCAGAGCACGATACGCCTTTTTGAATACCTCTATAATGTGCTTTCTGAAGGTCAAATCCGCAGTGAACTGGATTCCTAGGTCTCTAATTTGAGTCACACGCTTCATCGGTTCCTCGCCCATATAATATGTGTGATGCTTTGGGGCGTGCCTCCTACTAAATGACAATATCGAACACTTGGAGGCGTTGAATAGGAGTTTATTTTCCTTGCTCCAATTTACTACATTGTTAAGATCCTGTTGTGGCACCTCGTGGTCCGAATCTTGCTTCACATCCAGAGCTAACTTCAGATCATCCGCAAACAAGAGACACGTGGATTCTATTTACAACCTCCGGCAGGTCTTTTACCATAAGTATGAACAGAAAAGGCCCTAAGGTACTTCCTTGACTCACCCCAGATCTAGTGTAGTATAATGCTGAATGGTAGCCACCACAGTCCAAATACTGACATCTGTCCCTAAGATAACTGGCAAAAAATGACAAGGTATGTGGTGTGAAACCTAAGTTAGCCAACTTCAACAGCTAAACATCATTGTCAACAGTATCAAAAGCCTTTCTGAAGTCAAGGTAGGCCACATCCACCTGAACGCCTGTATCAATTGCAGGTGCTAACTGTGTCATCAAATGTAGCAAGTTCCCCGCTGTCCCACGTCCAGGACGAAAACCGTGCTGTGCGTCAGACAGCTGTGAACCTAACTGCCTATACAATGACTTGTGGATTGCCATTTCAAACACCTTAGCCGGGGTACTCAAAACAGGTCTATAATTACAGGGAGTAGAGCCGACATTGCCCTTTGGTACTGGCACCACTCGTGTTAGTTTCCATTTTACTGGGAACTTTGCCATCCTAATACAAACGTTGAATATGTATAATATAGGCTCTATTAGCACTGCGCGACAATCTTTAAAAATAAAGGGTGGTATGCCATCAGGACCCATAGAACGTTTAGATGACAGGCGTGACAACGCAGCCTGGACCTCTTCACTGGATAAACACGTCAAGTGCGCCCATGCATTCGGCGCTCCAGTCGCCATCCTGCTTGCCCACCCCACATCCAGCACTGCTGACTCAGGGTTATATACTGATTGAAAATAATGTCACGGGCGAAGCCGGGGGGCTCATCTAGTATTAAGTAGAAACTTAATGGAATTTTATAAAATACTAGTTGACGCCCGCAGATTCGCCCGCGTAGAGAAGTTTCCCCGTTCCCTTTTCCCACAGGAACTTGTTCCCGGGATAAAAAGTAGCCTGTGTGTTATTCTGATGTATAAGCTATATTATTGTAAAGTTTAATTAAAATCTATTCAGTAGTTTTTACGTGAAAGTATAACAAACATCCATACAAACTTGCATATATATGTATAATATTATCACCACATATTATAAAGCAAAGTCGTTTTTTGCTGTCTGTCCCTATGTATGCTTAGATCTTTAAAACTACGCAACTAATTTCGATGCAGTTTAAATAGATATAGTGATTCTTATAGAAGGTAATTATGTATATTTTGTTAAGTTTTTCTATACATTAACTTTAAAAAAATATATCCATTTTACTTTAAAAAAACAGCAATAATAAAGCGGTAATTTAAATGCTATTTACACAAATACATTATTAATCCATATCATTTTTAATATGTTAGTTGGTTTCAGCATTTTATGAAGATTATTTTGTCCCTTTACACTTTGCAAATTAAATAAATATATTAGGCAATATAGCAATATCAAAAAAATGCGCAAAGAAATTAATTTCGTGTAACAAAAATTCGACCGGGCCGTGCGGGCGCGGACGTAGTACTTGAGAGCGGAGAAGTAATCAAGTAATTTGGAAAATGTTCATACATTATCGTGAAATTAATATACGACGGGATTAAATGGGTGCCACGGGGTTCGAAGTATGTCACGGGTGAAGCCGGGCGGGTCAGCTAGTAAAATATAAACCAATAACCGACCCGCCTTCTATGGTCCGCCGTCGTACTTTTTTACTGTACAAAAAGTGCAGTTCTCGCTGTTGCAGTCCAATACTAGCCATAAGCTTCTCCAAATTCAAGCCGTAACAAATGATCCCTGCGCCTTCCGCATCCAGTTACTCCCTGCGACCTTTTCCAGTTCGTCGATCCATTTGGTCGTTTCACCACCTGACGTTTGCTGAGTCGCGGTCTCCACGTCCGAACTCATTTGTTCTACCAACCATCGGTTCTGACCTATCCAACTTAACTATCTTCACACTGTATCCCAGAGGTAGTCAAAGAGGAGAGATCACCAGGCATCGCGATCCATGTATACTTCTTTCGCTTCCTGTAGATTCATTAATCGCTTCATACACGCACGTCTAGTACTTTTGACTTTTCCGTTTTTGAGCAATCTGCTCACGTGGTCTTCATATGTAAGTCTCGGTCTACCTTGACTCCTTCTGCCCTCTACTTTCGCACAATATATACTTATTCTTCGTCAGTCGTTCCTCATTCATTCGTTGTATTTATCTATATATATATATATATATATATATATATATATATATATATATATATATATATATATATCCTGTCTACCTATATGTGACAAATCATATTTTGTAAGTTTACTCACCTCAAATTTAGTCATCAGTTTGACATCAAGGCAGGAGGTCTGATGGGGCACCTGGGTTATTGTGGAAAACCCAACAACACCTCGGCCTTGGAAGTTGCCGACTAGCCCCGCAGCCTGTCAACCATAGATTTCGAGATATTATTATTCAGATATATACCTAAATACACATACATACACAACCGTCACGCCTTTATCCCCGAAGGGGTAGGCAGAGGCATACTATACGCCCACATTTTACCGTTTGCATTTTTGTCCCACGTAACAGGTGGTGAGGTGAGCCCATTGCCGTTTTGAAATGGACAGGTGCAGGCTGTGGCGACCTGCTGTTGATATTTTTCAAACTGTCCATAAGGCCTTCAACCAGGCTTAACGACTGCCATTTTACTGGCAACCAACGGCTTTACGTGTCTTCCGAAGCACGGAAATTTAAATTTAACAAAATGTGTCAATTTTAGATGTTAAATTTGGAAGACATTTTGTACCTGTTGCTTTTTTAGTAAGGTGGTAGCAAAAAGGCTAAAAGGTCTTATGTGCTAGATACTAATTAGCACGACCAATTAAAGTCCTGGAAGTCTGGACTCTACCTAAATACTTACACAATTTTCTTCACTTGCTCTAGACCTTCCTGGTTTACCCAAATATTGCACTTAATTCTTACGTCTTCTCTTACAATTTGGTACCAGAACCTTTATTTTACTTGAATTCAAGAGAAGGTATAGATAACTCATCTCATCAAGATTATCTAAGACACTTTGAAATATAAAAAAATATTGTGAGCTACACGTGTCAGTCGGTCATCTTAAATTTGTTTCAGTGAAGATACTGCGCGCTACACAATGCCAACCATTTTGGGCGCGCTAACGTATTGGAACGTATTTTGGTGGGAGATTCAAATCACACTTAGGTATCCCATTTCCGACAAAACTACTTATACATTTTAAAGCTTGTTAAAACATGTTTAATGCACTAGTTTTAGAAAATAGTATACCTACAGCGAACGTCCTCTATCCACTAAATTCCCGCGCAAAGACTGATTCGCCATTAGGGTTGGGTTGCACCGGTTGTATGTTACAAGACTATTGGAATATGACACTTTCAACTGTTGTATGAATATTGTTCGATACGGTTGTTTTTTTTTGTTTTTTAAGCCCTTGCATAGTTTTTATCGCGGTCTTTGAGTGAGCTTTAATAAAGAAATTCCGTAGATAAGAAAAAAAAACCTAAGATCCGAGGTCACACGAAGTTCACCGAGCACGGCCGAGCGTTGGCTTAACTTGTATGTACATATATTATATGGTACGATTGTACGAAGCTCGCACGGATCGAGACGTGATGATAGTGAGTGTGAGGGTGAGGATGAGGGTGACTGTGAGAGTGAGGGTGGGGTGAGGGTGAGAGTGAGGGTGAGGAGTGAGGGTGAGGGTGAGGGTGAGGGTGTTTTTTTTTTATTGTAACTTGAATTAATATCAAAGAAAAACAAAGGTATTATATGCGAAAAATAAAGGTACGCTTTACCGCGGCAGTCTCCGAGTGTTTTTTTGTTGTTATACTGTAGCTCCGCCTCAATAAGTCAGTGTGGATTTGGTAGGAGTTTAGCAAGGCACACTTATATAGGATCCAAGTTTTGTGAGTGTACAAGGTAAAAAGAGAGAAAATAGACGTTCGATACGGTTCGATAATAATTCTATAATACGTCTATGGCAAACGTCAAAACGGTGAATATCGAGCCCAATCGAGCCTTACTTCAGTCGGCCTTATTACGAGAGTGCAGTTAGATTGCGGACGCCAGTGCGAGAACATTAAGGTTAGTGCTATGATTAATAATGTAAAATAATTTTGTGTTGAGAAGTGATCAATATATTGTGTTAAAATATTGTGAATTGTTTAATTTGTCGCCCTTCTGCAATGTCCGTAACACTTACCATTGTGTGGTTGGTAGTACTGGTGACAGCAATTGTTTCTACAATATCTTCGTGGCGGATCCCAAATTGACCGACTTCGTAATAACCTGGTTCTGAAAAAGTAATAAAGTAAAGTTTGTCAATCAGGCCTTATGCCGAAGTGGTGGCAGAGTGGCAGAGGTATAGGTATTATACGCCCACATTTAACCGTTTGAATTCTTATTCCACGTTATAGACGGTGAGCCTAGGACGATTTAACCAATGGACTCTTACCGTTTGCGCCTATAGCCCGCTTGCCATTTGCTTTCTTTTTTAGCTAAGTCGCTGTCTTAATCGACCTATATTCAATATACTTTTATTCTCTATAAACATTATACAAGGAGTTACCATCTCAAATTAGCCGAATAATATTGTGTCAAGTTCGTATTGCATTGCTACATTATTATTGGTTGTTAGACAGTGATAACACTTCATGCAAGAGTAAGAAAACAATATGTGTGTAGTTTCCCCCCGGCACGAAAGTTGGTTGAAAGTGATTTCATACTTTATTGAGTACATTACGTGTCCATTGGTTAAATCGTCCTAGCGGTGAGCCCATTGCCGTGTTGAAATAGACGCAGGTAGGGGCTGTTGAAATTTTTCAAGGCGCAAAAGGCCCTCAACTTTGCTTAACGACTGCCATGTCACTGGCAACCGGGACCAACGGTTAAGCGTACCTTTCGAAAATGTTCGTAAATGGAAATACCACAAAGCAGTCACACATCAAGGAACCACCTACAGCGAAAGTTGCTTAACGCGGTGATCGTTTACAGAACACTGTGACAGCGGGGCCACGAGCGCTTCTAAAAATAAATTTACATCCCAGTATATATTAATATTGTAAAACTGAAGAGTTTGTTTGTGATGGATAGCCCATTTATCTATACTATAGGCTAATATTTTATTACGCTATTACCCAAGAGAGCGGAGCATTAATCATAAATGTGAAGAAATCGGGCAGATTGCTGTACTGTGATTGTGGTACAGCTATCTCGAACATTTAATAATCTGTGACTAAATGTAAAACCGTATTGTATGAATGTTCATGTTTAGCGTTGACTTATGATTTGAAGCACGAGTTATTAAAAGTGTGAAAGAGATGAATAGATGCCATAATGTACAAGAGTAAAAGAGTTCCGAGATTTGTAGATGTGCGAAAGGAAAAGAAATAGTATTAAGTATAGGTGTTAGTGAGAGGAATAAAAGAGTTAGATTTGAAAAGCAACGTAATGGTTTCATTCAAAGAGTATATAAGTAATATTGAAAGTTTCATTTCTCTTACGCTGCGGACAGGATCCAAAGTGTCACAATGGATCAACAAAGTTGAAAACTTACCATTACTATAAATCATGCGCGGTGAAATCCCAGGGTCGTTAGGTGTCACTGTGCTGTGTATCCTTGCAGGAAACTCGTGGATATGGAGGAAGTGTCCCAGCCCGTGGCCACTTCCATGAGCGTAGTCAAAACCGATGTCCCAAAGGAATTTCCTCGCTAGGACGTCAACAGAGTGACCCTGGTGAAGAGAGTTGAGAGAAATTTTAAGTTTATACACAAATTTTAGGAAATTACTAGTTTTCGTGTAGCAGATGGCCATAGGAACCTGATGACCCCGTCCGGAACAAAGTTCCTTACTATTACTATACTAGCGGCACGCTATGATGGCCGTTTTGACATATTACAATAGCGATGGTATTTTATCTGTTTGAGATAAGTATAAATACCCTCTAATGTGGTCGACTATTCACATATTTCTACAAATAAAATGTAATCGAATCTTCATGAAAGGACAAACGTCAAAACGGCCATCATAGCGTGCAGCTAGTATAAATAAACGGTTTTACTCACGTGTATATAGGCAAAAGTCGTCGCAGCGTATCAACCAGGCTACAAGACCATATATGTAGCAGAAAAGCATGGACACTAAGAGGTCAGCGGTTGCTGAGCACGCCTGCCAGACGGACACAGCTCATTACATAAGATTCGATAAGGCCTCTGTACTAGCGACAGAGAAGTACTTCGTTCCACGTCAAGTACGCGACGCCATCGAAATCAGCCGTCGTCCGAACTTGCAAGCTGCCCCCTGCATGGAGACCGACTTTAAAGCTTGCTCCCCCCAATAATATTTTACCCTTGGAGGGAGATACGACCGGGGGCCGAGTCTGCTATTTCAATCGTGTCGATATCGTCGCTCAATAGAAAGCCACCGGTACAATTTTGACAGTTTTTCGTAGTCTACTATTACAATCGGTCGGCCGATAGAATACTACTACTAGTAGTGGCCGCTAGTCAGTTGCATTTTTGATAGTCTACTAACATTGTGACAGCTAAAAACAGCGATTCTGGTTCTATGCTACGGCTTGTCAATAGTAGACTCGGCCCACTGTTCGGTGTGTGCACCTTTGGCGCTTGTGGTTAGGTTAAAACCACAGCAATCTTCACATCTACTGCTCAAGAACGAGGCACACGCACCTACACTGACACAGCGTGCTCTTCGCCAGAGAGGTCACTAGCAACGCAGTGCCAGCGCAGCTTCCAACGTAGCTTGACGCTCCTCTTAAAAAAGGTCCTCCGTTAGGTCCGAAACTAGTCGGGCTATCCCGAAATTTACACGTGAGTAAAACCGTTTATTTCGAAATCACGGAAGCTCCGCAAATGTAAAAAAAATTAAAAAAATATTATTATGTAAAAAATAAAATAAATAATTAGTAGAGAGAACACTCGGCAAAAAATACGGGTTGCACTCCGGGAGAAGTGAAAACTAAATTTATTAATAATTTATTTATCTAGACGCGTTCGCGGTCTGCTATATGTACATGCATATATGCACACACTATAGCTGCGTCTCGTAACGGTGTCGCGAGTCCAGAGATTTTATCTCATCTAATAATGTGCGCACCGCGAAGTTTTCACTTTAATAAAAAAACACAAAAAGAATCTTTCCTCCGTGGGGAATTAAACCCAGGTCTTTATTCAGTTTCTGCATTTATATAATTATAATGCTTAGATGGTTCGGACACGTGGAGAGGATAAATAAAAAATAGACTGATTTGCGATAGTGAATGAGCAAACTGGAAGGGGGCGACCTTCGCTTATGTACGTCAATCAAATCGAAAACCTTTTAGGAAAAGGCCAGGTCAGCCATTAACCGGCGAGCGTATATGAAAACACTTATGAAAGTTGAACAAGCGAAAGCAAGCGAAGATTGTAGAAATTTGAAAGCCATAGTCTCTGCCTACCCCGATCGGAGACAGGCGTAATGATATGTATCATTATCACAACATATTAGAAAACAAAGTCCTCCACCGCGTCTGTCGATCTGTCTGTTCGCGATAAACGCGTGGTTCAAAAAAGAGTGGTTCTCGAGGAATGTATTAGTTTATAGTTTGTTTAGTTTTTGTTTATATTGGCTAAAATATAACTTATTTTTTAAAGATGTCTTATATAAATACACCGTCTGGGAGCTTTCAACAAAAACGCTGCCTGAACCTTTAGAAGTCCGTGATGGCATATGTCTATCTCTTAAGGATAACATACTAGCTTACTGTAACACTAGGAGAAACGGGTATATACGGAAAAACTTTACCACTTGGGCATATGTAGGGTTGCCAACATTTCTTCGGCGAATTATAGTATTTTTCAAAATAAGCTATAAAAATACAGTACACTTCTAACATACATACATATCATCACGCCTGTCTCCCATCGGGGTAGGCAGAGTATATGTACGTCGAGGTCGACCCTTACCAGTTTGCCCATTTACTCTCACCGCATAAATTTTCTTTGTCAGTCTATTTTCATCCATCCTCTCCACGTGTCCAAACCATCTAAGCATCTCTTTTTCTATCTTAGTCACTACGTCTTCTGTCATACCGCAATGTTCCTTTATCACGCTGTTCCTTTCTTTATCTATCAATTCCACTCCAGCTATACTTCTCAGACTCCTCATTTCTACTGCATTAATTTTACTCCTATGCTTCTTCTGCCATACCCAACTTTCACTGCCATATGTTAGTGTAGGGACAAGCACTCCTCTATGCACAGCCAGTCTTGCCTTTTTAGATACATTGCTCCATTCACTTGATTGACAGCCAAAACCCTTCTTTCAATGTCATCATCACACTTTCCATCTCTCGCAAATTTTGAGCCTAGGTATATAAATTCTTTCACTTGTTCCACTCTTTTTCCTTCCACAAAAATCAAGCAATCTGTCATGTTTTTCTTTCTTTCAAAAAACCATTACTTTCGTCTTATTTACATTCACTTTCATTCCTTTGCCTTTCAGCGCATCATGCATAATATTAACCATCAACTGCAACTCGTCCGCTGATGATGCAAGTATTACCTGATCATCAGCGTAAAGAAGACATTTGATGGTCAGATCAGTCATTTTTAGACCATACGCACTTTCTTGCAGTTCTTTCAAGCAACTGTCAATGTATAGGTTAAACAGCCACGGTGACGCTACACAACCCTGTCTCACACCTTTTTCGATGTGAAAAAAGTCTGTGCAAGCTCCGTTGATTCTGACACAAGCACTGGATCCCTCATATAGAAATTTCAGTGCTCGTATCAAGTTGCTGCTTACTCCATACATGGACAATGTTGACCACAGTTCATTCCTCACCACTCTATCATAGGCCTTTTCCAAGTCTACGAATGCGCAATAAACTTTTTGACTCTTCGCCAAAAGTTTTTCAATTACGCATCGTAAGGTAAAGACCTGATCCGTGCATCCTCTTCCTTTCATAAATCCTGCTTGCACATCCTACATTTTCCCTTCAGTTTCATTCATCACTCTTTTTATCAAAACTTTCACATACAATTTGCCGACGATGCTGAGCAAGCTTATGCCGCGGTAGTTTTTGCACTCTTGCTGCAACCCTTTTCCTTTATACAGCGGTACGATGACAGCTTTACACCAATCTTCTGGTACGCTGCCACCCCTCCAGCAAAGGTTAAAAAGGCGGTACAGCTGGCAAACTACTACGCCCTGTCCCGCTTTCAGCATGTCGACAGAAATCCTATCAATTCCCGCAGCTTTGCCTAGTTTCATACTTTTCAATGCTTCCATAATTTCTTCTATACTTATATCACTTTCATTGCCGCTTTCACTCACTTCCCAGCAATGTCTCTGTGCTTGCATACCCTCTTTTTCAAATAACCTTTCAAAATATTCCTTCCATCGTTTTAGCACATTCTTCACCTTTCACAACACTGCCATCATGGTTTCTGATATGGGTGAGCTGCGATGTTGTCTGTTGAGCTCTCATTGTTCTTATGGATTTCCAAAAGAATTTTATATTCTTTTGGAAATCATCAGATAACCTGTTGTCAAAATCATCTCTGTCTTCATCATGTTATTTCTTTTTATCACCTCTTTTGCAACACGCTTAAACCTTTTATATTCATCGTTTGCCATTCTTACATCCTCATCTGTTGCCTTCTGCATTCTTTGTTTGACTTTTGTAGTCAGCCAATCCAACCATGCTTTCTTCTTATCGGACAACGCTTTCATGACTTCAGCACACATTCTCTTTACCTTACATCCTTGGCCTTTCTTGTTTACTCCACACACTTCAATCGCAACTTCCACGAGTCCTTCCTTAAACGACTTCCATAATTTTTCCATCTCACATACCTCATCTAAATTTTCAAATTTCTTGCTCACTTTACTTAAAAATTCTTCTTTTATACCTATCTCTTGCAAATTATCGACTTTTGTGCGCTCTAGTACACTACAGGGTTCATGCACACGGTGCCGCCACCGTTGAAAAAGACCTCTTACTCGACTCATAACCAAGAAGTGGTCTGTGTCAATACCGGCACCGCGGTATGCCCGGGTGTCTAGCACTTTCTTTCTCAGCCTTGCGTCTACAATCACAAAATCAATCATGCTTCTCTGGCTTCCTTCTTGTCTCGTAAACAAGTGGATATCCTTGTGGTTGAACATGGTGTTGGTTACCACAAGATTCCTCTCCAAACATACTTCAAGCAAGCTTTCTCCATTTTCATTAACTCGTTCGTCACCATATTTTCCCAATACACTTTCATATCCATCACGCTTCACACCAACCAAACTGTTAAAATCACCTAACATTACTATTCTTTCGCTCTGTTTGCATTTACTCAGAATATCACTCGTACTCTCCCAAAATGCCTGCCTCTCGCTTTGGTCTCTTGAAGATCGGTACCACCGCGCATCTTGCGGAGCATAAACTCCTACAACAAAGATGCGGGTGAGTCCAACCTTCAACCTCAACAAAAGGAGTCTTGGGCTCACACATTCATATTCTGTCACACATTCATTCATTCTAGCGGATAGTAGTACACCAACACCCTGGCACGCTGTACTGGTATTGGCTACACCTGACCAGTAGGCGGTATAGGGTCCATGTGTAGTGGTGTCACATCCTTTCCTCTTTGTTTCATTCACACACAAAATATCAAGTCGTCTCTCTCGCATCATCTTGCATACCTCCACTATTTTGTCTCTCATTCCTCCTCTTACATTTAATGTAGCAAAGCGGCTATCCTTAGTCCATTTTTCGCCTCGATGGGAAACGTGACGTGACGGGTCGCGAACCTCATCGTTGCCATTTCGGATTTTATTTTTTCTACTTATATCCATAGCGTACCCACGAGAAGCTAGGGAAATTTAGAGTCCGCCTAGACAGAGCCCCGCTTTTCTAGGTAAGGCTAGCCTTATTCTGGGGTCGCCCAGGGCAATCAGGCACGTTTAAAACTAGACTCGTCCCTAGCCACGCAGCACATCGGCACGGCAACCTTCGCTTGGCGGAGAGAGGATGGGACGAGGACAGGGTAGGAAAAGGATTAGTGGATAAGGAAAAATGAATCAGGTAGGAAAAGGACTAGGATTAGGGTATAATAATCTTAACCTTCAGTATTCCAATCCGTAAAAAAATCAAACAGCCAGGACAGTTGTTAACACACCTTACATGACCTCTGCAGTCCGAGCGCACACTTCTAAAGTATTTAAATATAGTATAAAATTAATATTTTTCGCACTTATTGCATTTTGAAGTGAAAACTTCTTTAGCGGCGTTGAGCACTTTTTCTGTAATGGGTATAAAATCTTAAACTCGCGTCAGGACACGTGACCTGATCGAAAAAGCGTAAGACGGATGGAGTTTTTTTATCATCATCATTAACGTCCATCCCGGTCAATTTTTGAAGTGAATATTCTTTTAGCGCGGTACGCATATTTTTAGATGAGATAAAATCTCTGGACTCGCGACCATAATCATCATCATCATCTAACGTTGATTCCGGTCATCTACAGGTCTTATTAAATAATGCTGTGTATCAATTAGGACTCTTTCAGTGTAGATTTATTTTTCATCATCATCATCTTTACGTCGATCCCGGTCAATTTTCGAAGGAAAAACTTCTTTTGGCGCGGTATGAGATAAAATCTCTGGACTCGCGACCATAATCATCATCATCATCTAACGTTGATTCCGGTCATCTACAGGTCTTATTAAATAATGCTGTGTAATCAATTAGGACTCTTTCAGTGTAGATTTATTTTTCATCATCATCATCTTTACGTCGATCCCGGTCAATTTTTGAAGGAAAAACTTCTTTTAGCGCGGTACGCAATTTTTTAGATGAGATAAATCTGGACTCGCTACTCCCCGTTACGATACGCAGCTATAGTGTGTGCATATATGTATGTACCAACGCATCTAGATAAATAAATTATTAATAAATTGAATAAATATTAAAAATTATTATTATTTATTATTTATTATTATTAAATTATTATTAATTTTTTATTAGTTTTCACTTCTGTCGGCACTCCCGGAGTGCAACCCGTATTTTTTTTTAACAATGTTTTGCTAAAATAAAAATCTTTTAGTTTTGCAAAAATTTCATTCTACTCGTATGTTGTTATTTCAGAGTAAAGGTCCTCCATTTCGAAACTCTTTTTTTTTAATAAGGATTCGTTTATGTAAGGTTTTGTTAAAAATATAGTATATTTGCGTACTATTTATTACTTCAACAGTATATAGTACGCAGACTCGAAATATTGTACAATACTATTAGGTCTTTACCTACGCAATTGCCGTTTTGTATGAAAAAAATTTAAACAATTTTTTTTCATGTATTAATCGCAGTCATCACCCATGCAATCAATGCATCTTTGCCAACGCAGTGGCACTTTATTGATGCCCTTCTTAAAGAAATCAGCTGGACGGGAGGCAACAAATTCTTCAAAGGCATTTTGTACTGCCAGTCGGGTATTTAATTTTTTTCACGCCAAAAATTTTTCCAAATTCTAAAAAAAGTAGTAGTCTGTAGGCGCAAGGTCTGGTGAGTAAGGCGAATGACGGAGAGCTTTCAACCCCAGATCTTGCAACTTGGAGACCGTCTGCTGTGCAGTATGAAGTCGCGCGTTGTCGTGCAGGAGCAGCGGAGACGATTGACCAATGCTGGTTGGAGATGTGCCAGCTTCTCCATCATTGCGTTCAGTTCTTCACAGTACACATCTGCAGTAATGCTCATGAATCACACCGGCGCTAGACCACCAAACCGTGACTATCACTTTTCTAGGGGTAAGTTTTCGTTTAGGGCATTGTTTGGGTGCTGAACCAGGATCCAACCAACTTGCTGAGCGTTTGCGGTTATCAAACAGAATCCATTTTTCATCGCAGGTAACAATACGATTCAAAATGTTTTCATTTGTGTGTCTGTTGAGCAGTGCAAGGCACATCTCGACGCGTACTTCGCGCTGATGATCATTGAGTTAGTTGGGCACCCATTTGTCAAGCTTTTTTACATTGCCAATTTGACGCAAATGGACCAATATTCTTTTGACGCTAACGTCGAAAGCTGCGGCTATATCAGCTTCCATAATCGCCTTCAATTCGTCATTGTCGACCAAAGTTTTCGGACGACCGCTAGGTTCATTTTTCAGGCCTAAATTTCTAGAACGGAAGCAAGCAAATCAATAACAGGTAATACGTTGGTTTGTAGTGTTAGCTCCGTAAACGTCGTTGATGTTGCGTGCCGCTTGTGCCGCGTTGCTGCCACGACGGTACTCATATTCCATAATTACCTACTCGAATTTTTAACGTATCCATGATGACGAAAAAGATTGAAATGCGATGAAAATGTAACACTAATCAATAAACAAATGACTACTTTTGGAAAAAGAATTCCATGTTTTTAAAATAAAATTAATTTTAAATTAGAATTCTTAGCCAAACAAAATTTATTTTGATTTGAAATGGCCAGTACTGTAGAACGGCAATTTCATAGGTAAAGACCTAATATATATTATAGTACGGTTGGCAACCCTATTGAGTAAAGTGGTAGTGCCCCATTTCACCCAGTTGTCAGATACTTCTCAATGATACTTACCATAGTTCCCTGAGGCATTAATGTGGTAGCTAGATTAATGTTTCCCTTCATAACACGAGTGAAGGCAATACGCTGAGCTTCAGTACAGTTGCCCATGTGACGCGTTCTTGTGATATCTGTGGAACCGTCTCTGGAAATAACAGATTAAAAAAATTAGGGGTTGCACTCCGGGAGTACAGGTATTTTGGCACGTTAGACATTTTTTAGATGGGTACTAGGGTAAAACCCAATTACTTTAAGAATAAAAGTACTAATCGGGTTAAAAGTACTAAAGTTAGTTGTAATTTGACTGTGTTTAAATACACAAAAAGAGTTCCTTCGAGCCGGATTTGACGGATTCCAATTTATATCCATCTACAGTCCACCGCTGTACCAACTGAGCTATTTGAAAATAATTTTCTTCTTTCTTTCTATCGAAGGTTGATTACTGAGTTCGAAATGATCAATCTAATACTTTAAAACTTTTTATATGCACACACTATAGCTGCGTCTCGTAACAGTGTCGTGAGTCCAGAGATTTTATCTCATCTAAAAATATGCGTACCGCGCTAAAAGAAGATTTTATTTAAAAAAACGTGGCATAACTGTTAAATATACAAGGTCATTTGTAAAACACCAGCAACCTGCTAGGAGTGGATAGCCAAGGTCATAACCAACAACATTTGTTCTACCACTATTGGCGTTACTAAACGGGTATAATAATTGAACCTTTAAGCTGTGTCATAAGTTATCGCTCTTGGATTCGCTTAAGAAAACTTCTCGGTATCTTTTTCGTCATATACTACATGCTTCGATGAACGATGTACGTGCGCGCATAAGTGCGGTTGACAAAGATCAAGGGCAAAGGAGCTATCACCGGCCCACCCACCCAAAACAGGGGATGCCCTGTTTTCACGAGTTGCGTAGTACTGTAAGTCAACCAGTACATGTAATAAAAATGAAATTTGAAAAAATAATTTTATAATTTCAAAAAAAATTATTCAAAAATTTCATAATATTTTTTTTTTTTAATAAATTAGAAAATCATCGATCCTTTTTTTATGATGTTAGCTACCTAGTCGGTTGCTGGTGTTTTACAAATGAATATATAAAATTGTGTAATTGTATAATTCGATGCATTCGCTAAGCATAAACTTTCGCTAGCATATCAGTAGCACCATATATTGGAGCGGTTAATCAGAGAAAAATAATTTCGATTTACTTAGTACAAAAATTACGATCACTGCGTCAAGCAACATGCGCTATAGGTGGTCTTTGGATGGGTGACCACTTTGTGGCATTTACATTTGCGAGCGTTTCCGTGCTTCAGAAGGCACGTAATACCGTTGGTCCCGGTTGCCAATAAAATGGCAGTTATGTTAAGCCAAGTTGAAGGTGTTTTGGGCGGCTTAAAAAATTTCAACAGCAAGTCGCGACAGCGTCTGTCCATTTCAATACGGCAATATGCTCACCACCTGTTACGTGGGACAAAAATGCATACAGCGAGATATGGGCGTTTAATATGCCTCTGTCTACCCCTTCGGGGATAGGGGCGTGACAATATGTATGTATGTAGTACTTACAAATATTGGCCTCCTGAATCTATAAGCACCATATCATTGGTAGTGATTATTCTATGAGGACCGTTCCTATTCGGCCGGTAATGTATGATGGCCCCATTGGACCCAGCTCCCACTATCGATGAAAAAGATGGCCCCATGGAATAAAGCTCCAGTCTGGAAAAATTAAACATTATTTTAGAAATCTATATCCAATATCCATACATAAATATAAAGCTGAAGAGTTTGTTTGTGTGGTGAACTACAGGTCGGATTAAAAAATGTTTTTTTTTTGTGTTTCTTAGTTCATTTATTGAGGAAGGCTATTGGGTAATTATCATCACGCTACTAACCTGGAGAGCGGAGCAGTAATCATAAATGTCGATAAATCGGACAAATTTTAAACAATATTATAGAATCGTTTATAAACGACGGGATTAAATAGGTGCGACGGGAGTTCGCAGTTATATATATGTCACGAGCGAAGCCGTAGGGGTCACCTAGTAGAGTAAAGATTACGTTATATATATGTCAAACTTGCAAAAAACACGCCGTTTGAACCGGGAGTAAAAATAATTTCGATTTGATAACTGGGCTCCAGATCTCACCGAACGCCAGCTAGATAAACTCGAGTGTCTTCAGAATTTTTGTATCAGATTTATATTTGGACTACGCAAATATGATCACATTACTGTTTTTCGGAAAAGACTTGAGTGGCTACCTATTCGACTTCGCCGGAATGCTCATATTCTTTCCTTGTTATACAGTATACTGTTCAACCCTTCTACGCCCACCTATCTCAAAGGACGTTTTGAATTCCGTCATGATACTCATTCGAAGTGCTTAAGATCATCGGAGAATCTGAGACTAAAAATGCCGCCACATTCCACAACATTCAGAGGAAAATCCTATACTGTCATGGTAATACGATTGTGGAATAAGCTGCCATTAGATATACGTCGCGCAAAGTCACTTGTTATACTTGTAGTATTTATTGTTTCTTATATTTCTATATTTCTTTATTTTGTACAAAAAAAAACTTAACTATCTTCACGCTGTATCCCTGACGGGGTAGTCAGAGAGGTCAGATCGCCAGGCTTCGCGATCCATACATACTTCTTTCGCTTCTTCGAGATTCATCAATCGCTCTAGTACTTTTTAACTTTTTTTTTTTTTTTATTGTCCATAACTTAACTATTATCCTCGCTATCATACTACATACACACATGTAGGTACGCCATCAACGACCTCTTTCTTTGTTTTCCTGATCATCTCTTTCCATACTAAGGTTGTCTGGAAGAGATAGCTTTTAGCAATAAGACCGCCCATTGTACTCTCACTTGTAGTTTCAAATCCGACCAGTAGTTCCTGATTAGCGCGTTCAACCAAACAAACAAACAAACGAACATACTTTTCAGCTTTATATATTAGTATAAAGTAAATTAAGTATTATGTAAAAGTATAAAATTTTAGATTTTTAGGGCTTGAAATGTGTCAACAAAACACGTTAGCCATTTTAAAGAAGCGTTTGTGGCCCCGCTAACTCTGTGTTCTGTAAACGATCACTGGATTAACCAACATTCGTTATAGCTGGTCTTTGGATGGGTGACCACTTTGTGGCATTTAAATTTGCAAGCGTTTCCGGGCAAGTTAAGCCGTTGGTCTCGGTTGCCAGTAAAATGGCAGTCGTTAAGCCTGTTTGAAGTCCATAAGGACGGTGTGAGAAATTTCAACAACAAGTCGCCACAGCCTGTGCCTGTCCAGTTCAACACGGCAATGGGCCCACCACCTGTTACGTGAGACAGAAATGCATACGGTGAATTGTGGGCTTATAGAATGCCTCTGCCTACCTCTTCGGAGATAAAGGCGTGACAATATGTGTGTATGTAAGCTTGGTTTTTTATCTAACAATAGGAGACTATAGGGCTTACCTTCTGAGTCTCTCTAGCTCATCGACTACTTGTATCTCGGTGAGAACATGGCCGCTTGTCACCTGGCGTTCCACCCAGCTCAGAGCGCGGATCAATGCGATACCATCCCTTATATGTGCTTGACGGAACCCCTGCAGAATCAAAATATGGCATTACGACGTCCTTTTACAAAATAAACAATCATTCCATGATCTATCCATAATAATTCCTTTCCACATGAATCTGAATTTCTTTTTTTTCGCAATTTTGATTCCTTAACTATACTATTTTAACATGAGTTTGGAAGGAATCCTCTAATCGAGAAAGCCCAAAAAGAAAGAAAAAAAAATGTTCTTATTCCAAACTTTATTTTTGACGGGATCGTACCACAGACTAGAAAAGATCGTATTTGGCTGAGAATTGTAAGAAAAAATAGTACACAAGGAAAATGAATTGTTTTACAAAAGAAGTGTTTTAAAACATGATATGCCGGCAGGAGTCTGACATAGCCTCCATGAGGACTTCAACAACGCAAAAAAATACCCAAGAATATTTAAATATTTTTCAGTTATTCGTTTTAAATTTTTAAGTAAAATATATTACTTGTAAATGTATAAATTGAGAGGCTATTATATATTTATATATTCTAATATTTGATTTCATTGCGGGTCCCAAGACATTCAAACTTCTCCTAGGACTTCACCGAGATCGAGCTCGACCTTATTACACAACTAGATGACTACCACAGCTTCTCCCGTAGAAATTTTTCAACCTCCCGTCGCACCAATTTAATCCCATCGCTTATAAATACTACAATGATGCATAAAAAATTGCCCGATTTGTAGACATTTATGATTACTGTACTGCTCTCCAGTGTAGTAGCGTAATGATATATAGCCTATAGCCTTCCTCGATAAATGGGCTATCTAACACAAAAAGAATTTTTCAAATCTGGCCTGAGATTAGCGCGTTCTACCAAAGAAACAAACAAACTCTTGAGCTTTATGATATTAGTAAGTTAATAAAACTGGTCAAGCACGGGTCGATCTCGTGCGCCCAGGGTTCCGAGTTTCGGTTCAGGGTTCAGGGATGAAAAATAAGTTTATTTGCGTCATAAACGGTCATAACTTTTTGAAGTTATATCTGCTTCTTTTGTAGCGTTATGGAAAAATGATAACAGTGAATTTTTACGATGCGCGCACTGAGCGTCTCTAAAAACCGACACCATGAAATCAGCTGAACACCATACCTGCTAGGACTAGGTAGCTAACATCATAAAACATGTTCTAGGTTTTTTTTTTCGATTTTAGAATTTGTTTTTGGACTTATTAAAACATTTTTTTTTCATATTTAACTTAATTTAATGCACTGATTGAATTAGAGTAATACACAACTCGTGAAAACCACAGGGGATAGGGGTGGACCGGTCATAACTCCTTTGACCTTGACCTTGGTCAACCGCATTGATGCGCGCACATCCATCGTTCATCGAAGCATGCAGTACGTGACGAAAAAGAGACCCAGGATTTCTTATAAGCGAATCCAAGAGCGAAAACCTATGACGAAGCTCGAAGTTTCAATGTGCGATAGTACTCGCTGTGTAACGAATTGCCAAAAGTGGTAGAACAAATGTTGTTGGTTATGACCTTGGCTATCTACTCCTAACAGGTTGCTGGTGTTTTACAAATGACCCTGTATATGTGTAATTCACAAATGCTTGTTTCGGAGTTTTCTAAAATATAAGAATGTAGTCGTCTAGATCCCATAACACAGCTTATATTAGTTTAATTTGGGCTACACGCCGCTGTGTAAAAAAATGTCCCACAATATGTTTTTTTTTATTTGTTTCAGCTTACCTCAAGCTCAACATCATTCTTATAAATCTTCATTAAAGCGACTGGTGAAATTGGTGAAGTTACAATGCGGGCAGGTCCTCGCTGAAATTAAGAAAATAAATAAATTGATGGTTACATGCACGTCAACTTTTGACAATTATACGATTGATTAGCAAAGCTCTGACAACCCCGTTACAGAATCCAGCATGAAGATAGTTGACTGAGGAGGCGAGCGAAGCGAGCCGACGAATGTCTCCGTTTTCCGCACGGGAAAAATGCTATTGATGTCCGACCGTTCGTCCGTCCATTTATTCTACAGGTTGCATTTTTTATCGGATTTGCATGCAACTTGGCATGGACAATCCTTGATGTAGCCAACAACTTTTAGCGAGGGGGTTTTTCGATCGGGGCGGGAATAGGAATGGATAAAAATATAAAAAATAAAAAAAAAAATACTCCGAAGTCTACGGTTCACAGAACCACTAGTATCTAAGTGAGTTTGTTTATAATAAAAAAAATACTAACCCCTATGGCCTGGTGCACAGCTTGACTGGATGTTGCCGACACCCAAATAGTTCTGTTATTACCGAGTTCATTCTGCAAAGAAAAATATTAACATAATTAGTTCGATTATTACGGTGCGAGATAGCGTTAAAAAATATGTATATCTGTGTAGCCGTGCCAACAAAAAAAAACCTAACCACTCCGGGAGTGCCGACAGAAGTAAAAAAATTTTTAAAAAAAAATTCTACTCTGAAAGAGTCTTAATTGATTACACAATATTATTTAATAAGACCTGTAGATGACCGGGTTCAGCATTAGATGATGATGATGATTATAGTCGCAAATCCAGAGATTTTATCTCCTCTAAATATATGTGTACCACGCTAAGAGGCGTTTTCACTTAAAAAACTCAATTTATTAATAATTAATTTATCTAGTCGCGTTGGTACATGCATATATGCACACAATATAGCTGCGTATCGTAACGGGGAGTAGCGAGTCCAAATTTATCTCATCTAAAAAATTGCGTACCGCGCTAAAAGAAGTTTTTCCTTCAAAAATTGACCGGGATCGACGTAAAGATGATGATGATGAAAAATAAATCTACACTGAAAGAGTCCTAATTGATTACACAGCATTATTTAATAAGACCTGTAGGTGACCGGAATCAACGTTAGATGATGATGATGATTATGGTAGCGAGTCCAGAGATTTTATCTCATCTAAAAATATGCGTACCGCGCTAAAAGAAGTTTTTCCTTCAAAAATTGACCGGGATCGACGTAAAGATGATGATGATAAAAAATAATTCTACACTGAAAGAGTCCTAATTGATTACACAGCATTATTTAATAAGACCTGTAGATGACCGGAATCAACGTTTGATGATGATGATGATTATGGTCGCGAGTCCAGAGATTTTATCTCATCTAAAAATATGCGTACCGCTCTAAAAGAAGTTTTTCCTTCAAAAATTGACCGGGATCGACGTAAAGATGATGATGATAAAAAATAATTCTACACTGAAAGAGTCCTAATTGATTACATAGCATTATTTAATAAGACCTGTAGATGACCGGAATCAACGTTAGATGATGATGATGATTATGGTCGCGAGTCCAGAGATTTTATCTCATCTAAAAATATGCGTACCGCGCTAAAAGAAGTTTTTCCTTCAAAAATTGACCGGGATCGACGTAAAGATGATGATGATAAAATCTTACGCTTTTTCGATCAGGACACGTGTCCTGACGCGAGTTTAAGATTTTATACCCAACGCCGCTAAAGAAGTTTTCACTTCAAAAATAAGCCCTTAAGTCTCATTGCGTATGAGACGAAGTACGACTTTCGCGGGAAGAGTGACAAGTGCGGACGCTTGTTTTATGTGCGGGAGTGGTGGTTTCTTGGACATAAAAGTAGTGTTAACGTGCTATAGTGATAGACAATGATATATAAGCTCTGAAATGCTATTTTCTATCTTGCCGCCTAAAGTCCACTGAAAACCTCAGTATAAGAACCACCATTATACTGAGGGCAGGGACCTGGACCTAGGACTGACGACTCGACATCGACAAAGACTGGACAGGACTAAATACCAAGAAAATATAAATACTGAAGAGCAGGCTGTCTGGACCAAGTTTCCTTTGTCTGCCCAATATGGGCGAAGACAACCAACAACAACAATCTCATTGCTTATTTTTTGAAAGTACCAATTAAAATCCCCTCTAATCGATTTTTTTTTTAATAATATTTTAATGGCCTGGTTTCTAAGACCTTTTAGCCAAATCTTATTTTTTATATCATATTTCTTCAATCTTATCTTCTAATTAGTCCTGTCCAGTCGATGTCGTGTCCTCATTGTCCGTCCTGGTCCTTGCCCTCAGTATAATGGTGATTCTTATACTAAGATTGTCAGTGGACGTTTCGCGGCAAGAGAGAAAATAGCATTTCACTGCATATATATCATTGTCTTTCACTATAGCACGTTAACACAACTTTTATGTCCAAGAAACCACCACTCCCGCACATAAAACAAGATAAATGCACTAGTTTTAGAAAATAATATAAAGCAAGCGTCCGCACTTGTCACTCTTCCCGCCAAATGTCCTCCCCCCCTCTAATCGAGAAAGCCCAAGAAGGAAGAAAAAAAAAATTAAAATCCCGCCTTTTTTTTTTTTTTTGTTCTTGTGGCGATACTATTGCTCCGCTAATAACTCCACAGGTCCACAATTAGGTACGATCGAAGTTTTGTAAAAAAAATTCCTGCCTTTATGAGTTGACAGGCGAGAGTTGGCAGTTAACTTTTTCTGAATTTTTTTTAATGATGGGGATAAGGTAGGCGACGAATTGATAGCTTTTTTTTCACTCACGCAGGAAAGAAAGCCACTTTTGAAAAAGAGCTTTAAACAAATAATGCACACTGCAATGCAAGTTGCCTCTTCCTTTGCCTCCTCAGAGATGAAGACGTGAATGATAGTAAAAAAAACTAAGTACTCGTAGTCGTAGGTATGTAACGCGAAATTCCTCCGTCTAATGTAAAGAAAAAAAAAACAATGATTATATTTTTGTTTCGCCGAGCGTGCCGGTTTGTCCAGCACATGTTGAGGTGTACCCAAACACATTATACTTATAAGGTCTAAACAAAGTTGTAGGGTGTAGCTAAACAAAGTTTGGCAGCTCGCTTGCAGTTCATTGATATAATTGTAAAAAAATTGGTTAAAGTTACAAAACGGAGATAAATTTCACTGTGGACTATTAATGCGAACGTAAGATTAATGCTGTGCGTAAGATTAATATGAAGACCACGTGAGCAGACTGCTCAAAAACGGAAAGGTCAAAAGTACTCGGATACCCAGACGTGCGTGTATGAAGCGATTGATGAATCTCGAAGAAGCGAAATAAGTATGCATGGATCGCGAAGCCTGGCGATCTGTCCTCTCTGACTACCCCGTCAGGGTTACAGCGTGAAGATAGTTAGTTAGTTTTTTATTTAGAAGTAAATATGTAAGTTTATCAGATGACTAATCCTGTCACAAACTTGTATTTAACTTAATTTGGGCAAGATAGTATCATGTTATAATGTCTTTTTTTTTCTACATTTTGCTTTACCAAACAGTGTACAATCTTCAATTCTTAAAGCTATTATCCGAGTAAATGACATTAGTGATTATACCCTGCTAGATGTAAACACGGCATGCGACATTAGGTTATGCTATTTGGAATTAGGTAATAAATACATACAAACATATTGTCACGCCTTTATCCCCGAAAGGGTAGGCAGAGGCATACTATACTCCCACATTTCACCGTTTGGATTTTTGTCCCACGTAATGGGTGGTGAGCCCATTGCCGTGTTGAAATTGACAGGCGCAGGCTGTGCCGACCTGCTGTTAAAAATTTTCAAGCCGCCCATAAGGCCTACAACCCGGCTTAACGACTGCCATTTTACTGGCTACCGGGACCAGCGGCTTAACGTGCCTTACGAAGCACGGAAATTTTAATTTAATTAAATGTGTCAATTATAGATGTTAAATTTGGAAGAAATTTTGAACTCGTTGCCTTTTTAGTGAGTTGGTAGCAAAAAGTCTAAAAGGTTTTATGTGCTAGACACTAATTAGCACGATCAATTAAAGTCCTGGTAGTCTCGGACTAAGGTACGGAGCGTAGAAACACAAATATACGTAAAGCGTACAAATTATAGGGAAAATTTCTTCAACTGGTAACCCAGTTATAATACTACCTGTCCGTTTCTGCGGCACTCTGGCTATGTGTCTATAGTATTTTGTCTACGGGCGTCAATCACTCTCCCAATAATGTCGGAAATTAAAAGCCTACTTTGGCTTTTTTTTCGTGTGGAAATCCCCTCGGATGTGTGAGGCGTGCGTGAGTTATCCCTTGACGCCTTCGTTTTGGGCCTTCTTCTGTAAGGACGGCCAGAAGCCCACCCGCCGTCCTCAGGCCCCCGGTCATGGAGGCCGATAGTCTTGGGCGAAGACAATACTGCGGAACTCAGGTGGGAGAGTTCTCTCGCGATTCCTCTCCGCCGCCTCTTTCGCCAGGAGTCATCCTGCCGAAGGCTCGGAGCCTAACTCCAAGCAACCTCTAGCAAGCTTCATATATTGCAAGCAGATATTGGCGGGGCATAGCTACGCTCTGTTATATAACTTAGGGTAATACTGCCTTGGTGGCGCAGTGGTTAATGTGTATGCAACTGTCGCGCTGACATCCCGGGTCTGAACAAATATTTGCGTGATCCTTAAATATTTGTTTCAGAGTTTGGGTGTTTGCTATGTATACTGTGTATGTATTTAGAAATATATAAGTATGTTAATCAATTTATATTAGCTTGCTTTGGGTTAGATGACGCTGTGTTAAAAATGTCTCAGAATATTTGTTATTATTAGAAGAGTGAAGTCTTTACCGATAATTGTGTCAAAGAATAGAAGATTGCATCATATGGCCTGCCTTCCAGGCCTTCCAGGCCTTCAACTACTCGGTGGGTCGCCATGTTGTTGATTCTTGTTAGATTTCCGTCATGCCAATATAGGGCATATGTGGTTATCGGCCTCTGGAAACAATGAACATTGGTTTATTGTCCGAAGTGTATATATTCCAATAAGTTGTCTCCCGCGACTTCGTCCGTGACCTACTTTGAACTCCCGTCAGTTTATAAGTCACGTCTTTATCACTTTATCTCTTAACCCTGAGTTTACGGGGTCTCAAGCGCTTCTATGACGGTCAGTACAGAGTTTCGGTTGTAAACCAGAGTATCGCTTGCTATCTAACATTGATTAATATAAGCAGAAGTGTGGTATCTGTAAATAATGTAAAGTTGCAAATCAACAGTTTGTACATTGGTACAAAATCCAGAAGTAAGTAATTCCAACCGCGAAACAGTAAAAAAAAATAGAATGTTACCATAGGCCCAATATTTAACACTAATTATTATTTAGGAGAGGTGAACAAATGGAGTCAGAATCTATACTAATACCTATATATAAAACTGAAGAGTTTGTTTGGTTGAATAAGCTATTCTAAGGAACTACTGGTCCGAATCGAAAAAATATTTTTGTGTTGGAAAGCTCATTTATCAAGGAAGGCTATAGGCTATATATCATAACGCTACTACCCCGGAGAGCGGAGCAGTAACCATTAATGCCAACAAATTGGGCAAATTTTCATATATTATTATTTAAGTAATAAACGACGGGATTAAATGGGTGCGACGGGAGTTTAAAATGTATCACGGGCTAAGCCGCGGGGGTCAGCTAGTTTATTATAAACTTACATCAGTTCTGATGACAAGGTATGAGAAGAACACCGGATTGAAAGGGATATCGGAGCCACGGAGATTCAGGGTCCCTGAAAAATAAATAAAATGGGTCTGACAAACGTTTTTTACTTTAAATGCCAAATAATCTACAAAAAAATACGAGAAGAACGGTTTTTTTTTACTTTTTTATAGTTCAAACAATGGCTGAATAATTTACGATCAATGTGCGTATAACGCGGGTGACCGCATACGTCACAACCCTGCTCATTCAACAATCGCTCTCTTGTTCGCACCCGAATGCCGCGCCGCGCCTTGTCGCAGTCTGTGCAAGGCTATGACGTCCTAACGGGCGAGTCTTATCTCGAAAATTCAAAAAAGGACTAAAACTTCTCGTCGTTATAACTTCGTAAATACTGCATGTATTAAAGTGAAATAAAAACTAATGTAATGTAAATGAGCTACGCTCCAATTTTAGCTGTGTTTAAAAGTAATATTTTAACCCTTTTGTATTCTTCATTATACCACTGTCTACAGTGCAGTCAAAGACGACAAGTTTCGCAATGCATGCATGCATACTTCTTTCGCATCCTGCAGATTCATTGACCGTTTCATACATGCACGTCTGGGTATCCAAGCACTTCTGACCTTTACGTTTTTAAGCAATTTGCTCACGTGGTCTTCATATGTAAGCCTTTGTTTACCCTGACTCCTTTTACCCTCTATTTTCGCACAACAAATATTCTTTGTAAATCCTATTTTTAGTCCTTTTTTCGTCTCTCATTCGTTGCACGTGTCCATCAAAATCAACGGAACACGCATTTTACCAGTTTTTATTCATTCAAACCTTCCAATAACTTTTTTTTAATATTCTCGGATATTTTTTTTATTACACAGTGCCGTCTAGCTAGCCCAAAGTAACCAAATATAAGCTTGTGTTATGGGATCTAGAATAGGACAATTTAACCAATGGACGCGTTATCTTACCGTGTGCGCCTACGAGTATACCCCGCTTGCCATTTGCCAAGTTTCATTTACCTAGGCTGCTGTTTCGCGTACCAAAAACTATTAGTTATTTAGACATACCAACAACTTAATTGGCCTATATTCAATATACGTTCATTCTCTATAAACATTAAAAAAAGAATTACCATCTCAGATTAGCCGAATACTATTCGGCTAATTTTAGATGGTAATTCTTTTTGTGTGTCAATATTATACCTACATTTTTCTATGTATGTACTGTTTTTCCGGTGGAATTTTTATTGGTTTTTAGACAGTGACAACACTTCATGCAAGAGTAACAAACCGTAACATAAGTAAAACTACGTGTGCGTGTATTCATGAATATGGCTATTTATGATCGTGTGTATAAATGAATAAAAGTTAGCATTGTGTGCAGTTTCCCCCCCGCACGAAAGTTGGTTGAACGTGATTTCATACTTTATTGAGTGCATTACGCGTTCAGTGGTTAAATCGTCCTAGGATCTAGACGACTGACAAACATACTTATATATTTCTCAATATATATCTACATATTATACATAGGAAACACTCAAACTCCGAAACAAACATTTGTGGATCACACAAATATTTCTTCTGACCCGGGAATCGAACCCTGGACCTCAGTCGCGGCAGTCGCATACGCTACCACTGCGCCACCGAGGCAGTAATCAAAAGTCGATATTTGACAATTCGGATTTACATACTCTCTGAAACATGAATTTTATATTTAACCCGGTGTATTCCGGCGGTATTCTTTCTTATGATCTTCAACTTGACTTAACGAATACGATGTTACTGGTAACCGGAACCAACAGCTAAGTTCCTTTAGAAGCTCATAAATCCCACAAAGCGGTCACCTACTATCTAAAAAACCGGGGGAAAGATGCGTAACAAAGTGATCGCTTACAAAACACTACCTAAGTGGCAAAAAAATAACTCATATTTTTTATCACTTAGGTGGCAGACAAGCCTACTACTACCACCTGATGGAAAGTGGTCACCGTAGCCTATGGACGTTTGCAACACCAGAGGTGCAGCCTGCACTCGTGCAGCCGATCCTGTAAAATCCCCCCCATTTGAAGAACTATATACTGTAGACTTTAGGGAAAACCCAGACAAGAAGCTTATTCTACAATCTGAGTGTACACAGAAGACAGCCCCTATCGGACCTTTTTGTGAGTGAGCGCTCCGAACGTAAAGTGTGCAGGAGAACACCCTGTCTGTCGGCTTAAAAAAAACTACGGGTAAAAAACTACACAACTACAGGTACTTAAAAAAACTTCTGTCTGCAACTGAAAACACAAGTGAAAACTAAATTTAATAAAAAAATATTTATCTAGACGCGTTCGCGGTTTTCACTTCAAAAATGGATCGGAATCGAGACGTTAATGATGATTAAATTATGAAAAAATTACTACTTTGAAACCCAATTATCTTAAGAAAAAGACAAAAAAAAATACAAAAGCCAAAAATTGAACCAGCGACCTATGAATTTTAATTTATAACAATTTACAGTACACCGCTCTACCAACTGAGCTATCGAAGGTTGATAACTGAGTTCGAAATTATCAATTTAATACTTCAAAACTTTTATAGCGTCTCGTAACGGTGTACCGATTCCAGAGATTTTATCTACTCTAAAAATATGCGTACCGCGCTTTAAGAAGTTTTCACTTCAAAAATAATGTCATCGTTTGGCGGGGCTATTAGCGCTTAAGTGGCTTTATGGCTTTTTACGTGGACTGCAAACCGCTTTATTTACAAAGACCAATACTCACACGCAACTTCGTCAAGCGTTGTCAGTACCAAGGCGGAGGCACCCACACTGTTCATCCGATTAACCAATTCAGCTATCTTGTTAGATGCAGGACGACCTTTAAGAAGAAAACATCATTTAAATTGGCCTTGAGAGAAATCTGAACATACCCTCTTTTAAACCAACGAAAATGAGTATGAGAACGCATAACTTATTACAGATGGGAATTTCGGGGTATACTCTTTCCAATAAAAAAATAATTATCAAAATCGGACTAGATTTTGATAATATTTTTTTTATTGGATAGAGTATACCCCGAAATTGGTCCCATATAACTCTCACTTGACTCAAAATGACTTAGCTGTACTTACATTAGTTTAAAAACTAAGATAATTAACTAACTAAGTTAATTAAAACCTTAACTACGTGGGTAACACGAAAATGTTTAGAAAATTAAAAAAAACGGCTTAATGTAGAAAGTTGCTAATACTTTTATTGTTTTTCGAAGTAATCTCCGTTCCTCTCTACACATCGTCGCATTCGATGGAACCACTGAGAAAAGCTGTGGGCCCATTCTTCCTTAGGGGTCTCTTCTATGGCATTTACGTACTCTTTCACCGCATCGCATCTTCGGGCTCGTAAAGCGAATACCTCGAAGTTTATCTTTAGTTCTTGGAAATAAATGAAAGTCGCAGGGCGCCAGGCGGATGACTCATTATCTTGACACCTGTCATAGTCAAATATTCAACAGTCCGTTTTGCGGAGTGCGCTGAAGCATTGTCGTGGTGAAGAAGGATCCTGCTTCGAGGGCGCTGCTGTCGAATTTTTTCCAAGACAACAGGCAAACAGCGATTGACGTACCAGTCTGCAGTAACTGTCCTTCCATCTTCTAGCATAACTGTCGCGAAATGACCTTTCCGACCAAAAAACCAAATGCTTTTTCCTTGACTTCTTCCTTCCTTTACCTTAGTTGGCCGATCCTCAAAAGGAAACACCCACTGAGCTGATTGTCTTTTCGTTTCGGGTTCGTAGCAATATATCCAGCTTTCATCACCTGTGACGATGTCAAATACAGCATTTGAGTCACCGCCATTGAACTTATCTAACATATCGCGACACCAGTCCATGCGAAGGCGTTTCTGGTCTTCGGTTAAAGTATGGGGAATCCATCTGGTACAAAGCTTCCTGACGCCTAAATGTTCGTGTAATATTTTTTAAACTTGACTCATACCAATGCCTAGGCCTGCCCGTATCTGCTGATAGGAAACTCTCTTATCTTCCTCTATCATACGTCGCACAGCACTGATGTTGTCTTCAGTAGTCGCTGTTAAAGGACGTCCCTCACGCGGATCATCACTGAGATTGCTACGTCCACGCTTAAACTCGTTAAACCAATTGTAAATAGTGGCACGAGATGGGGCTTCATTATGAAATGCTAATCGCAGCCTATTATAGCTTTGTTGTTGAGTAAGCCCACAACGAAAGTCATAATAAATCATTGACCGAAAATTTTCTTGCGTTAAGTTATTTTTCACGTTTAACAAGAGTTTTACATTTGCCGCCAATTCACAAAAACAAATGACAAATGAATGCAATATATTACATTAGGTTACCAAAGAGTTCTATAATTGAAATTCAAAAAAAGTTTTCATGAGCAATATTTCTTTCTGGCCAGTTATAAATATTTTCAGTGTTACCTACCTAGGTATTTACAAAAATATATACTTAGATATAGTTTCATAACTTTAAGAAGTTAGTTATTAGGGTTAAATAAAAAAGGTTTATAATTTTTTGCTTTTCAAATTATCTGCGGTTAAATTTATTGTTAAAAAGTTTTATTTTGCGTCGGAGGTTGAAAATTTAGATTAATTAACCTACTTTTTAGTCCATTAAAATCCTTTTTTTTTATTATAATAATATGTTTATTTTGCAGGCTTAATACCCAAATAAATTTTAGTAGTACAAAATAATTATAAAAACTAATGTTAGTAACTTAACGAAAACACAAAACAAAACATTTATGCACCCAAAGACACCCTATGCCCTTCCTTGAGCCCTAAGTGTAGAGTCGAATCCACCGTTTAAGCATCGGACAATCCCACCGATTACACAATACTTTCAGCATGCTGTGGGAACTGGCGCGTGTTCTGCGATGAATGGAGGCGCTACGCTTCCGAATAATCGCGTAAAAGTCATCTACACGAGCTTCAGCAAACATTCCGGAAGCGCTACAGAACCGAGGAAGCCCCAACAGCACCCTGAAAGCGTTGTTGTACTGGACACGCAGGGCGCTGTATGCCTTCTGCGTATAGCTGACCCACAGACTGCACGTGTAAAAGGTCTGACAATAAGCTCGAAAGAGCGTTACTTTTACTGCATTTGTACAACGTGCAAATCTCCGCGCCAGCATATTACATCTGACAGAGAGCGCCCTGCGTTCCCTTTCTATGTCCATGTCGTCACAAAGGTCATCAGTGACCCAGTGACCCAGGTAGGTACTTAAAATTAGTCACTTGTTTAAGTGGAGTACCTGCTAGTGATACTTGTGGCACATTTAACCTTCCTTTGTTACCGGCCTTAAAAATAAGTAACTCGCTTTTATTGGCGTTGTACCTAAGTCCCTGGGCCACCGCATAACTCTCACACATCATTATCAAATATCGCAAACCTCTTATCGAGGGACACAGCAACACCGCGTCATCGGCATAACTTATATTATTCATGGCAACACCACTAATGTGACAGCCCACGCCAGAGTTGCTGAGTATAGGTTAAACAAGCGGGGTGAGGTTATCCCTCCTTGCCTCACGCCACACTCCAACATATATTCTATAAAGAACCCGCCCATCTAACATTGATTGTTTGATTTCTGTACCAGAACTGAAGCAAACATATAACCTCACTTGCAACGGAACTCTCACACTGTAGTTTCTCCCACAGACGGTCATAGGATACAAGGTCAAAAGCCCTAGATAGGTCTAAGAAGCAGGCATATATGGGTGTTCTCCTATCTGTATAGTACCGGACAGTTCGCTTTAGACACATTATGTGGATTCCGTGGATAGACCGGGTCTAAATCCAAATTGAGCATCATGTAGACCAATTCTTGTAGACATATGCGCGTCCAGCAAGCTGTCCAGCACTTTATCCATAATGGTGGCCAGTGAGATTGGCCTTTAGTTGTAGGGATCTGCCTTGTCACCAGTTTTATTTTTTACAATTGGTACAACTATGGTTTGCATGAGATTCTTAGGTAGGTAAGAGTGACCCATGCACACAGAGTGAAAAACATAGCCAGTACCCTATTTATATGCGGACCCGCGTAACGAAGGTACGCGGGTCCGCATATAAATGCGCGACACTTAGGTAATCGCGGCCCGGTGATTTACCTGTAACCATGGTTTTCAAAACTTGCCTAATATCTTGAGAACTGAATTTTACACCTAATTTAGCCCCAGTGGTGACTTTTTAAAAATGAGCTTGTTATTAATAATACACTACCTGTAAAGGCCTGAGAGAGTGTCAGTAATGGGTTTTGCGGTCTCTCTGGTGGATAGTCGTTGAGTCTGCGTCTCACTAAATCTACTAGGTTATTTTCTTCACCTCTAAGGTAGACTTGTTCTCCCAAGGCAGACTGAAAAGAAAAAAGAATTAAAGTTGTTCTCTAAACTGGGTCATGTTTAGAACACCCAGCAACCTACTAGATTTATGTCGTTGAATTTATAGTTATATTGGAGTGAAAGATTTTAAATTCGAGATCAATAATATATTGGATTAATTAGGGACCTACTATATTTGAAATTTTAAAATTAATTATTTAGCAAAGTAATTTCTGTAATAAAAACTTCTTTAAAGGCGTTCTGCGCTTTTTGAGATGGGTAATAAATATTTAGCGCTTCCGTGCTTCGGAAGGCACGTTAAGCCGTTGGTCCCGGTTGCCAGTAAAATGGCAGTCGTTAAGCCTGGTTGAAAGCCTTATGGGCGGCTTGAAAAATTTCAACAGCAGGTAGCCACAACCTGCGTCTGTCTATATCAACACGGCAATGGGCTCACCACCTATTACGTGGGACAGGAATCCACACGGTGAAAAGTGGGCATATAATATGCCTCTGCCTGTCCTTCGGGGATAAGGCGTGATGGATATTTATTTTTTATTTTTATAAATATTAAACTCGCGTCAGGAGGTCGTGGCCATCGAAAATTCGTAAGAGGGAGGGAGAGTAGCTCGCCGGTGCGGCGTAGGAGAGGAAGTACAGTTATTCTACCACGCGGCTATAAAAATTGAAAATTTTAACCATTTGACTCTTTAGCGATGCAAAAAAATAGTATTTAACATTGTTTTCAAATAAATAATAAGTATAATCGATTCTATTATTTATACCGAATTCACAATATTGCGCTAGACAACGACAATAAATTCAACCTGTATTGGCTAACATCTAAGAAAAATGTTCCAAGATATTATTTTCTTTTTAATCTTGAGTAAAAAAGATCCTATAAGTGTTTCTCTTTTGAAGTGAAAAATTCTTTTAGCGCGTTGCGCATATTTTTAGATGAGATAATATCTCCGGACTCGCGACACCGTTACCGAGACGCAGCTACAGCGTGTGCATAAAATCAAGTTTTGAGGTACCTATTAGATTAATAATTTCCTTCTCAGTTATCAACCTTCGATAGCTTAGTTGGTAGAGTGGTGGACTGTAGATGTTATAAATTGGAATCCATAAGTCGTTGGTTCAAATCCGGATCGAAGGAACTCTTATTGTGTATTTAAATACGGTCAAATTATAAATAACTATAGTGGTTTTTAACCCAATTAGTGCTTTTATTCTTAATTTGGTTTCACCCTAGTACCCATGTAAAAAATGTCTAACGCGCCAAAATAAGTTTTCACAACTGTCGGCTCTCCCGGAGTGCAACCCATATTTTTTCTTAAGGTATGACACCCTAAAACTTGTTTGTATTAGTGTGGAAGTCGTCATGGATGCTATGCCGGACTCCTACTGACTATAGCCACACGTTACCCATCTATATGTCTATGCCAGCCCAGGCCAGGGGTTCAGCGTGAACCCTCGTAAGGATAACCCCAACTAACAGACTGTCTGCTACCGCGGCCTTGTCTTAGGGGACTCGGGTGTTATCCCGTCGCTCTGGGGATTCGAGTGCAGTCTGGTGTCTTTGGGGGGTTTGGGTGCTAACCCACTTCCTTGAGGTGGTGAAGTATATTGTAAGCCATAACTACATTTTAAAAGAGCATCCATGGACTTTCTTGCCAGATTCTTCTTGATAAAGGGTTGGCTGTCCTTAGAACTGGCGACGAGAATCCGCTCTACTTTGTAATTGATTTTGAACACAACATTGATTTTGTTTCTTTTGTATAAACTCATTACTATATAATTGGTCAAATATCATGTAAATTAAACTATTGGAATTACTGACGGCTAGAGAAGAGTGGCTGTTAACTATTGGATAAGCGTGGACGGTATTTAAATGATAAATGATGAAACACTGAGAAAAAATAACTTATTTTAATTAAATAAACATAAACATGTTAAAAGGCCTAAGACAGAATAACAACTAATCAATACAATCAATCAATCAATCCGAATCTGTATCCGAATCTGAATCCGAATTTGAATCCGAAACCGAATCCAAATCCGAATCCGAATCTGAAACCGAATAATCCGATTCCGAATCGAAATCTTAGTTAAAATCTGTATCTATATCTACTTTCGAATCCGAATACGAATCCGAATCTGTATCCAAATCTGAATCCGAATTTGAATCCGAATCCGAATTTACTATTGACAATCGTTCGGATTAAAAGTTTATAATTTAAATATTATGTACAAAAGAGATCAAGCCTCGTAAAAGGTCGAACCTCATTCAGTCGCCAACAGAGGCCATGAGTTTTATTGCCAGATTCTTTCTCTACCTATTGCTTTGTGAATCTATATGATATAAAGAAGCAATAATCTTGACGTGGGTTACTTTGTGACCTACATGAATAAAGACGATCAATATGACGGATAATGGAATTTTATCAAGTATTAAAAATTCGTTTCAGGTTAAAATTTATTACTAACTTGTAGAGAAATCCAAGCAGTTCTGGTGTAAGTGGTGGGATCTACTCCTACCACATATCCTTGCGGCATATTCTGAACCAACCAGTCTTGGAGAGGCACATCGATTCCTGAAAAAGTAATAATACTGAATTAGGTAAGTAAAATAGGTGAACTTGCCGTCCCCGGTAAGTCTAAATGGAGGGACGCGATCTGCCGTCACCATTTCCGAACACCAAGTAGCGCATACCGTTGACTGATTATTCCTCCATGGTAGGTCCGATTTTCGATTGTATTTTTTCTAAACGATCTTTGGCTAGATGTCGTATTATGGGTCAAATTTCATCAACATGTGTTGAGTGGTTTAGGCGGATTTCAAGGTCAAAGAGAAAATCTGAATCGGGAAATAATGGAGCTACGCTCACTTTGTTCGCTTCGCTCCAATAAATATTGTGGGACACTTTTCACACAGCGCCATCTCGCTCGAACTAAGCTATATGCTTGTACTATGGGATCTAGATAACTGATATCCATACTTATATATTTCTAAATACATACCAAGGTATTTTATACATAGGAAACACCCAAACTTCGAAACCAACATTTGTGGATCATACAAATATTTGTTCTGATCCTGGAATCGAATCTGGGACATCAGTGCGGAAGTCGCATACACTACCACTGCGCTACCGAGGCAGTCAAAAATATATAAAAAATTGGTAGTAAAATGATCGGCTGGCTGTCTTAAATAATATTAACTTGTTCATCATTCACGATTTTATCTCCAAAAGGGTGGCAGAAGCATACTAAACGCACCACATTTCTACGTGTGAATTTTTTGTCCCACGTAACAGGCGGTGAGCCTGATGCAGTGTTGAAATGGACAGACGCAGGTTGGGGTGACCTGCTGTTGAATTGTTTTCAAGCCCGTAAGGCCTTCAACTTGGCTTAACGACTGTCATTACTTGCAACCGGGACCAACGGCTTAACGTGCCATATCATACTACTTAATATTATAAATGTTAAGACTTTTGAATTGTTTGTTACTCAATCACAGAACATATTTTTTAAAATAAAATTCGTTTCAGTAATTTCATAGTTTTCCACTACAAACAAATAAATCTTTACTTTGAATAATACTAGTTGACGCTCGCTTCTCCTCCAGAGGGTTAACTTTTCCCGTTCAAGTTTTCCACAAAAACTTGTTCTCAGGATAAAAAGTAGCCTATGCTGTTATGGTATATGTTTCATCTATATCTATACAGTAATTATTGCGTAAAAGATTAGCAAAAATACATTCATTAAACATTCTTACAAACTATTTTGTCGTTGTTTACGAGGCACGCCTTTTAAATTTCATCGTTTGAAGAAAAAATCACAACTAGAACCATATAGTACTTTTTATTGTTTTTCAAAGAATTCTTTTCCATTCGCCCAAACCAGTTATAATAACATTTATTCCACTCTAAAATGAAGATGTTCAAAATGGCTGACTTGAAAGCGTCACTAACTCTAGTATGTCCACGCTGGAATTCTAAATACCAGCGTTCGACAGTCCGGCAGACATGGCGTTTGAACACTGAACTCAGATGTTTGCTCTTCAAAACACAGAAGCCGTGTCAGGCCTCTTGTAAAGCTGTAGAAAATTATTGCACGAACATTTTCCTTAGAAAGATTCATTTTCGTACGTAACCTGACAGATTCCAATCGACGCTGTGACTAAACAATAGCATTAATCCTAATAGTTTCAACTGTATTTGAGATTCAAAATTTAAACATATTCGAATATAGAACAGTTCCAAATTCAAAATTGTCGGGAAATATGGAAATGGCAGAACTGAGAAGGCATGCCTAGTATTAATCACGCCTCTTCCCCGAAGGGGTGGCAGAGGCATATTATGCGCCAACCAGCAGGGACCAACGGCTTAACTTGCCTTCCGAACACGGAAACGCTCGCAAATATAATTGCCACAAAGTGGCCACTAATGACCAGCCATAGTGAAAGTTACCTAACGCAGCTTACAGAATACTTAGGGCCGTATTCCAGAACGTCTCTCAACACTCAAACGACGAATTAAGCAGTGAGAAACGTTCTCAATTTATTCTTAATTAATTTATTCTTAAACAACCTAAGAGAACAATATGCATAAGTGTAAGGAATGGATTTGTCACTGTCCTTTAATTTAAATCATTATATTAATAATTACATTGGGGATAAAGAGTAGAAGCGTGCACGTCGCCATCCCTGCCAGCTACGGCTGCAATTCAACTCCAACACGAGTGCCACCAGGGCGAATAATGCTAGGGCGTGTCCCGAGGCGACGCGCACCAGTTCGTCCCCGCTGGTGCGAAAAGTGTGTGCCAGAGCGGCATAGGGGACCACCACCCTACACGCGCTGCCCGACACGGCGGGAAGTGGAGGATGGAGTGCAGGGTAGCTGCGTGGGATGTTAGGGGAGGAATGACAGATAAGATGAATGAGTTGATGGATGTTATGAATAAGAGAAAGTTAGATGCAGTGTGCTTGACAGAGACCAAGCGCAAGTGCAGCGAAGTCTTGGAGCTCCCGGGTGGGATGCTCGCACTTTGGTCTGGAGTACCAGAGAGCGAGCTTGGCAGTCGGGGGGTTGGAATTTTGCTGTCCTCGCTCCTCGCTATTGGCCTCCGGTATGTATGAGTACAAACTGGTAGGCCCTAGAATCCTCTGGATCCGTGTAAAATTTGGTTTGACGAAGATTTTCCTGGTAGCTGCTTACGCGCCAGTATCATCGTCGAACGCGAGTGAGCTAGAGGACTTCTGGGAGAGTATGAGAGAAGCTCTAAATGTGATAGAAGGAAATGAAAGACTTATAGTATGTGGAGACTTGAATGGATGGGTGGGTACCGCTCGCGATGGTTTTGAGTCGGTACTCGGGAAGGATGGGGATAAAAGGGTGAACGACGCTGGCAAGCTAATACTGGTATTTTGTAAGGAAAATGATTTGTTTGTGGCGAACACAATGTTCAACCACAAACAAATTCATATGTATACGAGGAGATGTAAGTCAAAGAGAAGCATGATAGATCTATTCCTAATGGATAGTCGGCTCCGTAAACAGGTGATGGACACAAGGGTATATCGAGGCGCTGAGCTGGGATCAGACCACTTCCTAGTCATAACTAAGATTAGGGGTCTGTTCGCGGGTTGGCGTCATCGTACCGAGTGTCCTGAACCTGAGCCGATTTAAAGCATCAAAAGCTGGAAGCTGCAGGATGCATCCATTAGGGATAAATATAATGAAAGGGTAGCCGAAAAGCTTGGCGACGTCAATGTAAGTAGTGAGAATGTGGAAAGTGTATGGCAGAACCTTAGGGATAGGATGATAAATGCCGCTGTGGAAATGTGTGGAGAAATGAAAAGAGGCAGTAGTAATAAGCGTGATGCATGGTGGAATGAGGAAGTGAAAGAAGCAGTTCGAATGAAGAAGAAAGCATGGCTAGACTACTTAGCCTCGCGGAATGATTTTAATATGAAAGAGAGATACAAGCTGCAGAAAGTTAACACGAAGGCACTGATAGAAGAAGCTCGTGAAAGGTGCAGAATGAAAGCGGATGAAAGGTTGTCGTCAAATTTCCGGGATAATGCCAAGCTCTTCTGAAAAGAGGTAGGCAAGACCCGGAGTTGTTCGGCAATCTGCAGTATGAATAAAGTATATATATAGTGTTAACAATGACGTCCTAACAGACCAAACTGACGTCCTGCAGAGATGGAGTGAATATTATGGAAAGATGTATGCAAGAAAAGACAGAGATGCCACATCGGGAAGTCGAGCTCACTTCGATTCACGTCATTGAAGTTATTAGTATGAAAGAAATAGAACAAGCGATAAGAAGTATGAAATGTGGTAAGGCTACGGGAAAAGACAGAGTTACTGCTGAGATGATCAAGTACGGTGGGTCGCGTGTCTGGGACACACTATGTCTGTTATGCAACTTGTGCTGGCGGACGGGTGAGGTCCCAGATGACTGGCGAGTAGTAGTTGTAGTAACTATTTACAAAGGGAAAGGCTCGCGCCTAAACTGCTCCAGCTACAGGGCGATCAGCTTGGTCAGCTTAGCTAGTAAGGTGTATGCAAAGGTTATAACGGCACGAATGCAAGAAAAGTCTGAAAGGTATTTATGGGAGGCTCAATGCTGATTCCGGCGTGGAAGAGGTTACATGGATCAAGTGTTTTCTCTCCGCATGATCGCGGAAAAGTTTCTGGCTGTTAGCCAGAAGGTTTTCTGCGCTTTTGTGGATCTAGAGAAAGCATTGATAACGTTGTGAGAGAAACGCTGTGGGACTTGCTGCCCGGATTTGGTGTGGACGGCTCGCTACTGCCGGCAATACAGTCGCTTTATAGGGACGGAGGGTCACCTCTTTTTGATGTCTGTACAGGCGTCAAACAGGGATGTGTCATGTCCGCCTGACTGTTCATAGTGTATCTGGACAGTTGCCTGCAGAAGTTGTAAGATTTTAATATGGGTGTGAATTTGGGTGACTTTACAGTAAACTGTCTGCTGTACGCTGATGATGCGGTGCTCATGGCCTCATCAGAAGCCGACCTTCAGGCATTAGTCACTAATATGAAAGAGGAGTGTGAAAGTAAGGGTCTTCGCTTGAATGCAAGTAAAACTAAGGTACTAGTATTTGAAAGAGGTGACGTAGGAACTAAATAGCGTAACGTAAAAAAAAAGCAGTTTGAAAAGAGTGGCCATGAGTTTTATTGCCAGGTTTTTCCTCAGGCTCTACCTATTGCTTTGCGAATCTGGCAGTAAATGTTAATGTAGAAGCAGTAATCTTGACGTTTATAAGTGTTACTTTGTGACCTACATGAATAAAGATTTTTCACTTTCACTTTCAAATGCAAGATTAGGGTAAACCAGGAACGTCTAGAGCAAGTGAATGAAATTGTGTATTTAGGAAGTATGTTTAGCGCGGATGGAAGATGTGATTCGGATGTAGAACGGCGAGTAGCTGCCGGAAACAGAGTTATCGGTGCTTTGTCTCAGTTAGTAAAGCGACAAAGCATCGTAAAAGAAGCACGAATGGCGATTCATAAGGCAGTGCTAGTGCCAACTTTGCTTTACGGTAGTGAAACCTGGGTATGTCAGCAGATGCATGAAAGTAAATTGAATGCTGTGGAGATGCGATCACTTTGAAAATTGTGCGGCGTAACTTTGGCCGACCGACTACGTAACGAAGTGATACGCAATATGGCAGGTTTGAATGAAAGTGTCAGCGTTAAGCTGGAAAAGGGTGTGCTCCGTTGGTTTGGACACGTCCAACGAATGAGTGAGGAACGATTGACGAAGAATATATATTGTTCAAAAGTAGAGGGTAGAAGGAGTCAGGGTAGGCTGAGACTTACATATGAAGACCACGTGAGCAGATTGCTCAAAAACGGAAAGGTCAAAAGTACTCGGATACCCAGACGTGCGTGTATGAAGCGATTGATGAATCTCGAAGAAGCAAAAGAAGTATGCATGGATCGCGAAGCCTGGCGATCTGTCCTCTCTGACTACCCCGTCAGGGATACAGCGTGAAGATAGTTAGTTAGTTAGTTAATAATTACATAATTATATAAATTTAAAAGTCCTAGCATGTTCGATTACGTAACATTATTATGTTCTGCCGATACCTAAAATAGGATAAACCCGTGCTATAACTACCAGCATCCGTAAAGCGTCACAGATACACTTTCAAAACAGGTAAGATACAATGTGCATAGAACAATTGTAGTCTTATGATGCAATAAATATAAAAATAATTACAAACTATTTGTGTGTGTGTGTGTGTGTTTGTGTGTGTGTGTGTGTGTGTGTGTGTGTGTGTGTGTGTGTGTGTGTTTGTGTGTGTGTGTGTGTGTGTGTGTGTGTGTGTGTGTGTGTGTGTGTGTGAGTGTGTAAAAGTATTTATTCGGATGGATGAAGAAGATTTTCCGTTTCTTCTTAACTTAATTTTAGGAGCCAGTCTGTTATAATCTTTTTACAATCATATTTATTTCGTTCGTACGTTCTGGAATACGGATCATGAGATATTCAAATTTAATAGCTGTAGTGGTAAATAGTTTAAATACCTTCTCTCATCAGCTGCCAGAGATTTCTATCTGCTTCCAAGTCAAACTGGGTCCAGTATCTTCCATCGGTCCACACTAAAGCCTGGGACTGCGTCACAACGGCTGTGCCAGCAGCGCCCAGGAATCCAGTCAGCCATTCCCGTCGGGCATCCGCTGGATGAATCCTCAGTGACTGGAAGTATTTTGTTATTTATTTATTACTAGTTGACCCACTTCGGAAGGCACGTAACTCTGGCACTTCGGTTGCCAGTAAAATGGCAGTCGTTAAGCCTGGTTGAAGGCCATAAGAAAAATTTCAACAGCAGGTAGCCACAACCTGCGTCTGTACATTTCGACACGGCAATGGGCTCACCACCTATTACGTGGGACAGGAATACACACGGTTAAAAGAAAGAGGCATTTAATATGCCTCTGCCACCCCTTCGGGGATAATGCGTGATGAACCCACGCAACTTGGTTAGCACTACATACCAGAAACAGACAATATTTTTTTGAAGTGAAACTTCTTCATCGACGCCGAGAGAAATTACGAGTATATAGCTGCCGAACGGATGATTCGATTAAGTTTTTATTTAATTTTGTGTGTGTGGTACTCCGCAGTTAATTTCAATTATGCTTTTTTTTTGTATTGAAGGTGATTTACGTGCGAGTGTATTAGACACATTTGATGAATATCGGTTGCACCGTTTAAAAGTTATAGGAGTGAAAGTGGGGAAGGGTAACTGAATGTATGCAAAATATACTCGAGTAGGGTCTCAAACGAAAGAACGTGCACATTACAAAATAATATGTTCATGTTTACTATTTAAATGGAAATAGGTTTTTGAATCGGGGTTATTTTTTAAATTTTAGATTTAATTTAATATTATTATTTAAGAGAAGCGCTCGTGGCCCCGCGGTCTCAGTGTTCGGAAGCGCTCGTGGCCCCGCGGTCTCAGTGTTCGGTAAACGATCACTGAGGTACGCAACTTTCACTATGGCTGGTCGTCGGATGGGTGACCACTTTGTGGCATTTACATTTGCGAGCGTTTCCGTGCTTCGGAAGGCACGTTAAGCCGTTGGTCCCGGTTGCCAGTAAAATGGCAGTCGTTAAGCCTGGTTGAAGGCCTAAAAATTTCAACAGCAGGTAGCCACAACCTGCGTCTGTCTATTTCAACACGGCAATGGGCTCACCACCTATTACGTGGGACAGGAATCCACACGGTGAAAAGTGGGCATATAATATGCCTCTGCCACCCCTTCGGGGATAAGGCGTGATGGATATTTATTTATTTTAATATTATCTCATATGCGTACTATTGTAAAACATACAGCAAGGACATTGTGCGAGCGTCTGGTGCAGGTTCCTGCCATTCGGCCGTGAATATAATACTAGACGACTATGACATAGACAAGACGAAACACGCGGACTCGTCGCTCTGACACACGCATACGCGTTCCTCGTCTTCTCTATGATTTAAAAAGTTGCGACAGCTCCCGGTCTGTGCAAGATTGTCCGTGAGTAACTGGCGGGCTTCGGCTAAAAATCAGCGCTCTGATACTCCGCAGCATTATGCTGAGCTGTAGCCTTTTAGGCACATTTAATAATTTTGTTTATTTTTATTACTTATAAGGGTTTTTTGGACACGTCCAACGAATGAGTGAGGAACGATTGACGAAGAATATATATTGTTCAAAAGTAGAGGGTAGAAGGAGTCAGGGTAGGCCGAGACTTACATATGAAGACCACGTGAGCAGATTGCTCAAAAACGGAAAGGTCAAAAGTACTCGGATACCCAGACGTGCGTGTATGAAGCGATTGATGAATCTCGAAGAAGCGAAAGAAGTATGCATGGATCGCGAAGCCTGGCGATCTGTCCTCTCTGACTACCCCGTCAGGGATACAGCGTGAAGATAGATAGATAGATAGATAGGGTTTTTTATTTATCTTGTTCTTATGTTTATTGTTCTTATTGTATGTGCCTAATAAATGTGTTTATTTCTTTTTTTGTGCTCTGTCTGTGCCCGTTCTCGCCTTGCGTCTTTTCTATATATCCAGTCCCTAACGCTCTAATGTAGAATAGGTACGTAATTTTAGATTTACCTCTAGTTTCCGTACTGCTTTAGATCATGTGTTTACTGTGTCCATATTCGCAAACAAATTGGTATAAACTGATACGAAAGATTTTTAGTGAAACCGGGACTAATTGTGGAATGTTGATGACAACTTTTAATATCAACAAAAGTATTATTTATGAACGAAATAATCTCATAATCCTACAAATCTACGGTTTATCTTATCAGCTAAACGTCTAATTTAGGTACTTGCACGTGTTTGATAAAATTTAGTTTCAATGTTCACGAATACGTAGGTTAATTTATAATTAAGTAATTAGCAGCCATCTGATTAACTATTTCAATTATAGGTAATGTTAAAAACCTTCATTCAAGGCCAGCCAAAATAAATCAAATTAGGCCTTCCGACGTACGAGTACAACAGTAAGCAGACCAAACATATTCCTTTGCTTATCGAGAAATACTTCATCCGTTTCACTCTTGCCATTTGTGGTACAAAGCTATATCCTTGGTATTCCTGTGTAGCTACATCTAACTCACACTTTGACAGCGAACAGCGCGTAGCCAATTTTTCTACTACAAATAACCTACAAACTTGTAATGACAACCGCCGCTGTCATCTTTAAATCAAAGATTTATGTGACAAAGTGAAAATATTACTTAAAATTATTGTAAAATGTTACAAAAGTAGACAAAAAATATACAAAAAGGTGTTGTGCATAGAGTGATGAAGTTTCATTATCAAGATATCACCAGAAGTAACTAAGCTAAGCTTCCTGCCCATGCGTGTGTATTAGGTTACGCTATTTTCCATTTAAGTTGGGTTTGCTTACTGTCTTATATGTTTGTGCTTAGGCATTACAACAAGCTTCCCTGTGACCTGAGAAATTTACCTTTAAATAAATTTAAAAAGTTTATTAAAAACAAGCTTTGTGAAAAAGGTTTTTACTCCGTTACAGACTATTTGCAGGACAGGGACGCCTGGAAATGATCTGCTGGCAAAGTGAAATAATATTAAATTGTAAATAGGCCATCAAAAAAAAAAAGCCTTCCTAAGTTTCTTGCCGGTTCTTCTCAGGTGGGCCGCGTTCCGAACCGGTGGTCGCTTTAAATATTTTAAATAGTGTATGACATTTTGTAAGCGCCGTTAAAATGGTCTATGCAAAATAAAGATATTTTTATTTTTATTTTATTTTATTTTAGGCTGACCGCCGCCCGCGCCGTGAAGTAACATTAGCTGCATGACCACAAATAATCTATATATATAAAAATGAATTCCTATTTTCCTTGGTCACGCCATCACGCGTGAACGGCTGGACCGATTTGAAAAATCCTTTTTGTATTGGAGAGCCCATTTATTGAGGAAGGTTCTAAGCTATATACCATCACGCTACTACACAGGAGAGCGGAGCAGTAATCATAAATGTCACCAAATCGGGGAAACTTTCATACATTTTTGGAAAAGTAATAAGCGACGGGATTGAATGGGTGCCACGGGGTTGGAAGTATGTCACGGACGAAGCCGGGCAGGTCAGCTAGTTTAAAATTATTCTAGCTACACTAATATTATTAAACTTTCAAGAGTTTGTTCCACGAACTATATTTCCGCCGTTTATAAATAAAACAAAAATGAAAATTTGATATTTTGTTGATGTGATACTTCTTTATCGACGTTGAAAGAAATTTATAGCAAAAAAAAAAAATCGTCACGTTTTTCTGTTACGCGCCATGTTGTTTTGAAGTGAAACTTCTTTAACAAGAGTAAAGCTTTTTTATCGACATATTAGAGAAATTTTATACCTGTAAAAAATGTCGTAAAGAAGTTTCACTTCTTACCTGTGTACTCTGGTACACGCACATATTTTTTTACCAATCACGCCTAATCGCCGAAGGGGTGGCAGAGCCACACCTACTTTTGACCGTATGTATTCCTGTCCCACGTTATAGGTGGTGAGCCCATTGCCGTGTTGTAATATGCAGACATTTTGTTGACATTGACAATTACTACTCTGCTTTTCTAGTCAGTAGTGAAAAGATGAGGGATAACCAAAAAAAATCAATTAGAACCAGTAGTTTCTGAGATAAGCGCATTCAACTAAACAAACATAAACAAACAAACTCTTCAGCTTTATGTATAGATAAGACAATTCCAAACCTAGATTATACAATGATAATCGTTATCAAATGCCTTAGTTAAGTCGATTATCAACAAGCCTAAGCATGTCGTATTTTCAAACGCAGAAAATGAATGACACATTATGACTAAGCAGACATAATACGATAACCAAAAAAAAATCAATTAGAACCAGTAGTTTCTGAGATAAGCGCATTCAACTAAACCAACAAATAAACAAACAAACTCTTCAGCTTTAAGTATAGATAAGACAATTCCAAACCTAGATTACACAATTATAATCGTTATCAAATGCCTTAGTTAAGTCGATTATCAACAAGCCTAAGCATGTCGTATTTTCAAACGCAGAAAATGAATGACACATTATGACTAAGGAGACATAATAGGTCTTTACCAATGAAATTGCCGTTCTGCAGTACTGGCCATTTCAAATCAAAATATTTTTTGTTTAGCTAAGAATTCTAATTTCAAATTAATTTTATATTAAAAACATGGAATTCTTTTTCCAAAGTAGTCATTTGTTTATTGATTAGTGTTACATTTTCATCGCATTTCAATCTTTTTCGTCATCATGGATACGTTAAAATTCGAGTAATTATGAAATAATGAGTACCGTCGTGGCAGCAACGAGGCACAAGCGGCTCGCAACTTCAATGCATGGGTGATTACTTCGATTAATACAAATAAAAAATTACATGAAAAAAAATCGTTTTAATTTTTTTATACAAAACGGTAATTTCATAGGTAAAGACCTAATATATATCAACTAGCTAACCGCCGCGGCTACGCCCGTAACACCATTCGATCCCAGTCGTTCCCATTCCGTTGTTAAAATGTATGATAATTTGCCAGTTTCCTACATACTATACATACATACATGAGATATGGATATCTCATGTATCGACGAAGGCTATGTATTACTAAAAATTCTTTTAGTGTTGGAACACTAAAAGAATTTTTCAATGCGAACCGGTAGTTCCTGAGATTAGGGCGTTCAACCAAATAATTAAACTCTTTATTGAGATGTTATTAAAATACTAGCGGCCCGTCCCGGCTTCACCCGGGTAGACATTTATCTTTTAAACATTTTGACAATTAAAATAGCCTATATTAATACTGATTAATATAGGCTATTGTAATTGTCAAAATGTTTCACTGTTTGAATGCTACATTATCACTGGCTTATGTAGCATTCAAGCAGTAAAAGAATTTTTAAATCGATCCAGTACTTTTTGAGCCAATTCGTTACAAACATACTTACATACAAATCTTTCCTCTTTATAATATTAGTATAGATCTGGGAGCCAATTCTACTAATTCAATTGCTTTAAAAGAGAATAGAAATCGTCGCTCAATAGAGAGTCGACAGTAAAAAATTACAGTTTTGGTAGTCCACTATTACAATTGCGCTCCAATATATTTCTATCGGCCGGCCGATATAATTTTATTAACACGTGCCGCGCCAGTAGCCGTTCGTAATTAGCATTTTTGGTAGTCTATACATTTACATACACACAAAAACAGCTATTTTGTCGATATTTTCGTGGCCCCGCGGACGTAGTGTTCTGTAAACGATCACTGCGTTAAGCAACTTTCACTATGGCTGGTCCTCGGATGGGTGACCACTTTGTGGCATTTATATTTGCGAGCGTTTCCGTGCTTCGGAAGGCACGTTAAGCCGTTGGTCCTGGTTGCCAGTAACATGGCAGTCGTTAAGCCAGTTGAATGCCATATGTGCGGCTTGAAAAATTTCAACAGCAGGTAGCCACAACCTGCACCTGTCCATTTCAACACGGCAATGGGCTCACCACCTGTTACGTGGGACAAAAAAGCAAAGCATACGGTGAAACGTGGGCGTATAGTACGCCTCTGCCTACCCTTTCGGGGAATAAGGCGTGAAAGTATGTATGTATGTATGTATTTTTCGGCTTGAGAAATGTGATTGTAGATAGATAGTTTTAGTAGACTATCCAGTTATTGGACCAATCGCAATTCAGTTTTTACTTCACAGCGCTGTCTTTTAAGCAAACTTTGTGAAGTGGATGGACCTACCAGGGGGGTGTCACGCCGCAGTTTAGGTATATTCGGGCAGCGCACCGCTCGGAGCGGCTAATGACAGTGGGCTGCCGCTCGGCTCGTACGACAAGAGCGCTCAAAATAAGTTAACTAGGTACAAAAACTTCTCAAGTGACAACCCCGCGCGGATATTGATTAGTGTGTATAAGTTGTATGATGTATAAGGTTCAATTTTGTTTTCAGGCGGCGAGTCTAGGTATGTTTTCATACCTAAAACTGACTATTGTTAGGCAGTGGAACTTTTGTACGTTTACTACGATTACTTATTCTGTGGTCCTACGCCGTTCGCTCATAGTAATCTCGAGCACTTTGAGCATGGCGTTGCGACATACAAGTATTGCCACATGGCATTTCTTCCGTTTTTACGATTTCTATGTTGAATCTGGCGTTACATGGCGGAAATCCATTTAAAAAAATTTATAATTATTTTCTTTTAAATGTTATTTTTGCAATATTCCGCTTTTTTAAAATGTCGTACGATGTCGACACGTGTTTCGCCTACACACGAGGCATTATCAAGACTGTTTGGATGCCAAAAATAACATTCGCCTTGTAACGCCTGATTCAATTAAATGTTCATACATACATACATATTGTCTCGCCCTCATCCCCGAAGGGATAGACAGAGGCATATTAAACGCCCACATTTCACCGTATGCATTTTTGTTCCAAGTAATAGGTGATGAGCCCATTGCCGTGATGAAATGGACAGGCGCAGGCTGTGGCGACCTGCTGTTGAATTTTTTAGAGCCGCCCATAATGCCTTCAACCTGAATTAACGACTGCCGTTTTATTGGCAACCTTGACCAACGGCTTAACGTTTCAATTAGTTATTTAAAATCATATTTCTATGATGAAAACTATTTTCAAAAAGTAGATTGTATGTGTTTGCTTACATTGTGAGCATCAGCCGTGGGTATTATGTAAGCATGTAGTCCTAACTCTGCCATAACCCACCGCAACTCAGTGAGGCGTGTTGCACTGGCGTTCCTCGCCATAACGTTGGAAATCTCCGCAAATGCTGTAAACACAAAAAATAACAAAAATTATGTAAAAGAAATGTCACGTGTACTTTTGTAAAAAAATAAATAAAATGTTGACTATAGCTAACTTGAGGGTGTTTGAAAACGACTTTGAATGTAGTTATATAAGTTGTCATGGAAACACTTTTCAGATAACTTGATAGTGTCGGGTTTTCGTGACGGTGTGCGCGCGCATCGTATTTACTCTCATCATTTTTCCCTAACAGGCAGAGAACAATATTAAAAATCAATTTTAATTTTTTTCTGCCTGTTTGTTACACATAATCTCTGAAAGGGTTGCACCGATTTAAACGGGTCTTTCACTGGCAGATAGCCGATGTTATAAGGAGTAACTTGGGGTAAATTTTATCCCCGTGTTTCCATCGGAACGGAAATTATGCGACTGGAACCGCAGGAATGAATTTTATTGTAAAAAAAGCATGAGATAAATAAACATAATATTTTTTTATTTTCGAGTAATACTATAATAATTAAATTAAACACTATAAAAATTACTATAATAGTTAAAAATGCATACGCTGAAATGCGGCCGTATAGTATGCCTCTGCCTACCCCTTTGGGGATAAAGGTGTGACAATATGTATGTATGTATGAATTAAATACTGCGGTGAATGTGTGAAGTCACGTGGATGGGACACACGCATCTACGGCAGCTATGACGTCCTTGACATTGCAGATAAGGGGCAAGAGTATCGCTTTTGATTCTGATCGTATGATCATGTCTTGCGGCAACCCGTGGGCTACGTGGGAAACAATTTTACTAAAACTTCCCCACCAAGCCCCTATTGAAAGGGCAACTCAAGAAGTGCTGTAAGTGATGCTTTGCATGACAATAGCCTCATCGGCTTGTCGGTAAGAACCGAGCGCTATTGCAGACCATCAAGAGAAGAAAGGTTGCATACCTCGGCCATGTACTGAGACACGAGAGCTACCAACTTCTCCAACTAATTATGATGGGCAAAATTGAGGGGAAGTGACGCGCTGGAAGATGAAACAAATCTTGGCTGAAGAATGTCAGGGAGTGGTCGAGTATTGCCAGCGTTGAACAGCTATTTCGTTTGGCGCATAATAAAGGAGAGTTCGCTAGTTTGACGGCCGACCTCCAGTGATGGAGAGGCACCTGATGACGATGAGGCTCACAACACGGGATCCCCAGAATGAGAATTGAATGGGAAAAACGTAGATTAGAGAACTGTTAAGCCAAGTCAGCCTTATGGGTGGCTTGAAAATTTTTAACAGCAGGTCCGCTACGTTTGGTTGAAAATTTAGAGATTTAATTGAGAGATGGAAAGTGTGATGTGGCTTTGATCGAAGAGTTTTGGTTGGAAATCAAGTACAAGTCATGAAAACCTTTATGAGCAGCTAGAACGTGCCAAGTTGATGGACAAAGAAAGGAACAGCGTGATAAAGGAATATTGAAGTATGACAGAAGATTAAGTGACCGAATAAGATAGACAAAGGGATGCTTAGATGGTTCGGACACGTGGAGAGGATGAATGATAATAGACTGACGAAACTGATTTATCAGGAGACACGGAATGGTAAAAATGGTAGGTGCCGATGTCAGCTTACGTATGTAAATCAAATCGAAGACCTTTTGGGAACAGGCCAGGTCAAGAGTACCCTTAACCGGCGAGCGTGTATGAAAACACTTATGAAATTAGAAGAGGCAAAGATGTATGGATAGGAGACAGGCGTGATGATATCTATTCTAATATTATAAAGCTGAAGTTTGTTTGTTTGGTTGGTTTAACGAGCTAATCTCAGGAACTGCTGGAGGGATTTGCAAAATTCGTTTTGTGTTAGATAGCCCATTTGGGGGATAGGGTTGCTCGCGTCCGTAGGACTTACCACCTTCTCCTAGGCCACCCCTACACGTGCCCCCCGAGTGGTGCCAAATGAGCAACAACGCCGAGCAACAGGCGGCGGTTAATTAACCTGACCACTGGTTCACCACAAGCCATGGAGGACTAAAACCCTCCTAAAGTATGGCCATGTCGCATTGGGAAAGCGTCATGTGTATGACCCCTGAAAAAACCAGGCTTAACATGCCGGAACCTGCTGGTGGTACAAAATTACCTCCACAGATCGCAACTCTGTGCATATACTTACTCACAGAATCGAGGGCCTTGGCTTAACCGCCTAGACCAAGAGGTAGAATACCTCTTTAAAAAGTCACCCTAATCCCAAGGTGGGAGTACGTGCCGACGGGATGCATGGCTTGCAGGAGGCAAGTTCCAAGCGCCAACCTCGACGGACCCGGCAAATGTCGTTGTAAATTGCCTTCTTGAGGGAATGGGCGTCACCCCTCTTGTGACGTTTTAAATCGGCCCTACTCGTGGGAACAAAATAAGCAATTCTAAAACCTTTGAAAATATATTAAATTTAGATAAGAGTAACCCCAAAACTATGACCCAGCAACTTTTCCATAAAGGAATGTTTATAAACCGGCCAAGATCAAGTTCTTTTAGCGGAACAACTAACCAAGACCAAGGGAACATTGAGCTAGAAGATAAAACCGATAAAGACCCCGAAGAACAGCAGTTCACAGAAGTACACTATGGCAAGCGGCAAAGATCCAGTCCAGATGCAGTAATGCGTAGCCAAAAGCAATCAAAATTAAATTACTGGCTTGCAGCATCAGCTGTACCAACATGCAACAGGTTCTCAGGGCTCAAAGACACAGAGGAAACAGATAAACCTGAAATACAAACACAGAAATCAATAAGACCCCCTCCACTGTTTATTGACGGCGTCAAAAATATCCAACCTCTACTGAAATTATTAGAAGAAGTAGCAAAAGGAGAGTATGAAATTAAGGTATTACGAGGCGACAGAGTTAAAGTACAATCGAAATCAGCCCAATCATACTCTACTATTTACAAAGAACTGAAGGCAAAAGACACAGAATTCTTCAGCTACCTTCCTAAACAAGACCGAAGCTTTAGAGTGGTGCTTAAAAACCTACACCCATCTACAGATAGAGAGGAAATTAAAATAGCTATTGAGGAGCTTGACCATAAAGTAACAAATGACTGGAACATCCAAAACTCAAGAACAAAACAGGCGCTACCAATGTGGAACATCGAACTAGAACCTCGTGAAAATAATAAAGACATATATAGCGTAAAATCTCTATTACACTGCCGCATATTGTTTGAAGCACCCAGACCAAAGCGATCAATCCCACAATGCACTAATTGTCAAGACTATAATCACACACAAAAGTATTGCAATAGAAAACCCAGATGCGTCAAATGTACAGGTTCGCATCACACCTCAGCTTGCCCACGGAGAGAAAGATCAAACCAGGTTAAATGCGTCCTTTGCGAGGGAAATCACCCAGCTAACTACAAAGGCTGCATAGTCTACAAAGAGCTTCTGAAAGTCCGATATCCTCCTCCAATCACTAAACAAAGAACAAAACCTGGATACACGAGAAAAGAACAAGAACCTACAAATAACGCAAGAAATTACGGAAAATCGTATGCCTCGGTCACAAAAGATCTCCCCAAACAACCCACGACGCAAACACCCAACGTTGAAGGTGAACACCAAAAACTAATGAACTCAAAGCCATCAGGGAAACACTTACTGCCCTAATGAACCAAATGTTAATTATGACCCAAACGTTAACCGATCTAATTTCAAAAATGTCATCACATTCACAGCACTAAAACTGTGCGTATGGAACGCCAATGGCTTGTCAAATCACTCGGAAGAGTTAAAAATATTCATAAAAATGCACCAAATAGATGTTTTACTAATCTCAGAAACCCACTTTACGTCTAAAAGCTACTTCAGGATACCAGGTTACAATATGTACCACACTAACCATCCAGACAACAAAGCACATGGAGGATCGGCCGTTCTCATCAGGTCAAACATCAAGCACCACGTACTACAAAATTACTGTAAAAACTACATCCAAGCAACAAACATCGTAATAACAGATTGGATCAGTGACATTACAGTATCAGCCCTCTACTGTCCACCGAGATTTGCTATTAAGGAAACAGAGTTTAATGACTATTTTCAATCCCTCGGAGGAAGATTTATTGCAGGAGGTGACTATAACGCCAAGCATACGTTTTGGGGTTCGAGACTTGTCCTACCCAGAGGGCGAGAACTTCTTAAATGCATCCAAGCAGAAAACATGAACGTGATATCGTCTGGTGAACCGACTTATTGGCCAACAGACAATAGAAAAATACCAGATGTTATCGATTTTTGTGTCAGCAAAGGAATCGCAAAACCGAATGTATCGTGCCGGAGCTGCTGGGATCAATCCTCAGACCACTCTCCAATCATTGTAGAACTACACACTACCGCCTAAGAAAGCGTCAAAAATGCGTTCTACATAACTAATTGGGCTCTATTTCGAGAGCTTATAGATAAAGCATTCGAGGTACCTGTTAGTCTAAAATCAAATGACGAAATAACAGAAGCGGTCCTATACTTCAATAAAAGGTGCAAGATGCAGCCCGGTGTTCAACCCCACCGGTACCACATAGAAGTATAGACAACTATGTAGCGAAACACATAGTAGACAAAGTAACCCATAAAAGGAATATACGGAAACACTGGCAACAAACCAGAGACCCTATGATCAAAAAACGGCTCAATCACGCCACCAGACAGTTGAAGCACATTATAGACAAGGACCGTAATGACGGATTTCACAGTTATATCACTGGCCTGGATGCTACTGCTTCCTCAGATTATTCCTTATGGAAAGCCACCAGAAAACTAAAACGGCCTATTAGTGTATCTCCCCCCTTAAGAAAGTCTGACGGTATATGGGCACGGACAGACCAAGAGAAAGCCGAAAAGTTCTCGGAACATCTTTCAAACGTCTTTATTCCTCACCCATATGAAGGCTCTCCAGAAGATGCAGCAGAAATTACTGCCCATTTACACACCTCTTCAAACATGGAGGTAGTGCCCTTTAAATTTACAAAGGCTGAAGTTGTCCGAATTATAAAAAAATCGGACCCAAAAAAGTCACCAGGATACGACTTTATAACGAATCGTATACTACAAGAACTACCAGAATCTGGCATAACTTTCCTGACGTCACTTTTCAACGCCATGACAAGACTGCAGTTTTTTCCCCCGGAGTGGAAAGTCGCACAAATTATAATGCTGCTGAAACCAGATAAACAACCTGAAGAAGCAAAATCATATAGGCCTATAAGCCTGCTGCCTATTCCATCCAAAATTTACGAATCTCTACTGCTGCAACGAATCCTACCTATACTCAAAGAAAAAGAGTTAATCCCTGAACACCAGTTTGGGTTCCGCAGTAAACATGCCACTATCGACCAAGTGCACAGACTAACTAAAAGGATCATTGAATTACTGGAGGCAAAAATTACTGTGCTAGTGCATTCCTGGACATATCCCAAGCGTTCGACCGCGTGTGGCGTGAAGGATTGCTTTTTAAATCAAAAATTGCTCTGCCGGACTGCCTGTATGGAAAACTGAAATAATTTCTACGGCAGCGCCATTTCATAGTACAGAATGGGGAAGCACTGTCAGAACTGCGTCCAATATAAGCAGGAGTTCCACAAGGTAGCGTACTGGGCCCCGTGCTCTACTTAATGTTCACTGCAGATTTGCCGACATCTGAATCCTTAACTACTGGAACTTTTGCTGACGATACTGCCATACTAGCTGCGCATAGTGACCCAGAAATAGCCTCACAAACCCTCCAAAAAGGGCTAAATAGCATATCCAACTGGCTCAAAAAGTGGCGGATAAAAGCGAACGAAACAAAATCTGTCAATGTAACGTTTACTTTAAGAAGAGGATCTTGTCCTCCAGTTAAATTAAATAATATTGAAGTTCCTCAGGCAGATCATGTGAAATATCTTGGATTGCACTTAGATAAAAGACTAACCTGGCAAAAACATATTTTTACTAAGAGGAAGCAACTTGGTATCCAAACACGAAAAATTTACTGGCTTATTGGGCGAAAATCTCAACTTTCACTTGAGAACAAAATACTCCTGTACAAGGCAATACTAAAGTCCGTCTGGACGTATGGGATCCAATTATGGGGCACCGCATCTAACTCAAACATTGAAATCCTACAAAGGTTTCAAAATAAATCCCTGCGTATGTGCACCAATGCACCCTGGTTTGTTCCTAACGAACTACTACATCGGGATCTAAGAATACCCACTGTAAAGCAAGAAATTGTCCGCCATACTGATTCCTATAAAGAACGCATAAAAAAACATCCAAATGCTCTAGCTTAGCTCGGCCATTAATGGAGAACCACTTCAAAGCGCGACGATTAAAGCGTAAAATACCACAAGATAATGCAGCCCAATTACAGTAAAACATACTGTCTAAACAATGAGGTTTTGACACAGGTCACAAACTGAGAGCGCCAGCCATAACACCAACCAACATGCTGCTGAATGTCCCACGAAGGAGACAGATTGTAGTAAAAAGAGAAACAAAAAAAAAAATTATCGAGGAAGGCGATAGGCTATATATCATCATGCTACTTCCCTGGAGAGTTGAGCACTTGTCATTCATGTCGACAAATCGGAAAAATTTTAATGCATTATTGTAGAATTTATAAGCGACGGGAATAAAAAGGTGCGACGGGAGTTCGAAGTATGTTACGGGCGAAGCTGGGGGGTCACCTAGTGTAGTATAGAAGTATAGATTTACTTACAGTAAGTAGATTCATCCTGTTCAGGAAAATCGTAGAAGGCCGCCATTTGACCCGTGGCCATATTGACACTCCAGCTGAAAATATAATATCAGGCTTTATACCCCTTTAAAATATGTATTCTTTACGAGACTTTTGTAAGTGTTCTTACGAAAGTCTATTATAAAAAAATAGATTGTGTGGTTTTATGAACCCACGGTAAAAGTGTAATTTTTAGTGGCCCTAATATGTAGTGTCACTAATATGTAGTGACCGTAATATGTAGTGACCCTAATAGGCAGTGGCCCTAATATGTAGTGGAAAGGATTGTGTGGTTTTATGAAACCACGGTAAAATTGAAACTTTTTTACTTTTAAAATAAAAATAAATATAAATAAATATCCATCACGCCTTATCCCCGAAGGGGTGGCAGAAGCATATTATAAAATTGTTGGACACTTTTCACACAGCGCCATCTAGCCCAAAGTAAGCTAATATTATACGCCCACTTTTCACCATGTGTATTCCTGTCTCACGTAATAGGTGGTGAGCCCATTGCCGTGTTGAAATAGACAGCCGAAGGTTGTGGGTACCTGCTGTTGAAAATTTCATAAATATCCATCACGCCTTATCCCCGAAGGGGTGGCAGAGGCATATTATATGCCCACTTTTCACCGTGTGGATTTCTGTCCCACGTAATAGGTGGCCCATTGCCGTGTTGAAATAGACAGACGCAGGTTGTGGCTACCTGCTGTTGAAATTTTTCATGCCGCCCATAAGGCATTCAACCAGGCTTAACGACTGCCATTTTACTGGCAACCGGGACCAACGGCTTAACGTGCCTTCCGAAGCACGGAAACGCTCGCAAATGTAAATGCCACAAAGTGGTCACCCATCCGAGGACCAGCCATAGTGAAAGTTGCGTAACTCAGTGATCGTTTACAGAACACTGAGACCGCGGGGCCACGAGCGCTTCATAAATGGTTTGTTTGTTTGTTTTTTTTATTTGGTAGATCATACCCTAAGGTGGGTCCTAATTTTATCGAACTAACTAAAAAAGAGTCGGACCCGCGCACTTAGAGCAGCAAGCTAAAGAAAGACAATTCGATTCGAGACGGGGATTGAACCCTTTGCCTAACCAGGGCAATGTTCTAGCCACTGAACTACCCGAACCGTATCAAACCAAGTTAAAATTCTCCACCACATTTTAATCGTCATTTTAAGAGTATGACCAGATATTCGGGTAGTTCAGTGGCTAGAACATTGCCCTGGTTAGGCAAAGGGTTCAATCCCCGTCTCGAATCGAATTGTCTTTTCCACTTTATTAAAATTTATGAGAAATTTGGCATGCAAAAAAAATTATTTTTACATGCTGAAGAATTTGTTTGTTTGGTAAACGCGGGAAATACGTTTACGTGGGGGCATCAAGAACGGTGTTCCGCCTTCTTCCTAACTGGGTCGCGGGATAGACCTGCGGAACTGCTATGCAATTCACAAATCTCTGATCCAAATCCGCTACGACGCTAATGTCATCGATATTCATAGAAGTCGAATATCAATGACATTTGCGCCGTAGCGGATTTGGATCAGAGATTTGTGAATTGCATAGCAGGTCTAATAATTCAATCGCGTAAGAAGAGAATAGAAATCGTCGCTCAATAGAGAGCGGACAGAAAAAAAATACAGTTTTCGTAGCCACTGTTACAATTGCGCTCCAATAGAAGGCCGGCCGGCCGATGGAATGTTATTAACACTTGTAGCATCTGTATATAGCTCTTAATTTGCATTTTTGGTAGTCTATATTAATATTTTGATAGCTAAAAATAGCTATTTTGTGTCTATTCTTCAGCTTGAGAAGTGTGATTGAGAAATATATAATACTTTTAGTAGACTACCTTGTTTTAGACTAATCGCAATAGAACCGCTATAGATTAAGTCTAGAATGAGCTGAGCGCTAGTCACTGAATGCCCCAATATGAGGCTCTTCTCGGGGAAAACCCATCCGTAAATAGATATTGCGTGAAAGAGTTACAAACCTACCCATAGATTATTACGAACTTTCACGTTTATAATTTTAGTAGGATTAGGTGACCTGCCTAAGCCGCTGGATCTAAGGGGCTCCACCGAGATTCTCGGAGTCAATGGGACCTCCCCTGCCAATGGTGCACCTGCTGATTACAGAAGGCAACGACGTAAGCTTTCTTATAGGGTTGGGAGAACAGATGGCAGTTTTCTCACCTAATTGTCAGAAAGTGAGTGAGATTGAAAAGAGATAAAGAACGAAGATTATATTATAAAAACTCACATCAAACATATTGGCAGAATCCAACTGTGCGTCAGCGCCATGATTTGTTGACTGAAACACTAAATAAAAAATATAATTAGTTGTAATAGATTAGATAACGACTATATTGTATGCATATACTTACAACTTTAATGTATAAAATGATAAAAAATGCTGTCTGTTTTGTAAAAGCTCCTGAATTTCATGAGAACAAGAAAAAGACAGAAAGAGGGAAGTAGAGAAAGAGGGAAAGACGAAGAGATACAAATTTAACCACATTACACGGTCAAATTTATAATGTGAATTATTATGAATTGAAATGAAGAAACTGTTCTACAACACTGTTGAGTCGAGAGTCGAGACATCGAATATACATACATACATACATATTGTCACGCATTTATCCCCGAAGGGGTAGGCAGAGGCATACTATACGCCCACATTTCACCGTATGCATTTTTTTAGTCCCACGTAACAGGTGGTGAGCCCATTGCCGTGTTGAAATGGACAGGTGCAGGCAGTGGCGACCTGCTGTTAAAATTTTTCAAGCCGCCCATAAGGCCTTCAACCAGGATTGACGACTGGCTTTTTACTGGCAACCGGGACCAACGGCTTAACGTGCCTTCCGAAGGACGGGAACGCTAGCAAATGTAAATTCCACAAAGTGGTCAGCTGGTCAGTTGGTCACCCATCCAATGACCGACTTAATAGACATCGAATATAGCCAAGGAAAATTTGAAAACATAGGCATCGTGGAGTCTTTTGATGTGGCGGGATGTATTTGTGCGCTTTCGAATGTGGCACAGGAAAATTTCATATTTTAGGCATCGTGGAGTCTTTTGATGTGGCGGGATGTATTTGTGCGCTTTCGCATGTGGCAAAGGAAAATTTCATATTTTAGGCATCGTGGAGTCTTTTGATGTGGCGGGATGTATTTGTGCGCTTTCGAATGTGGCAAAGGAAAATTTCATATTTTAGGCATCGTGGAGTCTTTTGATGTGACGGGATGTATTTGTGCGCTTTCGAATATGGCAAAGGAAAATTTCATATTATAGATTAGGTATCGTGATTTTTGGACGTGATGGGATGTATTGCGCCGCCCAAGCCCGCGGGGTCAAATTGGCTTGAAGTCATTGAAGTGTTGTGACAATTTGCTATTTAATTCTGCATCTATTATGTATCACTATTGCGTGTCAGGTAGTCCTACTAATCGTACTAATTTCTGTAAATAGTAACTTTGTCCGTCTGTTACGCGTTCACGTCCATACAAAAAACTGAACATCTTTAAATAAAATTCGATAATGAGATGTCTAGAGCCTGAGAAAGGAATTAGCCTACTTTTTTACAGGGTACAAGTTTCTGTAAGAAACGGGATAGGGAAAACTTCACAATACGGGCGGAGCCGCGGGCATCAACTATTTCTATATTATGATGTTGTATATATATGTATTTCTATATACGAAGAATATAATATAGTGCGAAAGTAGGGGGTAGAAAGCGTCAGGGTAGGCCGAGACTTACATATGAAGACCACGTAAGCAGATTGCTCAAAAACGGAAAAGTCAAAAGTACTCGGATACCCAAACGTACGTGTATGAAGCGATTGATAAATCTTGAAGAAGCGAAAGAAGTATGCATGGATCCCGAAGCCTGGCGATCTGTCGTCTCTGACTACCCTGTCAGGGATACAGTGTGAAGATAATTTAGTTTAGTATTTTTTATGAAGTTGTATCGATCTTTTTCAATAAGGGTAAAGTCACGAGCTCAATTTATTTATATTTTAGTTGCTAATAAATTTTCGAGGGTTATCGCGCTTTTAAATCGATAAGTCCACAATTTTGATAATGCAGATATGACTGAAACATATCTAATCATTGACTTGTGATCAATATAGTCTTCCGTGTAAAAAAGTGCGCAAATTGAAATAGGATGATAATTTTGACAGCTCACGCTAAAAAAAATATCTTTATTTTGCTTAGACCATTTTAATGGTGGTTACAAAATGTTATACACTATTTAAAATATTTAAAGTGACCACCGGTTCGGAACGCGGCCCACCTGAAAAGAACAAAAAGGCATTTTTTTTGATGGCCTCATTACAATTTAATATTATTTCACTTTGCCAGCAGATCATTTCCTGGCGTCCCTGTCCTAGTAATAGTCTAACGGAGTAAAAGAGGTGGATTAATTCGTCAGTTACGAGCAGGTCACGGTGGTGCAGTTGGTAACTCGTCTGGTGCATTTAACCAGAAGACCCTGGTTCGAGTCCAGCTCGAGACTGAAAAATATTTTTCCACTTTAAAAATTTAAACTTGTAGGTCTTTTTTTTGTCCCGTACTGCATGCCTCGATGAACGACTGACGTGCGCGCATTTACGGACATAGGTCAAGGTCAAAGGAGCTAGCTTCAGCCCAACCCTACTACTCGTGATTTCCACGATTTGCATATTAAAGCAGTACATGGTCTATGATTGAAAAAAAGTTAAATTTATGAAAGAAATGTGTGTGTACCACAGAACACAGGTAAGAAGTGAAACTTCCTTACGACTTTTACAGGTATAAAATTACAGTACAGTACAGTAGAGTACAGTCCGGTACAGTACAGTAAAGTACAGTACAGTACGGTACAGTACAGTTCCATATAAAAATATGTGTGTGTACTAAAGTACACAGGTAAGAAAAGAAACTGCTTTACAATATTTTTTTACAGCTAATAATTTTTTCTCATACGTCAATAAAGAAGTTTCACTTATGATAAAGAATTTCCACTTTAAAAAAATATGGCGCGTTACCGAAAAACGTGACGATTTTTATTATTTTTACAGCTATAAAATTTCTCTTACAAAGAAGATTCACTTAAAAAAAAAAAATTAAAAATGTATTATGTGATTACCAGAATGTTTAGTGGTATTTCCATTTAATTTGTTGGTCCTTGTTGCCAGTAAAATGGCAGTCGTGTAGCTAAGTTGAAGCCATAAGGGCGACTTGAATATAATTCAACAGCAGGTAGCCACAACCTTAGTTTCCCCGTTTTAACACGGCAATAGGCTCACAACTAAGGAAGGGTAGACATTTTTTTACATAGCGCCGTGTAACCCAAAGCAACAAAGTAAGCTAATATAAGCTTGTGTTATGTGATCTAAACAACTGATAAACATACTTATATATTTCTAAATACATACATATTATACATAGGAAACACCCAAACACCGAAACAAACATTTTTGGATCACAAAAATATTTTTTCCGACCCGGGACCTCAGTCGCGGCAGTCGCATACACTACCACTGCGCCACCGAGGCAGGCTATATATACCTATATTGTCTTTGAATATTTTACCTATATTTATATCGAAGAGGGTAGAAGGAGTCCGGGTAGGCCGAGACTTACTGAAGACCCGCGAGTACATTGCTCAATAACGGAAAGGTCAAAAGTTCTGGGATACGCAGACGGGTATGTATGAAGCGATTAATGAATCTGCAGGAAACGACAGAAGTATGCATGGAGCGCGAAGCCTGGTGATCTGTCCTCTCTGATTACCCCTTTAGGGGTACAGAGTAAAGAGAGTTTAAATTATTTATATCAAGAAAGATTCCTTTGCCTAAAAATAAAAATCCTTCTTGTTTCTCTGATTATCGACCCATTTCAATATTACCATTCCTCTCCAAAGTAATTGAACGCCTTGTACATAACTAACTCAATACATTTCTAATCAAAAACAATTTATTGAATCCCTATCAATCTGGCTTTCGACCTGGTCACAGCACAGTCTCCGCTTTGGTGAATATTACGGACGACATCCGACATGGCATGGAGTGTGGGAATGTCACAGTTTTGGCTCTGTTGGATTTTTCCAACGCGTTTAACACAGTGGATTTTGACATATTGATTGATATATTGCGATCTCTTGGCATATCTCCAGTGGCGACTGATTGGTTTCGCAGTTACCTGTGTGGACGCCGACAGTGCATACGCATCGAAAGCACTCTCTCCTCATGGTGCAATACTTCTGTCAGGGTGGCGTTCTTTCTCCTTTACTTTTCGCATTATTCATTAATTCAATCTCGGATCCACTTCGTTCCTCCTATCACCTTTATGCAGATGATCTACAAATATACAGCCAAGCACCCCTGACATCCATTACATCTGTAATGGATGTCAGGGGTGCTTGGCTGTATATCCACAGCATCTGCTGTGGATGCTATTAATAATGATCTGGCCAGTGTAAGTGCCTGGAGCGAATCGTATTTACTCAAGGTGAACCCCTTAAAGACCCAAGTCACAATTGTTGGCAGTCCTTGGATGGTTTCAAGGATTGACTGGTCACTACTCCCACCGGTTATTTTCAACGGTACCGTCATACCATTTAGTGACCGAGTTAAAAACCTGGGAATATACATTGACTCCGATCTCTCCTGGGTCACTCAAATGCAAGAGACCAGCCGAAGATTGTATGCAGCTGCCGGATCTATGAAACATTTGCGATTGTTCTTACCGACTGCCACCAAGATTGCGCTTGCAAACACCCTTCTAATCCCAATTCTAGACTATGCAGACGTCAACTATCCAGATCTCACCGAGCGCCAGCTAGATAAACTCGAGCCGTCTTCAGAATTTTTGTATCAGATTTATATTTGGACTACGCAAATATGATCACATTACTGCTTTTCGGAAAAGACTCTAGTGGCTACCTATTCGACTTCGCCGGAATGCTCATATGCTTTTCTTGTTAAACAGTATACTGTTCAACCCTTCTACGCCTACCTATCTCAAAGGACGTTTTGAATTCCTTCATGATACTCATTAGAAGTGCTTAAGATCATCGGAGAACCTGAGACTAAAAATGCCGCCACATTCCACAACATTCTTAGGAAAATCCTATACTGTCTTGGCCGTACGATTGTGGAATGAGCTACCATTAGATATACGTCGGGCGAAGTCACTCGCTATCTTTAAGGACAAGGTTAAAAACCACTTTCTGTCCTCTAACTAAGTACTTAACTTTACTTGTAGTATTTCTTTTCTTTTACTTCTTTATTGTGTACAACTTAACTATTATCCTCGCTATCATACTAATCTGTAGTTATATATTATGTAAGTACGCTATCAACTACCTCTTTCTTTGTTTTCCTGATCTCTTTTCATACTAAGGTTGTCTGGAAGAGATCGCTTTTAGCGATAAGACCGCCCATTGTACTCTCACTTGTAGTTTTAAGTCCTGTAAATACTGGATGTAATGGTGTGCAATAAAGAATTATTCTTTTTTTATTATTTATTTCATTTACAATATATATTGTGTTTGAAATTTCACATAACCCTAGCCTATAATTTTAATATAATACATTATATTAAATCAAATTACAAATATCAACTTAAAGGTCCCAAAATACATAGATGTCAAAATGTCAAAATATTACAAAGATTACAAAATAATGTCATTAGAGAAAATTTTTCAATCCGTATTTTGAAATAAACTATTAAATTTTAAAATGTAATTACTTTAATTATTGAATAAGTTGATAAAACCAGTTTAATCTTCTACATCTATCTCTATAAACCAACATTCAGTTCATCAACAGAGTAAAAACATTTGTCCAACAAGAAAGTCCTCAGTTGCGCCTTAAACGTGTATTTTTTATATACTAAGTCCTTTAGATAAGCTGGCAATCTGTTGAATAATTCTACACCCTGATATGTAGCGCAATTCGCTATTCTATTTAATATAACCTTTCGTCTTGTTCCTTCTCTAACCTCCCTCTCATTTGGTGTTTCATATTTATGAATGTACTTGGCAAAGTTACTTAACACTGTCAAAATATATAAACTGTTAATATGCCCAATAATTTAAAGTGATCCTTGCAAGACTCCCGTTGTGGAATTCGAACAATGATTCTAATTGCACGTTTTTGAAGGACAAAAGCCTTTTGTATGTTATAATCATAACTATTTCCCCAACACATTATACTATATCGTATCTTAGATTCTACTAGCGCGAAATAAACTGCCTTTAGTTGTCTGGTACTAATTTCATCTCTAAGACTTCTTAACGCATAACATGCAGAAGAAATTGATGAATTGAGTAATTCCAGTTCGTCTTTCCAATTCAGTTGAGAATCTATGTTTACACCTAGAAATTTTGTAGTGTTAACTATTTCAATTTTGTTATTGTTAAATATAATATCAATTGCGTCATTATTTCTACATGTGGATTTGAAAAGTAAGATATTTGTTTCTATTATTATAGGAACATAAAATAAGATAAAAAAACAACAATCTTAAATGAAGTATATTTATTAACATACCATATAACTATAATCTAAGTTAAAAGATAACCTAAAATATTATATTTACACATAAATTCATTCAGTTTGTTGGTAGACAGTGCTTATTTAAGTATTATACCCATAAATATCTTAACTAAAGAGATATGGAACAATCGCACTGCGCTGTCTGCATTTTCAGAATGAACATTTAGATAAATAATTTGCTTTTGCAATGTAGTAGACGTAGTACGTTCACTTCAGTCAATTATTGATGCGTGGAAGCCTAGGACGATTTAACCAATGGACGCGTAATGTACTCAATAAAGTATGAGATCACGTTCAAACAACTTTCGTGCGGTGGGGAAACTACACACATATTGTTTTCTTACTCTTGCATGAAGTGTTGTCACTGTCTAACAACCAATAAAAGTACAACTGCAAATAGAAAAATGTAGGTATGCAATACGAATTTGACACAATATTATTCGGCTAATTTGAGATGGTAACTCTTTGTATAATGTTTATAGAGAATGAAAGTATATTAAATATAGACCGATTAAGTTGTAGGTATGTTTCAATAATTCATACATACATACATATCATCACGCCTGTCTCCCATCGGGGTAGGCAGAGACTATGGCTTTCCACTTGCTACGATCCTGGCATACAACTTTCGCTTCTTCACCTTTCATAATTGTTTTCATACACCCTCGCCGATTAAGGGTACTCTTGACCTGGCCTTTTGTCAAAAGATCTTTAATTTGATTGGCATATGTACGTCGAGGTCGACCCTTACCAGTTTGCCCATATACTCTCGCCGCATAAATTTTCTTCGTCAGTCTATTTTCATCCATCCTCTCCACATGTCCGAACCATACCTTTATCATACATAAGCATACCTTTTTCTATCTCAGTCACTACGTCTTCTGTCATACCGCAATGTTCCCTTATCACGCTGTTCCTTTCTTTATCTATCAATTTCACTCCAGCTATACTTCGCAGACTCCTCATTTCTACTGCATTAATTTTACTTCTATGCTTATCTGCCATACCCAACTTTCACTGCCATATGTTAGTGTAGGGACAAGCACTCCTCTATGCACAGCCCGTCTTGCCTTCTTAGACACATTCTGGGTGCTCATAAAGGTGTACATTGCTCTATTCACTTGATTGCAAGCTTCAACTAATATTTCAATAATTAATGTTAATTCAGTTTCAATAATTAATGGTTTTTGTTAAAAAGAAGTTATGTAAATGAAATAAATTTTCACTTACGAGTGAAAACAAATATTAATTGTTCGACGGCTATAACTTTTACACCATTTCACAGCACGTTTCGTCATTTTTTTTGTATAAATTACCCTCCGAACGTGTACGATAGACTGAGTCCGCGGAACAGCGACTTAGCTAAAAATGCTTAGCAAATGGCTAGCGGGGTATAGGCGCAAACGGTAATATAGCGCGTCCATTGGTTAAATCGTCCTAGGTAGAAGCCAATAAGTGACATTAGTTTAAAGTCTGCGATGCACATTAGTGTACGAATTTATATGTGTATATTGACTCGTATGTAGTAGTGAGAGAAACATGCCGACACATGTTCGCATAGTAAAATTACTGGCAGTTAGAAAAGAGTGGCCATGAGTTTTATTGCCAGGTTCTTCCTCAGGCTCTACCTATTGCGTTGCGAATCTGGCAGTAAATGTAAATGTAGAAGCAATAATCTTGACGTTTATAAGTGTTACTTTGTGACCTACATGAATAAAGATTTTTCACTTTTCACTTTTCACTTCACTTCACTTCACTTTTCACTTCACTTTTCACTTTTCAAACGCAGCGTTCTCTATATCTCTTTAGTTAAGATGTCTATGATTACCAATATAAATAATCGATTGTTATAAAATTATCTAAAAAATATTATATAGTGCTACTACTGCTCTCTCCTGGAATACCTACTAATGAATAAGAAATATTATGTACGACCAAATTGTTGTAGGTACCTAGTTCTTAAAATTCAAAAAGAACGGCAGTAGTTTCTTTTCGTGTCGTAATATCATTGGTCCAACGTTCATACGGACATATTCTTACGTTTACAATTTAAAGAAAACTACTTTTCTAACCTAACCATACAACAAAGACACTGATTGCCGCTAAAAGTTGTATAGAAATTTTCAAGATGGCGGCCCCACCGATTGGCGCGCATTCTCTTTCCAGCCATGAAAATTCACGCGCCAAATTACGCCGACGCAGAATTGGACTGATAGTACGAAAAACTCTTGCATGGAACTCGTTTATGTAATTTATCTGAAAAAAAAACATAGCATTTTAATACAAATACCGCTTTCTTGTTACCATAATAAACAAGGAAGGGTTCAACTTTTGTCCGTAAATGATCACCGAATTAAACCTTATCATAATCATCGCTTTACGGTATTTCCATCTAAGAGCGTTTCCGCACTGCCGAAGGCATGTTAAGCCGTTAGTTCCAGTCGCCAGTAACATGGCAGTCGTTAAGCCAAATTAAAAGGCTTATGACGGCTTGAAAAAAATTCACAGCAGTTAGCTTCTACCTGCCTCTGTTCATTTCAACACGGTAATAATAAATAATAGTACGCCTCTGATTATTCTTCGACGCTAAATGCATGATTTTATGTATGTATTCTTTCGTCATGTAAATCCGCAGCCTATATTAAAAACCTTAGTACTAGAAAGCAATAATTTGGCATGGATACTGTAGATGTAATACATATTAGCCACGACGACAAATAAAAAGATATGTAAGACTACCCTACACTTTAAGCGGAAATGCTTTATTTTTTCTCATCTTCCCTATACCCATTGGATAGCTCTTTCAAATTTTTTGTAGGTTTTATAAAACCATTTCTCGATAACACATCCGTATGTGATTTTCTTTAGTCATGAATTTACCCCTAAAGCTAAGCTACACGAACGAAGCGCTGGCTTGACGTCATATGGGATGATATGATGCGTGCCAGTGGGCAAAAAAATGTCAAATAGTTCATTGTAGAGAAATGTTTGTTACAAAGCAACTGTCAATCTTCATACTACACACACCGGCACAATTAGAGGACAATAAAAAAATGCTATATATTTTTCAAAACAATTTTATTTAAAAAAACAATAAACGCCATTCGCTGTCATATATAAAATGCCATATTTTAAAATTAAAAGGTATTGGCGGAGCAATAGTATCGCCACAAGAACAAAAAAAAAAATTAAAAGCTACTTTGTTTGGTGCAATTTAATTGAGAAAAATAAACATTACGGAAAAATAAACATTTTTGAATTTCCATAGTGACTAAAAATATTTAAAAAAACAATTAACCATTTTATTTTCCATTGGATTAAAGGATAAATCAGTATCGTGTATTTCCTCCACGTGCCCTTATCAAAGTTTCTACCCGTCTTGGCATGCTAAGAATGATGTTGTAAATCGTTTCTTGGGAAAGTGTCTGCCATTCATCCAATACGGCATTTCGCAGTTCATCCAAAGTCACAGGAGCGAGGATTCTGGATTTCACCCAACGTTTGAGTAAGTCTCAGACATGTTCAATCGGATTCATGTCTGGTGACCTTGCTGGCCCCTCCATTACTGCGATGTTCACATGATTAAGGTACTCGCGAGTTCGCAGTGCGGTATAAGGCCGAGCATTATCTTGCATCAACACAAAGCCGTCACCGATAAAGGGGGCTAAAGGTACCACGTTTTCTTCAAGAACCTCCCTTATGTATCGATCAGCAGTCAGACTCCCTCTATCGAACACCACTAAGTCCGTGCGAGCTCCCAAACATATCGCCCCCCAAACCATTGTGGATCCTCCGCCGTATGCTACCGTAGTTACAAAATTTAACTGATTGTATCGTTCCCCTTAACGTCTCAATAATCTTTGACGTCCATCAATTTGATTTAAAAGAATTCTACACTCATCACTGAACAAAACTTTACTCCATTGGGCCGTGGTCCAAAGACAATGCTCTCGAGCGAAATTGAGTCTGTTTCTGCGATGATGTACCTCGAGTTTTGGAGTCTTGGCGGGCACGCGTGAACGCAAATGCACTTCTTCGAACCGTCTTCATACCGTGCGTTCACTTATTGCTACTCCTCGAACTTCTTGAAGAAGATTTCTAGCTTGCACAGCCGTCAAACGCGGATTCCTTTGAACAAGCAGCTGAATAAAATGGTCATCTCTCCTCGATGTAGGCCTATTTCTGCCTTGCCCGCGACGTCTAACGAGAGAATTAGTCTTCCTGTATCGCTGGACACTGCGATGAATTGTTAAAACAGATCGACGAAGCATCCTGGCGATATCTCTGTAAGTTTGATTACTGCTTCTCATCTCAAGTGCCCTGACAATTTCAGTCGGGGTTAAATCAGGCATAATTATTCCCTTATCCTTCAGTAAGATTTAAGGAACATAAAAAGTCCAAAAAGTCTTGAATTAAATAAAAAAATAATATCTTTACATACAAACTTGTGCACCCGTAATATGATACACTTACTCAAAATTATTAAAACGTCGATTAAAATTAAAACAATCACAGAAAAAAGTGACGATCAACAGTGTTCTGATTTTAAAATATTTTATTCTAAAATAAAATAGTCATAAACCAGCCAGCAACATTAATTGAAAAAGGTTTCTTACTCTTTTTTTTAATTTCCGCTAATTATGTGTGTATTTTTTTCGAAATAAGCGTTTTTAATTATTTAATAAAGAATGGCCGTGTGGCTTTTAAATGTGGATCTTTTTTTCTTTTTTTTAATTCCTTCTTTAATTCATCGACTCGTCAGGTAGAATACATGTAGTGAAGCTTTTTTAACCACAAAAACGAAACATATAGCAATAACAAAATGCAAGATGACGTTTTTACGATGAAACATAACGATTCCTGTGTAATAAACATAAAGTTTTGCGTTTTCTTTTCCATTGGCTTACTACGCAGAATACCGAAGATCGTGCCAAGTGGAGATAAAAATGTACAAAAGCGGACCTCAGGCGTCACGAGACGCAACTGGGACCAACGCTCGGAAATGATGATGAACCGTCGGCGTCACATCCACATTTTACCACGCTTTTATTAGTTTCACCTGTATATATGTTTGTATGTAACCGACTCTTTTAGGCTCGATTTTGCTGTACATTGAACGATGACAATGTTATAATTCGATAAAAAAAAAACGATTATCCTGATTAAATTCGCCAGGATTCATAAATTTCTTTACGGGTACTTTGAATCAGAGTAAGAGAGATAGAGCGAGTGCGCGAACTACGCATGCGTGCAGTCCCAGACCATGTCATACCAGACATGTCATACCAGACATTTCATACCAGACATGTCATACCAGACATGTCATACCAGACATGCCATACCAGACATGTCATGTCAGACCAGTCATGTGTGGCGCAGTACAGCGTGTTTTTTTAGTTTTTTAAAACTCATTTATTTCAAGTTACTTACCTCGAATTCTGTCAATAGACTGACATTAAGGCAGGAAGTCTGGTGAGGCACCTGAGTAATTGCGGAGAAGCCAACAGCTCCTTGGCCGAGGAAGTCGCCTATTATATCAGCAGCCTGAATGATTATGATAAAAAAAAACTATTAAGCAGTTCGCGTGTTTTGATATTCCGTAAGTGTAAAAGTAATAATAATTAATTTATTTACCCAGAGGTGCATACAATGTGTTAGCACCCGTTTAATAAATATATGCTAATATTATAAAGCTGAAGAGTTTGTTTGTTTGTTTGGTTGAACGCGCTAATCTCAGGAACTACTGGTAGGATTTGAAAAATTATTTTTGTGTTAGATAGCCCATTTATCGAGAAAGGCTATATATCATTACGCTACTACACTGGGGAGCAAAACAGTAGTCATAAATGTCGACAAATCGGGCAAATTTTTATGCATCATTGTAGAATTTATAAGCGACGGGAGAAAATAGGTGTGACGGGAGGTCGAAATATTCCACGGGCGAAGCTGTGGGGGTCATCTAGTAGTAAATATGTCTGTATAATCATAAAAATACTAAACTATCTTCACGCTGTATCCCTGACGGGGTCGTCGGAGAGGAGAGATCGCCAGGCTTCACGATCCATGCATACTTCTTTCGCTTCTTCAAGATTCATCAATCGCTTCATACATGCACGTCTGGGTATCCGAGTACTTTCGACCTTTCCGTTGTTGAGCAATCTGCTCACGTGGTTCTCATATGTAAGTCTCGGCCTACCCTGACTCCTTCTGCCCTCAACTTTCGCAAAATATATTCTTGGTCAATCGTTCCTCATTCGTTGCACATGGCCAACATTAAGTTAATATACAACGTAAGAGACATTTTCTTACCAAAAGATGGTTCGATCCTTGAGAGACATTAATTGTTTCAACAATGTCCTCGTGCCGAATCCCATATTCACCTTCTTCGTAATATCCGGGTTCTGCAAAAAAAACGAAAAGATAATTTGAGTGAGAATTTCCCAATTATAAAATAAATAAAAAAAAAGACGTGTGGCACTCGGAGACTGCCGCAGTAAAGCTATTGCATGGCATACCTTTGTTTTTCTTTGATATTAATTCAAGTTACACTAAAAAAAAAAACACCCTCACCCTCACCCTCACTCCTCACCCTCACCCCTCACACTCACCCTCACTCTCACCCTCACTCTCACCCTCACCCCACCCTCACTCTCACAGTCACCCTCATCCTTACCCTCACACTCACAGTCACTATCATCACGACTCGATCCGTGCGAGCTTCGTACAATCGTACCATATAATATAATATGTACATACACGTTAAGCCAACGCTCGGCCGTGCTCGGTGAACTTCGTGTGACCTCGGATCTTAGGTTTTTTGCCTTACGGAATTTCTTGATTAAAGCCCACTCAAATGCAAACTATGCAATAGCTTAATAAAATATAAAATAAAGCTGAAGAGTTTGTTTATTTTTTTGTGGTTGCGCCGGTATACGATTCAAAAGATGCCGCGTTATTATTTCTATGTTGCATCGCCAATCTCCATTTGTTTTTAATTAATTAGTTGTCGACACTCCCACCCCGCTTCCCTTTATTCCATTTCTCTTTCGCACCTACCTTGTCTCGCATAAAAGAAGAGCGAGACAGCTGTATTACGCGCCATCTAAAACGCCACTCACAGGCAGCGAGAAGGGACTGGAGACGCTCTGAATAGTTCTGCAATGGCCGCGCGCGCGTTCGCATAAACCTTACGCAATAATTGTGTTTTCCATGGATAAATAGTGTATTCGTGCAAGGAAACCAGGAATTCAAGTCCAGGGACGCCTCCGGCAGCCTCCACCTCAGCATCTCGCAGCAGTAGTAAGGTAGCGTACCCATTCCTGCTTCCATTTCTTTTTCGTCTACAACCGCGTGTAAATTTCATTATTGACTTTCCTCGCAAATACAGTCCACTTCGAATATATTATCTCGCCCGCTCAACAATTTTCTGGTCCTTCGAGCCGGATTTTGATCCATTCGCTTTAGTAGTTTGCCAATAGAAACGCAATAGTTTTTATTCCATAGGGAATAAACGCATAGGTATAGGTTATATATAGTTTTTACTCCATTCGGAATAAACGCATAGGTATAGGTTATAGTTTTTACTCCATTCGGAATAAACGCATAGATTAGGTAATAGTTTTAATTCTATAGGGAATAAACGCATAGATAATAGTTTTATTCCATTAGGGAATAAACGCATACTTGCCTACTGTTTTTCGCATAGGTAGGTACTACATAATGTTTTTAAACTCACACGACTTGTACTATGTACGACTTATACACGAGTAGAGAGTCTACTCGTGACCACGGCTATTGCAATATAGCCGAAACGTCGTGAGGTGAGAAAAAGTTAAAATATTACGCGAAAAAGACCCGAAAAACATAAAATGAAAGGTACTACATAGTTGGTAATTTCGACTGCACCGCATAGTAATAGGTAGACCACGCGGGCAGGTACCTAGGCCCGCGCGCGCAAGTACCTACGCTCGTTCGCGCCGCGTCTCGCTGCTCGTCACCGCTTCCATTTTGATCGTTCGTTAGTTTTGCACTGTAGGTAGCTATAGTTGTTTTGTTTTAACAATGCCTCCGAAAGAGATTCCGGATCTACAGTTAAAACTATTACACGCTAAGAAGGATAGCCTTTTTAAGCGTATGCAATTAATTTGTGATTATTTATCGAGGATCGCAGATGAATCAATAAAGAATTGTTTTATCCTCGATCGAAACCGTAGATACTTTACGCTTAGATTTCGAAAATGTTATCGATATAATTAACTTGCTTGAATTAAAATTAAATCCCGATTTCTTATTAAGTTATGACGCCATGTCATAGTCCCGTGTATGGTTTCGAATCGGTGCCCGTAGTAGTCACCGATTCGAAACCCGGGCCAGCCGGTTTTGATTTGCTGAAACGGGACCGACCTAAATTACCGCTTATACAAATACCCGAATTTGATGGCGATTTTAAAAATTGGCCTTTGTTTTTAGCTACTTTAGAAAATACGATCCATAATAATAATTCGTTATCGGATCACGAAAAATTACATTACTTAGTTAGTAAACTAACCGGGAAAGCAAAAACCGTTTACGCCGGTATAACGCTTTGCGCCGAAAATTTTAGTTTGATTTTGAATAGGTACTTTGAAGGTCAAATACGAAGACGAACGCTTAGTAACAACCGCTTATTTGGATCAAATATTTAATTTGAAAAATAGCTCATCGTGTAATGAACACGACTTAGAAAAATTCTTAGATATTTTTACATCAGCTGTTCGCGCCCTAAAGAATCTCAAGGTCAATGACCTCTGTGACTTTTTGTTTTTGTATATCGATTTAAAGAAATTAGATTCCGAAACCGTTCGCTTATTTGAAATGGATAGACGTGGCCATCAAATACCTAAGGTCGACGATTTAGACATTTTCGTTCGTCAACATATTCGAATGTTGCAACGAACTTCGTTAAACCACGGAGTAGCGAAAAATAGTCCGACTAATCGTAGTAAGCCTACGAAGTCCACGCACTCTTTCGTTCACTCTTCGTTGCATTCGAAAAATTGTTCTTTGTGTCAAGGTCACCATGACCAACTTAATAAATGTTCGGAGTTCAATAAACTCACTCCTAGCGATCGCTATAAATTTGTTCGTTCTAGTAATTTATGTATCAATTGTCTCAGTGGGAGGCATCGTGTTTCATTCTGTAATTCGAATAATTTTTGTCGCAAGTGTAATGGTAGACACCATTCATTATTACACTTCGAAAACAATAATGCCGCGTCCGGTAGTTCGTCCGTCGATTCCAGCTGCGCGAATTTCGTGCCTAACCGGCCGTCCGCTGTGACGTCACAGCCGCCCGCTCCTTTGAGTTGCGACTGGGAGCGCTCTCGCGTGTTTTCGTCCCCGTCCGCGCCTAGCGACGGCGGCGCCACTGCCGCACGCCTCCAGCCGAACGATGTCGCTTTGTGCTCGCTATCAAGTTTGCACACAAGCCCTGCTACGGTACTTCTGGCAACCGCTCGAGTTGTTGATTACGATTCGCATGGTAGGGGACATAGTGTTCGCGCACTTTTAGATAGTGCTTCTCAAAGTAATTTTATTAGTAAAAATTGTTGTAGTCGTCTTGGTTTGCATATAAATAACCGCCCCGCCTGTAATGTTGTGAAAGGTATTGGGGTTCCACTAAAGCCGTTCAAGGTTCTGTAGGAATTAAATTCCACTCGCGTTGTGATTTTAATGTTAGTTTTTCGATGGATTCGCTAGTCGTCGATAAGGTTACCAAACTTTTACCGACTGTCGCAGTCAATACCTCATTATTGACTAATTTTAGAGATTTGCCGTTGCCGATGATACTTACAACGTTCCAGGAGATATTGATTTGTTAGTTGGCGCTTCGATTTTCCCGCACCTCCTGTTGCAGCATAAGGTTCAAGGTCACGCATCGCACCCCGCGCCGCTCGCCTTAGAGACGGTTCTTGGTTTTGTTATTGTTGGTTCCGCACCCGCTTGTTTTGATTGTAACTCGACAGTGTCATATTGTTGCGCCGTCGAGCCGCTGGACTCCGCTGTCCGTAAATTCTGGGAGATAGAAGAGGTGAACGTCCCTCCTATTGTCAGCCCGGATGATAAACTTTGTGAAGAGTTTTATAGTCGCACGACTACTCGCGATAGTGATGGTCGTTATGTTGTCGCACTCCCCTTTAAGGGTGATGTTAATTCGCTTGGAGATTCGTTTCAGTCAGCCGAAAAACGCTTCTTTTGTTTAAAAGGGAAAATGCAGACATCTCCAAAGTTGAAGGAGGCTTACGATAGCGTAATAGTAGAATATTTGGATAAAGGTTTCATTTCACCCGCGCCTCCCGAAACCGAAGAGACGAAGCACGCTCCTTCGTATACCATACCGCACCATGGAGTTGTCCGCGAGGATAAACCAACCACCAAGTTGCGCGTTGTTTAAGATGGCAGCGCCAAAACTAGTTCGAATGTTTCGGTAAACGATATTTTGCACAGTGGTCAAAATCTCCAAGGTAATTTGTTCGAAATTATAGTTAACTTACGCTTATTCGCTGTCTCGCTTTCAGCCGACATTAGACAAATGGTTCTTTATATTGGTGTTCGCGAATCAGATCGCCGATTTCAACGCATCAATATAGATAGAATTTTCGCATTCTGGGACTCAACCGTCGCTTTGTGTCGGACACATTCTTCGCCCCATCGTTGGGATACATTTGTTGCAAATAGGGTGGCAAAAATTCAGTCGGAATTGGCGCCGAAAACTTTTATCACGTCTCAGGTACGGACAACCCTGCCGATAGCTTGTCTCGTGGCTTAACACCTGCACAGATTTTGGATCATCCGTTGTGGTTCCATGGCTCTTCCTGGTACCAAGCCCCACCTGATAAATGGCCTGTTAGTCCTTTCAACCCCGCTACTGTGTCCACGCCGCCAGAGGAAAGAAAACCTCTTTAGTTGCTACCGCACCGCTCGAAAAATCGCCTATCTTAGAGTTGGTTAGCCGTGTTTCATCGTGGTCGATTCTTTTACGTAATGTTGTTTTTATTTGTCGATTTTTGAAAATCCTTCCTCGTCGCGAGAATGTTACCGCCTTTGACTTAAACAAGGCTGAGTTAATCGTGCTTCGTGAACTTCAGCGATTTTATTTTTCTTTTGAAATTAGAAATTTGGAATTAAATAAACCTTGTAGTCTCCCTTTTTTCAACATTTGAAACCTTTTTTGAAGGATGGCCTCATTCGAGTTGGTGGTCGTTTGAGCCAGTCTGCATTAGAGTACGATCAAATGCATCCTTTAGTTCTCCCGCGCAAGGATCATATCGTTGATCTTTTAGTTGAATATCACGATAGGGTGAATTGTCACGCTGGCCCCTTCAGGGTAACAGTTTCACAGGTATACGCTCTACGAAAGCTTATGTTCGTCTTTTTGTTTGTATGACGACTCGCGCCGTTCATATAGAATTAGCTGGTGATTTGAGCACGCCATGCTTCGTGGCTGCATTTAAAAGATTTTTGTTGCGTCGGGGTTCCGTATCTCGAATGTATTCGGACAACGGTACGAATTACGTCGGAGCTCGTCGTAACCTTTCCGAACTACATATATTTTGCGTTCCAAACACTTTACGTTTGAAGAGCTGAGCACCGTGCTCACTCAAGTCGAGGCCGTAATGAATACGCGTCCTCTTTGTAGAACCTTGTCTAGTGATCCCTCGGAGCCGCTTGCACTGACTCCAGCGCACTTTTTGAAGGTTACACTGTTAAAATACTTACTCGCTTTTGAAATAGAGGACGATCGACTTCATCTTCTCTCGCGTCATGCCTTATTGGATAAACTCATTCAATCATTTTGGAAGCGTTGGAGGACAGACTATTTGCATACGCTACAGTCACGTCAGAAATGGAATACTCCATCGAACCCTATTACTGTCGGTACCGTCTTAGTTATTTTAACTGAAAATATGCCTCCATTACATTGGCCTCTTGGGGTAGTAGAAGAAGTTTTCCCTGGGTCAAATGGGATCACCCGTATAGTTCGCGTTAAAACCGCAACTGGTTCATACTTGCGACCAGGTATTCGTCTTTGTCCTTTGCCTAATCAACAGTAACTTCAATAACAAATTTAGCTTGTTAGATTAAGTTTAGTTTAGTTTATTTCGATAGCATTTTATTTAGTTAGCAGCTAAAGCTTAGTGGCAACTGTATAGTCAGTTATTTCTATGTTGCATCGCCGATCGCCATTTGTTTTTAATTAATTCGCTTCCCTTTATTCCATTTCTCTTTCGCACCTACCTTGTCTCTCATAAAAGAAGAGCGAGACAGCTGTATTACGCGCCATCTAAAACGTCACTCACAGGCAGCGAGAAGGGACTGGAGACGCTCTGAGTAGTTCTGCAATGGCCGCGCGCGCGTTCGCATAAACCTTACGCAATAATAGTGTTTTCCATGGATAAATAGTGTATTCGTGCAAGGAAACCAGGAATTCAAGTCCAGGGACGCCCCCGGCAGCCTCCACCTCAGCATCTCGCAGCAGCAGCAAGGTACCTATTCCTGCTTCCATTTCTTTTTCGTCGACAACCGCGTGTAAATTTCATTATTGTCTTTCCCCGCAAATACAGTCCACTTCGAATTTATTTATCTCGCCCGCTCAACCAGTTTGTTTGGTTGAAAGCGCTAATCTCAAGAAAAAATCTTTTTGTGTTAGACAGCCCATTTATCGAGGAAAGCTATGGGCTATATAGGCTATATATCATTATGCTACTACACTGGGGAGCAGAGCAGTAGCATTATTGTAGAATTTATAAGCGACGAGACTAAACAGTGCGACGGGAGGTCGAAATATTCCACGGGCGAAGCTGTGGGTCATCTAGTTATAAAATAAAAGTTTATCATAAGTAGCTTAAAAGTGAATAACGATTATTTTACAACTTATGTATGTTTGTCAGCAATTTGAAGCAGATATATGTTCAACCGATTGAGTTAACATTTTTTATACCTACACGTTTAGTTTGAGTGAATTGGTGCTAATTCTGTTGTTGAAACCTTTAAACTAAATTTTTCTAAAATTTTCTTATTTTTATTAAGAGATTGCTAAATGATATTCTGTTATACGTCGAACTAAACTTGGTGATATTATAAACAGCACTAAATTTGTATCTGACATCTAAATTTTATCACATAAAATGAATTTTAGTGCATAATATATGTATACATCAGATACAAATTAAGTGCTATTTATGATATCACCAACTTTAGTTCGACTTAATAACAGAATAGCATTTGGCAATCTCTTAACAAAAATTAGAAAATTTTAGAGAAATTTAGTTTACCTAAGATGGTGGACTAGTTAATTTTTATGAAATGTCCAACCATTATGTACAGCCGCATGGGCAAACAATATTGTGGGACATTATTTTTTCTTTTATTTTTACACAGCGCCATCTTGCCCAAAGTAAGCTATATAAACTTGTGCTATGGAATCTAGACAACTGATAAACATACTTATATACTCGTATTTCTAAATACATACATATTATACATTAGAAACACCTAAACTCCGAAACAAATATTTGTGAAACACACAAATATTTGGTCCGACCCGGGAATCGAACATGGGACCTCAGCGCGGCAGTAGCATACACTACCACTGCGCTACTGAGGGGAAGGACATACATAGAATGTTGTTTCCTATGTATAAAATGTATGTATTTAGAAATATAGAAGTATGTTTATCCGTTATCTAGATCCCATACCACAAGCTTACTGGACGCCATCTATGCTGTGGAAAAAAATTATGTGAGTGTACCAGAGTACACAGGTAAGAAGTTAAACTTCTTTACGAGATTTTTTTTTAAACTATAAAATTTCTCTCATACCGACATAAAGAAGGTTTATTTCAAAACAACATGGCGCGTAACCGAAAAACATGGCGACTTTTTTACAGCTAAAATATTCTCTCGTAGTCGATAAAGAAGTTTCGCTTCAAAAAATGTCCCATTTTATTTATATATTAAATGTCCCATTTACAATTTCGTTTACAAGAATCAGAATGTCAGTTATGTTACAAACATACATACATATTATCACACCTGTTTCCCATCGGGGTAGGCAGAGATTATGGTTTGTTACAAACAATTTAACATAATATTTGATTAATCTTACCGATACTGTAAATCATATTTGGTGCAATTCCAGGGTCGTTCGGGGTGACCAAGCTGTTTATCATTGCAGGATATTCGCGCACGTGGAGGAAATGTCCGACGCCATGACCGGTATCATGGGCATAGTCCAGGCCGATGTCCCAGAGGAACTTTCTTGCCAGGACGTCAATTGAGTGACCCTTGGAGAAAATATGTTATCACTTTTATTTTTTACGTTTTTCGCTGTCTGTCCCTAGTATGCTTAGATCTTTAAAACTACGCAACGAATTTCGATGCAGTTTTTTTAAATAGATAGAGTGTTTCTTATAGAATGTTTTTATGTATATTTTGTCAAGTTTTTGTATACATTAACTTAATTATAACGATATATGTTGGCGGTGTCGTAAAATATGAGCCGGCTGGGAGCTTTTAACGAAAACGCTGCCTAAACCCTTTGAGATATAACAAAATAATGTATTGTGGAATTGTGTATCTAATATAGGTCTACAAAAAAGTCCCGCGACGGTATATGTCTATCTCTTAGGGATACCGTACTATATCCATTTTAATATTTTAATAAAACAGCAGTAATAAAGCGGTAATTTAAAGGCTATTTACACAATTTTTTTTTCGTCGCCTTAAATTGTAAGGGGGTGGATTAATTCGTCAGTTACGAGCAGGTCACGGTGGTATAGTTGGTAACGCGTCTGGTGCGTTGAACCAGAAGTCGCTGGTTCGAGTCCAGCTCGTGACTGAAAAAATATTCCACTTTAAAATTTAAATTTGGAAAAAGTTAGCATACTAATGAATATCTTCAGGGTCAGCTAGTTTAATATAATCTATACTAATATTATAAAGCTGAAGAGTTTGTTTGTTTGGTTGAACGCGCTAATCTCAGGAACTACTGGTCGGAGTTGAAAAATTCTTTTTGTGTTAGATAGCCCATTTATCGAGGAAGGCTATAGGCTATATATCATAACGCTACTACACTGGGGAGCAGAGCAGTAGTCATAAATGTCGACAAATCGAGCAAATTTTTATGCATAATTTATAAGCGACGGGATTAAATAGGTGCGACTGGGGGTCGAAATATTCCACTGGCGAAGCTGTGGGGGTCAAATAGTAATATTATAAAACTGCAGAGTTTGTTTGTTTGTTAAATATCGTTTATTACCAAATTTTACAGTAATGTATGAAAATTTCTCCAATTTGTTGATATTTCTTTTATTTTCTAACTGTTTGACGCCCGCGGCTCCGCACGGGTGATAAAGTGTTCCCGTTCCCATTTCCCACAGGAACTTGTTAAAAGTAGCCTATGTGTTATTTTGATCTGTAAGTTATATTTTTGTAAAGTTTCATCCAAATCCATTCAGTAGATTTTGCGTGACAGAGTAATAAACATCCATACTTACAAACTTTCGAATTTATAATAATAATAGGATTATTCAAGTTGATAATTAAACCACTCAAATTCAATTAAATTAAGTAATTATTGAAGTATATTCATTCATGTTTGTTTGTATGTTTGTGTGGTTGAACATGCTGAAAAACTACTGAGTCGAATTGAAAAAAATATTATTGTGTTACATAGCCCATTTATCGAGCATGGCTATATATTATATCACTAACAGGCAGACTCAGTAGACGACTTTGTTTTATCAGTTGTCTAGACATCCTAAATTAGCACAAGATGGCGCTGTATAAAAAAACATGTATGTACCAGAGTACACAGGTAAGAAGTGAAACTTCTTTACGACATTTTTTACAGCTATAAAATTTCTCTCAACGTCTATAAAGAAGTTTCACTTCAAAAAAATGTTTCTCTATACCAACCTTAGTTCCTCTAGGCATTACAGAGGTCGCTAGGTTGATATTCCCTTTCAACACGTGCGTGAAGGCGTGACGCTGTTCTTCGGAGCAATTACCCATGTGTCGCGTTCTGGTTATATCTGTTGTGCCATCCCTGAAAATAACGGTAATAATTTTTAAAAAATCAGTGTCACGGCCTTCACGACTCGACGAATCGGACGACTTCTACCTATTATTCTATAGCCCAAAACTGGAAGTTGCAGGAGTGCCGCAAACCGTTTGTTTTATCCCTCATAATAGAATAAATAAAAATCTTAATTTCAAAGCAACTTATAGACTCATAGAGTGTAGTAAAATTACTTTTAAACTATGTTAGTCATTAAATAAAATAAAATAAAATAAATATAAAACAAAAATAAATAGACAGCCACCATCAGCAGATTTACCAAGACCGGTTGGCAACATCCAACTTGATAAATCTACTCATGGTTGGCCCCATCCATCCTCTCTGCAAATGTCTGCAGGAGGCTGTTTGTGCTTGCACATACCTACTCTTCGTATGATTGATGCTACTTTCTTTCGCATAATTGTAAAGTATTCATCATTCAACATTCAACATGCCTGACGCACTACAATAAGGTGAAAGGCTCAACAGCGCCCTGAAGGCATTTTTATATTGTATTCGCAGGGTATTGGCCGCTTTCTGAGTATGACTAGCCCAAAGACTTGTTGGAACATATAAAATGTTCCAACAATATGCCTTGAAAAGGGTAATTTTAACAGGTACTGAACAACCAGTAAATCTTCGCGCCACCATATTACCTCTCACAGCCAATGCCCTGTGTTCTCTCCCCATGTCCAGATCGTCATTTAAATCCTCTGTAACAATGTGACCTAGGTATTTAAACTGTTTTACTCTCTGTAGAAGTGCACCATTCAATTGAATGGGAGGCACGTGAGCTGGATTTTTTATATTTTCCTCTTAACACTGCAACTCACTTTTTTAGGATTATATTTTAGACCCTGCTGCTCAGCGTAAGGTTCAAATATAGAAATCAATTTTCTAATGCCACATATTGATGAACGCAGCAGCACCATGTCACCAGCATAGCTTAAGTTGTTAACACTAACTCCATCTACATGACATCCAACATGTGTGCTGCTGAGTTCAACAAGTAATTTATTAAGGTATATATTAAAAAGCCTTAGTAAGGTGAGACCCCTCTGTCTAACTCCACACTCCAATTTCTATGGATCAGACAATGCATTTGACCATTATACAAAGTTTCCTTTGCTTGCTTCTTCACATAGCAAGTATAGACACCAGCGACTCTGATACCCCCTTCCCCGAAGCTTATTCCACAGGATATTATAGGAAACCAGATCTTTTGATAGGTCCAGGAAACACGCATACACGGGTGTTTTCATATCGGTATAATATTTGACAGTATGCTCAGTGCAAAAATGGCACTCTCAGTAGATAGCGCAGCACGAAAACCAAACTGTGAATCATGTAACTTTATGTATCTACCGAGGTGAGAGTCTAGCATACTGTCAAATAACTGAACTGAACTTATGATTCCTGAGAAATGCGTACAGAAGGACGGACGGTTGGATAGACTTATCAATATATAAGATTTTTTTAAACTTTAGGGTTTAGAAATCTGGCTCTGCAAAATGCTCGCTTCAAGCTCTCGAGGCGTTGCAGCGTCGTGCCATCCATATTATTGATTGCGCATTGGAGATGCGCAGAAGTTGCCATTTTAGCTGCGTTTTACCATATCTACGGTGAGTGTTCTGAAGAACACTTACATTTGATCCCACCCTCTCCTTTCCGTTCCCGAACAACACGGGCGGGGCAAAGATGTCATCCTCACACTGTGGACACAATTGTGCCCAGAACTGAAAGATTCCGCAGGTCTTTCTTGTGTCGCACCATAAAAGCATGGAACTCCCTGCCAGCGCACGTGTTTCTTTCCTCTTACAATCCTGGCTCCTTTAAGAGTAGCGTGAAAAGGCATATTTCTGGGCCCTCAAACGAGTGTCGCTATCGGGGCCCTACCGGGTGGGCTAGCGGCCCTCAGTCACGGATCATCATCTCTGCTTTCCATAAGGCGGGCGGCGCCATTTTAAATAAAAAAATCATATTGTCAAAAAAAAAATCGTGTAGACTGATCTGAACTCTACAGAGCAACCTTAAAGCCATTTGAGATTTAGCAACCGTCACAATTCATATTTCGAACAAATGCATTTTTAAGTTACATAACGAGGCTTACATGTAGTGCGAATTAGTAGACATCGTTACGTAACTAAATGCCGTATGCTGTATGTGTGTGTGAGTGTATCGAGCCTACTGCAAGCAAATGAGTATACGAGCAAGTGAGTGCGCAATTCTCTAACACATGTTTTTTTTAACGAGAGTTCCCAGACGGCACTCTTTTTTTTATAACTTGAATTATGGCGGTAACGAATAAAGACATGGACATTACTCCGTGTTTAAACATTTTCCAAAGTAATATATTGTCGAGTGTTATTGAGGTAAAATGGTGAATTTTTAAACATAATTGCATCGACAACGGGCCATAAGAGAGAAATCATTTGATTCAAGTGCAAATTGGTCTAGGCGCTTGAGTTTCTAAACTACTTTCACCTTTTACAATATTAGTAGGTACTTATTTGTTAATATGTTGTTAAGATATTGACTGCCTCGGTGGTGCCTGTGCCGCGCTGAGCTCAACAAATATTTGTGTGATCTACAAAATAATGTTTGTTTTCAAGTTTGGGTGTTACTTATTTATTTATTTATTATTTAATAAATATAGTTGGGACAACTCACACAACGCCATTTGATTCCTTTGAGAGAGGGTATGAAAAACAAACTGTGTTTCAAATGCAACTCATCAACGCATAGTCATTATTGTTATTATTTTTGTTAGGACAGGGGAGACTTTACGATTTTTAAATAAAAATATTTTTAAACCACCTGATGCCCCACATTTCAGCCTGTTTGATCAATTTTACCTGTACCCGTTTCCACAGCGAATAAATAAAATAAATATAAATATTGTTGGGACAACTCACACAACGGCATCTGATTCCACACTAAGCAGAGCTTGTACTATGGTAACCAGATAACTGATAAACATACTTATAAATTTCTAAATACATACATATTGTAGATAAATAACACCCAGACACAGAATAAACCATCGTGCTCATCACACAAAGTTTTATCCTGGGTGGGAATCGAACCCACGACAAAATAAATAGATATTATAATTGCATTTCAGAATAGTGAGCCATCTTTAAAAATAGACTGACTTTGTAATAAATAAAAATAAATAAATAAAATAAAGTAAAGTAAATTTTTGTTGTAAATTGTTTTGTAATATTTCTTAGGATTTAGGTTTTTTTTATGAAAGCCCTTAATCCTATTACTTTTGTTTCGACATATTGAACAATTATCGTAATATTTTTAACCAAATATTTAAAAATATAGGTTTTTTTATAGGTTGGGATGTTTGTCACTTAATCATATTTAGATGAAAAACTAAACTAAACTATCTTCACGCTGTATCCCTGACGGGGTAGTCAGAGAGGACAGATCGCCAGGCTTTGCGATCCATGGATACTTCTTTCGCTTCTTCAAGATTCATCAATCGCTTCATACACGCACGTCTGGGTATCCGGGTACAGTATATTTAGATAAAATATTTAGAACATTTTCTGGAATAACACAGGGATTTTTTTTATACCGGGCAAATATCTTATTTCTACGGGAAACACTATTTGTGTAATAACCAAATTTCACGCAAGCGGAGCCGCAGGCATCGGCTAGTTTTAGATAAATAACAAGCAGACACAGAATAAAATATCGTGCTTATCACACAAAGTTTTCTCGAATCGAACCCACGACCCCGTGCGTAGCTGTCGGATACACTAGGCTTGCCAACTATACTGTTAAAAACAGTAATACTGTTTCTCACTGTTTTATACTTTTTACTGTAAATAAAATATCCATCACGCCTTATCCCCGAAGGGGTGGCAGAGGCATATTAAATGCCCACTTTTCACCGTGTGGATTCCGGTCCCACGTAATAGGTGGTGAGCCCATTGCCGTGTTTAAATAGACAGACGCAGGTTGTGGCGACCTGCTGTTGAAGGTTTTCAAGCCGCCCATAAGGCCTTCAACCAGGCTTAACGACTGCCATTTTACTGGCAACCGGGACCAACGGTTCAACGTGCCTTCCGAAGCACGGAAACGCTCGCAAATATAAATGCCACAAAGTGGATACCGATCCGAGGACCAGCCATAGTGAAAGCTGCGTAACTCAGTGATCGTTTGCAGAACACTGAGACCGCGGGGCCACGAGCGCTTCTTCTGTTGAACAATAATAAAGTATCTAAAATACATTTTTCTTTTGACTTTGAGTCTAGCGACTCGAATTACTAGGAGTTGGCAACACCTAAAAGATTAAAACTTTTTGAAACCTGCATTTCATTGATAAGGTCATATCAATTTTCAATTATAGCAAGACAAACAGTAGACTTTCTCTAATTAGTTGCTTATCTCTAAAGTCTGTGGTCACATTCGACCACATTGTGAAAATAATTGAGAAATTAAATTTGTTCAGATTAAATTTTAACAAGGATAATTTGTAATTGTTTGTAATTTTATTTAGATATTTAGAAATATATAAATATGTTTTTAGTTCTCTAGATCCTATGTGCTATAAGGCTTAAAGCTTAGTTTGGGCTAGAAGGCGCTGAGTGAAATGTGTCCCACAAAATTTATTCAATTTATTTATTTACTAGATGACCCCCACAGCTTCGCCCGTGGTATATTTCGACCTCCCGTCGCACCTATTTAATCCCGTCGCTTAAAAATTTTACAATGATGCATAAAAATTTGCCCGATTTGTCGACATTTATGACTACTGCTCTGCTCCCCAATGTAGTAGCGTAATGATATATAGCCTATAGCCTTGCTCGATAAATGGGCTATCTAACACAAAAATAATTCTACAAATCCGACCAGTAGTTCCTGAGATTAGCGCGTTCAACAAAACAAACAAACTCTTCGGTTTTATAATATTATATAGTATAGATTTCTGTTCATAATATTTACACTTTAATAAAGGAGTTCTACAGGGTACTCACAAGTATTGACCTCCAGAGTCTATTAGAAGCATGTCATCAGTCGTGATCACTCTCTGTGGTCCGCTTCGTTGAGGCAAGTAGTGCATGATAGCACTGTTGGACCCCGCCGCCACTATTGTAGGGAAGGATGGACCCATATAACTGCCTTCTTCACTGTAAGAACAATAATAATTTTTATTATAAGTAAAAAAAAATCATACGTCACATTGTGGTTTATCCCTAAAAGGAGTAGGCAGAGGCATTCTATACGCCTACATTTCATCTTATACAGTGGTTTTTGTCCTACGTAACAGTTGGTGAGCCCATGTCGTAGGTGTCTAGTGTCTCGATACGATTACAAGACCGGATCGTATGCATTTGATCAGATTCTAAAAAGATCGATCCAAAAAATCACATTATATACGTTTAATTTAATATAAGTACCTATACCTAAATATATTTTAAATAAAAATGAGGTAGGTGGTTAAGTGAACATTCAGGAAATAATTTAGAAATTGCATTTGCATAAGATTTTTGTTGATTTATAAAAAAATAAGGTTTATGCTTACAAATTACAAAAGAAAATCACTCGCCCAGAGAGAGACCGTCTGTTTTACATAGACTTAAATTTGTCAAGGATTGTATTTGCTCAGTATCTATGTCGGAAAAAATTATAAGTCGACAGCTAGTAAACCTATACTAAATGTCAATATTCAACTTTTAATCTTTTCAGGAACTTAGACCAAACAGTTAATTTAACAGGTGGTGTAATTTTTAACGCTACGAAACTGTGAATGAGGCAATTTACGATCAACCGGCCAATATAATGTTATTAACACGTGTAGCGCCTGTAAGTAGGGTAACTTCGCCTGTTCGCGTCCACTTAGTGGAGTTGGTAGGTTTGAGCAAAAAAATAAAAATGTTAAAATAGTAATTTCGAATGAAAAATGGATTTCACATATTCTGTATACAGTCTTGTTAAATTTACTATACAGCTATGGACGAACCGTTTGATATATTAATAAATAAATAGACTAATAGTTAAAACATATGATTTTCCCATTATGCGTCCATAAAATCCAGATTGCGACCACCTGTGGACCTGTGAGTGAGTGCGTCCACCAACTTAGAAGAGATAAATATAAGAGAAAAGTATCTTAAACTTTTAAAAAAATGAGACATTTTAGGTGTAGTATTGTTGACAGGGACTAAGCGCAAGAGCAACGATGTCTTACAGCTCCCCAGATCCACAAGAGCACAGTAAATCTATGCTCTTGTGGATCTGGGGAAGGCACTTTTTGTATGTGACTAAAATGTGGACGCAATCTTTTCTTAGGTCTCACGTATAGGTACAGTTTGCGTCCAAGTAAGATATTCGACTTCTTTATCTATTTGTATAGTCGTTGTAGTGGGCACAAAGAGGCTAATACAATGTGTATGTTAATAATGACGGAATCAATATAAAACTCATAATGTTTGTCATGATTTGTCATATAATAACAACCATCCTAGTTAGAATTAGATAGACCAGATGGCGTCCATTGCGGACGCAATGTGGCTAATGTATAAATTTGGTGGTGCAGTTCGCGTCCAGCGTTATTTTAACTGTTAGTCAAATAAAATTTGAGCAGAAACATCATTACTTTATTTTATGGTTCATAATTAAGGTTTAGAAACAATAAAACCTTCCCGTGAAACGCGCTGCTGCTCACTATTTCTTTTGCAAAATATCATACGATCACAGGTATTTTTATCATACACACACATACGGTATGCACACATACGCACAAAGCTTTTATTTATACGCATATACCTACCACATATCTAAGCTTTAAAAGAAATACCGTTCATTTTTGTTAGTGACTCGGTATGGTTATTTCCCACTGTTTTTGAGGAGTGCCCCATCTTTTGGACGCAAACTGGGCGGTGGACGCAAACAGGCGACATTACCCTAGCTCTTAATTAGCATTTTTCTACTACTACTATTAACTGTTTTAGTAACAGTCTATATTAATATTTTGATAGCTTAAAACAGCTATTTTGTCTCTGGTTCTGCGTTCTGTTCTGAGAAGTGTGATTGTGAAATAAATATAATAGTTTTAGTAGACTGCCTAGTTTTGGACTAATTGCAATAGAACCGCTATAGAATAGAACTAGAACGGCTTTCTATTGGAAAATAGTAGACTTGGCCCCCAGGAGAAATGCCATACGCGAACAACGTGCCCAAGGTTATTTGCAAATGGCAGAACCAAGAGTGTTCTTTAGATCCCCACCGCGATATTTGCTTAAAATGCGATGTTTTCGTGTTAAAACTGAATTTATTTTAAAATAATAATAAAATAAAATAAATATCCATCACGCCTTATCCCCGAAGGGGTGGCAGAGGCATATTATATGCCCACTTTTCACCGTGTGGATTCCTGTCCCACGTAATAGGTGGTGAGCCCATTGCCGTGTTGAAATAGACAGACGCAGGTTGTGGCTACCTGCTGTTGAAATTTTCAAGCCGCCCATAAGGCCTTCAACCAGGCTTAACGACTGCCATTTTACTGGCAACCGGGACCAACGGCTTAACGTGCCTTCCGAAGCACGGAAACGCTCGCAAATGTAAATGCCACAAAGTGGTCACCCATCCGAGGACCAGCCATAGTGAAAGTTGCGTAACTCAGTGATCGTTTACAGAACACTGAGACCGCGAGGCCACGAGCGCTTCTCTTTATTTTAGAACGTTACTCAATACTTAAGAAACACTTGAGGGTAGTATTATAAGGCAAAAACTAGCCTCAAGCGTTTCTTGAGTATTGAGTAACATTCTAAAATACGGCCCTGCCCTAAGTCAAAAATAATACCTATGGTACACTTTTTTTATAATTATTTTATGGCCTGGTTACAAAGACTTTTTAGCCAAGGCTTATTTTTTATATCATATTTCTTCAATCTTCTAATTAGTCCTGTCCAATCTTTGTCAATGTCGTGTCCTCAGTCCAAGGTCCTGGTCCTTGCCCTCAGTATAATGGTGATTCATATACTGAGGTTTTCAGTGGACTTTTCGCAGCAAGAGAGAAAATAGCATTTCACTGCATATATATCATTGTCTATCACTATAGCACGTTAACACAACTTTTATGTCCAAGAAACCACCACTCCCGCACATAAAACAAGATAAATGCACTAGTTTTAGAAAATAATATATAACAAGCGTCCGCACTTGTCACTCATCCCGCCAAAAGTCACCTATGCTACGCGATTGCAGATCCAGTAAAAGTTTCAATAGTATTTGATACGTACTTGATTGTTGAGCATGTCGCCGAGACACTCGAATGTTTCCGCATGCCATTTCTCCTGTTTTTACGGTTAGCAACTGGCCATACACTTTAGACAAAGAAGAATATAAAGAGTAAAGGTAAGTCTTACCGTCTGAGTATCTCAAGTTCATCGGCTAACCGAATCTCAGTTACTGGTACTCCTTCAGCAAGCTGACTCTCCAGCCAGGAGAGACCACGCACCAATGCCACAGCATCCGTAATATGGACGTTCCGGAAACCCTGGAAAAGGACGTATAAAAATTGTGCTGTAGAGGGACCCCTGTCAGGAGAAAATGACTTACGTTTAAAAAAATATTAATTTAATTTATTTGTATAAAAAATATGTGTGTTGAGATTATAAAAAAAGACAGACTGAGAGAGAGAGAGAGAAAGCCTTTTCAATATCTATGCTAATATTATAAAGCTGAAGAGTTTGTTTGTTTGTTTTGTTGAACGCGCTAATCTCAGGAACTACTTTCAGATTTGAAAAATTATTTTTGTGTGAGATAGCCCATTTATCGAGGAAGGCTATAGGCTATATATCATTAGGCTACTACACTGGGGAGCAGAGCAGTAGTCATAAATTTTTATGCATCGTTGTAGAATTTATAAGCGACGGGATTAAATAGGTGCGACGGGAGGTCGAAATATTCCACGGGCGAAGCTGTGGGGGGGCGTCATCTCGTAAAAAATATGTGTGTTGAGATTATAAAAAGTCACAGAGAAAGAGGGAGGGAGGCAGAGAGAGCCTTTTCAATATCGGGAATGTAGGTCCTGGATATCACATCGCTTGAGGCGTTTGTGGTAACTGACATTATTTAGCTCGAAGCTGGTTCCTTAGGATGGTTCCTTAACCGGTTCTTATACTTTTGAGCTAACAACCTTATTTCCTCCATTACTGTGTTGACCTGTAATGCCTCATGTATTTTAGCATTTGTGACAAACCATGGCGTTCTGGCTAAGTTTCCGAGGATACCATTCTGCACTCTTAGCATAATGGTTAGGCAGAGTTGGACTCCTTCTTTTTACAAGAAGATTAATATTTTTTCTACTTACCCGTAGTTCTGCAGAAGTCTTGGTGAGTTTCATCAGAGCAATTGGCGATACTGGAGCGACTACGGCTCTGGCTCCTCCTTGCTGGAAGAGAAGGAGCTTAAGTCATCACATCATAAAAACAAGCGCATAATTCATATAAATATTGTACATTCGGTTATAGCAATAAACTGACCCACTCTAAATTCGAACGTAAATACTAGGTGAGACAGTCATCTAACTGACTGTAGGTACCATGTTTTTTAACCGACTGAAAATTAACTATCTTCACGGTTGTCAGAGAGGACAGATCGCCAGGCTTCGCGATTCATGTCTACTTCCTGCACATTTATTATTCGATTCATCATGATTCATCATCATTCAACATGCCCGTCTGGGTATCCGAGTACTTTTGACATTTCTGTTTTTGAGTGATCTACTCAGACTTACATATGAAGATCATGTAAGTCTCGGCCTATCCTGATTCATTCTACCTTCTACTTTCGCACATATTCTCCGTCAATCGTTCCTCACTCATTCGTTGGACCAAACCAGCAGAGCATGCCCTACGGACTACGGTACACGAAAATGTGAAAATCATTAGACATATTATGTGGACTTTCTTGGATACCTTGATAGGAAATCTGGGAACTTTGGACAGCGGGTGGGTTGCTCGCCGTTCGTACAGAACCAGGCCCTAGACGGCGGCGTGGCGTGATAGTTACACGCACGTCCATCTCCCCCAAAAGAAAGTGGGATAACACTTGAATTCCCCAAAGAAGCGAAAAACCTCTCGGAACCCCAGGGTTAGAAGAGGCATATTCTATTGGACGCCCTGGGGCTATCCTTCCTAAGGCTTACCAGAGACATCCGGTTGTAGGGGTTACAAATGTGGGGTCTTCTTATGGTGGCAGGAAATTATATGCAGGTCATCTTCTTGATATTTAATATATAATTTTCTAGTAGGTACCAGTACATAATATTATACATAAAAACACTATACAATGATAATGAATGAAAATATATATGACCTAACCCATAGCGTGCGGGGAGACGACTGCTGCGCATAACAAGTGCTTGCGCCTCGGTATATAAAACTCCTGCGTCAGCAGTGTGTCCCTACACAGTCATAGGCAGATGAAAGGAGTCCGTGTAGATGTAGTCGCTACGAGTTTTGCATAGCATACATTAGGATCTCCACACGAAAAATACTCAGGTACACTCGGCGTTCCCGAGCTCACCTGATCGAGCCTTTCACCTCAGAGCGTGACGGATCAGCCTAACTTACAACCTACGGAAAAATCTGTATGCGGTGCGCCAAATGAAGATATCACTTCAAAAAAAAAGACACTGTAAATCACTTGTACCAAGTTGTACTGCTCATAAGTGACGATATTACAGGAGGTTTTAAATCTAGAAGTCACTTACGGTGGATCATTTCATAAGGTAATTGTCTCTCACGGACCAACCCCCAAAGAAGCGGGACAACACCCGAACCCTTAGGTGAAGGCCGCGCTGGTAAAGTATCAAAATCATAATCTAAAAATTTTTTATTAATGTACACCATTTTAGGCACTTATCATGTGTGTCATGACAATAATTAAAATGAGAGTGATTCTAGTTGCCAGTTCCAAGAGCAGCCTACCCTTCATGGAGAAGAATCTGGCAAGAAACTCCATGGATGCTCTTTTAAAATGTATGTATGGCTTAAAATAATTAATTTAAAATTGTTCTTTGGAGTTATGTGAGAACAGTCGACTAAACTTAGTTTGCCTTAAATTTAAATAATGTTTTTGTAATGCTTGATATAAATGCTATATATTACGAGCTGACCAGTCCCAACAGACGGCACCCGTTCACGGGTATGACGCATATATCAGCCATCGCCCTACTCAACCATTACTACCGGGAAACTCGGTCCATCCTTCTAAAGAATTATCAGGGGCGTACGGCGGATAAGACGAAATCATGTGGTATTAGTCGGTTCGAATCCGGCACAACATACGTAGGGATTTGGACACGTTAAAAATAAAACAATTTTTTTTAACGGCGGCCAGTTTTTTATGAAATAGAATACTTTTTGGGCCGTCAACCTGATATAAAGGTAGCGGCCCTATCGGAGTGTCCTATTATAACAGCCCTTAATCATGGGACGTTTCCATCAGGAAGGTGAGGCCATTTTGACGTCTGCAATTTAAAAAAAACCTAATACCAGAACAAAATTACCTACCACAATAGCTGAGACCACAGCACGGTTGGCATCAGCTGGCACCCATATGCTTTGGGCAGTTCCGAGTTCTGCCTGAAAAAAAAAATGATATTTTCATTGGCATGTAGTAAAATTTCCAGTTTTGCGCGGGAATTTTCTAAAACTGTTCGTGTGCTCATTTGCCTGCAGTAGGCTAGGGATACACATACACACAGCATACGGCATTTTGTTAAGTGACGATTTCTACTAAATCGCACAACCTGTTCTTATTCGTTCCAAAACAAAGTAATCACTTACCGAATAATTGGTCAAATAATCAACGAATTCCTCGTATGGTCTGGCCTGAATCGTAATTCCTTCTATAATCTGGTGTAGAACTATGTTCCACCCACTTAAAGTGCCGTTGCCCGTAAATAAAACTCTGCTGTTTAAACCACCCTGAAAAAAATATTGTTTTTGGTATCTCTTGTAGGAAGCTGACAAAAGGAGTTTACGCGGGAAACTCGACAAGTGCGGACGTTGCTGTATATTAACATAAGCTTAAATAAAAAAAAAATATGATATTTTTTAAATAATTTTGTTATGAAATTTTTGTTTTTTTTTTCAAATTAACTTTTATTTAATGTACTGATTGAATTACAGTAATACGCAACCCGTAAAAATCACAGGGGATGGGGCGTGCGCCGGTGATAGCTCCTATGACCTTGACGCAACTCAAAAGTCTATCAAAACTGGTAGAACAAAAGTTGTTAGTTATGACTTTGGCAATCCACTCCTAGCAGCTTGCTGGTGTTTTACAAATGACCCTAAATAAATATACTTACATCAGATTTGATGATGAGATACGAGTAGAACAGAGGAGTGTAAGGAATATCGGAGCCGCGAAGGTTCAAAACATCTGGAAAAAAATAATTTTCTGAAACATGCATGGAAATACTGTGATTATTTCGAAAAAAGGGACGGACCGAGAAAATTAAATTCATTGCTGGAGCGTTTTTAGAATTTAGAACATTACAACGCTCCAAAACGATAAAACAATTTCAATCAAAGAGTATCTAATAGCCCCAGCACGCCGTTTCAAACATCATTGGTTTGAAACGGCGTGCTGGGGCTATTAGATACTTTTTGATTGAAATTGTTTTATCATTGTTCAACTGGAAGGAATTAGAGGAAATAAAGAAAGTGCAAGTTAGGATATTGAAGCTAAAAAAGTAAAAGACAAGTGTAGAGAGGACTATGATCAGCTGTTTAAAGAATGTAGCATAATGGTTCATGAAAAAGTACAGTATTTAAAGCTTTAGAAACATATATTATTATGAGGAATTTAAAAATAAAAGGGAATATAAATACAGTGAAAGAACGAAGAAAATAGGCAAATTTATTAAAATGAGAGTTAACAATTATTATGGAGAAAGAACCAGGAAATATATTGTACCCAGGTTTTATAATAAATATGATACACTAGCTGACCTGCCCGGCTTCGTCCGTGACATACTTCCAACCCCGTGGCACCCATTTAATCCCGTCGCTTATTACTTTTCCAAAAATGTATGAAAGTTTCCCCGATTTGTTAACATTTATGATTACGCCGCCTGTGTAGTGGCGTGATGATATATAGCTTAGAACCTTCCTCAATAAATGGGCTATCCAATACAAAAAGAATTTTTCAAATCGGTCCAGCCGTTCACGCGTGATGGCGTGATCAAGGGAAATAGGGATTCATTTTTATATATATAGATTACGGGACGAGATGAAAATAAAAAGTAAAATGTGACTCAAGTTAAAAATTAAAGAACTGTTTGGATATAGGAAAATCTTAAATACTCGTATGTAAAATTAGTTTTAGTTAGTAAGTCAATTAAATAAATTTAAGTTACTTATAAAGGTTTAAGAGCGAATCGCCTACAAACTGCAATACTCGTAGCCGTTTGGCGAGTTAAAATTATGTACAAAAATTTTAACTTAAAATGATTAAATAATAAAAAAAAACTTCTTCAGCGGACGCTTACGTAAGCAGGTATATTATTTTCTAAAATAAGTGCATTGTTGTTTTAAGTGTGAGAGTGTTAGATTTTGAGACATAAAAGTTCTGTCAACATGCTATAAATAATAAATATTCTGGGACACTTTTTCACATAGCACAATCTAGCCCAAACAAGTTATTAGCTTGTGCTATGAGATCTAGACAACTGATAAAAAAACTTAAATATTTCTAAAGACGTATATATATTTTATACATAAGAAACACCCAAACTCCGAAACAATATGTATCACACATGGATTACACAAAAAAATGTTCTGACTTCCAGAGGAGAATACTGTAAGGCATAATACTATGAAAATAGCTGAAGTAAACCTTCTAGCCACATCTGTCAGAAAGAATCCTGATTTTTACAACGTCTGCAGCCAAACTTAGGCCTAGAGGCCGTCTTTTCTATGTGGGCCCATTGCATTTGGCACACACATAGGTACTAGACCTGCAATTGCCTTTTCCTGGCCTAAAAAAAAGTATTGCAAAGGCCGGGAAATAGGCAAAAAAATTTTTTATACCACTGAGGTGGCAGACAAGCGTACGGCCCACCTGATGGAAAGTGGTCACCTTAGCCTAATATGGACGTTTGCAATACCAGAGGTGCAGCACTCGCGCTGCCGACCCTTTATAAACCTTCTAAGACCCCTTTTGAAGAACCCCATACTGTAGACGTTCGGGAAAACCCAAACTTTGCCGAGATGGGGGGGATAAGAAGGTATATTCATTTTGTTTCAGTCTAATACTCACAAGCGATTTCATCAAGGGCAGTCAGCACTAAAGCAGAAGTTCCGGCGTTGGTCATCATCTGAACCGCCTCACCTATCTTATCAGTAGCTCTTCGACCTGGAAACAGATGGATATATGTTTACACTAGATGACCCCCACAGCTTCGCCCGTGGCATAGTTTGAACTCTCGCCGCACCTATTAAATCCCGTCGCTTATAAATTCTACAATATTGCATAAAAAATTGCCCGATTTGTCGACATTTACGACTACTGCTACACTCCCCAGGGTAGTAGCGTGATGATATATAGCCTTCTTCGATAAATGAAATTCTTCGAATCCGACCAGTAGTTCCTGAGATTACCATGTTCAACCAAACAAACTCTTCAGCTTTATAATATTAGTATTGATGGCACTTGGTGTATAACACTTGTACTGGTGGTAAAACACTTATTTACTGTTCCACTAATTTATTACTAGTTGACGCCCGCGGCTTCGCCCGCGTAGAGAAGTTTTCTCGTACCCGTTTCCCACAGGAACTTGTTCCCGGGATAAAAAGAAACCTATGTGTTATTCTGATGTATTAGCTATATTATTATAAAGTCCGAAAACAGGAAATAAATGCTTTTTTTTTTCAAGAACAAGCCATGGCAAAAGTTACTTAACGCATTGATCGTTTACAGAACACAGCGGGCTTTCAAACAAATCCACTGTATATATTAAATAACACCACTTGTACTGTTCCACAACATTTACTTTGTAAACCTGACCGGTTGTGTAACAGTACAAGTGGCGTTATTTAATATGTGTAGCAAGTTGCACCAAGCGCCATCAATCAACAGTATAAATAATCTACATTCATACATACATACATACATACATATTGTCACGCCTTTATCCCCGAAGGGGTAGGCAGAGGCATATTAAACGCCCACATTTCACCGTATGCACTTTTGTCCCACGTAACAGGTGGTAAGACCATTGCCGTGTTGAAATGGACAGGCGCAGGCCGTGGGGACCTGCTGTTGACATTTTTTAAGCCGCCCATAAGGCTTTCAACTTGGCTTATCGACTGCCATTTTATTGGCAACCGGGACCAACGGCTTAACGTGCCTTCCGAAGCACAGAACTGGGGTGGGTCTAAAGGGCCAAATAAATTTAATAAAAATGTGTCTAATTTAGATGTTAAATTTGGAAGAAAATTTGAACCCGTTGCCTTTTTAGTGGTAACAAAAAGGCTAAAAGGTCTTATGTGCTAGACACTAATTAGCATGACCAATTAAAGTCCTGGTAGTCTCGGACTATAAATAATCTGATGTATATATTTACCTGTAAAGGTGATGTCGAGCGGTATGAGTGAGTTATTTGGTCTTTCAGGAGGCCCATCGTTCAACGTCTGCCTCGTGACGTCCACCATGTTGGGGTATTCAGCTCGTAGAATTATTCCGGCCGTCATCAATGTGATCTGTCAAAAGTAATCACTTGTAATAAGACGGTACTACACATTGAGTTTATATTGTACTACGTACATGGAGCAGACATCGCGAACAAAATCTGTGCGCATCGCGCGGCGGTGCGGGGTTTGGGGGAGGAGGTGCACGAGCAGGCCCGAGCCATACGACTTACGCGCTCAAGAGCGAGAAAGCAACAGTGAACTGTGGCTCATGCACCACAGTTGAACGGAGCACTGGCGAAAAGGCTGTGGCTTCTCTAGTACGTAGTGCAATATTAACTCAATGGTATTACATACCATTCTAACTTTTATTATTAAATACTTATATATTGTTATAAAATTCTATAATTCAAACTGGCGGTTAGAAAAGAGTGGCCATGAGATTTATAGTCAGGTTCTTCCTCAGGCTCTACCAATTGCTTGCGAACCTGGCAGTAAATGTAAATGTAGAAGCAATAATCTTGACGTTCAAGTGTTACTTTGTGACCTACATGAAAAAAGATTATTCATTTTCAAATGAAATTTCAAAGTTTTCGGTAAACGGAAAATACCCTCAATTTGTCATAATAAAAAAAAATTGGATTCGTAATTTATCAAGCAGAGATTCACTTCGTATACGTGTTCAGGTAATTCAAATAAGTTTTTACAAAAGGATGTGTTGCAGGTACTATTCCACGTCATGATGAGCTGGTGCGTAAGAAGAAGAAACCTGAACCTAAAGCATTACAAGAACCAGTAATCAAGTAAGAATAAAATAGTAAGAATTATCAAAATCAGACCACTCTTTACAAAGTTTTGAACGCGATAATCTCTGAAATTACTGGTACAAATTGAAAAACTATTTCTGTTTTCGATAGCCCATTTATCGAGGAAGGCACTATATATCTTTACGCTACTTCCATGGAAAGCGGAGCAGTAGTCATAAATGTCGACGAATCGGGCAAATTTTTATGCATTATTATAGAAATAGCTGACACCCGCGGCTTCGCCCGTGACATATTTTGAACCCGCGTCGCATTCATTTGATCCAGTCGCTATAACTTTTACAGAATTGTACGAAAATTAGCTCGATTTGTTGACATTTATGATTACTGCTCCGCTCTCCTGGGTAGTAGCGTGATGATATATAGCCTATAGCCTTCCTTGATAAATGGTCTATCCAACACGAAAATATTTTTTCAATTTGGACCAGGACTTCCTGAGATTAGCGCGTTCAACCAAACAAACAAAAATACAAACATATAAACTCTTCAGCGTTATATATAAGTTAACTTAACTTAACTATCTTCACGCTGTATCCCTGACGGGGTAGTCAGAGAGGACAGATCGCCAGGCTTCGCGATCCATGCATACTTCTTTCGCTTCTTCAAGATTCATCAATCGCTTCATACACGCACGTCTGGGTATCCGAGTACTTTTGACCTTTCCGTTTTTGAGCAATCTGCTCACGTGGTCTTCATATGTAAGTCTCGGCCTACCCTGACTTCTTCTACCCTCTGCTTTCGCACAATATATATTCTTCGTCAATCGTTCCTCACTCATTCGTTGGACGTGTCCAAACCAACGGAACACGCCCTTTTCCAGCTTAACGCTGACTCTTTCATTCAAACCTGCCATATTGCGTATCACTTCGTTACGTATTCGGTCGACTAAAGTAACGCCGCACAATTTTCGAATTGATCGCATCTCCACAGCATTCAATTTACTTTCATGCATCTGCTGACATACCCAGGTTTCGCTACCGTCAAGAAAAGTTAGCACTAGCACTGCGTTATGAATCGCCAGTCGTGCTTCTTTTACGATGCTTTGTCGCTTTACTAACTGGGACAAAGCACCGTTAACTCTGTTTCCGGCAGCTACTCGCCGTTCTACATCCGAATCACATCTTCCATCCGCGCTAAACACACCATAAAATAAATACACAATTCCGGCCTAAATACACAATTTCATTCACTTGTTCTAGACGTTCCTGCGTTATATATTAGTACAGATATAGATTTATTCAGTCCCAGACTACCAGGACTTTGATTGGTCGTGCTTATTTGTGTCTAGCGCATAAAACCTTTTAGCCTTTTTGTTACCACTGCACTAAAAAGGCAACGGGTTCAAAATTTCTTCCAAATTTAACTATTAATAGACCCACCCCAGATCCGTGCTTCGGAAGGCACGTTAAGCCGTTGGTCCCGGTTGCCAATAAAATGGCAGTCGTTAAGCCAAGTTGAAGGCCTTATGGGCGGCTTAAAATTTCAACAGCAGGTAGCAACAACCTGCATCTGTCTATTTCAACACGGCAATGGGCTCACCACTTATTACGTGGGGCTAGAATACTTTTCACATGGTAAAAAGTGGGCATATATAATATATATGCCTCTGCCACACCTTCGGGGATATGGCGTGATTGATAAATAATAAATAATAGATTTATAAGCTATGTCACGGGCGAAACTGAAAAGAGAGTCAGCAGTCCCTATAAAGTACTTATTTATAGAGTTGGTTTGTTTCTTGAACACAATAATCTCAAAAACTTTAGGTTAGAAATGAAAAATTTATTTTATGTTGGTTAGCCCGTTTATCGAATAAGGCGATAGATTATATATCATCACGCTACTACTCAAGAGAGCAGAGCAGTAATTTTTTTATTGCAATTTTCATAAAGTATTGTAAAATTAATAATCGACATGATTAAATGTAAACCGTGATATAAATTGGTTCGAAACATATCACGAGCGAAGCCGCGAGGGTCATCTAGTAGCCTATAAATTTCATGTCAAATCATGATGTATACTCGCCACCCCTTCGGGGATAAGGCGTGATGTATATTTATTTATTTTATTTATGTATACTCGTATACATCAGCAGCTAACGTCATGATGTATAGATATCAGCTAACTTCATCATGTAATACTCATCAGCTTACTTCATTGTGTCGCTTTTGGACTTTCGATATCGCGCGCGATATCTTTTATCCGAACGAGTCAAAAATTGAACTTTGATTCTTAATTCTAATTATGACAACACAACATTAAGTCATTAACAGGCGGTACGAAGGTCGCCGGGCACTATCGATAAAGCTAACTAAAGAATATACAGTACACGTAATAAGATAAAGCGTTAATACATTTAATCCAAAAAGAATTTTGTTATGACAGTCTAGCTAGATAAATTCGTTACGCATAATTATTTCGTGGAATTACAATGTTAAATTAATTTCAAAACATGTCGTATTCTTTTATTTTAAACTACACAATTTAGGTGAAATAACGACACTAATAAGAGACACAAATACATTTATAAATAGGATTAATAATGTCAGAGAATGAGATAGAAAACAAGTATACGCCAAAAAGAGATAAAATAATTCAAAATAACACAGCCAAAAGGATAGTTATCTCTCTTGATACTGTGATAAAAAGTAGAATCTTGCCTGCGAGAGAATGAGATAGACAAGTATACGGCAAAAAGAGACAAACATATTCATAATAACACGGCCAAAGATCATGGGTTTAGGTTTTCTCTCTTTAAACTGTGATAATAACAACGGCAATGGGCTCACCACCTGTTACGTGGGACAAATATGCATATGGTGAAATGTGGGCGTTTAATATGCCTCTGCCTATCCCTTTTTCGGGGATAAAGGCGTGACAATATGTATGTATGTATGTAATAACAAGATAATAAGTAGAATTTAGCCTGCGAGAGAATAAGATACATTGGACATTGTTGATACATTACATGCATCGTATAATGTTTCAAAAAATGTAAAAATAAAATAAGGTTCCGTAAGGAATAGTACCTTATTTGATGAAGGTGCCATTTAATTTAGACCTCCAAAAAGTATAAGCGCTCATGTATTTCAGACGTACACAGTCACCGTAATCACACGCCAAAAACGCCTTAAATCATTTTGAAAATGAGCTGACACTCTTACGCAGCTGAACCGATATTAACCAAACATAGTAGTACAACTGCATGGAAACTAAACTAACTAACTATCTTTACGCTATATCCCTGACGGAGTAGTCAGAGAGGACAGATCGCCAGACTTCGCGATCCATGCATTCTTCTTTCGCTTCTTGCAGATTCATCAATAGCTTCATACATGCACATCTGGGTATCTGAGTACTTTTGACTTTTCCGTTTTTAAGCAATCTGCACACGTGTTCCTCATATTTAAGTCTTGGCCTACCCTGGCTCTTTCTACCCTCTACTATCACACAAGAAAACTGGTTTACAATTAAAAAAACACATCCTAATTTTTCCATCCGTCGATGTTGCATGTGTGTGTGCCACAGAGACACACACACACATATACAGACTTCGACGTAAAACGTATAAATCCCCTTCTTTTTGCATCAGGGGTTGAAAAGATAGAGATAAAAGATAGACAGAGATACAAGAAAGACAGAGATACAAAATTTACCTCTAGAGAATTCCAAGCAGTTATAGAGTAAAGTGTAGGGTCTACTCCTACCACGGACCCTGGAGGCAAATTCTTAACCAGCCAGTCATGAAGAGACACATCGATTCCTGAAAAGTAATTTCCATTTCAGTCTAAAATACTCCAGTAATGGATATGGAGATTTGCACATGAGTGAGTGTAGGTATTAATCTACTAGCTGATCCCCGCGGTTTCGCTCGTGACGTACTTCGAATTCCCATTTTATCCCGTCGTTTACTTTTATTATATATTTTTATGTTTTGAATTTTAATGTACTTATCAAAATAACAACAAAATAGTAAATCTATACTTATGTAGTATATATTTACTATTTTGTTGTTATTTTGATAAGACACCAACAACTACCAATTTACTCCTACCAATTTGCTTTTCCATCCAAAGGTTGCCTGTAAGAAATTGCTTTAAACGATAAGGCCGCTCATTGTACTGCAATTTTGTATCATTTTTTAAAATTATCATACTAACTCGGCGTACAATAAAGTAAATAATAAATAAATAAATTTTATGAATGAAAATTTTGTTTGATTTATTGACATTTATGATTACTACCCCGCTCCCCTGTGTGGTAGCGCGATGATATACGCCTGCCTATATATAGCCTTCCTCGATAAATGAGCTATCGAATACAAAAATAATGTATAAACTGTACTAAAATATTAAGCTAAATAAAAAATAAATAAATAAATATCCATCACGCCTTATCCCCGAAGGGGTGGCAGAGGCATATTATATGCCCACTGTTCACCGTGTGGATTCCTGTCCCACGTAATAGGTGGTGAGCCCATTGCCGTGTTGAAATAGACAGACGCAGGTTGTGGCTACCTGCTGTTGAAATTTTTAAGCCGCCCATAAGGCCTTCAACTAGGCTTAACGACTGCCATTTTACTGGCAACCGGGACCAACAGCTTAACGTGCCTTCCGAAGCACGGAAACACTCGCAAAAATGTAAATGCCACAAAGTGGTCACCCATCCGAGTGCCAGCCATAGTGAAAGTTGCGTAACTCAGTGATCGTTTACAGAACACTGAGACCGCGGGGCCACGAGCGCTTCATATAAATATTAAGCTAAAGAGATTTTTTTATGTTTAGTTTGGTTGACCGCGCTAACCTCAGGAACTACTCGTCGGCTTTGAAAAATTATTTTCGTATTAGATAGCCCATTTATCGAGCAAGGCTATGGGCCATGTATAACATCACACTACTACACTGGAGAGCGGAGCAGTAGCCATAAATGTCGACAAATCGGGCAAATATTTACCTATGCAATATTGTAGAATTTATAAGCGACGGGATTAAATAGGTGCGACGGGAGTTCGAAGTATGTCACGGGTGAAGCCTGGGGGGGTCAGCCAGTACCTACTATACGCCTACATTTTACAGTAAGCCTATTTGTCCCACATAACTGTAAACCATAAAAACACCACGACCACTTTCCATCAGGTGGGACGGACGCTTGTCTGCCACCTCAGTGGTATAAAAAACAGGAGAAGGGCACGATCCTGTGTTGAAATGGACAGGATCAGGTTGTGGCGACCTGCTGTAGAAATTTTTCAAGTCGCCCATTAATGCTTCAACTTAGCTTAAGGACCGTCCATGTGTTCAACTGGAACTTAAAGTAACATCTGAAGTTTGAAATCTCTCGTAAACGAAAATGCCACAACGCCAAGGAGGCCTCGTGGCGGCTACAAGATCGGGTATTATCACGCTGCAGGCTTTGGCTATGGTCAGCAGTGAAAGTGCGTGGAATTCCGCCGCCCTATTTTGTGAGGAGGTGATATGCGCAAAAGAGACTGCGGAGAAGGAACGTGAGAGAAATAGTACACTCCCGTGCCGCAGAAGATGTACTAGACGCTGGAGACCAAAAAATGATTTCCGTCCCCCATAAGCGTGAGCCTGGGGGCGACTCTCCGGGCCAGTAGTCGCTCTAGCAGAGGCAGGCTCAAGGTGGTGGCGTGACGTGTTCTTTCCACGCGCTTCCTTCATCTTGGTGCGTTTGGTGGATTGCCAATAAAAACGGTCAGGGGTCGCCAGGTACTAGGTACAGATCTAGGCTGGTCAGAGTCCCTGGGATTTCCTTTCAAGAGTATACCAGGTTTTCTGGCAACATACATCAAGGAGGAAAAAAAATGGCGATCAAGATCATCAGGATACAAAAGAAATGAGTTTTAACATTTTTTTTTTGAGAGAATATAGAATTTATTGTTGATTAGTTATCGAACTTTATCGATACTAAGATTCCTACATCGCGATATGTGAAAGTTCCGCGCTGTAAAAACTTTATATACCTACAATAGCTCAATATCAATCGTTTTGGGTTGCCGGTTGTCAGGCTTCATCCCTTACCTGTTCGGAGGATCGTCTCCACCCATTACTCCAAAATGAGTCTTCTTCTGTATTTTTGCGTATTCCATTACCCCCAAACCCTACCTGTATTTGAAGCTTGAGGTTCGCCTTTGTAAGCTGCTAGGAGCATCTTTAGTTTGGCTTTTTACTTGCGGCAGTGTTGTAAGGGCGAGAGCGTGGTAATTGCCCCGTCGTTTTAAAAAAAATATTGAGGCCCATAAAACCCAAGTTAGTGATTGTTACCATACCTTCTCTCATCAGTTGCCAGATGTTGGAATCTGTTTCCAGTTCGAACTGGGCCCAGAATCGACCATCAGTCCACACCAACGCCTCGGATGACGTCACGACAGCTGTGCCAGCATCACCTCCGAATCCGGTAAGCCATGCTCGTCGGGCGTCCACTGGTGCAATGCGTGGAGACTAAAACAATTTTCATCAAATAATTCATTCAGGCTTAACAAAATCAGACAGTACACAGATTTCGGCAAAAATAATCCCATTGGCTTGTTCATTGTTCTTGAGTGGGGAGATGTGTCGTGATTGGCCATGATACTGCAGCAAGTCAGCGATAACGTACGATGAGTGGTCAGTTTGATTGCGAACACTGTTAGCCTCGACACTGAGGCTAAACTGGAGAGTTGGAGACACTTTGTTGTGAATTTGTCTATGCTGTATGTAAGATTTGAGAGAGTTAGTAAAAAAAACGTAGCGACTCTTCCAGTGTTGTTAAACAAATGTCCGGTGTTGTTAAACAAATGTTTAACAACACCGGACGTTTGCAACACCAGAGGCACTCGTGCTGCTGACCCTGTAAAATACTTTTAACACCCCTTTTGAAGAACCTATACTGTAGATCTTCGGGAAAACGCAGGCGAAGGGCTCATTCCACAATTTAAGAGTACACGGAAGATGCTTTTTTTTATAATACGCACGTCATAATGGCGTCGTTCGCCTAATGGAAAACAGATACGACGACCAGCTCGCCAGCAAAGCTCTGATAGCGACCCTCAGGTTGGCGGCCCAGACATATGCCGTTTCACGCTTTTCTTAAAGACCCCGGGATTGCAGGAGGGGGACAACCCGTCTGTCGGTAGAGAGTTCCATGGTTTTATTGAGAGACATAAGAAAGAACGGAATATTTCGGTTGTAGGCACGATTGTGTCCTTACCGACCGTATGCGAGCACAATACAAAGTGTGAGGATGAAAACCCTGTCTATGGGGAGCGGTGCAATCATAGAAAATAACCGTTCCAGGTGCTCAAAGAAGAACAGCGTCCAGAATTAGTTCAGTCACGTCGGGGTCACCAGTTTCTTTCTGAACTAACTCAGTGTTCTATAAACGATCACTGCGTTAAGCAACTTTCGCTATGCCTGTCATCGGATGGTATTTCTATTCACGAGAGTTTCCGTCCTTCGGATGGCACGTTAAGCCGTTGGTCCCGGTTACCAGTACTATGGCAGTCGTTAAGCCAAGTACTAGGCCTTCTGGGCAGTTTGAAAAATTTCAACAGCAGGTCGCCACAACCTGCACCTGTGCATTTCAACATAACAATGGGCTCACCACCTGCTACATGTGATTTACGGTAAAATGTGGGCGTATAATATGCCCCTGCCACCCCTTAAGATAAATGTGTGGATGATTAATAAATACTTACATTATGTGCGTCAGCAGTCGGTATGATTGAAGCATCAACACCTTCTTCTACCATCACAGCGCGCAATGTAGCAAGACGCAGATCTGCTGTGTTCCTAGCCAACCTGCTGGACAGGTCACCACCTGGTGTAGAAATAAATTGATGGTTGAAAATCTAAAAACAAACTTTTATTTGAATGTGATACAAGGAGTATTTTTTATATATCAATTGAGTTTTATATGAATCAAGTTTTATATCAATCAAATTATATATCATGCATGGATCGCGAAGCCTAGCAATCTGTCCTCTCTGACTACCCCGTCAGGGATACAGCGTGAAGATAGTTAAGTTAAGTTAAATTATATATCACTCAAGCCTTTATCCCTGAAGGGGTGGCAGTGGCATAGGATACGCCCACATTTCACTATATTTATTTTAGTACCACGAAACAGGTGGTGAGCAAATTGCCGTGTTGAAATGGACAGGTGTAGGTTGTGGCAATGTAATAAATGACGGGATTCAATGGGCTTACATGGTTAAGAGGTAAGTAAAAAATAGCATACCAAAAGCAGGGCCTTCTGGTTGAGGAAAATCGTAGGTGGAACCCAACGGAGCATGGCCCGCGGCCATGTTTGAACCCAATCTGAAACAAAACACAAAATATTAGTCTTAAATGATAATCAAATATGTAAATCCGTGATGACTTTAGCACTCAGATGAATCTCAGATGAAAAAATATCAGATGAAAAAATAAAATAATAAAAATGTCTGTTTGTGAGTACAGATAAGTACTAACACCAACAAAAGACCCCCGGCTAGTGTTCGCCCATTGGTCGATTTTTTTTCAAGTGAAAACTTCTTTTAGCGCGGTACGCATATTTTGAGATGAGATAAAATCATGAAATAATTTAGTTTTCACTTCTGTCGGCACTCCCAGCGTGCGACCCGTAATTTTTTCATTGGTGCTATGCCGGGTACTTCCTGACTAAAACCACACGGTGCTCTTCCATTTGCATATGGCCGGGACGGGAGTCCCGGGAGCCTTTGGAAGTATAATCCCAACCCTGGTGAGCCCTCCCAACAGGCTTTCAGGGCGATTTTCTGGTCTCGCTTCAGGGGGTTTGGGTAATATCCTACTTCTTTGAGTAAGTTTACCCAGTTCTGTGCGTGTATTTCTTACACCACGCTACCGTCCAGATCTTGCTTCTGTAAGAGCGGCGAACAGCTCACCCAACGTTTTGGCCCCCGTCATGGAAGCGGTAGTGTCAGGCGAAGACAAGTCTGTGGCACCCTTAGCGCAAAATACGGAATTCGGGAGGAAGAGTTCTCTTTCACTCCTTCTCCGCCGCCGCTTTTGAGAAAAGACGCAGTGGTGTCCCATTTGCTCCCGCTTTAGACCGTGGCTCCCACCATGGTCTCCAACGAGAGAATGTCCTGTAACGAGGTCCCGGCGCTGCAGCTCCCACGCTGAACATTCCGCCAGTGTATGCAGCGCCGTATCCTCCCGGTTTATACGCCACAGAAACTTTTCGAAACACCCGTGCCCGGTGAGTTTCTGTGACATCTGAGAGGCCGCCGTGTTGCCTCTCTTCTCCATGACCGGTTTCACCGCCTCAATTGTGGTGTGTCCCCACTCAGGTTGCTCAAGTCACACCTTCTATATCTCCATGAGCTCCTGGCGAAGCAGGGAACGCTGAGTATCTATTTTTCGGGAAACAGGTCTGTAGAACGGCTGCATCGCCAATTTGCGCCAATGATACAGCGACGCATGGGTCCTCATTTTCAGGTCCCGGTCTCCGTAAATTGAGCTCAAAAACTTCCCTAACAGTCAGTTTTATGAAGATCTATTCAGCTGTTTAAAGGTCATTAACTTATTTCGTAGTTGAACTAGGGATCTTACCAACAACTGTAAATCTTTAAATTTCTTTTTTAAATTGTTGACAAATTAGTTAAATATTCTGGGACATTTTTTATTTTCAGAGTGTCATTTTGGGCTAGCCAAAGTAAGCTAAAAGCTTATCGTAAAATGGGATATAGACAACTGATAAACATACATATATATTTCTAAATACGTTAATTTATTATACATAGGAATCACCCAAACTCCGAAACTAACATTTGTGGATCAGACAAATATTTACTCCGATATCCCGACTCTGGTAATCGAACTCGGGACCTCAGCGTGGCTGTTGCATACACTACCACTGCGCCACCACAGCAGGCTTATAATTTGAGTTTTTAATTTGAGCGTAAAGTCTCGTTTCTTTTTGTCTAACCTACCAAAACCTTTAAAGGTGGTTTACACCATACCCTTTCTCTATCAGTCAGTAAGTAGAGGTGCTTATGGTCCTGATGAGATCCTAGTAAGGTCCTCAAATCAGCCTATAGCATTCCACTGCTAGACGTAAGCCTCTCCCAATTCACGCAACACCACACGGTTCTGCTTCTTCCGCATACAGTCCTTCCCTGCAACCTTTTCCAGGTCGTCGGCCCATCTGTCGGGCAGTCGTCCTATCGTACGTTTGCTGAGTCGCGGTCTTCACGTTAGGGGGCTTAGTCTACTATTGACAAGCCGTAGAATAGAACCAGAATCGCTGTCAAAATGTTAGTAGACTATCAAAAATGCAACTGACTAGCGGAGACTGGCGCGGTACGTGTTAGTAGAAACGCTCGCAAATGTAAATGCCACAAAGTTGTCACCCATCCGAGGACCAGCCATAATGAAAGCTGCGTAACTCAGTGATCGTTTACAGACCTCCAGTACGGCGTTTACGGTCCTCTAGTATAACGAATAGTTTTTAACAACCAGAAAAAAAGAATTGGAGTAATCAGCAAACGTAACTTAATCGATATATCCAGTTTTAACAAAAAGAAAATCTTAGAAAAATGTTACTATTTCGTCCCATAAAATCTACAATATGTAGATACGTAAAAAATATTTGGTCAGTGTCTCACCGCGCTCACGGCTCAGAGCAGGGGTGAGGCGCCCCGCCCGTGCGGCTCGTGTGATCATCGTCAGGTTGCGAGGCGAGTGAGCGAGCGACGAGCGAGTCGTCGCGCGGATTTTAATTGATACACTTGTGTGTTACTACCGCAGCACCGCTGTGACAATCGACTTACGAAATGGCATACCAATTTACGAATCGCGAGTACGTACTCATGCTGCGTGCATATTTTATGTGTGAAGAAAATGTTACTGCCGGTTTACGTATGTACCGCGAGCTTTATCCAAACGCTCGGCAACCAAATCACTCCACGATGTTCGGCGTGTACCAGCGTTTGCTAGACCACGGGTCACTCCACATGCCCTCGCATGCCCACGGCAGAGGAAGACCAGCCCTCTCACAAAACTTATATGACGAGATACTAGAATTTTTCGCAGAAGATCCTCGTCGGAGCACTAACGACGCCACACGTCGTTTTGGTATAAGTCAGCGTTGTGCCTGGAAGATAGTGAATTCCGCTGGAATGCATCCATACCACTACAGAAAGGTCCAGGAACTCTCTGCAATCGATCTAGCGCTGGGTGATCACTAACCCTAACTTGAATGTCCTGTACAAAGATGAATGTTTGTTTACGCGGATCGGGCTGTTCAACCAACACAACGAACATTGGTAGTCTTATCAAAATCCCAAATTAACCCGACAGCATTCATTCCAACACAGGTTTAGCGTGAACGTGTGGGCTCTTAAACGAGCACATTGTAGGCCATACTTCATTGAGGATCGGCTGACGGGCGAAACGTATCTAAATATTCTTCGTTCTATGCTGAACAATATGTTAGACGACATTCCCTTAGTAAACCTAAGAGGGCTATGGATACAACAAGACGGGGCTCCACCGCATTACCATAGTGCGGTACGTACCTACCTTAATGCGGAGTTCGGAGATAGATGGATCGGTCGCGGAGGTCACATCGCGTGGCCCGCGCGATCTCCTGACTTAACTCCAATGGACTTTTTCATGTGGAGTGAGATAAAACGAAGAGTGTATGTGAGTGAACCAAATACCCGGGAAATTTTAAAGGAAAGAATAATTAACGCCTTTGACGAAGTTCGACAACAAACAGAAATACTATTAAGTTTAAAAAAACAACTTACAAAAACGTGCACGTGTTTGTGTCCAAAATAATGGTGGACATTTCGAACAACAATTAAAGTATTTGTAGGTAAGTTGAAAGTACTTAACTATTTACTAGAATAAATCACATCAGCTGTTTGATCGTGTTCATATACCTACCTACCTATACATGCCTACACCGACGCGCCACACAGGCCGGGCCGGTGAGCGGTCGCGTCATAGGCAAGTGAACCATGATTTGTGATATGTTTTTAATATTCATAATGGTAATAACTTTGTCTTAGTAAATAATAATAATATTCTCATTAGGCCAATGTCAAAGTATATTTTGTCTGATTCTGCCCTTAATTTTTTTTTTATGTTTAAAAACTTTTCGATACTGTTTTTTTTAATAGTTAGAGTGATTTTCATAGAATGTTTTTATGTATAATTTGTTATGTTTTTGTATATATTGACCAAATTATAACGATATTTGTTGGGGATGTCGGAAAAAATAAGCCGTCTGGGAGTTTTCAACAAAAACGCTGCCTAAATAAACCCTTTGAGATATAACAATATAATGTATGGTGCAATTGTGTATCTAATAAAGGTCTAGAAAAAAGTCCGCGACGATATATGTCTATCTCTTAAGAATAACATACTATATCAATTTTAATACTTAAAAAAAACAGCAATTATTAAGCGGTAATTTGAAGGCTATTTACACAAATATGCTATTAATCCTTATCATTTTTACTACGTTAGTTGGCTTCATCATTTCATTAAGATTATTTTGTACCTTAACACCTTGCAAATTAAATGAATATCTTACGCGTTATCGCAAATTCAAAATTAGGCAAAGAAATTATTTTAATTCGACCGGTCCGTGCGGGTAGGTACGAGGAGAGCGGAGAAGTAATCAATGAATTTGGAAAATGTTCAAACATTATTGTGAATGTGAAATTATTAAACAACGGGATTAAATGGGTGATAGATAAAATACTAGAGGACCCCAGCAGCTTCGCACGTGACATACTTCGAACCCGGTGGCACCCATTTAATCCCGACGTTTATTAATTTCACAATAATGTATGAACATTTTTCAAATTAGTTGATTACTTTTCCGCTCTCCAGTACCTACCTACGCCCGCACGGCCCAGTTGAATTATGATTACACGAAATAAATACATTTGCGCATTATTTTGATTTTGCTATATCTCCTAAGATATTAATTTAATTTGCAAGGTGTAAAAGTACAAAATAGTTATCATGAAATGCTGAACCCAACTAACCTATTAAAAATAAAAAGAATTGATAACGTATTTGTGCCTTCAAATTACCGCTTTATAATTATTGGTTTTTCAAAGTATTAAAATGAATATAGTATGTTATCCTTAAGATATGGACATATAACGTCGCGGACTTTTTTGTATGCCTATATTAGGTACACAACTCCACCATATATTATTTTGTTTTATCTCAAAGTGTTTCAGACAGCGTTTTCGTTGAAAGCTCCCAAACAGCTTAATTTTTTCGACACCCCGAAGAATATCGTTATAATTTAGTCAATGTATACAAAAACTTAACACAATAATACATAAAAACCTTCCTTATGAATCACTTTGTCTACTAAAAAAAGCAGCATCGAAATTCATTGCGTAGTTTTAAAGATCAAAGCATACATAGGGACAGACAGCGGAAAACGACTTTGTTTTATAATATGTAGTGATGATGAACTTACATGAAGCATATTGTGAAAATCCAACCGTATTTTGACATCATCTTGATGAAACTACATCACGAAGCCATTAAAATGGATATATTTTTTTGCTAAATCCAATTTATCTAATGAAGGATTAGATTAAGTACTTATCTAAATCCCGTGCTTGATAATAATTTTGATACTGTTATTTAAATGTGCACATTCCGGGTCCGAAGAACCAATCCAACAGCTTGTCGAAATGACAAATTTATTGGCCAACACGTTTTTTAAATTACTATCTGAACGCTGCGGTTTAGCCCACGACATGTTTTAAACCCCCCCCCCCCTCCCCCTCCCATCCATTTAATTCCGTCGCTTCTGTTTTTGCAAAAAAATATGAAAATTTGTCTGATTTATTGATATTTTTGATTACTGTTCCGCTCTCCCGTGTAGCGTGATGATGTGATGATGTATAGCCTATAACCTTCTAGAAAAAAGGGCTAGTCAACACAAAAAGAATTTTTCAATTCGGACCAGTAGTTCCTGATATTAGTGCGTTCAACCAAACAAATACATGAATGCGAATGCGCATGATACGGAAGATGTGATACGGATGTAGAACGGTAAGTAACTGCTGGAAACAAAGTGATCGGTGCTTTGGCCCAATTAGTAAAGCGACAAAGCATCGTAACAGAAGTACGACTCGCGATTCATAACGCAGTCCTAGTGCCAACGTTGCTTTACAGTACCGAAACCTGGGTATGACATACCCAGGTTTCGGTGAAAAGATGTGTGAAAGATGCATAAAATTGAATGCTGTAGAGATGGGATGCACTTAGAAATTGGCGTAACTTTAGCCGACCGAAAAAACGAAATGATACGAAATGGCAGGTTTCCCTGTCCTGTAAATAGTCTTTAATAGAGTAATAACCTTTTTCACAAAGCTTTTTTTAATATACTTTTTGGGAAGCTTGTTGTAAAAACATATACAGTTACCCTAAAACAAAAATAATATTTAAATCTGCAGCACTCTCCCAGAGAATACAGTAAGATACTCGTATAATACTATGAAAATAGCTGAAATAAACCATTCTAGCCGTATCCACATGTGTTAGAGTCCTGATCTTTTTTATGCTATGCTAATACAGCTAATGTATAGGTGCTTTGAAGTCATACTCATGAAATGACGATTAAAATATAGAAAAGAATTTCAACTTGTTTTGAAACTGCCCTGGTGAGGCGAAGAGTCGGGTTCTTCGGAGACCATTCTGTTTGCAACATCAGGTCAAAGTTATCAAATAATTGTCATATCCTAACGATTATACTTGCACGCGTTAAGCACTTAATCGACTAGTCACACGCCAAAAACGCATAATTTTCAAAAACAGTCGATTGCTACTCTTAAACTGCTGGACCGATATTACCTAAAACATAGCTAAGAATCACCACGACGAAACAGGTTTTATTACAGGTCCATGCGTTTGAAAGCTACGATGCCACAGACAGACACACACACAACCACATCCTCATCTTTATAACACCATAACACCCCTCGTTTTACGTCAGGGGTTAAAAACAAAGAAATCCGCCACGCATGTTTGTCTGTCCGCGATAAACATAAAAACTTCCTATCGGATTATCATGCTAATTTCAGCATTAGATAGAGTGATTCATGAAGAAGAATTAGGTAAATAATTTATCAAAATTTCAAGTATATTTGTTTAAATATAACCATTATTTGTTCAAGGTGTCTGAATCAAACAAGCCTAATAATGAGGACTTTCATCTGAAACGCTCAGTCGACAATGTTTTTTCCTTTTTATCTTATCTTACTGTCTTAATTTTTGCTAATAATCTATATCTAAACTTCTATACTTAATATATAAAGCTGAAGAGTTTGTTTGTTTGGCTAAACGCGCTAATCTCTGGAACTACTGGTTCGAACTGCAGCAGAAATCATAAACATCAACAAATCGAGCAAATTTTCATAAATTTTTGTAATAGTAATAATTAAGCGATGGGATTAAATAAGTAGGTGGTGCGACGGGGTTTTGAAATATGTCACGGGCGAAGCCGCGGGGGACAGCTAGTTATAATATAAATGCAAAAGATTGTAAGAATGTATATGACGACAATTATTTGATAACTTCGACCTGATGCTGCAAACAGAATAGTCTCCAGAGACCCCGACTCTTCGAAATCTCTCAGCAGACTAATCGAATTTGGGTTCAATAGTACTTTTTAAGGGTTGTTCCATAAACATAAGTATTTTTGGCGTAGGGGGTTTTGAAATGTATAATCTTATTAACCAACTATCTTCACACTGTATCCCTGACGGGGTAGTCAGAGAGGACAGATCGCCAACTTCGCGATCCATGCATGCTTCTTTCACTTCTTTCAGATTCATCAATCGCTTGATACACGCACGTCTGGGTATCCGAGTACTTTAGACTTTTCCGATTTGAGCAATCTGCTCACGTGGTCTTCATATGTATGTCTCAGCCTACGCTGAATCCTTCTACCCTCTACTTTCGCACAATATATATTCTTGAACTCATTCATTCGTTGAACGTGTCCAAACACTTTCATTCAAACCTGCCATATACCGTATCATTTTGTTTTTTCGGTCGGCTAAAGTTACGCCGCACAATTTCTAAGTGCATCTCATCTCCACAGCATTCAATTTTATGCATCTTTCACACATCTTTTCACCGAAACCTGGGTATGACATACCCAGGTTAGATAAATAAAGACATTTTTTTTTGTTCTCATAAGTGTGCTGCACGCGCTATTTATAATTTGGGCCCCAGAGTCTCTCTCCGAGAAATATTCAAAGAAATAAATATTCTAACCGTAGCATCACAGTACGTTTTTGCCAATCTTATGTATGTCCAGAAAAATCTATCACAGTTTTCTAAACTCTGTGATAAACATCATATAAACAACTAGACCTCCCGGTCGCAACTATTTAATCCCGTCGCTTATAAATTCTACAATGATGCATAAAAATTTGCCCGATTAGTCGACATTTATGACTACTGCTTTGCTCCCCAGTGTAGTAGCGTAATGATATAAAGCCTATAGCCTTCCTCGATAAATGGGCTAACTAACACAAAAAGTATTTTTTTAAATCCGTCCAGTAGTTCCTGAGATTAGCGCGATCAACCGAACAAACAAACAAATAAACCAACTCTTCAGCTTTATAATATTAGTATAGATAGATATAAAACAATATTTCAGACCACCACAGTCGACTACATGCCTATTATATTATTTTCTGTGACTATATTAGATTGGGCATTCTTAACATTATGCATGATGCGCTAAAAAGCAAAGGAATGAAAGTGAATGTAAACAAGTCGAAAGTAAAGATTTTTTAAAAGAGCGACAAGTTTAACTTTTTGTTCAATTCTTGTAGAAGAAGAAAGAGTGGAGCTATTGAAAGAATTTGTATATCTAGGGTACACAAATTGCGAGAGATGGAAAGTGTGACTATGACACTGAGCGAAGAGTTTTGGCAGGAAAAAAAGTGAAAATATCCATTACGCCTTATCCCCGAAGGGGTGGCAGAGGCATAACTATATGCCCACTTTTCACCGTGTGGATTCCTGTCCCACGTAATAGGTGGCGAGCCCATTGCCGTGTTGAAAAAAAATGAATGGAACGATATAACCCTGGCGCCGGGTGGCTAGGCAATAATCCTCGCGCGTTGAGTCATAGGTACGCAGCGAAGTATGACGTCACACAGCGAATTTAATAGATTGATGTAATCTTATCAAGCAAATATAATATACTAGCTGACCCGCCCGGCTTCGCCCGTGACATTCTTCGAACCCCGTGGTACCCATTTATTCCCGCCGTTTAATAATGAAGCGCTCGTGGCCCCGCGGACGTAGTGTTCTGTAAACGATCACGGCGTTAAGCAACTTTCACTACGGCTGGTCCTCGGATGGGTGACCACTTTGTGGCATTTATATTTGCGAGCGTTTCCGTGCTTCGGAAGGCACGTTAAGCCGTTGGTCCCGGTTGCCAGTAACATGGCAATCGTTAAACCAGTTGAATGCCTTATGGGCGGCTTTCAAAAATTTTAACAGCAGGTCGCCACAACCTGCACCTGTCCATTTCAACACGGCAATGGGCTCACTACCTCTTCCGTGGGACAAAAAGCAAAGCATAGGGTGAAACGTGGGCGTATAGTACGCCTCCGCCTGCCCCTTCGGGGATAAAGGCGTGAAATTATGTTATGTTTAATAATTTCCCAATAATCTATTAACGTTTTCCAAATTACTTGATTACTTCTCCGCAGTACGCCCGCGCCTAGCCCGGCCGGTCGAATTAGGGGTAAATGAAATTAATTTCTTTGCTTTTGTGAAATTAATTTTGATTTTGTTATATTTCCTAAGATATTCATTTAATTTTCAATGTGGAAATGGACAAAGTAATCTCCATTAAATGCTGAAGTCATCTAACGTATTAAAAATGATAAGGATTAATAAGGTATTTGAGTAAATAGCGTTCAAACTACTGCTTTATTATTGCTGTTTTTTTAAAGTATTAAAATGGTTATAGTATGTTATCCTTAAGAGATAAACATATACCTACTAACTTTTTGTAGACCTATATTCGATACACAATTACTCTTTACATTATTTTGTTATATCTTAAAATATGGCAGGTTTCCCTGTCCTGTAAATAGTCTTTAATAGAGTAATAACCTTTTCCACAAAGCTTTTTTTAATATACTTTTTGGGAAGCTTGTTGTAAAAGCATATACAGTTACCCTAAAACAAAAATAATATTTGAATCTGCAGCACTCTCCCAGAGAATACAGTAAGATATAATACTATGAAAATAGCTGAAATAAACCATTCTAGCCGTATCCACATGTGTTAGAGTCCTGATCTTTTTTTATGCTATGCTAAAACAGCTAATGTATAGGTGCTTTGAAGTCATACTCATGAAATGACGATTAAAATATAGAAAAGAATTTCAACTTGTTTTGAAACGGTTCGGGTACCAGCTAGAACATTGCCCTGGTGAGGCGAAGAGTCGGGTTCTTCGGAGACCATTCTGTTTGCAACATCAGGTCAAAATTATCAAATAATTGTCATATCCTAACGATTATACTTGCACGCGTTAAGCACTTAATCGACTAGTCACACGCCAAAAACGCATCATTTTCAAAAACAGTCGATTGGTACTCTTAAACTGCTGGACCGATATTACCTAAAACATAGCTAAGAATCACCACGACGAAACAGGTTTTAAAATGAAAGAAAAACGCATTGAATCGGTCCATGCGTTTGAAAGCTACGATGCCACAGACAGACACTCACACACAACGACATCGACATCTTTATAACACCATAACACCCCTCGTTTTACGTCAGGGGTTAAAAACAAACAAATCCGCCACGCATGTTTGTCTGTCCGCGATAAACTTAGATAGAGTGATTCATGAAGAAGAATTAGGTATATAATTTATCAAAATTTCAAGTAAATTTGTTTAAATATAACCATTATTTGTTCAAGGTGTCTGAATCAAACAAGCCTAATAATGAGGACTTTCATCTGAAACGCTCAGTCGACATTTTTTTTTCCTTTTTATCTTATCTTACTGTCTTAATTTTTGCTAATAATCTATATCTAAACTTCTATACTTAATATATAAAGCTGAAGAGTTTGTTTGTTTGGCTAAACGCGCTAATCTCTGGAACTACTGGTTCGAACTGCAGCAGAAATCATAAACATCAACAAATCGAGCAAATTTTCATAAATTTTTGTAATAGTAATAATTAAGCGATGGGATTAAATAAGTAGGTGGTGCGACGGGGTTTTGAAATATGTCACGGGCGAAGCCGCGGGGGACAGCTAGTTATAATATAAATGCAAAAGATTGTAAGAATGTATATGACGACAATTATTTACAATACACAACAATACAATATAACTTCGACCTGATGCTGCAAACAGAATAGTCTCCAGAGACCCCGACTCTTCGAAATCTCTCAGCAGACTTATCGAATTTGGGTTCAATAGTACTTTTTAAGGGTTGTTACATAAACATAAGTATTTTTGGCGTAGGGGGTTTTGAAATGTATAATCTTATTAACCAACTATCTTCACACTGTATCCCTGACGGGGTAGTCAGAGAGGACAGATCGCCAACTTCGCGATCCATGCATGCTTCTTTCACTTCTTTCAGATTCATCAATCGCTTGATACACGCACGTCTGGGTATCCGAGTACTTTAGATTTTTCCGATTTGAGCAATCTGCTCACGTGGTCTTCATATGTATGTCTCAGCCTACGCTGAATCCTTCTACCCTCTACTTTCGCACAATATATATTCTTGAACTCACTCATTCGTTGAACGTGTCCAAACACTTTCATTCAAACCTGCCATATATCGTATCATTTTGTTTTTTCGGTCGGCTAAAGTTACGCCGCACAATTTCTAAGTGCATCTCATCTCCACAGCATTCAATTTTATGCATCTTTCACACATCTTTTCACCGAAACCTGGGTATGACATACCCAGGTTAGATAAATAAAGACAATTTTTTTTTGTTCTCATAAGTGTGCTGCACGCGCTATTTATAATTTGGGCCCCAGAGTCTCTCTCCGAGAAATATTCAAAGAAATAAATATTCTAACCGTAGCATCACAGTACGTTTTTGCCAATCTTATGTATGTCCAGAAAAATCTATCACAGTTTTCTAAACTCTGTGATAAACATCATATAAACAACTAGACCTCCCGGTCGCAACTATTTAATCCCGTCGCTTATAAATTCTACAATGATGCATAAAAATTTGCCCGATTTGTCGACATTTATGACTACTGCTTTGCTCCCCAGTGTAGTAGCGTAATGATATAAAGCCTATAGCCTTCCTCGATAAATGGGCTATCTAACACAAAGAGTATTTTTTTAAATCCGTCTAGTAGTTCCTGAGATTAGCGCGATCAACCGAACAAACAAACAAATAAACCAACTCTTCAGCTTTATAATATTAGTATAGATAGATATAAAACAATATTTCAGACCACCACAGTCGACTACATGCCTATTATATTATTTTCTGTGACTATATAAGATTGGGCATTCTTAACATTATGCATGATGCGCTAAAAAGCAAAGGAATGAAAGTGAATGTAAACAAGTCGAAAGTAAAGATTTTTTAAAAGAGCGACAAGTTTAACTTTTTGTTCAATTCTTGTAGAAGAAGAAAGAGTGGAGCTATTGAAAGAATTTGTATATCTAGGGTACACAAATTGCGAGAGATGGAAAGTGTGACTATGACACTGAGCGAAGAGTTTTGGCAGGAAAAAAAGTGAAAATATCCATTACGCCTTATCCCCGAAGGGGTGGCAGAGGCATAACTATATGCCCACTTTTCACCGTGTGGATTCCTGTCCCACGTAATAGGTGGCGAGCCCATTGCCGTGTTGAAAAAAAATGAATGGAACGATATAACCCTGGCGCCGGGTGGCTAGGCAATAATCCTCGCGCGTTGAGTCATAGGTACGCAGCGAAGTATGACGTCACACAGCGAATTTAATAGATTGATGTAATCTTATCAAGCAAATATAATATACTAGCTGACCCGCCCGGCTTCGCCCGTGACATTCTTCGAACCCCGTGGTACCCATTTATTCCCGCCGTTTAATAATGAAGCGCTCGTGGCCCCGCGGACGTAGTGTTCTGTAAACGATCACGGCGTTAAGCAACTTTCACTACGGCTGGTCCTCGGATGGGTGACCACTTTGTGGCATTTATATTTGCGAGCGTTTCCGTGCTTCGGAAGGCACGTTAAGCCGTTGGTCCCGGTTGCCAGTAACATGGCAATCGTTAAACCAGTTGAATGCCTTATGGGCGGCTTGAAAAATTTCAACAGCAGGTCGCCACAACCTGCACCTGTCCATTTCAACACGGCAATGGGCTCACTACCTCTTCCGTGGGACAAAAATCAAAGCATACGGTGAAACGTGGGCGTATAGTACGCCTCCGCCTGCCCCTTCGGGGATAAAGGCGTAAAAGTATGTTATGTTTAATAATTTCCCAATAATCTATTAACGCTTTCCAAATTACTTGATTACTTATCCGCAGTACGCCCGCGCCTAGCCCGGCCGGTCGAATTATGGGTAAATGAAATTAATTTCTTTGCTTTTGTGAAATTAATTTTGATTTTGTTATATCTCCTAAGATATTCATTTAATTTTCAATGTGGAAATGGACAAAGTAATCTCCATTAAATGCTGAAGTCATCTAACGTATTAAAAATGATAAGGATTAATAACGTATTTGAGTAAATAGCGTTCAAACAACTGCTTTATTATTGCTGTTTTTTTAAAGTATTAAAATGGTTATAGTATGTTATCCTTAAGAGATAAACATATACCTACTAACTTTTTGTAGACCTATATTCGATACACAATTACTCTTTACATTATTTTGTTATATCTTAAAGGGTTTTCGTTAAAAGATCCCAGACGACTTATTTTTTTCCGACACCGCCATCATATATCGTTATAATTAAGTTAATGTATACAAAAACTTAATAAAATATACATGAAAACCTTCTCTATGAATAACTCTATCTATTTAAAAAAAACTGCATAGTCATTCGTTGCGTAGTTTTAAAGATCAAGTATACATAGATAGGGACATACAGTCAAAACCGATTTTGTTTCTCAAGTACCTACGCCCGCGCACGCACGGACCTGTTGAATTATTGTTACACGAAATTAATTTATTTGCGCATTTTTTGATATTGCCATATCGCCGAAGATATTCATTTAATTTGCAAAGTGTAAAGGGACAAAATAATCTACATAAAATGCTGAAACCAACTAACATATTAAAAATGATAAGGATTAATAATGTATTTGTGTAAATAGCCTTTAAATAACCGCTTTATTATTACTGTTTTTTTTAAGTATTAAAATGGATATAGTACGTTATCCTTAAGAGAGACAATTAGCGTCGCGGACTTTTTTGTGGACCTATATTAGATACACAATTCCACAATACATTATTTTGTTATATCTGAAAGGGTTTAGGCAGCGTTTTCGTTAAAAGCTCCCAGACGGCTCATTTTTTCCGACACCGCCAACATATATCGTTATAATTAAGTTAATGTATACAAAAACGTAACAAAATATATATAAAAGCCTTCTATAAGAATCACACTATCTATTTAAAAAAACTGCATCGAAATTCGTTGCGTAGTTTTAAAGATCTAAGCATACATAGGGACACACAGCGAAAAACGACTTTGTTTTATAATATGTAGTGATAGTGATTTCAAATTTATGTTAGTCATCATCATAAGTTGAATAATGCACATAGTTGAACAAAGGCTTCAAACTTTTGTTTGGCTTTACTAGTTCAGAGCCTAAGCCTTCAGACCTTCAGAGCCCAACCAGCCTTACCTTCAAGAGCTCATAGCGAATAGAAGAAACATAAATTGTGTAATGCATTTTTGGAACGAAGTTCCTTATCGCGCGTTGTGAAAGGGGGCTAGACGGAAAAATTCTTACGAAAAGTTGTCACGACACTAAAATTCTTACGAAAAGTTGTCACGACACTTTTTGCTAGAAAAGTTGTCACGATACTAAAATTCTTACGAAAAGTTGTCACGACACTTTTTGCTATTTGCTTTTTTTATTTTATATTTTTATTAATTATTTATTAATACATTAACATCATCTTTTTAAATTCTTACGAAAAGTTGTCACGGCACTTTTTGCTTTTTTTATTTTATATTTTTATTAATTATTTATTAATACATTAACATCATCTTTTTACATCTGTTGTTAGTTACATATTATATTATCTATAAAAAAAAAACTTTTTAAACTTTTTTTTTTTTTAACTTCGTTCCATCCGGGTGTCACTTTTTTATACCACTGAGGTGGCAGACAAGCGTACGGCCCACCTGATGGAAAGTGGTCACTGTAGCCTATGGACGTTTGCAACACCAGAGCTGCAGCACTCGTGCTGCCGACCCTTTATAAACCTTCTAAGACCCCTTTTGAAGAACCATGCACACAGACAGGTTAAAACTTCAAAAAAGTAGGTACCTACCTAGTTAACGAGAATCTATACTAATCACTACATATTATAAAACAAAGTCGTTTTTCGCTGTCTGTCCCTATGTATGGTTAGATTTTTAAAACTACGCAACGAATTTCGATGCAGTTTTTTTTAAATAGATAGAGTGATTCTTATAGAAGGTTTTTATATATATTTAGTTAAGTTTTTGTATACATTAACTTAATTATAACGATATATGTTGGCGGTGTCGGAAAAAATAAGCCGTCTGGGAGCTTTTAACGAAAACGCTGCCTAAACCCTTTAAGATATAACAAAATAATGTATTGTGGAATTATGTATCTAATATAGGTCTACAAAAAAGTCCGCGACGGTATATGTCTATCTCTTAAGCATACTGTACTATATCCATTTTAATAGTTTAAAAGATGAAAAATGGGGATGAAGAGTAGAAGCGTGCACGTCGCCATCCCTGCCAGCTACGGCTGCAATTCTACTCCAACACGAGTGCCACCAGGACGAGTGATGCTAGGGCGTGCCCCCGAGGCGACGCGCACCAGTTCGTCCCCGCTGGTGCGAAAAGTGTGTGCCAGAGCGGCGTAGGGGACCGCCACCCTACACGCGCGGCCCGACACGGCGGGAAGTGGAGGACGGAGTGCAGGGTAGCTGCGTGGAATGTTAGGGGAGGAATGACAGATAAGATGAATGAGTTGATGGATGTTATGAATGAGAGAAAGTTAGATGCAGTGTGCTTGACAGAGACGAAGCGCAAGGGCAGCGAAGTCTTGGAGCTCCCGGGTGGGATGCTCGCGCTTTGGTCTGGAGTACCAGAGAGCGAGCATGGCAGTCGGGGGGTTGGAATTTTGCTGTCCTCGCGATTGGCCTCCGGTATGTATGAGTACAAACTGGTAGGTCCTAGAATCCTCTGGATCCGTGTAAAACTTGGTTTGACGAAGATTTTCTTGGTAGCTGCTTACGCGCCAGTATCTTCGTCGAACGCGAGTGAGCTAGAGGACTTCTGGGAGAGTATGAGAGAAGCTCTAAATGTGATAGAAGGAAATGAAAGACTTATAGTATGTGGAGACTTGAATGGATCTTGGATGAATGCTTGGATGAATGGATGGGTACCGCTCGCGTTGGTTTTGAGTCGGTACTCGGGAAGTATGGGGATAAAAGGGTGAACGACGCTGGCAAGCTAATACTGGCATTTTGTAAGGAAAAGGATTTGTTTGTGGCGAACACAATGTTCAACCACAAACAAATTCATATGTATACAAGGAGATGTAAGTCAAAGAGAAGCATGATAGATCTATTCCTAATGGATAGTCGGCTCCGTAAACAGGTGATGGACACAAGGGTTTATCGAGGCGCTGAGCTGGGATCAGACCACTACCTAGTCATAACTAGGATTAGGGGTCTGTTCGCGGGTTGGCGTCAACGTACCGAGTGTCCTGAACCTGAGCCGACTTATAGCATCAAAAGCTGGAAGCTGCAGGATGCATCCATTAGGGATAAATATAATGAAAGGGTAGCCGAAAAGCTTGGCGACGTCAATGTAAGCAGTGAGAATGTGGAAAGTGTATGGCAGAACCTTAGGGACAGTATGATAAATGCCACTGTGGAAGTGTGTGGAGAAACGAAAAGAGGCAGTAGTAATAAGTGTGATGCATGGTGGAATGAGGAAGTGAAAGAAGCAGTTCGAATGAAGAAGAAAGCATGGCTAGACTACTTAGCCTCGCGGAATGATTTTAATATGAAAGAGAGATACAAGCTGCAGAAAGTTAACACGAAGGCACTTATAGAAGAAGCTCGTGAAAGGTGCAGAATGAAAGCGGATGAAAGGTTGTCGTCCAATTTCCGGGATAATGCCAAGCTCTTCTGGAAAGAGGTAGGCAAGACCCGGAGTTGTTCGGCAATCTGCAGTATGAATAAAGTGCTTAGTGTTAACAATGACGTCCTAACAGACCAAAGTGACGTCCTGCAGAGATGGAGTGAATATTATGGAAAGATGTATGCAAGAAAAGACAGAGATGCCACGTCGGGAAGTGGAGCTCACTTCGATGCTCCGGATCCCGATGTCATTGAAGTCATTAGTATAAAAGAAATAGAACAAGCGATAAGAAGTATGAAATGTGGTAAGGCTGCGGGAAAAGACAAAGTTACTGCTGAGATGATCAAGTACGGTGGGTCGCGTGTCTGGGACACACTATGTCTGTTATGCAACTTGTGCTGGCGGACGGGTGAGGTCCCAGATGACTGGCGAGTAGCAGTTGTAGTACCTATTTATAAAGGCAAAGGCTCGCGCTTAAACTGCTCCAGCTACAGGGCGATCAGCTTGGTCAGCTTAGCTAGTAAAGTGTATGCAAAGGTTATAACGGCACGAATGCAAGAAAAGTCTGAAAGGTATACCCATCCGACGACCAGCCATAGTGAAAGTTGCGTACCTCAGTGATCGTTTACCGAACACTGAGACCGCGGGGCCACGAGCGCTTCGTTTTTTTGTTACTGGGAGTAAAAAGGGTTCGTATAAATAAGAATTACAAAAAACAAGGCACGTTATTTTTAGTATTGTAATAACACAAAATAAAATGACATAGTAGGTAGAAATAACCAAAAAAATCTATACTTAATATTATAAAGCTGAAGAGTTTGTTTGTTTGTTTGGTTGAACGCGCTAATCTCAGGAACTACTGGTCAAATTTGAAACATTATTTTTGTATTAGATAGCCCATTTATCGAGGAAGACTATAGGGTATATATCATTACGCTACTACACTGGGAAGCAGAGCAAAAGTCATAAATGTCGACAAATCGAGCAAATTTTTATGCATCATTGTAGAACTTATAAGCAACGGGATTAAACAGGTGCGACGGGAGGTCGAAATAATCCACGGGCAAAGCTGTGCGGGTCATCTAGTTAATGATAAAATTATAAAATTAAATTAAAAAGAATTGCACTTTCGGAGGTCTGAAACTTTTGTATCCGTTTGTATAGGGCGATTTATTAGTTAAAGTGCTCGTGGCCCGCGGACTCATTGTTCTGTAAACGATCACTGAGTTACGCAACTTTCACTATGGCGGGTCTCGGATGGGTGACCGAGTAGTTTGTGGCATTTACATTTGTGAGCGTTATCGTGCTTCAGAAGGCACGTTAAGCTGTTGGTCCGGGTTCCCAGTAACATGGTAGTCGTTAAGTCAAGTTGAGGGCCTTATGGGCAGCTTGAAAAATTTCAACAGCAGGTAGCCACAACCTGCGTCTGTCCATTTCAACACGGCAATTGGCTCACCACCTGTTACGTGGGATAAAAAGTGCATACGGTGAAATGTGGGCGTATAGTATGTCTCTGCCGACCCCTTCGGGGCTAAAGACGTGACAATATGTATGTATTTTTTTTGTGTTTAAATATTCCTTACCTTCGTTTTTTTAATATGTGTAAAGTTTACAGCAGCTGTAAGATGTGAATATAATTAAACCTGCTTAGATAAGTATTTTCTAACAAATTAATGTACTCATTTTCTTGTAAATAAAGTAATTCTCAATTAAAAATAAAATCAATGCGAACCAGTAGTTTTTGATGAATGACTAACATTTTGTATAATATCGATCGGTTTCAGATTATTTTTTCTGACCTAGCATTAGAATCTGTGGTGACAGATAATTTATGAATGATACTAGGATTATCGGAACTTCCATGCGTTGGATATCTAATCTTTTATCAACCGTAATTAGAATTTGTGTAAAAATATTGATTTCTTCAATTTCATTTTGGTTGATTCAGTCTGTGAATAATGGCATTGAAATGCAGATGGGTTTTTTCAATATGGCTAGTGTGAGTTTTATAACATTATTATTATGTATGTATGTATGTATGTATGCATGTAAGTTTGTATCTGTGTATATAATCTGATATTTTATTATATCATACCTAATTATTTACGTGGTATTCTAAAATGTTTTCGTTTTAATTAGATTTAATTAAACGCCAGCAACTACCAGTCGTTCCTACTGACATTTTTTTTTCATCCAAAGGTTGCCTGGCACATATTAAGGATAAAGTTAGAATGGTTGGTAACCTGCATCGAAATCAATCAGAATCTAATTTGAGAGAGTCGGAAAAAGAAAGTAACGCCTTTTCCCTTATTTGCTAAGATCAATTTGCACTTGTCAAGATTTTTAAGTTGGTGATAGACTTAGAAAATTTGTTATGACTGTAGGTAAATAAATGCTTCGTTCTTTATTCAGCAGGTGCACCGGTAGCAGGCGAGGTAGCTTGGACCGCGTAGATATTGTTGGGGCCCCTTACACCCTTACACATTTGTAACCTATTAACATTCTGTACTTTTTGCTTCAGATTGGACGTTGCTGTCGGTCAAATTTCGCCGGTAACCTCTTATAACTTTAACGAAACAAAGGATACTTTCGGTAAGAATTTGTAATGATATGGGGACTGATTAAAATTTTTTACCTTTATTTTTTATTTTGGACTAGCAATAGTACCGTATAGAGGTTTAATATACATCTAGAGAACAACTGTAAAGGAAACCAGTGCCATCTATCCAGCTACCTAACAACTGTGCTCATACTCTTAAATGACTATTACAATACGATTCTACGCAGGAAAAATGAAAAGACCGGACACTTGCTGTATATTATTTTCTAAAACTAGTGCATTTATCTTGTTTTATGTGCGGGAGTGGTGGTTTCTTGGACATAAAAGTTGTGATAACGTGCTATAGTGAAAGCCAGTGATATAACGCTCTACCGTGTTTTTTTTTAATAATTATTTAATGGCCTGGTTTCTAAGACCTTTTAGCCAAATCTTATTTTTTATATCATATTTCTTCAATCTTATCTTCTAATTAGTCCTGTCCAGTCGATGTCGTGTCCTCAGGCTACGTCCTGGTCCTCGCCCTCAGTATAATGGTGATTCTTATACTAAGGTTGTCAGTGGACGTTTCGCGGCAAGAGAGAAAATAGCATTTCACTGCATATATATCATTGTCTTTCACTATAGCACATTAACACAACTTTTATGTCCAAGAAACCACGACTCCCGCACATAAAACAAGATAAATGCACTAGTTTTAGAAAATAATATAAAGCAAGCGTCCGCACTTGTCACTCTTCCCGCCAAATGTCCCTACCATGTTAATTCTGCAACACAGATCACAGACCTTAGTACTAGACTTGACATTGACAAAGGACTGGACAGGACTAAATTAAAACATCAGCCTGAAGAAATTTGATATAAGATTTGGCTAAAAGGTCTTAACAACCAGGCCATAATATAGTTGCGAAAAAAACTAAAACAATACAGTGAAGAATTTCAGCTAGTTTCGGTACTGTTCTAGTAGATCAGTTGGCTTAGACCATTGTCCTGGTGAGGCAAAGATCACAACTGGTTCAAGTCCTCAAGCTAAGTTGCCTGTTTTCACTGTCATTTTGCGTTTCGTGGTATTTCTTGCCATAGACAGGATGTTCATCCTCACACTTTGCGTCCGGAGCGCACGCACACGGTGAGGTCCGATAGAGGCTTTATTCCGCGTACTTTTAGATTTTCCCTGCCTGGATTTTCCCGAACGTCTACAGTATGGGGTTTTTCAATAGAAGTCTTAGAAGGTTTATAAAGGGTCGGCAGCGCGAGTGCTGCACCTCCGGTGTTGCAAACGTCCAGAGTCTACGGTGACCACTTTCCATCAGGTGGGCCGTACTCTTGTCTGCCACCTCAGTAGTATAAAAAAAGTTTGTCCCAGTTGCCAGTAATATGACAATCGTTAATCCAAGTTGAAGGCCTTACGGGCGGCTTGAAAAGTTTTAACATCAGGTAGCCACAACCTGCGTCTGTCTAATTTCAACACGGCAATGGACTCACTACCTATGTACACGGTAAAATGTGGGCGTATATGCGTCTGCCACCTCTTCTGGGATAAGGTGTTATTACATACATACATACATATTATCACGCCTGTTTCCCATCGGGGTAGACAGAGACTATGGTTTTCCACTTGCTACGATCCTGACATACAACTTTCGCTTCTTCTACTTTCATAAGTGTTTTCATACACGCTCGCCGGTTAAGGTACTCTTGACCTGGCCTTTTTTCAAAAGGTCTTCGATTTGATTGACATACGTACGCAGAGGTCTACCCTTACCAGTTTCTCCATTCACTCTCGCCTCATAAATCTACTTCGTCAGTCAACTTTCATTCATTCTCTCCACGTGTCCGAACAATCTAAGCGTTATCTAGGGAGTTATTGATAAATAAAAACTTTTTTTTTAACAGCAAGTAACGTATCAAAGACGATATGGACTCCTGCAGAACTGCGCTTGATAGGACTGCGTTCTCTGATGACAGGAGTTGGAATACATGCTTACATTGTACCAACGTCTGACGCCCATAATGTAAGTATTATTTTCGTAAAAGAAGCACGACTGGCGATTCATAACGCAGTGCTAGTGTAAACTTTGCTTTACGTTAGCGAAACCTGGGTATGTCAGCAGATGCATGAAAGTATATTTTTATATGCAATTAATTAAAACTTAACTTAATATTAACGCAGCGTTGCCCCTTTGAATAACTGGACTAATTCTTTGTCCGAGGTAGCTGCCAGCTAAATGAAAGTAAATTGAATGCTGTGGAGATGCGATCACTTCGAAAATTGTGCGGCGTAACTTTGGCCGACCGAATACGTAACGAAGTGATACGCAATATGGCAGGTTTGAATGAAAGTGTCAGCGTTAAGCTGGAAAAGGGCGTGCTCTGTTGGTTTGGACACGTCCAACGAATGAGTGAGGAACGATTGACCAAGAATATATAGTGTGCATAAAGTAGAGGTAGAAGGAGTCAGGGTAGGCCGATACTTACATATGAAGACCACGTGAGCAGATTGCTCAAAAGCGGAAAGGTCAAAAGTACTCGGATACTCAGACATATGAAGCGATTGATGAATCTTGAAGAAGCGAAAGAAGTATGCATGGATCGCGAAACCTGGCGATCTGTCCTCTCCGACTACCCCGTCAGGGATACAGCGTGAAGATAGTATCACTAAACAAAGTCGTTTTTCGCTGTCTGTCCCTATGTATGCTTAGATCTTTAAAACTATGCAACGAATTTCGATGCAGTTTTTTAAATAGATAGAGTGATTCTTATAGAAGGTTTTTATGTAAATTTTGTTAAGTTTTTGTATACATTAACTTAATTATAACGATATATGTTGGCGGTGTCAGAAAAAATGAGCCGTCTGGAAGCTCATAACGAAAACGCTGCCTAAACTCTTTGAAATATAACAAAATAATGTAGTGTGGAATTGTGTATCTAATATAGGTCTACAAAAAAGTCTGCGACGGTATATGTCTATCTCTTAAGGATACCGTACTATATCCATTTTAATACTTAAAAAAATCATCAATAATAAAGCGGTAATTTAAAGGCTATTTACACAAAAACATTATTAATGCTTATCATTTTTAATATGTTAGTTGGCTTCTGCATTTTATGAAGATTATTTTGTCCCTTTACACTTTGCAAATTAAATGAATATCTTAGGCGATATAGCAATATCAAAAAATGCGCAAATAAATTAATTTCGTGTAACAATATTTCGAAAGGGCCGTGCGGGCGCGGGCGTAGGCACTTGAGAAACAAAGTAGTTTTTAGCTGTCTGTCCCTATGTATACTTAGATCTTTAAAACTACGCAACGAATTTCGATGCAGTTTTTTTGAAATAGATAGAATGATTCATTGAGAAGGTTTTTATGTATATTTTGTTAAGTTTTTGTATACATGAACTTAATTATAACGATATATGTTGGCGGTGTTGGAAAAAATAAGCCATCTGGGAGCTTTTAACCAAAACGCTGCCTAAACCCTTAAAGATATAACAAAATAATGTACTGTGGAATTATGTATCTAATATAGATCTAGTGATTTAAAGGTGTTGTAGGAACAGACAGCTAGCCCTCAAACGCGGCCGCCGACGTGAGGATAAATAAAACTAAAACTAAAAAAAATAATAAACAGCTGTCTCGCTCCTCCTTCACGCGAGACAAGGTAGGTGCGAAAGAGAAATGGAATAAAGGGGAGCGGGGGGAGTGTCGACAACTAATTAATTAAAAACAAATGCAGATCAGCGATGCAACATAGAAAAAATAACGCGGGTATTCTTTTATCATATACCGGCGCAACCATTTCCCCCCGGCTTGAAGGGTTACCTTCGAAAAAGGAACAACTGACTATACAGTTGCCACTAAGCTTTAGCTGCTAAATAAACAAATGCTATCAAACCAAACCAAACCAAACCTAATCGAACAAGCTAAATTTTTTATTGAAGTTACTGTTGATTAGGCAAAGGACAAAGACGAACAACTGGTCGCAAGTACGAACCAGTTGCGGTTTTAACGCGAACCACACGGGTGATCCCATTTGACCCAGGGAAAACCTCTTCCACCACCCCAAGATGCCAATGTAATGGAGGCATATTTTCAGTTAAAATAACAACGACAGTACCGACAGTAATAGGGTTCGATGGAGTATTCCATCTCTGACGTGACTGTAGCGTATGCAAATAGTCTGTCCTCCAACGCTTCCAAAACGATTCAACGAGTTTATCCAATAATGCATGACGCGAGAGGAGATGAAGTCGATCTTCCTCTATTTCAAAAGCGGGCAAGTATTTTAACGGTGCAACACTCAAAAAGTGCGCTGGAGTCAGTGCAAGCGGCTCCGAGGGATCACCAGACAAGGATCCACAAAGAGGACGTGTATTCATTACGGCCTCGACTTGAGTGAGCACGGTGCTCAGCTCTTCAAACGTAAAGTGTTTGGAACGCAAAAAATTATGTAGTTCGGAAAGGTTACGACGAGCTCCGACGTAATTCGTACCGTTGTCCGAATACATTCGAGATACGGAACCCCAACGCGACAAAAATCCTTTAAATGCAGCCATGAAGCACGGCGTGCTCAAATCACCAGCCAACTTCATATGAACGGCGCGAGTCGTCATACAAACAAAAAGACAAACATAAGCCTTCGTGGAGAGTATACCATGACCACGAGAAACTGTTACCCTGAAGGGGCCAGCGCAATCTGTACCCGTGTGTACGAACGGTTCAGCAGCCCGAACAACACGACAAGGACGATGATCGGCCATTTCGGGCGCGATTGACTTCGGGCGAAGTTTGAAACACGGAACACATCCATGAACTATCGAACGAATCAAATTGCGTGCGGAGAGAATCCAGTATTTCTGGCGCAGAATTGACATTAATAAATCTGGACCAGAGTGACAATTCGCCCCATGGTGATATTCAACCAAAAGACCAACGATATGATCCCTGCGCGGGAGAACCATAGGATGCATTTGATCGTACTCCAATGCGGACCGGCCCAAACGACCACCAACTCGAATGAGGCCATCCTTCAAAAAAGGCTTCAAATGTTGAAAAGCGCGACTACAAGGCTTATTCAATTCCAAATTTCTAATTTCAGACGAAAAATAAAATCTCTGAAGTTCACGAAGCACGATTAACTCAGCCTTGTTTAAGTTAAAGGCGGTAACATGCTCGCGACGAGGAAGGATTTTCAAAAATCTACAAATAAAAACAACACTACGTAAAAGAATCGACCACGATGAAACACGGCTAGCCAACTCTAAGGTAGACTTTTCGAGCGGCGCGGTAGCAACCAAAGAGGCTTTCTTTTCCTCTGGCGGCGTGGACACAGTAGCGGGGTTGAAAGGACTAACAGGCCATTTATCAGGTGGGGCTTGGTAACAGGAAGAGCCATGGAACCACAACGGATGATCCAAAATCTGTGCAGGTGTTAACCCACGAGACAAACAATCGGCAGGGTTGTCCGTACCTGAGACGTGATAATAGTTTTTCAGCGCAAATTCCGTCTGAATTTTGGCCACCCTATTTGAGACAAATGTATCCCAACGATGGGGCGAAGAATGTGTCCAACACAAAGCGACGGTCGAGTCAGAGAATGCGAAAGTTCTATCTATATTAATGCGTTGAAATCGGCGATCTGATTCGCGAACACCAATACAAAGAAGCATTTATCTAATGTCGGCTGAAAGCGCGACAGCGAATAAACGAAAATTAACTATAATTTCGAACAAATTACCTTGGAGATTTTGACCACTGTGCAAAATATCGTTAACCGAAACATGCGAACTAGTTTTGGCGCTGCCATCTAAAACAACGCGCAACTTGGTGGTTAGTTTATCCTCGTGGACAACTCCATGGTGCGGTATGGTATACGAAGGAGCGTGCTTCGTCTCTTCGGTTTCGGGAGGCGCGGGTAAAATGAAACCTTTATCCAAATATTCTATTATTACGCTATCGTAAGCCTCCTTCAACTTTGGAGATGTCTGCATTTTCCGTTCTAAACAAAAGAAGCGTTTTTCGGCTGACTGAAACGAATCTCCAAGCGAATTAACATCACCCTTAAAGGGGAGTGCGACAACATAACGACCATCACTATCGCGAGTAGTCGTGCGACTATGAAACTCTTCACAAAGTTTATCATCCGGGCTGACAATAGGAGGGACGTTCACCTCTTCTATCTCCCAGAATTTACGGACAGCGGAGTCCAGCGGCTCGACGGTGCAACAATATGACACTGTCGAGTTACAATCAAAATAAGCGGGTGCGGAACCAACAATAACAAACCCAAGAACCGTCTCTAAGGCGAGCGGCGCGGGGTGCGATGCGTGACCTTGATCCTTATGCTGCGACAGGAGGTGCGTGAAAATCGAAGCGCCAACTAACAAATCAATATCTCCTGGAACGGCGTAAGTTTCATCGGCCAACGGCAAATCTCTAAAATTAGTCAAACAGTTGTCTCGCTCCTCCTTCACGCGAGACAAGTTAGGTGCGAAAGAGAAATGGAATAAAGGGGAGCGGGGGGAGTGTCGACAACTAATTAATTAAAAACAAATGCAGATCAGTGATGCAACATAGAAAAAATAACGCGGGTATTCTTTTATCATATATCGGCGCAACCAAATATGTTAGTTGGTTTCAGCATTATATGAAGATTATTTTGTCCCTTTGCACTTTGCAAATTAAATGAATATCTTAGGCGATATGGCAATATCAAAAAAATGCGCAAAGTAATTAATTTCGTGTAACATAAATTCGACCGGGCCGTGCGGGCGCGGGCGTAGTACTTGAGATGAGAGCGGAGCGGAGAAGTAATACAATAATATGGAAATGTTCATACATTATCGTGAAATTAATAAACGACTGGATTAAATGGGTGCCACGGGGTTCGAAGTATGTCACGGGCGAAGCCGGGCTGGTCAGCTAGTAGTATATAAACCTCGGTGGTGAAAGTGGTTAAGGTATGCGAATCGCAAACCAATCCCCATAGACGACGCAGTGTTGAATATTTGCTCCCATTCGAGTTCACAATAAGTGGTGGTATGTGCGGGTGGCGCGGGCTATCACAAATGACCTATGATTGGCTATTTAAAGGCCAGAGCAGAACGCCCTGAAGTGAACTTTGAACGCAACGGGTTATAGTGATGGGACTGTTACGATAGCCAACTGTTCCCACTTTGGCTGACGCACCCCTGCATCATCCCTTTCCTTCCACGTCATGCTAGCTTCCTGAAAGTGCCTCATCAGCACTTTTGATCCACCTAACCGATCCCGTCCGTACAGACCTCAGTCTCTTGCTAACCTCTGCCGCGAGCAGTCCTCTCTGACTCTATCCTTTGTAACGCTACTAGTATTGTCTCTTTCTACTTCAAAAACTGTATAGTTGTGCTGTGCATTTTAAGGCGAAATCTGTGTGTGCAAATAAATAATTTACTGTGAATCAATCTGTCTTTTTTTAAAAAAGACCTTAGCTCGATCCCGCGTAACATCAATTGAAAAGTTCGATCACCCAGAATGATTACGACCCGTACAATAAAGATTTTAAGTAACGATGACAATGCGGGCTCAAGCTCGAACCTTCGTATAGTCTCGTGCCGGACTCCATCATCATCATCATCTCAGGCCAGGGCAGTGCAGTTCGTACAGTACAGTAGAGTAGATTCCCGGCGCGGCACAATGGGTACACCTCTCGCTAGACCTAGGACGATTTAACCACTGGACGCGTAATGTACTCAATAAAGTATGAAATCACGTTCAACCAACTTTCGTGGGAGGGGGAAACTACACACAAATTGTTTTGTTACCCTTGCATGAAGTGTTGTCACTGTCTAACAACCAATAAAAATACAACTGCATATACAACACATAGAAAAATGTAGGTATGCAATACGAATTTGACACAATATTATTCGGCTAATTTGTGATGGTAATTATTTTTAAGATGTTTATAGAGAATGAACGTATATTGAATATAGGCCGATTAAGTAAATAAATATTGAATAAATATAAATATTGTGGGACACTTTTCACACAGCGCCATCTAGCCCAAAGTAAGCTAATATTAGCTTGTGTTATGAGATCTAGATAACTGATGAACATACTTATATATTTCTGAATACATACATATTATAGATATATAACACCCAGATACAGAATAAACCATCGTGCTCATCACACAAAGTTTTATCCTGGGTGGGAATCGAACCCACGGTCTCTTGCTTAGCAGTCGGATGCACTCCCACCGCGCCACAGAGGCAGAAGTTGTTGGAATGTTTCAATAATTAATGGTTTTTGGTAAAATTAATTATGTAAATGATATAAAATTTTACGTACGAGTGAGAAGAAACATTAGTTGTTCGACCGCTATAAGTTTTACACCATTTCACAGCACTTTTCGTCAATGTTGCTTTATAAATTACCCTCCAAACGTGTACGATAGACTGAGTCCGTGGAACAGCGGCCTAGTTAATAGATACTTGGCAAATGGCAAGCGGGGTATAGGCGCAAACGGTAAGATAGCGCGTCCATTGGTTAAATCGTCCTAGCGCTAGACCCATCTAAGTCAAACGTTTAATTTGTACTACTAGTGGAAGTGGAAACTTGACTTTGACAAGAATTGGCACTTTAAGCCTAATTTTTCACAAGCGGAAGAAAAACATACAGATCAGAATTAAAAATGAATGTCTAAAAATCTACAATATTTTTGAAGGAGCCATCCATATGTCACTATACATTAGACAAGAAAAAAAAGTTGCATACCCACTTTACGTTACCTAAGATGAGGTACTTACTTAGGTTTAAAAATTTTATTTATTTAATTTTGCAATCCAAAATCGCAAAATTAAATAGTTAATTTTGCCACCGCGGCGTTGTTATAAAATTTCATGTTGGGTACCATATAAGGGGTTTTTTGGTATGCTGAGTACGAATTTCTTAATTCAGTTATAAAATGTCCCTTATACGAACCATAAAGCATATTCATTTATTGCGCTCCATAAGGTGATTACAGTTGTTATAAAATATATAATTAGGTACATTATGGACCCTGTCGGGCACGGCAACGTAGAAGAGAGGAGGAAGCATCGTATTTGTATAAGATATAATTAATAATACAAGAGAATACGATTTACTTATTTGTCTAAATTATTGCATGTATTCGGTACTTGATAATATTTTATTTATTTCTTTGGTTAGTAGTTCACAGTTTCTATTTAATGACAATTCACATAAAAAAGAAGTCGTTATTATTTATTTATTATTATTTAGTATTGAATTTTTATTATTAAATCCGTGAATAAGCCCCCTGCTCAAGTGGTCTTCGTATTAAAGTCTCGGGCTGCCCTGATTCTATCTAGCCTCGGTTGACATTCGCTCATTCCTTTCCTCGTTCATTTGACTGCCTCTGTGGCGTAGTGGTAGTGTATGCGGCTGCCACGCTGACGTCCCGGGTTCGACTCCCGAAAATATTTTTGGGCTGCTCTAGTCGCCTTAACGTTTGAGTGGATATAAATGTATTTAGAAAAATATAAATATGTATATCAGTTCTCTAGGTCCCATAGTACAAGCTTATAGCTTAGTTTGTGTTAGATGGCGCTGTTTAAAAGTGTCCCACAATATTACTATATTATTACAAGCTGACCCCCGCGGTTTCACTCGTGACATATTTTGAACCCTCGTCGCATCTTTGTACGATTTGTTGACATTTATGATTACGACTCCGCTCTCCTGGGTAGTAGTGTGACGTTATAAAGTCTATAGCCTTCCTCGATAAATGGACTATCCAACCCAAAAATAATTTTCCCACAGGGACTTGTTTCCGGGATAAAAAGTAGCCTGTGTGTTATTCTGATGTATAAGCTATATTATTGTAAAATTTCATTAAAATCCATTCAGTAGTTTTTACGTGAAAGAGTAACAAACATCCATATAAACTTTCACATTTATAATATTATACTAGTTGACGCCCGCGGCTTCGCCCGCGTAGAGAAGTTTTCCCGTTCCCGTTTCCCACAGAACCTTGTTCCCGAGATAAAAAGTGGCCTTTGCGTTATTCTGATGTATAAGCTATATATTATTGTAAAGTTTTATTAAAATCTATTCAGTAGTCTTTACGTGAAAGAGTATCAAACAGCCATACTAACTTTCACATTTATAATATTATTCAGATTAAGATTAAGATAGATAGTTCGTTGTACCCTTTGGAATTTAGTTCAAACTAATGCTTACGCTTCATACCCTTTATTTCCTTACTCACAAATTCACGATGTCTACTGCTCATTCAGAGGTACTAGTTTATTTCAACTAGTCCCACTCCCCCCTTTCCGTTCCCGAACAACACGAGCGGGGCATAGATGTCATCCTTACACTGTGGACACCATCTTGCCCAGAACGGAAAGATTCCGTAGGTCCTTCTTTTGTCGCACCATCTAACCATGGAACTCTCTGCCGGTGCACCTGTCTCCCTCCTCTTACAATCCTGGGTCCTTTAAAGTCTGAAAAGGCATATTTCTGGACAGTCAAGTAGAGGGTCGCTACCCTAGACCTGTGGGTTGATGGTTGAGATAGCGGCCCTTAATCACGGGTCTTCGTCTTTGCTTACCATCAAGCGGGCGACGCCATTTTGACGTGCCAAATATAAAATAAATCATTTGCTATTTCAGTCACGACAGATCTCCCCAGCAGATGCTTGTAGAGCATGGTTGACAGGATTCAGCGGAGACGCTGGTACTGCGGTAGTCACGGCATCTGAGGCCTTAGTGTGGACTGATGGACGCCATTGGACGCTGTTTGAAACTGAAGCAAACTTGAATCTTTGGAGATTGATGAAAGAAGGTAAGGCTGTAATCTAAGGGCCGTATTCCAGAACGTTTATCAACACTCAAAAAACACTTAAGAGTAGATGTTATATGTAAAAATCAAGTCTCAAGCGTTGATCGAGTATTGAGAAACGTTCTGGAATACGGACCTAAGATCAATCACAGATCACCAGGCTTAGCAATCTCGGCAGAGAGGGAGCGGGAGAGAATCTCCCACCCGAGTTCCGCAGTCTGTTGTTCTTCGCCCAAGACTACCGGCCTCCATGACCGGGGGCCTGAGGACGGCTTACAGAAGCAAACCCAAGACGAAGGCGTCGAGAGATAATCTCAGGCACGCCTCAAACTCCAGAAGTGGGATTACATTCCAAACAACCCTCAAATAAGCGGGATAGATCCCGAACTCTGCGGTAGTAGCCAAAGTCTGTCGGGTACCCTGGGACATCCTTCCGAGGAGTTACCCGGGGTGCCCGCGCGATAGACGACAGGTAGGGACCGTGTGGTTTTAGTCGGTTCGAGTCCGGCATGATATCAGGGGATTACCATGGGATTACTATGTATAATATGTATGTATTTAGAAATATATAAGTATGTTTATCAGTTATCTAGATCCCATAATACAAGCTAATATTAGCTTACTTTGGGCTAGATGGCGCTGAGTGAAAAGTGTCCCACAATATTTATTTGTTATTTATTTATTACCACACTAAAAAAAAGGCTTAGCAATCTATGCATATTTATTTCGTTGCCTGCAGATTTAATAATCGTTTTCGTTTTTGAGCAATTATACTCACGTAAGTAATATAAATAACTAGGTGACCTCCACGGCTTCGCCCGTAACTTACTTCGAATTCCCGTCGCAACAATTTAATCGATTAAAAATTCTACAATAATGCATAAAAATTTGCCCGATTTGTCGACATTTATGATTACTGTTCCGCTCTCCAGGATAGTAGCGTGATATATTGCCTTCCTCGATAAATGGGCTATCCAACACAAAAATAATTTTTCATATCCCATCCTGAGATTCCTGAGATTAGCGCTTTAAACCAAATACTCAAACAAACTCTTCAGTTCTATATTGGTATAGATGTAACCCTAAGAATTTTGTGTTTTGAAGATATTATACCCTAAGAATTCAGTGTTCTTTAAACGATCATTGCATTGAGCATCTTTCGCTGTGGCGTTGTCCTCAGATGGGTAACCTCTTTGTGGCATTCACATTTACGAGCGTTTCCGTGCTTCGGAAGGCACATTAAACCTTTGGTCCCGATTGCCAGCAACGATTAACAGTACCCAAGTTGAAGACCTTACGGGCGGTTTGAAAAAATTCAACAGCAGGTCGCCACAACCGTATGAAATGCCTCTGACACCCCTTCGGGGATAAAATCGAGATTGATAAAATACAATAGGAAAATTGATCCTATCAAGAGCGTTAATCACTTGTTTTTTTTTAAGAAATCGATATATCTATTGAAGACTGGTTGGTGCAGAATTTGCCGTCGGGTACCGTGGTAGCCGTGGACCCAATGACGTTGTCAAGAGCTGCATGGTCTACTCTATACGTAGGTTTTGTTATTATAACTGACTGAGAAGGCGAGCGAAGCGAGCTGACGAAAGTCTCCGTTTTAACTCCACTGGTACGGGGAAAATGCTATTGATGTCCGACCGTCCGTCCATTCAGTCTACAGGTCGCATTTTTCATCGGATTTGCATGCAACTTAGCATGGACAATCCTTGATGTAGCCAACAAATTTTAGCAAGGGGGCTTTTCGATCGGGGGGGAAATGGAGGCAGGGGAGGGGAAATGGTCCCGTATTGGTTGGCAAGAGCGCTAAAAACGAAAAAAAGAAATGTTCCATTTTTTTTAAATTGAAAAAAATAAAAAAAAACTTACTCCGATGTCTACGGTTCACAGAACCACTAGTATTTCATTTATATGTTTTAATACAAAAATCCTTGTCCTAGTCTGTATATACTCCGTGAATCTATTCATGGGAGAGATCAGTAATAAATGTGTGTATGTAATGGTAGAACACATTAAAAGTATTAATTTGAAGAAATAGTAAATATAAATATCCATCACGCCTTATCCCCGAAGGGGTGGCAGAGGCATATTATATGCCCACTTTTCACCGTGTGGATTTCTGTCCCACGTAATAGGTGGTGAGCCCATTGCCGTGTTGAAATAGACAGACGCAGGTTGTGGCTACCTGCTGTTGAAATTTTTCATGCCGCCCATAAGGCATTCAACCAGGCTTAACGACTGCCATTTTACTGGCAACCGGGACCAAAGGCTTAACGTGCCTTTCGAAGCACGGAAACGCTCGCAAATGTAAATGCCACAAAGTGGTCACCCATCCGAGGACCAGCCATAGTGAAAGTTGCGTAACTCAGTGATCGTTTACAGAACACTGAGACCGCGGGGCCACGAGCGCTTCAATAGTAAATATGTTATAAAAATATTTAGTCTCGCGACTCTAAAATAAAAAAAATTAATTGCGTAAATTAAATCTAAAGGTTACCTGGAAGAGATTGCTGTTAGCGATCCATTGCACTAAATTTAGTTTTAATTTTATTTTATTTCTGGTGTACAATAAAGAGTATTATTCGTATTATTGTTTAATTGTCAAAGTTTACAAATGAACGAGTGATATTATTTTTTATTACATAACTAAATATCTAGTAATAATATCAAAAAAATTAGTAATATATTTTCAAAAAATGATTAAATAACGCCAATGTCTACAAATTGACAATTTTAATCGATTCTATTATCGATACTAAGTTTTAAACCCTTCGTCCTAAAACACGACTATAAAATCCATCGTGTATAAGGTATCTAACCGCAAGGAATAGAAATAACCAAAGCTTTTAACACAGTTACAGTCCATTTGTAATAGGAAAAATTAAAGAAATTGCTTAAGAAAACGATCTAAATAGTTTTTTAGTTAATACATATCACTAAATCTTACAAATAATTTTAAAATTAAAGAGCAATTTTGTTGTATAAAAACCTACTTTATGGAGTTCTTTAGGGCAAGATTCTCGGACCATTAGTGTGAATCTCTCATTAGTTATCTTCGTAGTCCCACCTCAAAAAGAAGTTATTATTTTGTGTGATTACTGTTTCAACTTTTATCCTAACAGGTCACATTAAAAGCTGCTAAAATCGAACTTCTGGCTTATCCTAACAACCTAGTGGATATGGTAAGGACGTTAATGAACGAGTTACCGCCAGTAAGGGCGAATAACAATATGGTACCACATACCTTACAGTACACAGGTAAAAATAATCATCTTTGTAGCAAATCAGACTTTTTTATAATCTTATATTTAAATTGGAGTAATAAATTTCGTGAGCGTTGTTATTTCGTGAGCGTTGTTCATTATTACAAACTACGGTTTTACTCACGTGTGAATTTCGGGATAGCCCGACTAGTTTCGGACCTAACGGAGGTCCTTTTTCACGAGGAGCGTCAAGCTACGTCGGAAGCTGCGCTGGCAGCTTTCGGCGTAGCTTGACACGTGAAATTCACACGTGAGTAAAACCGTAGTTTGTAATAATTGTATAGAAATTTACAAGACTGGTCGACATTTATGATTGCTGCTCCGCTCCCAGGTATTGGTGTGACTATAATATAAAGTAATAATATACATATAAAATAATAATATAAAGGTTATTTATTAATTTATTCTACACTCATAATATGTTATCATGAGATATTAAAAGAAAAGTAGTACAAAGGCCTACTAAACCTATAGCCTTCCTCGATAAATTGACACGGCATTCAACCAAACAAAAAAAAAAGTCTTTAGCTTTATATATTAGTAAGTATAGATTAAATCAACTTATTTAAAAGAGCATCATCATGTTTTCAACTTATTTTTCAGGTCGAACATCCTCACTTAAAATAGCTGAAATTCAACAGCAGATGAGCAGTAGCGGAGCATCTGCCTTAGTTCTAACAGCACTTGATGAGATTGCATGTGAGTTTGTCCGTCCTTACCTTAGCGGAAGGTTTTGATTTGGTTGTGGCAGCCAGCCCCACATTGCGAAAGCTATCCCAATTTTGAGGAACCCGTGGAAATTTGTCTGCCCCTGTGGCGCGGTGGGAGTGTATCCGACTGCTACGCAAGAACCCACGACGGGTTCGATTACCACCCAGGATATAACTTTGTGTGATGAGCACGATGGTTTATTCTGTGTCTGGGTCTTATTTATCTATAATATGTATGTATTTAGAAATATATAAGTATGTTTATCAGTTATGTGGTTACCATAGTACAAGCTCTGCTTAGTTTGGAATCAGATGGCTTTGTGTGAGTTGTCCCAACGATATTTATTTGTTTTAAAAATGTCCCTCCGACATAAAGGGAGGATCCTTCGACCAGGCAAGGTAATGACGGCTAGCGGGCTTCTGGCTCTACGGTTGATGTTGGGCTGTTGTTTGATGATAATCATTCGAATTTCTAACCTCTTTATCTATAATTCTATATTTTAACAAAAATACAGAAAAAATATATAATTAATTTTGTTTTAAATGTTAATTTTGCAATATTGCGCTTTATTAAAATGTCGTACGATGTCGACACGTGTTTCGCCTACACACGAGGCATTATCAAGACTGTTTGGCAGCAAAAGCTTTTACAAATGCTTCATTCGACATCGTCCAACATTTTAAACAAGCGGAATATTGCAAAAATAACATTTAAAACAAAATGATTATAGTTTTTAAAATGGATTTCTGCCATTTAATGCCTGAATGCCATAATAAAAATAAATATGAGTAAAATGCACTCCGGGACTGCCGACAGAAGTGAAAACTTATTTTGGCGCGTTAGACATTTCTTAGATGTGTAAGTCCTAGGGTTATTGGGATATGAATTGGTTTTTATTTATGAATTGTATTTTATTAATTATTAGAAACTTTAAAATACATTTAATGGTCTTTGAATGAATCTTCGTCAATATTTATTTTTATTTATCTAGACGTGTTCGCAGTCTGCTATATGTACATGTCTATATGCACACACTATATCTGCGTCTCGTAACGGTGTCGCGAGTCCAGAGATTTTATCTTATCTAAAAATATCCGTGCCGCGCAAAAAGAAGTTTTCACTTCAAAAATCATAAATGTTCCTTCCTCTATTTACAGATATATTGAATCTGCGCGGTTCCGATATTCCGTTCAATCCTGTATTCTTCTCGTATCTGATTCTCAGAGCTGATGTAAGTTCTAGAATAAGTAGACATATTTTGACTGCCTTTGTGGCGCGGTGGGTGTGTATCCGACTGCTACGCAAAAGGATGTAAGTTCTAGAATAAGTAGACATATTTTGACTGCCTCTGTGGCGCGGTGGGTGTGTATCCGACTGCTACGCAAGAGGTTGAGGGTTCTATTCCCACCAGGAAAAAAAATTGTGTGATGAGCACGATGGTTTATTCTGTGTCTGGGTGTTATTTATCTATAATGTGAATGTATTTAGAAATATATAAGTACGTTTCTTAGTTATCTGGTTACCATAGTACAAGCTCTGCTTAGTTTGGAATCAGATGGCGTTGTATGAGTTGTCCAATGATATTTATTTATTTACATTTACTAAGAGAAACACGAGCAGATTTGTCCAAAACATGTAACGCGCCCTTCACTACTATCGAAAGACTACTTCTAAACCGAAACCAATTTTCCGTGGGAATATACGTTTTTTTCGTAACGGACATAATGTAAGACTCTTTTCCCATAATATAAACATAACATAACATGATATAAACATAATATAAACATAACATGACTTACTTACATTTGAAGACCACGTGAGCAAATTGCTCAAAAACGGAAAGTTCAAAAGTACTCGGATACCCAGACGTGCGTGTATGAAGAGATTGATGAATCTTGAAGAAGCGAAAGAAGTGTGCATGGATCGCGAAGTCTGGCGATCTGTCCTCTCTGACTACCCCGTCAGGGACACAGCGTGAAGATAGTTCTTTTCCCATATGGTTATAATTTGATTCTGCTTAATGGAGATCTAAATTTATTACTCGTTTTAATTATTTTTTTTTTAAATATAGAGCGTTCTAAGAAACTGATTTGAATATTAGTGTTTTATTCATTGTATCTAATTAAATATATACAATAATTTATTCACAGTTGGGCTTTAACTTTTGCAGGCAAAGGCATTACTGCCGTAATGCCAACTGTTACTTAATTTGAAGGATAAATGAATGTTGTTTATACACTCCCGGACTCTTGAATCGAGCCACCTTACATTCCCGGGTCTAAAAGCCCAATACACAAAAAATATACAATATAACAAAAAAGTTTTTATGCATTTTTAATGCTGGCATATTTCATCGTCTTTCCCGTATGTATTATTCCAAATTTGAATTTTAGAATTTAAAATAAAGAACAAAAGCCGAGATTGGTCACTGATTTGAAAAAAATAATGACTGTTGAAAGTTGCTTTTGAAGCAATTTAATGTCGATTTGGTTTGAATTTTCGCAATTGTTGTTACCTAACGTTTAGTTTAGTTATTTTACCATAATTTGAACCGTTTTTGGCTATAAAATTATGGATACTTCACCTGAAGTAGCCGCGCAAGCTGTAGCACTTCTTCAATCTGGGCTAAGTCAGCGAGATGTGAGTTCACAACTTCACATAAGTCGTTCTGTTCTGTTCTGTTCTGTTCAAAGAGTGTACCACCGATACCTGGAGACTCAATTAACGTGGCTTTAAACCACGTTCATTGAGTCGCCTTCTAACGGTCCGAGCCCATAAGCCAGCCAATGGACCCAAATTGACACGAGCACACCGAATAGCCCGTCTAGAGTTTGCGCGCGAACATCTAAATTGGACTCGACATCAATGGAGCCAGGTTCTCTTCACAGATGAGTCCAAGATAATGCTATACGGTAATGACGGAAGGAGTAAGGTGTACCGAAGACAGAACGAGCGTTTCGCGCAATGCTGTATTGACGAGAAAGTGAGTTATGGTGGAGGATCATGGACAGTCTGGGGAGGAATCTCTATGGAAGCCAAAACTGAGCTAGAGGTAGTGACGGGACCGCGACTGCCGCCCCTAGATGGCAATAGATACATTCGCCAATGTTTAGAGAACCACGTGATGCCATATGCTGGATTTATTGGCCAAGATTTCGTTTTAATGCATGATAATGCAAGGGCCCATACTGCGGGAATCGTCAGGGAGTACTTAAATGACATCGGTATCACTGTTATGAGATGGCCAGCGCGAAGTCCTGATATGAATCCTATAGAGCATCTATGGGATGAGCTGAAGAGGCGTGTTCGAGCTCATCATCCTGCCCCGCAAACCATGCAGGAGCTCCAAAATGTAATTTTGGAAGAATGACATTCCTCAACATGTCATAACGACATTGATTAATTCTATGCCAAACCGTATGAGAGCTGTCATAAATGCACTGGGAGGCAAAACAAGTTACTAAATAATCATTTCTTTTCATGTAAAACATGTCTTTATTTAAAAATCGATTAGATTTTATTCCTTGAGAAAAAAAAGCAAATATGGACTTGTTTCAACGTAATTCGACTTTTTTAATAAACTGTAGTTCAAATTTAGAACAGTGGCACTCTAAATGAATGATGAGTATACCAGCTCCAAAACTGCATCAAAACATTTTCCTTCTACATACATCTTTTATAAGTTACAGTACACCAAACCAAAAAAATCAAGGTGGCTCGATTTAGGTGTCCGGGAGTGTATTTTACCTGTAATACCAATAACCCTTCATTAATTTCTATTTCTAAGTTATAAGTGTGGATCAGTAACCCTATTCCTTTAAATGGTTTTTATTTGCATGACTCATTTTTAAAAGTGACCAATGCTCATTTTTCAAACTGGCAAACACAGGAGTTACCTGCTAAAGTACCCTCAAATTTCCAGAGGCCTTTGAACAGTTCCATATTGTTTTGGAGAAACGGGATCCTACCCGGCAGTTACATCGAGATTCACCAGTTTTTAGAAGGCATCTCGATAGATTGTCACCCTTATGAAGACTTCTTCGACTATTTGACCAATATGTCGGTAAGTCTTTATGTTCATCTATGTCTAAAATACCACGAACAAAAATTACCACTTAAAATAAAGGCTACTGCAGTGCTGCACTAAATAACTAAATAGTTGTGTCCCATTGTGACACAAAACATGACCGACCTTCAGTCTCCATATTTTCTGTATTTACGGAACTGTCTATGAGAAAAGTAATTTCTACTTCAAAATTAAAATATTTCTGGATTGAACTTTTTAAGAAAAAATGAAAAGGTACGTCCGTCATTCGACATAGTGTATCGTGGGCAAAAAAAATTGGCTTCGGTTTCAAAGATCTATGTGGTATCACTCCGCTGTCATACCACAAACACATCAAGAAGTACCTGATTGTATTAATTCTATTTCCAGAACGAACTCGGTCAAGGGAAGATATGGGTGCCGGCGGACGCCAGTCATGCGGTTCACCTTGCTATAGAGGTAAATAGGTAGTCTATTCACTAACTGGTAAGACCTAAAGTCCATAAAAACACGGAACTCTCTGCCAGCGCATGTGTTTCCCTCCTCCTACAATCCTGGGTCCTTTAAGAGAAGCGTGAAAATGCATATTTCTGGTCCGTCAAGATGAGGGTCGCTATCGGAGCCCTGCGCGGGTTGAGATAGCGGCCCCAATCATGAGTCGTCGTCTTTGCTTACCATAAGGCGGGCGACGCCATTTTGACGTGCCATGTATAAAATAAAAGTCCTTAGGCACTGGATACATAGAAAAGACGCAAGGCAAGGACGTAACACAGACAATACAGAGACTGGGTGCCGTCTAAACTTTTTAAACCAAATAGAAAGATCTTTAAAACTAAGTTAAAGAGAATATTAATTAATAAATGCCACCATAATTTACATGAATTTCTTGATGACAATAATTTAAGTCAATTGACATTTAATTGAATGGCAACTGAACTGTATCTATTTAAAAGGCGCACCTTGAAGTCTGTATTTTGACATAGAATTTTATTTAATTGACATAGATATTATTTAAATTACTTGTTTTTTTTATTTTTTATTTTACTTTAATAGAATTTTACTATGTACTTTTTAATTATCTTGACATTCTTTTTAATTTGTATGTCACTTGACAATTTTCACATTAATGATACATTGAATTTGTTAGTCACCACTAATTAGATTATCAATATTTCCGTCTAAACCAAATTATTTTATTTACTTTGCATTTGTTCTTTCTTTTTTTTTGTCTTACCTATTATTGTTTTGTTTGTATTATTGTTTTTTTTTTGTATAAAATGAAATATTTACACACCACACTTCAGTGGTAGAATGTACATGGGGCTTCGTAATTATAAGATCATCATTGTAATATCTACATTCTCGTAAATAAATGAATCTGAATCAGAAAAGACATGGCACGGACGTAACGTTAGCCGTCGAAGGAGATGATGAGCCGGCCCCCGCCCACACTTCTTCTTGCCCTTCCCACGCCCTCTGGCTCCTCTTCCACGCTTTCTGTGTGTTTTACCATACCCGCCGTTTGTTCTGTGCGTTGCGACGTTTTAAACATCATCACTACATGTGCTGTAAAAAAACCAGAGTACACAGGTAAGAAGTAAAACTTCTCTAAATTTTGTTTTACAGCTGTAAAATTTATCTCAACGTCGATTAAGAAGTTTCACTTCAACAAAAAGTCAAAAGTGTAATAGAAAACTTTTAAGAATATTAGGCCAGACTCCTGGCGACTAAAACCACACGATGCCCTTCCATCTGCCTATAGCCAGGAGTCCCGGCTGAGCTCTAGGAAGGATAGCCCCAAGGCTACCGACAAACTTTATAAAAAAAAATATTAAAGTGAAAAAAGACAACTTGTTTTGAGACGGGTATTTAACCGGTGACCTTTATCTTACTAGAGCAATTTTGTAGCCACTGAAATATACGAATCTTATTTCACTTAAAATGTAAATTTGGCATACAAATTGCTTTAAACATTTATCCAAACTTTATTTTTGACTGTCTCTGTGGCGCGGTGGGAATGTATCCGACTACTACGCAAGAGGGTTCGATTCCCACCCACAATAAAACTTTGTGTGATAAGCACGATGGTTTATTCTGTGTCTGGGTGTTATTTATCTATAATATGTATGTATTTAGAAATATATAAGTATGTTTATCAGTTATCTGGTTACCATAGTACAAGGTCTGCTTAGTTTGGTATCAGATGGCGTAGTGTGAGTTGTCCCAACGATATTTATTAATATTATCCCCCGATGTGTGAACGTGAGCGCGTTGGTAGATAACCAACGCACTTTCGTCTTCGGGGAGTTCGGGTGTTATGCCGTTTGTTTGGGGAGGGCTCGGGTGCTGTCCCTCTTCTTTAAGGGGAGAAGGTTATGCTTGTACTTAAAAGAGCGATTTCATTATTTTTAATTTCCAGAAAGGATTGTCACGCATTATATCAGCACCGGTGTCGCCCGTAGCGCTGATGAAACTTGTTAAAAATCCAGTGGAACTAAACGTAAGTAGATGAAGTACAATAGGTTGTAATGAGCAAAGGGCTAAACCAAATTACTCGTATGAACAGGGGCCATGTATATTAATTCAATCGCGTCAGAAGAGAATAGAAATCTTCGCTCAAAAGAGAGCCGATAGAAAAAAATACTTACAGACAGCTTACTGTAAAGTCACCAAAATTCACACCCATATTAAAATCTTTCAACTTCTGCAGGCAACTGTCCAGATACACTATGAACAGCCAGGCGGACATGACACATCCCTGTTTGACGCCTGTACAGACATCAAAAAGAGGTGACACATCCCCCCCTACTCGCACGCAAGCCTTACAGTCCCTATAAAGCGACTGTATTGCCCGCAGTAGCGAGCCGTCCACGCCATATCCGGGCAGCAAGTCCCACAGCGTTACTTTCACAACGTTATCAAATGCTTTCTCTAGATCCACAAAAGCGCAGAAAACCTTCTGGCTAACAGCCAGAAACTTTTCCGCGATCATGCGGAGAGAAAACACTTGATCCAGGCAACCTCTTCCACGTCGGAATCCGCATTGAGCCTCCCATAAATACCTTTCAGACTTTTCTTGCATTCGTGCCGTTATAACCTTTGCATACACCTTACTAGCTAAGCTGACCAAGCTGATCGCCCTGTAGCTATATTAATATTTTGATAGCTAAAAACAGTTATTTTGTCTCTATTCTGTAGCTTGTCAAGTGTGATTGTGTAATATGTAATACATTTAGTATAGACTATCTAGTTTTGAACTGAACGCAATAGAACCGCTATATAATAGAACTAGAACGGCTTTCTATTGGAAAATAGTAGACTCGACCCCCTGGAGAAATGTCATGCGTGAACATTTGTGTATCGCCGTGAAATGCTCAACGTGCTCAAGATTACACATGGCGTTTCGGACAGAGAGTTCTTTGGACCCCATCGCAAATTTTACTTAAGATACGGGCGGATATCTATCTATACTAATATATTATATAAAGCTGAAGAGTTTGTTTGTTTGGTTGAACGCGCTAATCTCGGGAACTACTGGTCGGATTTGTAAAAATATTTTTGTGTTGGATAGCCATTTTATAGAAGAGAGTTTTAGGCTATATATCATCACGCTACTACCCTGGAGAGCGGAGCAGTTATCATAAATGTCAACAAATCTGGCAAAGTTTCGTACATTTTAGTAAAAGTAATAGGTAAATTACGATTATATGGGTGCGACGGGAGTCCGAAGTATGTCATAAAGCTTTCACTAGCGTGATAATTATGACATGCGAATTAAGTAGTAAAGGTTCAGTAACCGTGTAATGTCGCGGCGACACTCAAATGTTCCTGCATGGCATTTCTCCTCGTTTTCTGCGTCGTTAACTCATCCGTTAGCAGGTGCACCTGCTAACGGACTGCTAGTAGTCGTGACCAATATAAAATTCGAGGACATGGAGTAGGCATCTGCAAAAAGGCTATAACTTCAGACGGCAGACGCCTCCATAACTGTTAAAAAAATAATTGTCAAATTCTTTTTTTTTGGAATTATTTTATGGCCTGGTTACAAAAACCTTTTAGTATAATCTTAATTATTTCATATTTCTTCATTGTTATATTTTAATTTAGTCCTATCCAGTCCCTTGTCGATGTCTAGCCCATTAACGTGGTATAGCGTTATTGAGACTTTCAGGAGTTTACGCAGCAAGATGGAAAATCGCAAGGGTCATTTGTAAAACACCAGCATCTTGGTAGGACTAGGTGGCTAACATCTTAAAAACATGAACAACGATTTTTTAAAATTTATCTCTAATTTAATGTACTGATTGAATTACAGTACTACTACTGTAATTCAATCAGTACATTAAATTAGAGTTTTTTTTTTTTAGAATCACATTAAAGCTTGTATTTACAACAAATTATTAAATAACCTTAAAATATGATAATTTAAAATATATTAATATAAGGAGTCCCTTTAGGCAAGGTTCCGAAGATACTGGCAGCGTTCCCCCTTTGAATAGCTAAACTAATTCTTTGGCCGAGGTAGCTGCCAGCTCTTCGGTCTCCTGTGATGTCGACTAACATTTTTGCTATTTCTTTAAAAAGCCTTGTAGCCCTAGGACCCCACGGACCAAGGGTCTCGACACCGAATGGGACAAAATCATATTCGGAGCCTAGACCCCTGTATTTGCATGCTTTAGCTTTTTCAGCCGCTTCACAAGCCGCACCAGCTCTGTTGTTGGTTCCATGTAGATGGGAAGGGGCCAGCGTGTCTGAACAGGTTGCATCCCATACCAGCACCCGGCCCATCTTCCATGGAATCAAACTCATACCGTCCGGTCTCTTGCCATCGTCTCTTGCAATACCAGTCAGCTCAAGTTCAGCCGCACCAGCTCTGTTGTTGGTTCCATGTAGATGGGAAGGGGCCAGCGTGTCTGAACAGGTTGCATCCCATACCAGCACCCGGCCCATCTTCCATGGAATCAAACTCATACCGTCCGGTCTCTTGCCATCGTCTCTTGCAATACCAGTCAGCTCAAGTAGACTTGGCACGTTGACAGTGGCAAGAGACCGGCGAATGATAACGTTTAGTGCGGCATGTCTCGAGAAGCGGCCTGCACTTTTTTGGCATGAAAAAATTAGAGTTAAATTTATAAATAAATATCCATCACGCCTTATCCCCGAAGGGGTGGCAGAGGCATATTATATGCCCACTTTTCACCGTGTGGATTCCTGTCCCACGTAATAGGTGGTGAGCCCATTGCCGTGTTGAAATAGACAGACGCAGGTTGTGGCTACCTGCTGTTGAAATTTTTAAGCCGCCTATAAGGCCTTCAACCAGGCTTAACGACTGCCATTTTACTGGCAACCGGGACCATCGGCTTAACGTGCCTTCCGAAGCACGGAAACGCTCGCAAATGTAAATGCCACAAAGTGGTCACCCATCCGACGACCAGCCATAGCGAAAGTTGCTTACCTCAGTGATCGTTTACCGAACACTGAGACCGCGGGGCCACGAGCGCTTATTTTTGCGGTTAAATTTATGCGTTAATTTTATTGCGTAGGCAACTTGTGAAAAAAACAGGGGATGGGAGTGGACCGGTCATAACTCCTTTGACCTTTTTCAACCGCATTGATGCGCGTAAGTCCATCGTTCATTGAGGTATACAGTACGTGATAAAAAAGGACCCAGAAGTGTTCTTAAGTGAATCCAAGAGCGAAAACCTATGACGAAGCTCGAAGTTTCAATGTACCTACGATAGTACTCGCTGTGTAACGAATTGCCAAAAGTGGTAGAACAATCGTTGTTGGTTATGACCTTGGCTAGCCACACCTAGCAGGTTGCTGGTGTTTTACAAATGACTCTGTATATCACTGTCTTGCACCATAGCAAGTTAACACGACTTTTATGTCCGAAAACCCTGGAGTAGTGGGTTTTCGGACATAAAAGTCGTTAACTTGCCCATAAAACAAGTAAATGCACTAGTTTTAGAAAATATTTTACAGTAAGCAAATGGTGACAACCATTTTACCGCCTAAACTCGATTGTCAATTTCTTTTTTTTTATAATTAGTTTAAGGCCTGGTTCAAAGATCTTTTAGCCTAATCTTATTTTTTATATCATATTTTTTCTAATTAGTCCTGTCCAGTCTTCGTCGATGTCGTGTCCTCAGTCCTTAGTCCGTCCTTGCCCTCAGTATAATGGTGATTCTTATACTGAGGTTTTCAGTAGACTTTTCGCAGCAAGAGAGATTGGTTGCGCGGGCGAGATAAATAAATTCAAAGTGGACTGTATTTGCGGGGAAAGACAAAAATGAAATTTACACGCGGTTGACGAACGAAAAAGAAATGGAAAAACAGGAATGGGCACACTAACTTGCTGCTTGCTGCGAGATGCTGAGGTGGAGGCTGCCGGGGACGTCCCTGACTTGGATCCCTGGTTCCATTGCACGAAAACACTATTTATCCATGGAAAACACAATTATTGCGAAAGGTAGATGCGGGCGCGCGCGCGGTCATTGCAGAACTAACACAGCGTCTTCAGTTCAGCGTCTTCGTGTGTCGCTGCCCGTGAGCGACGTTTTAGATAGCGCGCAATACAGCTGTCTCGCTCTCCTTTTATGCGAGACAAGGTAGGTGCGAAAGAGAAATGGAATAAAGGGAAGCGGGGGGAGTGTCGACAACTAATTAATTAAAAACAAACATCGGCGATGCAACATAGAAAAAATAACGCGGCTACTCTTTTATCGTATACCGGCGCAACCAGAGATAATAGCATTTCACTGCATATATATCATTGTCTTTCACTATAGCACGTTAACACCACTTTTATGTCCAAGAAACCACCACTCACATAAAACAAGATAAATGCACTAGTTTTAGAGAATAATATACAGCAAGCGTCCGCACTTGTCACTCTTCCCGCCAAAAGTCATTGTCAATTTCTAAGTATAAGTTGTTTTTTTTATATATTGTATGTCAGACAAGCATACGGCAACACCTGATCAGGTGGTATCCGTAGCCTATGGACGTTTGCCCCACCAGAGGTGACCCTATAGCCTTATTTGAACTAACTAAACTAACTATCTTCACGCTGACGGGGTATTCAGAGAGGACAGATCGCCAGTCTTCGCGATCCATGCATACTTCTTTCGCTTCTTCAAGATTCATCAATCGCTTCATACACGCATTGGGTATCCGAGTACTTTTGACCTTTCCGTTTTTGAACAAATTTTTGGTTTTATTTGAACTAATTTTATTATAATAAAATTTTTATTTTTATTTTTTTTTATTATTAGACATGAAATAAATAGGTTTAATGTCGCGTGTCAAGTTAGTAGGCGAAAGTCGCATACGTAGCCTGTCAGTTGCCTGCTATTCCTCTATAGTAATAACTATAATCGTATGAGTAAAGTGTGACTCTGTGACACGATTGGTTTTATAAAATTATTGAAGCCGTCCTTTAGATAATTTGACTACCGTAAAAACACATGTGAAAACACACGAAATGTTATAAATAACTAATTGAATCGGGCGTTACATGGCGGAAATCCAGAACGATAATAAAGGAGGGGAGGAGGATCCCACCACACACCCTCGATCCGTCAATCCTAACGCAAATGGTCAAGGATAACCTCTACCAAATGTATCGGGGGAATGACGAACCGAACTCCTCAAGGAAAGGGATGTAGGATAGCTAAAAGGAAATCTTACCCTCCAGGTTGTCTGTTGTCAAAACTTTTGCAATTTTCCGCTTTTCAAGGTGGCACTTAATCGACATGTCGACTCGTGTTTCGCCTACACACGAGGCATCCTCAAGACTGCTTGACACTTGCTGTCAAGCAGTCTTGAGGATACCTCGTGTGTTTTGAAATGCATTCTGAAATGTGGTAAAATAATCATCCATTGCTTGTGTGATTTAAACAAAAGTGGAAATAATTTTTTTTTGACTTTTAGGGTTTAAGCAATGCTCACATAAGGGATGCTGTTGTAATGATCGCTAGTTTCTTCTGGATAGAGCAGCGCCTTGCACATGTTGTGAACCCTTCATTTGAAAGTCATTTGGCTAATTTTATAAATTCGCAGAGAAGGTAAAATAAATAAAATAAATATTGTGGAACACTTTTTACACAGCGCCATCTAGCACTAAGCTATAAATAAATAAAATAAATAAATAAATATCGTTGGGTCAACTCACACAACACCATCTGATTCCAAACTAATCAGAGCTTGTACTATGGTAACCAGATAACTTATAAACATACTTATATATTTCTAAATACATACATACTCGTATTATAGATAACTAACACCCAGACACATAATAAACCATTATGCTCATCACACAAAGTTTTATCCTGGGTGGGAATCGAACCCACGACCTCTTGCGTAGCAGTCGGATCCACTCCCACCGCACCACAGAGGCAATCAGCTATAAGCTTTTATTACGGGATATATACAACTGATATACATGCTACTAATATTATAAACGCGATATTTTTCGCGGGAACAAGTTTCTGTGGAAAACGGGAAAATTTCACAACGCGTGTGGAGCTGCGAGCGTCAACTAGTATTTATATATTACAAAATACGTAAATATTATACATAGGACACCCAAATATAACATCCAAACTCCGAAACCAACATTTGTAAATCACACAAATATTTGTTCCGACCCAGGAATCGAAACCGGGACCTCAGCCCGGTAGTCGCATACATTACCACTGAGCCACTGAGGTTAATGTGTAATTCCTGACACTCTTCTTTCTTTGAAGCCATGTAGGATTAGAATAATAGAATATCAGCCACACTTTTACCCCAAAAGGAGTGGCAGACGCATACTATTGGCTCCCCTTTCATTTTGTCCCATTTAACTGGTAGTTAGCCCATGGCAAGGTTGTAAAAGCGACCGTCGCAGGTTGTGGTGACCTGCCGTTGAAATTTTTCAAGCCGCCCATAACGCCTACAACTTGACTTAACGACTGAAATGTTACTGGCAAACGAGACCAATGGCTTAACGTGCCTTCCGAAGCACGGAAACGTTCGTAAATGGAAATACCACAATGCGGTCACCCATATGAGGACCTGCCAATACCACAAATCGGTCACCCATGTGATGACCAGTCATAGCGATAGCGAATACCACATAGCCAATACGGACCGCACCATATACGGACAGCAAGTCCAGAGTTTCTCTCACGGTATTTAATGCTTTCTCCAGATCCACAAAAAGCGCAGAAAACCTTCTGGCTAACCGCCAAAACTTCTCCGCAATCATGCGGAGAAAAAACACTTGATCCATGCAAGATCAAAATAATCTTTTTTAATTTGTGTACTATGGTTGTATTTACTATTTATTATTCTACAGAGTCGAGAACTTATTCTTGGAACCTTCTACACGTACCATTGTGGCTGCAGGAACCAACAGCGCTATTATAAGTCACCAGACACAGTCCAATATGCACCCTAATTCACAACGCATTACAACCCAAGATATACTTTTAATGGACTCGGGAGGACATTACTTGTGAGTTTTGTATTTACTTAACACTAACTGTACCCCACGGTTTCGCCTTCGGGTTTGATGATATACATCGAACCCCGTTGCACTCATTAAAATAAAATAAATAAAATATTGTAGGACCCCTTTCGCGCAGCGCTTTCACTATTATCACTACATATTATAAAACAAAGTACAGATTAAGTGGAAGAAGACAATTCGATGCGAGACGGGGATTGAACCTGTGACCTTTGCCTAACCAGGGCATTGTTCTAGCCACCTGAACTACCCGAATCGTATCGAATCAAGTTGAAATTCTCCACCATATTTTAAACGACATTTTAGGAGTATGTACCAGAGCCATCTATTGAGCTAATGAACAACTTGATGAACAGTGTTACAACCATTTTTAAACATTAATGCAATGGACTCCACTCAGTATATGGATAAAATTTTAAAGCAATTATTTTGCTAAATTTCTCATAAATTGTTAATAAAGTGGAAAAATGCAAATGCTTTAAAATTTTATCCAAAGAACAATAAAACAGTTTAGTCGATGCAAAAGTTATATATTATGCGCTAGCCAAAGCGTGATTGGGTGACAAATAACTAAACATCTTCACAAATTTTCGCACTTTTATTACTACTATAAGGGGGTACCAATGCGAACAAAATATTTTTAATAACATTAAATAATCCCTAGATGGCAGTAATGGTATCAAATTCAAGATTACAAAAAATATAAATCTTATTTAGCTGTTTAAAGTCCGGTAATTGATTTCTGAAATAAAAACCATGTTATAAACTGTAATATTAACATATTAAACTCGTTAATAATACAATTAATGTAGAATGCGTGAATAATTGGTTCTCGATACTGTTCATTTATGATAATAGATGGCGACGTAATAAGTTGAACAGATCTCCACCAACATCCGTCTCTCTATGCCAATAGTACCTGTAAACAAAAAGAGCATTCTATCTCTTTCGGTCGCGCTCGTCACAGCGATGCATGCTAGAATAATAATTTGTGAAAATATTGTGATATCGATCGACGAGGATTGCGCCGCAAAACTCAAGCAGTAGATAAATTCATCACAATTTCTAACAGTGTGTGGTTTGGTGGCTAATGACGAGAAGTACTCACAGTATTGCTACTGAGTCCCAAGTTCGATTCCTCATTTTTAATTTTTTTGGTTTTTGCATTTTAAAATAAATATTGTAATAACAATCATGAATACAAAAAACAACGAAAAAGTAATACTTTTTATGGTTTAATAGAAATTTACTAAATATAGTGTTTATTACGTACCAGTTTGGTAAAGTTTCATATATATATCCATCACGCCTTATCCCCGAAGGGGTGGCAGAGGCATATTATATGCCCACCTTTCACCGTGTGGATTCCTGTCCCACGTAATAGGTGGTGAGCCCATTGCCGTCTTGAAATAGACAGACGCAGGTTGTGGCTACCTGCTGTTGAAATTTTTCAAGGCCCATAAGGCCTTCAACCAGGCTTAACGACGGCCATTTTACTGGTAAAGTTTCATTGAAAAAAAAAATGACTATCATTGCCTTTCTGGCCCACTTAATTTTTTTTTTTGATTGCAGAAATAAACAGTTTTTTTTATTTCAAAACGCGATGTGGCATCTAAACTTTATAATCAAAACAAATCAAGTGATCCGATCCGCCAAAGTAAACGATAAAGTACTTAAAATAAAGTTCAAAATAGAAGCGCGTAATAACTGTCGGTCTCTGACAACCTAATAATATGGTTCAAAGTGGTCTGACCGCCGGCACTACTCTTACGTCATAATATAGCGTTGCATCGTATACGATACATTGCGCTTTGAAAAGTTAAAAATATAAAAAAGCTAGTTGACGGCCGCGGCTCCGCTCGCGTAATGGGATCTTGTTCCCGTGTGAAAGAGTAACAAACATAATATACAAATCTTTCCACTTTATAATATTTATATCTTAAAATATTTATATTAAAATAGTTGACGCCCGCGGCTTCGCCCACGTAGACAAGTTTTCTCGTTCCCGTTTCCCACAGGAACTTGTTCCCGGGATAAAAAGTAGTCTATGTGATATTCTGATGTATAAGCTATATTATTGTAAAGTTTCATTCATCCGTTCAGTAGTTTTTACGTGAAAGAGTAACAAACATCCATACAAACTTTCGCATTTATAATATTATTAAGATTAAGATAATCGTAATCTATCTAGGTACTTTCTTTTATTTTGTTTTCATCTATACTAATATTATAAAGCTGAAGAGTTTGTTTATTTGTTTGTTTGTTTGGTTGAACGCGCAAATCTCAGGAACTACTGGTCGGATTTTAAAAATTATTTTTGTGTTAGATAGCCCATTTATCGAGAAAGCTATATATCACGCTACTACTCTGGGGAGCGGAGCAGTAATAAATGTCGATAAATCGGGAAATTTTTTATGCATTATTGTAGGATTTATAAGCGACGGGATTAAATAGGTGCGACGGGAGTTCGACGTATGTCACTGGCGTAGCCGTGGAGGGTTTTCTAGTTATAAATATATAACTGTGCCCTACACTCCAGGACGATCATGAATCCTCAACTCTGGAGCTTGGCTTGTGGACTTTAGTCCCGGTTACTGTGGCCTGGACTCTGGTCCCCAGGTCCTGGAATTTAAATTGAGGGCCCTAGACAAGACTCTGAACCTCAACCCTCAGAGCCTGGTCAGTGGACCTTAGGCTTTGAACTGAGGTCCCTAGACCCCTGGTTTCGGTCTCTGTAGCCTGCACTGTAGACATCAGGTATATATATCTTACAGTCTAAACCCCGAGATCTCGACCATAGACTTATCTACCCCGTGCCAGGGGCTATAGACATCCATTGACTCTAGACAGTTGACCTTGACCTCAGGATCTAAGTTCTCGGGGCCCTACCGGCTCTAAGCCCACAAACTCAGATTCTAGCCCAGAAGCCTGGATTGGACTCTGGAATCTTGACTCAGGAATCTTGACTCAGGACCCTGGACCCCGGATCTCGGGAACAGGATCATGAACCCTGGGCCCTTAACCTTGGATCCTAACCCCTGTACTGTGAGGTCTCTAGAGCCTCTACTGCGAACCCTCGGTGGAGAACCCAAACCTAAGACCCAACCCCTTTTTTTATTTTTCGTGTGGAAATCCTCCTACCGACTAAAACCACACGTTTCCCTTCATCTGTCTATAGCCAAGAGTCCCGGGTGAGCCCTCGGAAGGATAGCCCCAGGGCTCCTGACACAAGACCCAACCCTTGACTTTAAACAGAGGATCTGGAGTAGCTGACCTTGGACTCTCGATCTACGACACAGAAGCCGGAATTCGGGATTCCAGACCCCGGGTCAGGAATGTGCTCTACGTCCTCGAACTTGGATCCTGGCCCCTGAACATTCATGAACCCTGGAATGGGTTTAAAATGTTTATTTTAGAAGTTCCTATGGCCACCTTCCGGTGTCCTCAACAAACAATCTCCATGGGAATTACAAATGGTCACTTACAATTACCTACGTAACTAAAACACATCGAATTAACTAGCTCTAGTTTTATAATATTAGTACCTATAGATAAAATATCCAAACAAGTAAAACCCCATTGATCGCTTTATAACATAACTTTTATATCATGGCCCCAAACGTAAAGAACAGAATATTGATAACGTCAATTCGCTAGAAAAAGCATACGGCAGAGTATTTTTGTTTATAGTGACATCTAGTGTAGTGTAGTAGATAATAGGAATAGTTTGCCAAAACATTGTCGCCATCTATATACAAACTCCCGTAGTGCCTGCCTGCTTGGAAAGTTAAGGCCGTAACCATTTTTTGTTCCTGTTCGTGCATCTGTATAAGAATTATATTATATTATCTGTGCTACTATAGATTAATAGTTTTTTTTTAAAGTTTACTTAATTCTGAATTTAAAATGTCATTGTATTTAGGGATGGCACAACACACTTAACCAGAACACGACACATGGGTAACTGTACTGAAGCCCAACGTCGAGCGTTTACTCATGTGTTGAAAGGAAACATCCAACTAGCGACCTCTGTGATGCCAATGGGAACGAAGGTAAGGCAGAATGATGAATAAGCTTTTGCTTACAGATTAAAAGTACCTTCTGTCAGGTAAGTTTACCTGACAGAAAGTACGTTTAGATTATGCTATCGGGGCTTTTTGGCGCCAACATAAAAAAATGGCGCTCAGTTACCGTAGATATATTATTTTCTAGAACTTGATAAGTATAATTCGTGTATCTAGACAAAAAGAATTTAAAAATGTGCATAGCAATGGAAAGTGATATGTTGTCCTGAACAACAGTAACTTTTTGTGTTAGTGGACGCTATACAGGGACACAGACCTTAGGACCGGACTTAACATAAACATAGGACAGGACTAAAAGGGTTACAAAGTTATCGAGAGTGGTGTTTCCCACTCATTCTCTATCTCATTTGAGCACCTCTTCTCTCTTATTCTACTAACTGTATTTCCAGTTGCTTCTAAAGACTACCTGGATTTGGAGCCTGAAGTCCATTTATAAGTTCCAGAGTTTAGCATTTTATTTTCGGCATTGTTGGAAGTCAAGTAAACAATTTCACTAAAATCTGTTGACGAGAGATTTTTGACACCTTTTTATTAGATTGACATTCGACCAAGACTAAATAAATGCTTGACTAATGATATAATATACTGCCTCTTTTTTTATTCTTTATCACACATCAAAAATACAGTGTAACATAAATATAGTACAAATATAATGCTGTTCAACGGCGAGGCTTCTTCATCTTAATTATAAATGCTTTCCCTTTTGCTTCCAAGCCGCTGTACCTATATTTAGAGACTGGGGTCTTTATTTTATTGAAGTGAAAACTTCTTTTAGCGCTGTACGCATATTTTTAGATCAAATAAAATCTCTGGACTCGCGATACCGTTACGAGACGCAGCTATAGTGTGTGCATATATGCATATACATATAGCAGACCGCGAACGCGGATCTAGATCTAGATAAATAAATGTCTGTCGGCACTCTCTAAGTGCAACCCGTATTTTTTTTATTGCTAAGAGTACCTATCCAACTCTGTAAAAGAACCTGCGTCTTTGTCTCGACCGTTAGTCGGCAGGTGCACCGCTAGCAAAAGAGGTCGATTTGGCCTCCGATATCTCGATGGAATTCCTTACACAGTCACAAAGCATCTTTGGCTCCTTATAAAGGGTTTGACAAACGTATTTTATTTTAAATGCCAACTAAATCTCCAAAAAAAAAATACGAGGAAAAGAGTGTTTAAATTCTTTTATATTTCAAAAATTGGCTGAAATATATCAAAGTGCGTATTACGCGGGAGACCGCATACGTCACAACCCTGCTCATTTAACAGTCGCGCTCTCGTTCGCACCCGAACGCCGCGCCGCGCCTTGTCGCAGTCTGTGATGTCATAATGGGCGCGCTAATCTCAAAAATTCAAAAAAGGACTAAAACTTTTCGTCGTTATAACTCTGAAAATACTGCATGTATTGAAGTGAAATAAACTAATGTAATGTAGAGGCATAGATACGCTCCTACGCTGTATTTGACAGTAATATTTTAACCCTTTTGTGATCTCCATTGTCCAGGGTCACACCATTGACGTCTTAGCCAGAAAATTCGTCTGGGACCTCGGTATGGACTACCCTCATGAAACTGGCAATGGCGTGGGACACTTTCTTCGCATCCACGATTTGCCCGCCAAGATACAAAGCTCGGTAACACCAAACGACCCTGGGATTACCCCAAATATGATTTACAGTAATGGTAAGTGCTATTTTTTAAACTTGCTTGAATTCTTACTTTGCGCTTAAATTATGTTTAAGCGGTGTTTGATGAAGTTAGCCGTGATTATGTGACCAATTGTAGCATATCTGTGGTATCGTCTCGAGTCGGACTCGAACCAACAGGGTCTCACTTGCCAGGGTGCTGCTTAACCGACAAGCTACCGAGTACACTTAAAACTGTTCACCCATTCAGTCTTAAGGCGCCATCTACCGGCCTTTTACACAGTGAGAATGTATAGAATTAAGGTTAATTTTTTTTTAATTTATTTAATAATTAATTAATGATAATTTCCTAATTCAAAAAGTTAAAAACGAAGTACTTGGTATACCTTTCTGTAAAATTTGACATATATATATTTAACAACATGGTTATTTGTTCTATTTTTGAAATATATTGACATTTTGACATAAAATTGTTGAGAAATAGCTGAGTAGCTCGATAGGTGGCTCTGATCATACTCTTAGAATGACGATTAAAATATGGTGAAGAATTTCAACTTGGTTCGATGCGATTCGGGTGGTTCAGTGGCTAGAACATTGCCCTGGTTAGGCAAAGGTCACGGGTTCAATCCCCGTCTCGTATCGAATCTTCTTTTTTCATTGTATTAAAAATTAGACCAAGACAATTGTTTTGTGATGTGTGGACGTATTTATAATGCCATTCCGGGAAACTTAAAACAGCACCCAACCAAAACTTTTTCAAAAAGACTAAAGGACTGGTTGTTACTTCACCGTTTTTACACGGTGAAAGCATTTTTTGAATACAAAATTAAATAAAAGTTTAGATAATTATGTATTGTAATTTAATATAATATTGACATTACCTTAATTTAAATCTATTGACATTGAATTTTTGTTATTTTTTTTGTTTTTTACAATTAATCAAACTAAATGTTGTCCTTATAAATTATAATTCTGTGAAAAACTGTCCCGTGTTAACTGTCCTATAATTTTATTGACAATGGAAATATTGTTAAAAAAATCAATTAATTGTTAAAATTTGTATGCCGAAACTGGCGAATGGTGAAGATCTACTGTTTTTTTATACCATCTTAAATTGTACCACCTTTCTGGCAAATAAAGATATTATTATTATTTCCTTTATTTATTATATACACATAAAAATTACATTTTTAAATAAATTATACATATTAAAAATCTATTTAAAAATATAAAAAATAGTATCCCGCCGGCATCGGGTACAGGGACCAAGCTACCGGTGGTTAGGGCTGCAGAGACAAGAACTTCCGCACAATACGTGCCGTGCCCAGAAGAACCGCCTTCTGCATCAAGCCCTTGACCCAACTGCCTAACGCGAGCCTCTTGAGATGTTGGTCGAGGCTCTTGGCAATCAGACCATGTGCCGATACAACTATCGGAACAATAATCGCTGAATCCACATCCCACATGTCGACAATCTCGTGAGCAAGGTCCAAATATTTTATTTCTTTATCCTTTTCGGCTTTTACGAGATTCTCGTCATTTTTTTTTTTTTTTTTTTTTTTTGATGAAATATTTATTTATTACATCATAATTATATATTACAATCTAGCTGTAAAGCTAATAAGTAACTTAGTTTTAACTTAATTTGCTAAATACCTAAGTGTTAAGAATGTGTCCATTGGCACTTTTCTTATTGTCTTTATTGAAGCGGAGAGTCACTTTCTTCATGTGTACTCTGGGCACTCACTTGTTGTTGTAGCACTCACTGCACTATTATTAATACTAACTAAACTAATTCAAATGGTTTATTCCTTTTTAACCTTCGTACTAGGTCCGTGGTGTCGAGCAGCTGGATAGCTTCGACATTCACATGTTGATGAAGCCTTTGTTGATGTGCTTCGGCGTATCTTTTTACAACTTTAGCAACAAGGTCCACCCCTAAATCTCGGTGGATATCCTCGTTTCTGATATACCAAGGAGCGTTTACTATACTCCTTAGTATTTTATTTTGAAATCGTTGAATTATTTGTACATTCGTTTGTTTGGTACAACCCCAAAGCTGTATACCATATGTCCATACAGGCATGAGAACTTGCTTGTACAAAAGTACTTTGTTATGCACTGATAAAGTGGAATGCGTCATGTGGAATGTTTATATCAACGATTAATGCGAGGCGTTCTGACCGATCTATTACCACTATATCAGGCTTATTGGCTACAATAGTCCTGTCAGTGATAATAGATCGGTCCCAGTACAATGTGACACGACCATTTTCTAGAACTGGGTCGGGTACATACCTATAATACGGTACCTCTGAATCAACAAGGTTATATTTCAGTGCAAGTTGCTGATGGACAATCCTGGCTACTTGGTTGTGCCTATGCAAATACTCGCCGTTGGCAAGACGAGAACAACCAGATATTATATGTCTAGGAGATTCACCAGGTAGGTGGCATGCCCGACATATGTCAACCGTACCATCTCTCAGAATATACTTCCGATAGTTATTCGTCATTACAACTTCATCAGTAATTGCACAGACAAAACCCTCGGTTTCGCCAAATAAATCACCGAACCGTAGCCAGGAGACAGATGCTAATAAATCTACATCGGGCCTATGTAAAGCCCGATAAAACCGTCCATGCAGTTCCTTACTCTGCCATATCTCCTTGCGATCGTCAGTACTTAGTATTAGTGGTTTGCGCCAGTTCTCTTTGGCAAGAGCGAGTGGGGTCAGTCCGTTATCTACTGTCACCATATCCTTATGCATACCCACGTCAGTACGAAGAAAATATTCTCTAAGGTTGCATATCTCACGGTTATGCAAAGTCTTGGCGTTTAAAAAGCCGCGACCTCCACATTTCAGTGGGATATACAACCTCATTATGGACGAACGCGGGTGATGCATCCGATATGATGTCAATAACGAACGGACTTTCCTATCCAGGGATTCTAACTCTGTTTGAGTCCACCTAAGTATGCCGAAGGAGTATACTAAGACTGGCATGGCCCACCCGTTGATAGCGCGCACCTTGTTTCCGCCTGATAAAAGACTTTTTAGTACCTTTTTCAGGCGGCCCAAGAAGCGATCCTGCAACGAACGTTTCATGTCATTCTCAGTAATACCCAATACTTGCGACATACCCAGATATTTATAGGTTTCAGTCGCGGAAAGGTACCTAAGTTTTGTGAAATCTGAAAGTTGTACTCCTTCAGATTCCACAATTCGTCCCTTCTTAACATGCATGACAGCACACTTATCTACACCAAACTCCATTTTGATTGACTTACTAAAGGTTATAGTGACCTTTAGTAACTCATTCAAATGAGATTCGGTGGAGGCAAATAATTTTAAATCATCCATGTAAAGAAGATGCGACACAACTTGACCTCCTCTCCGAAACTGATAGCCCAGCCCTGAATTCTCCAGTAAAGTACTGAGAGGATTCAGTGCCAGACAAAACCATAAGGGACTCAAACTGTCACCCTGAAATATACCCCTTTCGATCTTTACAGGTTCACCATTCCCAAGAACCTGACGACACCCTGGATAAACAAGAGCCGTTTTTCATTGCTCCATACATGCTTTCAAGAAGGTGCGTAGAGTTGTATCAACTTTATACAACTCTAACACCCTCAACAACCACGTATGAGGCACAGAGTCATAGGCCTTCTTGTAATCAATCCAGCATGTTGCCAGATTTCTTCGGTTACGGCGGACCTGCTGTTTAATGGCCATGTCAAGAATAAGGAGTTCCTTAGTACCTCGTGACCCACTTCTACATCCGTTTTGAGAGTTGGACATTATAGAATTATTTTCAATGTGAGTTCTTAATTTCACTCTCAAAATGGACGTGAGAAGCTTATAGACCGTAGGTAAACAAGTAATTGGTCTATAATTTTTAGGGTCCGTAGTACTACCTGATTTATAAAGGAGGTGAGTGATGCCTGAAGTCATAAAAGATGGCAGCAACCCAGATTCAAGTGATGTTTGAAAGCGAGATGCCAAACAGTCATGTGAGCTATGGAACCATTTAAGCCAAAAATTGTGCAGTCCGTCCGGCCCAGGTGACTTCCAATTGGGTAAAGAACGAACTGCACTGGCAACGTCATCAAATGTTATTATTATTGGTTCCATACTTTGTATTCACATGAAAATCTGACATCCCGCATCCACTCATCCTCTGTATGACTAACAGGTGCCGACCAAATACTTAGCCAAAACGTGTTTGTGGCTTCAGCATCAGGTAGACACATGTCAGTCACACGAAAATCAGGCTGCTCCCATCTTCTATACACCCACCTCTCATCTTTTTGGAACGAACGATTCTGAGTATAGCGATCCGTTCTCTTCTTGTATCGTCGTATACGATTTGCCCACGCATAAATTTTCTGCTTCAGGTGGTCAATACGTTCCGTGACCCGTAAAGAGTATTCGCAAGGACTAATATCAGTCCCCGCGAATGCCCGAGTCACTAAACGCATTACTTTCGGGCGTGTATTACCAGCACAGCTTGCCAATGAGCACCCTAGTCTCGGCGATACGACGCTCAATTCTGCATTGCCAAGCTGGAACAGATTTTGGTCGAATAGCTGATTCAACTTGTGTAAATTTAACACCAGCTACCCGACAAACCGCAACAGCCGCACAATACAGAATTGAGTGTGCATCACTTAAATCTATACAAGTATCAAAATAGCTTGCTAGAACCGAGTCCAGAGCACACACCAGCGCTATATTCTTTTTATGCGTAGGCAACCGCGGTAGACGTGGACAATACTCAGGATCAGATCAATATTATTATTATTATTATTATTATAGATGACTCCCACAGCTTTGCCCGTGGAATATTTAGACCTCCCGTCGCACCTATGTCATCCCGTCACTTATAAATTCTATAATGATGCATAAAAATTTGCCCGATTTGTCGACGTTTAGGACTACTGCTCTGCTCCCCAGTGCAGTAGCGTAATAAACAATAGCCTTCATCGATAAATGGGCTATGTAACACAAAACGAATTTTTCAAATCCCACCAGTAGTTCCTGAGATTAGCGCGTTCAACCAAATAAACAAACAAACTCTTCAGCTTTATAATATTAGTATAGATTATGTGAAATTTTATCCACCGTTTTTCTCGTAATTTTTTTGTAGATTAATTTGGTATTTAAAGTCAAAAATGTTTGTTAGACCCATTGGAAAGAAAGTATCTCTACTCGTACTGCTTTTCTTTGCAAAGCGACGATAAGATACGATTTCCGCCAAATCAAAATGCGTCACTCACCTATTTTCCACGGATCTTTATTTACAGGACCAGGTTACTATGTCGTTGGTGAATTTGGAATCCGCCACCAAGACATGTTACAAACTATACTAGTCAATAACAACACCGATCATCCCCTGGTAAGTATTCTCTCTACAAGCTCATTTGTAAAGCACCAGCAACCTGCTAGGAGTAGATAGCCAAGGTCATAACCAACAACGTTTGTTTTGTTCTACCACTTTTGGCAATTCTTCACACAGCGAGTACTATCGTACATTGAAACTTCGAGCTTCGTCATAGGTTTTCGCTCTTGGATTCGCTTAAAAGAACTCCTTGGTCTCTTTTTCGTCACGTACTGCATGCTTCGATGAACAATGGATGTGCGCGCATCAATGCGGTTGAAAAAGGGTCACAGTCAAAGGAGTTATGACCGGTTCCACCCCTATCCTCTGCTATTTTCACGAGTTGTGTATTACTGTAATTCAATCAAAACATTAAATTAAAGTAGACTATGAAAAAAAAAATTCGAAAATTAAAAAAGGAAAATTCAAAATCGAAAAAACAATCGTAGTACGTGTTTTTATGATGTTAGCTACCTAGTCCTAGCAGGTTGCTGGTGTTTTACAAATGACCCTGTGACTAGATTAAATTAAAAAGGCTACCCTACGCTATAAAATGAACCAACCCAACAAAAAACCGTATTAAACCCAAATACGATATGTCTGCTGTGAGTATTCAAAGAGTCGGGTTCTCTGGAGACCATACAGTAGCATCACGCCGAAGTTATCAATTAATTGTCATATAACGATTACACTGGCACACACACAATCGTAGAACGTGTTTTTATGATGTTAGCTACCTAGTCCTAGCAGGTTGCTGGTGTTTTACAAATGACCCTGTGACTAGATTAAATTAAAAAGGCGGGTAGAAGTAGGACGCTATAAAATGAACCAACCCAACAAAAAACCGTATTAAACGAGTATTCAAAGAGTCAGGTTCTCTGGAGACCATACAGTACCATCACGCCGAATTTATCAATTAATTGTCATATAACGATTACACTGGCACACACACAATCGTAGAACGTGTTTTTATGATGTTAGCTACCTAACATTTGTTTTAAACTAACACGCGTTGAACACATAATTTTGTATTGAACGGGATTTCGCGCGACACTATATAACAACTAAAAGGTTAGTATACCTTTTTATTCCTCGACGTTTCGACAGGGTTGCACCTGTCGTGGTCCCGAGGCAACTGATGCACGTAGGCTGGAGCGACCGCTATGCACCGAGAGTTTTAATGTACCCTCGGAATTGTTATTTTTTGGAAACACACGACACACAACACTGACCGTATCCGCGGACGCGTTCACTGATCTATTGCGGGACTTTAACGAGAAACGTCGAGGAATAAAAAGGTATACTGACCTTTTAGTTGTTATATAGTGCCGCGCGAAATCCCGTTCAATACAAAATTATGTGTTCAACGCGTGTTAGTTTAAAACAAATCAAAAAGCTTCAAAAATAAAACACCTAGAATGTCTCCGTCGGGTACAGTTAGAAACGTCAATTACATTTCTTGTTAAGTGCCGTAATAATAACTTACTGCCTACGTGTGTACATATAAAACCGCGTAAAGATATTCCATCTTCGGAGAAAATTCTACGCAATGCTAGTGAGCGACTGCTAAAACAATTGATTAGGAACAAGCGGTTTAAATTAGAGTGCATTAACGGTGATCTGTTTAAGTTACATCAGAAGTGCAGTGCTTTGTTTAGTTACAGTGATTTTGATTTGTGTGACCGAGTGACGTTTTATCAGGCGGAACGTATTGCGGAGCAATATGCGGTGACACACGAGCGGAAATTCGCGAAACCATCGCGGTTCGCCGGTAAGAGGCCGCATGCACTTAGTAACGCGGATACAGTAGTTAACATTTCGGACACAGTGCTAGATGAAGCTGCTGTATCAATACTGGGAATGGGACTGAATTTCGCAGTAACACCGAAGAGAATACCCGTAGAAAAAATCATAGGTAGTGTGGAAGAGGTGATATGCCGTAATAAAATACCGTTAAACGAAGCTGAAATTTTAAAACAAGACGTATCAGTTATATTACGGAAAGCCCCGTTACCCCAGTCGAACGTCACACCCGAAGAGCGGAGAGCACTGAAAGATCTCCATGCAAATGAGGATATTCTGGTGCTAAAGGCCGATAAAGGGAACGCCATGGTAGTGATGAATACAAAAGACTACCATAATAAGGTACTTACTCTTCTTAGCGATACCTCTGTGTATAAACCGGTTTCATATGACCCCACAGCGAGAGTAACTAGAAAAACAAGGGAACTGTTAAAAGCGAACAGAGATCTTTTCACGGAAGATGACCACATGATGCTTGATAGACCTAAAATCAATATACCACCAAAACTATACGGACTGCCAAAAATACACAAAACCAACGTACCATTGCGACCAATAGTAAGTCAGATTAGCTCTCCTACTTACAATTTGGCTAGGCACGTTGCAACGGTACTCCAATCCTTGGTAGGAAACACTTTATCTTACGTGAAGGACTCCCGTCATTTTGTAGAAATCTTGAAGAGCGTTAAGTTGGAACCAAGTGATATAATGGTGAGTTTTGACGTCCAGTCATTGTTTACCAATGTTCCATTAGACGAGTGCTTGGATATAGTGGAGAAACGATTGGGGGATGGCGAGATGCCAAAACAATATATCGTCTTGCTGAAGCATTGTTTAGATGGCAACTACATTGTCTACAATGGACAGTATTACCTCCAAATAGATGGCGTTGCAATGGGTAGCCCTGTTGCACCTGTTGTAGCTAATATGTGGATGGAGTACTTTGAGCAGAACGCCATGAGTCATAACTCAGAAGCAGTTATGTTGTGGAAAAGATATGTAGACGACATCTTTTGTATATTCAGAGGCAACGAAAGCGAAGCAAGACAATATTTAGAATATCTAAACTCAATTCACCCAAAAACGAATTTTACAGTAGAGATACAAAAAGACAGGCGGCTCCCGTTTCTCGATGTCCTCGTCGAAACACTTCATGACGGTACGCTCTCGCACTCTGTTTACAGAAAGCCCACACACACAGACCGGTATCTTAATGCCTCCTCACACCATCATCCTAGACAGTTGGTATCCGTCATAACGTCGCTTGTCAACAGAGCTCATAATCTGTGTGATCCAGAGCACCTTGGAGCGGAACTTACACACATAACAAGAGTTCTGGAAAGGAATGGCTATAGGGTCAATAAGCCGAAGAAGCGGCAGCATAGACCAAAGGTAAGGCCGAAGGGAGTAGATCGACAGCCAGCGTTTCTACCGTACATAAGAGGGGCTACGGATAAAATTGGAGCCGTATTAAATAGATTCTCCATTAAGTCGGTATATGTTCCAGCCACCAAAGTAGCAAACGTGATACGGACTCCTAAGGATGTAGTTCCATTTCAGACACCAGGGGTTTATAAAATTGACTGTAGCTGTGGAAGCTCATACATCGGCCAAACAAAAAGAACCATTGCCGAAAGGGTCAGGGAGCACATAGCTGCAGTTAAAAACCTGCGAACAAATAAATCCGCGATTGCCGAGCACTTACTGAATGAGGGACCCAATCATTGGATTGAGCTACATACGCCAAAAGTCCTGTCAACTGACCGACATTACTACCCAAGGATGGTTCGGGAAGCAATAGAAATAAAAAAGCACAAAACTTTCAACAGGGAAGACGGATATAAGCTTTTTACATCTTGGAATCCGATAATTAATACCTTAAAGTCCCGCAATAGATCAGTGAACGCGTCCGCGGATACGGTCAGTGTTGTGTGTCGTGTGTTTCCAAAAAATAACAATTCCGAGGGTACATTAAAAACTATCGGTGCATAGCGGTCGCTCCAGCCTACGTGCATCAGTTGCCTCGGGACCACGACAGGTGCAACCCTGTCGAAACGTCGAGGAATAAAAAGGTATACTAACCATTTAGTTGTTATATAGTTAGCTACCTAGTCCTAGTAGATTGCTGGTGTTTTACAAATGACCCTGTGACTAGATTCAAAGAGTCGGGTTCTCTGGAGACCATACAGTAGCATCACGCCGAAGTTATCAATTAATTGTCATATTACGATTACACTGGCACGATACGAAATGTCTGCTGTGAGTATTCAAAGAGTCGGGTTCTCTGGAGACCATACAGTAGCATCACGCCGAAGTTATCGATTAATTGTCATATATCGATTACACTGGCACGAGTTAAGCACTTAATCGAGTAATCAGACGCCATGAATGCCTTACATCAAAATTGAAAAAGAGCTGATACTACTACTTTTTTTTTTTAAATTAAACTTGTATTTTTTTATTCATTTGAACAGGCTGCCGGTTTAATTGGTGACTTCTCTGGCGAAGGCATCGTTGGTTTCGAGACGCTAACCTTGGTACCTCACCAGACTTCCTGTATTGATGTGAAACTATTAAGTGATTTTGAGGTAAGATCTAAGATTAAAAAGAAGTGTGTATGTACTTATGTACACGCGTTAGAAGTTATTCTTCTTTGGGGTAACAAGATAAAAATCATTTTAAAAATTTTTCTTTCACCGTAAAAAAAACTAAAATGTTGACAATAGCTAACTTCAGGATGTTTGAAAACTACTTTAAAAATAGTTATAAGTTGTCATGGAAAGACTTGACTTAACTTCAGGGTGTCGGTTTTTTGTGCATTGTATAAATTTACTTTAATCATTTTCTCCAACACGCTAAAAGAAGTTTTTATTATTTCATAAAAAACTTAAAATGTAATTGTAAATAAAATTTATTATTTTTAATGTATTAATAAGTTAAAAGTAATAAATTTTATATTAACTCTACGATGAATATTAGCCATGTAACGCCTGAATCGATTAGTTAATTAAAATCTAGGTCTATAACTTAAATCGCAACTCATACAACTATCATATTCTGTTGTGTGCCCTCTTTAGCGCTGATAGTTAGGGCTCCCATGCAACCCAACAGCTCCACCCTCCCCTTTCCATTGCTGAACAACACGTGCGGGGCAGAGATGTCTTTCACACTGTGAACACAAGTTCGTGCCCAGAACCGAAAGATTTCGTAAGTCTTTCTTATGTCGCACCATAAAAGTATATAACTCTCTGCAGGCACACGTGTTTACTTCTCTTTAAATCTTGGATCCTTTAAGAGAAGCGTGAAATGGCATATTTCTGAGAACCCTGTAGCCCTGTAGGTTGAAATAATCCCTCAATCACGGGTCTTAGCTTACCATCAAGCGGGCAACGCCATTTTGACGAACCAAATATAAAAAAAACCTGATGCTTCTTAAAGTTTGGTCGTACAACGCCACGTATGGAACGGGAGACAATTAAAAGTTCTGCTGTCAGGTGATACCTTACTTTATGATTAAAATGAAATAATCACATTTGATACAGGACAAAAGTGTAGACAATAGATTTTTTATGAACATAAAGTTTATACTTAGTCGCAAGCAAAAATTGTGTGTCAAAAACTGTCAACAAATTCTTGGGGCATCTATGTTTAAGGCTCAAACATACATTACTTAACAGCTGGTATGATGTGCAAAGCGCCACACCCATCCATTTTCACTGGTTTACAAATATAATAAAACACCTCTAACACTGGATATACTTTATTCGGTATCTTCCAAATGCACTATAATCCCTATTCAACTACTTATACTTAATTGTACTGCCTACCCTTGATAATAATAACCCAGATCACTCGCGTTATTCTAAGCGTGTTACTTCCAACAAATCGCCCAAACGAATGCCCCAATCGATCCTCCGAAATGTGCCAGGTAAGAAACACCACACCACTCCGTCGGTGTGGCCAGCACAAAAACTAAATTATCCTCAATCGAAATATATCAATATTAACAAAAAAAAAAAACTTAACTATCTTCACGCTGTATCCCTGACGGGGTAGTCAGAGAGGACAGATCGCCAGGCTTCGCGATCCATGCATACTTCTTTCGCTTCTTCGAGATTCATCAATCGCTTCATACACGCACGTCTGGGTATCCGAGTACTTTTGACCTTTCCGTTTTTGAGCAATCTGCTCACGTGGTCTTCATATGTAAGTCTCGGCCTTCCCTGACTCCTTCTACCCTCTACTTTTGAACAATATATATTCTTCGTCAATCGTTCCTCACTCATTCGTTGGACGTGTCCAAACCAACGGAGCACGCCTTTTATATCAATATTTAGTTTATAATTATGTTTGTTATTGTGTAATGTAATTAAAAGTAAACCTAACACAAAGCAAAAGTCTAAAAGGTGTCTCCTTGCATATTATCATTCAACCGCTTTGCTCAAGTACCAAATCAAACCAAAACTGTTATTTTTTTACAGATTAAGTATCTGAATGACTACCACGTAAAAATCAATGCCACTATCGGCCCCATTCTGCTGCAGCATCAATTGTGGCGCGAACATGCTTGGCTAGTTAAGGAATGCGCGCCAATCAGCAGTGCGACCGCCATCTTGATGAAAGCAGCACCAACATTAACGGCAATCTGTGTTATTGGTTTATGGTTCAGAATATAATTTATAATTTACTTTTATGTTTTTTTTTATCGCCTCAATTTTTTTTGCTTACCTTTCACTTGTTACATGTGGTAAAATGACGGCGCTCGCATCAGCTGATCGTGTGGTGTCTTGCGTTGCCCATTACAATTCAATTAATGTCATATACTAGAACTAAAGATAAATTTAATATTATTAATGTGACCATAGGTTCGGAACGCGGCCCAAATGAGAAGAACCGGCAAGAAACTGAGAAGGCTTTTTAAGGCCTATTTAAAAATTTATAATATTTCACGAAGCCAGCTAATCATTTCCAGACGTCCCTGTCCTGTAAATAGTCTTTAATGCGTAATAGCTTTTTTAAAAAAACCTGAAATCGCTCTTAGCCCCGCTGACTCAGTGTTCTTTAAACGATCACTGCGTTAAGCAACATTCGCTATAGGTGGTCCTTGGATGGGTGACCGTTCGACCGGCGTTTCCGTGCTTCGGAAGGCACGTTAAGCTGTTGGTCCCGGTTGCCAGTAAAATGGCAGTCGTTTAGTCTGGCTGAAGGCACTATGGGCGGCTTAAAAAATTTCAACAGCAGGTCGCCACAGCCTGCGTCTGTCCATTTCAACACTGCAATGGGCTCACCACCTGTTACGTGGGACTCACTACCTGTTTGGGGATAAAGGCGTGACAATATTTATGGATGTATGTTTAATTTTATTGAATGGCAATTCTCTAAAGTCACAGGGAAGCTTGTTGTAAAAGCGTATACAGTAAATACCCTGTATTTTTATTTTACTCGGAGGGATACTCTGGGCCCCAAATTATAAATAGCACGCACTGCCCGCTTTTGAAGAACAAAAATATTGTTTAAATCCGCAGCATTCCCCCAGAGGAATACTGTAAGACATTTACTAAGAAAATTGCTGAAGTAAGCCATTCGAGATGTATCCCCATCTGCTAGAGTCCTGATCTTTTTTACAGCGTATGCAGCCGAACTTAACCTAGAGGCCAACTTTTCTATGTGTTGGCCTCACTGCAATATGGCCTAGGAAAACAGTTGATTCCACAAACTCTAACACTTTGTAACAATCCTAAATGTAATGATTTCCTAAACGGGACCTAATCGTGACAATCCAGCGAAATGATTGCTAACCTAACTAAACTAAACTAATCGATCGCTAAGAACTATCCACTTAATAACTTGATCCTATAGTAATAATTATCGCTTAAACACTAAATTGGCCTGTGATCGTATAGTGGTTAGATATGACCCTAGTTATGTTCCGTAACGCCCTAGATTCTATAAGAGTTTAGACAGAGTTGATGTGCAATCTAGACATTTACGTACCTAAAATAAAATAACTAAACCTATTTTCTAATAATGACAAATTCTTAGTCGATTATATCTAATATGGTGGTAATAATATCGGCACTAATTTCGACGAATTGTACTTGGCGGTTATATTTGGAATTCATACTACAACGATGGCAAATAAGACAAATAGATTTTATCACGTAGATATTCTTGTAGGTCTTTCTCTTTGAACACAATGTCTCTAATATGGTTTTCACGAATTGTTATTTCCGAAGACAAAGGTTTTGTTCTTTTGTATCAACATCACTTTCAAAAGGAAATTACAAAAATATGGTAAATTACTATTTTCTACTCCTGTGGGTTCTTCGGTGTCAGTCTCACTTTTGGAGCGAAATTACAATAAAGTGGTAAAAACTCACACACGGTGGCTAACATCCAACATTAATTAACCTCCCTCATCATTAGTGTGATACTAGACTCTGTTATAAGGTCTGTAACACCTCCGTGATGACCGGCATAAAAACTAATAAGAATTTTGAAAGATTTCCAATAGGCTTATAAAACTCGCCCTTTTTATATACAACGAACTCCTGAATAGGAAGTTTTGTACGGATCTATTATTTCGTAGCACTTGGTTAATTATACTTTTCTATGATTTCTACAATCTCTAGAGTGGTTTGATGAAACAAAAGTCAAATATAAAATCAAGTTTGGTGATGATATAGTAAGATTAATGATGATATACTTAGGATAAAATGTTAAAATGCAGTCTATGATTCGACTCAGCCAACAGTAATACACAACAAGAATACTGTAGTGGTAATTATATGATTGTTACTAAAAACTTGGTTCTATTCAACACACTCAGCGAAATAGTATATTGAAACCCATTAGGCAATTGTCATTTGACCGTGTCGAAGTGTAATAGAGTCCCTGGGTTAGCGGACACCTATTAAATGGAGACAACCGCACCCGGCCAAGAATGAATTCTAATATACAATCCCCAGAATAGGGAGTTCCTTGAGACGCTGATAGAATTATCAAAAGATTGATATTTATCGTGACGGTTACTATTCAGTAATTAGTCGATTGACTTGGACTGAGTCAAATGTTTGATACAATTCAAAATTTATCAAGGTTTGCAAATAAGCTAATTAGCTAGGTAGTTTAGCATTCACAGAACTAATTCAGTATTTCTATTCTATTAACTGAGAATAACTCTCAAAAGCACATGAATTAACAAGAGGTAGGAATTATCAAAATATAAGACTAAATAATTACGACTTATACAAAACTAACGAGATGCTTATGTATAGTTCACCTAAATCAACATAACAAACCTATATATATACAAAATTGACGAGATGCTTATGTTTAGTTCACTTAATAACCCTAACAAACCTATATATATAACACTATTCCACCCAAGTTTATCAGGGAAGACCTTTCGATCGCATAATTTTTTTCAGCATAGTGTAGTTTGGCATAACAGTTTCAGCATAAAGTTTTCTCGCATAAATTATGATAAGCAGAGTGTTATAAACGCATAATGGTTTTATTGGCATAACTTTAACTTATTCTGATTTTTTACCATTAATTTAATTAGCATACATGTAAAGGGCATAATTGTTATACGCCTAAAGATAATTTATCATAAAATACAAAACGCATAATGGAGGTATGGATAACAGTTTAAATAATAAATTTGACTAAGAATATTTAAGAAATGATGAGACACAATTGTAAATAATCACATCAATCATAGCCACGTTTGTAAGCTGTAACATTATAAAACGATATTTTAAGTGGTATTAATTTTAGACTAGTCTTGAGCAAAGTCGTAAATAGGTACGACGACGAGCGAAGCGAGGAGGAGTGCTAGGTCACTTGTGACCACAACGTGCGAGCCGAGCGAGCGCAGCGAGCTTGCCGCGGCAGCGGCCGGCGATGCGCGAGAACTGAATCGCTCGTTTTAATCTACCTACTTCTTTTGTACTTTATATATTCTATACATAAGTGTTGACATTTTAAACTTCAGTATAGTGACTATCGAGATTTATAATCAGTGGGCATTTCAATCAAAGACAGTCCAAGCTTAGATATAAAAATATGTACTCATTAACATTATGGTATTCTATATGTATGACTTGTAATCTTTATGCGAGAGTGAGTGAGATGCCAAGAAATGTTATTATTAGTAATCGTTATTGTAAAAAAAATATTGCGTAAACATTTTAAAAGAAAAAGAAAATAAAGTATGCCTGATGATTTATTCTGTTTGAACGTTATGCAAACGAAGAGTATGCCAAAAAACGTTATGCAGTTTTAATTTATGCCTCAAAAGTTTATGCAACCCAATACGGACCCGTTTATCAGTGTGCCTAACGCTACCCCAAATAGAACTAAATGTATATTGTTCAAACCAGGAGGACACCTCCTTATTTAGTATTAAACGTGTGGTGTGTGATATAACCTAACCCTAAGCTGTTAAGGGAACAAGCTAGTTAGGCTTGACTTTGTCTAATTCCTATAACTGTTTGTCTCAGCCACGAGCCGAAGCTCAGGGATGTGTACTGTGTAATGTATCATTTTTTACTTACTTTTTTTAATTAAATCTTTCATTATTCATTCTCTCAAATTATCTGCATGACCATTATCTGTAGCATTCATAGGCCTTGATAATTCAAGAGTTTTTATGCTCTCTTAATGTTTGTTTACCTTTTGTAATTTTTAATGTCAGGTAATGACAAGCCTAGATTTTATTTTTAATTTATTGCTAGAGCTGCCAGTAGGTTAGGTTGTATAGATATTAGACTTTCTTATAAATTATATTCTAAAATTCTAAAATATGTTTAGAATCTAATGTTTAAATTTTGAAATGCTCTGTACAAGAAGGAAGCCGGGGCCGTCAGATCAGTCTACTTTTGGTGCTCACCTTGAGAGGAGGTGCTGGGAATAAGTGCTGAGTGTGAGGGTTGTGCTCTCCAGAAATAGTGAAGTGATGGTCTGCAGTGTTGTGTGTTATTAACCGGCTCTGTGAAAGACGCCGACCGCTCGTCAGTTTCAGCCCTCTACCTGCCTGAGTTCGCGACCAGTTTTCTCCGAGGTCGGTGACGTGGAGGCCTTGAGGGGATTTGAGGCCCCCTTCTCAGCGACGTGGAGGCCTACTAGAGGCCCCCCTTCCTAGCGACGTGGAGGCCTACTAGAGGCCCCCCTTCCTAGCAACGTGGAGGCCTACTCGAGGCCCCATCTTAGCGGCTGTTCTTGAAGAATCAAGACTTTAATTTACTCCCGGCTTTCCTTGGTTTTATTTTTTTAACATTTTTATATTATATTAAATCAATTTTACCTTTTCTCCTTTTTCTTTTACTTTTCCTTTTAAGCCAGGACTCCTCCAGTCCTGGTGACAGTTTTCTCCTTAACTTTACCTTTTTCCCCTCCCGGAAAATAGTATCGTTACAACTGAGACCCTAGAGAATATATGTTAGTGGGTATATATACATGTAACACTTTTTTTTGGGTGCTACCACCAGCTTCACTCCGGGCAGAGCAATTAAGAGACTCTAAAAAGAAATGATCCCAGGGCGCCTTGATGAAGAGTGTGTGTAGTTGGGAGATAAATAATATGCTTGCACAATGTTATTTACAAGGTTTAATCAAAAAGGGTTCGATAACTTTAAAAAAATCTACCTCACAAAAAGAATATAAATCTTTAGCAATACAAGTTCATTATAGATATTAATTATTAAACAAATGAAATGCTAAGAGTATAAAGTTCATAGATAGGTATTCTTCACACACACAAGAAAATATGCGGCAGATACAGGAGAAGAGAAATAAAAAGTACTCAGCTTTTGTACTGGAGTGCGAGACTTCTGGAGCGAGCTGACAAGTACGCTCACTCCAAGCCTCTGTGCGTCGACTCGCCGATGCCCAACACTGAGGGAGGCCCGAGGACCAGGATTGCCCTCAAGAGCAGATGTAGTTGTCGATGACGGCCCACAGAGACCGTGAGCAGCGGCCCTTTGTGAGTGCAACTCACAAACAAGTGGCAGAATCTTACGAAGCCTCCACGCCTTTCCTCCAAGGGAAACCACAACGCTTCCAGCAAATTACGTGGATAGCGGGGTTTCTTATACACTCGTACGTGATTATTGTCGCGAGTACGCGTGTTTAGTGGAAGCTTATAGTTCAAACATATGGCTAATCATTTGAAAGATAAAGACTTTAGTTGGACACAAAACATTTTAGCAAAATTTATTTACATTGACACATACGACATTACATATATCAGACTACTACATTTTCCTACGTGACATAACATACACTGAAAAGAGTTCTCGCTTGATGCTATGCAACCTCTAACACTTTCCCTCATTAATCAAGCGAATGGCATTGTATACCCAGGGCATCCCTGATTGTGACTAATCTTGGCTTAGGAACTGCCTTGGTCATAATATCTGCCAACTGCGTGGCGGTGTCAGTCTTCTGAACATCCACGAGTCCTTCTTGTACAGTTTCTCTCACAAAGAAATGTCGAACTCGTATATGCTTGGTCCGCTTGTGAAACTCTGGGTTATACGCAAGCCGTATAGCAGCTTCATTATCAACTTTAAGTATAGGTACTCCATCCATGTCAGTGAGTGAGCTAAATACTCTTTGAAGCCATACAACCTCACGAGCACCTTCACTTGCTGCTACTATTTCAGATTCAGTGGTAGAAATAGCGACTGAAGATTGTCGTTGACTTAGCCATGATACTATTCCTCCAGCAAAGAGACATGCAACTCCCGTTGTAGAGCGTCCTGTTTGCTGGTCTCCTCCATGATCAGCATCACTATAGCCTTGTATACGATTAGATCCATGTTCCGCTTTATACGTTATACCATAAGAAGAAGTCCCTTTTATGTATCGCATAATCCGCTTAACACGTAGCCAATCGTCATGTGTCGGGTTTTCCAAACTTCTTGAAACTAATCCGACTGCGTAAGCTATGTCGGGTCGAGTTCCTGTCATTAGGTACGCTAAAGCCCCTACAGCTTCTCTGTATGGAAATTTCTTCTCTTCCACCTTGTTAACTTTCCCTGCTTGAGAAGTCGTTTCTATTGGCGTTGATACTGGATTGCATTCTGCCATCTTGAAACGTTCCAGTATTTTCTTGGCGTACGATTCTTGTTTAATCGTAATGGAGCCATCTTTCGACTGTTCTATCTCAAGTCCAAGGTAATAAGATGCTGGCTTGCTGGTGATCTTTAGAGTATTCCCTAACTCTCTAAGGAATTGGTTTGCCAAATTTTGATCTGTAGCAGCTACAAGCCCATCATCTACGTACAGAGTTATCAGGATTTTCTTGTCACCTATCTTTTTCGTAAGTAGACAACAATCTGCTGCGTTTTACTTAAAACCTTTCTCTAATAGATACTCCTCAAAGCACGAGTTCCAGCATCTGGGTGCCTGCTTGAGTCCATATAAACTCCTTTGAAGGCGACATACTTTTGAAGTTCCATCGCTAAACCCATCCGGCTGCTGCATGTAAATTTCTTCCTTTAGCTTGCCGTTGAGGAATGCCGTCGAAACATCAAACTGTGCCAAATATAACTTTTCTTTGGCTGCAACACTTAATAAGGCTCTAATGGTGGCCATTCTAGCAACTGGACTGTAGGTCTGTTCATAGTCAATCCCTTTTTGTTGCTTAAACCCTTTCACTACTAGCCTAGCCTTATATTTGTCAACACTGCCGTCTGGGTTTCGCTTGATGCGAAAGACCCACTTGCAAGGGAGTGCCTTCCTTCCCTTCGGTAGCTCACAGAGTGTCCAAACATCATTTTGCTTTAAGGAGTTCATTTCACTCTTCATAGCTTTGATCCACTCTGCGCAGTCATCTCTTTCAATCGCTTGTTTATATGTCTCAGGGAAACATTCTGTACCTACGAAACAAACGTAGTCATCATATTTCTTAGGACGTGAGAGGCTACTTCTGTCGCGTAAGTCGTATTGCGATCTCGGGTTCAATAAAAATGGTTCGACTACCTCTATCTCCTCATCAGCGTCAACGAACTCTTCGTAAGCGTTTTCATCCTCTCTTCTTTCGTTCCTATCTCCTAAAACATCTACATGTACATGATCATCTTCTCTATCTCCCTCTAGAGCATGTTAATGATCAGTTTCTGGCTCTATTTCACTTTCAGTCTCTATAGCAACTTCTCTCATGAACGTTTGGTTATCTCCCTCTGAACTTGAAGTCGTAGGAATTTCCGTACTGATCCGGAACTCAACGTCAGTTTGAAAGGTTATATCCCTCGATCTTTGCGTTTTGTTTCCATCCCAAATACGGTAACCATCATCGTTGTCATATCCTATAAGTCTGCCTTTAATAGCCTTGGGGTCCAGCTTCTTCCGTTTTTGTTTTGGAACATGAAAATAGCATTCACTTCCGATGACTCTCAAGTGACTTATCTTAGGTTTCTTCCCATGCCAGAGTTCGTAAGGTACTTTACCCTCAACTCTCGATGGACCTGTTCTGTTAAGTACGTACGCGGCAGTATTCACCAGTTCTGCCCAGAGTATTTGCGGTAGTTCTCCTCTTGCGTGTAGCATAGATCTCGCAGCTTCAACTAGCGTACGGTTTTCTCGCTCACTACATCCGTTCTGCTCCGGAGTGTACGGCATTGTCAGCCGTTGTTGAATGCCATATTTCTGTAAAATATCTCGTACCTCTTTGTTGTCAAACTCACCTCCGTTATCACTGAGAATTGTTTTGATGTCATAACCGGCGGTCTTGGCTTCTTGAAGCATTTGAAGGAGTTTATCCTTAACCTCAAATTTGTTCTTAATAAAGTAGACCATGCGATAGCCAGAGTAATCATCCTTGAAGAGCACGTAATATTTAAATTTTGAGATACTATCGACAAAGGGACCGCAAACATCGGTGTGAATAAGCTCTCCTGTAGCTTTTGCTCGTTCCCTTTTTCCAAACGGTTTCCGGTGTGACTTTCCATAAATGCAGCCTTCACATTTGATGTTATTAAGACTCGACTGCATCCCTAGCTCTCTCTTTACGAGGCGGATAACATGTTTCTTGTCCTGATGAGCAAACCTTTCGTGATACAACTGTAGCATGTTAGAACCAGTTATAGCATTGACCTCTAGGACTCTTGCCTTGTTTGGCATCACTGTCTTCATACTCAGTTTGTATAAGCCGCCATAATGGTCTCTCTTTCCAACAACTCTAGTCGCACCTCCAATATCAAGTTTGCACTCTCTTGTTGTAGAAGTGAATAAACTGTTCTGCATTTTATCTTGCGCAACAAGTGGTGAAAATAGATTTTTCGTCAGCGATGGTACCAACCACACATCTTTTAGGGTTATTAACTCCCTCCTGCCACCGACATTTGACTCTACCTCAACGGTACCTTTTCCTATTGCTGGTATTACGCTACCGTCTGCAGTCGATATTGTGTGGTCAGAGTCAAATTCGTGAAACTCTTGAAAGAAGTCACTCCTAACAGCAATGTGAGTTGTGGCTCCATTATCTACGAACCAGCTTTCTCTGTCTTGAGTTCGTCCTGCTGCACAAGCATTTACTAGCAGAGAAATGTGTTGCACTTGCTTTGACGTAGCTTCTGGTGTGCCTTGCGTGGGCTTAGGTGGCCTCCCATCCTGTATCCACTTTTTGCATTTTCGCACTCTATGTCCTTTGCCGGAACAATAGTTGCAGATCAGCTCTTTGTCGCAGCTTTGCTTGCTCTTATGTTGTGTCCGTGTTGCCGCTAAGGCCTCTTTCTTTATATCCTCTTTGCTACCAAGCGCTCTTTCAAATGCGCACAAGTGACTTGTCAAATTATCCACTGTCCGTTCACTTTGGTTCAGTAATAACCAGCTCGATTTGAATGCAAAATATTTATCATCGAGCGTATCTAATATTTTGCAGATGAGGAATAATTCCGGCAGCTTTACAGTAACGTCCTTTTTTGTGATTTCTGCATTCAAATTTGTCCAGATGTTTTTCAGTTTTGACATGTGGGTAGAAACATCATCCTCATGATTACGTTTAAAACTGAAGAACTCAGAGCACAAATTGTACACTCTATCATCAGATTGACCGTCATATAACCTGTGCAGCTCTTGCCAGACCTCCTTAGCTGTTTCAAACCGCATGACCTTTTTTAGCGTGTCCTCAGACATATTGGTGGTTAAAATGAGCAGAGCGCTACATTCGGCCTTCCTGTATTTGGCTGCAGCCAAATTGTAGGTGCCGACTTCTGCTTCACCAGTTCCTTGGATATGGGACACGGGCTTCTCCAGGGTTCCTTCGACTGCTTCAATAGCACCTTCAACACCACGTAACATAATGGAAATCTTATATTTCCATGTAGCCCAATTATCTTTCCCTTCCAGATTGCCAATTTGCAATTTTGCCGTAAAATTTTCCATTTCGTCAAATGCTAGGTTTTACTATGCTGGGCCCATAACCTGTCGCGAGTACGCGTGTTTAGTGGAAGCTTATAGTTGAAACATATGGCTAATCATTTGAAAGATAAAGACTTTAGTTGGACACAAAACATTTTAGCAAAATTTATTTACATTGACACATACGACATTACATATATCAGACTACTACATTTTCCTACGTGACATAACATACACTGAAAAGAGTTCTCGCTTGATGCTATGCAACCTCTAACAATTATGACTATGATGGCTATAGAATTAGGCTGGGTTGGCCAAAACTTGCACAAGAAAAATCACTATTTACGAATTTTGGAGAATATCTCAGAAATCTGGAGAACTTCGGGTATTCTTTAACTATTTCAGGTCGATAATCGATCTAGATCCTTCCTCACACAACCTATTTATCCTTTTTTCACTACCACCCCACCCTCGAGAACTGTCAAAATTATCATTTTTTTGTCGTTCAGTAATCAACATACTAATTTCTATCACCATAGACCAAGTTAAAGTCATTTTATATTTATGTTGAATTATTGATTTAAATACTAGTATTCCTTAAAAAAAACAGTTTATTCAATTTTAATGTTATATATTTTAATTAAAATGGGATCTGTTAACAATCAGACCCGGTAATGCCATCTACACGCAAACGCTAGGTACTATCGTCCCATTCATCAATATAACTAGCGACGTCTGGTGGCAATATGTTCGTACTACCTCGCTAGTCAAAACTGCATGTTACACCACCCCCCCCATAAGAGGATTTCCTGTGGTGCGAAACAAAAGCATCGACAGGAAATGCAGAACGAAAAAAAGTTTGAGAGACAACTCTCTTAGCTTAACCATCTGCTATCAAACAGTCTGGCTACTAAGAAGAAGCAAAAAACAAACTAACTCCGTTATTATTGTGACTCTTCAGCAGCCACAACAATTAAACAAAGTTAAGTAAAAAGAGACAAAGATAGGGACAAAGTACGTTCCTATTAAACAAAAGATTATAGAGTTGTATTTCCCTATTTCTTATACCTAAACACTAATACTGTTGAGGGAGGAACACTGTATGCAGGTGCCTACCTAACAGGTTTTACTTATCTAAATATCCTAGTGGATATATTACATTATAACTAATCTAGATTTAAAAGAAAGATGCCTCATCATAGTTCCTAATATATAGCACTATGTATCAGACATAAAATTATTTGTGTTGGTTTGTCCGTGCCGACTCCTAAACTACTGTGTCTGTGATGGTTAATGTCACCCACTAGAGGATAGCTTCCTAGAGAGGATGATTCAGACAATCGGTGACTGAGAACCATTTGCTTGATTCTCATTGCCGTATTTCAGGATGTCCTTGACGTGATAGTCACCCAGTGCTTTACCACTCATGTCAGACAAACCATACACCAATGGCGAACGTTTAGCTGTTACTACACACTTTATAAATTTAGGTGCTAGTTTCGAAGAAAAATTCTTAAGATTTATTTGACAAATAGTAAGTTCGTTTATAGACAATCTGACCCACTTTCAACTCGACGTGTCTCTTTCTGAAGTTGTAATACTTCTCATTACGCCGGTGAGCGACTTCGAGATGTCTCTTCACCTTTGCGTAAATGAGTTCCAACTCCTTCAGTTTTTTCCCATACGATTCCGGGTTGTCGATTGTGACGGAGTTAGGATGACACGCAATCTCAGACTGCCTATAGACGCAACCATCCCCTATAAAATCTCTACCATGGACTAGAAAATAGGGTGAGAACTTAGTGGCCTCACTGACAGCAGTGTTGAGAGCACATTGCAGCTCTACCAAGTTCTCGTCCCATCTCTTGTGTTCAGACTTCACATAGCATGATATAGACTGTACAACATTACGAATCGCCCGTTCTGCTTGATTCGTTTGAGGATGATATAGTTTAATAAATATTAGGTATGTTATACTTAGCTAAGAGTTGTTTGAAATGAGAACCTACATACTGCGGTCCGTTATCAATATAGATGCTTTTACACACCCCGTGGACCAGAAATATATTCCTCTCTATGTACCTGGCTACTGCAGCGCTTGTGGCTGTCCTTATAGGATGCAACATAACATATTTGCTGAAATAGTCAGACACAACGATTAAATAAACATTTCTATTCCTAGAGGTGGGAAATGGTCCTAAAAGATCACATGAGATAGCTTCGAATGGCTTAGACACTATCTTAGGATTACCCATGAGACCTGGACGAGATGTGTTGACGGGTTTGTATTGTTTGCAGATTTCGCAGTTGTTTTACATCCTCGTACATCTGGGGCCAATAATAATTTAAGGATAATCTTTTATGTGTCTTCCATACACCCAAGTGAGCACTAACTGGATCATCGTGGTGTTTCCTTAAAAGTTCTAACCTATCTTCTTGTGGGACCACCAATTTCCACTCAAAGTTACTAGTTAGGTTATATTTGTTCTTAGTGAACCTATATAGTAAATTGTCTTTAATGTTAAAATTTGGATAGTGTTGGGGATGTTTCCGTTGTCCATAGTATGCAAGTACCATGAATCTTTAGTTAAACTAACATCTATACTATTAATCTTAATACGAGATAGAGCATCGGGAACAACATGGTCCTTGCCCTTGCGGTGCTCTATGTTGAAATTGAATTGGCTTAATCTCATACTCCACCGGGCTAAACGACCTGTGGCATTTTTGAGCTTATTAAACCATAATAAGGAAGCATGGTCAGTGACCACGGTGCACGTCTGACCCTCTACATATTGCCTGAATTGCTCTAGAGCAAATATCACTGCAAGCCGCTCACGTTCGGTTGTACTATAATTAACTTCATTCCGGTTCAGTGTGCGACTGCAATATGCAACAGGGTGTTCCACTCCGTCATGGGTTTGTGTTAACACCGCCGCCACTGAATATGCTGAGGCGTCACTGAGAATCCGAAAAGGAAGTGTGTACACAGGCATTTTTAGAATAGGGGCCGAGACCAACGCCGACTTGAGGAGGTTGAATGCTTCCTCACACTCAGGCGTCCACACGAACTCTACCTTCTTCCCTGTTAATTTACATAAAGGTCTACTAATTTTGGAAAAGTCATTAATAAATCTCCTATACCAACCTGCCATACCGAGAAATCTTTTCACCTCCTTAGAGTTGGAAGGTGTGGGATAATTAAGAATTACATCTACTTTCCCCGGGTCGGTTCTCAGGCCATGTTTATCTACATAATAGCCGAGATATTTTAATTCTTTTCGACAAAAGTGTGATTTTTTCATGTTGATTGTCAAACCAGCATCCTTCAAGCGCTGATAAACTCTTTCTAAGAGATCTACATGCTCCTCAAAGGTATACAGACTATATCGTCCTGAAAGCAGAACACCCTATTGTCGAATTCGGGGCCGAAGAGCCTATCCATGAGACGTTGCATGGTTGCCGAAGCGCCAACCAAACCGACGCACATAACATTAAATTGGAATAAACCTCTTCGTGGTACGGTAAATGCAGTTTTCTCCGCAGATAAAGGAGAGTCATACGGCAGCTGCCAATAAGCGGCACTTAGATCAATTGAAGTCAGGTACTTAGCATTATTTAGATGGTCTAAGATTTGATTGATGTATGGTAGAGGATAAGCATCGGGCTTGGAAATAGAGTTAAGTTTCCTGCAATCTAAGCATAACGTAAGCTCACCGTTTGCTTTCTCTACCATCACCACTGGAGAGTTCCAAGCTGATTGTGATGGAGACACTACGCCTAAGTCCAGCATCCTATCCAGCTCTTTTTCCAAGGCCTGTTGCTTAATGGGAGACAGTGGGTAGTACCTCTGCTTGATGGGTTTGTGATCTCCAGTATCAATAGTATGATGTACTAATGTAGTTCTACCTAACCCTACCTTTTCATTGTTAATGGTATCAAATTTCTCAATAATATTATCCATTATTAATTTTTGCTGCTTATTTAAGTTATCGTACTCTTCGAGTCCATTGTTAAGTGACAAGGTTTCTTTAGGATTATTAGAATTAAATCGATCAAGAGAAATATTCTGTGAAATAAATTTATTCGCTAATTCAAATTGTTGCCAGAAGTCTACCCCAAAAATCATTGCAGTAGAAATTTCTGGAACTACATGAAATTTTATTACTTTTATTATAGAGTTATATAAAACTGGTAGAGAGATATAGCCTAAACACTTTAATCTAGTATTATCAGCCGTCATAATACAACGATCGGAGTCAAAGTGCTCTACTTTGAACCCGAGATCTAAGAAAATATGATGCGAATCTTTCCCTAATATAGAGCAAGTCGCACCAGAGTCTAGGAGACCTAGAACATTTAAGTTTAAAATTTGAACTTCTAAATAAGGACGAATATCATTTAGTTTTTTGCTGAAAAGGACCTTACCGTGGGAGGGGTTGGACAAGGAACCAATCTCTTCCACTTCATTCGCAAGGCCCTTCCCTACTAGTTTTTTGAATGAAGGGATAAATTACACTTGGGGCAGTCAGGAGATTTGACACCTTTCATGCCACACCTAAAACAAACTATCTCCCTAGATTGCCTACATGTGTACGTAGTGTGGGTCGTATCTCCACACCGTAAACATTTGCTATTACTAGGGGTATTATCTACTGCTGAGACCTGTTTGATGGGTTTCACTACATTTTTACTCTTGACTTGATGCAAATCAGATGAAATTTTAAAACTTTCTAATACGGGTTCCCTAAAGCCTTCTGCTCGATCACGTGCTAGTTCAAGACGTTTACCTAGTTGTTTCAACTTGTCTATACTATCTACCTCATGTAGAGCTAGTTCCTTCATGTAATCGGGTCTTATGTTGTGCATAAGAATGTCCAATTGTTCTTCACAAGACATAGGGATTGATAACCTAGAGAACATAGCCGACATGGTTGAGATGTAGTTTACTAAAGTTTCGGTTCGTGCCTGTGTACGTCGCCTAATTTCACCGCGTAGTTGGTAATCGTAATCCGGAGTGTCAAAGTTGTCTTTAAGTTCGTTAAGAAGATCATTATATGAACTAAAGTTGGATCTGTTTGTTCGGAACCAGGCCAGTGCCGCTCCGTCCAACAAATCCGAGAAAGAGATTAATAATTTGGACTCCTTGACCTCTCGGGCACGCCTAAGTTCTTCCAGTCTTTCTATGAAGACACGCACACATATGGAACCATCATACTTAAGATTAAAACTATTTAAATTAATGGGACGTTCCCTATATACTATTGTTTCCTCTACAGAATCTATGTTACGTGTGCTACCTCGCACAGAGTGTTCCTTCCTCAGACCTAGCGCGGGAGTCCTAGCTTCAGTTTGCTGAATGGGGCCTGCCTCACTTTCGGAAAAGTCGGATTCATCGTCACTACCAGGTTCGGTCACAGCCAAAATCTTTATGAGCCTATTCCTGATGTCAGTCAACTCGTCAACATCGAGCCCACATCGTGCCAGCCTATCCAAAAAATAGTTGGCCCTGATAGCAGTCCTAATCCTAGTATTTGGATCAAGGGTACCTGAAGAGACCAATTCCTCAAGCTCGAGCACCTTTGGCTCAACGCACAGAAGCTCGGAGCGGGGGTTCGCAGTCTTTGCCGAGACTGCCTTAAGACTGCCTCTTCTCGCTAGCCGGAATACAGCTCTCAGCTCGCTCCGCAAACTCGCTACAGTCGAATCCGCACTCACTGAAATGCCAATTATTTCAAGTTCATAACATAGTTCATCTTTTCTTAGGTAATTGATGTACTTCTGTATTGAAGACATGATATCAAAAGTTAAGTTTAGTTTATATGAAATGAGATATACAAAATAAGAATATATTGCTTAAATTGTTTCAATAAAGTTAACTAGATGGAAATATTTTAGTACAAATTGTTTCACAATAAGTAAGAACAATAGAAAAGTTTGATGATGGTAGTTAGAAAAAAAATTACTAAGGTTAAAGTTTAAGATTTTGAAATTTGTAAAAAAATTATAAAGTTGTTCTAGAACTTTCACAAGATTTCTAGTATAAAATTATTTGACCAGATTATTTGTGGACACAGTGCCAGGTTGTTCAAAGTACACTCTTTGACCTTTGCCCTGCAAAAAAATAAAAGTTAGAAGGTACACCAAAATGTAGTGCACTTCTGTTTAAAACCTATTTTAAAGTATTTTATACAATGTAGGCTTTATTACACCTTTTGATATTGTAAAATAGTTGTATATCACAGCAAACACACAATCAGAGTTTGTTGCATCAAGTCACAAATGTAAAATTTAAGTTAAGGTAGTTCAAACATAAAATAACAAAAAAATAATTGATTTTACAGGCTTTGTGGCCTGTTATAAAGATTTCACAAGAAAACTTTATAAAGTTGAGATTGATTAAACCTCTTGTAAAAATCAAAAAGAAAAAGAAAAAACCATTTGTAAAAATCAAAAAGAAAAAAAAAGAAAAAAAAATTGTGGGTGGGTCTAAAAGGCCGAATAAATTTAATAAAATGTGTCTATTTAGATGTTAAATTTGGAAGAAAAATTTTGAACCCGTTGCCTTTTTAGTGAGGTGATGACAAAAAGGCTAAAAGGTTGTAAGTGCTAGACACTAATTAGCACGACCAATTAAAGTCCTGGTAGTCTCGGACTGGTTAATGTGCAAGCTCATTAACCACCCAACCAAACACACTTAATAAAATAAAAAAGAGAATTTAGAAAATAAATTTAGAATAAGAAGTTAACTAACTAACTAACTAACTATCTTCACGCTGTATCCCTGACGGGGTAGTCAGAGAGGACAGATCGCCAGGCTTCGCGATCCATGCATACTTCTTTCGCTTCTTCGAGATTCATCAATCGCTTCATACACGCACGTCTGGGTATCCGAGAAAGGTCAAAAGTGACCTTTCCGTTTTTGAGCAATCTGCTCACGTGGTCTTCATATGTAAGTTTCGGCCTACCCTGACTCCTTCTACCCTCTACTTTTGAACAATATATATTCTTCGTCAATCGTTCCTCACTCATTCGTTGGACGTGTCCAAACCAACGGAGCACGCCCTTTTCCAGCTTAACGCTGACACTTTCATTCAAACCTGCCAAATTGCGTATCACTTCGTTACGTATTCGGCCAGCCAAGGTAACGCCGCACAACTTTCGAAGTGATCGCATCTCCACAGCATTCAATTTACTTTCATGCATCTGCTGACATACCCAGGTTTCACTACCGTAAAGCAAAGTTGGCACTAGCACTGCGTTATGAATCGCCAGTCGTGCTTCTTTTACGATGCTTTGTCGCTTTACTAACTGGGACAAAGCACCGTTAACTTTCTTTCCGGCAGCTACTCGCCGTTCCACATCCGAATCACATCTTCCATCCGCGCTAAACGACTTATGGGGCTTTAAACCACGTTCATTGAGTCGCCTTCTAACGGTCCGAGCACTTACGTATACGCTTTTACAACAAGCTTCCCTGTGACCTGAGAAATTTACAATTAAATAAATTTAAAAAGTTAATTAAATACAAGCTTTGTGAAAAAGGTTTTTACTCCGTTTACAGACTATTTGCAGGACAGGGACGCCTGGAAATGATCTGCTGGCAAAGTGAAATAATATTAAATTGTAAATAGGCCATCAAAAAAAAAGCCTTCCTAAGTTTCTTGCCGGTTCTTCTCAGGTGGGCCGCGTTCCGAACCGGTGGTCGCTTTAAATATTTTAAATAGTGTATGACATTTTGTAAGCGCCGTTAAAATGGTCGATGTAAAATAAAGATATTTTTATTTTATTTTATACAGCCACTACGTGAAAGTCCCTAAGCTGTTCTTGTATCTGAACAGAGTTAAGGCGTCGATTTCGTAAGCTAGTAGTGACAATGTATTGATCTTGTCTCGCCGTTGTCATTCGGTAACGAGGTCCTCCTGTTCGCCGAACGAAGCCGCCAGTCTCCAGGTATTGGTGGTACACTCTTTGAACAGCGGGACGACTTATGTGAAGTTGTGAACTCACATCTCGCTGACTTAGCCCAGATTGAAGAAGTGCTACAGATTGCGCGGCTACTTCAGATGAAGTATCCATAATTTTATAGCCAAAAACGGTTCGGCTTTTGTTCTTTATTTCAAATTCTAAAATTCAAATTTGGAATAATACATACGGGAAAGACGATGAAATACGCCAGCATTAAAAATGCATAAAAACTTTTTTGTTATATTGTATATTTTTTGTGTATTGGGCTTTTAGACCCGGGAATGTAAGGTGGCTCGATCCAAGAGTCCGGGAGTGTATAAATGAGGAAAAATAATGGTCTAAGTATCGAGCCCTGTGGCACACCCATTGTAACCATAATTCCTAAAGTACGTGTAACGACGTAACGAGGTATCATATACACACATTAATTCCCCTATTATGATTTTTTGTTTAGAATCGTTTTTGAGTAATAAGATTTTAGTTTCTGTTTTACATCATATCGCACCTTTAGAATTGAAGTGACTTAAATAAAAAAAATAGCAAATTGACTTTTATACGTGAAACGTAATAAAATCATGTATTCTATCACTTTATTAATAATAAACAAGCTCTTTTAGGCCAGAAAAAGCCAACGTACTATTTCTGTCTCTTTTGAAATGACACGCATACCGCGCCTCCCTCATTATTAAAGTACCCCATTCAGTGTTGCCTGGGCAGTTCCAAACGTTGGGTGTCGCGTGTTGATCCGCAAGCGACGTAAAGTGTAATCCACCGTTTTAATACTAAATGAGAAGTAAGTTATTTGTTTGACATTTATTATTGTAATGACTCTATAAGGTTAGGGGCGTTTTATTACTGAATTATAATAATATTGTGGTGACGTATTTATACTCTTGACATTTTATTACTAATCTATGTGTAAATGCACGAGCCTTAATTTATATTTTGTCTGTACTTTACTAACCGATTTTATAACCACAGAGACGTATACGTGAATATGTTTATTTTTAACTGAATTCTATGTAATTTAGAAAGCTTTATTGCAATTGAGTCTTTTTATTTTTATTTCAGCTAAAGTTTGAGATTAATAATGAAAAGACGAGCAGATCTTATTTTGCAACTATTACACCGGAATCAAAATACAATGGAGGAACAATGTGAAGACACGATAACGAGTTCGGAAGGCATGACTGTTCAACATGAATCTAAAGAATGTGATAAGGAAAACTACTTGAAACTACCCTGCGATAAGGCGACGGATGACAGTGTTAGTATGAATTTCAAAAATTTACCGCAAATGGATAGCGAACAACGAGTTTTAACGGATGCTGGGAATACGTCGAAAATCCATGGTAAGTATAATGTGGATTCTATTACCAAAAAACAAACAACACAAACCATGAGAGATCGGCCCAGCAGTACATCGTCATCCAGTTCTTCTACGTCTTTTTCGACTTCCAGCACATCGTCATCGTCGTCGTCGTCAAAACCTTCATCAGCGATAAAAAGTAGGGACGAAATGAACATTAACAGTTCACCTTCAATCATACCAGGTACTTCAACAAACTGCACTAATATAATTTATGCTGAGCCCTCCACTAGCAAAAGACATGTAGATAAGGATGTGAACTACCGTCAATCACCTATGCATATTGAAGAATCAGACGTGGACTTGAGTGACACTGATCCAACTTATAACGCTCCATCGATGCGACGCCTTTTAATTTTATCATCCACTACTTCTGACACAGAAAATGAAGTTAGCGATGCAATTGTTTCCCCTGAATTACTTTCACAAAATAAAAAATCTAGGAAGCGCCTGCGCAATCCATCTCAATGGAAACAAAATATCGTGAAATCGCTTCGAAATACCGGCAAAGCCTACAAATCACTTTCAAAATCTAATAAAGAAGTACCTGCAAAAAAAGTAAGAGACAGTTGTACTTGTAGACTTCGTTTTTCCGATCATATAACTCCTGAGAAGAGATGCGAAATATTCGATTGTTATTGGCAGCTAAGTAATTTAGACTTAAAGCGATCTTTTATCAAGGCATGTATGATGGAGATTAAACCTAAATATAAGTATACAAATGCTGCCAATCCTCGTAAACCAAACACAGCCTTTTACTTTACCGTTGATGGCCAAAGGATTCGCGTATGTAAATTTTTTTTCATAAAAACACTAGATATAACTGAGAGACAAATAAGAACTGTGAAACTAAAAACAAACTCCAATGGCTTTGTAGAAGAAGATCGTAGAAGGCGTTCTATAAGCCGAGCACCGATTGACCCAAGTTTTGTACAAGATATTAAAGATCACATTAATAGTATACCGCGCATAGAGTCTCATTATCTAATGTCTTCTACTACAAGAGAGTATATTGATGGGAGTAAGAGCATAAAAGAACTATGTAATAATAACCAAACCAAAGAGAACAAACCTCACGCTCCGTACTGGGTTTTTTACTTAATTTTTACAACTGAATTTAATATTAGTTTTTTTAAGCCTAAAAAGGATTTGTGTGACCAATGTACAAGATATGAATTAGCATCACAAGATGAAAAGTTAGCTATTCAAGTAAAGTATGAAAAGCATATTAAAGAAAAAGAAATGTGTAGAGAAGAAAAGAGAAAGGATCGCTCTAATGTCAACGAAACTAATATTTGTGCAGTTTATGACCTAGAAGCAGCAATGACTTGTCCTAAAGGAGATGTTTCATCTTTTTATTATAGATCACGACTTAATTGTTATAATTTTACCATAGTTGAATTAGCTCTGAAGGCCAATTCTCCTAATTAATAAACATCACAGAATGAGCTGTTATTGAATCTATACTGAATTATGAAGTGAGTGAAATTCGGTATTCTCCTAACCAAAATTACAATAGCATGTTGGTTAGGTTTTAGTTAAATGATAGGTATGATTTCAGTTCCGACTCGTGTCAATCTCGCGATAAAAACATCATGTTACAGTATAAAACAGACAGTGCACCCATCACCCCTAGATGAACTACACTTTTTTTTAAGTGAAAACGCCTCTTAGCGTGGTACACATATCTTAGAGGAGATAAAATCTCTGGATTTGCGACTATAATCATCATCATCATCTAATGTTGATCCCGGTCATCTACAGGTCTTATTAAATAATATTGTGTAATCAATTAAGACTCTTTCAGAGTAGATTTTTTTTTATCATCATCATTAACGTCCATCCCGGTAAATTTTTGAAGTGAATATTCTTTCAGATTGCTCAAAAACGGAAAGGTCAAAAGTACTCGGATACCCAGACGTGCGTGTATGAAGCGATTGATGAATCTCGAAGAAGCGAAAGAAGTATGCATGGATCGCGAAGCCTGGCGATCTGTCCTCTCTGACTACCCCGTCAGGGATACAGCGTGAAGATAGTTAGTTAGTTAGTTAGTTAGTTAATATTCTTTTAGCGCGGTACGCATATTTTTAGAAGAGATAAAATCTCTGGACTCGCTACCATAATCATCATCATCATCTAACGTTGATTCCGGTCATCTACAGGTCTTATTAAATAAATAAAATAAATATCCATCACGCCTTATCCCCGAAGGGGGTGGCAGAGGCATATTATATGCCCACTTTTCACCGTGTGGATTCCTGTCCCACGTAATAGGTGGTGAGCCCATTGCCGTGTTGAAATAGACAGACGCAGGTTGTGGCTACCTGCTGTTGAAATTTTCAAGCCGCCCATAAGGCCTTCTACCAGGCTTAACGACTGCCATTTTACTGGCAACCGGGACCAACGGCTTAACGTGCCTTCCGAAGCACGGAAACGCTCGCAAATGTAAATGCCACAAAGTGGTCACCCATCCGACGACCAGCCATAGTGAAAGTTGCGTACCTCAGTGATCGTTTACCGAACACTGAGACCGCGGGGCCACGAGCGCTTCTCTAACTAACTACCATTTTTAAACATAAAACAAGGTTAGTGTACTAGTTTCTGAAAATAATATAGGTACTGCAAACGGCTGCTATCCGAGAACATCCTGCGCAAATTCCCTGTATACTTCAGCTAAGCATCACCCAGAGACAATTAATATAGAATTTCATTGCCACCGTCGTAAATATCCGCTCATATTTAACACGAATCGCGTTTTAACCGAACAAAAACAGGTTCTCAGCAGTATTCCGTCGATCTAGTGTTGAAATACATTCAAACTCATATAAATGTCAAATTTGACACATAAAATATGACGAGAATACCAAATACATTTCATTCAAAATTGAGTCTCAAAGAATAAGACTAGCAGAATACTGATTTTGTCGTTTTCAACTTTCAGTCTCAATTCGATTTAATCAACTTACAGTTAATGTTAGATGCATAAAACTTTGTTACGAGAATACCTTTTTTAAGATTTAGGAGTCTGAGCTTAGATCGGCACTTAACTTTAACCGTGCTTTTATTACGAGAATTGACCTTCTGAAATCAAAATATTCCAAAATACAAAAAAAATATTGTCAATTAGGTGCATATAAAGAAGTATATTGCTACTTTTGGAACGAAACACAAGGTAACAAGGGTGCGATTGAAATAGGTTCTTGCGTATTTGATTATTTAAAATCAATAAGTGAAAATAATTTAGATAAAACATTAAATGTAATATTTTACTCAGACAATTGTAATGGTCAAAACAAAAATAAATATATTGCTAGTTTATACTCTTATGCAGTAGCCCAGTTTGACAACATACAATCAATAACACATAAATATTTGATAAAGGGGCATACACAAAACGAGGGGGATAATGCACATAGTTTGATAGAAAAAGAAATAAAGAGAAATTTAAGGTCTAGTCCTATTTATATACCTCAGCAATATGTGCCTTTACTAAGAGGTGCTAGAAAAACGGGTACCCCGTTTAAAGTAAAAGAGTTAGATTACAATTTTTTTATTGACTTAAAAGTATTACAGTACCAATGGGGCTATAGATTTAATCAGGATATTGATAAAAATGCAGTGGGTTGGAGAGACTGCGATAGCGAGATAAAAGTTTTAAACTTTTGTTAAGGACGAGTTATTTACGTTTTACTATAAAAATACATACACTGAAGTAAATTTTAAGAAAGTAAATATGCGTAATAAAAGAAATAAAATGAAAGAAGCGTGTGAAATTACACTATCAAAGGCTTATAGTAACAAAATAGAGCTTGCAGAAAATAAAGAGAAAGATCTTAGTTATCTTATAAGAACTAAAACAATTCCAAGTACATACACTTGGTTTTATGATTCGGTTTTGTAATTCATGACTACTAATTCCTACATACTATTATAATTATCTACATAAATATTTTGATTTAATTTTAGTACAGAAGAACTTCATGTTATTTTCTACTGATTTGATTGATTTTACAAAGGTGTTTTTATTTTGTAATTATTTTTTGGTTATTTAAAACCATTATGTTGATAGTTATAAGTATAAATTAAACTTAATAACTTTTGGTTGATTGTTATTATTATATTTTTATAACTCATTTGTTATAAACAAACGTTAATTGTTACTTATACCAAAAGCTACGTTTAACTATATTAAAATATTACCTAAATAATACCCAGTTATACTCTATGTGTGAGCTGATCTCAGTAGATCTTAATGTTACAAGCATCTATTAAAGCAAATCTTCAAGTCTGATTGTTTATTTTTTATTGAGTATTAATAAGACCAAAATATTATTTTATGTAAAATGATAATGTGATGAAGGTAGTTCCTGAGCGTTGTTTGATTTGATTATTTTAAAAATACATGATTACAAAAGCACACACTGTTTTTTAATTTTCCTTTAATTTAGAAAATCATCAATAATTAAAGTAGCATATAACAAAATTGGTCAACTACCAAGAATATAACATTAGAAATGAATCGCCTCTATATTGAATAGTAACGTTTTTGTTTTGTGTTGTTAAGTAAAGAATGGACACAAAGTGAAATAAGTCAAATATAATTTAACTGTTTTCGGAAAATAACTGACATGGTTTTTTTGATAATTAATTAACTAAAGTTCTAAATAGTTATACAGACTGGTTTAGTATACAATCATGAAAACAGTTCCTATCCAAAAACAATAAAAAATATGACAATAAACGTAAAACTTATAGCATTATAATAGAAAAACAAAAAAATTACCAACTCTTCAATCACATTTTTAGCGTTTACCAAAAAACAAAAATTTTGGATTAGGCCACTTCAATTCTAAGCTGTGTATGTGAGGGTGGTATTACATTTATCAAATATATTTTTCAAGCAAGGATAGCAAGGGAGCATGGACTTTATAAATGATGTTTTTTTACATACGAGTATTGTGGCGACGCACCGCCTACTACCCATACCACCGGCTGAGTGTGCGCATCCTGCGTCGCGGCATATAAGGCGTCGCTGCTGACGCAAGAGCTCTTTTCTCCCGGCTACAACACAAGTTAAGTGTCCTGATTTTCTATCAGTTAGCAAACGTGTCGTGGTCTGACAATCTACCCATGCGACTTCTTTAATTGTGTCATTTTGTCTCATTGTTCTAATTTTATCCATTCCCCATCTATATAAATTGCTGCACCATCATGTGGAGTTCAATGGTTACAGACTGTAAGTCATATAATATGGTGAACACTAACTGGACCAAGTGCTGAACCTTGGGAGACTCCTAATCATGCAAAGACTAATTTAATTTACATTCAATCTCTATATTATATTTTATTAAATATATCATTAAATTCTCATACGAGTATTTAATGGGATAATATAAGTTTATAGTATTTTGGACGCTCATTATAATTTATTTTACATGTTAAGATAATAGAAAGCTTGTCTAAGGTCTTAGAGATTTCTCTACGTCAAGCTTTTTAAGTTCCTTTACCACTATTTAGACTGACCTGAATCTACGATACGTACTTAAACACAAATGGTAGGTTTAGTAAATACAACAAGTGATAGCAATAATTGTAATTATATTTATTAGAATATTATAAAATAAATAGTTTACAAAAATATTTACATAGCATAAAAATAGATTGAATTCGAAAGTTCAGTTGACAAAAGATAATAGGTGCACAGTGCAGGGAACGTTGCTCGCTCTCCCAGATATTTGACCTACAAGGACAATAGCAGTCACAACTTTGACATACCTATAAAATTGAATGTTTTTTGACATTGAAGAAGTAAGTGAAACAATTTTTTTAGGAATATTTATAGAGAGATACTGTAATTGGAAACAACACGTAGATAATGTATGTAATAAAATAAATAAATTTATAAAGGTATGCACTGCGACCTCAGATCGCCCGTAAATTATTGCACGCCTCATAAGCGAAGCGTTGAGGTGGGTACTACTGTCACTTGGCGCATAACATCTGATTTTTCAAACTTAAAATGCACACCTCATAAGCGAAGCATTGAGGTGGGTACTACTGTCACTTCGCGCATGACATCTGATTTTTCAAACTTGAAATGTCTCTATTGCACGCCTCATAAGCGAAGCGTTGAGGTCGGTACTACTGTCACTTCTCGCAAAACATCTGATTTTTCAAACTTAAAATGTCTCTATTGCACGCCTCATAAGCGAAGCGTTGAGGTCGGTACTACTGTCACTTCGCGCAAAACATCTGATTTTTCAAACTTAAAATGTCACTATTTATCATATATTGCACTTGTAAAATAATATATACACACACATATCAAGAAAAAATACAATTTTTAACACTCATGATATTTTTGATGCCATTTTTGTTATTTAAACTAGTTAAAAAACTGTTTTAAAAAGGTTCCGTCTTGGACGTCCGTGTGTCTGTATGTTACGGATTATTTTCTTGTTAACACGATAACGACCGAAATACTTTACTAATCGAATCTTTTTTTTTCTCTTACGTTTCAGTATAATTGGGAATAGAACCCTTTCACTTTTCACGGTCTGATTCGATGTGGTTTAATTGTTATTATCGTTACTTTGTTTATTTCATAATCCCTACGCGATAATTCATAGCAAAGTTTGTAAGCTTGTAATTCTATTTTTTTTATAATATAATAAAAGCGTGTGAGGCGTGAACTTTTGTTTTTTTTTATCATATATTGCACTTGTAAAATAATATATACACACATATCAAGAAAAAACACTATTTTTAACACTCATGATATTTTTGTTGCCATTTTTGTTATTAAAACTAGTTAAAAAACTGTTTAAAAAATTTCCGTCTTGGACGTCCGTGTGTCTGTATGTTACGGATTATTTTCTTGTTAACACGATAACGACCGAAATACTTTACTAATCGAGTTTTTTTTTCTCTTACGCTTCAGTATAATTAGGAATAGAACCCTTTCACTTTTCACGGTCTGATTCGATGTGGTTTAATTGTTATTATCTTTACTATATTTATTTCATAACCCCTACGCGATAATTCATAGCAAAGTTTGTAAGCTTGTAATTCAATTTTTTTTAATAATATTATAAAAGCGTGTGAGGCGTGCACTTTTGGGATTTCCAAACTGCTAGGAGTAGATAGCCAAGGTCATAACCAACAACGTTTGTTCTACCACTATTGGCAATTCGTTGCACAGCGAGTACTATCGTACAATGAAATTTCGAGCTTCGTCAAAGGTTTTCGCTCTTGAATTCGCTTAAAAGCACTCCTGGTTCTCTTTTTCGTCACGTACTGCATGCTTCGATGAACGATGGATGTGCGCGCATCAATGCGGTTGAAAATGGTCAAGGTCAAAGGAGTTATGACCGGTCCACCCCCATCCCCTGTGATTTTCACGAGTTCAATCAGTACATTAAATAAAAGTAAAATTTGAAAATTCAAAAATACAAATTGAAAATTTCGTAGAGCATGTTTTTATGATGTTAGCTACCTAGTCCTAGCAGGTTGCTGGTGTTTTACAAATGACCCTGTATATTCTTCCTTTTCTGATGGGTTTCATTCTACTATTATTTATTTTGGTTTCAATACTTATCGGCACTAGTCTATTAGGCTTATTCAATATGTTAGTCAGTTTGATCAAAGAAATTGACCGACTTCATCAAATTTATTAGTTAACTAGATGACCCCAAACAGCGTCTTCCGTGAAATATTTCGACCTCCCCTCGCACCTATTTAATCCCGTCGCTTATAAATTCTACAATGATGCATAAAAAATTGCCCGATTTGTCGACATTTATGACTACTGCTCTGCTCCCCAGTGTAGTAGCGTAATGATATATACCCTATAGCCTTCCTCGAGAGTGGGCTATCTAACACAAAAAGAATTTTTCAAATCCGACCAGTAGTTCCTGAGTTTAGCGTTTTCTGGGCCAGTTATAGGAGTCTCTAATAAATTTCGGCAAAATTTTTATTCAAGTGTAATAAGACAACTTGGTTCAGGACGGGACTTTGCCTAACTAGGACAATGCTCTACGCCACGGAGCTGCCCGAACCGTACTGAAACAAGTTGAAATTCTACACTATATTGTTATCGTAATTTAAGATTATGACCAGAGCCATCTATCGAGCTACTCAACAACTTTTCTGCTATTGAATTAGAAACCATAGCAGTAGAAATATTGATGGATTTAAATCTTATTAAAAAATTTTGATAAACTTTATTATGATAATGTGTTTTATTGAATTTAATCTAATCTGTAAATAACTAACATAGATAGTAAAAGAAATAAAATATGAAGGACATTACTGTTAGTCCATCGATAATGGCGTCCAAACACAGTTGGATTGTTTTAAAATGTTTATTGTAAGTATTATTACAACTATTTTAATAGTCACAATGACAAATCACGATGTACTCGTGTATCTTGAAATATGAAACGGATTATCTGTTCTTCTGAATTATCTGTTCAATAACATCGTGCATACTGAAAATCTCTGACGGGGTTGTCAGAGAAAATAGATCGTAAGACTTCGCGGTCCATGCGTATAATTTAATGTACTGGTTGAATTACACGTGTATTTAAAATAAAAATGAAAATAAAAAACAAATTTCTGAAATAAGCTTCAAAAATTGAAAGAAAATCATAGAATACTTTTGATGTGAATACCTTTTTCAGCGCGCTACGCGCTATAAAATCTCTGGACTCGCCTCACCGTTACGAGACGCAGCTATAGTGTGTGCATATATATAGGTACATACATATAGCACACCGAGAACGCGTCTAGATAAATAAATATTTTTAATTGTTAATTGGTAGATTCAGTACCTTGCTACTAAATAATAATACGTATATATTATTTATAGATATTTTATTATTATAGATATATTTTTTATTTTATAATATACACAATACATATTTATATATAATATACTTACATACTTTAAGATTGAATAAAATATCTGGACTCAATAATAAATTATTAATAAATTTAGTTTTCACTCCCATTTTTCAACGATGTTAGCTACCTAGTCCTAGCAGGTTCCTGGTGTTTAACAAATGACCCTGTATATTCTGCGAAAGTAGTGGGTAGAAGGAGTCAGTGTAGATTGAGACTTACATGCAAGGACACGTAAGCAGATTGCTAAAAAACGGATAGGTCCAAAACGCTAAGACGTGCATGTAAGAAGCGATAAATTAATCTGCTGGAAAATAAAGAAGTATGCATGAATCACAAAACTTGAATATCTGTACTCTCAGACTACCCCGTTAGGGATATAGCGTAAAGATATATAGAAAACATACGTGTGTGTCCCAGAGTACACAGGTAAGAAGTGAAACTTCTTTACGACACTTTTTTAAAGCTATAAAAGTCTTTCATACGTCGTTAAAGAAGTTTCACTTCAAACAACATGGTGCGTAACCGAAAAACGAGACGATTCTTTTTACTGCTATAAAATTTCTCTCAAAGTCGATAAAGAAGTTTCACTTCAATAATAGATTCAATCATTCAAATCAGATTATCACCGTCTAGCGCAAATCACAGCCCAGCAACTCGTTTAAGTTGACACAGGGTTTGGTTTCAAATTGTGGTTCTCTTCCCAATAGCTCGCCCGTTAGTCAACAGGGGGCCGAGTCTGCTATTTCAATCGTGTCGAAATCGAAATTGTCGATCAATAGAAACCCACCGATACAATTTTGACCGTTTTTACGTAGTCTACTATTACATTTTTTTAAAGCAATTATTTTGCATACATTTTTAATCAAGTTTAAAAAGACAATTCGATTCGAGACGGGGATTGAACCCGTGACCTTTGCCTAACCAGGGCAATGTTCTAGCCACTTGAACTACCCGAACCGCATCGAACCAAGTTGAAATTCTCCACCATATTTTAACCGTCATTGTAAGAGTATGACCAGAGCCATCTATCGAGCTAATGAACAACTCGATACCAATGAACCAATGATACCAACATTGGTATAATTCGTTCATTGGTATCGATTGCCCTGGTTAGGTAAAGGTCACGGGTTCAATCCCCGTCTCGAAACGAATTGTCTTTTTCCACTTTATTAAAAATCTACTATTACAATCGTACTCCAATAGAGTTCTATCGGTTGGCTTCGCTCCAATTAGTACAGGTTCACTGTCAGTCAGGGGTGCACCGCTAAGAGGTAAAGTCGCTTGTACCCCACAGATCTTAATGAAGAGAGTTATTTAACGTAATTTATGAATGTTCCAGCTTAGGAATAAATATGGCTTTAGGTCATATTCCAATGAATTACTACGAATTAGCGGAACCAAATGGACCTATATCTGGTAAGTACCTAATAATAAACAAATAAAAATTGTGGGACACTCATTACACAGCGCCATCTAGCCCAAACTAAGCTATAAGCTTGTACTATGGAATCTAGACTACTGATATACATACTTACGTATTCTAAATACATACATTCATTACACAGCGCCGTGTGTGTGTGTGTGTGTGTCAGCTGAATCGTAGCTCTCAAACAAATGGACCGATTTCGATGCTGTGTTTTTCATTACAACGCCAGTTTCCTTGCGGAGATGCCTTTCATTCCTTGGAGGGACAACTCACACAACGCCATCTGATTCCAAACTAAGCAGACCTTTTACCATGGTAACCAGATAACTGATAAACATACTTATATATTTCTAAATACATACATATTATAGATATAACACCCAGACACAGAATAAACCATAAATTAAATTTAATATTGTTATAGATTATTTTTTATTTATTCATCTATCACGCCTTATCCCCGAAGGGCATACATGGAAGGCAGAGGCATATTATATGCCCCTTTTCACCATGTGTATTCCTGTCCCACGTAAAAGGTGGTGAGCCCAATGCCGTGTTGAAGTGGACAGACGCAGGTTGTGGCTACCTGCTGTTGAAACTTTTCAAGCCGCCCATAGGGCTCTCAACTTGACTTAACGACTGCCATGTTACTGGCAACCGGGACCAACGGCCTTACATGCCTTTTGAAGCACGGATTGTAATAGATAATGGTACGGTATAATACGTGCGCGAGTTCGACTCGCACTTGGCGGGATTGCTAATACTTTTATAATAGATTAGCTGACCGGCGCCGGCGCGGCTTCGTCCGTGACATACTTCCAACCCCGTGGCACCCATTTAATCCCGTCGCTTATTAGTTTTCCAAAAATGTATGAAAGTATCCCCGATTTATTGACATTTATGATTACTGCTCCGCTCTCCTGTGTAGTAGCGTGATGATTTATAGCTTAGAACCTTCCTCAATAAATGGGCTATCCAATACAAAAATATTTTTTCAAATCCGTCGAGCCGTTTACGCGTGATGGCGTGACCAAGGGAATAGGGATTCATTTTTATATATATACTAGCTGTCCCGCCCGGCTTCGCCCGTGACATACTTCAAATCCCGTGGCACCCATTAAATCCCGTCGTTTATTAATTTTACAATAATGTATGAATATTTTCCAAATTTGTTGATTACTTCTCCGCTATCCAGAGGGCTAATTCTATTATTTCAATCGCGTCGGAAAAGAATCGTAATCGTCGCTCAGTAGCCACCGGTACAATTTTTACTTTAGTTCGTAGTCTACTATCACACTCGTACTCCAATAGACTCATGGAATTATTAAGTACTACGTAAGTAATTAATAATTCCATGAATAGACTTATATCGGTCGGCCGATGATTTCTACTAAAACGTACCGCGCCAGTGGCCGCTAGTCAGTTGAATTTTTGATAGTCTACTAACATTTTGACAGCTAAAAACGGCGATTCCGTTCTATTCTACAGGTTGTCAATAGTAGACTCGGCCCCCAGTACCAGACCGGTCGAATTATGGTTAAACGAAATTAATTTCTATGCGCAAAATTTTGATTTCGCCGTATCTCCTAAGATATTCATTTAATTTGCAAGGTGAAAAGGGACAAAATAATCTTCATGAAATGCTGAAGCCAACTAACATATTAAAAATGATAAGGATTAATAACGTATTTGTGTAAATAGCCTTCAAGTTACCGCTTTATTATTGCTGGTTTTTTAAAGTATAAAAATGGATATAGTATGTTATTCTTAAGATATAGACATATACCGTCGCGGACTTTTTTGTAAACCTATATTAGATACACAATTCCACAATCCATTATTTTGTTATATCTCAAAGGGTTTAGGCAGCGGTTTTGATGAAAGCTCCCAGACGGCTAATTTTTTCCGACATCCCCAACAAATATCGTCATAATTCAGTCAATGTATATAAAAACTTAACAAATTATACATAAAAACCTTCTAGAAGAATCACTCTAACTATTAAAAAAAACCACATCGTAATTCGTTGCAGTTTTTAAGATCTATGCATACATAGGGACAGACAGCGAAAAGTGTCTTTGTTTTATAATATGTAGTGAAGAGATTATAACTATTAATTGATTTATTACAGTCAATGAAGTATTCCCAAGAAATACAAGCGAACAGCGACTTGCTGCGATGCGTGCTGTGATGGCGGACGCCAGAGCTGATGCTTATATTGTGCCGACTGCTGACGCTCACAATGTAAGTAACTTCATAAACTGACATAGAGTACTTAACTATGGATTATCTATACATATCAACTTAACATGATATTAACATTATATATAACCTTAAAAATAACTATAATATATTATTAAAAGGGGTCCCTTTAGGCAAGGTTCCGAAGATACTGGCAGCGTTCCCCCTTTGAACAGCTAGACCAATTCTTTGTCCGAGGTAGCTGCCAGCTCTTCGGTCTCCTGTGATCATAAACCTTACTTTTTATTTAAAGCTAAAGAGTTTGTTTGGTTGAATGCGCTAATCTCAGGAACTACTGGTCGAATTTGAAAAATTATTTTTGTGTTAGATAGCCTATTTATCGGGGAAGGCTATAGGCTATATATCATTACGCTACTACACTGGGGAGCAGAGCAGTAGTCATAAATGTCGAGAAATCGGGCAAATTTTTATGCATCATTGTAGAATTTATAAGCGACGGGATTAAATAGGTGCGACGGGAGGTCGAAATATTTCACGGGCGAAGCTGTAGTTATCTATACATATCAACTTAACTCAATATTTTCATACTTTTATAGACAAAAATTGGAGACCAAACCAAATCCAGGGGGGAGCTGCCCATCCCTGCCCCTGGGTACGCCCATGAACAAATGAACGTTTGGAAAAAGAATTCGTGTTATTAAAATAAAATTTATTTGAAATTAGAATTCTTAAGAGTTTTTTGATGCCTAAATATTTCTTTTATTTTTTATTTTTGATATAAGTTTGTAAATATTCCTTACCTTCCTTTTGTAATATGTGTAAAGTTCATAGTAGCTGTAAGTTGTAAATATACATATCTATCTACTTATATGTAAAAAGAATTCTTAGCCAAACAAAAATTATTTTGTGTTGAAAAGGCCAGTAGAACAGCAATGTCATAGGTAGGTAAAGACCTATTATAATCGCATATATTTTTAAGTAGGTAAATATTATTAAGAAAAAATTTGAACCGAAGCATAGATATATGATAAATACTTCCTTCATCCGAATAACAGCGATGATATATGTCGAGTATTTGCAAATTTAAAATGATTTTGGTATTACGTTTGTATGGGAAATTAGTTGTTCGCCGGCTTCTTAAGTACACACACACTCTTTTTTATTTATCAATCATATTCTTCCAGTCGCAATATATCGCTCCAGCTGACGCTCGACGCGAATGGTTATCAGGACTTCGTGGTTCCTCAGGCACTGCTGTCGTGACTCAGAGTTCAGCGCTGGTGTGGACTGATGCTAGATACTGGACGCAGTTTGAAGTAGAGGTCGATGGAGACCAATGGACCCTAATGAGACAAGGTACTAATATACTTTTTTTTTAATAATTATTTTATGGCCTGGTTATAAATTCCTTTTAACCAAATCTTACTTTGTATATCATATTTCTTCAATCTTATCTTCTACTTAGTCCAGTCTTTGTCGATGTCGGGTCGTCAGTCCTAGGTCCTGATCCTTGCCCTCAGTATAATGGTGATTCTTATACTGAGGTTTTCATTGGACTTTTCGCGGCAAGAGAGAAAATAGCATTTAACTGCATATATGTATATCATTGTCTTTCACTATAGCACGTTAACACAATTTTTATGTCCTAGAAACCAGCACTCCTGCACATAAAACAAGATAAATGCACTAGTTTTAGAAAATAATAAACAGCAAGCGTCCGCACTTGTCACTCTTCCCGCCAAAAGTCCTACTAATGTACTAAATAAATTAAATAGATTATGTGATGTCGTGGGACACCAGGTAGGAACGAAGTTAACAAGTTCACGATTCAATTAATCATACAAAAAGTCACCGTTTGCACTAGGATTCGAACTCGGGCCTCTTGCGTCTCAGCCGAACAGCATACCACCCCACACAGCTACGTTACTGCAATTTCCAAATTAGTGTTCACTTCACTAAGGTAAATAGACAGTTTGAAAATCGACACAATTTGCAAAACAAACGACTGTCTTGCCTGCGCACGTCTTTTTTAACGCTTTTATTCCACGGAATTTTTCTTACGGTTTTACTATCACATATTTTTCAGTTCGGTCGCGCAGCAAAATCCCTATCTCCTCCAAGCCTGCCGTATACTTCGTTCCAAAAACTTGGGGCCGAGTTTGCTATTTCAATCGTGTCGAAATAGAATCGAAATCATCGCTCAATAGAAACCCACCGGTACAATTTTTACAGTTTCTCGTAGTCTACTATTACAATCTTACTCCAATAGACTTCTATCGGTCGGCCGATAGTTTTACTAACACGTACCGCGCCAGTGGCCGCCAGTCAGTTGCATTTTTGATAGTCTACTAACATTTTGACAGCTAAAATCAGCGATTCTGGTTCTATTCTACGGCTTGTCAGTAGTAGACTAGGCCTTCTGGTAACGCACCCTACACTATCATAGCAAAGGAATCAGACGACTTCTAAACCGAAACCAGTTTCAACATCGCAAGTGGTAGATACTTCGAAATCACCTATGCATGTATTCATGGTGTCTTGAAACGAATGCCGCAAACCGATTGTCTCAATCTCTTATATTTCCTGAGAAATAGTTGCATAAGAAATAGTTGAAGCGCTCGTGGCCCCGTGGTCTCAGTGTTCTGTAAACGATCACTGAGTTACGCAACTTTGACTATGGCTGGTCCTCGGATGGGTGACCACTTTGTGGCATTTACATTTGCGAGCGTTTCCGTGCTTCGGAAGGCACGTTAAGCCGTTGGTCCCGGTTGCCAGTAAAATGGCAGTCGTTAAGCCTGGTTGAAGGCCTTATGGGCGGCTTGACAAATTTCAACAGCAGGTAGCCACAACCTGCGTCTGTCCATTTTCAACACGGCAATGGGCTCACCACCTATTACGTGGGACAGGAATCCACACGGTGAAAAGTGGGCATATATAATATGCCTCTGCCACCCCTTCGGGGATAAGGCGTGATGGATATTTATTTATTTATTTTTAAATAGTTGCATACCGACGCCATTTTATAAGACTTATCTACTTTAGCTCCTAGAAGGCTAAGGGCCGTATTCCAGTACGTCTATCATATACTCAAGACACTTGAGAGTAGTATTTATAAGGCAAAATCTAGCCTCAAGCGTCGATTGAGTATTGAGAAACGTTCTGAAATACGGCCCTAAAAGTGCTGAAAATTTTGACTTACCTGTTCCTCTCACAAGTTGACATATTATTTTGTACGCGTATTAAAAAATAACCCCCAATTTTTTTGTCGTTTTCTATAGGTAAATATTATAAATTGGTTGACTGCCTCTGTGGCGCGGTGGGAGTACATCCGACTGCTACGCAAGAGGTCGTGGGTTCGATTCCCACCCAGGATAAAACTTTGTGTGATGAGCACGATGGTTTATTCTATGTCTGGGTGTTATTTATCTAAAAAATTGTATGTATTTAGAAATATATAAGTATGTTTATCAGTTATCTAGATCCCATAACACAAGCTAATATTAGCTTACTTTGGGCTAGATGGCGCTGTGTGAAAAGTGTCCCACAATTAGTTTTTATTATGTCTCTTCTTTTCTCGGGTATCTTCTATTTTTTTCTTGAAGATACCCGGGCTCTTGGTAGGCTTACATGGAGACATAGGTCCAACACGCAGAGGCCCTTTGAGAATTTATTCTAATAGGGAATGGGACCCCCACTGCAGATAGTCCACGCCCGCATGTAGAAAAACGGAAATGGATCACCTCCAATGGGAGTTAAACTATTGTGAAATGTGCTAACTATGAAATGGGCTATTGAGTTGGGTGTTAAATGGATTGGGTGATTTAAGCTATTGATGAAAACGGCGTCTGCCTTTTTAATATATTATTATTAAACTACTGGCAGACGGTGACTCGCCAACTCACTAGATGGGCCCCCTAAACAATCACCATGGGCATGATAAGCCTTTAAGGCGACAGGAGGCAGGTGTGAGCGGCTTGGGGTGTCGAGCGGTGCGGCGCCGGTTTCACCTTCGCGGGACAGGCCCGGAGCGGGATTCCCCGTAGTTATGCCCTTGAAAATGACACTTCCACCCCCGAGCATATAGCTCTGGCTCCCTCTCTCTGACCGGCCAATTAAGGCAAGCCAGAGTTGAGATTTGCTGCACTCCCGGGAGTAGCACTCTCACTGCTCTCCCGTTAGGCCATTAAATCCTAACCGGTGCAGAAGGGCAACAAAACTCTGAGGAATCGGGACCGATGTGTAGCCACGCACATTCAGCTCGCCACAAGCTGCCCTGCGGATGTGAGCTTTTCAATAACTTTCTGATACATTTTTGTTGATATCAGAAAGTGGATGACTCAAAAAGCGAATCTACTATGGCCTCATAGGGTTGCGTTAATCCTATAAAAGATGTCTGGTCCTCTGTCCTCGAGGTGGTTTATTATTATTATTATTATAGGTATCGGTTTCCGATGCCAAAAATTAAGTAACATCACAGAGTTTAATCACTTAATTTTTGGATATATGTCTAAATACATATATATGTATTATAATAAATAATAAATATCCATCACGCCTTATCCCCGAAGGGGTGGCAGAGGCATATTATATGCCCACTTTTCACCGTGTGGATTCCTGTCCCACGTAATAGGTGGTGAGCCCATTGCCGTGTTGAAATAGACAGACGCAGGTAGTGGCTACCTGCTGTTGAAATTTTTTAAGCCGCCTATAAGGCTTTCAACCAGGCTTAACGACTGCCATTTTACTGGCAACCGGGACCAACGGCTTAACGTGCCTTCCGAAGCACGGCAACGCTCGCAAATGTAAATGCCACAAAGTGGTCACCCATCCGACGACCAGCCATAGTGAAAGTTGCTTAACGCAGTGATCTTATACAGAACACTGAGTCTGCGGGCCCAGGAGCGCTTGAAAACACTAAAGGAGAAGAAAACCTAAGTCCAATCGTATTTTTTCGAAGTCTTTGGAATTTGTTTCTATGCATAATACATACATAGAAGCGCTCGTGGCCCCGCGGTCTCAGTGTTCGGTAAACGATCACTGGTGGTATTATTAAAATGTAAACAACTGAAGTTCAGTTACGGTAATAGAAAATATTTATTTCGACTGTCATTTTGTAACAGACACTCTGCTGCTGTTTAGTAAACCGGCAACTAGTATAAAACAAATTTGCGCAAATATGACGAGTATTGGTTGTATAATAGCTATTTTTCACACCTTATAGCAAATCAAGATCAATTATAGTCCTTTTTTAAAGAATAGTGGAATAAAGAAGAAACGGAAACTACTTCATGATTGTAGGCTGGATGCCCTAAAAGACGTTATCGGAAGGCTTTTACTCCACAATTTTGTAATTAGACAACTACTATTCGATATGTAATCGAGTAACTGATTGTTGAGGAGTAACGGTTGTATAATTGCTTCTCTTACGCACCCAACAAAGAATCAACAACCATTATAGCCCTTTTATAACACTTACTAGTAAAATAAAAATGAATCTGTAACTAATATACGATTTGTAGATCAAATGTGCCAGTTGACATAACAGAAATGCTTTTACTCCACAATTTAGTAATTACGTAACTACTATTCAATATTTATTCAATCTTAAGTCGAGTAGTTTATATCTAATTCGACTATGTTGCGTGTTGGGTAGTTATTATTATGTCTCTTCTTTTCTCGGGTATCTTCTTTTTTTTTCTTGAAGATACCCGGGCTCTTGGTAGGCTTACATGGAGACATAGGTCCAACACGCAGAGGCCCTTTGAGAATTTTAATCTAATAGGGAATGGGACCCCCACTGCAGATAGTCCACGCCCGCCTTATGTAGAAAAACGGAAATGGATCACCTCCAATGGGAGTTAAACTATTGTGAAATGTGCTAACTATGAAATGGGCTATTGAGTTGGGTGTTAAATGGATTGGGTGATTTAAGCTATTGATGAAAACGGCGTCTGCCTTTTTAATATATTATTATTAAACTACTGGCAGACGGTGACTCGCCAACTCACTAGATGGGCCCCCTAAACAATCACCATAGGCATGATAAGCCTGTAAGGCGACAGGAGGCAGGTGTGAGTGGCTTGGGGTGTCGAGCGGTGCGACGCCGGTTTCACCTTCGCGGGACAGGCCCGGAGCGGGATTCCCCGTAGTTATGCCCTTGAAAATGACACTTCCACCCCCGAGCATATAGCTCTGGCTCCCTCTCTCTGACCGGCCAATTAAGGCAAGCCAGAGTTGAGATTTGCTGCACTCCCGGGAGTAGCACTCTCACTGCTCTCCCGTTAGGCCATTAAATCCTAACCGGTGCAGAAGGGCAACAAAACTCTGAGGAATCGGGACCGATGTGTAGCCACGCACATTCAGCTCGCCACAAGCTGCCCTGCGGATGTGAGCTTTTCAATAACTTTCTGATACATTTTTGTTGATATCAGAAAGTGGATGACTCAAAAAGCGAATCTACTATGGTCTCATAGGGTTGCGTTAATCCTATAAAAGATGTCTGGTCGAGGACAGCCTCGAGGTGGTTTATTATTATTATTATAGGTATCGGTTTCCAATGCCAAAAATTAAGTAACATCACAGAGTTTAATCACTTAATTTTTGGATATATGTCTAAATACATATATATGTATTATAATAAATAATAAATATCCATCACGCCTTATCTCCGAAGGGGTGGCAGAGGCATATTATATGCCCACTTTTCACCGTGTGGATTTCTGTCCCACGTAATAGGTGGTGAGCCCATTGCCGTGTTGAAATAGACAGACGCAGGTAGTGGCTACCTGCTGTTGAAATTTTTTAAGCCGCCTATAAGGCTTTCAATCAGGCTTAACGACTGCCATTTTACTGGCAACCGGGACCAACGGCTTAACGTGCCTTCCGAAGCACGGAAACGCTCGCAATTGTAAATGCCACAAAGTGGTCACCCATCCGACGACCAGCCATAGTGAAAGTTGCGTACCTCAGTGATCGTTTACCGAACACTGAGACCGCGGGGCCACGAGCGCTTCTATGTATGTATTATGCATAGAAACAAATTCCAAAGACTTCGAAAAAATACGATTGGACTTAGGTTTTCTTCTCCTTTAGTGTTTTCAAGCGCTCCTGGGCCCGCAGACTCAGTGTTCTGTATAAGATCACTGCGTTAAGCAACTTTCGCTATGGCTGATCCTCGGATGGGTGAACACTTGTGGTATTTACATTTGAAAGCGTTTCTGTGCTTCAGAATGCACGTTGAGCTGTTAGTCCCGGTTGCCAGTAACATTGCAGTCGTTAAGTCAAGTTAAAGGCCTTGTGGGCTACTAGAAAAATTTCAACAGCAGTTAGCCACAATCTGCGTCTGTCCACTGGCAATAGGCTTACCACCTATTACGTGGGACAGGAATGCACATGGTGAAAAGTGGGTATATAATATGCCTCTGCAAGGCGTGATTGATAATTAATAATAACATAACATACTTTCACGCCTTTATCCCCGAAGGGGTAGGCAGAGGCGTACTATACGCCTACGTTTCACCGTATGCCTTGCTTTTTGTCCCACATAACAGGTGGTGAGCCAATTGCCGTGTTGAAATAGACAGGTGCAGGTTGTGACGACCTGCTGTTGAAATTTTTCAAACCGCCCATAAGGCATTCAACTACCGTGTTACTGGCAACCGGGACCAACGGCTTAACGTGCCTTCCGAAGCACGGAAACGCTCGCAAATATAAATGCCACAAATTGGTCACCCATCCGAGGACGAGCTATAGTGAAAGTTGCTTAACGCAGTGATCGTTTACAGAACACTACGTCCGCGGGGCCACGAGCGCTTCATAAATAATAAAATAATAAAAAATAATATAATTTAGTGTCTTCCAAGTTGCTTCAAAACTCTACCTGGATTTGCAGTCAGGGTCCACTTTTATGCTAACAGCTATCGTTTCGCATTAAATTTCACCTGCGGGTAAGGTCTTGGTGCAGCGCCTTACATCCTCTACTTTTGAGATAAGCTACGAATGCATCTAAACTACGATCCATTGTTTTCAGGTGTTGATCTGTCTCTTCAAAACTGGCTAGTCCAAAATATGACGTCAGGATCAGTGGTGGCAATAGACCCTACCACTTACACCAGAACCGCTTGGATTACTCTACAGGTAAGATTGGACATTATTATAGACTCAAGAGTAACTGGCAACAACTTTATGTCATGTTAAGCCAATGTTTCATCTTAAAGAAAATGTATAAAATTAATTTTCAGGATATTTACCATGTATACTTTCACACGCGGGCATCCGATATTTCGGCACTGGCAAGCGCCATGATCATGGAGTAACTGGAGCCACTGCTGTTGATATATTTTCACTAGCACATATATCGTTTTACCCTCCTTCTAGTTCGTTTACACGGAACGACACAGCTACCATTGTTTTCTCGAAATCGATAACGACATTACACGACTCGACATGAAATATCTATAGCTCGCGTGTGAAAGTGTACATGGTAAATATCACGAAAATCAATATTTTCTTATGTGAATGACTTAAAATAATACTTTAAATTCTGAGAATGATGGTCTTCCTCACAACTAGTAGTTTGTCAGCTATTTTCTATATTTATCAGCAGAAACGAGTGTTCTGTACACGATCACTGCGTTATGCAACTTAGGCTATGGCTGGTCACGTATGGGTGACAACATTGTGGCATTTACATTTGCGAGTGTTTTCTTGCTTCGTCGTTAGTTCCGGTTGCCAGGATCATGGCAGTTCTTGAGTCAAGTTGAAGGCCTTACGGGCGGCTTGAAAAACTGCCACAATGAGTTACAAGAACTAATAACTATAATTTTATTTGTTGCTATGTTTACGTTTGACAGGACGCTTTGACAGCTGTCAATGTTACACTCCGAGCGGTCTATACCAATCTAGTAGACGCAGCGAGGCAAAGGCTTAATGATGGACCGCCACCAAGACCCAACAACGATCTACTAGCGCTTACACAACAATATACAGGTAGGTAAATAACATGACATGGGCCAAGAAAAAGAAGGCCTCAGAAATATTGTAAGACACCTACATGAATTGCGTATTTTATAATATTACAGGTCGAGCATCATCAGACAAAATTAATCAAGTGGTAGACAGAATCAAGGACGCAGGGGCATCAGCGTTGCTCCTAACAGCATTGGATGACATCGCCTGTGAGTATTGCTTAGGGCAGGTAATGTTGTGGATACGGGGTAAGATCTCCGGGGCCCAAGATCTAATGATAAGAAGCTTTATCACTGGGGTCCAGTAGTCGATTAAGGTAGATTGAGTTGATCGATAGATCTTGGCAGAAGTTATCCTACCCGAACCCTGGAAACCGACCACCTAAGCGCCACCTTGTCTTGGATGGCATAAATTGAAATTAATTGGGTTGGTCCCTCAAACGAGTAAAAAAAGTTTAACTGCATCAATCCAACTGCAGTTCAGGAGATGTTTAATAAAATAGGCACATACAGAATCTAACCTCACCAAATCGGAGCATTGAGAATTGCGACGACAGTCCAGTGCCTGTAAATAAACTCTTTCAACAATTTCAAATTCTGCTGGTGCAAATGCTTCATGCTTTTAGCAACGTGTGCAAACAATATGATATTGTAAAAAGAATTGTTAAAAAGAATAATATGAAATTGTGAAAAGGATGTGTGTGTATTCTCCTGTCCATAAATAGCAAAAATTAGTAAAATAGTATGATATATATTGTTGGGCAACCAAAAGGCTTCTGCTAGTTGCTCTATAGATTTATGGATCCAAGTGTCCAACTTAATTTTGAAACTGAAAGAGACGTGTACTTGTATGGGTAAAGAGAAAAATATTGAGAGAAATATATGAATGTAATTTTCGCTTTATCTCTAATGGTAGTTTTTTAAAAAGACAGTATTGTTTTGTTACATACACTGAACATTTTGTACAGACGTTGGGACCTAAGTGGTACGCCATTGAAACGCTTTTTGATTTAATGGCGCCCAATGTGGTACCTAATGTTACCCTACATCGTTATACTGGATGTAGTGAGTGATGCCAGTAATTAATAGATAGCTCCTGTGTTTTCAGATTCCGCTCTTGACTGACAAAATATATGAATTGAATGTTCACATGTTTGCATAACAGTAAATACTGTTTAGGACCTATTCTCTAAACGATATAATCGATTTTGTTGCATACTCTGTAAACTATTTTTGATTTAGTGGCGCCCAATGTGGTACTTTTGGTTAGACTACATCGTTACACTGGATAACTATATATATGTATATCTTTTCAGACACTTTGAATCTACGCGGTTCGGACATTCCCTACAATCCAGTATTCTTCTCCTATCTGCTCATTAAAGTTGGTGTAAGTATGCTTTTATCCCGACAGAAAGAATGGTATATATGACATATTCATATACATTAACCCTTATATTTGGCTTTTAAATCAAGAAGGTTATTATTCTAGTAGTGACTCCAAGGTTCTTAAATTCAAAATATTTTTTGTAAATTAAGCTTTTTTATTATAAACTAGCTATCCGCTTCGCCCGTGATTTTGAACCCCCGTCGCATCCATTTCATCCCGCCGCTTTTACTTTTACTGATATGTATGAAAATTTGCTCGATTTGTTGATATTTATGACTAGTGCTCCGCTCACCTGGGTAGTAGCGTGATGATATATGGCATTTCTCGATAAATGGAATATCCAACTCAAAAACTTTTTTTTTTCGGACCAGTACTTCCTGAAATTAGCGCGTTCAACCAAACTAACAAACAAACTCTAGCTTTAGTGTTTTTATATTAGTATAGAATATAGATTTAAAGTGTTAAAACGCTTGGCTGTATAAAATATAATATGTATAAAGTGTGGCGTATCTAGTAGAACAAAAGCGACATTTATTCTGTCTAAACTGCTGATGGAACTTAATGGAACTTGTTTTATGAATCTCATATTTCATTGAGTGCAATTTAGTATATTGTTCAACATATTGTATCCAATATATTAATTTAAGTACAATATATTGTACTCAGTGACGTCTGAGATGCATAAAATGTGTTAATCTTGGAAAAAGATTAACACATTTCTTCTCCTGGGGGTGTAGTGAACAAACAATAGTGAAGTGCTATAACATAAAACACTTTAACAAACTGTTTTGATGTGAAACATATATAGCCGCAGGTAAAACAGATTTCTGGCGTGGCGACGCATGCTATATGATGGTATATATATACAGTCTATATGCAGTAGTGTGTACGGTGTGGGGACTCGTCGCCATGCGAAAATATAAAAAAAAAACGTCGTGGGACACCAGGTAGGAACGAAGTTAACAAGTTCACGATTCAATTAATCATACAAAAGGTCGCCGTTTGCACTAGGATTCGAACTCGGGCCTATTGCGTCTCAGCTGGCTACGTTACTGCAACTTCGAAATTAGTGTTCACTTCACTGAGGTAAATAGACAGTTTGAAAATCGACACAATTTGCAAAAAACAAACGACTGTCGCGCCTGCGCACGTCTCATTTTACGCTTTTATTCCACGGAATTTTTCTTACGGTTTTACTATCACATATTTTCACAAAATCCCTATCTCCTCCAAGCCTGCCGTAAGGAACTTCGTTCCAAAAAAAAAATCATTTTTTTTTATTTAATGAAAATTAATGTTTATTCACTAAATAGTCATCGTTATCAAGAAAAAAATCGTAATAGATTTATTTTATCATTATGACATATTTAGTTCCTATCACAATCTGTTCTTACCTGCATATTACTTTTACAAAATAATGTCGATGTGTCACATCTGCCAGGCGTCCCGTGACGGCTTACATTTTTTTATTGGTTTTCTTACTTATCAGACTCTAAGGGCCGTATTCCAGAACGTTTCTCAATACTCAAGAAACACTTCAGAGTAGAAATAAGGCAAAAACTAGCCTCGAGCTTTCTTGAGTTTTGAGAAACGTTCTGGAATACGGCCCAAAGAAAGAACACGAATCTTTAGTAAAAAAACAATATGCCTAGTAAATTAAATTAAACTAAAATTACTTATTAGCCTGATAGACGTACATAGGAGCTAGATTGTTTATTTATTTAGAATTATAAAGAATAAAAAAATACCTTGAAAAAACCGCTCAAGTTTAAAAAGTAAATAACTGGAATAGTATAGCGTTTTCATTCTAGATGTGACATTTATTTGAATGTCTCATCTAGAATGAGTGACTGTTTACACTGTTGATTGATGGCACTTGGTGGAACTTGCTACACCTCTTGAACAAAACACTTGTACTGTTCCACTTATTTATTACAACCTCACCGGTTTCGCGTACAATATGTGTTAACCTTTGAAAATGCCGTAAGGCGAAACCGGTCAAGTTTAAGTAATAAATAAGTGGAACAGTATAAGTGTTTCAGTTCAAGATAGAATGAGTGAATTACTCTCCCTCCAATTATCTCTCTCTCGTTTCAGACAGTTCCAGAAATAATCTTATTTTGGGGTAACGAAACTCTACCCTCAAACATAAGGGCTCATCTGGCGTTGGAGAACGTGGATGTCGAATGGAAGCCTTATGATGACATCTTTGATTATCTAGTAAATTACTCGGTAAGTGGAGGTATTTATTTTATTTAAACATAAATGCATTTAGAATATAGACTTTCAAATTGCTTCCATATGAACTTGAGCATTTCGGTAAAAAAATATGTGTGTGTACCAGAGTACACAGGTAAGCAGTGAAACTTCTTTACGATATTAATTTCCAGCTAAAAAATTTTTCTCATACAACGCTAAAGAAGTTTCACTTCTTTTTCGCACAAAGGTTAAGGATTGCCATTCAACGTGGCAATGCTGTCAGTCTTCTGGGAACGCTACCACATGAGGACTGCGATGCGGAAAAAATTTAGGACGCCTGTTATATTTTAGGTTTTTTAGTAAGCTTAGATTAGATTTAATTAACTTACGAACTTATATTAAAGAAATTTCACTTCAAAACAACATGGTGCGTAACCGAAAAACTTGACTATTTTTTACTGCTATAAAATTTCTCCCAACGTCGATAAAGAAGTTTTACTTCAAATGGAATTTTAACAAAATTAGGGGCTACAGTTTGGACACTATAAACAAAAAGGAATATGCGTAAAAACTCTTACGTGTATGTCGATTAACAATTGTTTCGGCTGCATCCAAAATCCTTCATCAGACAGGATTTTGAGTGCGGGGCGCTTACCGACGCGTCCCACCACGCACCGGTTCGACATCGCCAACACGTTAGTGTTGTTACGCAAAATCGCTTTTTTTTTATCTACTCTGATACTATAATACAAAGATTATAAAACTGATAACAAAATTCTTATGACAAACATTACGTACAGGCCAAAAATAATAAAAAAAAAGTTTAATTACGATACAGGTCGTGTATGGACACCTGTATCATAATATAACTTTTTAATCATAACGATGCACCTATACAACCTCCAGCTGGACCAAGGAGGTAGAGCGACGCTCACTGCCTGTGGCTGTATTGTGGGACAGTATTGTGTCCCACAATACTGTCCCACAATACTGCCGCCCTGCCCGCCTCCGACACGCCGCGCGCGCCCGCTGGCCTCCGTCACACAATAACACGCAGATACTACACTCTAATGCATTTACATCTCTCATATTAAGTCGCAAACATTTGACATTTAAAAAATAAATTTGTTGTTATATTCATCATTTTATTTGCAATATTGTTTTACGTATATATATATATATATATATAGTATGAGAGTAGATAAAGTAGTGTATGACACTGTACATAACTTGATCTTATAACACTCGTGTGATACTAAAAAAAAACACATTCATGTTATAAGAACCCTTATTATGCAACAGTATCATAAACTACTATTATAGCGCCATTTTTCGGACGTCCCCTTTTTATTTCAAAAACATATAAAACCAAGTATTTAAAATGCTAGAATAAAATTCTCAACTGATAAATATAATTGGTTTAGTCATAATATTTTTTTATATTCAGTGCTTATTCATCCGGATAAAGTTAAGAAATACTTTGAACTGAAAACTAAAGCAAATAAAAATTATCAACTTATACTGTTTGGTACTGCCGCCGCCGCGTGGGCCAAATTAGCCGCGTGGGCCAAATGGCGGGAGATGACCGGTGTCATTTGTGATCCTAAAATGCCGATCCGGTTGAAGGGACAGGTCTACAAAACCATTATTAGACCTGTCCTTTTACATGGCAGTGAGACGTGGCCGATATTGGAGTGACACAAGCAGGAGCTGCGTGTCACGGAAATGAAGATGCTGCGGTGGATGTGTTGAGTCACGCGGATGGACCGCGTGAGGAACTCTCGCATCCGCGGCAGCCTTCACGTCCGTGACATTGCAGACAAGTTGCAAGAGTTTCGCCTTCGTTGGTATGGTCACGTCTTGCGGCAACGTAGGTAACAAAAGTCTGGCCATGTCGGCCCCGCCGGGTCCCGGTAAGAGGGGAAGACCCAAGAAGTGCTGGCTTGACATCGTAAGGGATCACTACAGGTGATGCCGACGACCGTGCGAAGTGGAGAAAATGTAGTAAAGCGGACCCCGGGCGTCGCGAGACGCAACTGGGACAGACGCTCGGATGATGATGATGACTGTTTGGAACTGCTATTTAGGCTTTACATTTTAAGGCAATTATCAATCTCGTAACTTACTTAAAACCGGAGTAATATTTGTTTTTCGATTTTTGTTTTTATTTTTTTTCTCAATTTTTTATTTTTTTTTTTATTTTTATATAATTTGTTGACAATATTATATACAAAACAAATCCACTGTATTTGGAAAAGTTATATATCCCAACATTGAGGTCTACTACTTCTCTATAGACAGGAAAAATTTCATATCCAAATCTCGTGGAGTCTAGAAGTTATGACCACTTTTAAATTTTTGTTAGGGTTGTCACTCAAGTTTAACCGGATTTTTTTTTGTTAGAAAAAATGTGTTTGTTGTAATGTATGGTTAATTGGTATATCTCTTTATAAATTCAGGACATTTTATACAAACATCCAAACTTTATCATCAATATGTTTTATTCGGGAATTACCAATAACTTTCGATCTTCAATGGGGATTTTAATCTTGAGTGAAGAGAATTTTATAAAAGAATCTGCTATTGGCGGAAGCTTCTTAGCAACTACAGAATAATAATAGTGATGTCTGACCATAAGTGGCTCTTGATGACATGCAGAATTATTTTATTAATCTGAATCCGGTGTTACTTGGTGACAATACATTTTAATATTTTTAGGTACATTTATTGTATTTATATTTCACCTAGCCTTTACTTTCGACTTCATTCGCGTGATATTGGAATTTTTGAAAATTTTAAGTTCTCGAAGCCCCTAGACAAAATAGCGTGATAGATCAAATCTTGAAAAAAATTGTGTAAAAAAATGTTAGATCAGGGCATTGATTTTTCAGTGGTGCTTAAACATAACAACAAATTTACCAAGATTAACTATTTTGAAGTGTGTCATATGTATGTATATATTTTTATTTATCTATCACGCCTTATCCCCGAAGGGGTGGCATAGGCATATATATTATATGCCTACTTTTCACCATGTGTATTCCTGTCCCACGTAATAGGTGGTGAGCCCATTGCCTTGTTGAAATAGACAGACTCAGGTTGTTGCTACTTGCTGTTGAAATTTTTAAGCCGCCCATAAGGCCTTTAACTTATGTTTATAATAAACACTATTTCCCTTTTTCAAATATATTTAATTTACACTTTAAATATTTTTTTAGCAATGTGTATTCTAGCCTCTTTTTGTGATTAATTGCTGTACACCCAATTATGTATAATGTCGACTCATTAAGCGTTAAATTCCTATTTAGTTATAAGTGTGACATAATTGACTATTTACCAATAAATACAATAATTACAAATTGTCGTTATTCGGTGTCATTTATTGGAAATACGAGGACTGCACTAAAAGTATCGGGAATGGAACATTTCCACTGTCCCTGTCATATTAAAATCTTTTTAATTGGTTTTAAAAATCGAATACCATTTTTTATTTAAAAAAAGAAGTGAAGAAGAAGCGCTCGTTGCCCCGCGGTCTCAGTGTTCGGTAAACGATCACTGAGGTACGCAACTTTCACTATGGCTGGTCGTCGGATGGGTGACCACTTTGTGGCATTTACATTTGCGAGCGTTTCCGTGCTTCGGAAGGCACGTTAAGCCGTTGGTCCCGGTTGCCAGTAAAATGGCGGTCGTTAAGCCTGGTTGAAGGCCTTATAGGCGGCTTAAAAAATTTCAACAGCAGGTAGCCACAACCTGCGTCTGTCTATTTCAACACGGCAATGGGCTCACCACACCTATTACGTGGGACAGGAATCCACACGGTGAAAAGTGGGCATATAATATGCCTCTGCCACCCCTTCGGGGATAAGGCGTTATGGATATTTATTTATTTATTATTTATTTATTTAAAAAAAAGATTCTCGGTCTTTTCACAAGGTTTTGTCAAACTTGTTTAGTCGTTGAGAAAATGGAATTGACTCGAGGAAACTTAAATTTCCTCGAGTCAATTCCATGACAAAAGCAATGATTTATTATGACTTTAGAAGTGGTTTAACACAAAAACAGTGTGTTGACCGGATGATTTCTGCATTTGGTGATGAAGCCCCATCCTAAACCACAATTTATCGCTGGTTTGCTGAATTTCAACGTGTCAAGCTCGGTGATGATACCCGTCAAGGTCGTCCAAAAACTGCAGTCACCCAAGAAAACGTTGATGCTGTGCGTAAGCTGATTGAGGAAGATCGACATGTGACAAACCGCGAAATTCAGGCAACTTTTGACATTGGCATGAGTCAAATACAAATAATCTTGCATGAACAATTAGGTGTAAAAAACTTGTTTTCCCGATGGATACCGCATTCGCTCTGTGAAGAGCAAAAAGCGGCTCGCGTTACTTAGTGCGTCAGAACTCTCGAAAAATTCCACGCAGGATCCTCAAATGCTGTATACAACAACGTATCAGGTGACGAATCCTGGATATACGCGTACGAACCCGAAACAAAAAACCAGTCACGAGTTTGGGTGTTCGAAAATGAGTTAAAGCCAACAAAAATGGTTCGTTCACGGAGTGTTGCAAAAAAAATAGTGGCCACGTTTGTCTCCAAAACCGGCCATGTTGCGACTATTCCTCTTGAGGGACAAAGAACGGTTAATGCAGAATGGTATGCTAGCATTTGTTTGCCACAGGTAGTTTTTGAACTCCGTAAAGAGAACTGCAACCGCCGCATCATCCTCCATCACGACAATGCGAGTTCACACACCGCGCACAGAACAATAGAGTTTTTAGAGCAAGAAAACATAGAATTATTAGACCATTCGCCGTACAGCCCCGACCTAAGCCCTAATGATTTCTATACTTTCCCTAAAATAAAGAATAAATTGCGTGGTCAGAGATTTTCATCACCTGAAGAAGCTGTGGACGCCTACAAAACGGCCATTTTGGATACCCCAACTTCCGAATGGAATGGTTGCTTCAATGATTGGTTCCATCGTATGGAAAAATGTGTCAAATTTCGCGGAGAATACTTCGAAAAGCAATAAATACATTTTTAAATAGTAATGTTGTGTCACTTCCTTGATTCTCGAAATTTTCAGTGCCGCCCTCGTAAAGTCACAGTGTAACTGAACAAGAAAAAATATTTCCTGTGAATTACAGAGTCACCGTTACTAAAGAAATTCTACTATATGGGTTTAAACGTTTTCTCTTTTTTCTTGCTTTATCACTTCTTCTGAGATATGATAGATATCGTCACATTCCTATCATAGTTCGGGGGCGTCGACGTGAACAATTCATGCGCGCCCCCGAATAGTGTCTGGCCGTGGGTGGAAGGTCGGGGTACCCCGCCCAACTGGCCACTTGGCGACGGGCACCCTTTCTGTGTTCCAGGGGGTGCCTCCGTTTTGCGCACGCCCGTACCGGCCGCTCTCACCTCCTCTGCTTACAGTGGTGCGCTCGAGAGCGGTGGAGGTGCAGGCTAGTTCTTCAGCTCCTTAGGGAGCTCCGGGGTGGTCGCTTATCGACCGCCCGGAGACGGACCCCTCCGTTCTGGGGTGCCCCTTGCCGGCTCGCAGTGATTTAACCTCTGGCCTTCCCTGCAAGTCGGTTTTAAGGTGAGGAGGAACACCGCGGGGTTTAGTGGGTAGGACGGCCCTCTCTCACGGGCTGGGAGCCCCACACACCGTCCCGGCTACCCCCGCAGCAGGGATGATGGTGCGTAAATGCATTCCCCGCGAAAACAAAAAAAAAACATACTATCATGATATTATTTACTTTTTATTATAGTTATAAATTAAATCAAAATATTGAAAGTATTGCCAAAAATATGTCTGGCTTCCTAACTATTCTAGCTCGTTGTAAACAAGAAATCGGGATTACCTACGTTTTTCTGAAACCGGTTGGTCTATACATGGTTTAAAAAACGTAAGTAATCCAGTTTACTTATTTATAATGTGTGAAAATAACGTTAGTTTTATTAGACTGAGATGTAATTTTGAGTATATTAACAATACTTCTAGTAGTTTAAACTTAGTTCACCAAAATATTGAAGGCATATCTGAAAAACTACTACAAATAGAACTTTATATAAAGGAACACAATGTTCATATTTTTTGTATTACAGAACATTGGTTAAAAAGTCATGAACTATTGTTCAACAATGAATTCTATTCACTTAGCAGTGCGTTCTCTAGAAAGAAAGCTATTCGTGGTGGCTCTCTTAAATTTGTATCTAATAATTTAAAATGTAAAGAACGTAAAGATATTGTGGCCCTTTCTATTGAGCATACTGCAGAATTGTCCTGTGTTGAGCTTGAGCAACTCATTGTCCTCTGTGTCTACAGTCCTCCAGATAGGGATTATAATTTATTAAAAACTGTAATGGAAAATGTATTGAAACGTTTGTTTACTAGTAGAAAACATGTTGTGGTGTGTGGGGATTTTAATTTTGACTTACTTCGAAATGTATTAGATTTAAAAAAAATTTAAGTCTTTTGGCTTACAAAATTTATTTTGTGATCCAACTAGAATCACCTCACATTCTAGAAAAAGTATAGATAATATATTCTGCAACTGTGTATCAACAAAAAGGGAGATACTAAGTAACTTTCCATCAGATCATCTTGGTCGTAAAGCAGCATTTCCTATTAATGTCACTTCTAATAAGATAAAATTGTATGTAGGCCAATGAGTGCACATCGACTTAAACAATTTAATGTTAATGTTTCAGCAAAAGTCACTCATATTGACTTTAATCAGGAAGATCCAAACAGCTTATATGACTCCTTATTTAATATAATTAAATCTGAGTACAACAACATATTTAAATCAAAAACATTTTATAAAAAAAAAATCTTGCAATTTTGTGAGTGGGCAACTGCAGGGATTTACAAAAGTAGGGCTAAGTTGTACGAACTATATGGTATGAAGCAATTTAATTTTGATCCTGCCTTTATTAAATATGTTAAAATTTATTCTAAGACCTTTAAAAAGGCCTGTGCTGCTGCCAAGTTGTTACATATAAGTAATAAAGTTAAAGAGTCAAAAAGCAAGGCAAATATGACTTGAAATGTAATCAATACTGAAACCGGTCGATAACTACCCCGTGATAATAACATTGAGTTAATTATAAATAACGAAGTGTGTAATAATAAATTAGATATAGCACAAACTTAACAACTATTTTATAGACATACCCGCGAAAACAACTAGCTCCTTAAATTCTTGTCCAATAAAAGCTCAACGCATGCTTGGGGGCAGCGTGGATCAGTGTAGTGTCTTATTTGACTTCAAATATGTAAACCCCAACGATATCATTAAAGTATTCAAGTCACTTAACTCAAAAAAGACAGCTGACTTGTGGGGTATTTCTGTAAAATTGATTGAGTCTATCATTGTTAATATACCACCACATCTAGCTGAAATATTTTATAAATGTGTTGATAAAGGAGTGTTTCCAGATTTAATGAAACACAGTAAAGTAATACCTCTATTTCAATCTGGATCCAAAACCGACCCTGGTAATTGCAGACCAATTTCAATATTACCAGCCATTAGCAAAATTTTTGAAAAAATTATATTGCAACCATTACAAGCTCATTTTAATTTAAATATGCTAGTACATAAGGAGCAGTATGGGTTCACAAGGGGTCGTTCTACCATTCATGCAGGTGTGACACTTCTGAATCATATATATGACGCCTGGGAGAATAGACAAGATGCTATTGGTGTATTCTGCAATCTCTCCAAAGCATTTGATTGCGTTGACCATAAAACACTATTGGGAAAACTCTTTTATTATGGTATTAAAGACTCTGCACTGAACCTTGTTGCCTCCTACCTAAATGATCGAATACAACATGTTGATGTCAATGGAATTCGCTCCCCTGGAGCATCTGTTGCTATGGGCGTACCGCAGGGATCAATTCTGGGTCCGTTTCTATTTTTAATTTATATTAACGATCTGCCATTCTATATACAGAACTTGTGCGACATTGTTCTATTTGCTGATGATACGTCACTTATTTTTAAAGTTGATCGCACGCTTAGTAATTTTAACGGCGTAAATAGTTCACTTGCCCAAGTTGTAGATTGGTTTACGACCAATAATTTGCTACTAAACGCTAAGAAGACAAAATGTATCAGATTCAGCATGCCTAATGTCAGGAATTGCGGTACAAATATAACATTGAACGGTGATACCCTTAATCTTGTAGAATCAACTGTATTTTTGGGGATCACTTTAGATAGCAAACTGCAGTGGAATGCCCAAATAACGTGTCTTGCAGGTAAACTCAGCTCGGTAGCCTTTGCCGTTAGTAAAGTCAGGCAGCTTACTGATGTGGCAACTGCCAGGCTGGTATACTTTAGTTATTTTCATAGTGTCATGTCTTACGGCATTTTGCTGTGGGGCAAAGCAGCTGATCTACAAGTAATTTTTGTACTCCAGAAGAGAGCTATACGTGCAATATATAAATTGAGTGCTAGAGTGTCTCTTAGAGAAAAATTTAAAGAAATAGGCATTTTAACGGTTGCATCACAGTATATATTTGCAAATATTATGTTAGTTAAACAGAACATACATTTATACAATAGACACAGTGACATACATTCGATAAATACTAGAAATAAGCATAAATTAATTGGAACACATCATCGTTTACAAAAGGTTCACGACTCTTTTGCAGGAATTGGCGTACGCCTATATAATAAAATTCCTTTAAACATTATGAACCTGCCGTTACATAAATTTAAGGCGGAAATTAAGACGCACCTCTTGAAAAGGGCCTATTACACAACTAATGATTACTTGAACGATAAAAATATATGGAAATGAGTTGCTTGCTCTTCGCTTGAGCTATTTAGAATTCGAATGAATCTTGTGATATGCCTTGAATCTGCATATATATGTTGTATTTTTACATCTCTACATTACTAATAATTTGAAACGTCTGACAACGAAATGTTTCTAAATTGGCTGCGTTTAGTCCCGGTATTAACTAATACACAATGTAATTTGAGTTTGTTATTGTGTTAGCACCATGTAGACTTATTTATTTCTTTGAAATTGACATGATAGTTGCTGTGCAGTTTTTGAGTATGTTCGCCTAAGTGTCCTGGCAGTAGTGGCGTATGTATCGGGTCACCTTTTTCCCTATAATACGGTTGAGTAGGGCGATGGCTGATATAATGCGTCATACCCGTGAACGGGTGCCGTCTGTTGGGACTGGTCAGCTCATAGCTGTTATAGCAATTATTACAAATAATCTTATTTATATTTAAGGTAAACTTAAGTTTAGTCGACTGTTCTCACATAAATCCAAAGGAACAATGTAAGTGTAATTTTAATGTTGTAAGCCATTGCTACATTTTAAAATGGCATCCATTGACTTTCTTGCCAGATTCTTCTTCTTCAAAGGTAGGCTGCCCTTAGAACCGGCAACTATAATCGCTCTAATTTTGATATGATTTAAACACAACATTGATTTTGTTTATTTGTTTGTATAAATTCATTACTATATAATTGGTCAAATATCATGTTAATCAAACTAATGTGGCGTTTAGAAAAGAGTGGCCATGAGTTTTATTGCCAGGTTCTTCCTCAGGCTCTACCTATTGCTTTGCGAATCTGGCAGTAAATGTAGAAGCAATATTCTTGACGTTCATAAGTGTTACTTTGTGACCTAAATGAATAAAGATTTATTATTATTATTATGTCTCTTCTTTTTACACGGGTATCTTTTTTTTTCTCATGAAGATACCCGGACTTTTATTAGGCTTACATGGGGACATAGGTCCAACACGCAGAGGCCCTTTGAGCATTTTAATCTAATAGGGAATGGGACCCCCACTGCAGATAGTCCATGCCCGCCTTATGTAGAAGAACGATAATGGACCACCTCCAATGGGAGTTAAACTATTGTACAATATGCTAACTACTAAATGGGCTATTGAGTTGAAGGTTAAATGGAGTATGTAACTAAAACTATGGTAGAAGACGGCGTCTGCCATTTTAATACATTATTATCAAAATACTGGCAGACGGTGACTTGCCAACTCACTAGATGGGCTCCCTATACAATCGCCATAGGCATGATAAGCCTGTAAGGCGACAGGGGGCAACACCGGTGTGAGCGGCTTGGGGTGTCGAGCGGTGCGGCGCCGGTTTCACCTTCGCGGGAAAGGCCCGGAGCGGGCTTCCCCGTAGTTATGCCCTTGAAAATGACACTTCCACCCCCGAGCATATAGCTCTTGCTCCCTCCCTCTGACCGGCCAATTAAGGCAAGCCAGAGTTGAGATTTGCTGCACTCCCGGGAGTAGCACTCACTGCTCTCCCGTTAGGCCATTAAATCCTAACCGGTGCAGAAGGGCAACAAAACTCTGAGGAATCGGGACCGATGTGTAGCCACGCACATACAGCTCGCCACAAGTTGCCCTGCGGATGTGAGCTTTACAATAACTTACTGATACATTTTTTTGTTGGTATCAGAAAGTAGTTAACTCAAAAAGCGAATCTACTATGCCCTCATAGAGTTGCGTTAATTCTATAAAAGATAACGACTGTCCTCGAGGGGTTTAATTATTATTTCCTTTATTCATTTTATATACTTATTAAATACATTTTTAAATAAATTTAAAATCAAACATAAACAATCTATTTAAAAATATATAAAACAGCATCCTACCGGTATCGGATACAAGGACCAAGATACCGGTTCTTAGGGCTCCAGAGACAAAAACCTTCTCACAATACGTGCCGTATCGAGAAGTACTGCTTTCTGAATCTGCCCCTTGACCCAGCTACCCAACGCGTGCCTCTTGAGATGTTGGTCGAGGCTCTTGGCAATAAGTCCATTGACAGAGACAACTATCGGAACAATGATTGTCGAGTCCCACATATCGACAACCTCGCGAGCTAAATCCAAATACTTACTTTGCTTTTCTTTTTCAGCTTTCACGAGATTGCCATCATGAGGGATTGTGACATCGACAATCATTACACGACGCTCTGACCTGTTTATCACCACAATGTCAGGTTTGTAAGCTATAACAGTCCTGTCTGTGATGATAGACCGGTCCCAGTACAATGTGATATGACCATTTTCGAGAACTGACTCAGCTACATACTTATAGTACGGAACCTCAGTATCCACCAGGCGGTACTTCAGAGCAAGCTGTTGGTGAATAATCCTGGCTACTTGATTGTGCCTGTGCAAGTACTCGCTGTTAGCAAGTCGAGGACAACCGGAAACGATATGTCTTAGGGACTCACCTGGTTGGTGACACGCTCGACAAATATCGATCGTGCCGTCCCTCATAATATGCCTCCTATAGTTGTTCGTCTTGATAACCTCATATGCAATTGCACAGACAAAACCTTCGGTTTTTCCGAAGAGGTCACCCAAACGTAACCAGGCTACGGACGATAAAAAGTCCACATCAGGCCCATGCAAGGCCTGATAAAACCTACCATGAAGCTCCTTGCTCTGCCATACCCTCTGACGGTCACCAAGGCTTAGCACTGTTGGCTTATGCCAGTTCTCTTTAGCCAAACCAAGCGGGGTGAGTCCAACGTCCACTGCAACAACATCTCGATGCATTTCCACATTCATATTAATAAAATGTTGTCTAAGGCTGTACACCTCACGGTTATGAAGACTTTTCACATTTAAAAAACCTCGTCCTCCACATCGTCGTGGGATGTACATCCTCATCACAGAAGAACGTGGATGATGCATCCGATATGCTGTTAGCAATGTACGTACACTTCTATCCAGAGCATCCAATTCAGTTTGAGTCCTCTTGAGTATGCCAAAGGAGTACATCAGAAGTGGCATGACCCATCCATTATAAGCACGCACCTTGTTGCCGCCTGATAAAAGGCTATTTAGTACCTTTTTCAGGCGACCAAAGAAACGTTCTCGTAATAAATGTTTCATGTCAGCTTCATTGATGCACAAAGCCTGCGACATACCCAAGTACTTATAGGTATCAGTTACGAGGAGTGACTTCAGGTGAATGGAATCAGAGAGCTGAATGCCATCTGATTCCAATATCTGCCCTCGTTTAATATGCATGACTGCACATTTATCCACACCAAACTCCATTTTGATTGAATTACTAAAGTTTTCAGTTACCTTTAGTAAATCTATCAAGTAGGAGTTAGTAGTAGCAAACAACTTTAAATCATCCATATAAAGCAAGTGCGATATTACCTGACCACCTCTTCGCAACTTATAACCTAACCCTGAACTCTCAAGTAGAGTACTTAAAGGGTTCAGTGCTAAGCAAAACCAAAGAGGACTCAAACTGTCACCTTGGAATATTCCCCGCTTAATTTTTATATGTTCACCACCACCGCATATCCCTCGGTATCCTGGATAGCTAAGTATAGTTCTCCATTGGCCCATACATGACTTTAAGAAGGTGCATAGAGTTGCATCTATTTTATACAACTCGAACACCCTCAAAAGCCACGTATGAGGTACGGAATCGAATGCTTTCTTATAATCTATCCAACATACGGAGAGATCTTTACGGTTGCGGCGAACTTGCTGGCTGATGATCATATCAATGATGAGGAGCTCTTTAGTACCTCGAGCTCCACTTCTACATCCATTTTGCGAGACACTCATTATCGCATTGTAGCTAACATGTTCAGCAATTTTGTCTCTCAAAATGGAAGTTAGAAGTTTATAGACCGATGGTAAACAAGTGATCGGTCTATAATTACTGGGGTTCGAGGTACTGCCGGCCTTATGGAGCAGATGAGTAACTCCTGTTGTCATAAAAATTGGCAGCGTACCAGATTCAATGGCAGCCTGAAATTGAGATGCCAAAAGACCATGTGAACTGCGGAACCATTTACTCCAGAAGTTTTGCAGTCCGTCCGGTCCTGGAGCTTTCCAATTTGATAATGGACGGACTGCATTAGCCACATCTAAATTATTAATTTGTATGGGTTCCATATCTGCAATACTTTCACATGCTCTCTTGACATCACAAATCCAGTCACCCTCAGTATGAATTACTGGTGCCGACCAGATACTACGCCAAAACACATTCGTTTCATTCGTATCAGGTAGGCAACCGACATTCTTTCATTCATATTGGGTGTAAGGGGCCCCACCAAGATCTTCGGGGCCCAAGTCAACCTCCCGTGCTAGTGCGTGCACCTGCTGATTAACGGACGAGGCTCTGACTTTCCCCTCTGGGGTTGGGAGGTCTGAGGGCTTCGCTCCCATAAAAGCCACCCGCCAAAACAAAAATGGAAAAGGACTATAGGAATGCTGCTAGGGATAGTCGCAAAACGGCGCGCAGGAGCCCCGCCCGACTCCTGTGGCAAGTGGGCTAGGGTTGCCGTGTGTCGGGCCAGCACGGCTAAAGAAGTTAGCCCCAACTCGAAATCGAATCTGAACGAATCCGCTTCGCATCTTGGAACATTGGCACGCTGACTGGGCGTGCGGTAGAGTTGGCCGTAGTACTCTCCAGGCGGAGGGTGGACGTGGCGTTCCTGCAGGAGAATCGGTGGAAGGGCAACAGAGCCCGGCCCTTGCAGAACGGCTACAAGCTGTATTACACGGGTGCGCCTGGTGGGGAGAACGGCGTGGCCGTTGTGCTCTCCGAGGGGCTGCAGAGTGGCATCTTGGAGGTGAAACGCTGTAGCGACCGGCTTATGATCGTGAGGGTGCTTATCGATGGGATTATTACCCACCTGATAAGTGCCTACGCGCCACAGGCCGGTTGTAGCGACGCCAATAAGATGTCGTTTTGGGGTCAACTCGAGGGAGCTTTCGGAGCATTCCGTTGTCACAGGGAATCGTTTTGGGCGGCGACCTAAACGGTCATGTGGGTGAGAGGTGTGAGGAGTTTGAGCGTGTTCATGGTGGTTTTGGATACGGCACCCGCAACGCTGAAAGAGAAACTATCCTCAAAACGTGTGCGGCTGCCGATCTGGCCATTGTGAACACGTATTTCAAAAAGAAATCCGAACATCTCATCACCTACAAGAGCGGGAGGCGTACAACTCAGATCAATTTCCTACTCACTAGGCGACACAGCATCGGCAAGGTGGCCAACTGCAAGGTCATACCCGGTGAGAGTCTTACTGCACAACACCGTCTCCTTGTCATGGACCTCTGCGTGAAGCCCAAAGGCAAACGCATCGAGCGGTGCCAGCGCCGCATCAGATGGTGGCTGCTTGATGAAACTAGGTCCCAGGAGTTCGTCTCAGCTGTCGGTGACAAGTGCACTGACAATGAAGGCGAACCAGTTCAAGATTGCTGGGACAAAGTTCAGGCGGCCATCCTTGGAGCGGCGAAGGTGGTGCTCGGTGAGTCTAAGGGTGGACGCAAATGTGACAAGGAAACTTGGTAGTGGAACGACGCAGTCCAGAGGGAGACTAGGGAGAAGAAAGCCCTCTTTAAAAAGTGGCAAGCGACCGGATCTCCTGAAGACCGCGACGCGTACAGGGCTGCCAAGCGCGCCACAAAGAGAGCTGTAGCCAGAGCCAGACGTGACCACTTACAACCTCTGTATGATAAGCTGGAATCGTCTGAGGGGCAGAAGCTCATCTATAAGCTGGCGCGCTCCAGGGTCAAAGCGGCACAGGATATATCCAAGTGTCGCTGTGTAAAAGACCTTGAGGGCAACCTGTTGAGCGAAGACCTCGCGGTAAAGGAGAGATGGCGCTCGTACTTCCACGAGCTGCTTAATAAACAGCACAAAGAGGTGTAGCCTCCGGACCTCTCTCCGAATCAGGGACTAGTGCCACCGGTAACGCCTGGAGAAGTCCTGTCTGCGCTTCGCCGCATGAAGAATCGGAAAGCTGTCGGACCCGATGGAGTCCCCATCGAAGCCTGGAAGGCGATGGGTCCTCGCGGTGTGGACATCTTAGTAAACCTTTTTAACCGCATACTCCTCAGCGGGCAGACCCCAAACCAATGGAGACTGAGTATTATTACTCCAGTCTTCAATGGTAAGGGGTCAGTGTAGGAGTGCGGGAGCTACCGCGGTATTAAGGTGATGTCCCACACCATAAAGATCTTCGAGAGGATTATAGACTCTCGGATCCGGCAGGAGTGCACTCTCTCGGAGTGTCAATATGGGTTTCGCCCTGGTTATGGGACCACGGACCCTGTTTTTGCCCTGAGGGTTGTCGCAGAGAAATACAGGTCGAAGAATACGCCTCTGCACTGTTTGTTTCTAGACATGCAGAAGGCCTTCGACTGTGTTCCTCGTGCGATGATCTGGTGGGCACTGCGGTCCAAAGGGGTTCCAGAGGTCTATATTGACACTATCCGGGACATGTATTGTGACTCCGATTCAATGGTTCGGACTGCTGTTGGCAACACGAAACCCTTCCCCATCACCGTCGGGGTACACCAGGGTTCGGTCCTTAGTCCGCTTCTGTTCAGTGTAATATTAGACGAATTGTCGGACAGCATCAGAAACCGACATGAGCAGCCTCCATGGTTGCTCATGTATGCTGACGATATTGCGCTGGCAGACGCGGACAGGGGCAGATTGGTGCGACGTGTAAAGGCGTGGAAGGAGACGCTAGAGAACGGCGGTCTGAAACTAAATGTGGCGAAGACCGAGTACTTGGCACTAAACTCGACAGATCCCACATCCGTCCGCATAGGCGGTGATTTGGTCGAGCGCACGGACCAGGTTAAATACCTGGGATCTGTTTTTCACACGTCCAGTGACATCGATTGCGATGTCAAGTCACGCATTGCTGCCGCGTGGGCCAAATGGCGGGAGATGACCGGTGTCATTTGTGACCCTAAAATGCCGATCCGGTTGAAGGGACAGGTCTACAAAACCATTATTAGACCTGTCCTTTTACATGGCAGTGAGACGTGGCCGATATTGGAGCGACACAAGCAGGAGCTGCGTGTCACGGAAATGAAGATGCTGCGGTGGATGTGTGGGGTCACGCGGATGGACCACGTGAGAAACTCTCGCATCCGCGGCAGCCTTCACGTCCGTGACATTGCAGACAAGTTGCAAGAGTGTCGCCTTCGTTGGTATGGTCACGTCTTGCGGCAACCGCCGGGCTACGTAGGTAACAAATGTCTGGCCATGTCAGCCCCGCCGGGTCCCGGTAAGAGGGGAAGACCCAAGAAGTGCTGGCTTGACGTCGTAAGGGATGACATGCGTGCCAATGGTCTCACTACAGGGGATGCCGAAGACCGTGCGAAGTGGAGGAGAAAATGTAGGAAAGCGGACCCCGGGCGTCGCGAGACGCAACTGGGACAGACGCTCGGATGATGATGATGAGGCAACCGACATTCACATCTTTATCTGGTCGTTCCCAATTTCTATAAACACGCCTCTGGTCTCATTGGAATGAGCAATTAACATGAAATCGATTCACACGTTTTCTATACCTACGAATTCTTTGTGCCCAAGCATAGATTTTTTGTTTCAAAAAATCAATGCGCTCCGTGACACGAGCCGTATAATCCTGTGGACTAATTTCAGTCTCGGAAAATGCTCGCTTCACGAAGCGCGTGATTCTTGGTCGAATGTTACCAGCTTTAAAACTGGTTAATTTGCCAATGAGCACTCTTGTCTCGGCAATACGTCGTTCGATCCTGGACTGCCAAACAGGGACGATAGGTTTTGACCGTGGAACAAGGTCTTGCAAGGGCATTTTTACTCTTGCTACACGGCAAACCGCAACTGCTGCACAATACAGAATCGAATGGGTATCACCGAGAGACTCACTATTATCTAAATAAATAGATAATAATGAGTCAACAGCACTCACTAGCAGCATGTTCTTTCTATGCATGGGCAATCGAGGTAACGGCGGTCTTAAATGAATTGGCATGGTGCGATATTCACCAATTGCACATTTCAAATATACTCTAACCTCGTCATTGTACTGTGTATCTGCAGGAATAAACGTGTCATCCACAACAGTATTATTACCATTCACAGTGGTATTTAAATTATTTATGGTACTTACAGTTTGTGGCGGAGGAGCGATAACACGCATATTCTGCAAACACTCCGAGCGTAAACGATCAAGAACGGCATTATCTAACATATAGTTACGTTGAATGACCCGCACTTGGTCCGATAGTCTTTGAGCAGATACGTTGATAGCTGGTTCAAGCTCCTGAAACAGAGGCAATATACGATTACGATACGCTGTAAGGTTGGTTTCAACCTCTGTAGCCACAAAATATGCCCGCATGACATTTTCATTGATTGATTGTGTCCATCTCATGCGCACATTACCACCGGTAGCGGGGGCCCTATTCGAGACCGGTGGGCCTCGGGGTCCCATGCAAGTCGGCGGCCGGCCTCTCCCTTGCATACAGGTATTGGCGACGCCGGCGGGGAGAAGAACTCATCACTGGAGCTTGAGCTCGACGCCTCGTCATCTTGTTTCTTCGTCTGCGAGGCGGAGCTAACTGATGAGTCCGGAGGTGTATTTTGTGCATCTCTGCATCTGGCTCGTGTTAGCATCACAGTCTTTCATATCATTTCCATTATTTTTATTATGTGTTTCTTGATCTTTATTGACTTGACGTATAATGTCATGTCAAATATATAAGGTATCATATAACTGGATAATACAACTATTTAATGTTTTACAAAAAAAAAAAAAATTAAATAACCTTAAAATATGATAATTTAAAATATATTAATATAAGGAGTCCCTTTAGGCAAGGTTCCGAAGATACTGGCAGCGTTCCCCCTTTGAATAGCTAAACTAATTCTTTGGCCGAGGTAGCTGCCAGCTCTTCGGTCTCCTGTAATGATAATAATGGTATCATATTACATTTGATTTTCACATGAAACATTAGCTTTTCTGTAAAAATAGTTGTATAAAATATTAATCGATATTTAATATTTTAAATATGTATATTATGTTTATTATAACTGTTAGCTTATGGGGCTGCCAAATTTTTTTTTTTTTTTCGTTCCCACTTGGGACCTACTGGAAAAAAGCCTTATCAAAAGTATCCTTAACTGGTGAGCATGTATAAAACACTTATGAAAGTAGAAGAAACGAAAGTTGTATGCCAAGTTGATAGCAAGTGGAAAGCCAGTCTCTTTACTTAAGACTATTCACTTCACTCAAGAATAAAATTCCAATTGAAGATCGAAAGTTATCGGGATTTCCCCATTAAAACATGATGATGATAAAACGCAGTGTGTGAAATCGTAGGCAACAATTAATATTCAAATTAGATAATATAATATGTGCAACTTTGTGAGATAATAGCTATTCTAATGCAATTTCCATTGAAAACTTATTACCTATCAAACACCGTAAGTTAAATAATAGGTAGGTACTTAAATATTGTTCTTCAGTATATTTATATAACATTACAGAAACGTCACAGATAAGTTATAGAAATAATTACAGAAACATCATTAAAATAAATAACATCCGGATAAATATATTATTTTATAAAGTGGTTCTTAAATGGCAACATTTCACACAATAATCTCGAACTTAAGTTCGAATAGTAGTGAGAATAAGACATCCGAAAAAACCATCTCGATTTACGAGATTTTATGGTCGAAAAAGGATTCGAAGAGTGAACTCGAATTCGAGATTATTTCGAAGAAAACGAGAATTGCCTCCCAGGGCCGCAATTCTCATGCCTTCGAAACAGTTCGAGATAAATCTCGAATTCGAACTTTATTCGAGTTTTATTGACGTTTAGCTATTCTGCAAATCTCGAACTCGACTTTTCTCGAAGGGAAGCCACTCGAGTTGCTTCGAATGGTTGGTAGCAGTCGAGACGCAGATTTCGAAGTCGAATCACTATAATCTTTGGACATTTCTTAAGTGACCGACCCGAAATTAGCTTTATTACATTTTACATTTAATAAATATCAAAATGATAGAAAAATAATAGTTTAATACGTGCAAAACATATTGCAACTCGCTTCAATTTCAAACACGTCGTCGCCGATGTTTCAGCAATGTGGAAATTTCAGCAATTTAATTTGTGATTATAAATAACACAGTCTTCAATAATATAGACAACACACAGTGACAGTGACACATTTAGATATTTTTCATTTTACGGGACGGTATAAGCAATTTTTAAAATATACATTAAGTAACATTTATTATTAGTCCAGGTCCGTCGGAAAAATTGGGTTTGAAATGCAAATGAACCGAGAAAGCCAAATTTTGGATATTACGTGGGGGGAGGCTAGAAAAGCTTAAGTTCAAATTGTCGACCAAAATAACCTGATGGGTTTTCCGCCATCTTGAAAAAAGTTATATTCAGTTTTTTTCATCATAACTCGGTTCCCCGTTGAGATACTAAAAATTTTTTTACTTTCTATTTTTTTTTTTTAATTTCTACAATTTTAGTATTATTATTTTATTTTTTTTACTTTTTTCAAGATGGCGGAAAACTCATCAGGTTATTTTGGTCGACAATTTGAGATTAAGTTTTTCTAGCCATCCCCAACGTTATATCCAAGATTTGGCTTTCTCGGTTCATTTGCATTTCCAAATGTATATATAATAGACTATATGCAGTTTACAATATTTTTTCCTTTAATAATTACTATAAAATTCTTAATTATTGTTTATAACGTGTAAAAAAATTTTAAAAAACCTTTAGAAAATTTTGTAAGAGTAGTCTTGTTGTAACCGTTTTAAAACCGGATGAAAAGTGTTGAACAGAACGCATCGTAATGTGACATGGTTCTTAAATAGCAACATTTCACACAATAAACTCGAACTTTAGTTCGAATAATGGTGAGAATAAGACATTCGAAAAAACTATCTCGATTTACGAGATTTTACGGTCGAAAAAGGATTCGAAGAGTGAACTCGAATTCGAGATTATTTCGAAGAAAACGAGAATTGCCTCCCAGAGCGTTAAGCTGAGTGAAAATGAAAGATTATTGTGATTTGCTGATGTATGAAAGAGAAAGAATCAATGAGTCGTGTGACAGGCGTTGATTGGGTGTGTGCAGAATTTATGCAAGATGGCGATTTTGAGCTAATACGTTGAAGTGTGTAGAAAGTGGAATTAATTAAAGAAGTTCAAATCAAGAAGTCTATGATTTCAACGCCTGCGAAATCCCACATCTATCATCTCCATCCAATATTCTATTACACCTCGGGATAGATAAACGATAAAATAATTTAAGTACTAATTAAGAACTGTGACAAATTGCGCAAGGCTGAGTGGGAACCGCCGCCATTTTGAGGTACCTATAGCTGCGTATCGAGATTTCTATTTCGTTAAACTTTTGACTAACCTCAAAACCTTCTAACCTCAACTTAATCTACCTTAATTTAGGTGAAATTATATTGCTTGCAGAAAGCGCAAATAATATAATTTAACCTAAATTGGTTTAGGAGCTAGAGCGTGACTGAGTGATAAATTTCTATTTGTAAGTACTTATTAGCAATTGGAAAAAGTAGCCGTGAGAATTCATGCTAGACTCCTACTTCAGGCCTGCTGCTGTGGTTCAAGTCAAAATTAAAGTTGATAAACTGTATCATCCGGTGGTGTTCCCCATATCTCGAAAACGGGTTAACAGATTTAGGATTATGGCACAGATTTAGATTTCATAATAAAAAATAGTTCAGTCCACAGAGTTTTATTTTAGTTGTCTTCGTCCTAATCTTGGGCAGGCAAAGGAAACTCAGTCCATACACAGCCTTGTCTATATTCAAATTTTCTTAGTGTTTAGTCATATCCAGTCCTAAGTCCTGTGTCCTTGCCCCAGTAAGGCAATGGTATTCTTACTGCAGCCTTCTATGGAGATTTGGTACTAACACAAGGAACAACGCGTTCACACATATCACTTTCCTTCACTTATACACATTTTCGAATTCTTTATGTATCATAATCCACCGTTATTAAATACAAAACCACAAAGTACTAGATATGAAAAATAATATACGACAAATGTGTGCCATTTTCAATGTTGGCGCCAAAGTCACAGTCCACTCATTGGACTTAGTGATTTATCTTTTATTTTTGTTTTAGATCACACCTTGGATTTTTATCTGGAACTTTTAATTCCGGGGACAAGTTCCTGTAAGGAACGAGTACGAGAAAAGATCATATCAGTAAAATTGTATATTTCTAATTAATAAAAAATGATTTTCTTTTCAGAATCAATTGGGCAATCTAAATAGTATTTGGGTGCCAGCGGATTCGAGTTATGCCGTTACCCTAGCTATCGAGGTACGTAATCACTTATTTAAAAAAAAGCGTGCGTAAGAACACGCGTTGAAAGTTATACTACTATGGCTTAACAAGATAAAAATTCATTTTAGAAAATTTATCTTTTGCCTTATCCCACATATTTTCCCCATATATTTAACTTCAGGTTGTTTGAAGAAAACTACTTTGAATGTAGTTATAAGTTGTCATGGAAACACTTATCTTAACTTCATGGTTGTAGTTTTTGGTGACGGTAGCGCGCGCATCGTAAAAATTTACTCTCATCATTTTTCCCTAACGCGCCTATAGAAGTATATCTATATATATAAAAATGAATCCCTATTTCCCTTGGTCACGCCATCACGCGTGAACGGCTGGACCGATTTGAAAAAATCTTTTTGTATTGGATAGCCCATTTATTGAGGAAGGTTCTAAGCTATATATCATCACGCCACTACACAGGGGGCGTAATCATAAATGTTAACAAATCGGGGAAACTTTCATACATTTTTGGAAAAGTAATAAGCGACGGGAATAAATGGGTGCCACGGGGTTGGAAGTATGTCACGAACGATGTTCCTTATGGCAGGCTAGGAGGAGATAGGGATTTTGCTGCGCGACCGAACTGAAAAAAATGTGATAGTAAAACCGTAAGAAAAAGTCCATGGAATAAAAGCGTTAAATGAGACGTGCGCAGGCGCGACAGTCGTATACACAAGCGAGTAGCGTATAATACATTTCTCTTTCTCCCTCTTTCAGTGAGGGTGGGGTGAGGGTGAGAGTGAGGGTGAGGAGTGGGAGTGAGGGAGAGGGTTCTTTTTTTTTACATAAAATTGAGCACGATTTTTTTTTTTTGCAAATTTTGTCGATTCTACATTAGCCGAAGGAACTTCGTTCCTACCTATTATGATATTAAAATCGGAGGAAACATTTTGGTATTGCAGCTACTTATCTATCATCTCAGGAAAGGGAAGCGCCGCCATTTTGAAGCCATTTTGCTGTGAATCGATTTATTCCTTTATTTTAACTTTTGACGTGGAGATGATACGACGTTCTTTCAAGTTTCATAAATATTAGGTCCCCGTTACAAGACGCATTCACGTACAACATACGGCCTTCGTTCGTCAAACATTCATGACTCCATAGATTTGGTGATCATCGTTACAGTTTAAACTCCAAAGGTGTAAGCAGAGGCATTCCTGCTATAAGCCCTCATTTCACTGTTGTATTTTTTTGCCATATGGTGATGAGCCCATTACCGTGTTGAATTTGAGGGCGCAGGTTGTGACGACCTGCTGTTGAAATTATTCAAGGCATTGCATATGCACTAGACACGCGCATAATCCGCTGGTGGGTGAGGCAATATTAGTGCTATCTCACTCGGCATGGTGTGAGAATGTGGTAGTGGCAGTAATTAACAGTAAAAAGATAGTACTGTAAGATGTCATTTAGTTTAAAACAAGCGTTGCTTATTTTATTATGGACTTTCGGCTCTTGGTAGATTTTATATATTTGTGTATATTTAGGTAATCAAAATAAAGTTGTTTAATGTTTCAAATAAATAATCTATGTCTGTATGGCAGTATTTTTTAATGTTTCTTACTCTAAATACGCTTTTTTGACGTGCAAAGTTTAATGATAATTTTCAGTAAACCTAACTTTTGAACTAATAATTATAATAATAAATATCGTTGGGACAAGTCACACAACACCATCTGATTTTGTCCAACAACGTTTGTTTGGAAGAATGACTGACTAGATTCTCCTTAAACTTGACTTAACGACCGCCGTGCTACTGACAACCGGGACCAACGGCTTCAACGAGCCTTCTATAGCACGGAAACCCTCGCAAATGTAAATGCCACAGAGCGGTCACCCATCCGAGAATCAGTCATAGTGAAAGCTGCTTAACGCAGTGATCCTTTACAGAACACTGAGTATGTGGGGCTACGAGCGCTTCATAAAACACCAAAGCTTTTTTTTTTTGTAATTATAAAACGTGGTTTAAAATCCCAAATATCTTAGCGGAGACTTTACATGTGTTTTTTCTTCAACAAGAAACTGTGAGAGGCATCTAATGCCACTTATTCATTTCAGCAAGGACCAGCTCTTATCATAGTTGCTGCGATTACGCCGGTTGCTCTGATGAAGACGGTCAAAAACCCCGTGGAACTACAGGTAAACTTTAAAACTACCTACATAATATTTAGACACTTATGAAAGGTGTATGTAGCAAATGAAAAACAATAGTCACTGACTACCCCGATGGGAGACAGGTGTGATGATATGTGTAATAAGTAATAATATTTTAAATTTTTTTTTGTGTTGTATAGTCCATTTTTCGAGGAAGGCTAAAATAATTAATTTACATAAAATCACGAAATATACACTAGTTTTGGAAAATAAACAGTTATATTGTCCACAAGAAATTGTAATATTTAAAAAAAAATAGTTTATGGTACAAGTGTGTACAGTTGGTGATTACCGCTGAGGCGCTATGAGACCCGAGCCGTAACGCGAGGGTCTAGAGAGCCGAAGACGGTAATTAACAATACACACGTGTATCATACGACGTTTTTCAATACACTTATGAATAATATAATACTAAATAAAACTAATAGATATAGTTTTTAAGGTAGTAAACTTTCTATAAAGTTAAGGGCTTCACATCTTATATCGGGCGGTGTACGTACTACATAAATCGTTTCCTTCATAACTAGTACTTGTAGACATTTTAATTAATATATAACTTTAATTTCAACATGGAAAACGAATTGTGAAACTTTTTGGAGGAATTTTATTCCCTACGCTCACCTCCTTACCTCTATTAAATGCTCGTGGCGCTGGTTCCTATCCACTTGCCGCTTCTTCGTAACTGTTATTAATTATGATATCAATCTTATTTTGATTTTCACAAGGATGATATAATAATAACTAACAAATAGTGAGAAGACCGAGTACTTGGCACTAAACTCGACAGATCCCACATCCGTCCGCATAGGCGGTGATTTGGTCGAGCGCACGGACCAGGTTAAATACTTGGGATCTGTTTTTCACACGTCCAGTGACATCGATTGCGATGTCAAGTCACGCATTGCTGCCGCGTGGGCCAAATGGCGGGAGATGATCGGTGTCATTTGTGACCCTAAAATGCCGATCCGGTTGAAGGGACAGGTCTACAAAACCATCATTAGACCTGTCCTTTTACATGGCAGTGAGACGTGGCCAATATTGGAGCGACACAAGCATGAGCTGCGTGTCACGGAAATGAAGATGCTGCGGTGGATGTGTGGAGTCACGCGGATGGATCGCGTGAGGAACTCTCGACATTGCAGACAAGTTGCAAGAGTGTCGCCTTCGTTGGTATGGTCACGTCTTGCGGCAACCGCCGGGCTACGTAGGTAACAAATGTCTGGCCATGTCAGCCCCGCCGGGTCCCAGTAAGAGGGGAAGACCCAAGAAGTGCTGGCTTGATGTCGTAAGGGATGACATGCGTGCCAATGGTCTCACTACAGGGGATGCCGACGACCGTGCGAAGTGCAGGAGAAAATGTAGGAAAGCGGACCCCGGGCGTCGCGAGACGCAACTGGGACAGACGCTCGGATGATGATGAGTGAGACACGACTAGCATATTTGGTAACATTTCTCTGTGTAAACTACCTGGCAGTAAACTTCTGCTAATTCTTCTATTTTGGAGCCTATCTATACGTACTTAGTAATAGTGAAAACGAAATTGCCTATTAGTCTTACCGATGAAACAGATGGGTATAAAGACTCCCACTAGTACTACTATTTAAATAAATATCCATCACGCCTTATCCCCGAAGGGGTGGCAGAGGCATATTATATGCCCACTTTTAACCGTGTGGATTCCTGTCCCCCGTAATAGGTGGTGAGCCCATTGCCGTGTTTAAATAGACAGACGCAGGTTGTGGCGACCTGCTGTTGAAGGTTTTCAAGCCGCCCATAAGGCCTTCAACCAGGCTTAACGACTGCCATTTTACTGGCAACCGGGACCAACGGTTTAACGTGCCTTCCGAAGCACGGAAACGCTCGCAAATATAAATGCCACAAAGTGGTCACCCATGGACCAGCTATAGTGAAAGTTGCGTAACTCAGTGATCGTTTACAGAACACTAAGAACGCGGGGCCGCGAGCGCTTCTTATTTCTTACACATAATATCGTAGAACTAGTGAGAAAAAAAGTCCCATTAGTTCTACCGTAGAACTGTTCAGTAGAACAAGTGGGAACGAACCAGCAATAGGTACGTATATTAATTTATTTGTTCTATTGAACGCGATATTTTTTTGAATCGATTTTTTTTAATAATAATGCATCTCAACCAGTGCATTAAAAAAAACTATTATCCACTAGTGATATAACAACAATTAAAAAACTATAGTTTGATAATAGGTATCATTATGTGCTTAAATTCGGTGAGATAAGAGACGTGGTGTATAGAAAAAAAAATTGGTTGTCTGTAAAGTCGGTTTACTGACGATAGTTGAACGTGACAACGTTGTTATAAACCGAATTTTTTGTTATAAAGCGTTATATTACTTAACATAATTACACCAAGTTCACTGAGACCAATATACGTAACACAGTTCAGACACCACATTCACTTTTCACTGCACTTGATACTCGATCAAAACATGTAAACGTACTATAGTATAGCAGACGCATCGCTCACTCAAGTAGGAGAGAGACGGATGTCGAACGCTGCCGAACGCAAAGGCCGATTGTGCTTCTTTGTCGCTCGTTCCGCGCTCTCGCTTGCACTTCAAGCCTTACATGGAACGCTTCAGAGCGAGGTAACGCCGCATGAGTCATGTTTTTTCGTGCGTGCAGCCGGCTCTATCGAATTATAAGACGTTGTCACGTCAAAAAATATTATAAAAGACGAAACGAAAATAACTGGCTTGCTTTCTATGAGAGAGGGAGGACAGACAGAGAAACACGCGCACGCCGCACAGCTTACAACTACATACAGCAAAAAGTGTCGTTACAACTTTTGGTTTAATTTTTCCGTCTAGCCCCCTTTCGCAACGCGCGATAAGGAACTTCGTTCCATAAATATGGCAACCGCGTGTCATGTTCAAGAATTGGCGCCAGACTCGTCGCCATAGATATTATCCATAGCTTGCGAAGTTTTTTCAACCTTTACATACCTATTAATAGGCTTGCAAAAGGCTGGAAAACGCTGTACTTTAAGCAAACTAAGTACGCCATGGGCAATAAAACTTACACAAGTAATATACACAAGTAAGTAATACACAAGTAAAACTTACACAAGTAATATACACAAGTAAGTAATACACAAGTAAAATTTACACAAGTAATAGCTTCTTCAGACGCAGTGTTGATGATTACAATAACGAATACAATCACTTGGACATATTTAACAATAGTCTATAAAAAAGATTTACGAGCAATGTTCTAAGTTTAATATTTTTTATTGTTTTTTTTTTGTTTGCCTTTGTATCTAATTTTCTAAATACTTACTAGTTATATGCAGTAGACTGCTAATTGAACCATTTTATTGTTAACACAATATTTTATGGAACTTTAAGTCTAAGAGAATATCTTATTACTTAAGTAATTTTAGTGTATGACTGTTCGTTTCCTAAATATAATAAAAAAAAAAATAAAAAAAAACACTCCTTGAGCGTTGCGCCGTTTGCGAATAATCTTGAGCACGTTGAGCATGGTCCCGCATGGCATTTCTCTGTTATTACCTTAGACCATCTAACTGAGTTATTACGTTATCTATGGTTCCAAATTACCACTTTTCATTCCTCCCATACATTCGAGACAACTGAGAGACTTGACTGCCTCTGTGGCGCGGTGGGAGTTCATCCGACTGCTACACAAGAGATTATGAGAAATTTATCAAAATAATTGCTTTAAAAAATGTATCCATGCTTCGCGAGAGGTTGTGGGTTCGATTCCCACCGAGGATAAAACTTTGTGTGATGAGCACAATGGTTTATTTTGTGAGTGGGAGTTATTTATCTATAATATGTATGTATTTATAAATATATAAGTATCAGTTATCTGTTTACCATGGTACAAGCTCTTCTTAGGTTGGAATCAGATGGCGTTGTGTGAGTTGTCCTAACGATATTTATTACAACGCACCCTTATCCATCATTTTATAGCCGTACCTTACAAATCGTAAGCACAGAAAAAATGCCATGCTCAACACGCTCAAGATTATTCGCAAACCGTCCAATAAAGAGTACTCTTTTGGCCATTATCGCGAAGTTTACCTAAAATACAGCGTTTTCAAGTAAATACTGAATTTAAAGCCCACGTAAGGTATTGATAATATCTGTGGCAGAGTACATATATAACGTTTTTAGGTACTTTGCGCGGGAACAGTGACAAGTGTGGACGCTTGCTGTATATTATTTTCTAAAACTAGTGCATTTATCTCGTTTAATGTGCGGGAGTGGTGATTTCTTGGACATAAATGTTGTGTTAACGTGCTATAGTGAAAGACAATGATATATGCAGTGAAGGGCTATTTTCTCTCTTTCCGCGGAAAGGCCACTGAAAACCTCAGTATAAGAACTACCATTATACTGAGGGCAAGGACCAGGACCTAGGACTGAGGACACGACATCGAAAAAGACTTGACAGGACTAATTAGAAGATAATATTAAAGTAATATGATATAAAAAATAAGATTTGGCTAAAAGGTCTTTGTAACCAGGCCATAAAATACTACTGAAGGTTTTAATCATACTTGCTTGATACGTAGGTAGGTACTTCATTGTTGAGCATGTCGCGATTTCTATGATTACGGCCTAAATCTTATCTTTCAGGGTTTTCGCGCAGCACACATCAAAGATGCCGTGGCAGTGATACGCGGTTTTTATTGGGTTGAGCAGCAAATCGCGACTGGTGTGCGGGTTACTGAGATCAATCTGTCAGACCGGCTAGAAGAACTAAGAAAGTAAGCCGATCTTCATATTGAAGGTGCCACTGACAGTTATTTTGTTATGCTCTGTGGAGTTTGGCGCCAAGTAACTATTTTTGAGACTTTCGGCGAGAAAAGTGACATGTGCGGACGCTTACTGTATATTATTTTCTAAAACTAGTGCATTTAACTTGTTTTATGTGCAGGAGTGGTGGTTTCTGGGACATAAAAGTTGTGTTAACGTGCTATAGTGAAAGACACTGATATATTATATATGCAGTGAAATGCTATTTTCTCCCTTGTCGCGAAAAGTCCACTGAAATCCTCAGTATAAGAATCCTATTATAAATAAAAACATTATAAAAAAATTGTTACTATCTTTATATTATTTTATGGCCTGGTTACAAAGACCTTTTAGCCCTCAGTATAAGAATCCTATTATACTGAGTGCTAAATGGTCTTTGTAACCAGGCCATAAAATAATTATAAAAGTAGTAACTTTTTTTTTATAATGTTTATGGCATGACTTCTTCAGCCTTTGTGCCATATCTTTATTTAGATGCTTGTTCAATATGACGCACGGTAGCCGTACATTATTTTCCAAAAAATAATGTATAAGTAATTCATGTTATTGTGCTTAATAAAGGAGAATTGATGTGGTGGTGAAAAGGAAGGAAAGTGATATGTTGTAATTAACAGCTGTGTTCTTTGTATAAATAATGACAAAAAAAAATCAAGCATGTGTGCTTAAGACCGCACGGCAGAAGTGAAAACTTCATTGGCAATCGCAATCAATTATTACGTATGAATAGAAAATACTAAACACAGCGACACAACAGCGAAGAGCAGCTGACTGTATCTGTCTCGCTCGGGTACAATCGGCGTTCCCGAGTTCACCCGATCGAGACTTTCACCTCAGAGCGTGACGGATCAGCATAACTTACTACCTACTGGAAAATCTTTGTGCGGTGCGCAAAAAGAAATTTTACTTCAAAAAAATAATAATAATAATTCTTTATTGTCAGGCAACACGAGGAAAGTTGCAGCTGTTATAAACTTATTCTACGGCCCATAGATAAATACCTTAAAACTAAAAATACATAATAATAATAACTTTAGTTCAGTCCGAGACTACCAGGACTTTAATTGGTCGTGCTAATTAGTTAGTGTAGTAGCACATAAGACCTTTTAGCATTTTTGTTACCACGTCACTAAAAAGGCAACGGGTTCAAAATTTCTTCTTAATTTAACATCTAAAATTGACACATTTTATTAAATCTATATTTCCGTGCTTCGGAAGGCACGTTAAGCCGTTAGTCCCGGTGTCGTTAAGCCTGGTTGAAGGCCAAATGGGCAGCTTGAAAAATGTTAACAGCAGGTCGCTACAGCCTGCACCTGTCCATTTCAGCACGGCAATGGGCTCACCACCTGTTAAGTGGGACAAAAATGCATACGGTGAAATGTGGACGTATAGTATGCCTCTGCCTACCCTACAATATGTATGTATGTAATAATAACTTAACCTAATTTACACGTGACGTCGACGTGTCGCGAGGCGAAAGATCGCGCGTTGGTAGGCGTTCTCTGAAGCGTCGGGACTGCACCTCTATCGGCCAAAAGTTGGTACTCATGAAGGTGGCGATGCATCCTGTAGGAACCCTCACCACAAAAGAGTTGAATCTCTCATTGTGATATGAGTCCAACTTCTCAACCCTCAAAGCCAACCCGATTTTCTTCTGGAGGTAGTCTACGGCGTTCTAGTGCCAAATCTACATATAAAGCTCGAGTAGAGATTCCACTAGTCGAAAGCTCTGTGGTCAAGAGCGTGACGTCACAGAATGGCTTCCTTATGGAGGCAATTCAAAAAAATCTATGATATCAAAATCGAAGAATGTGTTTGTTGTTGCAACCTGCAGAAACCTATAGCATTAGTACTGCAAGTCTAAAATTAATGCAACAGTGTATTCGTCTACACGGAATTTATTGAACGACTAGACAGCTTCGCCCGTGGAATATTTCGACCTCCCGTTGCACCTATTTAATCCCGTCGCTTATAAATTCTACAATGATGCATAACAATTTGCCCGATATGTCGACATTTATGACTACTGCTCTGCTCCCCAGCGTAGTAGCGTAATGATATATAGCCAATAGCCTTTCTCGATAAATGGGCTATCTAACGCAAAAAGAACTTTTCAAATCCGACCAGTAGTTTCTGAGATTAGCGCGTTCAACCAAACAAACAAATAAACAAACTCTTCAGCTTTATAATATTACATTTAATTCGATTATGAGCCGATGATTTTACGTCTGCTCGCCACATATTGGAGTGTCCAACTTAATCGCAAATCATTATAGCGACACATACAACTCTAGGGACACTACAACTTTATTTACCTACTCCGAAGTAATAATTCGCACTATCTTATTTTTGCAACACAAATATTGTTTTTAAGAATTCGAGTAAAACATACTATTCTTAAGTTGGCCGCGCTTTTTTCAAGTGTAACTTTTTTATCGACAATGACAAAAAAGAACGCCATGTTGTTTTGAAGTAAAAAATATCGTAAAGAAGTTTCTCGTCTTACCTGTGTACTCTGGTACACACAATTTTTATTTTATTTTAAATACCTGCCTAAGTATTTTGTTCCCTCATGTAGAATTGTAAACCATCAACCCAATTTATATTTTGTTCGTCCTACAGGGATGAGGAAGGCTTCCAGGGTCCGTCTTTCTCCACAATAGCGGGCGCTGGAGCCAACGGCGCTATCATTCACTACTCGCCGCGCAGGGAGGGCCCTCAAAAAGACATCGAACCCAACGATATGCTGCTAGTAGATTCGGGGGGTCAATACTTGTAAGTGCTTAAGAAGGATGAGGGTTATAATAATATTAATAGTAATAACAACATTTTGATAAAGATATATTAAAATGGCAGACGCCGTATTAATCAATAGTTCATGGTAATATGAACTATTGATTAAGACGGCGTCTGCCATTTTAGTATTATGCCATTAGTAAGTACATCTGATCCCCAACCTAATAGCCCATTTTGTAGTTAGCATATTTCACAATAGTTTAACTCCCATTGGAGGTAATCCATTACCATTCTTCTACATAAGGCGGGCGTGGACTATCTGCAGTGGGGGTCCCATTTCCTATTAGATTAAAATTCTCAAAGGGCCAGAAGTCCGGGATCTTCATGAAAAAAATAAAGAAGATACCCGTGTAAAGAAGAAACATAATAATAATAACCAGTCACACCTACTAACATATTTTTTTCCACACAAGGGTGAAAAAAAAAATGTTAGTACTTTAGTTGAAACAAATTTTCACTCTGTGATTGAAGTATAAAATAAATAAATAAATAAGTTCTCTATTTCTTGAAAGTAAAAATCACGACTCCCTTTGCAAAAGCAATGTCAATGGATAGGCCCCCGCGTTTTTTTCTTATTCCCGTCAAAACTCCAACTGCTTTTTAGGGTTCCGTACCTCAAAAGATAAAAAAGGAACCCTTATAAGATCACTTTCTTGTCCGTCTGTCTGTCCGTGTGTCGCCATCGATTTTCTCAGGAACCTAGCAAGTTGATATTTATACCAGATACTGAGGTCTATAGAAGTATAAAAAGCAATATCCTGGGTCAACGCGATAAAAACATATGGGCGAATTTATATTTCTCATAAATTTTAAATAAAGTGAAAAATGACAAATCGATTCGAGACGGGGATTGAACCCGTGACCTTTGCCTAAAAAGGGCAATGTTCTAGCCATTGAACTACCCGAACCGTATCGAATTTCTTCACCATATTTTAATTGTCATTTAAGAGTGACCAATAAATTACCTAAAAAAATTATATGTTTGCAATTTATAAGACCTTGCTCCAAAATTGCCAATTCTAGGTCAACCGGAAATACACTAAAGGTCGGAAACCTTTAATGGTAGTTCCCGTTGATCCTCACGAACTTTGGCAAAAAGCAAGGTCTTATTACAGCACAAATAAAGAAAAAAAAACAAAAAATTATAAAATACATACAATTTGAAGGACAAGCTTAATTTGTACATATCTCAAATAAGCTAGGTACCTATTTTTTTATTATGGCGGGATAATGTGTAGGTACGGAACCCTCGGCGCACGAGTTCGATTCGTGCTAGACCGGGTATTTTTTTAATTTCCAGGGAGGGTACCACAGATATAACAAGAACTCGGCACATGAATGTTTGTAGTATTGCACAGAGTCGCGCTTTCACACGTGTCATGAAAGGGTATATAAGCTTAGGATCTGCCGTCATGCCTAAAGGAACAAAGGTGAGTAGGTATTTATAAAGGTATTGTAGTTCCTAAGTAGCGTAGATGGTGCTGACCTTACTCTTAAAATGCGAAATGTTAACACTATATTTAAATGTTATGTTTTGGTACGGTTCTGCAACTCTGCCTGAGTTGCAGAACCGTACCAAATTCAATCTTCCAATTTCGTTTTTTTTTACGAGGAAAACTTTGTTTGTTTGGTTGTAATGAATATGCTCAAAAACTACTGGAGCGATTTTAAAAATTCTTTCACCATTTGAAAGCTACATTATCCATGAGTAACATAGGCTATATTATATTTTGGAAAAAAATAGGGTTCCGTAAGATATTTTGGTTTTTCGGACACAAGGTGTGAAAAATCAACCAGATAAGTTACTTATTTTTCGTACGCTGCCTAAACTATAAAAGATAGATCCATAAAATATTCTAATTAATTGTAGATCTTATAAATATCTACAAAAAAGTCTGCGACACATTATACCTATCTATGTCAAGTGAGGCACAACAACCATTTTTTTATTTAAAAATCTTGAATTTTTTGGTCTACATTTAAACGCGCTTATTAGTCCTTATCAAAATAAATTATTTCATCACTAGGTGCAGTTTATGTAGATAATATTAACATATTTCGGTTAGGTATTGGAGAGCGAAGAAGTAATCAACGAATTCGGAAAATCTTTATACATTATTGTGAAATTAATAAAAGACGGGATTAAATGGGTGCCATGGGGTTCGAAGTATGTCACGGGCGAAGCCGGGCGGGACAGCTAGTGGTTATTATAATGATTGAAAATGTCAGAATAATACTAACATTGATGATCATATTAGTAAAAATAACAATTAGATAAATATTAAATCTTTTATGTTATTAACCGTCAGAAACTCTGACTCTTACACTAGGATTTCCTGTATTATAAGAGACAGTGTTCGGCTGAGAATTTTAGTTACATTTCATTAGTGGAGGTTGTGTTACCTGTGACCATTAAAAGCAACAAAATACGCGTTAGTTATCGCATGTTGGAGTGTGTGTGTGTTTGTGTGTGTGTGTGTGTGTGTGTGTGTGTGTGTGTGTGTGTGTGTGTGTGTGTGTGTGTGTGTGTGTGTGTGTGTGTGTGTGAGTTTGTGTACGTCTGTGCCTGCCTTCCTGTTTAAATGGGAATGTGCCACAGTTGAGTTACTATTATTATGCAATATAGATTAAAAGATCTTCTGTATGTGAATAATTTTGTTGAAGAAGCCATGTTGCAAATTTAGATTTTAATTATTTACCATTTAGGTCCATTATGTTATGTATTTTGTGTATCTGTTTATATATGTTTTAGGAGGGTGTTTTGATATATTCTTACTAAAGCACGCTGACCGTTGGGTTGGCACAGGGTTTCGTTTTAAGTTGTCCTTCTCTTTTCCATGAGCTTGTCCGATAGTCAACAGGTGCACCACGCACAGATAAGACTGGCTTAAGTCCTGAAGATCTTGGTAAGACTCCAGCGCGCTCTTGCTTTTGCTCTGCTCGATCAATAATCAAGTCACAATGGGCATTGATCACTTTTTAAAATGTGTTGTATAAATCATAAACCATTTTGAGGAATAAAGTTATTAGTCACTGCTTATGTCTTAGAAATGGAAAATAATTAAGGATTGTTAGTATTTCTGGCACAATGTGAACAACTTCAAATGACGTCATCGTTGGCAGTACAGTAGCTCCTTTGCCTAGGAACGGAACTATAGCACAATAGCGTACAATTTTTTAGGCAAAGGCCCAAACAATTCATGCCATCGAATACGTCACTGTGAATGAACTATTAACTACATATTTTATTATTTATATATATTTAATTAGTAATACTCGTATAAACGATAAATATAACAAAAATATTCAAATATTTTTCTTAAACTGTTCTATATTTTCAAAATGTAAAATAAAAAATAAGGGTAATAAATTTTGGTCAATGCTAATTTCTTCAGGGACATACCATCGAAGTTCTAGCCAGAAAGTCCCTCTGGGATATAGGCCTCAACTATGGGCATGGAACAGGACACGGAGTGGGCCATTTCCTCAACGTGCACGAAGCTCCCGCGTGGATTCTGAGCTCACCAGCCGCTAATGACCCTGGGATTTCACCAGCTATGATATACAGTAACGGTAGGCTTGAAATATTTGTGTTTAAAAAAGAAATTGATGCGCGCTCGTGTCTCCAGTCTCCGGGCGGAGACTCTCTGCCCTGTTTTTCATTATACTCATTTCTTTTCAGAGCCAGGTTATTACGAGGTCGGTCAATATGGAATTCGCCATGAGGATCTGGTGGAAACGATTGAAGTTAACTCCACCAGTGAACATCCACGAGTAAGTAACCTAATTCTGTAATAGCAGATTATGGTACAAGTGTGTAATTGCGCTGAGGGTCTTAAGAGAGCCGAAGATGGTAATCAACAATACACACGAGTATCATACGACGTTTTTCAATACACTTAGGAATAATATAATACTAAATGAAACAAATTTATAATTTTTCTTGGAGTTTTCAGGTAGTAAATTTTCTGTAACGTTAAGGGCTTCACATCTTATATCGGGTGGTGTAGGTACCTACCTACTACATAAATCGTTTTCTTCATACGAAAAAAATACCTATATTAATTAAAATGTCTACAAGTACTAGTCTTGAAGACATTTTAATTAATATAGATTTTTTTTTATTGGAACGAAGTTCCTTACGGCAGGCTTGGAGGAGATAGGGTTTTTACTGCGCGACCGAACTGAAAAATATGTGATAGTAAAACCGTCAGAAAAAAACGGTAAGAAAAATTCCGTGGAATAAAAGCGTTAAATAAGACGTGCGCAGGCGCGACAGTCGTTTGTTTTGCAAATTGTGTCGATTTTCAAACTGTCTATTTACCTCAGTGAAGTGAACACTAATTTGGATATTACAGTAACGTAGCTGTGTGGTTTGGGTGGTATGCTGTTCGGCTGAGACGCAAGAGGCCCGAGTTCGAATCCTAGTACAAACGGTGACTTTTTGTACGATTAATTGAATCGTGAACTTGTTAACTTCCTACCTGGTGTCCCACGACACCACATAATCTTTTTTCGTGTGGAAATCCTCATGGATGCTATGCCGGACTCCTACCGACTAAAACCACACGTTACCCTTCTATGGCCAGACAGGGAAAACGAATTGTAAAACTTTTTGATACTGGCGGAAACATTTAATTAGTTTTTTTTATGCGCGCGCATTGACCACAGAGTAAAGAATGAGATTTTTTTTTGTTAAAGTTTTATAAAGTTTTGAACAGAGAGAAAACAAAAGTTATATTTAAGTGAAAGTTTTGTTTGTTAGGTATACACGTACAAGATAAAATTTTCTATTTAAATACGAAGTTGCATGAAATGAACAAGCAATAGGTAGGTATATTAATTTAATTGTTCTATTGAACGCGATCTTTTGTATTGTTTTTTTTTAAGAAGAATGCTACTTAACCAGTGCAATAAAAAAAAATCTATTATTCCACTAGTGATATAATAACAATGAAAAAAACACAGTTTGATAATAGGTATCATTATGTGCCTAATTGCGGTGAGATTAGAGCCATATTATGAGTAAGTGTATTGAAAATTATTTTATCTACTCTGATACTATAATACAAAGATTATAAAATTGATAACAAAATTCTTATGACAAACATTACGTACAGGCCAAAAATAATAAAAAAAAAGTTTAATTACGATACAGGTCTTCTATGGACACCTGTATCATAATATAACTTTTTAATCATAACGATACACCTATACAACCTCCAGCTGGACCAAGGAGGTAGAACCTCTACTCAAAAATTCATCATTTTATTTGCAATATTGTTTTACGTATATATATATATATATATATATATAGTATGAGAGTAGATAAAGTAGTGTATGACACTGTACATAACTTGGTCTTATAACACTCGTGTGATACTATAAAAAAAATCGCCTACGGCTCGTTTTTTTAAAACACACTCATGTTATAAGAACCCTTATTATGCAACAGTATCATAAACTACTATTATTAAGATTTTTTTTCTTTTCTTCTAGGGCTATAGTAATACCTCCAAGGAATTTGAATTTTCTGTTATTTGTTTTTCTTCCTAGACTTATACTTATATTATAAAGAGCAAAAAGAAAAAAGATTTGTAAGTTTGTTTGTAATGAATAGGCTCAGAAACTAGTAGGCCGATTTTAAAATTCTTTCACAATTTTAAAGCTACATTCCTTGGATTTTCAAAAAGTTTAGGGTGCCGTACGATATCTCAAATAGTTGTAACTCCACTGGTGTGGGAAAAATGCTATTGATGTCCGACCGTCCATTCAGTCTACAGGTCGCATTTTTCATCGGATTTGCATGCAACTTGGCATGGACAATCCTTGATGTAGACAACAACTTTTAGGAAGGGGGTTTTTCGATCGGGGGGGAAATGGAGGCAGGGGAGGGGAAATGGTCCCGTAGTGGTTGGCAAGAGCGCTCACAACGAAAAAAAGAAATGTTGATACTTTTTTAAAGATAGTAATAAAAATCAGAAAAAGAAAATCTCCGAAGTCTACGATTCACAGAACCACTAGTTTATAATAGGTAGGTAGGTAACTTACATTCTGGTTTGGCTTCAAATTTGATTAAGTTTTACTCCATTAAAGCGGTAGAAATTTAACTGGAGCTATCTGTGTTGTTTGGAAAGATACAAGGAAAACCGCGTTTCAGTGCGTTATTTCACTTCCTCTCACATTTGTGTACGTTGTCGAAGCTATTAGGTATGTTGAGTTTGCGCGGCGATGGCGGATGACGGATGCTTGATTTACCTATATTATTTATTTAAAATCTTGATATACGAGGGCGGGTCAATAAGTCCGTGACTCTTTGAATAAAACACAGTTTTTTTGATTTAAAAATATTCTTATTTTTCAACGTAGTCTCCCTTGAGCTCTATACACTTTGTCCACCGCTTCTCCAATTTTTTTATCCCTTCCATAAAATAAGATTTGTCGAGGTCCTCAAAATAGGTCTTTGTTTGTGAGATGATTTCATCATTCGAGTCAAATCTTTTTCCACCAAGCCATTTCTTCAGGTTTGTAAACAAGAAGTAGTCACTCGGAGCCAAATCTGGAGAATAGGGCGGATGAGGGAGCAATTCATAGCCCAATTCATGGATTTTTGCCATGGCAACTGCAGATGTGTGCACCCTTGCATTGTCTTGGTGGAAAAGAATTTTTTTCTTGGCCAAATGAGGGTGATTTTTTTTAAATCGTCATTGAATCGGCCCAATAAGTTGGCATAATATTCTCCATTGATTGTTCTTCCTTTTTGAAGGTAGTCAATGTGGATTACCCCGCGTGCATCCCAAAAAACAGTCGCCATGACTTTATTGGCTGACAAACCCACTTTGGCCTTCTTTGGCGCCGATTCACCCTTAGAAACCCACTGTTTTGACTGTTGTTTGGTCTCTGGTGTGTTGTGGTGGATCCACGTTTCTTCCACGGTTACAAAACGGCGAAAAAACTCCTCCATTTTGCGGTTAAACAACGCCAAACCCTCCTGTGAAGTTGTTACACGATTGCGTTTGTGGTCGACTGTGAGCAAACGCGGCACCCATCTTGCGGAAAGCTTTCTCATGCCCAAGTGATCATTCAAAATTGAAACCACTGAACCATGCGAGATCCCTATGGCTTCCACAATCTCTCGCACCTTCAATCTTCGGTCGGCCAAATGCATATCGTGAATTTTTTCGATTGTTTCGGGTGTAGACACCTCAACTGGGCGTCCAGGACGTTCGGCATCTTCAGTGCTTGTACGGCCACAACGAAACTCAGTAAACCACTTTTTCACCATTGAAATCGATGGTGCAGAGTCCCCATAGTATTTATCAAGCTTAGCCTTGGTTTCGGTAATGGTTTTTTTTCGCAAAAAATAATGCTTAATAAGCACACGAAATTCACTTTTTTCCATTTTCTTCTCAGATTGCTGGGTAGTCTGATAAAAATAGCTGCCAAACACAAACTAACTGACGCAGTAAGTTCAAATTTTGACAGGAGTCGACTGACAGATGCCTGTTGACAGGAGCAGTGTTTCTTTTTCAGTAAAGAGGTCAGAAGTTCAAAAAGTCACGGACTTATTGACCCACCCTCGTATATGTAAAAGTAGTACATTCCTAGACATTAAAGTTGTCAACGTAATATATTGAAAGACATTGATTATCGCAATAAATAGCTAGATTGTTAGATTTTTAATCTTGCCGCGAAATTTTCACTGAAAGCTTTAGTAGGGGAGACCGAGGGGATTTGAAACAATTTTGACATTTTGTTTCACACACCAAATACTATAGACAGAAATCGTGTGATATACGTACCAATCGATAGGTCATTCTTTACACTTGCGAATGACTAATATAAAGAAATTGTAAGCGTTAAATATTGTGGTGAAAAATCAACTTAATCGTAACAAGTCATCTTGTTTCATCTCCCCTCATACCGAGGTGAGATGAAACAGGGGTCGAGGAGAGTTAAAACATATGATTTTTGAGAAGTATAGGGCTATAAAATAAAAATTATGATAAAATTTAAGGTATTTATTAAAGTAAAATTTTTCAAGTATGAAACAAACTTTCTTATTAATATTTTGTACTAATATATCAGTTAAGTAGGTAACTACAGATCTAAAACAAATAATCAACTTCTAAAGTAATTAAAAAAACACAAACGTCCTATCCGTAACATTAATTTTAATAACAGTCAAATAAGCAAAATATTATTCAAAATCTTTAACATAAAATAATTATTAAGTTTCAGTTGTTTCTTAAGTATTACAGTCTTAATCAATATTTTTTCAAATATTTAATTTACAATAATCTCACAAATGTCAAAAATAAAAATATTTTGAAAATAAAAATACGTCAATCTGACAAGCAGTTCTGACAAACATAGGAAAGTTGCAAGTGCAAGTTTCATGAGCCCAGTTTTTGCATTCCAGACATTGCACCCATCTTTCTTTGGCTCTGCTATTTGAATATGGCTCAAAACAACAAAGGCAGAAGGATTCTTCTTCTTCTTCACTGTCCTCGTTTCCTTTTAGTTTCTTGACAACCTTCTTGTTTTTAGTTTTAGGGTCTGGCTTTGATCTTTTTCTTGTTTTTGTTTCTTCAAAGTTAGGCCTTTCACGTTTTTTCTTAGCCGTTCTAGCTGCTTTGATTGCAGCTAGTTCATCGTTTATGGGAATGTCAGTTAAGATAGCGGATTTCACTTTGCGTCTATTTGTTTGATTTCCTATCCTGTATTCCGTATTTAACAAAGGCTCCACGCCTTTGTTAAATGGTCTAAGGTAAGATTGGAATTGCTGTCACAGTAATTAAAGTATCTCGTGATGTAGATACTACAGGTATTATATCAGAAGTAAAAACTGTGGAGGGAACAACGGATTCAGCGGTTGAAGGCATCGTGATAGTTTCAAGCATTACTTCAGATAATGCCAGATCAGTGAATTCTTATTAGGGTTTTCTGCAGACTTAGGTACATCTTCTGTTTCGTAGCTGATTTGAGGCTGCGGAGCCGGTAAATTTATAATTGATGGTCTTGGTGTACGACAATCATGTAAAATACTGTTTGCAAGGGGACGTTCATCACTTGTGCTAGAAGTAGGACATGTCGCGGGTTCTTCACTTCTTGAAATTCCCACCGAGTTAGAGTTGTATGGACCAGAACTAACAGAAGTTACCAACGGTCGATCAGTTATTTGACTCGGAAGAAAGTCAGTAGGCATTCTGAAAAAAAATAAACCAATTAAATCAACAAACAAAAAACATTTTTGTGCCCGTTTTTTATTGATTGCTGTCATAAAATTTAAGGCGAGGAGAGATGACACAGTCTGTTTCAAATCTCCTCAGTGAGAAAAAACCTTCTGATTTTTATTAAATCCACAATCAAGAAGCAAATACACAGAAATCAATTATACTAAATATACATAATAAATGTTTAGTTAATGAACTTTTGAAAAATATAAAACTTAAACCAAAATACAATACCGTTATCAAAATATAGGCATCGTAAAAAAAGGTTAAAAACTTACTTTTCACGATTTTTGTCACATGACATTGAAAACTCCACAACCGCGCGACTTACGCCACCGACGTGAACTGACACTTCAGCAGACGGAGGTGAGGGGTTGAAAAGCGACGTTGTCAACTCGCTAACAGTGTTCAGTTCTAAGAAATCGGTACTGTTTCAAATCACCTTTGTTTCAAATCCCCTCGGTCTCCCCTACCTAATTAAGCTTTAGTAGTTCAGTGTTTTTACAACTTTAATGGGGCAAGACTGACTTTAACTTAAGTTTATACTTGACCAAGACGTAGAAAACGAAGAAATTAGGTAGAAAAGATTGGGCTCAAAGGTTTTAGTAATCAGGCAAAATATTAATATTTAAAAAAAGAGTTTTATGGTTAAGAGGCCACAGTCATTTCTACACATAAATACTAACGAGGATTATGGCGGGAACAGCAAAGGGCGCGGACGCCACTCCGTTATTAATTTTTCAAAGCTACTGTATTTCCGAGTGTTTAAGTGTAAAAATGGTGGATTCTTAAACAAAAAAGCTTCGACAATGTGCACAAGTTCTATGAATTTAGATAACTCAGTGGAACGCGACCTTTTCTGTTACTTTTCAAAATCCACATTTAGATACAATAAAGTTACTATCGCTTTACTGAAGCAGAACTTTGAACAAAAAACTCTATATATGAGTACGCTGCTATTATATCTACAAGAATATACCTCTGAACGAAGAAGATTCTTAGTTTCGACTTGAAAAAGTAAATAACAAATATGTAAGACTAGGCTTTGCCCGTGAAATATTTCGACCTCCCGTCGCACCTATTCAATCCTGTCGCTTATAAATTCTACAATGATGCATAAAAAATTGCCCGATTTGTCGACATTTATGACTACTGCTCTGCTCGCCAGTGTAGTAGCGTAATGATATATACCCTATAGCCTTCCTCGATAAATGGGCTATCTAACACAAAAATAAGTTTTCAAATCCGACCTGTAGTTCCTGAGATTAAATAAATAAATAAAAATGTCTTTATTTTGCATAGACCATTTCAACGGCGCTTACAAAATGTCATACACTAAAACTAAAGAAAAAAATTGTATATTTAACGTGACCACCGGTTCGGAACGCGGCCCACCTGAGAAGAATCGGCAAGAAACTTAGGAAGGCTTTTTTTTATGGCCTATTTACGATTTAATATATTATGACTATAATATTTTATTTGCCAGCAGATCATTTCCAGGCATCCCTGTCCTGTAATTAGTCTTGAATAGAGTAATAACCTATTTCTTTTAATAAACTTTTTAAATTTATTTAATGGTAAATTTCTCAGGTCACAGGAAAGCTTGTTGTAAAAGCGTATACAGTTACCCTGGAAAGAATCGCCAATCTTATGCAGCCGACTGTGGTGAACTAAAAGATTGTTTTTATGTCTAGTGTTTATATTATGTATATCACAGAGTTTAGTAAACTGTGATAGATTTTTCTGGACATACATAAGATTGGCAAAAATGTATTGTGATGCTACGGTTAGAATATTTACTTCTTTGAATTTTTCTCGGAGGGAGACTCTGGGGCCCAAATTATATTTAGCGCGTACAGCCCGCTTTTGAAGAACAAAAATGTTATTTACATCTGCAGCACTCCCCAAAGGAGAATACCGTAAAACATAATACTATGAAAATAGCTGAAATAAACCATTCTAGCCGCATCTACATCTGTTAGAGTCCTGATCTTTTTTACAGCGTATGCAGCTAAACTTAACCTAGAGGCCGTCTTTTCTATGTGCGGGCCCCACTGCAAATTGGCATCAATAGTTATACCAAGGAACACAGTTGATTCCACAAACTCTAACACTTGTCCATTAAGTTAAACATTGGCCGTAACTTGTTTTACATTTGGTAGAGTAAATTTAATACATTTAGTTTTGTTTTCATTTAGGCAAAGATTATTTGAGCTGAACCAATGAACTACTCTCGTGATTGCATTGTTTACATCGTCATAATTATCTAATTGTCTTCTAATTTTAAAAATCAATGAGGTATTGTACAGCAGGGCACCGTGAGGAGCACTATTTACCCCGCTGTAGTGTTCGGTGGGACTGGGGTTGGTGAAGTACTAAATGAAAACCGCAATGCCAGATCGTGCTTGACCGTTTATTCTTGCCACACAATCTGCCACAGTGAATTCTTGCTAGAACTATTCTTCTGGTCCAGGATTTCTTCAGGATTCTTGAGGATTTCTTCTGTAGTGGACTGTTCTGTTCCTGAGGACTGTTCCTGGTTACTGTTGCCGGTTGACTGTGTCGATACCCATAATGGGTCGTGTATTTATTCAATTTTCGCATTATTTATTATTGGACAAAAATACAAGTCCAATCAGAATGTCTACATTTTAACCAATAGTAATTACGCAATATTTACAAATTTTTACTAAGCTACTTCGAAACTTTACCGTAACGAGAGCCGCGGCACATTTTTGTCGATTTCTACCTTAAAATCTAATTAAAAGTATATAAACTATGTATTTTCTTATTTACTACGTTATTACATATCTATAAAAAATATAAAATCAACAAAAAGACTATATAATAAAACATGTAAACAAAACAAATCGAAACCACAAGTACTATACGTACTAGTCTATAGATACGTAGGTATCATTGTACTATGCGATCTTCAAGTCGTCCCGTAAAGGTATCATCTGCAAACAAAACAATCCTATTCCTACATAAAATGGTAAATCATTAATATAAATGAGGAACAAGAATGGCCCAAGTATCGAGCCCTGTGGCACACCCATTGTAACCATGGATCCTACAGAACGTGTACCATTAATATCGACCCTTTGCATTCTATTGTTCAAATATGAAGAAAGAAGGTCGAGAGATTTGCCTCTTATTCAAAAGCCTTGGATAGATCGCAGAATATACCTAATGCATCTTGCTTGTCTTCCCAGGCTTCATGAATACATTTTAATAACTCAACACCAGCATCGGAAGTTGAGCGCCCTTTCGTAAAACCAAACTGTTTTGTATGAAATATTTTATGAATATCAAAATGGTTTCATTCATTCATTAGCGCGTTCAACCGAACAAACAAACAAACAAACAAACAAACTCTTCAGCTTTATAATATTAGTATAGATGTTTTATTTACCTACTACTCGGGACGCGTACTCAGCCGCGACCACGGACGCTGCAACGCGTTCGAAACGTCGGTGAATGTAAGTAGAATTTTGTTTTGCGTGAAGTCCCGAGTAGTATTTAAAACATGAGTATACACCGCGAAAGTTTAAAAATAACATTAGTATAGATTTAAATTATGATATTTGAAGCGCTCGTGGCCCCGCGGTCTCAGTGTTCTGTAAACGATCACTGAATTACGCAACTTTCACTATGGCTGGTACTCGGATGGGTGACCACTTTGTGGCATTTACATTTGCGAGCGTTTCCGTGCTTCGGAAGGCACGTTAAGCCGTTGGTCCCGGTTGCCAGTAAAATGGCAGTCGTTAAGCCTGGTTGAAGGCCTTATGGGCGGCTTGAAAAATTTCAACAGCAGTTAGCCACAACCTGCATCTGTCTATTTCAACACGGCAATGGGCTCACCACCTATTACGTGGGACAGGAGTCCACACGGTGAAAAGTGGGCATATAATATGCCTCTGCCACCCCTTCGGGGATAAGGCGTGATGGATATTTTAGTATAGATTTAAAGAAACCACATTTTTTACACATAAACATAAAAATGTGCACTATTTTTGAAATAAATATCCTTCAGAGTGACGACTTTTCTTCCCTTTCCTCCAAATCTCCCATAAGCCATTTTAAACTAGTTTAAATTTTAAATTTCTTTATTTTTAATTCCATCAGGCTGCAAATTTAGTTGGCGACTTCCTTGGTCAAGGAGTAGTCGGTTTCAAAACAATAACCCTTGTTCCGCACCAGACTTCCTGCTTGAATGTAGAGCTTTTAAGCGCCTTTGAGGTGAGTGTCTAAAATACATGAAGAACAATGCTTTGGTTTTAATTTCGACTGCCTCTGTGGCGCGGTGGGAGTGTATCCGACTGCTACGCAAGAGGTCCCGGGTTGGATTCCCGGGTCGGAACAAATATTTGTGTGATCCACAATGTGAGTTTCGGAGTTTGGGTGTTTCCTATGTATAATACGAGTATGTATGTAATTAGAAATATATAAGTATGTTTATCAGTTATCTAGATCCCGTAACACAAGTAATATTAGCTTACTTTGAGCTAGATGGCGCTGTGCAAAAAGTGTCCCAAAATTTAAAAAATAAAATTAATGAGAGTCAAAATAGTTCCCACTTATTTAAGCAATCGCTCGAGATTGTGAAGCGACTTATCTCCTTACGAACGCGTTTCTGGTTCACCAGTCAAATAGGCAGATATAAAGTATAAATTTTGCATCTCTCATGTGTCCTGCGCTTGATGAAGACATACAGCAAATGTTTTAAAGCGCTAGTAACCCCACAAGACCAGTGTTCTGTAAACGTTTTCCATTTCTAAATAAAATCGTTTCCGTGCTTCAGAAGACACGTTAAATCATTGATCCCGGCTGCCAGTACCTAATATGGTAGTCGTAAGTTGAAGGCATAGGGTTGAAACCCTTTCAACAGTAGTTAGTCAGACCTGCTCCTTGATTTCAACAAAAAGGAGTCCTTATGCTACGGCGCGGTGGGAGTGTATCCGACTGCTACGCAAGAGGTCCCGGGTTCGATTCCCGGGTCGGAACAAATATTTGTGTGATCCACAATGTGAGTTTCGGAGTTTGGGTGTTTCCTATGTATAATACGAGTATGTATGTAATTAGAAATATATAAGTATGTTTATCAGTTATCTAGATCCCGTAACACAAGTAATATTAGCTTACTTTGAGCTAGATGGCGCTGTGCAAAAAGGGTCCCAAAATTTAAAAATAAAATTAATGGGAGTCAAAATAGTTCCCACTTATTTAAGCAATCGCTCGAGATTGTGAAGCGACTTATCTCCTTACGAACGCGTTTCTGGTTCACCAGTCAAATAGGCAGATATAAAGTATAAATTTTGTCCTGCTCTTGATGAAGACATACAGCAAATGTTTTAAAGCTTAGTAACCACACAAGACCAGTGTTCTGTAAACGTTGTTCCATTTCTATATAAAATCGTTTCCGTGCTTCAGAAGGCACGTTAAATCATTGATCCCGGCTGCCAGTACCTAATATGGTAGTCGTAAGTTGAAGGCATAGGGTTGAAAACCTTTCAACAGCAGTTAGTCAGACCTGCTCCTTGATTTCAACAAAAAGGAGTCCTTATGCTACGATGACCACCTTATGATCCGTAAGATGAAAATAAATGTCTCTAGCGGGGGCAAAGGCTCAATGCGAGCCAATCAAGCTTGCTGTAGTATGATACTGATTTACTCAGCTTAAGAAGTTACAATGTAATACAGGACAGTACAATTCACTATTGCCTGAACGGATAACTTCAACTGCATGGTAACCAGCAAGCATAGATAATCTATATCATTCGCCAGATATTACCATAGCGCAATGGGAAAGAAAACTGTCAAATAGTTCATTGTAGAGGGCGCCAAATGTTTGTTACAAATCAACTGTCAATCTTCATACTATTTCATTCAAAATACGCGTTTTTAATTATTAATTGAACAATGGGTCGTTGTGTGGCTTTTAAATGTGGCTCTTATTTCTTTTTTTTAATTCCTCATTTTTATTCATTGACTCACCAGGTAGAGTACATGTTGTAAAGCTTTATTCTACCACAAAAACAAAACTTAGAGCAAAAACAAGACGCAAGACGAAACTTTCTGTGGGTTTTGCTATGGAACATAACGTTTTCTGTGTAACAAACACACAGCTACACAGCGCTCTCTACATAAAAGTTTAGCATTTTATTCCCCATTGTAGGAAGTAGGTATAGATAATCAATCATGACTCGCGAAAGAGGCAATGGAGAGGGAGCAGGAGAACTCTGTCACGCTCTCGACTTATATTCTCCCAAGGCGGCGGGCTGCTCGCCTTAAGTAGGTTATCTCATAATACTTAATACAGCAATTGTCAGTAAGAGTACCATTTGCAGGCAGGTAAACAGGCTGAGCACGGACGACTTTGGTAGGACCTCATTGCACTCACTTTAGTCATCAACTTATTTTAAGCGCTCGTGGCCCCGCGGTCTCAGTGTTCTGTAAACGATCACTGAATTACGCAACTTTCACTATGGCTGGTCCTCGGATGGGTGACCACTTTGTGGCATTTACATTTGCGAGCGTTTCCGTGCTTCGGAAGGCACGTTAAGCCGTTAGTCCCGGTTGCCAGTAAAATGGCAGTCGTTAAGCCTGGTTGAATGCCTTATGGGCGGCATGAAAAATTTCAACAGCAGGTAGCCACAACCTGCGTCTGTCTATTTAAACACGGCAATGGGCTCCACCACCTATTACTTTTTACAGAAATCCACACGGTGAAAAGTGGGCATATAATATGCCTCTGCCACCTCTTCGGGGATAAGGCGTGATGGATATTTATTTTAACTTATTTTAACACACGCTTTTATTAGTTTCACCTATATGTTTGTTTGATTGTATGTATGTAACTGACTCGTTTGGACTCGATTTTGCCCAACTTTAAGCGATCAGATTTACTTTAAACGTTGTAGACTTATCAACGATCGACGACAATACAATATTTTGATAAGCTTATCTCATTATCCTAATGAGGATCGCAAGGATTAATGATTTTAATACAGGACCTCTGCGTGAGAGCAAAAGAGACAGTGCAAGGTCCGCGGTCTGCGCATGCGTGTACTGTGAAGTGTATCGGAGAGGGAGCCTGAGAAATATGTTTTCTATCGAGATACAACTGTTAACACGTCTGTACATATTAAAAACGGTTTTATAGCAAATCGAACTAAAAAGGGAAAAATAAAATATAGTTTAAAAAAACTAAAATACACGCTTTAATAGTAAATAGAACTAAAAATCAGAAAATAACTTTTAATTTATATTTTATTTCGACTGTTATAAAAAGTATACCTACTAACTCAATATGTTTCAATAATTTTCAAAAATACTAAAATAAATATAAAGTCATGAAAAGAAAATTAATTTCATTGTAATTATTGAAACATATTGAGTTAGTATACTTTTTATAACAGTTCAATAAAATATAAATTAATAGTTATTTTCTGATTTTTAGTTCGATTTGCTATTAAAGCGTGTTTTTTTAGTTTTTTTTATTTATTCTTTACTTTTCTAGATAAAGTACCTGAACGATTACCACGATAGAGTCTTGAAGACTATTGGCCCGATACTTCAGAGACGTAATCTGACAGATGTGTATGAGTGGCTAGAAAAGGAATGCGCTCCAATCAACCGTGCCGCCATCTTGGTCAATTCGACGACGTTTTTGGCGGTATTCAGTGTCATGGTTTTGTGGTTAGGAATGTAGGAAAATATATGTAAAATATTATCGATTTGTAAATAAATGTTTTGTTAATATTGTGTACATTTATTTTACTCAACATTTCAGACAATTGATGCTCACTAGAGCCCAGCGAATCACCACTCTGACGCATTGTTGTCTTGTGCCAAGCAGTTTCTCGCCATCTTTATGGGGATCTACTTCTCTCTCTGTCTCTCAACAATCCATTTAAGGTTTTTTTCCACGCTAAGTTCCACTTTTATCCTTTGCCTTATTTATTTTATTTTTTTATTTATATTCCACTGTAATCTATCGCTGCAATGGATTATTTTACACTGCCTTTTATGTTTCGCCCTGATAAGCTTATCTCATTATCCTAACGAAATAAGAAGCAAACAAAAAACACAGATTTGTTAATTATTTGACCTTATTATTAGGCCGCCGTCGGCCCATGAGTTGTCAACGACATTGAATACAAACAACTGAGGAATCGGTACTGTTTTGCCACTGTCAATAGTTTTGAGGGCCATGAGAGTGGCCCCAAATTCACTAGATGCCATCATTAGGCCTGGACTGAGAAAAAGAACATTAAGCTCACCCACCACAAGCTGTTCTGGGATGTTCTGGGATTGTCAATTATACAATAATTAAGTAATATAAATTCTATGTAGAAAATAATTTTATTGTGCTTGTTTTAATTATAATATAAACATTTGCATGTCTCATGTGGACGAAATGTGCTGAAACCATTGTTTCGATAACATCTTTTTATTTTGTTGTTTTGGCGACGTCCGGCTTGGACTTAGTCACGACTCAGTAAACACCATCTTGTATACCATATTTCCAGCAAATAAAGATATTCATTCATGCATTAATTCATTCATTCAATCAAATCAATTTCCTTGGTGGAGACAAGGCGACTTACATCTATCTATCTATCTTGACGCTGTATCCTTAACTATATCCCTGACGGGGTAGTCAGAGAGGACAGATCGCCAGCCTTCGCTATACATGCATACTTCTTTCGCTTACTGCAGATTCATCAATCGTTTCATACATCATTTACTGCCTCGGTGGCGCAGTGGTAGTGAATGCAACTGCCGCGCTTGAGGTCCCGTGCTCAATTCCCGGGTCGGAACAAATATTTGTGTGATCCACAAATGTGTTTCGAAATTTGAAAGTTACAATATTATATGTAATAATTAGGCAGGTGTCATCACACATCGAATGATTATAGGTGCATTATTAAATGGCGGTAGATAGCGCCTACTTCGCCTTAAGACTGAAGACTGCCTCGGTGGCGCAATGGTAGTGTATGCGATTTGATTGTTCAATGCGGTTGCGGTTCGATTTCACAAATGTTTGTTTCGGAGTTTCGGTGTTTCCTAAATATAATTTGTATGAATTTAGAAATATATGTATGTTTATCAGTTATCTAGATCCCATACCACAAGCTTATTTAGCTTACTTTGGGCTAGATTATGGCCCACAATATTTATTTATTTATGCAGTACTGTTGACCTTTCCGCTGTTGAACAATCTGCTCAAGTGGTCTTCATATGCAAGTCTCGGTCTACCCTGACTCCTATTCTCTATTCATTTATTTCTCATGTAGTAAAGTTTAGAAATTAAAATACAATATCATGAGTATATAAAAATTTATTGTATGTACTTCATATAAATAAAGATATACAGAGTTATTTGGATATATTAAAACTTCATATTAGAATTTTAGACATGTCATTGAAGAACTTTTGTTGTATGAAATAAAAACACGCAGTTCCATACAAACTTTGCAACCACATTTCCAGCCCTGTTAGGGGTAGAATTTATTAAAATATTTTCTTAGTTCGCAAACCTACGTCACTTAAAATAGTTATGCATCATAAATTTATAGTTCTAAAACTAGCGATCAGTCAGTCAGTCAGTTTCTGCTTTTATATATATAGATAACTTTGTAAAATGGGATTTGCTTCTATATAGGTCTTCGTGATCCGTTATGGCTGTTTGCGTAGCATACTTGAACCTTAAAATAAAATAAAAAAAACATGTTAATATATAATGAGGTTTTCAAAATAAATGTTGTGGAACAGTACAAGTGGTTTGCTTCAAGAAAATAATGAAAGAAACAGAGAGGAATGCAGAGAGAGATTATTTTTGAAATCTTGATTATAATTCATTTGTACTAATATATAAAATTGAAAAATCATCGGCCTTATTTTAAGTCCGATAGATAGTCCGATAGATAGTCCGAGACTACCAGGACTTTAATTGGTCGTGCTAATTAGTGTCTAGCACATAAGACCTTTTAGCGTTTTTGTTACCATCTCACTAAAAAGGCAACGGTTTCAAAATTTCTTCCAAATTAAACATCTAAAATAGACACATTTTATTAAATTTATTTGGCCCTTTAGACCCACCCCAGTTCCGTGCTTCGGAAGGCACGTTAAGCCGTTGGTCCCGGTTGCCAATGGCAGTCGTTAAGCCAAGTTGAAAGCCTTAAGGGCGGCTTAAAAAATTTCATTAGCTGGTCGATATCGCCTGTCCATTTCAACACGGCAATGGGCTTACCACCTGTTACGTGGGACAAAAATGCAAACGGTGAAACGTGGGCGTTTAATATGCCTCTGCCTACCCCTTTGGGGGATAAAGGCGTGAAGATATGTATGTATGTTAATTTTAAGTTACACACTTTTTCTTGTCATTTTCCTACTTATTCACGTTCTCCTCTCGCCGGTCTGCTGGCAGATATTAATCGTAGGAATAAGCAGTACCATTGTACCTATGACTTTATGATATAATAAATTTTAAAAAAAATTGTGTGTACTTATGAACACGCGTTAGAATAAGATTTCATCATATATACCACTCATTTTTTGTAACAGGAATGATAAATTAGTAAGAAAAAATACATTAAAAGAATGAAAACTACTTTGAATGTAGTTATAAGTTGTCATGGAAACACTTATCAGCTAACTTCAGGGTGTTTATAAGTTATCATGGAAACACTTATCAGCTAACTTCAGGGTGTTTATAAGTTGTCATGGAAACACTTGTCAGCTAACTTCAGGGTGTTTATAAGTTGTCATGGAAACACTTGTCAGCTAACTTCAGGGTGTTTATAAGTTGTCATGGAAACACTTTTCAGCTAACTTCAGGGCGTTTATAAGTTGTCATGGACACTCATCAACTAACTTCGGGGTGTTTATAAGTTGTTATGGATACACTTATCAGCTTACTTCAGAGTGTTTATAAGTTGTCATGGAAACACTTATCAGCCAACTTCAGGGTGTTTATAAGTTGTCATGGAAAAACGTATCAACTAACTTCATTGTCGTTTTTTCGTGACGGTTTGCGCGCGCTTCGTAAATATTTAACTAACTATCTTCACGCTGTATCCCTGACCGGGTAGTGTCACTGTAAATTTATTTTCATCTCTGTTCCCTAACGCACCAAAAGAAGTATATCTTAAAAAATATAATATATGTGAGTGAAATGTTATCAGATTATTATACCTTGTCCTCTGGTTAACGGAGCACACTCCTGCTGCAACCAATTGTAGTCATCCAGCAGTCCCTGCTGCATCAGAACAGCGCCAAGCGTGTCGAGAACTCGCTGATGGTAAGCGTTGATGTAGGCCAACTGGAAAATGGATGGGTATCGTACTAATTGGATCATTTGACATTATTATAAATAAACTAGGTGACGCCGGCGGCTTCTCCCATGTAAAGAAGGAACTAATATCGGCTAAATTTTATCCCAAGAACTTGTTCCCGGGATAAAATTTAGCCTATGTTTTATTCTGATGTGTAAGCTATATTATTCTATAGAAGTTCGCTAGCTCGTGACCCCGCGGTCTCAGTGTTCTGTAAAACGATCACTGCATTACGCAACTTTCACTATGACTGGTGTTTGGATGGGTGACCACTTTGTGGCATTAAATTTGAGAGCGTTTCCGTGCTTCGGAAGGCACGTTAAGCCGTTGGTCCCGGTTGCCAGTAACATGGCAGTCATTAAGCCAAGTTGAAGGCCTTATGGGAGGCTTGAAAATGTTTAACAGCAGGTCGCCACAACCTGCGTCTGCGTCTGTGCAATAGGCTCACCACCTATTACGTAGGACAGGAATACACACGGTGAAAAGGCGTGTTTGATAAATAATGGTTTATTGCCATACTTACCTCAAAATCAGTGAGCAAATTGAAATCAATGCTTTCCTTTTGATGAGGCACAAGCGTTAGGGTATTAAAGCCGAGTACGCCCCTACCGTCGTAATCATCCAACAGACCGGCTGCCTGAAAAAAATATAATTTTAATGTTTCTATCGTAGAAATGTCGTCCAAAAACTGCTATAAGACGTAATTTTTCCAATATGGCGGCGCGAGCGGGGCAGGATGTGAGGTGGCTAAGTTGAAATTCGTAGAGAACACATTAAATAAGAAGCACACCTAGTGATTCATAACGCAGTGCTAGTGCCAACGTTGCTTTTCGGCAGCGAAACCTGGGGTTGTGAGAAGATGCATGAAAGTAAATTAAATGCTACGAAGATGCGACTTCTAAATTTATGCGGCGTAACCAAATACGTAACGAGTGATATGCAATTTGGCAGGTTTGAATGAAAATGTTGGTTTGGACACGTCCAATGAATGAGTGAGGAACGATTGACGAAGAAGATATATTGTGCTAAAGTAGAGGGTAGAAGGAGTCAGGGTAGGCCGAGACTTACATATGAATACCACGTGAGCAGATTGCTTAAAAACGTTAAAGTCAAAAGTACTCAGATACCCAGACGTGCGTGTATGAAGCGATTGATGAATCTGCAAGAAGCGAAAGAAGTATGCATCTATCGCGAAGCCTGGCGATCAGTTCTCTCTGACTACCCCGTCAGAGATATAGCGCGAAGATAGTTAGTTAGTAAATATAAAAAATAAACCGCAAATTTTTCCTGGTCTTTTTTTTCCAAACTCATCATCATCCGAGCGTCTGTCCCAGTTGCGTCTCGCGACGCCCGGGGTCCGCTTTCCTACATTTTCTCCTCCACTTCGCACGGTCTTCGGCATCCCCTGTAGTGAGACCATTGGCCCGCATGTCATCCCTTACGACGTCAAGCCAGCACTTCTTGGGTCTTCCCCTCTTACCGGGACCCGGCGGGGCTGACATGGCCAGACATTTGTTACCTACGTAGCCCGGCGGTTGCCGCAAGACGTGACCATACCAACGAAGGCGACACTCTTGCAACTTGTCTGCAATGTCACGGACGTGAAGGCTGCCGCGGATGCGAGAGTTCCTCACGATCTTTTTTTCCAAACTAATTGACTGTAATATAGAGAATTGGAAACAACTTACTCTAGGATGATGAGAGCTGTGGTTTATCTGGACAATCTCCACCAAATCCTCAATACGGATGCCGTAGTCTCCAACTTTATAGTATCCAGGCTCTGAAACACAGATAATTTCAATAATTGAATACGCTGACCAAAAGTCACTGAAATGGCTCAAATTCAATGGGGAACAAAACTTTCAAAAAGTTCATTGTAGATAATGGTTGCTTCCTAGTCGTTCGCTCAAGGAGTAATAGATGGCGGTAGCACAAGTTTTTAATCTGTTTTAAATGGAATTATTATTATACAACTTGTAGTACTTAAATAATAGATTTAGATTATACTGATAGGGTATGCAGTGCTTATTTGCTTGCAAATGGTAAATGGCAGACCTTTAAAATCCAATAAATTTTGTGCAAAAATGTTGACCAAGTCACTGAAACTGCTTAAATAAAATTGTTTTCGTTCAAAATCATTTAAGTCGAGTGGTAAAGTAGTTGAAAATCTTTGGAGACTTGCGAAAAACGATATGACTATTTGCTTCTAAATGGCGTAATAACTTATAGATATTAAGGGTGAATTGCACGAATTCTTTGGTTATAGTTTTCGTCAAAATTAACTTTAGCAGTAACAATAACGGTAGCAATAAAATTTAACAATGATGCGTTGTACAACCCTACTTTTTGTTATAGTTAATGTTAATGGGGTTGCAAATGTAAAGTTACTTGCTCTCCATCAAAATTTTAGGGGTATTTTTTTGTTATGGTAACACTTCGTTCAAGCGTCATAAAAAACTGTCAAAGACTAATTCTAACGTCAATTTTGCAGGCTGATCGTTGAATTGAACTAGTAATAATTAGTTGAATAAAATAAGTATTTAGTTTACTGAACACATGGAAAGTGCCACAGGATCAAGCTCAATTATTGGGTTGGATGAATACTGTATGAAGTAAGTTCACCATTATCATTCCGTCGCGTCGGTTATATATTCAGTGAAAAATTACTAACATTATATTTTTATTTTCAGAGAAAGAAGTGTTAATATTAGTGATGTTAAAAAAAAATGTTAGTAAAGAAAAAGTAAATCATTTGCAAATACTGGTGGATAAACGCAAGAGCATTTTAATGTCTAAAAAAAACATGTATGCATGCATTCATTCATGGTGATGAAAATTCGTCAGTTCAAAAGGAAAAAGACTGAAGAAATATTATTTAATTTTGACTGCAGTACACCTCATTCTTCATTGAGGAAACCGTTGGCACCACCACTAAAACGTAGGTGTTTTTGATAAATGAATTTATAGCAGACTAGCTGTCCCGCCCGGCTTCACCCGTGACATACTTCGAATCCCATGGCACCCGTTTAATCCCGTCGTTTATTAATTTCACAATAATGTATGAAGATTTTCAGAATTCGTTGATTACTTCTTCGCTCTCCAGTACCTACCTACGCCCGCACGGGCTGGTCGAAATATGTAAATATTATCTACATAAAATGTACTTAGTGATGACATAATTTATTTTGATAAGGATTAATAGCATGAGTAAAATAAACGCGTTTAAAAGTAGTCCAAAACATTCAAGATTTTTAAATGAAAAAATGGTTGTTGTGCCTCCCTCGACATAGATAGGTATACTGTGTCGCGGACTTTTTTGTAGATATTATTTACAATTAATAAGAACATTTTATGGATCTATCATTTATAGTTTAGACAGCGTACGCAAAATAAGTAACCTTTCTGGTTGATTTTTTACACCTTGTGTCCGAAAAACCCAAATATCTTACAAAACCCTATTTTTTATTCAAAATAAAATATAGCCTATGTTACTCGTGGATAATGTAGCTTTCAAATGGTGAATCAATTTTTAAAATCGGTCCAGTACTTTTTGAGCCTATTCATTACAAACAAACAAACAAAGCTTTCCTCTTTATAATATATGTGTAGACTAGCTTCCGCTTGCGACTCTGCGCACTTTAGTTAAAACTATTGCATGGCTTTCCACAAGACTCGAATCTATCTCCGTATCAGATTTCATCAAAATTTTGACAAACACTTTTGTTTTAATAATATTAGTATGGATGTCTGATCATTATTCCAAAAAGACATTCATATTGTCACGCCTTTATCCCCGAAGGGGTAGGCAGAGGCATACTAAACGCCCACATTTCATTGTATACATTTTTGTCCCACGTAACATGTGGTGAGCCCATTGCCCTGTTGCAATGGAAAGGCGCAGGCTGTGGCGACCTACTGTTGAAATTTTTCAAGCCGCTCATAAGGCCTTCAACTGGGCTTAACAACTGCCATTTTACTGGCAACCGGGACCAACGGCTTAACGAGCCTTCCGAAGCACGGAAACGCTCGCAAATGTTAATGCCACAAAGTGGTCACCCATCCAAGGACCACCACCTATACCTATAGCTATAGTTGCTTAACGCAGTGATAGTTTACAGAACACTGAGTTAGAACACGAGCGCTTCTTTAAAAAGAAGTTGTAGCAATTACTTTTTTTTTTAATTTAGGCATATCTCTCTTAAATATTAATATATATTTTAGTTATATATATTATACGTCATGGTATAAGGAGCGCGGGCTGACAAGTAACCCGTATGGAACACGACAGGGATATGCCGTATTGCATAGCTATGGCTGACGTCAACGCATTGTATAGACAAGGACTACTAATACCAAAGAAGGACCTACCCCTGTGAAAAAGCAACCTGCCCCTTGTAAAGGTTCGGAGTACTGAAAGGCTTGGAAAGGCACCCGTGTGGTGGCGGGCAAACCACCAAACGATAGCATTCCCAAGGAGGGTTGGTGTCAGGCTGGCGGCCGACCATAAAAACCAAGCCAAAACATTTTGCAGTATGGAATTTAGCCATACTGCGCCGACCCCAAGTAAATTGGGACAAGGGCAAGAGGATGATGAGTTATATATATTTTAAATATTAATTTTTGTCCTCATTTTCAGGCATGATTAAGAGATACTAGGAAAACAATAGTGACAGTTTTATAAAAAGAGATTTACGCAAAAATAAAATTTAAGTTTTAGGCAGTCTCCATGCCCTTGAACTGGAAAGAATTCAGCAAAGTATCAGGCAGCAAAAAGAACTACATGATCAAATCGTGAGACATTGATGAACGAAATAAACTAGAATTAATAAAACTTCAATTTCAAATTGACATATTAGAAAATAAAAAATACTATAATAATTAATAAATTGTTTATAAAAGTATTTAATTGTCTGTTTATTTCTACATAAACCACAGGATAAACCCTACTAATGTACTGCTATTAATGTAATCTTAACGCTGTATCCCTGACGGGGTATTCAGAGCGGGCCGATCGCCTTGCTTCGCAATCCATGCATACTTCTTTCGCTTCTTACCGATTTATCAATCGCTTCTAATTTAATCCATGCATGGCTGGTTATCTGAGTACTTTTGACTTTTCCGTTTTTGAGCAATTTGCTCACGTGGTTTTCATATGTAGGTCTCGGCCTACCCTGGCTCCTTCTACCATCTACTTTCGCACAATAGAACTGAAGAATATATCTTCGTCAAACTCAATTGTTCCTCACTCATTCATTGGACGACGACTGTATGTCTTTGCATTTATTCCACCTGAAGATTTGATATTTAAATTGGTACAGTATCAGAAGAACTAGATTCCTATAAAATATCACGCACTAATGCCATCATACAATAACTTTTGTAGGTATCTATACTTTACCTATTACGAATGTTTATGCACACAATTAAGCATATTATATAGGAATATTTGATTTTTGTTTGTAGTGTCAAGTTGATTGTAACGTCATTACGTCTGTTACTGTTACTATAACCGGCGATATAACTTTAACCGCCAAGATTCGGCTTGTTAAAGTTAGTGTCAGATGTGACGTCATTTTAACCATTGTAAGAATGGTGCAATTCAAATAGTGTTTAACCAGAGATTTGACGGCTGCTTTGGTTTTGGGTATTGTTATAGTAAGTTGATGCAATCCACTCTAAATATTCTACTTATCTTTATACGAATATATAAAGCTGAAGAGTTTGTTTGTTTGGTTAAACGCGCTAATCTACTGGTCCATTTATCGAGAAAGGCTATAGGCTATTATAACATCACTCTACTACCCAGGAGAGCGGCGCAGTAATCATAAATGTCAACAAATCTGGAAAATTTCCATACATTATTGTAAAATTTATAAACGACGGGATTAAATAGGTGCGACGTTAATTCGAAGTATGTCACGGGCGAAGCCGCGGGGTTTAGATAGTGAAATAATAAAATAAGTCGTCACTCACCATTGCTAAGAATCTGTCCTGCATTTAGGCCAGGGTCATGAGGGTATGGCTTCCAGGACATCCCGGATGGCCCTTCGTGCACGTTGAGGAAATGGCCCACGCCGTGACCTGTGCCATGGGCATAGTCTAAGCCCACTTCCCAGAGGGCCGAGCGAGCGAAACTGTCCAGAACATTTCCCTGTAAAATATTGCATGTATGAACTGTGGGACATTTTGACAAATCGAACGCGGGACCTCAGGCGGAAGTCGCATACACTAACACTGCGCCCCGTGGCAGTAAAAAAATGCAAAACAATTTATTCTCACCTTAACACCTTTCGGGAAAAGCGAAGCTCCTACCATAATCTGACCCTTCAAGACTCTTGTGAAAGCAGACTTTTGTTCAGGAGTTGGAGACCTTGACATGTGGCGAGCACGTGTTATATCCGTAGTTCCAGTTCTGAAAACAATCATCTATGGCTTAAACAATACTTGAAAAAATTGTATGTCGAGGACCAAGTACTAAGCCTTGAAGAACTCCTTTATTTAGTTACGTTCAGGTCTTCAACTTCTCAATCTTCAACAAGAAATTCTTGAATCAATCTTATTTATTCGGGAAAACAATGCCACGCGCTTTAGAGTCGTAAAATTAGTTGATCATGTAGTAATCAATGGTTAAATATATAAAAAGTATTTTAAACATCGATTGTTTAAAATATACAGGGTTAAAGGTTAAGTCGACCTAAATCCTTTAAGACGTGGTAATTTCCATCATTTCTGACTGATTTGACTGTGGAACCCCATATCCCAAACGTAACCGTTCTCAAGCTATCGGTTTTGAATTTATTTTATAAAGTTGAAGATTTTTTTGTCTATGGCCCCTTTTTTTGTGTTTTGTGTCACAATTTTGTTTGCTATTTTTGTATAGTAGATTAGTTGCTTTATTATTTTAAATACTTAAACTGCAAGTAACTGTACCAACTTAGCCGTAGTACACGATCGGTTGTTAAAAAAAGTAATAAATTTATGATAAAATTTATTTTCTATGTAAGATATAATTTATATGTAAGATAGAAAAAAAGTCTATGACAGTTGTGCTGCAGATGTGAAACCAACCAACCAACCCAGAGCGAAGAGTTATCTTTTTTATGCCGACATAATTATGTCTAATTTATAGCCAAAAAATCATAATATTTTTTTGTTATAACAATACCACAATGTACCTATTTACCTCATTTATAGCTAATAAAGAAAGAAATTTGAAATTTGTTTGATTGTAAAATGTGTTATATTTGTTACAATGTGGGTGGTTAATACTCGTGCAAAAGTAATGTCGCTTGACAAGTCAACTTGGGTTCGTATTGGGTTGCATAAATTTTAGAGGCATAACTTAAGACTGCATAACGTTTTTTGGCATACTCTTTGTTTCGCATAACGTTCAAACAGAATAAATCATTAGGCATACTTTATTTTCCCGTAACTTTTTGATAGTAATGATATACCCGCATAAAATGTTTACGCATAATTTTTTTTTACAATAACGGTTACTAATCATAACATTTATTGCCATCTCACTCACTCTCGCATAAAGATTACAAGCCATACATATAGAATACCATAATGTTAACGAGTAGATATTTTTGTTTTTATATCTAAGCTTAAACTGTCTAAGATTAAAATGCCCACTGATTAAAAAATCGATTGTCACTATACAGAAGCTCAAAATTTCAACACTTATATATAGAATATATAAATAAAATACAAAAAGAAAGTAGGTAGATTAAAACGAGCGATTCTATTCTGGCGCATCGCCGGCCGCTGCCGCGGCCCGCTCGCTTCGCTCGCTCGGCTCGCGCGTTGTAGTCACAAGTGACCTAACACTCCTCCTCGCTTCGCTCGTCGTCGTACCTATTTACGACTTTGCTCAAGACTTGTTTAAAAAAAATAACACTTAAAATATCTTATCGTTTTATATGTTACAGCTTAAAAAATTGGCTATGAGTGAGATGATTATTTACAATGGTGTCTTATCATTTCTTAAATATTAAATAAATATCCATCACGCCTTATCCCCGAAGGGGTGGCAGAGGCATATTATATGCCCACTTTTCACCGTGTGGACACCTGTCCCACGTAATAGGTGGCGAGCCCATTGCCGTGTTGAAATAGACAGACGCAGGTTGTGGCTACCTGCTGTTGAAATATAAATATTATTGGTCAAATTATTATTCATTTATGATTCAAACGGTTATCCATACCTCCATTATGCGTTTTGTATTTTATGATAAATTATCTTTAGGCGTATAACAATTGTACCCTTTACATTTATGCTGATTAAAATTATGATAAAAAAATTAGAGTAAGTTAATGTTATGCCAATAAAACCATTATGCAAGCAGACTATAGGTTTTGCTATAAAACATAACGTTTTCACTGTAACAAACACACAGCGCCCTCTACACAAAAGTATTGCGTTTTCTTCCCCATTAAACTCAGTGCTATCTCAGTTATCTTGTGTTTTACTTACCTACATCGATCCGTGTCAAAATGCGAGATGCCATTAAATTAATATTCTTCTTCGATGTGTGATGTTACGCAACATCAACAATACCTCAAAATGGCGGACGAAAGCTGTCAAACTTAGTATTAGTTTTTTTTGGTCTATAAGTCAATTTGAAGTCACGATAAATCGTGGCCATTATTTTGTTTTCGTGACTTTTATTTGTTCTTTCACATTTTTCTCTCGCCGGTCTGCTGGCAGATATTTCTTAAAGAAATAAGCAGTACCATGGTACCTTTGACTCCTCCTTCTGTTATTTCTGTATTCTAGTGTGTACAAAAAAATTAAAAAAAAACATGCTCACTTGTATTGTCCGCCGGAATCCAGTAGGAATATTTCATTTTTCTCAATAACCTTCTGGTCACCGCTCCTAGAAGGGCTATAATGTATTATGGCACCGTTGGGCCCCGAGCTGGAGATAGTCTCAAACGAGGGCCCCATGAAATCCTCATTTTGTCTGAAATAGAAAAAAAAACACATACAAACGCTGTACTCGAAATCTGGATTCAAGTTCGCGCCATAATAGATATGAAAGCTATACAGGGTCATTTGTAAAACACAAGCAACCTGCTAGGAGTGGATAGCCAAGGTCATAACCAACAACGTTTGTTCTACCACTTTTGGTAATTCGTGACGAAACGAGTACTATCATACAGTTACCCCTCAAGCTGCGTCATAGGATGAATGCGGTTGAAAAAGGTCAAGGTCAGAGGAGCTATCACCGGCCCACCCCGATCCCCTGTGATTTTCACGAGTTGCGTAGTACTGTAGTATTCAATTAGTTCATAGAAACAACGTTTATTATAAAAAAAAAATTAAAAAAAAAACTGAATTAAAAAAAAAATCATAAACATTTTTTATTATGCTAGCTACCCAGTTCTAGCAGGTTGCTGGTGTGTTACAAATGACCCTGTATACTTATACTGCGAGCCAAGTTTACTTAAGGTTGAATGCTAAAATCACATACGCGGCCTATCAGTGTCCATACAACTTTCATTCTCTATAAACATTATACATAGAGTTACCATCTCAAATTAGCCGAATAATATTGTGTCAAATTCGTATTGCATACCTACATTGTTATTGTTTGTTAGACAGTGACAACACTTCATGCAAGAGTAAGAAAACAATATGTGTGTAGTTTCCCCACCTCACGAAAATTGGTTGAACGTGATTTCATACTTATTAAGTACATTACGCGTCCATTGGTTAAATCGTCCTAGATCTGTAGCAATAGCATCATCATATAAGAAAAGAGTAACGCTCCCTGAGACGCTTGATTTCATGAAATATAAATATTAAAGTGGCAAAATTTCCAGTCTCGAGCTAGACTCGAACCAGCGTCATCTGGTTCAAAGCACCAGACGCGTTTACCAACACACCACCATGACCTGCTCAAAACTGACGAGTTAATCCACCTCCTTTCGTCTCAAGGCGACGTAAGGCGCCATCGACTGGCACTTATCAAAGTAGCATGGTACGAATGTATAGAATTTATTTAATTTTTTCATTTTTTTTTTTCGTGAAAAGGAGTCTATTATAGTGTATGAGCGACATTGATTTCGTAATGGCTCCGTGAATGTGATATTGACTAATTCACGGTCCGGTCCGCTCCATTCCGCACTGCTCCTCGTCAGTGGAAACGCAGCCTTATTTTGCACCTGAGATGTTGGAAAATAAACTGAAGCCTTAAATATAAGGTAACAATTCTTGTCCAAAAAGAGGTCTTGCCTTAGCTGTTGTTTGCTATACCCAAAGACCTTATACTTATAACTAGACTGTGCACTACTGCGAAATAATCGGTCCGCGTGAGATGGCTCTCGGCAGTGGTGGTGCCCCTTTCTAAATAAGTGACCATGACCAATTAGAACACAGGACAAATTCCTTGAACGATTGTTGGAACCTACTGAATTTATTGTAAGTAAAAATTATTAAAAAGAATTTTATATAATATAAAATTATTTTACAGTCGGGGACCCCCGCCAGAAAAGACGTATACGTTAAAAATAACTAGTAAATGCAAAAAAAAAACGTGCATTGAGACAAAGAGAGAGAGAGTTGCACACCCGGCTGCGCACTCACTTGTTCGATAAACACACGCGTAGGTACACACATGGCTTATGTCATTTCATTATTACGACGATTTCTACTAAATAGCACCATCCGTAAGCCGCTTTAAACAAGTTCGTTCCAAAAATCTAAATGTTAGATTTTACCCCTTTTGCACGCTCTAAGGGTGACCGGCACATCTCCAATTTAAACAGATGCTGCGTATCTACCTATCTAATACTAAGAGATTGAAAAATCTTTAATCAACAAAATACTATGTTACTTCAAAAATACGGTTGTTGCTGTTACTTATCCGTGGAAAGAAAAGCTGCTACCGTTATTTAAGGACTCATTTTTGCACCCTATCACACAACATGAATTGACCATATTTCATGAAAATCTAACAGGTTTAATATGAAAATTTACACAATGGCAAATCGAAGCACGAGCATCCAATAACGGTACATCTCCAATTTAAAACAATCCCTACCTACTATTATGAGATTGTATAAATATTTGATCAATAAAATTTATGGTGACCCTACACTTTAAGCAAGATGGCGGGTCCAGGCGGATCTTGCATTTAGTATTACCAAACCCAAACATTTAAGTACTTCTCTTACTAAGTATTAATGAGTATTTTTTTTAATACTATGAAGTTATTATTAATAATTATAGGAACTGTAGAAATATTTAGATAAGTTCCAAAGTTTATGAATAATTAATTTTACTAAATCATAAAAAAAATATATAATATTTTCTACCATTAGTACCAAATCCAATGATAATTTAAGCTGGCAGCGCGTTAGATAAGGACACAGCACCTTTTGAAGCTCTCTCGCAAGAATCGTTTTAGCTAGCTACCGCTTATAAAGAAATTGCTACCCTACGACTAAGGAAATAGATGTCATTTTAGCTCAACAATTTTTTTAGGTAATCAGTCTAGTTATAAGTGTAAAGTCTTTGGCTATACCCGACTATGTAGGAGTAAGGAATGAATGAACGAATGAATAATTGAGCAATTGATTGACATTGCAATACATTATTGAAAGATTGAGTGTATGATTGCGGGAATGTTTGAATTAATGATTGAGTGAACGATTAAGTGAATGTTTGAGTTAGTGGTTGTACGAGTGACCAAATTATTGATATGAAAGTGAATAAACAAATGGTACATCAAATAGTTTTTAGAACTACCCACGACTGTCACAATTTTAATTTTTTTTGGGAAAGCGTTTAACCTTTTTGCATCAGGGTTTAGTTTGGAGTTTTCCTTCTTTCGCCATGACCTCGTCCGTTTATCAGCAGGTGCACCACGTTTCTAGGGCCCAGAAGATATCAGAAGTCATTATTGTACCCCATAGATCATCAGTTTGTAAAGTAGAAACCCTTAAGAATAGAGTTCACAGAATTGTATACCTGCTTGAAATACATGAAACGCCAAGCGGGCATCGGGGACCACAGTCAGAGCAACCGAGGGTACCACTAGGATGAGGAGAAGATGAAAAGCTTCACGAATTACTACTATATTGAGGAAAGTGTTCGAGGAATGAATAGAAATGTTCCTACAACACAAAGCGAGGATCCTCCAACCAAGTCAGACCGACGGTTGATGTTGGTTTTATTTTGTTTTTGTATATATAATACATCAGAGAACTTTAATATCGCGATGCAGGAATCAAGTTTCGATGTAGTTCGATATCTCTACGCTATGTGGCGCTGATCGTCACAAACGGGTGTACAGAAATACAAATCATTACCAGCGAATAATTTAGCTGATTTAACCACTTTGTAGAGTTGTAGGGAATTAACCTCTGGCCTGTCATGCGGCACGTTTACCCCCCTTGTGGCACGTCAAAATGGCGTCGCCCGCCTTATGGATGGCCCGTGATTGGGGCCGCAGGGCTCCGATAGCTACCCTCATCTTGACGGCCCAGAAAAATGCCCTTTCACGCTTTTCTCTTAAAGGACCCAGGATTATAAGTGGAGGGAAACACGTGCGCTGGCAGGGAGTTCCATGCTTTTACCCAGACGTGCATGTATGAAACGGTTAATGAATCTACAGGAAGCGAACGATGTAAGGATGGATCTGTCCTCTCAGGACCACCTGGTCAGGGAAACTACGTGAGAATTATTCATACAGGCAGACAAGCATACAGCCCACTTAATAACCTTGTATTATTACAGGGGGCCGAGTCTACTATTGACAAGCCGTAGAATAGAACCAGAATCGCTGTTTTTAGCTGTCACAATGTTACTACCAGCCACTGGCGCGGTACGTATTAGTAGACCTCTATCGGCCGACCGATAGAAGTCTATCGGAGTACGATTGTGATAGTAGACTACGAAAAACTGTCAAAATTGTACCGGTGGCTTTCTTTTAAGCGACAATTTCTACTCTTTTCTGACGCGATTGAATTAGTAGACTTGGCCCCCCGGTGTTTTACGCTTAGTTTAGTATACTTACTTGCGGAATTCCAGCACTTTATCAGCAGCTTGAATTTCGGTGATTGTAGCGCCGTTATCAATTTCTTTGTGGAGCCACCTGAAGAACCTTACTATTGCGACGCCGTCGCTGATGTGACACCGACGGAACCCCTGCATATTATATGCATGTATTTTTAGAGAAATGGACGAAAAATGTTATGTTTATTGAAAAATAAAATTATTTAATTTTGTTATTTTATTATTTTGTATTATTTAATACAAAAGTTTACACACAGTCGACTTAAATTTGGAACTTATTTGGAATACAATTTTAAGCAGTTACAATCATAGTTTCCTAAACTAGGCAGAGCCTGTATTTTAGGATACATTTTTCGAAACGTGTTGTTTTCCATTTGTGATGCAAATTTACCGCTGCTTTGCCGCCACATATTTCACCGACTACGAGTATGCGGGTGTGTGTTTTGAGTAGTTGAGTTCTGTTTTAAATGTGTGTGTGTGTTTGTTTGTGTGTGTGTGTGGTTGTGTGTGGGCGTGCGTGTGTGTGTTCGTGTGTGTTTTAATTGAATGAGCTTATTTATGGTAAGTGATTTGTTATAGTTTATTTAAGGTAAGTGAGTAGATCCTCAGTATCAAGGTAGTTAAGTTGCAGTAGCCAACATGTAACGTTGAATTTAACGTCCCTTCTATTTTGCTTAACAATTTCCAGCTTTTTATTTATGTTATTATATAATTTACTGCTCAGCTTTTCATACTGTCTCCCCGCAAAAGACGTTCTATAGGGCATGACTGGGCACACAGATGATATGGTGCGTCTTTTAGGGTTAGGCAAAGGCACGTCTCTATGCCTTCTTAGAACTGTCCTCAAAATGGACAGCTGCCTTACAAAAAGAATTTTACAGCTTTTATATAGTTTATCTGTGGGGTGTCTGAGGGGCAATTTGTCCATCACCTTGAGCACAGTTCTTTGAGCTCTTTCTAGTTTAAGGAGGTGTGTCTTAGTCGCTCCACCCCACACAACAATGCAGTATTGTATTACAGCTTGACAAAGGGCCTGATAGACATTCACTAATTGGTCTTTTGATAACGAAGATCTCAACACTCTGAAAACATGTATTAGCCGCCTAACTCTGGCCGTTACTAGGTCTATTTGTTTTTCCCAAGTAAGTTGCGCATCGATTTGTACTCCTAGATATTTTACTTGATATACTCTTGCAAGCTCAAGACATCCACAGTCCTCTATCTGTTCACAAACGTGAGCTTTAATTGTGTAGTCTAGCGAAGGTGTGCTAATATTACTAATAGAGAAAGTCATATAGTTGGTCTTGGCTAAATTGAGAGTCAGTAGGTTTCTCGTCAGCCAATCCATGACTCTAGACAATGACAGCTCTGCAGTTTCCTTAACAGCCTCCCAGTTCGACCCCCAAACCAGAATGGCAGTATCATCTGCATAGGTGAAAATTTTTGAGTTTGGTAATTTGACAGTGCAGAGGTCATTAACGTATAACAGGAAAAGCGTTGGGCCCAGCACACTTCCCTGTGGAACGCCATAGATGACCTTTTCTTCATCACTAATATATTTGTCTATCTTGACACGTTGCGTCCTGTTTGTCAGATAGACCCATTGTGATTTTAAATATCGATGAAACAAACCAGAGACAAAACAAGTAACGCGCCATTCACTTTTAATTTATTTGAAGTGGTAATGTTTTCCCGTTTCCCACAGGAACTTGTTCCCGGGATAAAAAGTAACCTATGTGTTATTCTGATGTGTAAGCTATATTATTGTAAAGTTTCATAAAGATCCATGCAGTAGATTTTGCGTGAAAGAGTAACAAACATCCATCCATATTTACAAACTTTCGCGTTTATAGTATTAGTAGAATTTGTACATAGGAAACTCAGCTTATTTAAACTAAAAAAAATCTAAAATTAACTACTAAAAGTCATTTATGTGTTTTCACAAATAGGAATCGTACACTACACTATCTTAGCTAAGGAATCCGACGACTTCTAAACCGAAACCAGTGTCAACACCGCAAGTGGTAGAAACTTCAATTTCACCTATGCACGTATTCATGGTGTCCTGAAACTAATGCCGCAAACCGATTGTCTCATCTCTTATGGTTCCTGAGAAATAGATCCTATATACTAGATGGACGGACAGACCGACTGAACGGTTTTTTTAAGACTTTTCTATACTTTAGGGATTTGAAATCTAAAAGAGACAAACACAAATAGGACATTATATGTGGAAAATACAAGTGTACACTTACACGATGCACAAAAAAGTTAGTCCAAATTCCCAAGTTAGTCCATTCATTTGATTGGATTGTGGGAAATCATAAAAAAACTTAGTCGGGTTGGATTTAGAGTTATGTAAATCTTAATCTATACTAATATTATAAAGCTGAAGAGTTTGTTTGTTTGTTTGTTTGGTTGAACGCGCTAATCTCAGGAACTACTGGTCGGATTTGAAAAAATATTTTTGTGTTAGATAACCCATCTATCAAGGAAGGCTATATATCATTACGCTACTACACTGGGGAGCAGAGCAGTTCTCATAAATGTCGACAAAACGGGCAAATTTTTATGCATTATTGTAGAATTTATAAGCGACGGGATTTAATAGGTGCGACGGGAGGTCGAAATATTCCACGGACGAAGCTGTGGGGGGTTATAAACGCGAAAGTTTGTGTGGATGTTTGTTACTCTTTCACGTAAAAACTACTAAATAGATTTTAATGAAACTGTATAATAATATAGCTTATACATCAGAATAACACATAGGCTACTTTTTATCCCGGGAACAAGTTTCTGTGGGAAACGGGATCGGGAAAACTTTTCTACGCGTGCGGAGCCGCGGGCATCAACCAATCTAGACTAATATTATAAAGCTGAAGAGTTAGTTTGTATGTTTGTTTGTTTGGTTGAACGCGCTAATCTTAGGAACTGGTGGTCGGATTAGAAAAATTCTTTCTGTGTTAGATAGCCCATTTATCGAGGAAGAATATAGGTTATTTATCATCACGCTACTACTCTGGAGAGCGGAACAGTAATAATAAATGTTGACAAATTGGGATTTTCTTAAGTAATTTTGTAGAATTTATTAGCGACGGGATTAAATAGGTGCGAGGGGAGTTCACAGTATGTTCGAAGCGAAGCCGGGGGAGGCGGTTAACTAGTAAAATATATAAGTAACTCACATCTAGTTCCACGTCGTTCTTGATGAGCTTCATCAGAGCCACCGGAGACAGCTCTGATATTATATTTACTGGCTTCTTCAGAAAATCTACCTGAAATACAATAATAATAAATAAATAAATATGAATATAATATAATAAAATATCGTTGACTGCCTCTGTGGCGCGGTGGGAGTGCATCCGACTGCTACGCAAGAGGTCGTGGGTTCGATTCCCACCCAGGATAAAACTTTGTGTGATGAGCACGATGGTTTATTCTGTGTCTGGGTGTTATTTATCTATAATAGTATTTAGAAATATATAAGTATGTTTATCAGTTATCTAGATCCCATAACACAAGCTAATATTAGCTTACTTTGGGCTAGATGGCGCTGTGTGAAAAGTGTCGCACAATATGTCGCACAATATCGTTGGGACAACTCACACAACGCCATCTGATTCCAAACTAAGCGGAGCTTGTACTATGGTAGCCAGATAACTGATAAACACACTTATATATTTCTAAATACATACATAATATAGATAAATAACACCCAGACACAGAATAAACCATCGTGCTCATCACACAAAGTTATATCCTGGGTGGGAATCGAAACTACGACCTCTTGCGTAGCAGTCGGATACACTCCCACCGCGCCACTGAGGCAGTAGAAAGCTACACTAATATATAAATAGTTTGTTTGTTTGATTGAACGCGCTAATCTCAGAACAGATCGGATTATCAGATAAATTCTTTTTGTGTTGGATGTCCTATTTATCGCGGAAGGCTTTAGGTTATATTTCATCATGGTATTACCCTGGAAAGCGCCGCAGTAATCATAAATACCAACAAATCGGTGTATTTTTTTTTGCATTATTGTAGAATTTATAAGCGACGGTAGTTCGAAATATGTCACAGGCGAAACCTTGGGGGTCATCGAGTGTATCAATAACCAGGGGGCCGAGTCTACTATAGACAAGCCGTAGAATAGAACCAGAATCGCTATTTTTAGCTGTCAAAATGTTAGTAGACTATCAAAACCGACTAGCGGCCACTGGTACGTGTTAGTAGAATTCTATCGGCCGTAGAAGTCTATTGGAGTACGATTGTAATATGTATTAGACTACGAAAAACTATCAAAATTGTACCGGTGGCTTTCTATTGAGAGACAATTTCAATTATATTTTGACGCGATTAAAATAGTAGACTTGTCTTCCTGAACTGCTGTTGAAATTTTTTAGCCGCCAACTTTACGTAGTTCACTCCCTCAAGGTAGTGGTATATAACCCGAACCCCCCAAAGAAGCGAGATAACACTCGAACCCCCCAAAGAGGCAGGATACACACCCGAACCCCCCCTGAAGGAGCCTGCGGTAGCGGACAAGGTCTGTCGGGAGCCCTGGGGTTATCCTTCCGAGGGCTCACCCGGGACTCCTGGCCATAGACAGATAGAAGGGTAACGTGTGGTTTTAGTCGGTAGGAGTCCGGCATAGCATCCATGAGAATTTCCATAAGAAAAAAAAAAACCCTCTACCTTTGAGTGGCTCAAGTCAGTAGTCCCGTAAAAAAGAAAATGAAAAATGAAAATTATAAATCTTTATTCATGTAGGTCATAAAGTAACACTTATGAACGTCAAGATTACTGCTTCTATATTTACATTTACTGCCAGATTCGCTAAGCAATAGGTAGAGCCAGAGGAAGAACCTGGCAATAAAACTCATGGCCACTCTTTTCTAACCGCCAGAAATTACATTAGTATTATTTACATGAAATAAGTTATATAGTTTTCGTTCAAGATGTGTAGCAAGTTCCACCAAGTGCCATCAATCAACAATAGAAACAGTTATAAAGGATCCGTTTTCATCTTTTTGAGGTACGAAACCTCTTAAAATACTTACCCCAGATGCAGCTCTATGTATCGCCTCGTTACCAGAGCTACACACCCAAATGTGTTCATCGCTGCCTGACGAACACAATTCCTTCTGAAAAAAAAAAATCTATCATGCCTAATCCAAGAAAGGGTGGCAGTGGCATACTATATGCCCAGTTTTCACCGTGTGTATTCCTGGCCCACGTATAGGTGGTGAGCCCATTGCCGTGTTGAAATAGACAGACGCAGGTTGTGGCTGCCTGCTGTTGAAATTTTTTAAGGCCTTCATCTTGACTTAACGACTGCCATGTTACTGGCAACCGGGACCAACGGCTTAACGTGCCTTCCGAGGCACGGAAACGCTCGCCAATGTAAATTCAACAAAGTGGTAACCCATCCGAGGACCAACCATAGTGAAAGTTGCGTAACTCAGTGATGGTATACAGAACAATGAGTCCGCGGGGTCACGAGCACTTTATAAATATTATATATGTACATATATAATCACGCCTATAATCCCAAGCGGATAGGCAGCATAATCTACCAGCAGTTTTGTGAGCTCACTTAATAGAGGGCAACTCAATTGCAGCCACCGGCCACTAATTAAAACTTATCCACTTAATATACTGTGCGTTCGTGCGTAAGTGAGTAAGTGCGTTGGTATGGGCCTGATTTAAGATGTCAAAGTCGGATTTAAATAAAAAAAAATTAAATGAACAGAATTACGACTAGGTTACAAAACAAAACAGTAATTGATTAATTAATACAAAATATTGATATTATATACTAGATAATTGTTGACTATGCGTTTTACATTATGACGCATGTCCTAGATTTACTGCTTCTTCCTAGTCTAGGTTAGGGGTTCCGTGCGTAAGTGAGTAAGTGCGTGTGTAAGTGCGTGTGTAAGTGCGTGTGTAATTGCGTGCGTAAGTGAGTAAGTGCGTGCGTAAGTGAGTAAGTGCGTGGGTAAGTGCGTGCGTAACTGTAAAGCGTGAAGCAAAGTTACGGTTGGACTTCAAATTTAAAAAATCTTTCTAATAATTTAACTTAACTATCTTACGCTGTATCCCTGACGGGGTAGACAGAGAGGACAGATCTCCAGGTATCGCGATCCACGCATTCTTCTTTCTTTTTTATAACAGTTTGATTCAAAGTGAATGAAAGCGTCAGCGTTAAGATGGAAAAGGGAGTGCTCTGTTGGTTTGGACACGTCTAACGAATGAGTGAGGAACGAATGAGTGAGGAAAGATTGACGAAGAATATTGTGCGAAAGTAGAGGGTAGAAGGAGTCAGGGTAGGCTGAGACTTGCTATGAAGACCACGTGGGTAGATTGCTCAAAAACGGAAAAGTCAAAAGTACTCGTATACCCAGACGTGCATGTATAAAACGATTAATGAATCTGCAGCAAGCGAAAGAAGTATGCATGGATTGCGGAGTCTGGCGATCTGTCCTCTCTGACTACCCCTTCAGGGATAGTGTGAAGATAGTTAGTCAGATCCCTTTTATAGAACAATTTATACAAGTAATAACTTCTTTAGGCGAAGTGTTGATGATTATAACAAGCAATTTTAACAGTTAGATATATTTAACTGCGATGTCTCAAAGTACAGAAGAGATTAATTTAAGAATGTATTTAACATAGATGGCAAATGTAGTGTACATGTGAGGCAGCCATATTAATGTATATGTACTTATTTACTGTATACCTACTGTAGGTTTATGAAGAAGAGAGAAGGTTATGGAACTCCAGGTCTATAAGAAACATTGTTTTACTCCTAAAATTATGTAAAAGACTGTTTGTTTCCTGAACAAAATAAAATCTTAATAATATAAAAATGCGAAAGTTTGTATGGATCTTGTTACTCTTTCACGTAAAAACTACTGAATGGATTTTATTAAAATTTTACAATAATATAGCTTATACATCAAAATAATACATAGGCTACTTTTTATTTCGGGAACATGTTCCTGTGGGAAACGGGAAAACTTCTCTACGCGGGCGAAGCCGCGGGCGTCAGCTAGTAAAAAATAAAATAGTTAATAAATTTATTATTAATTTGATTAAAATACTTACCGCAATATCTCTCAATACGGTATCAATGTCGCTATACTGAAGCACTTCCAGATCTGAAACTCCTTCCTCTTTCAAATGAGAGTAGACATCTTGAGTCATTTCGCTGTTGAGGAAGAGTTTCACAGCGGTAGGAGTTAGTATGAGATAAGAGAAGAACACCGGGTTGTATGTGATATCGCTGCCACGGAGATTGAGGGTATCTGAATAAAAAAAAACCATATATATAAAAATGAATCCCTATTTCCCTTGGTCACGCCTCACGCCTGAACGGCTAGACCGATTTGAAAAATTCTTTTTGTATTGGATAGCCCATTTATTGAGGAAGCTTATTAGCTATATATTATCACGCCACTACACAGGAGAGCGGAGCAGTAATCATAAATGTCAACAAATCAAACTTTCATACATTTTTGAAAAAGTAATAAGCGACGGGATTAAATGGGTGCCACGGGGTTGGAAGCATGTCACGGACGAAGCCGGGCAAGTCAGCTAGTATCGAATTTTTCCCAATTTTTCATACGGTTTTACTATCACATATTTTTCAGTTCGGTCGCGCAGCAAAATCCCTATCTCCTCCAAGCCTGCCGTAAGGAACTTCGTTCCAATAAATATAAATTTCGTTGGGATAACTCTCACAACGCCATCTGATTCCAAACCTAAGCAGAGTTCGTACTATGATAACCAGATAACTGATAAACATACTTATATATTTCTAAATACATACATTTTATAGATAAATAACACCCAGACAGAATAAACCATCGTGCTCATCACACAAAGTTTTATCCTGAGTGGGAATCGAACCCACGGCCTCTTGCGTAGCAGAGGGGATACACTCCCACCGCAGTAAAAAAAAAACAAATTCCTAGTTAGCATTAACGCCCCCTACCATACGTGCAGGCGATGTTGAAGTTTCTAACACTTGCGGTTTTGAAACTGGTTTCGGTTTAGAAATTGTCTGATTCTTTCGATACGATAGTGAAGGGCGCGTTACTTGTTTCAAATTAAGTCCCTATATGGATAAATTTTTAAAGCAATTATTTTGCAAAATTTCTCATAAAAAATTTAATTAAGTGTTCATTAGCTCGATAGATGGCTCTGGTCATACTCTTAAAATGACGGTTAAAATATGGTGGAGAATTTCAACTTGGTTCTATGCGGTTCAAGTAGTTCAGGTGGCTAGAACATTGCCCTGGTTAGGCAAAGGTCACGGGTTCAATCCCCGTCTCGAATCGAATTGTCTTGTTCCACTTTATTTTAGAAAATAATTGGTCCGTATAATTCTGAAAGTGCGAGGTGTAAAAGAATACTTACACGCCACCTCATCCAATGCGTTAACCACCAGAGCTACAGCCTTCCTTTCCGCCATATTGTTTCGAAGTTCTTTAATCTTATCACCTGCCTTCTTGCCTAGAATTAAAATGATAAGTATAAAATGAAATCCTTATAAATCGTTTGTTTAATTAAAATATTTAAAAAAATTGTATCGCCATAATGAAAATAGTATTATAAGAATGTGAAAATTTGTAGCGGGTAACCCCGGATGAAGTTGTGTCTTCGCGCGGGAATTTTGTGTATAGCGGAGCGCTTTCTGTATATTATTTTCCAAAACTAGTGTATTAACATTGTTTTATGTGTTAAAGTTCTGGAAATAAAAGTTGTGTAAACATGCTATAGTGAAAGACAGTGATTACGAAAAATCGGCCCAGAAGTTTCAGAGCCTATTTATTACAAACAATCTTACAAATCTTTCTCCTTTAAAATATTAATATAGATAAAATGTATAATATACCTTCTACGCTATACGCAGAAAGTAAAGTTTTTTCCACAATAAAATTTTAATACTGTTATTGTTTTCATTTAAGACTATAATATATGTTAGTAATTACACTATCTTCTAATAACACTAATATTATAACTACCCATTTAACATTTATCTCCATCCAAAGGATGTCTATAAGAAATTACACTTAGCGATAAGGCCGCCCATTGTACATTTCAAAACCTGTATTCCATATACTTCTAAATATTAATAATTGTTGTACAATAAAGTATTTTCAATTCTATTGCTTTCTATTCTACAGTCAGAATAGAAACATTAGAAACAATTTTGGAAAGTAATTAGTATGCTAACTTTTTCTAAATTAAAATTTTAAAGTGGAAAAATTTTTCAGTCTTGAGCTGGACTCGAACCAACCTTACGTCGCCCTAAGACGTAAAGAGGTGGATTAATTCGTCAGTTGCGAGCAGGTCACGGTGGTATAGTTGGTAACGCGTCTGGTGCGTTGAACCAGAAGACGCTGGTTCGAGTCCAGCTCGTGACTGAAAATTTTTTTCACTTTAAAATTTAAATTTAGAATAGAAATAAAATAAATAAATATCCATCACGCCTTATCCCCGAAGGGGTGGCAGAGGCATATTATATGCCCACTTTTCACCGTGTGGATTACTGTCCCACGTAATAGGTGGTGAGCCCATTGCCGTGTTGAAATAGACAGACGCAGGTTGTGGTTACCTACTGTTGAAATTTTTCAAGCCGCCCATAAGGCCTTTAACCAGGCTTAACGACTGCCATTTTACTGGCAACCGGGACCAACGGCTTAACGTGCCTTCCGAAGCACGGAAACGCTCGCAAATATAAATGCCACAAAGTGGTCACCCATCCGAGGACCAGCCATAGTGAACGTTTCTTAACGCAGTGATCGTTTACAGAACACTACGTCCGCGGGGCCACGAGCGCTTCGAGAATAGAAATAGTTTATCAAAAAGTATTTCTTACCAGTATATTTCACAGGTAGAGGTATGATCGTGTTGTTCTTTCTCGCTGGAGGTGGATCATGAAGCTGGACCCTGACTTCGTCCACAAGGTTTTTGGACACCGGAACCAGGGTCATACTGGCCTTGTTTAAAGCCGTCTGTTTAACAAAAGTTTAGAAACTAAATATAAATAAACTAGTGGTTTCGTGAACCGTAGACTTCGGAGTAAATTGAGGGAAAAGGCTAAACATACCGTTGTGAGCGCTCTTGCCAACCACTACGAGACCATTTCGCCTCCCCTGCCTCCATTACCCCAGCTATCGAAAAAACCCCTCGTTAAAAATTTTTGGCTACATCAGGGATTGTCCATGCCAAGTTGTATGCAAATCCGATGAAAAATGCGACCTGTAGACTGAATGGACGGACGAACGGTCGGACATCAATAGCATTTTTCCCGTGGAGTTCAAACGGAGACTTTCGTCGGCTCCCTTCGCTCGCCTCCTCAGTCAATAAATATTGTGGGACACTTTTTACACAGCGCCATCTAGCCCAAACTAAGCTATAAGCTTGAACTATGAGGATCTAGACAACTGATATACATACTTAGATATTTCTAAACTAGGTGAGCCCCACAGCTTAGCCCGTGACATATTTAAGACCGTCGTTTATAAATTCTGCTAAAAATTATAAAAAATATCCCGATTTGTCGACGTTTATAATTACTGGTCCGCTCTCCAGGGTAGTAGCATGATGATATATAGCCTTTATTTATCTATCACGCCTTATCCCCGAAGGGGTGGCAGAGGCATATATATTATATGCCCACTTTTCACCGTGTGTATTCCTGTCCCACGTAATAATAGGCGGTGAGCCCATTGCCGTGTTGAAATAGACAGACGCAGGTTGTTGCTACCTGCTGTTGAAATTTTTAAGCCGCCCATAAGGCCTTCAACTTGGCTTAACGACTGCCATTTTATTGGCAACCGGGACCAACGGCTTAACGTGCCTTCCGAAGCACGGAACTGGGGCGGGTCTAAAGGGCTGAATAATATTAGTAAAATGTGGCTATTTTAGATGTTAAATTTGGAAGAAATTTTGAACCCGTTGCCTTTTTAGTGAGGTGGTAAGAAAAAGGCTATAAGGTCTTATGTGCTAGACACTAATTAGCACGACCAATTAAAATTCTGGTAGTCTTGGAATATGTAGCCCCTATAGCCTATCCTCGATAAATTGGCTATCCAACACAAAAATATTTTTCCAAATCCGACCACCCAAATTCCGAAACCAACATTTGCGGATCACACAAATATTTGTTCCGACCCGGTAACGACCCGACACCTAGTTGCTTTCCAGGTCTCCCGCTTTGCAAAGGAGGGAAGAGGCGTTACGTTCTTTTTCCAACTGAGTAAGTTGGAAATTGTAAATCCTATAGAAATGGGGAAGCACCACGGTAATAGTATACTACGGGTCCTATGTGAGCTATGTTTGATTCCAGTAATATCTATGGCAGATACGTTTAAAAGCACGAAAATTTACCCTCGATGCCACAAGATCCGCATAGTAAACTGAGACATAGAAAGTGATCACCCCTGTAGGAAAAAAGGCGTGAATGAAAAGCAATCTTCTTACCTGCAAGGGTGTCCATTCTTCTCTGGTAAATGTATAAGGATCCACTCCCACCACGTCCCCATGCTTCAAATTGGCTGTTAACCATTTTTCTATTGTGGGCGTATCGGGAAGGGCTGAAGACAATGTTACTTTGGATAAGTACTATCAGTGACTAGAGTTGAAAATTATCACGCGTGGTGAAGTTTTCCCGTTCCCGTTTCCCAGAGGAACTTGTTCCCGGAATTCATCAATCGCTTCATACGTCTGGGTATCCGCGTACTTTAGACTTTTCCGTATTTAAGCAATTTGCTCACGTGGTGTTCATATGTAAGCCTCGGCCTACCCTGACTCCTTCTACCCTCTACTTTCACACAATATATATTCTTCGTCAATCGTTCCTCACCCATTCGTTGGACGTGTCCAAACTAACGGAGCACGCCCTTTTGCAGCTTAACGCTGACACTTTCATTCAAACCTGCCATGTTCCGTATCAAAATTATTATTAAATTATGATTAGTTTAAAATTATCTTAGCAAAGTTGACGCCTTGGCTCCGCACGCGTGGTGAAGTTTTCCCGCTCCTGTTTACCACAGGAACTTGTTCCCGGGATAAAAAGTACCCTATGTGTTTTTGTGATGTGTAAACTATATTATTGTAAAGTTTCATTAAAACCCATTCATTAGATTTTGCGTAAAAGAGTAACAAACATCGATCCATACTTATAAACTTTCGCGTTTATTTACAGGCATTGGCCATTCTGGCCGAGGCATATATTGTGCTTTTCTCAAAAGAATACAGGGAAATAAAATATACCTACTAATTAATATTAAAATTTGCATTAGTCATACGGAGACAATTACTTAAAAAAAATGTTATTGATTTAACTACAGGAGGTCTTTCGCGGCAAGATGGAAAATCGCAGTCTTTCACTTTTGACTGCCTCGCTGGCGTATGTGGTAGTATATGCGACTGCCGCGCTAATTGTTCGACTCCCCGGGTCGGAATAAATATATGTGTGATACCATCTGAGAGCTTTCGACAAAAATTCTGCCTAAGCCTTTTTAGATATAACAAAATATTGTATGGTGGAATTGTGTATCTTATAATTTTTTTATATAATGAAGGTTAAAATATGGTAGAGAATTTCAACTTGATTCGATACGGTTCGGGTAGTTCAGGTGGCTAGAACATTGCCCTGGTTAGGCAAAGGTCACGGGTTCAATCCTTGAATCGAATTGCCTTTTTTGACTTCATTAAAAATTTATGAGAAATTTAACAAAAAATAATTGTTTTAAAAATGTATCCTTGTGTATCTTATATAGGTCTACAGAAAAGCCTTCGACGGTACGTGTTTATCTCCTAAGGATAAAATACTAGCTTACTATAACACTGGAGGAAACGTATACGGGAAAACTTTACCACGCGTGCGAAACTGTGGGCATCAGCTAATATTTTAATATTTCTCTGCTAAGAATTTCTCAACTCGCTTATAGAAGCTTTTGCTTCACTTTTACTTTAATTATTTATATATCTATCACGACTTATCATCAGCAGAGGCATACATATTGTATGCCCACTTTTCACTATTTGTATTCCTGTCCCACTTAATTGGTAGTGAGTCCATTGTCGTGTTGAAATAGACAGACGCAGGTTGTGGCTACTTGCTGTTGAAATTTTTCAATCCGCCTCATAAGACCTTCAACTTGACTTAACGACTGCCATGTTACTGGTAACAGGGACCAACGGCTTTACGTGCCTTTTGAAGCACGGAAACGCTCGCAAACGCCACAAAGTGGTCACCCATTCGTGACCAGCCATAGCGAAAGATGCTTGATGCAGTCATCGTTTACAGAACACTGAGTCAGCGGAACCACGAGCGCTTCAACACACTTCACGCACTTCAATTTGATAGGTACTTACACTGTTTCATCAGCTTCCACACATCCAAATCGACTTCCTTCTCGAACTGAGTGTAATACCGGCCATCAGTCCACACCAGTGCTTCTGTGGAAGTCACCACCGCTGTGCCCGCTGACCCAGTAAACCCAGAGATCCATTCGCGACGGGCATCCACTGGCGCTATGTACTCCGACTAGGGGTGATAAGAAATATAATTTAAATCATTTTTGAAGTGAAAACTTCTTTTAGCGCGGTATAGATAAAATCTCTGGACTCGCTACACCGTACCGAGACGCAGATATAGTGTGTGCATATAAAAAGTTTAGAAGTATTAGATTGATAATTTCGAACTCAGTTTTCAACCTTCGATAGCTCAGTTGGTAAAGAGGTGGACTGAAGATGGTTATAAATTGGAATCAACCCGGTCGCTGGTTTAAATCCTCTCTCTTTATGTATTTAAACACGGTCAAATTATAAATAACTATAGTGCTTTTTAACCCTATTAGTAATTTAATTCTGAACGTAATTGGGTTTCACCCTAGTACCCGTCTAAAAATGTCTAACGCGCCAAAATAAGATTTCAAATTCTGTCGGCACTCCCGGAGTGCAACCCGTATATTTTTTCTAATAACCGACTTTAAAACATTAAACTACTTTAAAAATTTTGAAGCCGGTCGGATTTCCATTTTCTTTTTCATATTTCTACAAAGCGCACACTTACAAACGCCAGTCAAGACGATTGAATCACTAAACGCAAGATTACAAACCTGCGTCCAAACGCAGAAAGCAACATAACAGCCGCTAAACGCGCGTTTACGGTGCAGCGTCAGCAGAGAGTCACGAAACCTCTCGTCGTCGACGCTAAAAGTAGCTGGTCTGCCTCCAGCAGGTGTAGCTGGGCGCCGAAGATCTCGGTAAGGTTTCAACACACATGCAGACAGTTAATGCAGATTAAACTTACATAATGAGCATCTGCCGTAGGAATTATGTACGCTGCCAGCGCTGTTGGCTGAGCAGACATCAGCTTCCGAAGCGCGGTGAGCCGTTGCAGCCACATTTCGTGAGACTCTGGGGAAAATTAATTTCTATTAATAAACTAGCTGTCCCGCCCGGCTTCGCCCGTGACATACTTCGTACCCCGTGGCACCCATTTAATCCCGTCGTTTATTAATTTCACAATAATCTAAGAATATTTTCCAAATTACCTGATAACTTTTCCGCTCTCAAGTACCTACGCCTGCACGGCTCGGTCGAATTTGGTTACACGAAATTAACTTCTTTGCGTTTTTTTTTTATTTTGTTGCATCTCCTAACATATTCATTTAATTTGCAAGGTGTAAAGGGCAATAATTATCTTTTTAAAATGCTGAAGCCACCTTATATATTAAAAATGATAAGGATTAATAAATAATTTTCAAATTACCGCTTTTTAATGTTTTTTTTCTAAGTATTAAAATGGAATTAGTATGTTATCCTTAAGAGATAGACATATACCGTCGCGGCCTTTTTTGTAGACCTGTATTAGATTAACAATTCCTCAATACATTATTTTGTTATATCTTAAAGGGTTTAGGCAGCGTTTTCGTTAAAAGCTTCCAGACTGCTCATTTTTTCCGACGCCCTCCACATATATCGTTAAAATTAAGTTAATGTATACAAAAACTTAACAAGTTATACATAAAAACGTTCCCTATGAATCACTTTAACTATTAAAAAAAACTAAGCATACATAGAGACAGACGGCGAAAAACAACTTTGTTTAATAATATGTAGTGATAAGTTTGTCATGTAAAGTATATATACCAAATGTCAGCTCAATCGGTTATTCGAAGGGGGATTCGCCGCCATTTTAAGGTCATTTTGCTCTTGCAGCGTATCGAGAATTCCATTTAGAATTGGACAAGCTACGACGTTTGATCAAGTTTCAAAAATATTACCCGTTTTTATTTACATTTTATGTACCCTATGACACTCGGGAGAGCCTTTCATTTAAGACCTTATTCATCAAAATCGGTCCACTGGTTAGGCATATAGATTGGAAGACAGAAAACTATATATAAATATATATATACACTTATACATGCGTAAAATACTGCATCACTGCATATATTGTTGGTGTACGGTTAAAAAAGCTCTAGTTTGGTATCTAAGACGATTTAACCACTGGACGCGTAAGTTGGTTGAACGTGGTTTCATACTTTATTGAGTACATCAATAAAGTATGAAATCACGTTCAACCAACTTTCGTGTGGGGGGGATAATTACACACAATGCTAACTTCTCTTCATATATACACACGATCATAAATAGCCATAATCATGAATGCACGCAGTTCAATTTATGTGTGATATATTGTTTTGTTACTCTTGCATGAAGTGTTGTCACTGCCTAACAACCAATAAAAATACAACTGCAAATACAACAAATAGAAAAATGTAGGTATGCAATACGAATTTGACACAATATTATTCGGTTAATTTGAGATGGTAATTCTTTTATAATGTTTATAGAGAATGAACGTATATTGAATATATGCCAATGAAGTTGTTGGTATGTTTCAATAATTAATGGTTTTAGGTAAAATTTGTTATTTAAATAAAATAAACATTAGTTGTTCGAACGCTAAAACTTTTACACCAGTTCACAGCACTTTTCGTCATTATTTTTTTATAAATTACCCTCCAAACGTCTATGATGTGATAGACTAAGTTCGCGGAACAGCGGCCTAGTTAAAAGATACTTAGCAAATGGCAAGCGGGGTATAGGCGCAAACGGTAAGATAGCGCCGCGCCGCGTCCATTGGTTAAATCGTCCTAGTTTGATATGGATACTATATAGCCACGCCGACAAGTTATTTTATATTTTAAAGTTATTTAAGTCGGTAGTCTATAACATTTCGCAATTTTTTACTTTCATATATGAAATAGTACTATAAACAATATAAATGCCAAGAAACGGTAATGGAATTTATTTATTTCTTCGTTCCGAGATTTTCTGCAATCGTATTTGTTATAATATGACTGCCTCTGTGGCGCGGTGGGAGTGCATCCGACTGCTACGCAAGAAGACGTTGGTTCGATTCCCACCCAGGATAAAACTTTGTGTGATGAGCACGATGGTTTATACTGTGTCTGTGTGTTATTTATCTATAATATGTATGTATTTAGAAATATATAAGTATGTTTATCAGTTATCTGGTTTTCATCATACAAGCTCTGCTTAGTGTGGAATCAGATGGCGTTGTGTGAGTTGTCCCAACAATATTTATATTTATTTATTTAATATTTCTCGGTTTCTTTACACCGCTCGCTCGATCCGCTTCAATGACAAGTCTAGTGTGAAGAAACGAAACATAATGATTAGATATTTTGTTTCTTCGAGCGCGCCTGTTTTTAGCACAATCTTGAGATTGAGCGAAACAAAGTTTGACAGCTGTTTTGCAGTTCATTGTCATTATTGTAAAAAAATAGTTATAAAACGGTATAAAGATGGTTTAAATGCACAAAACTGTGTTATATTTCATTGTGGAGTAATATGACGAACGAAATATTAATTCAAATCAATAAAAGATGGTGCGATGTAGTGTTTTAGGATGTTACAGTGATGGTGAAAAACAACTATCTTTTCATTCGTAAGTACTACCAAGTTTTATAAGTTATTGGTTTTAATTGAAGTATATTGTGCATCTTGCATTCAAGATGGAATTTTATTAATAAATAAGATCAAATATCATTATTTAAGAAGTCAAACACCTAACATAAATAAAAGTCAGGGTCGCCATATCATGTATGCTAAATTACCCCAGCTATGCAATTCACAAATCTCGGATACAAATCCGCTACGGCGCAAATGTCATCGATATTCATAGAACTCGAATATCAATTACATTTGCGCCGTAGCGGATTTGGATCCGAGATTTGTGAATTGCATAGCAGATCTGATTTTATTTTAAAACAAAATGTTGGTCGTGTCGTACATGCTACATTTATTCAAACATAATGGACGCACAAAAATGGGAGACGTACAGAAAACTAACTTAGATATATATAAGCCTACTTACCACGTAATTAACGTTATTTATATTTTGTGCGACGTAAGTTTAGGCCTAGGGTATATTAGAAATAACTGCTCTCGGACCTCCCAACCATAACCTAATACGTGTATCAGCGCCCTGGCTTCATAATTCAGTTAGCTCCAACATGCAAGTGAGGTGGAGATTTGGATTGTGATTCAAGTAGTAGTAGTTTATAGACACGCTATTACATTACATCCCTAAGATGTTTTCGGAACTGCTCTATACTTCAATATGTTTTTTTTAATATTGTATTACCTAACCGTGAGGTCTCGGTTCGCCCAAATTTTCCACTCTAGTGGTCGGTGTCTGCTATGCTAGACAAATAGTAGCAGCTGATATATCTTTGTTGTCGGTGTTGTTAGAAACGACTGCTGCCTAATCTCCCAATCTCTTTTAGTAGGTATCCGCTCCTGTGCCCAACCTTCTTCATTTGTCAGCAGGTGTTTTTTTATTGTGTTGTGTTTAATTAAATAATTATTGGTTTCTTGCAACTTTCCTAAAAGTGGCGATTCGCGTCAGATTTGGATAACAGCTACATAACGAACCAATTGGTCACCAAAACCAACAACAAGAATATGCAGCAAACATTTTGAACAAAAGTTTTTATTTAAAAAGAAGAAAAAGACTCTATTACATAGTGATGAAGTTAAAAGACATAATAATAAATATTTTTTGGGATATACGTTTTTTTATAACAGTCTCTGCTTGCTTAAAAATGTTTATTATGTTAATTAACAGCAAAACTAAACAAACGTATTAAAAACATAACATACTGGTGATGTTTACTCACGAAAACTAGAACCTATCATGCCTCAATGGTACAGTTTGTAGTAAGAAGGAGTTTAGGTATTTTCTATGGAGTGTAAGGGTGTTTCCTAATACCTTCACCTACTAGCGGTGTAACTGCTAACTAACGGATGAGACAACTACGCATGTGCTCTTACGGGGTTGGGAGGTCAGACGGCAGTCGCTCACAACAATTCCGAAAACTAAAAGCCAAATGATCATAAGTTCGGATCGTAGGTGGATACTTAGAATTTTAATAATACAAAATATTGGGAAAATTTCTTCATATGGTAACCTAGTTATAACACTACCTGTCTCTTTCTGCGGCACGCTGACTATGTGTCTATAGTATTCTCTGTCTGGTTAAAGTATGAAATTGCCGTTTTATTGTAATAGGTTTTTTGAATTGACATAGAATCTTCATGGTTTGAGGTTTTCGAATGAAACTTTTTTCACATGGTTTCTATGATGTTCTTTTTTTAAAAAATGGGAAGACTAGTACACAGGTGAATAACGATGAATTAAGAGAGATGGTGGAAGCCGATCCTAGTCAAACTACCCAGGAATTAGCGGCATGGTTTAACGTTACCTTATCCACAATACTGACTCATTTGCGTCAAATCAATAAAATAAAAAAATACGAAAAATGGGTGCCTCATGATTTGACTGTGACACTTGTGTTGCCTTGTTGAATCGGTACAGAAATTCAGGAATATTGGATCGAATTGTGACATGTGATGAAAAGTGGATTCTTTATGATAACCGTAAAAGAAAAATGCAATGGCTGACCCCAGGTCAAACGCCACAACAGTGTCCTAAAGCAAAACTTACCAATAAAAAGGTAATGGTAACTGTTTGGTGGTCTCAGCATGGTGTTATTCACTATAGTATTCTCCAATCTGGTAAAGCAATAACGGCAGATGTCCATTGTGCCGAACTCCGAACAATGTTGGCAAAACTTGGCAAAACGTCATCCTCCGTATTCGCCAGACCTTGCTCCAACGGACTACCATTTTTTTCGTGATTTGGACAGTTATCTACGTGACAAGAAGTTTTCTTCCCAGGAGGCAGTTCAAAATGCTTTCACACAGATTGTGCAGTCTGAATCCTCAGAGTTCTATCGCAAAGGCATAAATTACCTTCCTATTAGATGGCGGCAATGTATAGATAATAATGGTACCTATTTTGATTAAATAAATTTGTTATAAACTAAAAAATATACAATTTAGATCTTCAGTAAAAAACGGCAATTTCTTACTTTAACCCCTAATATTTTGAAATAAGCAGACCCTTTGTACTTCTATTCTTTTACTGTATCACTGTGTTAGATTGTATGTACAATAAATAAATAATAAATACTGCTGTAGATTATGGAAACAGCTCATCACTGACGAGTGTCCAATAATTTGTTCTGTATCTTTTGGATTCCGACATGCCTTTTTTAAAACAAGCTAGAACTCAACTTACCTTTACTTACACTTGTCTTGAACCTCTCGTGTGACCAGGCATCTAATGGTACTGCGAATCTATTACAAAAAAAAAAAAGTGTGTTTAACGGAATCCAGAGCACACAGGTAAGAAGTGAAACTTCTTTACATTTTTATAGCCATAAAATTTCTCTCATACGTCGACAAAGAAGTTTCACTTATGATAAAGATGTTTCACTTCAAAACAATATGGCGCGTAACCGAAAAACGTGACGTTTTTTTTACAGCTATATAAATTCTCTCAACGTGGATAAAAAAGTTTCACTTATGATAAAGCAGTTTCATTTCAAAACAACATGGAGCGTAAACGAAATACGTGATATGATTGATTGACCTTTCCGTTAGTGAGCACTCTACTCACGTGGTCTTCATATGTAAGTGTCAGCCTACCCTGACTCTTTGTACTCTCTACTTTCGCATAATAGATATTATAATATTATTATTTTGTGTAAAAAAATAAAGAGTCAGCGTTAAGCTGGAAAAAGGCGTGCTCTGTTGGTTTGGACACGTCCAACAAATGAATGAGGAACGATTGGCGAAGAATATATATTGTTCGACAGCTTCGATCGCTTCATACATGCACTGAGCAATCTGACCCTCTGTCAGATTGCTCAGTGCATGTATGAAGCGATTTGTCAGATTGCTCAGTGCATGTATGAAGCGATTAATAAATCTACAGAAGTATGCATGGATCGCGAAGCCTGGCGGTCTGTCCCCTCTGGCTACCCCGTCTGGGATACAGCGTGAAGATATTTTTTTTTTATTGTTTAAAAGCAAATAATAACAATTTGACGATTTTCGCGATGCGAAGCAGGTTGCAACGACATACTAATATTTCATGGATGGCATTTCTCTTGTTTTTTTACGAATTCTATGATTGTCGATTGGTAAAAATGTTGGGAACATCGTCTTATAAAGCTTAAGAATTCCCCATAAATGCTCAAAAACGTAAAAGTCAAAAGTACTCGGATACCCAGACGTGTGTGTATGAAGCGATTGATGAATCTTGAAGAAGCGAAAGAAGTATGTATGGATCGCGAAGCCTGACGATCTGTCCTCTCTGACTACCCCGTCAGGGATAAAGCGTGAAGATAGTTAGTTAGTTAGTGATAGACAGACCCGTTTTTACCTTTTGGATAGGGAATCCTAAAAAATAAGTGTTGTGAGGTTTGAGGTTATATGATAATAAGAAGGGACAGGATAATGACAGAGAGGGAGAGAGAGTTATTCACTTGATCGTGTGCTCATTTGCTTGTAGTGGGCTCGATAAACTCACACATACATACAGCATACGGCATTTCGTTACGTGACGATTTTTACTAAATCGCACTAGGTACTCGTAAGCCGCGTTAAGGATTTTTGTTTCAAAATTCTTAAAGCAAAGGACTATGGGTATACATCCTGCCTATGTACTTCAGTGAGCATTCAAAACATACATTAAAAAATGCTTAAATTAGCTTATTTTGGGCATGGTGGCGCTGTGTAAAATAAAAATGTGTGACCAGAGTACACAGGTAAGAAGTGAGACTTCTTTACGATTTTTTTTTTACTGCTATAAAATTTCTCGATATAATAAAGAAGTTTTACTTATGATAAAGACGTTTCACTTCAAAACAACATGGCGCGTAACCGAACAACGTGACTTATATTTTTACACTTAAAAAATTCTCTCAACGTCGATAAAGAAGTTTCACTTCAATCAAAAATAACTAAGTATCTTCTCACTGCATCCCTGACGGGGTAGAAAAATTAAAGTCAATTAAATAGGTAAAATAACCAAATAGTAAAAATTGTGTGCTGCAATTATATCCATAAACTTACTAATCTAATAAAATAAAAAAAAAATAATATTTAAAATAAATTAATTATTATTGAACTACAAAAAAAATTGTAGGTATATTACAGCACTTTATATTATGATAAATTAATTCTAAAATAACTAAAAATAACTAAGAACCAAAGACCTAACATGTGTCATAAAATTTCTCCGCATCGCAGATATTAGATTGAACTTCAAAATTAGAAGGTATACAAAATAATTACTTACAAACAAATAAATAGAAATCCAAAAGTATGATGCCACATTTTTAACGCATAAATAATCCTAAATGGTTTTAAAATTCACGCATACTATTCATAAGCAAAAAATATTTATTTATTTATTATTTGAAACACCATTGAACATTGTCAGTGTTGAAGTTTCGCGGTATCTTGTCTTTCTGAAACAGCTTGTCATAGACAAATTAAAATTTATGACGTAGAACATAGATACTATAGAATATTAAGGTATGTTTATATTGTCGATCAAAAAAAATTATTAATTGAAGCGCTCGTGGCCCCGCGGTCTCAGTGTTCTGTAAACCATCACTGAGTTACGCAACTTTCACTATAGCTGGTCCTCTGATGGGTGACCACTTTGTGGCATTTACATTTGCGAACGTTTCCGCGCTTCGGATGACACGTTAAACCGTCGCTCCCGGTTGCCAGTAAAATGGCAGTCGTTAAGCCTGGTTGAAGGCGGCTTAAACATTTCAACAGCAGGTAGCCACAACCTGCGTCTGTCTATTTCAACACGGCAATGGGCTCACCACCTATTACGTGGGACAGGAATTCAAATGGTGAAAAGTGGGCATATAATATGCCTCTGCTACCCCTTCGGGGCTAAGGCGTGATGAATAAATAATAATTCAGCTAAAGTTGAGTGGTAGGCGCACGCAGCTGGAGGCAATGACTTTGTTTAATATTGTCCACGATCATTTTGATTGTATTGCCTTAAATAATGTATTGTGTTACTTAGTCCCTAGAACAGTGTAGGTAAACTTTTTGCGGTGGGTATATGTCGAACGAATGCTGGGTTGCGTGCATCCCTGCATCGACTAGCTGACTCGTATTACAACACTTTTGAGGATTTCGACATATTTGCATGTTCAGCAAATAAATTTCGACTGACTTACGAAAAATTGTGCGTAAATTAATAGCATAAATTAATTATCAATGGGGAAAATAGCTTATTTAATTTTAGCATGTTTGTAACTCTTTTCTTCTATGTTTTATTTAATTACATTTCGACTTTTGAGCGACTCAAAATTAATTATAATCTTCTGGTAATATGTGAACAGCGCTGTGGGCTACATTATTATTAACCTACTGTTATTACTTCTAATAATATTACATAGTGTAGCTGTTTGTTGATCCTTCGTAATAAAAAATAAAATAAAAAAGAATTCCAAATGCTGCATATTCCCTTTTGTATTTTAGCCATTTTATAATGAACTAGGTGACTTCACACAGCTTCACCCGTGACCTCCGCTATTTAAGTGTTCTGTAAACGATCACTGCGTTAACCTACTTGGGTGCTATGGGTGGTCTTGGATGGGTGACCGCTTTGTGGTATTTCTATTTACGAGCGTTTTCTTGTTTTGGAATGAACGTTAAGCCGTTGGCCCCGGTTGCCAGTAACATGGCAGTCGTTAAGTTGGCTTGTAATTTTTCAACAGCAGGTCCACCCACAGCCTGTCTCCCGCCCATGTCAACACAGCAATAGGGACGGCAGGCCGAGTGTAACACTACTGACGTTGCTTACATCTTTCAGATCAAATGCTTGTTAAACAAAATCAAGTGTTCAAGACCACGCGACTGAAATAAAACTTCTTTAGCTCCATCTACTGGCTATGAGAGAGAAAGAAAATGTGTGCTCTCACTCTCTTGTCCCTAAAGTAATATACAAAACGTAACTCTATCTCTTTCTATCGTCACTAACTTATACTTCCCTCTCAACTGCCGTCCGCCTCAATCGGTCACATTTTTCGCACCACTTTTGTCACGCAATCACCAGCTTAGCCTACTCCGTAAATCAAGCGTAAGTAAAGAAGTTTAACATCAAAAAAACACCGCGCAACATTACTTTAGGTAGTAAAACTGTAAAGAAACTTCACAACAAATATTATCAAACATTAGCGTTAATATGAACACGCCTTTAGGATAAACTAAAATGTATTTATAAACGCTTAAAATTAAGCCCTAACACGTATGTTTTAGGGTTTATTTTTGAGGTAGTAATTTTTCAAGTATTCTAAATCTATTGTGATATAAGACCTAGTTTATCAATTCACCGAGTTATTTGATTGATAGACACGCTACAATACAACACTTGAGATACGAAGATAAATGAATAATGGATACAGTCGTGACAAAAAATCTCTAACAATTTACTGGAAAAATCGCGGAGCTAACTACTTAGTTCCTAACTCCGAACTAGATAAAATTCGCTCGCAATGTGGGTGTACCAAAATTTTTATCCTCATGTTTTATTTTGTCTGATATGATGACTTTTATTATTACTGCTTAGCTCTCTAGGGTAGTAGCGTGATGATATATAGCCTATATCCTTTCTCGATAAATGGGCTATCCAACACAAAATGATTTTTTCAAATCCGACCAGTAGTTCCTCAGATTGGCGCTTTTAACCAAACAAAGAAACGAAAAAACTCTTCAGCTTTATAATATTAGTCCAGATAATGAAAATATAGAGCACTAGATGACCCCCACAGCTTCGCCCATGGAATATTTCGACCTCCCGTCACACCTATTTAATCCCATCGCTTATAAATTCTACAATGATGCATAAAAATTTGCCCGATTTGTCGACATTTATGGCTACTGCTCTGCTCCCCAGTGTAGTAGCGAAATGATATATAGCCTATAGCCTTCCTAGGTAAATGGGCTATCTAACACGAAAAGAATTTTTCAAATCCGACCCGTAGCTCCTGAGATTAGCGCGTTCAACCGAACAAACAAACAAACAAACTACAGCTTTATAATACTAGTATAGATTTAAAAAAAATGATATTTCATCGTATTTCATTTTTAATAACATATTTACAATTTTAAATACATAGTACATTCACAATGTTGTCGTCAGTGGCGTGAAATCGGTGCCCCTAACCTTAAAAATCTATAAATTATTCGACGTTGTGCTTTTTGTGTGCTTTATTATCGTTCCTAGTCAAAGACGTTACTGCTGTAATGCCAAGACGTCTTTTAAAGATTGTTCAATGTTAAATTTTAATATGTTAAATGTCCCCATTAATTGTTTCATATGATATTATAAAACAAAGTCGCTTTTCGCTGTCTGTTCCGATGCGGTTTTTTTATAGTTAGAGTGATTCTTATAGAAAGTTTTTATGTATAATTTGTTAAGTTTTTGTATACATTGACCAAACTATAACTATATTTGTTGGGGATGTCGGAAAAATAAGCCGTCTGGGAGCTTTCAACAAAAACGCTGCCTAAACCCTTTGAGATACAACAAAATAATTTATGGTGCAATTGTGTATCTAATGTAGGGTACAAAAAAGTCCGCGACGATATATGTCTATCTCATAAGAATAGCATACTATATCCTTTTTAATACTTTAAAAAACTATCAATTATAAAGCGGTAATTTGAAGGCTATTTACACAAACATGCTATTAATCCTTATCATTTTTACTACGTTAGTTGGCTTTACCATTTCATGAAGAATATTTTGTCCCTTTGCACCTTGCAAATTAAATGAATATTTTACGAGTTATCGCAAATTCAAAATAAAGCGCAAAGAAATTAATTTCGTGTAACCATAATTCGACCGGGCCGTGCGGGCGTAGGTAGGTAGATACTGGAGAGCGGAGAAGTAATCAATGAATTTGGAAAATGTTCATACATTATTGTAAATGTAAAATTAATAACCACTCAAACGTTCACTATCCGTTCGCGCTGTCAGAGCAGCGCATTTTTTGTAATTAAACTATGACCTAATTAACTAAAATCGTGATATCTTGGAAAATATAATATCTAGACAAAAAAATTTAACTACTGAAAAATCGTAAAATGTATAAAGATAAAACTTATAGCTATAATAATTTGGAATTTTAATCATAATTAACTGATATATTGGTATAAACACGAAAAAGTCGGTTAAAAATAAACAAACATAATTTTTAAATAAATTCGTGCCACGGGGTACGAAGTATGTCACGGGCGAAGCCGGGCGGGACAGCTAGTCAAATTTAGCCTGAAATATTAATAATCCTTCAAAAATTTCCATTTCTAAGTCATAATTAGTGATCAGCCTATTCCTCAAAATGGCCATTTTCCCGCCATTTTTTTAGTTTTTGTGATTTAGTCTATTGTTTATATTAAGTTAAGTTTTAGTTAGAATAGTTATAAGTTATTAGTGTCATATATAGCTTTAATCGTTATAATTCCAGGAATTTAATTAGGTATGTAAAAAAAATGTTTTTCGTGTAAGTGGCAAATTTCTGAAAAATAACATTTATTTATTTTTTACCGACTTTTTCGTGTTTATCCCAATTTTTATGATTAAAATGCCAAATTATTATAGCTATAAGTTTTATCTTTATATATATTACGATTTTCAGTAGTTAAATGTTTTTGTCTTGTCTTGATATTATAGTTTCCAACATATCACGATTTTAGTTAATTAGGTCATAGGTTAATTACGAAAAACGGGCTGCTCTGGCAGACAGACGTTGAAGTGGTTATAACACATCCATGTCTATATATCTATATAAATAAAATTTATATGTCTGTTTGTAATTACAAATTAACACTTTTGAACTATATGAATGAAAATGAATGAATGTAAATGAAAACTTTATTCATGTAGGTCACAAATGAAATTAAATACGCTACTCACACTTTTCATTTTTTATTTAATTTTATTTTCTATATGTTACGACAAATCTCTGAAACTACTTGACCGATTTAACGGGACTTTCACTGGCAAATAGCTGATTTTATAAGGAGTCTTTAAGGCTACATTTTATCCCCGTATTAAAACGGGAACGGGAACTACGCGGGTGAAACCACAGACCATTCGTTTGTTTTAAATAAGTGAACAATGCCCATGGACTTTTGTATGCAACTGTACATCACAATACGTAGGTACTCAAACCTCTTTTAAACGAAATATGGAGATCTAGTAATCTTCATGTAAGATAAATATTGATAGACAGGTCGAGAACCTTATTGGTTGTATACTTCTTCAAGGGCCGTGTAAGAAGGTAAAGGCCAAGGGGCATGATAATTGAGAATAAATCGGTCACGGATGGGTGACCACTTTGTGGCATTTCCGTTTGCGAGCGTTTCCGTGCTTCGGAAGGCACGTTAAGCCGTTGGTCTCGGTTGCCAGTAACATGGCAGTCGTTAAGTCAAGTTGAAGGCCTTATGGCAGGTAGTCACAACCTGCCTCTGTCTATTTCATCACGGCAATGGGCTCACCACCGGAATATACATGGTGAAAAGTGGGCATACAATATGTATGCCACTGCCACCCCTATATAGCGGGGATAGATAAATAATGGTAACAAATACAGGCAAATTGAATACCTCAAACTCAACTCGGTAAAAAAAAATCACTGCAGTGCACACACAATACTGGGTATTTACCAACTGACACTGCAGATAAATCTAAACGTAGGTAAACAAGCTTGCAAGATTGGTAATTAAACACAATATTAATCATCAACTTGCCTTTTAAGATAAGCCATTTGTCAAATCTATACTTTAATATTATTAAGCTGAAGAGTTTGTTTGATTGTTTGGTTGAACGCGCTAATCTCAGGAACTACTGGTCGGATTTGTAAAATTCTTTTTGTGTTAGATAGCCCATTTATCGAGGAAGGCTATAGGCTATATATTATTACGCTACTACACTGGGGAGCAGAGCAGTAGTCATCATTGTAGATTTTATAAGCGACGGGATTAAAAAGGTGCGACGGGAGGTCGAAATATTCCACGGGCGAAGCTGTGGGGGTCATCCAATTACATTATGAACAAGGTGTGTGGAGCAAGTCGAAAAAGGATGGCGATTTAACTTTGCGCGGATGACGTTGCATTGAAATTGTAAAAACTTAACTATCTTCACGCTGTATCCCTGACGGGGTAGTCAGAGAGGACAGATCGCCAGGCTTCGCGATCCATGCATACTTCTTTCGCTTCTTCGAGATTCATAAATCGCTTCATACACGCACGTCTGGGTATCCGAGTACTTTTGACCTTTCCGTTTTTGAGCAATCTGCTCACGTGGTCTTCATATGTCAGTCTCGGCCTACCCTGACCTCTTCTACTCTCTGCTTTCGCACAATATATATTCTTCGTCAATCGTTTCTCACTCATTCGTTGGACGTGTCCAAACCAACGGAGCACGGCCTTTTTCAGCTTAACGCTGACACTTTCATTAAAACCTACCATAATGCGTATCACTTCGTTACGTATTCGGTCGGCCAAGGTAACGCCGCACAATTTTCGCATTCAATTTACTTTCATGCATCTGCTGACATACACAGGTTTCGCTACCGTAAAGCAAAGTTGGCACTAACACTGCGTTATGAATCGCCAGTCGTGCTTCTTTTACGATGCTTTGTCGCTTTACTAATTGGGACAAAGCACCGTTAACTCTGTTTCCGGCAGCTACTCGCCGTTCTACATCCGAATCACATCTTCCATCCGCGCTAAACATACTCCCTAAATACACAATTTCATTCACTTGCTCTAGACGTTCCTGGTTTACCCTAATCTCGCATTTAGTTCTTACGTCATCTCTTTCAAATACTAGAACCTTAGTCTTACTTGCATTCAAGCGAAGACCCTTACTTTCACACTCCTCTTTCATATTAGTGACTAATGCCTAAAGGTCGGCTTCTGATGAGGCCATGAGCACCGCATCATCAGCGTACAGCAGACAGTTAAATTGTGAAATTGTGCAATTTGAATTTCGAACGTTATTGTAAACTGTGAAAAGCGGTATCTAGCGAAAAGCGACTAGTATAATATTGAAGTTATATCTACTATTGGCGCGTTACTGAAAAAATATGAGAGTAAATTTTTATGATGCGCGCGCAGACCGTCACGAAAAACCGACAGTGTATGCGACTGCCGCGCTTGAGGTCCAGGGTTCAATTCCTAGGTCGGAACAATTATTTGTGTGATTCACAAATGTTTGTTTCGGAGTTTGGGTGTTTCGTATATATAATACGTATTTAGAAATATATAAGTATGTTTATAAGTTATTTAGATCCCATACCACAAGCTTATATTAGCTTAATTTTCGCTAGATGGCGCTGTGTTAAAAGTGTCCCACAATATTTATTATATTATTGTAAAGTTTCGTCAAAATCCATTCAGTACTTTTTGCGTGAAAGAGTAACAAACCTAAATCCATACATTATTACGAACTGGATGTACCTAATTAGATAAATTCACACTACATAGCGTGACCCAAGCAGACATATTGTTAATTATAAGGTCATATTTAACACGTTTTTCACAATTACAAATAGCTAATTATTATTATTAGCCAAAATCAAGTCTTTTTTTTTCTTTTTTTTATAACACTGAGGTGGCAGACAAGCATACGGCCCACCTGATGTAAAGTGGTCAACGTAGCCTATGGACGTTTGCAACACCATAGGTGCAGCACTCGCGCTGCCGACCCTTTAAATACCTTCTAAGACCCCTTTTGAAGAACCATACTGTAGCCGTTCGGCAAAACCCAGGCAGGGAGTTCATTCCACAATCTAACCGTACGCGGAATAAAGCCTCTATCGGAGCTAACCGTATGTGAGCACTCCGGACGCAAAGTGTGAGGGTGAACAATCTTGTGGGACCCTGTCCATGACTATATCCTTATGGGCGGTTTGAAAAATTTCCACCTGCGTCTGTCTTTTTCAACAAGGTAATGGGCTCACTACCTATTGGGTGCGACAGAATTGTACACATACGGTGAAATATGGGCGTATCATATGCCTCTGTCTCAGTGTCGCCCTCGTTTAATAGAAAGCTTGTAAAAACATGTTAAATTTAATCTACGAGTTTCATTCATCTGTCCTGACTACCCCGCCAGGGATGCAGCGTGAAGATAGTTAAAAATAAATAAAAAATATTTATTGGACAATATTTTACATTCGGCGTAAAGTTTTAACGCTAACAGCCACACTCAGAGTCGTTCATTAAATTAGTGTAAATTGTTATTTAACTAATTATGATTAAAATAAAAAATTGGCCGTTGCTCCTAGAGACGAAAATTAATGGTTCATTAGTTAATGCCAACTTAAGTCAACGTAGGGTGGTCCGCCGTATCGAAACGTATGTCGGTAAAGTGCAATATCATTACATGCCTAAGGACATTTAAATGATTTTATTAAATATAGTCGATTTTATAGGGTAAAGTTATTATTTTCCTTCAAAATAAAAAAAGTTTAATGTTTTACTATTATTTTTAAGGAAAATTACTATCAATTACAGAATATTTCAAGAAAGCATGACTATAGATATGGATGGATCACTATACATATTGCTCTTTGATTCTCTTCGCAAAAAACATAGGTAACATAATTGCGCTGGTGGAAAATTAAATTAAATCTGGGAATATTTACGACAAAGTAGCTAGAACGGCAACATTGATCATATCCGATGCGGATCGAGGCGGATTCGATTAATAATAAATATGTCCGCTGGACTGCTGTACACGCGGTAAGATTTGGTCGGAAGTCAAATCAAATCCGCGAACGGGACAAACCAAATCCGAACGTGTGTTAGCGCTATAACCATACTTTTGGCATATAAACGTCAATTTAATGTCTATTTAAGATTTAAGTAAGGGTTCAGCGGCCATTAAAGTTAATTGACATTAAATGACAATAATGACTGATTAACTGTCTCTGAGACAAATTTTTTATTAATCTTTACTTAAAACTCCTTAATCAATCATTAAATCGACTCTGAGTGCGGCAGTAAGCCTTAGGATGGCGCACAAAACATGTTGAAACTGAATTTCATACTAGGCTAAAGCCTGTATTATGGAAGACAGTATTCAGTCATGGAAACAATAATATCCTAGATATGGACATAGATGTCGTGAAGCCGCATTTACACCGGAGCGTAGAGGATCGAGGAATGCACTACTGTGTTGTGTGTGTGGTGTGACTGTGGTGTGGGCGTGTGTCCGTGTGTGTGTGTGTGTGTGTGTGTGTGTGTGTGTGTGTGTGTGTGTTTGCGTGTTTGAGAGGGGTCTAGTTTCATATTTAAAAGAATTTGAGGATCTATTCTACGTACTCGAGCAAATTTTTCAGTCATGTCATAATCTAATTGTTGTATCCAATTCTTAACTTTGTTTATTAATTCGAGATGTTTTAGACTTGAAATGCATTGTGCAATTTTAAAACCGATTTTAAAAATTCAAAAAGCTATCTTTAGGTACCTAACTGTACTTGAAAATAAAGTAATTTATTTGAATTAATATCAAGGCGGTCTAAAAATTTACTGCCGATTTTAATAATTTTGTAACATGATAAAGTAAATATTCTGAAGAAACTATTACAGTTATACTAGGTGACCCCCACAGCTTCGCCCGTGGAATATTTCGACCTCCCGTCACACCTATTTAATCTCGTCGCTTATAAATTCTACAATGATGCATTAAATTTGCCCGCTTTGTCGACATTTATGACTACTGCTCTGCTCCCCACTGTAGTAGCGTAATAATATATAGCCTTGCTCGATAAATGGGCTATCTAACACAAAAAGAATTTCTCAAATCTGACCAGTATTTCCTGAGATTACCGCGTTCAACCAAACAAACAAACAAACTCTTCAGCTTTATGATATTAGTATTCTTATGTGCATAGCAGAAATTTTTGAACACTTTGATGTGTTCTTTAAAATTGTAGAACATTATTTTGTTCAATCGTCAATAGTTTGTGCAGCGTACGCGATGGAAGAAATTTTATGAGAAATTTTCACACCTTTGGTTACATTATTCGAGATGTCCTACGGAATCCTAAACTTTTAAAAATCCAATATAGCCTATGTTACTCACGACGATTATACTTTTCTAATGGTAAAAGAATTTTTAAAATCGGCCCAGTAGTTACTGATTCTATTCATTACAAACAAACTTTTTATAATATTAATACTAGCTGACCCGCGCAACTTCGTTAGCGCCAAATACGAGAAACAGACAATTAACTTCCTTAATTTTTTTTTCAATAAAGAATAACGTATGTTACTTTTAATATCTCTAAGAATATGTGTACAAAGTTTCATGATGATCGGTTAAGTAGTTTTCGCGTGAAATCACAACAAACATACTTACATTCGCATCCTACTAATATTATAAACGCGAAACTTTGTACGTATGAATGTTTGTTACTCTTTCACGTAAAAACTTCTAAATGGATTTTAATCAAACTTTACAATAATATAGGTTATACATAAATATCCATCACGCCTTATCCTCGAAGGGGTGGCAGAGGCATATTATATGCCCACTTTTCACCGTGTGGATTCCTGTCCCACGTAATAGGTGGTGAGCCCATTGCCGTGTTGAAATAGACAGACGCAGGTTGTGACTACCTGCTGTTGAAATTTTCAAGCCGCCCATAAGGCCTTCAACCAGGCTTAACGACTGCCACTTTACTGGCAACCGGGACCAACCGCTTAACGTGCCTTCCGAAGCACGGAAACGCTCGCAAATGTAAATGCCACAAAGTGGTCACCCATCCGAGGACCAGCCATAGTGAAAGTTGCGTACCTCAGTGATCGTTTACAGAACACTGAGACCGCGAGGCCACGAGCCTAAAAAGTAGCCTATGTTTTATCAGAATAAAACATAGGCTACTTTTTATCCCGGGTTTAAGTTCCTGTGGGAAATGGGAACAGAAAAACTTGATCAGGCGGGCGGAGCCGCGGACGTTAACTAGTTTATAATATTAGTATGGATAGATATACCTCTCTCTCGGAACCACTAGCGAATAAAATTCACACCCACACAAACACCCTCTCATCCTTAGTTCCCCGAGAATAAACAATTAAGGATCAAACAGAGATTTACTATGTAAAAGAGCTGTAAGCGTACCCACTGACCTTTACAATTTGCGTTGGAGGTAAAGTAAAATAATATAAGTACAAAATACTTTATTGGATACTAGGTGACCCCGACAGCTTCAAAGGTGACATAGTTCCAACTCCCGTCGCACCTATTTAATCCCGTCGCTGATATATCGATACCAGAAGTAACAATTAACGTAAGGGACATTTTGGTAAAAAATAGTTACATAGGTATATACACTCGTCCGCAAAAATAAAAGGTCACCTCATTTTTTTCAATTAACTTTAAAACTACACATGCTATCTCTTTGAATTAAAAAGAATCTGAAAGTTATTTTAATAACTCGTAAAATATACCACAGTTTATTAAAAATAACCTTTTATTTATTTGAAAATGAAAAGATAAGTACAATTAAGAATTTGAACTACAATTACTTTCAAACATAATAATTCTCTTTTCGTATTTTTTTTATAAAAGTACATGGCCACCTCATTATTTTTGTACCCTTGTGTTTCCTCCACGGTCTCTTCTCAAGGTTTGTATGCGATCAGGCATACTAAAAACCAAGTTTCTCAAGCGGTATTGAGGTATACTCTCCCGCTCTTCAATAAGGGCTTGTTTTAAGGCTGCAACTGTCAGAGCTAATGGATTTCGCTTCCTGACTAGCCTTCCGAGCTCGTCCCATGCATGCTCTATGGGATTCATGTCAGGACTACTCGCTGGCCAGGCTATCAGACCGATACCGACTTCTTGAATGTATCGTCTCACAGATGTTGCTGTATGAGGGTGAGCATTATCGTGCATAAGAAGTGAATTATCGCCCATATTTGTAAGGAAAGGATCTGCATGTTCATTCAGGATTTCCATTATGTACCTTTCCGCAGTTATGTTGCCATTTTCAATGAAAACAAGGTCTGTTCGTCCCTCTGAACAAATGCCGGACGACGTGGAGGGACGCGCCGCCACAGGAGACCTTTTCTTCATAAAACATGCTTGAACAAAACGTTCTCCAGGACATCAATACACCCTGTCCCTTCCATCGTTGACGTATGACACGAATCTCGATTCACCCGTAAACAATACACGTGCCCATTCTTCTTCGCTCCAAGTAGCGTGTTCCGTCGCAATACGCAATCTTGCAATTTTATCATAACGTTCGAGTTTTGGACCCTGGGCTGGTCTGTATGGTGTCAGGTTAGATTCTGCCAGGCGTCTTCTTACTGTATCATCACTAACTTAATCTATCCTGGAGTGTAACAGATGGTGTTGGATCGCAACTGCTGTTCGATGTCGATTCCGTAATGAAGTCATGACGATTAAGTGATCTTCTCTGGCTGTTGTACACCTCGGACGACCGTTTCCTAGTCTTCTTAGATGTTATCCAGTTTCTTCATATCTTCTCAGCACTCTTTGTACCGTGGAAAGCGTCACTCTGCCCTGGCTAAGTCCAAGATCCAGCATGGTGATGATTCTGGTGCATTCTTACAAACTTATAGGCATGATTTTATGCAAATTACTCGAATTGAATAATGGAAAATCTATTTCTAGTCCAATCAATACAAAATTCAAAACAAAGTCAAAATTATAAATGGAACGTTTTGATTTTGAAAGTATTTTATAATGCCATTTTAGGATAAAATCAATAACTCCAGGCAGTGGAGCACTGCAGCAATCTCGACTCGAGGGAGATAGCACGAACGTGGGCCCACCCGACGGTCGGACGGTGATCATCCACCACCCTCTTGGCTGCTGCGACTTATCACTTTACTCACGATATCACCGTCGACTAAGTAACTACACGATTAACGGGCACCGAAAATTTCGTAAAAAAAATAAACCTTTATTTAACGTGTATAAAAATACCTATTGAACCCGAGAGAAGCCGAGTTGGGTCACCAGCTTTTTATTTTTCAGTACATATACATCCATATAACAAATTGTGCATTGAACCTACTCATTTATTATGAAGTTAGCTACAGTCTAACCCTTCTACCCTTCGGTTACGAACCAAAGTAAATATCACTCTAGAAAGCTTTGTGAATTATTTAATCGCCTTGGAAATAACTGTTTCAAAGGTCAAACTCGATCTATAATTCATCACTAATCACGTTGGGAGGGACTCACAGTAGCACACAAAATTTTACACTATGGGCACTGTGGTAGGTACCGTAGCACCTCAACACCTGTCTGATGTACGGCTTATGTTGACAAATAAGAGAGATACGGTAATTAATTTCCCGCCAAATTGATAAACGTTAAAATGGCGGGAAATCTCATTATTTTGAAAAATATTTTTATCGACTTTAGTTTCTTTTTCGCATAGATAAGCGTCATTAAAGCTAAATAACTGTAGAAAATATGAAAACTGGACACCGTGGTCGGTTTTTAGCTTAGTAGACCATCTGATTATTATATCATTCACGCCTTATCCCCGAAGGGGTGGCAGAGGTATTATTATACGGCCCCTTTCACCGTGTTCATTTATGTCCTACGTAATAGGCGGTGAGCCCATTGCCGTGTTGGAATAGACAGACACAGGTTATGGCTACCCGCAGTTAAAATTTTTTTTGAACTCACCCATAATTCCTGCAACTTGGCTTAACGACTGCCATGTTACTGGCAACGGGAACAACGGCATAACGAGCCTTCCAAAGCACGGAAACCTACATTTTTAAAGAGCATCCATGGAGCTTTACAATAATGAATTTACATTGTTCTTTGGAGTTATGTGAGAACCGCCGACTAAACTTAGTTTGCCTTAAATTTAAATAATATCATTTCGAATAGGTAGGGGAAAGGCGTACAAAATGACATAGGTGGGTCAAATAACACACTTAGTTTTCTACAAAACCACTGAAGTAATATTATTCAAAATAACACGTAAAGGACCTCTTAGTTATAAGTCGCAACCTCTATGGCCGTCATTTGCGTCGCGTCAACCATGTTGGGTAGACACTTGTTACTTTGATTTTTGCAGTCACGAGTTTTAATTTGGAATTGTTCTGATATACAAGTCGGTATTTATTATGTTCATTTGTTTGTATCGGTGTTAATTTATCATAATTTTAGTACATAATCAAGAAATTATATTGAAGTTTCATTATTATTATTATATTTTAGCGACAAAATGTATATATACATACCCGTTAGTCGAGTAAAATGGAATAGTATGTCATTTGACCCGCCTATTATTTTGTTGTAACTATTTTAGAATAACAGATCGACAAAATTGGAATAGAATTGCCAAGGGAATGGCTATTGAAACTGTGAAGAAAGGCCTGAAACTTAATGTGGCGAAGACAGAGTACTTGGCACTAAACTACACAGATGGACCTACTCAGATGTTTCTAAGCGATTTATATGTGATCACTACATGTAATGGACTAATTTACGATAGATATTTGGTATGCCATTTAGTCCACATCACGTTTGTCATTTTACCCGCCTAAGGCGTAAAAACGGTTTTCGTAAGAGACTCTTCGTAAGAGTTTAAATAGAAAAACACCCATTACTCTTGTTTTAATATTGAGTAGATTTATCTCTATAATTCTAAGTAGGCAATGAACCAAAGAATAGTATAGCTACTTAAAGTAGCCAATTTTTTTTTCTTTTTTTTTTATTTTTTATAATGACTGATTTATAACTAGTATGTCATTTTTTACGCCTTGATATAATACTTGATATAATTGCTATAACAGCTATGAGATGACCAGTCCCAACAGACCGCGCCCGTTCACGGGTATGACGCATATATCAGCTATCGCCTTACTCAACCGTATTATAGGGAATAAGGCGACCCGATATATACGCCACCACTGCCAGGACACTTAGGCGAGCATGAGATACTCAAAACTGCACAGCAATGATAATGTCATTTTTTATATATCTTATGGTTCCTGAGAAATAGATGCGGTGCATTATAAATAATTATTCCGCCATTTTCGATGTTCTACCATATTGGATTTAGAATGAAGTCACACAGCTAACCATGCACTGTCATCGAAACTAACACCCGTATTCACAAACGATACTTGTCTAAGTAAAGTAGCAACACTGTGCTAAGTAAAACATTTCTCAGTGCGTTGTATTAGGCAAGCCTTTCAATTCATAAACAATACTTATGTGACTCTTTGCTATGCGAGCGCACAGCGTTGATTAGAGCGCTGTGATTGGTTCGTTTATGTTACGTAGTTCACACCGTTGAATGACATGTCTATCATTTGTCATAAAACATAACCTTAAAAGTGAAACCAAACGATGCTTGTGTTTCGTGGTAATTTAAATTGATTGTCGATTTGTGTATTTTTCGTATAGAGAGAATCCTATAATAATAATTATAATTTGTGAACTTAATAAATAAATATGGATAAAACTACAACTTTGGGTTCATCAAACACAGCTGTCAGGTTAGTAAGAAAGTTTTAAATTCATTGTTTATTATGTATTTTATGTTATTCGGGTCCTTTTCGCGTAATATTTTAACTTTTTCTTACCTCTCCACGTTTCGGCTATATTGTAATAGCAGTGGTCACGAGTAAAGAGGAGTAGAGAGGTGAGAAAAAGGTAAAATATTACGAGAAAAAGAGCCGAATAACATAAAAAGTCATTGTGAGTTTAAAAACATTATTCATTGTTTATTTTCATTGAATAATAAAATATAGTATTAACGCGTGCTATTATTTTGCAGTTCAAAAAAGCTGCCATTTTCTTCTCCCGAGAGAGAGCTGATTGTAGCTTTAGTAAGAGAACGGTCTATCATTGAAGATAAACGTACCCACGCTAAAAATATTGAGTTGAAGAAGCAGGCCTGGGAAGAACTAACAGTGGCGTTTTTTAATTATGCCTAAAATAACTATATCTAAATATTTTTGTTACCTTTACAATAAATAAATGTTTTCATTTTTAGATCAGAAACCTCAGTATGAGAAGAACTCTGAACCCAATAATGAAAATAAAACAACTAAAGGTACATATACATATATGTATATCTTTTAGAGTCGAATCTAGTCAAATTTTATTTTAATTTATGAACAGCAGTTGTACGTTTACATTTCATGCAATAGATAATGTATAACTTTATTTTCAGTTATTGGTTTGAGCTAGTTCGATGACCAGAACGAAAATCAGTCTAAAAAAAGAACAATACATGCACTTTTAGAGTGTAAATAAATTCGTAAGTGAGACAGATGCAAGGATTAAACGCACAATGTTAAACATACTGTTGTATGTTTAACATTGTGCGTTTAATCCTTGCATCTATGACCGGGACCAGGCATTGCACGAGTTGAGGCTACAAAGAGAGAAAATATTAATAGCAAGGTAAACTAATTTGTTGGAACATGAAAACAATATTCATGCTTTGCAAATTCAAAAAATAAAATTAGAAGTTGACCTGTTAACTAAACAGATTAATAAAACTTCATAAATATTTTTGTGTTTGATTTAATTACAAATTTATGTTAAAAACGACGGGATATAAACATTCTCCTAAAAAGTATACCTTCTCTAGTTCCTCCTCCTTGGATATTTCTAACTGTTCGCTGAAAATGTATATCACTTTCAATATCTTCAATTACTCCACAAGCCCTGCATATATTATATAAAACTGCAGTAGCAACAATAACATTGCATGTTGTTGTCAGTTTCGTTGCCATCTTTTTAGATAGACAAGGAAATATCCTCTTCCAGCTCTTTCCACTGTGTTTCGGGTTTTAATGTGAGCTTTATTATAATTTTCCTCAGAGGTATTCTCTGGCTGTGCCACCGGTGTCAACAAATATTTTTGACAGCCGTATCCACTATCTCCCAAAAGTATGCCCTCTATAACACCCTGTTCCATTTTCCTCTTCAAACTTGATACTTGAAATATTCTATTGTCATGTACAGAACCAGGTCTATCAGCAACAACGTCGTAAATCTGTAGATCAGGTCCACACACAATCTGGGTATTAATAGAAAAATATTTATTTCGATTCCTAAATACTTCTGCATAGGATCCGCCAGGGTTTTGGATTGGGATGTGTGTACCACCAATAGCTCCTACTATTCCAGGAAAACCGGCTTTTCGTATAAAAATCTTCCTTAACTCTTTCTAGGTTGCTTGGAAATTTGACGAATTGTCGTATTTTCAAACAAAACAGATGAGACACCCTTTTCACAATTCTTGAGACAGTTGGTTGACTCACACTTATGAGGTATCCAGTGATCATCTGAAAGCTACCAGAAGAATAAAATCTTATGGCCACTAGCAACTGATACATAGGTGGCACTGGAAGACCTCTCGCCGTTAATTTCTCCAGGTCTTCATTTATCAGTGGCAAGAGTATATAGAATCCCACATCTTTGGAAAACCTGTAGCGTCGTTTAAATTCATCCGAACTGTAATAATCAAAAGGATCTTGGAAATCTCGTTTCACTTTTCTGGTACTTATTCTGGTTTGCTCATTGCTATAATTATCAAATTCTTCTTCACTACTGTAATCCATTGTAAAAAGACGCTAAATATTATCGAAAACAACCGCAAACAAAGAGAAAACAAATAACCTAAAATTTTTGACATACGTCAAAACGAAAAAGTACACACTAAGCGTTGCGTAATACAGCTATAGATCGCGCGGCGAATGATGAGCTCTGTAAGAAAGTGGAAGGGGAATGCGCAGAACTCATAAATTAGGTCTAATTGGCGGGGTGACAGGGGGTGAAGGGCGGGAGTGTAGGAGCGTGGATGCAGGAGTGGTCAAAATCCTACACGCACACTAGGGCACAGCCGCACACTACTCCGTGATATGTCGGCACGTGTTGTCACTAATCTCGGTACTGTCACGCACATAAAATATTCTACTCTTTTTGGCAAATCTTTTAATAGCGTATTGAGGTTTTGATGCCCCGAGAAAATTGTCTGTCCAATCTGGACAAGAATGAAAAATGGTTTATTATGTAATAAATAAATAAATATCCATCACGCGTTATCCCCGAAGGGGTTGCAGAGGCATATTATATGCCTACTTTTCACCGTGTGGATTCCTGTCCCACGTAATAGGTGGTGAGCCCATTGCCGTGTTGAAATAGACAGAGGCAGGTTGTGGCTACCTGCTGTTGAAATTATTCATGCCGCCCATAAGGCATTCAACCAGGCAGCTTAACGACAGCCATTTTACTGGCAACCGGGACCAACGGCTTAACGTGCCTTCCGAAGCACGGAAACGCTCGCAAATGTAAATGCCACAAAGTGGTCACCCATCCGAGGACCAGCCATAGTGAAAGTTGCGTAACTCAGTGATCGTTTACAGAACACTGAGACCGCGGGGCCACGAGCGCTTCACAAAACACTGAGACCGCGTTTTATGTATTATCGCGTTTATTATGTAATTTGTTTGATCAAATATTTATACCAAGTATAATTATTATTATTGGCGAAACATAACGCAGTGATAGTGCCAACGTTGCTTTACGGTAGCGAAACCTGGGTATGTCAGCAGATGCATGAAAGTAAATTGAATGCTGTGGAGATGCGATCACTTCGAAAATTGTGCGGCGTAACTTTGGCCAACCAAATACGTAACGAAGTGATACGCAATATGGCAGGTTTGAATGAAAGTATCAGCATTAAGCTGGAAAAGGGCGTGTTTCGTTGGTTTGGACACGTCCAAAGAAAAAGTGGGGAACGATTGACAGTAAAAAAATAAATAAAATACCTATCATGGTTTAATATTTTCACGCAAAACACTGAACTCACTTGTTGTAAATAATATATACCTACTTACGTACCCAACTACCTACGTTATAAAATAAAAAAAATATTAATAGTTCAAAGCAGAGTCGTATTAAACTTAATTCTTTGTGTAATAATATTGTGCGCGATTATACATGCGCAAACTATCCCCACTAATTTTTGTCAGAGCTCATCATTCGCCGCGCGACCTGTAGCAGGCTACCTTGGCTGTGCGTTCATTTTATGGGACGCATAGTGCCGGTCGCCACTCAAGTATTGTCTATGAATAGGTTTTTGAAACCCTGTGCGTCAACGCACACTGTGAGACCTCATAGTAATGTTTATGAATACGGGTGTAAGACAGTATACAAAATTTTTGCTCATTTGGTTCATTGGCTTCAAAATTGAGTTGCAAGATTCCGCCTGAACCAACATATAGGGCAAGTTAGCTTGTAAAAAGACATGTGTTTCTGTCGAAATGGAATCAAATAACGTACATATCATCACACCTGTCTCCCATCGGGGTAGGCAGAGACTATGGCTTTCCACTTTGTACGATTCTAGCATACAACTTTCGCTTCTTCTATCTACTTTCATAAATGTTTTCATACAAGCTCGCCGGTTAAGTGTACCTACTCTTGACCTGGCCTTTTTTCAATAGCTCTTCAATTTGATTGGCATGGGTACGTCCAGGTCGACCCCTACCAGTTTGCCCATTCACTCTCGCCATAAATCTGCTTTGTCAGACTATTTTCATCAATTCTTTCCACGTCTCCGAACCATCTAAGCATCCCTTTTTCTATTTTGGTCACTACGTCTTCTGTCATACCAATGTTCCCTTATCACGCTGTTTCTTTCTTTGTCCATCAATTTCACTCCAGCCTTCTACCGATAGCGATCTAACTTTCACCGAATTCTCATTTCCACCGCATTAATCAAACAAGTAAGTAGATACCTAATGAATGAAGTATTGTTATCAATGGAATCCTTTTTTCGCTATCAATTTTTGGAATAGCCCACACGAATGTACCTTAAATTTCTATAATTACCCCTTATTGAAGTGGGCTTACATTTATCACACATCATTAAATGCACAGGTGATGTGACCTTTGCACCAGGTCAACGCTTCGACCCTTGTTAAGTATTATTAACTTCTGGGTTAATGTTATATTGCAAGACCGCTATTCCATGTCAAAACTTTGCACACATTTGATTTGCCCACCCAGCTAATCAGCCTACTCAAATTGCTCTGAGTTTTATACTCTGAAGGAATTATACCACACTAGGTGACCCCCGCGGCTATGCTCGTTATATACTTCGAATACGCCGCCGCACCCATTTAATCGTCGTTTATTAATTTTATTACAATACCTACTGTAAACTTTGAAATCGCCTATGCACGGCGATTTTGAACTTTCTACCACAACAGTTTTTGAAACTGGTTTCTGTTTAGTCATCTGATTTCTTCACTACGATAGAAGCGTAGTAAGGGCGCGTTACTTGTTTTTGAAGTGAAACTTCTTTATCGACGTTGAAATTTTATACCACTCAAAAAAAATCGTCACGTTTTTCGCTTACGCGCCATGTTGTTTTGAAGTGAAACTTTTTTATTATAAGTTGTAGACGATGGATCGCTGGTGCGAGGATACGGGTTAATAAAAATCAGAAATCTTTAGGTTTCAAAGAGATTCCGGTAGCGAGCGTGCGGTCGCGGTTGAAGTTAGCTTAGCACTCAAAAACTATTGAAAAAACACCCGCATACTATTATAAATCGATCGCATGGTCGTTACCGCTCAAAATATATTTATTCAATATTGCCATTACAAAATTATCGCTGACATGGAATGGAACTACGCAGAGGGTTGCAAGTACAGGTAAGTATTCTTAAATTATTTCTTATAACTAATTAAATCTATCATATATTATATTTTAAGTAATATCCCATAACCTGTGTTAATTAATAAGCAATTTTTATATACAACATTTTGTTGCCGCGCACAAAATGCTAGGCATTTTAGGTATCCTTACTAAACTTATTATCTATTTAGTTAATATAAATGTAAGTATGTTTAATTATATTTTAATAAATTAATATTTATTTAGAGCAGCAGCGTGGCCGTCGTCAAAATAAGTGAAAAATCTTTATCAAATTATGAAAGACATTTTATGCTGTAAAAAAATGTCGTAAAGAAGTTTCACTTCTTACCTGTGTACTCACTCTGGTACACACACATTTTTTGGTGACGCGAGGAATGCATTTAGGAACGTATCGTCATCCATGGAGTCCCACACACTGCCATGTCTCCCACACACCGTCCATGCCCAGATCCCGAAAGCGGGGCCGTCATACCCACTAAACTACCGCGGTGTTCCATCTTCGAAGGGTTCCAAGGGTTGTCTTAATCGGGTCGCTGGGTAGGCCAGAGGTTATGTCACTACGACCCAGCAAAGGGGTATGTGGGACCCCGTACGTCGGAGTTCGTTTCGGAAGGTTATGTATTTCGGTGAACCAGCTTTCGATATATTTTGCAGTCTATACTAATATTATAAAGCTGAAGAGTTTGTTTGTTTGGTTGAACGCGCTAATCTCAGGAACTACTGGTTCGAATGGAAAATCCTTTTTGGGTAGAATTTATAAGCTACGGGATTAAATATATGCGACGGGAGTTCACTTTGAGAGAAGTATGTCACGGGCGAAGCCGGGAGTCACCTTGTTCTAAATATTACGCGTTAGTAATGAGATTTTGTCCAAAAGGCAGACACATACTATATACCCACATTTCACAAATCTAACTTATTTGCCCCAAGTGATAGGCGGTGAGCCTAATATTGAATGAAACGGATCTTAGCTCAACGTTTCCGACGTTGCTAGTGACCGGGACCAATGTCTTAACGTGCCCATCGAAACACGGAAACGCTCGTAAATGGAACTGCTACAAACATAGTAGACTAAAGTGTAAAGTGTTAAAAGTGCAATAATCGTTGACAGGGGGCCAGGTCTACTATTCTACTCACTTACCTTAAATAAACTAAAAATCACCTTAAATAAGCTCATACAATTAAAACACACACACACAAACACACTCAAACAACGTACATTTAACAACTCAAAACACACACACAAGTCCGCTTGACACGGACTGAACTGAACGCATAGTCTGTGAAAAGTGCGGCGGCAAAGCAGCGGGGAATTTGCATCACGAAATGGAAAACTACACGTTTCGAAAAATGTATTCTAAAATACAGGCTCTGCCTAGTTTAGGAAACTATGATTGTAAATGCTTAAAATTGTATTTCAAATAAGTTCCTAATTTAAGTCGACTGTGTGTAACTTTTCGTATTAAATAAACATTTTTAAGCTATTGAATGGTTTTTGTCGCGGGCTTTGAGCGCGGCGACCGAATCAAGAAATTCCGTAACGAAAAAAACCTAACACCCGAGCTCACACGAACTTCACCGAGCACGGCCGAGCGTTTGCTTAACGTGTATGGAAATAATATGACTGTACGAAGCTCGCACGGATCAAGACGATCTGTAGAAATAATATATATTTTAAACTAAAACTATCTTCACGGTGTATCCCTGACGGGGTAGTCAGAGAGGACAGGTCGCCAGGCTTCGCGATCCATGCATACTTCTTTCGCTTCTTCGAGATTCATCAATCGCTTCATACACGCACGTATATATTTATATATTTTATATATTAATAATCTACATATATAAAACTCAATTTCATTCTTTCGTTATAATTTTATAACTCGAGAACGGGCTCACCTGTCCAGGCTGTTTAGGCTTTGTTCGGTCTATTTAGAAGATGGTTTATGTGAAGTTTGCACAAAATCGGTCCAGCGGTTCTACATTTATTTGTAACAAATCTCTTAAGTGGCGCTAACGAAGTTGTGCGGGTCAGCTAGTACAAGTATAAATAAATTATTATAATTGCATAAGTTGATAAAAAATGCTATGCAATAGCTTTACCGCGGCAGTCCCCGAGTGCCGCACGTTTTTTTTTTTACTATTTCAATCGCATCAGAAAAGAATCGTAATCGTCACTCAACAGTAAGCCAAGAGTACAATTTTTAATTTTTTTTCGTAGTCTACTATTACAGTCGCACTCCAATAGACTTCTATCGGTCGGCCGAGGAGTTCTATTAACACGTAGGTACTGCGCCAGTGGCCGCTAGTCAGTTGCATTTTTGATAGTCTACTATCATTTTGACAGCTAAAAATAGCGGAATCTGGTTTTATTCTACGGCTTGTCAATAGTAGACTCGGCCCCCAGAGCACTAAGCAAGCGTCTACGAAGCCATTTTTACAGAGTCATATAAAAAAACGGATATAAATGCTGTCCTACAATCTGGGTCTTTTGAAGTCATGAGTGAATGGATTTCTTCTAGGCAAGCGTGTTCCATCACAGATCGTCACGAGAGATAATAGCCAAACGCAAGCCTTTATTGTATTAAAGAAAATTATAGGGATTATGGGGAAATAGTTGTACCCCTATAGTATTTCAAATAGTCTGAGGTTCTAACAGCTATGTGGTTCTCAAAATATTTGTAAAAACAAAAAAAGAATATCCATCACGCCTTATCCCCGAAGGGGTGGCAGAGGCATATTATATGCCCACTTTTCACCGTGTGGATTCCTGTCTGTGTAAAAATAATACTACAATATTCAAAATACTTTACAACTATTTATTAATTTAAAAAATAAGCTTTACAATATACTTAATTAGCTTACATGGTCATTTACACTTTAGTTACTATAAGATCAAAACTTGTAACACAAAATACGTTTTCATAATCATTTTAGTAAATATCTGCAAATAGGTGCACGCGACGACTGTGCAGACTCGCTTTTACATTTTATTTACTCTAGACGGTAGCCAGGGCCCAAATTCATTGGGGCCTGAATAGTCATTGGAGCCCCGAGTGGTCATTGAAGCCCCGAGTGGCCATTGGAGCCCCGAGTGGTCATTGGAGGCCCGAGTGGTTAATGAAGCCCCGAGTGGTCATCAGAGCCCCGAGTGGTCTTTGTGCCCCGAGTGGTTATTGGAGCCGTGAATGGTCATTGGAATCCCAAGTGGTCATTGGAACCACGAGTAGTCATTGGAACCCCAAATGATCATTGGAATCAAGAATGGTCATTGGAACAACGAGTGTGATCATTGAAATGCTAAATGGTCATCATGATCACAAGGGGATTATCAGGGCCCCGAAGTCTGCAGGACCTGTATGTTTAGAGGCTCTAGTCAATAGTCCTAATTCTTTAGGGTCCCATTTTGGACAAGTCAATAACTTCATATACTTATTAAGAATGGTGTTGAATAATATTGTGTCAGAACAGAATAATCATTAATAAACATTTAGCGGAGAAGACATATTTGGTCATGCTTTATGAGATTCGATACAATAAAATTGGTATAACATAATTTAGAGCAATCAATTTCAGATCTTGTACGTAGTATAAGTTCAGTTGATCATTAACTACTTTTCCAAAAATCTGAGACCAATTATACTCCAAGAATGAGTGCTTAATTCGTTAGTCATTTCCTTAAGCTACTTGTTTGATATGCTCTAAATATACATACATATGCAGTTCTTCTTGTGTGTTTCTGACAATGAAATTCTTAAGAGGAGAGTTTCAAAAAAAAAAAGCCTTTGAAATAATATCATGCTCATTTGTAATCGACACATGCATGTCACTTCAGACTCAAAAAGAAAATCTAATAAGAGTCTAATTGGAAAAGTCAATAAATCTTTAATTTAAATAGTTTAATTGTTAACCAGAGATATCACCAAGATCATGTGGAAACTAGATTTAATAGTTTGGCAACAAACTTGTCGATTTTATATAAGCTTTTGATGATGTTGTCAAGCCTTTTTACTTCTGATTATGTCACCAAAAGCTAGAATTTCATTTCAAAATTGTTACTAAGTACAGTTTAGAGATTTCTATACTTAATGCACCAAAATTTTTGAACTGTATGAAAAAATATGAAAGGAAAAGCCTCGATATTGATAGAAAAGTGTATGAAATTCTTATGTACAATCTAGCATTCTCTATTAGAGAACAGAATTATATACTTTGTTACGTTTTATAATTTAAGAAAATGGAACAGCACCAATCGGGCGACTTAAATAAAGTTCAATCACATTTGAGATGTGGAATCTTCTTTAACTTGTTGACTCAAAAGGGTCCTTGGTCTCTACAAGGGTAATTATCTCAAATACACCATAGCCTCAGAGAAGAATGTGTCCTTTTAGAAGACCCAAAACTTCTAAGGAAAATTTAAAATTTTTAAGCTCCCAAAACTTTTGGGAGCTTCGACACCACTGACAGACACAGACACACTAAACTTATAACACTTTTGGTATTTCTTCATCAGAGGTTAACAAGGGTGTTTGATGTAAAAAAAACAAGTTTTAATCTCAATAGTAAGACATTTGACACACTAATTTGTTTACTCAGTCCATTATTAGTGTTAATTTATGCTACATCTAAACTCCATCCCGTCGTTCTCATCCATGTCAGGTATCCAAACTCAGTATATCCAATTCATTTACTAGTATTTGGTAATCTGTAACAGAAGTAGTAACACTATAGACCATATTCTTCTGGCTTTTAAACTTGGTCGCACACCAGGGCCAACAAGCTAATGCTGTAAAAATCAATGCAACCATAGATATCTTAATAATATTATAAACGTGAAAGTTTGTGAGGATGTACTCTTTCACGTAAAAACTATTGAATGGATTTTAATGAAACTACAATAATATAGCTTATACATCAGAATAACACATAAGCTAATTTTTATCCCAGGAACAAGTTCCTGTGGTAAACGGGAAACGCGGATGTCAACTAGTATATAATAATACATTCATGTATTTACTATGCACACAAGAAGCTTTTGCATACTTTTTAACTAGAAAACTAATGTCATTTTTAGACATTATATGCATACAGGATTACTCATGTTTTTATTTTCTACCAAGTGTAGACTAAACTCAAAAAGACTGTCTTAACAAAGCTGAAACTGGTCGGTCTATAACTGGTCAAAAAACAACTTTAGTAATATCCCATCTTACTTAAATATAATAGTAGCTATACACAATTATGATTTAACTGTACCAGTTAAACTGACCCAATAATCTGAATGTGTTTATAATAAAAAACTGTCCAGTTCTACAGGTCATTTAAACTGTACAATTAAATTATATTTTTTATTTTTATTTTTCTTTATTGGGACAAATAACAGTTACATATAGCTCTTAAGGTTTAACATTTTAACTTACGACTAAGTAAACATGTAACCCACACCATTGTCCGCAGAATAATTTTTTTTTTCTTACAATTTTGCCTGTACATACATGCGCCAATAATAATAATAAAAATATTTACAAAATAAAAAAAAATTCTCTAACTAATTCTTTAATTTTAAAATTGCCATTCTTCTAAATTTAGTTTCAGAAAGTGCAAAAATGTCTAAGTCAATAAAGCGTGTGTTATACATCTCAACGATACTCCGATATTGATTTCTCAGAGCGTGTGTAGCTACCATTATAATTATGTAAGTAAAACGGGATTACTAAAGTTGTTTTACCAGGTATAGACCCACCAGTTTCAGTTGTGTTGCTCTCATGCGTCTCGTGCATGGAAAATGTATGGGTTATCAAAGCCTTTGTTGTATGCTTCCTGCTTGCTGTTCTGATGTGCAGTCATGTTAAAAAGTATATGAGCGAGTATTCCTATGTCTGCCTAAACTAATAGATGCCCACAACTTATTATGTGTGAATTTATCATTCCATTTAGTACATAGTATAGAAACAACTATGAAAAGCAATTAATATGCTAACTATCCCCTAAATTTAAATTGGAAAAATTATTCAGTCTCGAGATGGACTCAAACCAGCATCTTCCGGTTTGGTTTGTTAAGTCTGGCTTAATTAGTTTGTTTCTCAGACCTACTCGAAACCGAGTGGGTAACTCGAAACAGGGTGGATTAACCACCCTGTTTTACATCTTAAGACGACGAGGGATGGCAAGCCTAACACGCCAATAATACTTTTATAATAACTGCTTATGGTCTAACTGAGAGACTGATTGCATGTTGGTGTAAAAATATGAGAAAAAAAAACAAGGCGATGTAAGTAATAATATTTCCAATTTAAATTATATATTATTTACATGGAACCTTAATTCATAAGCAAAAAAGAAACTACCCATAGTCCCTGTAACCCAGTGAGAATCTCATTAGTATTGATCCAGCCACTTGGGAAATTACTTGGATCTTAAAGCCATGGCGATATCCAGCAAACCGCAGATCACTGAATTGCAATGTTAGTTGTTATCTTATAAACATTACTATATTGGTAAATTGCATAATTTGGGCATAACCTCACATAAAAAGATTCTATACTAGTAGACACCCGTGGCTCTGCACACGTGAAGTTGCTTGATCAAAATCCATTCAGTAGATTTTGCGTGAAAGAGTAACAAACATCCATACTTACAAACTTTCATGTTTATAATATTAGTAGGATTCTTATAATTGACTTTTTATAGTCTTCTACTAAAGGATGATTAAATTATCTACCAATAAACATCTTACACCACTGAACAGATTTGGCTTCGCATTGAGGGGCAATTGAGGAGATGTAAGTCACTTTCCAAAGAGTTACCCGGGGCATCTGGCAATAGACAGTTAGGCGGGGACTGTGTGGTTTTAGCAGGTTCGAGACCGGCATGACATCCGAGGGGATTTCCACACATTAAAAAAAAAAAACATGTTGTAAACAAGATGACTCTTACAACATTTCTCTGCTGAAATATCACTAGAAGCTTAAAACAACTCACCTCAGCACTCCATAGGCGCTATTGAATTTGAATTGTCTCCGTATCCACTCAGACTCCCTTGGAACTCCATACCACTAATTTGACTATCAGCATTAAATGATGCACCGTAAGAATCATTGCTCGGAGCATGAGAGGTCTCTATGTTACCATCCACTGAGTCCGTTGCAGCTGCAGCATCCGGTTCAGCCCAGTTAATCTTAAATCTAGTCACACGAGGTTCAGATGCAAGAATATTTCTCACTACTTTGTCAAATTGTGGTTTAGGAGGCGGATTTTCTCGTAATTCCGGTTCTGATTCCGAATATTCGTTGTTAATGAAATAACCGACTCGAACGAACTCTTGACCTCTGTAGGAACACGTTAGAAGGACTACTGTGACACCTAATGCATCGTTTTCTGGTATCCTGGTCACATCTGGAGGGGGTGCTTGGAAAACAAACATGTGACGGCCTTCTGGAATTGGTCCAACATATATTGTATCTAAAACCTGGTCGTGGTCTTCTGTTTCCGCTGATCCTACATATATCATCTTCCATTCTAAATCTTCCTTCAGCTCTTCTATGCACTCGAAGGTAAGTTCAAATTGGAATGGGTTTAGAAAAGGGCTCGGGTTATCCAATACGACGACATTAGTAATATGCACTTTTGCCATTTCGTTTCTACAATTCAACTGTTCACTCGTTTAATCGTAAATTCGTAAGATATATATATAATGGAGTTGTAAACGTAATGATAAGATATACGAGTTAAATTATGAAGAAAGTGTTTTCAGTAAACGACCAAAACCAGCAGGTCGGCGAAAAAATGACAATTATTTTGGCGGTTGAAATGATCACGTGATCAAAATAAGCATCGACGACAGCGCCTCAAGTGGATATGACACGTACTAGAATTAAAAAATAAATATAGTTTTGACAGTTATGATGATGTGACAAAATCACAGGATTATTTAGCAAACTAATGAGTTTAAGAAGATACAAAAGCACTAGATCCATACACAATTAAAAGAAGAATTAGATAAATCTGCTATCACTTACGGCTGTTGCAGTCTTCTTATTTATTTTTCTCACTAACTTTGATTCACAAACGTCATGAAACACTACCATAAACTAAAAATATCCGTCTCTGATCCTTGTTTAGTTTGTCTACGGATAGTGTTAATCGCAACAAAAACAAAGCTCATAAAGCTAGGTTCACATTGTAGAATAGCATGTGCTCATGATCATTTATTTATTTATTTACTACACTTTATTGTACGCCAAGTACATAAATTTGGGATTAATACATGCGGCACAATTAGCAGTACAATGGGCGGCCTTATTGCTAACAGCAATCTCTACCAGGCAACCTTTGGATGGAGAAAGTTGGTTGAAGGTTATGAGTGGTAGTTGTGTGGCGTACTTAATTTCTAATACACTTAAATACTAAAGATACGAAAAATATTATAATGCATAAACATATATGTACAAAAATATATATATACTATAAATACATAACATATATGTATAAAATACACATACATACCCTACATAGATAAATAGTGATCTTTAACCATCTTTTTAAATTTGGATATTGTCTACGCCCGTCTTATTTCAACTGGAAGTTGATTCCATAGTCGAATCGCCGTCACTGTGAATGACTTGTCATAGAATGTTGACGAGTGAGAGCCTCAAGTTTTGTGACGACCTCAGGCTCTTCGAATGCGTATCGTGAAGGAACACGTAACGTTCCTTAAGATAGGAAGGAGTAGAAGGGTTAAATAATGTATTTTATAGTTGTGAAAGAACATGAGCATCCCGGCGAAGTCGTATTGATAACCATCCAAGCTGCGTTCTGAACTGTGAAACGTGGTCATATTTGCGTAAGCCAAATATAAACCTTATGCAGACATTTTGAAGACGCTCGAGTTTGTCCAATTGGTATTCGGCAAGATCGGGATAGCTGACATCTGCATAATCTAGTATGGGTAACAGTTAAGTGTGCGCAAGCGCAATTTTGGTGGACATGGGAAGAAGATTTTGTAGTTTTCGTAAAGAGCCTACCGGTGCAAACATCTTACGACCTACTTCTTGAAGCTGAGCCTCCCAAGAAAATGTAGAGTCCATATATATCCCCAGATTCTTAACTTTATCACTGATAGGAATTATATTGTTGTCAAAAATAATCGGAGGGATACCTGCCCACTGGGTTCTGGAACTAACCAAGATCGCAACTTGAGTTTTCAGAGGATTTACCTTAAGACCATAGGATCCACTCCATTTACTTATTTGACTCAAATCCATGTTAATAGATTCAACAGCTTCCTTTAATTGTTGCGGTGGTGCTTGACAGTATATTTGTAAATTATCAGCATATAGGTGGTAAGAAGAAGATATATGAGTTAAGATGGAATTTATGAAAATTGAGAAGAGTAAAGGAGAGAGAACGCCGCCCTGGGGTACACCGACAATAGTATTACACCAATTGGATAATGTATTTTCAACTCTGAAGCCAATCAATCACTGTCGGAGATATGTTAATAGAGCGCAACACATATAGCATCATATCAAAATCAACAGTGTTGAAGGCATTGCTAAAATCTAACAATGCAAGTATTGTTAGGTTTCCAACTTCCATAACGGATCTTATGTCATCCGTAATATTAACCAGTGCTGTAACAGTGCTATGACCGGGACGGAAGCCGGATTGAAAAGTGAGAGTTGAAAATATTTGAAAGAAAAAAATGAAAAATAAATAAAAATATAGATGCTAAGTAACTACATCAATAAGCTACAGAGTAAAGTGATAGAGGAAGAAAGATGACAATGATAGTGATACATTATACAATTACCAAGAACAAGTTAAAATGCTAAATGCTAAATAATATACCTAGTTACTTGTTACTCGGGCTATTAATACACAATTGATACTTATTTCTTTTGAGTGCCGGCGGCCCTTTTTGTTTTTGTTGCGGGCTTTTTTGCTGGGCTCGGAGTCGGTATAACATTGTTCAATGGCAAAATCTTTTGCAGCTCACTATGAGTGGTTATTCGGTGCCGCTGTCCACTAGGTGTAATTATGTGAATTACCCCTCCACGGGTCCAACAATGCGAAATACCAAATTTCTCACGTGCGGACATGAAGGTCTGGTGGCGTTCCTTAGTCAGGAATTCTGTCACAGATATGCCAGTAATTTTGAATTTTGTCTTTTCGAACCATAACTTATCACTGACCGCAAAACGCTCAAATTTAATGACTATGGGCCTAGGCTTGTGCTCTCCAGAGGGGCGTCCCATTCGGTGACAACGACGGATGTCAGTGTGAGAGTCAATGAAAAAAAGTGTGAAAGTCTTCAGTCTATTAAACTAAACTAAATAAGTTATATATATGAAAAATGAAATGAAATCATTAATTAACTATTTAACTATGTTCAAATTGCTCAAAATGAGATTCTACGCGGAAAAAATAACAAGAGCGGACGCTTGCTGTATTTATGTGCGGGAGTAGTGGTTTCTTGGACATTATAGTTGTGTTAACGTGCTATAGTGAAAGACAGATTACAGCTATAGTGAAAAATATTAGCAGTTAAATGCGATTTTCTTTCTTGCCTCGTAAAATCCACTGAAAACCTTAGAATAACAACAACTATTATTCTTGGGCGAGATTGACCTTGACTTAGGACTGGACTTGACTAAGACGTAGAGAACGGAGACATTTTAGATAGATAATAAGAAAGAAAATTGAAGAAATACGAATTAAGGTGTAGCTAAAAGATCATAGTAACCAGGCCGTAAAATAATTAAAAAAAAATGAAATGTCAAATTCATCATAAATATTAGGATATGGCGTTCTGGGTTTGTATTCATTGTTTAAATTTCCTATCTATTAAGTGGGTTCGATTAGAAAATTGAAAACATTGACCTGAAAAAGCTCTTATGCGATTGAGCCTGTCTTTCAATGATTTATTACAAAGGATAAAGTACAACAATTATAAGAATCGCAGGAGAAAGGCACCGCAAAAACGCAAAATAAAAAGGTAAACTTTTTACGCTTTCTTTATCTTTACAGTGTAACAGTTACTTTAAAGCCTAATCGTTTCACTACGCCTAACTACCGTGTATACTTCCGCTTAAATCGTGATGCTTGTAAATCGTGAGAAACATGAAATTTCTCGATATTCCATATACGGTATGAGACAGTTATTGTTATAAATGCTCTGACATATAAAAGCCGCATTTTTGTCGATTGAGTCATCAACCACTGTCCCTAAGGTCTATCGTAATTAATTCAAGCATGAATTATTGTCATTCGCATTAAATGAACTCAATCATAATGCAAAATTCATTGTGTTGTATTATTGAACTTTCAGTATATATTGGACTAGGTGACTTCCCCCAGCTTCTTCCGTGACATACTTCTCACTGCCGTCGCACTTATTTAATCTCGCCGCTTATAAATTCTACAATAATGCATTAAAATGTGCCTGATTTGTCGACATTTATGACTACTGCTCTGCTCTCCAGGGAAGTAGCGTGATGATATATAGCTTATAGCCTTCGTCGGAGAATGAGCTATCTAACATAAAAATATTTTTTCAAATCCGACCAGTAGTTCCTGAGATTAGGGGTTCAACCAACCAAACAAATAAACTCTTCTCTTCTCACACATACTGCCATTAGCCAACCAAATATGGGTTGTTTGTTTTGTCTTAGTCACCTGATTGGGCCATTGTGTATTTTCCTTTTATCCTCTCACTCCATCTAGCCAAGGCCTCCCCAGAAGGTATGCAACCTTTTCAGGCCCTTGCATGCAGTAGTGATTGACCCATATGGGTTAACAGCTCAGCAAATATATAATTTACCTGTTAAGCTTACTGACTTTTTTGTTGCTGTGCCCCTGCTGATTCAGTATTTTGTAAACAATCACTTTGTTAGGTAACTTTCTCTATGACTGGTCACTGATGGGTGACCACTTTGTGGCATTTACATTTCCAAGAGCTTCCATGCTTCGGAAGGCATGCTAAGCCGATGTTCCCTTGTTGCCAGTAACATGGCAGTTGTCAAGTTGATAGCCTTATGGAGGCTTGAAAAATTTCAATAGGAGGTAGCCTGCGTCTGTCTATTTGTGGGACAGGAATACACACAGTGAAAATTAGTCATATTATAATATGGCTCTGCTGTTTTTGCTGATTGAAAATCTAATCTTGTTTATTTTCTGAAAGTGATTCAACTTCTTTATTTAACAGTTTTCTTAATTGCTTCCAAACTCTACCTGAATCAGAGTAGACCCCACGGTCTACTCTGATTTGGCTGCTAGACGCAACTATCCCTTGACTTTTGATTATCAGGATTATTGGGAATGACTGCTGTCTGAGACCTTCCTGCGTCATTGCATTCTATGTCCATTCAATGTATATTGAATTTGACTGCCTCTTTGGTTAGGTGGGAGTGATTCTGACTGCTATGTAAGAGGGCATGGTTTCGATTCCCACCCAGGATAAAACTTTGTGTGATGGGCACGGTGGTTTATTCTGTGTATGGGTGTTATTTACCTATAATATGTATGTATTTAGAAATATATAAGTATGTTTATCAGTTATCTGATTACCATAGTACAAGCTCTGTTTAGTTTGGAATCAGATGGTGTTGTTTGAGTCGTTCCAACGATATTTATTTATTTATATGTGGCTGAACAAGTGGAGGTATCCTTCCGACACAAAGAAAGAATCGTCCCACCTGGCTAGGTGATAATGCCTAGGGCCCTATTCTCGACCAAATGAGTTGAAAGCATAGGCAGAAATTTGCTGGTGAAGTGTGTGTGAAATGTGTCATATGTTTTATATTTCACCTAAACAGGATATAAAAGACATTTCACCAGTAAATATACATCTATGCTTTCAAGTAATATGATCAAAAATTGGGGGCCTGGTCAATTAGCCTTGACGACTGAAAAGTGATTCATTACTAATTATTATGCTCTGATTAACCTTTGCTAATTGCAAGCACATTTTAATTATGTACTTGTAACAATTATTAAGCCAAGGTCTGTACAGTTTTACTTAAGCAACTACATGTTTCAACATTTTATTGTAGTTAGCAAATTATTGCTTTAATTGAATTTCTCTATTAACTAACTATAGGACCCCCTGGCTACGCCCGTGACATACTTAGCTCCAGCGTCATTCTAGTAGTAGCTGTCGATAATAGGATGTATTGTCTATAAATCTCCTATGTCGTATGAAATGACTAGAATAAGCAATTCATTGTATTTTCATAGGGTTCTTCGAACTCCCGTCGCACCTATTTAATCCCGTCACTTATAAATTCTACAATTTAACAAGGTGAGTAGAATAGTATACCTGGCCCCTGTTAACGATCATTGCACTTTTTACACTTTAGTCTACTATGTTTGTAGCAGTTCCATTTACGAGCGTTTTCGTGTTCCGTTGTTCGGCACGTTAAGACTGTTGGTCCCGCTTACTATAGCAACGTCAGAGACGTTGCGCCAAGATTCGTTTCATTCAAAGGCTCACCATCTATCACATGGGGCAAAATGAGTTCAATTAGTGAAATGTGGGTATATACGAAGGCGGCACTGAAAATTTCGGGAATCAAGGAAGTGACACAACATTACTATTTAAAACTCGCATTGTCGTGATGGAGGATGATGCGGCGGTTGCAGTTCTCTTTACGGAGTTCAGAAACGACCTGTGGCAAACAAATGCTAGCACACCATTCTGCATTAACCGTTCTTTGCCCCTCAAGAGGAATAGTCACAACATGACCGGTTTTGGAGACAAACGTGGCCACCATTTTTTTGCAACACTCCGTGAACGAACAATTTTTGTTGGCTTTAACTCATTTTCGAACACCCAAACTCGTGACTGGTTTTTTGTTCCGGGTTCGTACGCGTATATCCAGGATTTGTCACCTGATACGATGTTGTATACAGTATTTGAGGACCCTGCGTGGAATCTTTCGAGAGTTAACGAGAGTAAGTAACGCTATTCGCTCTGTGAAGAGCAATAAGCGGCTCGCTTATTGCTCTTCACAGAGCGAATGCGGTGTATCCATCGGGAAAACAACTTTTTTACACTTAATTGTTCATGCAAGATTTTTTGTATTTGACTCATGCCAATGTCTAAAGTTGCACGAATTTTGCGGTATGTCACATGTCGATCTTCCTCAATCAGCTTACGCACAGCATCAACGTTTTCTTGGGTGACTGCAGTTTTTGGACGACCTTGACGGGGATCATCACTGAGCTTGACACGTCCACGTTGAAATTCAGCAAACCAGCGATAAATTGTGGTTTCGGATGGGGCTTCATTACCAAATGCAGAAATCATCCGGTCAACACACTGTTGTGTTAAACCACTTCGAAAGTCATAATAAATCATTGCTCTTGAATTTTGTTGAAATTTTCTCGAGTCAATTCCATTTTCTCAACGACTAATTTAAGTTTGACAAAACTGACAAGACCGAGAATCTTTTTTTTTAAATAAATAAATGGTATTCGATTTTTAAAACCAAGGAGTTTTCAATTAAAAAGATTTTAATATGACAGGAACAGTGGAAATGTTCCATTCCCGATACCCGATTTAGTGCAGCCCTCTTAGTATGTGTCTGCCTTTTGGTCAAAAACGCATGACTAACGCGTAATATTTAGAACTAGGCTCTTTAATATTAATTAATAAAATCTTAAAATTCAAAGAACGTAAGGATTTAGTAGCCCTCTCCATTGAGCGAGTTATTGAGATTGCCAGTATTGATTTTGAGCATTTCATCTTGTTAAGCGTATACAGTCCCCCTGATGCACCCGTACATTAAATTTGAAGAAAAGCTTAAAGAAGCACTGTTCAAATGCCAATGTTCTAAGAAATCTACAATAGTTTGTGGAGATTTTAATGTTGATATACTAGATACATCATTAACTCCATCAGAGAGAAATAAAATGAAAAATTTATTTAAATCCTTTAATCTGCATAGTACATTCTTAGAACCTACTCGTATTACAGCCACCAGTGCAAAATGTATTGATAATATTTTTACTGATATTAAACCAATAAATAAAAGTATTGTAGATCCTGTGGAGTCAGATCATCGTGGCCAATGGATAAAGTTTCCTAAAACTAGTAATAAAGTCTGCAAAAACAAATTAAATTTGTACCAATTAACCAAAGTAGTTTGAATATTTTTAAAGAAAATATAGTAAAGAGATTGCCATATCTACCTGACTTCACTTGTGTAGACCAGTCATATACAAACTTATTTAATTTGATTAATGATGAGTTTGGCAAAGTTTTTACCTCAAAACCTCTACAGATTGGTGGTCGTCCGTTATTCAGTGATTGGGCTACACCAGGTATTTTTAAAAGTAGAAACAAATTATTTGAATTATATTCAGAAAAATCATATAATTTTAACCAAACCTTTCAGGAATATGTTTAAAATTATTCTAAGATATTTAAACAAACATGTTATCTTGCAAAATCAAACTTTATTAAAAATAAAATTTCTAATTCTGTGAATAAAATAAAAATGACTTGGAATGTCATTAACTCTGAATGCGGTAGAACTATGGTGACAGAAAGGGATTTCCACTTAAAAGTAAATGATTGTCATGTTACAGGGGACCTGGAAGTGGCGACAGAATTTGAACATTTTTTCAAAAATGTAATCATTATGACGACTAAATCTTTGCAAGCGTCTTCCAGTTCCTCTGAACATTTATTAGAAGAATCCGTTCCTTATTGCAGGGATGCATTTGTATTCACAGATATTTGCGCTCAGGATATTATAATAACTTTTAAATGTATTGAAATTAAGAAAACCGCGGTCCTTTAGGGATTATCAGTCAAAACTGCATCATGTATCATTGAGGTCATTGCGCCCCATCTAGCAACTGTGTTTAATGACTGTGTTTCTAGTGGTATATTGCCTGATTTAATGAAACACAGTCATACCCTTGTTCAATGCTGGCAGCGCTACAGACCCGTCTAATTTCCGACCAGTGTCAGACCTGCCAACTTTGAGCAAAGTATTTGAAAAAATAATTTTGAATCAAATGCTTTCCCACTTTGATATTCATAGAATATTTCATACAAAACAGTTTGGTTTTACGAAAGGGCGTTCAACTTCCGATGCTGGTGTTGAGTTATTAAAATGTATTCATGAAGCTTGGGAAGACAAGCAAGATGCATTAGGTATATTCTGCGATCTATCCAAGGCTTTTGATTGCGTACAACATGAAACATTGTGCAAAAAATTACATCACTATGGAATAAGAGGCAAAGCTCTCGACCTTCTGTCTTCATATTTGAACAATAGAATACAAAGGGTCGATATTAATGGTACACGTTCTGTAGGATCCATGGTTACAATGGGTGTGCCACAGGGCTCGATACTTGGGCCATTCTTGTTCCTCATTTATATTAATGATTTACCATTTTATGTAGGGGACAGGAATAGGATTGTTATGTTTGCAGATGATACCTCATTGATTTTTAAAATTAGAAGACAATTAGATAATTATGACGTTGTAAACAATGCAATCACGAGAGTAGTTCATTGGTTCAGCTCAAATAATCTTTGCCTAAATGAAAACAAAACTAAATGTATTAAATTTACTCTACCAAATGTAAAACAAGTTACGGCCAATGTTCAACTTAGTAGACTAGTGTTAGAGTTTGTGGAATCAACTGTGTTCCATGGTATAACTATTGATGCCAATTGCCAATTTGCAGTGGGGTCCACACATAGAAAAGACGGCCTCTAGGGTAAGTTCGGCTGCATACGCTGTAAAAAAGATTAGGACTCTAACAGATGTAGATACGGCTAGAATGGTTTACTTCAGCTATTTTCATAGTACACTCCCGGACACCAAAATCGAGCCACCTTGATTTTTTTGGTTTGGAGTACTGTAACTTATAAAAGATGTATGTAGAAGGAAAATGTTTTGATGCAGTTTTGGAGCTGGTATACTCATCATTCATTTAGAGTGCCACACACGGAAGAATGGGAGGACCATTCTTCCAAAATTACATTTTTGAGCTCCTGCATGGTTTGCGGGGCAGGATGATGAGCTCGAACACGCCTCTTCAGCTCATCCCATAGATGCTCTATAGGATTTATATCAGGACTTCGCGCTGGCCATCTCATAACAGTGATACCAATGTCATTTAAGTACTCCCTGACGATTCCCGCAGTATGGGCCCTTGCATTATCATGCATTAAAACGAAATCTTGGCCAATAAATCCAGCATATGGCATCACGTGGTTCTCTAAACATTGGCGAATGTATCTATGGCTATAGAATAGATCTAGGGGCGGCAGTCGTGGTCCCGTCACTGCCTCTAGCTCAGTTTTGCCTTCCATAGAGATTCCTCCCCATACTGATCCTCCACCATAACTCACATTCTCGTCAATACAGCATTGCGCGAAACGCTCGTTCTGTCTTCGGTACACCTTACTCCTTCCGTCATTACCGTATAGCATTATCTTGGACTCATCTTTGAAGAGAACCTGGCTCCATTGATGTCGAGTCCAATTTAAATGTTCGCGCGCAAACTCTAGACGGGCTATTCGGTGTGCTCGTGTCAATTTGGGTCCATTGGCTGGCTTATGGGGCTTTAAACCACGTTCATTGAGTCGCCTTCTAACGGTCCGAGCACTTACAGCCACTCCGTGAAAGTCCCTGAACTGTTCTTGTATCTGAACAGAGTTAAGGCGTCGATTTCGTAAGCTAGTAGTGACAATGTATTGATCTTGTCTCGCCGTTGTCACTCGGTAACGAGGTCCTCCTGTTCGCCGAACGAAGCCGCCAGTCCCCAGATATCGGTGGTACACTCTTTGAACAGCGGAACGACTTATGTGAAGTTGTGAACTCACATCTCGCTGATTTAGCCCAGATTGAAGAAGTGCTACAGCTTGCGCGGCTACTTCAGGTGAAGTATCCATAATTTTATAGCCAAAAACGGTTCAAATTAAAGAACCTTTAAATAAAAACCCCCTTTAAATAAATTTAAAAACAACTTTTTAAATTTATTTAAAGGTAAATTTCTCAGGTCACAGGGAAGCTTGTTGTAAAAGCGTATACAGTTACCCTGGAAAGAATCGCCAATCTTATGTAGTCGACTGTGGTGGACTGAAAGATTATTTTTATTTCTAGTGTTTATATTATGTTTATCACAGAGTTTAGAAAACTGTGATAGATTTTTCTGGACATACATAAGATTGGCAAAAATGTATTGTGATGGTACGGTTAGAATATTTACTTCTTTGAATTTTTCTCGGAGAGAAACTCTGGGGCCCAAATTATAAATAGCGCGTACAGCCCGCTTTTGTAGAACAAAAATAATATTTAAATCTGCAGCACTCCCCCAAAAGAGAATACCGTAAGACATAATACTATGAAAATAGCTGAAGTAAACCATTCTAGCCGTATCCATATCTGTTAGAGTCCTGATCTTTTTTACAGCGTATGCAGCCGAACTTAATCTAGAGGCTGTCTTTTCTATGTGTGGGCCCCACTGCAAATTGGCATCAATAGTTATACCTAGGAACACAGTTGATTCTACAAACTCTAACACTTGTCCATTCAGTTGAACATTGGCCGCAACTTGTTTTACATTTGGTAGAGTAAATTTTATACATTTAGTTTTATTTTCATTAAGGCAAAGATTATTTGAGCTGAACCAATGAACTACTCTTGCAATTGCATTGTTTACATCGTCATAGTTATCTAATTGTCTTTTAATTTTAAAAATTAATGAGGTGTCATCTGCAAACAAAACAATCCTATTCCTGTCCCCTACATAAAATGGTAAATCATTAATATAAATGAGGAACAAGAATGGCCCAAGTATCGAGCCTTGCGGCACACCCATTGTAACCATGGATCCTACAGAACTTGTACCATTAATATCGACCCTCTGTATTCTATTGTTCAAATATGAAGACAGAAGGTCGAGAGCTTTGCCTCTTATTCCATAGTGGTGTAGTTTCCTGCACAGCGTTTCATGTTGAACGCAATCAAAAGCCTTTGATAGATCGCAAAATATACCTAATGCATCGTGCTTGTCTTCCCATGCTTCATGAATACATTTTAATAACTCAACACCAGCATCGGAAGTTGAGCGCCCTTTCGTAAACCCAAATTGATTCGCATGGAGTATTTTATGACTATTAAAATGGGATAGCATTTGATTCAAGATTATTTTTTCAAATACTTTGCTCAAAGTTGGCAGCACTGACACTGGTCGGAAATTAGACGGCTCTGTAGCGCTGCCAGCCTTGAACAAGGGAACGACTTTGCTGTGTTTCATTAAATCAGGAAATGTACCACTAGAAACACAGTCATTAAACACAGTTGCTAGATGGGGCGCAATTACCTCAATTATACGTGATGCAGTTTTGACCGATAATCCCCAAATGTCCGCGGTTTTCTTAATTTCGATACATTTAAATGTTTTTACAATGTCCTGAGCACAAATATCTGTGAATACAAATGCATCCCTGCAACAAAGAACAGATTCTTCTAATAAAAGTTCAGCGGAACTGGAAGATGCTTGGAGAGATTTTGTTGTCAATATAGGTACATTTTTGAAAAAGTGTTCAAACTCCGTAGCCACTTCCAGGTCCCCTGTAACATGGCAACCATTTACTTTTAAGTGGAAATCCCTTTCAGTCACTAAAGATCTACCGCATTCAGAGTTAATTTTATTTACAAAGTTTATTTTATTTACAGAGATAGAAAAATTTATTCAATCTTCAGTCAAACTTCATTAAAAAGTTTGACTGAAGATGACACGTTTGTTTAAATATCTTTGAATAATTTTTAACATATTCCTGAAAGGTTTGCCTAAAATTATATGATTTTTCTGAATATAATTCAAATAATTTATTTCTACTTTTAAAGATACCTGGTGTTGCCCAGTCACTGAAAACAGGACGACCACCAATCTGTAGAGTTTTTGAGGTAAAAACTTTGCCAAACTCATCATTAATCAAATTAAATAAGTGTTTATATGACTGGTCTACACAAGTGAAGTTAGGTAGATATGGTAATCTCTTTAATACATTTTCTTTAAAATTATTCAAACGACTTTGGTTAATTGGTACATATTTAATTTGTTTTTTGCTGACTTTGTTACTACTTTTAGGAAATTTTATCCATTGGCCACGATGATCTGACTCCACAGGATCCACAATACCTTTATCTATAGGTTTAATATCAGTAAAAATATTATCAATACATTTTGCACTGGTGGCTGTAATACGAGTGGGTTCTAAGAATGTACTATGCAGATTAAAGGATTTAAATAAATTTTTCATTTTATTTCTCTCTGATGGAATTAATGATGTATCTAATATATCAACATTAAAATCTCCACAAACTATTATAGATTTCTTAGAACATTGGCATTTGAACAGTGCTTCTTCAAGCTTTTCTTCAAATTTAATGTAAGAAGCATCAGGGGGACTGTATACGCTTAACAAGATGAAATGCTCAAACTCAATACTGGCAATCTCAATAACTCGCTCAATGGAGAGGGCTACTAAATCCTTACGTTCTTTAAATTTTAAGTTTTTATTAATTAATATTAAAGAGCCTCCACGTTTAGAATGTTTTCTATTGAACGAGCTAGCAACCTGGTGATTTACGAAGTTCAACAATGTGATTTGATGATCTTTTAACCAGTGATGATCAGATGATCTTTTAACCAAGAAAAGTCAAGAAAAGAAAAGAAAAGAAAAAAAAAAAAAAGAAAAGAAAAGAAAAGAAAAGAAAAAAAAAGTCTGAAAGGTATTTATGGGAGGCTCAATGCGGATTCCGACGTGGAAGAGGTTGCATGGATCAAGTGTTTTCTCTCCGCATGATCGCGGAAAAGTTTCTGGCTCTTAGCCAGAAGGTTTTCTGCGCTTTTGTGGATCTAGAGAAAGCATTTGATAACGTTGTGAGAGAAACGCTGTGGGACTTGCTGCCAGGATATGGTGTGGACGGCTCGCTACTGCGGGCAATACAGTCGCTTTATAGGGACTGTAAGGCTTGCGTGCGAGTAGGGGGGGATGTGTCACCTCTTTTTGATGTCTGTACAGGCGTCAAACAGGGATGTGTCATGTCCGCCTGGCTGTTCATAGTGTATCTGGACAGTTGCCTGCAGAAGTTGAAAGATTTTAATATGGGTGTGAATTTGGGTGACTTTACAGTAAACTGTCTGCTGTACGCTGATGATGCGGTGCTCATGGCCTCATCAGAAGCCGACCTACAGGCATTAGTCACTAATATGAAAGAGGGGTGTGAAAGTAAGGGTCTCCGCATGAATGCAAGTAAAACTAAGGTTCTAGTATTTGAAAGAGGTGACGTAAGAACTAAATGCGAGATTAGGGTAAACCAGGAACGTCTAGAGCAAGTGAATGAAATTGTGTATTTAGGAAGTATGTTTAGCGCGGATGGAAGATGTGATTCGGATGTAGAACGGCGAGTAGCTGCCGGAAACAAAGTTAACGGTGCTTTGTCCCAGTTAGTAAAGCGACAAAGCATCGTAAAAGAAGCACGAATGGCGATTCATAACGCAGTGCTAGTGCCAACTTTGCTTTACGGTAGTGAAACCTGGGTATGTCAGCAGATGCATAAAAGTAAATTGAATGCTGTGGAGATGCGATCACTTCGAAAATTGTGCGGCGTTACCTTGGCCGACCGAATACGTAACGAAGTGATACGCAATATGGCAGGTTTGAATGAAAGTGTCAGCGTTAAGCTGGAAAAGGGCGTGCTCCGTTGGTTTGGACACGTCCAACGAATGAGTGAGGAACGATTGACGAAGAATATATATTGTTCAAAAGTAGAGGGTAGAAGGAGTCAGGGAAGGCCGAGACTTACATATGAAGACCACGTGAGCAGATTGCTCAAAAACGGAAAGGTCAAAAGTACTCGGATACCCAGACGTGCGTGTATGAAGCGATTGATGAATCTCGAAGAACCGAAAGAAGTATGCATGGATCGCGAAGCCTGGCGATCTGTCCTCTCTGACTACCCCGTCAGGGATACAGCGTGAAGATAGTTAGTTTTAACCAGTGCTCTGTAGCACAAAAAAAAATTAATAGAATTTGCATTAATGTATAGCTCTAACTCTAAATCTTTACCATTTATTAAACCTCTAACATTATGGTGCACCAGGTTTATAAAAACAATATTTTTACTAAGATTATTCTCAGGGGCCAAAGTCAACTGGCCAGATTTATTATCTGTTGTCCTATAAACTAGTTTTTTGGAATTTCATTTTCCAAATGTGAAGTATCAAAACTATCCAGCTCAATAAAAGCAGTTGTACTAGCCAATAATTTGGCTTGAAAAATTAAAAAATTAGATAGCAACAGAGCTACCTTTCGTTGTAAAAATTTTGATAGAAAATATCTATCTAATGTCAACAAACTATTATTATTGAAAATTATGTTCCAATCGAACAATTCAATTTTTTTGGAATATGATACCATGGTATGTAGTTTCATATTTAATTTGTATCTTAAGTGATTTTCCTTGTGGCTCATAGCAGTGCTGTATGGCAAGGTGGACAAAATTACTTGTTTTACTTGCAGACTTGATAACTTATCAAAAACTTTTAAAAGTTTGTCACTATTAATATTGCCTCTTCTGCCAACCAGCACCACTATAGTAGACTGCATGCAGTGTGTACCAGTCAATATAAAATCTATAATTTGAGAGTATGAAGCTCCTGGATATGTATGATTTATTACAGAATGACTTAACTGTGATAAATAATGTCCAAAATTTTTACCTATTTCATCGCAATAGACTATGGTCTTTGCATCACTTTTTATTTGCAACTTTTCTATTATACTCTTAGATGCCTCGCAATTACTACTTGAACTTAATATACTATTATCCACACTGCACACAGTTTTAATTGGTGAAAATTCATCATTGCATCTAATTCTTTCACAACTTAAGGGTGAGGAGGGAACATGGCCTGCGGATGTCAATTGGTCATTTTGACAATGACATGAATTTACTAATTTACCTATGGCTAACACCTGTTCCCTACTCTGTTTCTCTGCTGTTTCATATTTATATGAAATTGATTTCAAAGAGTCTTGAAGTCGGTCAATCTGACATTGAAGGGCCTGTGTATCAGTTTTGTACTGTTGTGCAACAGTATCAAGTTCTAACATATACATATTTACCTGGTCAATCAGTTGCAATCTCTGTCTATTAAGTGACATGCTATTTATAAAAAACTTGTATTTATGTATCATTTTTTTAGATTTAGTAATAAACTTTTTAATTTTTAAATATTTCTTTAACTTATTCTTACTACACTTAATAATTTTTAATGATTTAGAACAGCCCCCGGTTTCATCATCAGAAGTGAGGTCTATGACAATGGAAGGGTGAGCTGTAGCAGTATCTAAGCTTGTAGCCATCAGTTCATCGAACAAACTCTGATTAGATTGAACCACTGTGCTCTGTTTCTTGTCTTCTAGTTGCGATATTTTGATTTCCGATCGTTGTAGCTCCTCCTTTAGTATTCTAATTTGGTGCAGAGTTTGTTCATAATGTTCCCTACATGAGTCAAAACTGTCAACTATAAGTTGTAACCTATCCCGATCCTGTAAGGTATCAGTATACAGTGAATGCAACTGTGCCAGTTCTTTTTTGAGTTGTCCGTTCTTACTTAAAATACCTAGCAGTTCTAACTCATTTTCGTCCCTTTCCTTGTTCAGTTTATCGCACTTCTCCCTAAAAATCTGTAATTCTTTCAACGTTAATTGAAGCCTTGTCTCTTGTTGATGAGCTAAGGCCTTACGCGTCATTATCATGTTATTAGTATTCGACATTTTGTTATAATTACGTGCTACAGAATCAGTAATTATTAGCAAAGTAGACTTAGAGCAAGACGATCTGCTGGCAAATAAAATATTATAGTCATAAAATATTAAATTGTAAATAGGCCATCAAAAAAAGCCTTCCTAAGTTTCTTGCCGGTTCTTCTCAGGTGGGCCGCTTTCCGAACCGGTGGTCACTTTAAATATACTAAATTTTTCTTTAGTTTTAGTGTATGACATTTTGTAAGCGCCGTTGAAATGGTCTATGCAAAAAAAAAGACTTTTTTTTTATAACCACCCCGACTTCGCCCGTGACATACTTCGAACTTTCCGTCGCATCAATTTAATCCCGTCGCTTTTAAATTCTACAATAATACATTAAATATTGCCCGATTCGTCGACATTTATGACTACTGCTCCGCTCTCTAGGGAAGTAGCGTGATGATATAGCCTTCCTCGATAAATGGGCTATCTAACACAAAAATATTTTTTTTTAATTCCGACCAGTAGTTCCTGAGATTAGCGCGTTCAACCAAACAATCTAACTCTACAGCTTTAAAATATTAGTATCTATATATATAAAAGGCAAAATCACTGACTGACTCATTGATCACGAAATCTTTGAAACTGCCAAAGCTATGAATCTCAAACTTCGTATGGAGATTCTTTTTAATACGTAGGTTTCCGCTAAGAAGGGATTTTGCAATATTCTACCCCTAGGGAAGTAAATAAGCGATGAACGGTTGTATGGAAGTTCGTCATTTTCAAAGTTAGATACATGAATTTATGTACAAAAAAAAAAAAAAATTACCTATAACAGGGTAAACAAGGGTTGAAAGTTTATATGAAAAATTCTTCATTTTCAAACATAGCAACACCGAATTTCTTATACCTGCTTCTGTATAAAAATAAAAAATTACAATTTCGATAAATTCTACCCTTGAGGGGGTAAAACAGAAGTTGTAATAACTGACTCATTGATCAAGAAAGCTATAAAACTAACAAACCTACGAAGTCCAAACTTCGCATGGGGGTACCTTTTAACACGTATGTTTCTTCTAAGAATGGGGTTTTTGAAATTCTATCTTTAAGGATAAACGGTAATAAGCGATAAACGGTTGTATGGAAATTGATAAATTTTTAAAGCAATTATTTTGCTAAATTTCTCATAAATTTTTAATAAAGTGGAAAAAGACAATTTGATTCGAGACAGGGATTGAACCTGTGACCTTTGCCTAACCAGGGCAATGTTCTAGCCACCTGAACTACCCGAACTGTATCGAATCAAGTTGAAATTCTTCACCATATTGTAAATCGTCATTAAACATTGATGCAATAGATTCCACTCAGTATATTGATAAATTTTTAAAGCAATTATTTTGCTAAATTTCTCATAAATTTTTAATGAAGTTGAAAAAGACAATTCGATTCGAGACAGGGATTGAACCTGTGACCTTTGCCTAACCAGGGCAATGTTCTAGCCACCTGAACTACCCGAACCGTATCTTATTGTATGGAAGTTCGTCATTTTCAAAGTTAGAAACATAAATTAACGTACACCTGTTTCTTGTTACAAATAAATGGACACGTGTATCGCGGTTCTGCAAAATTTTACCAATAAGGAAGTAAAACAGGGGTTGTATTAACTGACTCATTAACGACGATATCCATGGAGCTAACGGAGCTATGAAGTTCAAACATCGCATTGGGATTCCTTGTAATACGTAGGTATAAGGAGGTTTGCGAATTTTTTACTCTAAGGACGTAAATAAGGGATAAACGGTTGTGTGGAAGATTGTCATTTTCAAAGTTAGTAACATGTACTTACGTACCTACACCTGTTTTCGAGGAATCTCCTAAGGCCTGTATTACCAGCGAGTTCGGTGTTCCTACGGGAACCGACACTATGTCAGTAAACCACGCACAGCCTAAACATTAAACATGGTAACCTGAAATTTGGTGAATGTATACTTTGTCTTTGGATAAGCAATAAAAACGGGATTCCCGATATTTTCATGGAAACGTGAACTATGCGAATGAAGTCACACACAGTCTAAACTATCAAACATAGGATATAACTGAAATTTGATAAAAGTATTTATTAGGAATCTACCTTGAATCAGCACTACGAAAGAAATTCCCGCTATTCCCACGGACGGGAACGGGAACTACGTGGGTAAAACCATACACAACCTAAAATTTGATGAATGTATTCTTTACGTACCTACTTTAGATGAGCACCAAGAAAGAATTCCCGGTATTCCCAAGGGAATGTAATATTACTACTATTAAAAATGTGGAAGTTTGTATAGATTTCTATATTAAAATATAAAATAATAAATAAATATCGTTGGGACAACTCACACAACGCCATCTGCTTCCAAACTAAGCAAAGCTTGTACTATGGTAACCAGGTAACTGATAAACATACTTATATATTTCTAAATACATACATATTATAGATAAATAACACCCAGACACAGAATAAATCATCGTGCTCATCACACAAAGTTTTATCCTGGGTGGGAATCGAACCCACGACCTCTTACGTACCAGTTGGATGCAGTCCCACCGCGCCACAGAGGCAGTCGAAATTATTATTATTTGGACGTTTGTTATTAATTCACATTTCGATGAAAATCGGCATATAGGTAGAACATTTCCGAAAATTGACGCCCGCAGCTCCGCTCACGTGAAGTTTTAAGTACACAAAAAGGTCTTTTCGTGTAGTTACAACTTCACGTTTCGGGAAAAAGATGTTTTCCCGGGATATAAAGTAGGTGCCCTATGTATTAATTCAAGAAATGTCTCGCACAGGATATTCAGTTCAAGCAGTTTCGCCCACGTGTATATAATTCAGTTGTAAGTAGCTCATTAAAAGTATTCCGATTTCATTCAGCGAATACTTCTGAAGTTGTTTCATAAGAACAGCCTAAGCGCCACCCTCTTTAACTAATGTCTCTTTTTTTTTGTCTGTTTCTCTTATGTGGCACTAACGAAGTTGCGCGGGTCAGCTAGTAGATTTCATAAAAGCCGAAACAGTTCTACTACTAGCTATTAAAGTTGTCCACGATTAAGACGGGCTGTGGTACAATACACACACGCTTATTTCTTAATACAAGGTTTTATGGTTTTATCTTAGACAATGACAAAATTCCCCTTAATCCCGCGGTATCTTATCTTGTTATGGCCTTGCCCAAGCATTTCAACCCTGCTAGGTTTTCTCCTTTTGTGGTGTACGCCCTACCCATCCCCCCTGCGTTAATGCAGCACCTTCATAAAGTTCAGTGTTTTATTTGGAGGGATGTGCCTGTAGTCTGTCGGATAGGCCTTTTCCAGAAGACTCATTCTTCTTGCACCAAGTGGCACGCATTCGCACAGCAGATTGTGCATGGTTTTGCCAACATCTCACAGGTCCTACACATCGGATCTTCCGTGAGTCCCATCTTGTGGAGCAGCTGCCTCACTGCTCTTACGTTGTAAATGGTAGCCTATTTCCTTTTCCAAGTTCTAGTCTTTCTCTGTAACAAATTTCAGCAGAATCAGTTTAGAAGTTTTATAGTAGAACATACAGAGTTCCTATTACATTTATACTGAGATTCTTAAGAAAGTTTACAACGTAATTGTTTTTTTAACTGTCAGTTTTATTCCATATATTTTGATTCACTTTGATTTGTAACTTTCAAATAATTTTGTTTTAAAAAAGGAAAATAATGTAACCATTTTTTTTGTGTATTCCAAGGTCACCTGAATGAAATTTAAAACAAAATGTCATCAAGCAGAGAGGATGGTCCTGTGTACTATAGAGAGATACAAAAGAATGCATACCTAAAACGGATACCAAATGAAGTCACGGGCAGCAAACTCAGACCTCTAGGGAGTAAGGTATACTTCATAACCTGTTTTCTAATTTTGCGAGTATGACTTTATTATAAATTGAGACCACAGACATATAAGGCAGTAAGCAAACACAACTATTACACACACATAAACAGGTAGCTTAGCTTATTTATTTCTGGTGATTTATTGATAATGAAACTTCATCACTCTATGCACAACACCTTTCTGTATATTTTTGTCTATTTTAGTAACATTTTACAATACTAACACGTGATTCAATAAGTCCCGAGACTAAGTACTAAAACAAGGTTTTTTTTTATAAAATTATTTTATATTCATCAACGTAGTCTCCACCAAGAGCGATACAGTCACTCCAACTCTTTTCTAACTTTTCTATCCCATGCGTGTAGAACGATTTGTCTTTGGTTTCAAAATAAGCCTCCGTTGCTGTGATAACTTCACTGTTTGAGTCAAATTTCTTACCCTGGAGCATTTTTTTGAGATCTGCAAACAGCCAGTAATCGCTGGGGCCGAGTCTGGCGAATAAGGAGGATGAGGAGGCAATTCAAAGCCCAATTCATTAATTTTGGCCATCGTTCTCACAGACTTGTGACAAGGCGCGTTGTCCTGGTGAAACACCACTTTCTTTTTGTTCATTTGAGGCCGTTTATCCGCAATTTCGTACCTCAATCGCTCCAATAAGCACATGTAATAGTCACTATTTATATTTTGGCCCTTTTCAAGGTAGTCGATGAAAAGTATTCCATGCGCATCCCAAAATATAGACGCCATAACCTTACCGGCCGATTTCTGAGTCTTTGGCCGCTTCGGGCGGCTTTCACCAGCCGCTCTCCACTCCGCTGACTGCCGATTGGATTCCGGAGTAAAATGATGTATCCATGTTTCATCCATTGTCACATACCGACGTAAAAAATCCTTTTTATTACAATTCATCAGCGCCAAACATAGCTCTGAATCATTGATACGTTGTTCCTTTTGATCAGTAAGTGCCCCAACCCACCAAGATCTCCGGGGCCCAAGCAACCTCACCTGCTGACTATCAAGTCAACGACGCAGGCGGAGTTGGAAGAGTTTAAGTTAGGAGCCAGCTCCTAGCGGATCGAGACGTGATGATAGTAAGTGTGAGTGTGAGGCTGAGGATGAGGGCGACTGTAAGCAAACGTGGCACCCACTTGGAAAAAGCTTTTTCATGGCCAATTTTTTATGTAAATAGTGAATACACTACCAGCTGAAATCTTCACTATCTCGGCAATCTCGCGCACTTTTATCTTCCGATCTTCCATTACGATTTTGAGGACTTGGTTAATATTTTGTTGAGTCAGTGCTTCATTTGGACGACTTGAGCGTTCCTCATCATTTGAGTCCATGCGACCGCGTTTGAAGTCGGCATACCACCGACAAATGGTTGCTTTAGAGGGAGCTGATCCCGCATAACATTTTATAAACCATTGCTGTGCTTCCACGGTATTTTTTCCCATTAATAAACAATGTTTTATCAACACGCGAAACTCGTTTTTTTCCATTGTATCGAAACTACAAGCGTAGCGTCACTTAAATGTCTGCAAAATCAATATTTTAATGTTCCTTTTATTTTTTAATTTGACACATATCTTTTATTGAACGCCAGTACTTTTTAAAAATCAAAAGAGTTTTTAATATATACGCCATTTCCAAGTTAGTCTCGGGACTTATTGAACGATCTAGTATTTTCCTTACGACACATAAATCTTTGATTTAAAAGATGACAGCAGTGGTTATCATTACAAGAGCTTAATTGTAGTAGAAAAATTGGCTACGCGCTGTTCGCTGCCAAGTTGTGTGAGTTAGATGTAGCTACACAGGAATAACAAATATAGCTTTGTATAAAGCTACCTTTGTGTACAAATGGCAAGAGTGAAAATGATGAAGTATTGCTCCATAAACAAAGGAATATGTTTGGTCTGCTTACTATTGTATGTCTGTGTTTGAGACTTTTTTCACCCTCACACAGGTAGACGGGCAATATATAATTCGTTATAACTACGATTCTCTTCATCCCTACTTCAAACTTAACAAAAAAAATTCATTAGTTTAAACGGGATTAAATTTTTGGAATGAGTTTCATCGATTTTTGAGTTGTATTTTCGTGTAGCTTTCACAAATCCCTGCGGTTTTTCAAGGAACCTTAAACGCTGCACCACATCTCTCAAATACTAATGACAATTTTTTTTTATCTATCACGCCGTGTCCCCGAAGGGGTGGCAGAGGCATACATATTGTATGCCCACTTTTCACCATGTGTATTCCTGTCCCACGTAATAGGTGGTGAGCCCATTGCCGTGTTGAAATAGACAGACGCAGGTTGTGGCTACCTGCTGTTGATGTTTGAGTGAAAACTTCTTTTAGCGCAGTACGCATGTTTTTAGATGAGTTAAAATTTCTGGACTCGCGACACCGTCACCGAGACGCAGCTAGTGTGTGGATATGAAAAGATTTGAAGTATTAGATTGATAATTTCGAACTCAGTTATCAACCTTCGATAGCTCAGTTAGTAGAGCGGTGAACCGTTGATGGTTATAAACTGGAATCCATAGGTCCCTGGTTCAAATCCGGCTCGAAGGAACTCTTTTTGTGTATTTAAACACAGTCAAATTATAAATAACTATAGTGCTTTTTAACTCGATTAGTACTTTTATTCTTTAAGTAATTGGGTTTCACTCTAGTACCCATATAAAAAATGTCTAGCGCGCCAAAATAAGTTTTCACTTTTGTCGGCACTCCCGGAGTGCAACCCGCATTTTTTTTCATTACAGAAAGTACCTCTAAAAGCGATGTGGACCCAATTCTGCGTCCACAACGGGCGGACTCCATACTTAGAGCAGTATCCGGATTCAGATTCACCAGCCACTCAGACTCACAAGCCTATATGGAGGGCATGTTTACTCAGCGCAAGACATGTGACGGCGAGTGTCAAGCCACACAGTGGTGATCAGTATGATTTTCTGGTGGATACTGAAAATGGAGGGGTTAGGATGCTGGCACCTGATTGGTGAGTGGTTTTTTAATATGTTTCACACTTGGGCGCCGCCCTCCTGGTGGAATCTCTTCCACTTGGTCCCACCCTCTTATTTCCGTTACCAAACAACACAGGTAGGGCAGAGATGTCATCCTCACATTGTCGGTGACTCCCCGGCTTCGCCCGTGACATTCTTCGAACTACCGTCGCACCTATTTAATCCCGTCGCTTATAAATTCTACAATGATGCATAAAAATTTTGCGAATCATTTTTATATTATAGTAGATAGATCCCTCCATTCCGCTCTTTTAGTTTTGATTTTTTTTCCGTAGAAGCGCTCGTGGCTCCGCGGTCTCAGTGTTCTGTAAACGATCACTGAGTTACGCAACTTTCACTATGGCTGGTACTCGGATGGGTGACCACTTTGTGGCATTTACATTTGCGAGCGTTTCCGTGCTTCGGAAGGCACGTTAAGCCGTTGGTCCCGGTTGCCAATAAACTGGCAGTCGTTAAGCCTGGTTGAAGGCCTTATGGGTGGCTTAAACATTTCAACAGCAGGTAGCCACAACCTGCGTCTGTCTATTTCAACACGGCAAGTGGCTCACCACCTATTACGTGGGACAGGAATCCACACGGTGAAAGTGGGCATATAATATGCCTCTGCCACCCCTTCGGGGATAAGGCGTGATGGATATTTATTTTATTTATTTTTTCCGTCATTTTCTCTGATGCACCGCTTCAATATATGGTGTTAGCGAAGCTTTATACTTAGCGATTGCATCAACCTTAGTATATATAGAGTTTTATTTATTTGTCTTCAGGGAATCGATGCAAGACTGGGTGACAACACTTCGCAACACTCTCCACGAACTCAAGATCCTGTCCAAGGGAGAGAATGTGTACTGTATCGCTCCAGCCCCCCTTCCGGTACCACCAGTACCCAGAGCCGCTGCAAGGGACCCCACGTCGCCTCTTCCACCCACACCGGCTGTGCCACCTGATAGGTATACTTGATAACTTTTATTGAAGTGAAAATTCTTTATCTTGAGAGAAATTTAATACCTGTAAAAAAAATCGTCACGTTTTTCGGTTACTCGCCATATTGTTTTGTAGTGAAAATTCCTTATCATAAGTGTAACTTCTTTATTTATACTTGATAACTTTTATTGAAGTGAAAATTCTTTATCTTGAGAGAAATTTTATACCTGTAAAAAATCGTCACGTTTTTCGGTTACGCGCCATGTTGTTTTGTAGTGAAACTTCCCTATCACAAGTGTAACTTCTTTATTGATGTATGAGTGAAATTTTATAACGGTAAAAAAGAATGTCGTAAAGAAGTTTCACTTCTTACCTGTGTAGTCAGGTACACACTCATATTTTTTTATCAGTCATCTCACCGAAGTATTGGAAAAGGCATATTATACGCCCACATTACGTGGTGTTTATTTTTACAGGTTGGCAAATTACATAACTGTATAGTATGTTGGAAATGGACAAGCGCAGGTTGTGGCAACCTGCTGTTGAATTTTTTTCAACTTGACTTAACGACTGCCATGTTATTGGCAACCGGGACAAACAGCTAAACGTGCCTTCCGAAGCACGGTATGCCATAAGTGGTCACCCATCCAAGGACCACCGATAGCGAATGTTGGTTAACACAGTGATCGTTTACAGAACACTTAGTCATCGGGGCCACGAGCGCTTCTTTTTGGGTTTTTAGCTCAAAAAGAATAAAGGCCTCTCCGCACACAACAGTGCCGACACGTTCCGGTACTGTTGTGTGTCAGTGATGTTCAGTGCGCACTGAACATCACTGTCACTGGCGACTGCAGATAGCGTAGTACAAAATAAATAAATATCGTTGGGACGCCATCTGATTCCAAACTAAGCAGTGCTTGTACTATGGTAACCAGATAACTGATAAACATACTTATATATTTCTAAATTCATACATATTATAAAAAAGTAACACCCAGACACAGAATAAACCATAGTACTCATCACACAAAAATTTATCTTGGGTGGGAATCGAACCCTAGACCTCTTGCGTAGCAGTCGGATACACTCCCACCGCGCCACAGAGGCAGTCTAAATATATAAAATGTATGCAACAATATAATTTTTCTCTGACACTGATGTATACGTTACTGATCGGCTCGTGTCGGCACTGTTGTGTGAGAGTCGGCCTAATAACGGTCCTTAATGGATCGCTTTGTTGTCCGTCCAAACCATGTTAAACCATTGGTTTTGTTTTGCAAGTAACAAGGCAGTCGTTAAGCCAAGAGGGACGTATAGTTTGCCACTGTCTACCCCTTCGGGGATAAAGGCGTTACAATAAATACGTATGTAATAAAAAGTGTGTGTGTGTGTGTGTGTGTGTACTTATGTATACGCGTTAGAAGTCTTCTTTAGTCTAATAAGATTTCATCACATATACCACAACTTTTTGTTTGTAAGAGGAATGATAAATTAGTAAGAAAAAAAACATCAAAAAAATGAAAACTACTTTGAATGTAGTCATAAGTTGTCATGGAAACACTTATCAGCTAACTTCAGGGTGTTTATAAGTTGTCATGGAAACTCTTGTCAGCTAACTTCAGGGTGTTTATAAGTTGTCATGAAAACACTTATCAGCTAACTTCAGGGTGTGTATAAGTTGTCATGGAAACACTTATCAGCTAACTTCAGGGTGTTTATAAGTTGTCATGGAAACACTGATCAGCTAACTTCAGAGTGTTTATAAGTTGCCATGGAAACACTTATCAGCTAACTTCAGAGTGTTAATAAGTTGTCATGGAAACACTGATCAGCTAACTTCAGGGTGTTTATAAGTTGTCATGGAACACTTCAGCTAAATTAATGGTGTCGGTTCTTCGTGACGGTCTGCGCGCGCATTGTAAAAATTTACTTTCATCATTTTTCCCTAACGCGCCAAAAGAATTATAACTACAACAAATAAAAGAGTAAATATGCATTTCTTTTCACTAAATATATAAGCAGATTGCTCAAAAACGGAAAGGTCAAAAGTACTCGGATACCCAGACGTGCGTGTATGAAGCGATTGATGAATCTCGAAGAAGCGAAAGAAGTATGCATGGTTCGCGAAGGCTGGCGATCTGTCCTCTCTGACTACCCCGTCAGGGATACAGCGTGAAGATAGTTAAGTTAAGTTTTTTTTTAAATATTTTACATATATAATATTTATTTACAGAGTCCCTGGCATCGAACTTGCACCCACAAGAACTGTAGTACCCGAAGCGACCAGACAACCAGAAAACACCACCCCAACAAATAACCCCGAAACGAACCCGACGGAACCACAACCAACCACAGAACCCCCACAAGAAAGTATCGACATATCAAATTGGGACCCACCTCACACTTTTACTTCTTTACCGAGTACGAGTCGAGGAAGACTTGACTCGGTTCACGAGTCTACGAAGAACGTTGACTCGGTACACGAGTCTACGAAAAACGTTGACTCTAGACGCGGTGTGGCAAAGATATGTGGTCAGAATATATGTCTAGATGATTCTTTGTTTAAAAGAACTAATACGGACAGCGATGAGGAATTCTTTGCAGCTATCGACCGGTTGAGTGATGATGATGATGATGATGATAGAGTTAGAAATGATTATAAGCAGAGAGTAGTTGTTAGTGATGTGGAAAAAGTGACAAATGGAGAATCTAGGTGAGTTAACTATTTATTTATCTATCACGTTTATCCCCGAAGGGGTGGCAGAGGCATATTATACGCCCACTTTTTACCATTTGTATTCCTGTCCCATGTAATAGGTGGTGAGCCCATTGCCGTGTTGAAATAGACAGCCGCAGGTTATATATATACATAAGGCGTTCAACTTGACTTAATGACTGCCATGTTACTGACAACCGGGACCAACGGCTTAACGTACCTTCCGAAGCACGGAAACGCTCGCAAAATGGAAATGCCACAAAGTGGTCACCCATCCATGACCAGCCATAGTGAAAGTTCCTTAACTCAGTGATCGTTTACAGAACACTGAGTCCGCGGGACCACTAAGACTTAACTTCGTCTGTGTGTCACCAGACTGTATTAGTAGTAGTATAAACCGTGATAGCTAGACAATGCCATCTAGCCCAAAGGAAGCTAGTATAAACTTGTGATATGGGATCTAGACAACTGATTAACATACTAATATATACTTCTATACTAATATTTAAAACTGAAGAGTTTGTTTGTTTGTTTGGTTAAACGCGCTAATCTCAGAAACTACTGGTCGGATATGAAAAATTCTTTTTGTGTTGGATAGCCCATTTATCGAGGAAAGCTATAGGCTTTATATTATTACGCTACTACACCCCCTGGTGTAGTAGCGTAGTACAGAGTGCGTAAAGCAGAGCAGTAGTCATAAATGTCGATAAATTGGGCAATTTTTTAATACATTTTGGTAAAGTTTATAAGCGACAGGAGTTCGAAGTATGTCACGGGCGAACCCGGAGGAATCACCTAGTACATACATATAATTCTAACTAAAGAAACATCCAATCTCCGAAACAACCCTTTGTAGGTCATACAAATATTTATTCCCCGGGAATCGAACCCGGGACCCCAGCGCAACAGTCGCATACACTATAACTTAAGCCACTGAGGCTGTCAATATTTGCTGACGCATGTAATGTAACCTGCGTCTGTCTTATTTCAACACGGCAATAGGCTCACAGTGCCGCTCCTCCCAGGCCGTTTGTCCCATTATCTGAGAGCCTACCGCCTAGACATGAGCTACCATGGGTAACCTGGAAGTCTTTAGATAGACTCCGAACACAGATCGGCCGAAGTAAGGAGAACCTCTTTAGGTGCGGTGTCTCGGATGGATTGAATTTGAAGTGGATAATGTGAGGCTGTCCCCCAGACAATGAAACACCTGATGACTTGTTCTGCATGCCCTTCCAACTGCTTGCAGGAGGACCTAATGAATGCTATTGAAAATGCTGTTCTTGTAGCTAAGTTTTGGACCGAAACAATTTAGGTTTGTTAGCGACACGAAAAGATGATGGGACAAAATGCTTACGGTCTCTACCATCCCTTCTGGGATAAAGGCGTAATGATATAATGTTTCATTCTCGCCTGTCACCAGATATTGTTGCGAGAGTGTTGGGCAGGCGTTAACCATTAAAACAGTTTAAACAATTTTTGCTTGTAATCAGTTTCATAAAAGATCGGCGATACTGTATAATAAAATAAATAAACACGTTTACATATACACAAAACAATATTATGATTGCAAGAAGTCTGTAACGGATTGGATAACGTCACTCACTTATGAAGATACAGAAAGACTTTTGGAACACTTAAAATAAGTACTTAATACTATAAAATTGTAATTAACTAATATTTACATCGTTACACTCCTTAGCACTCATAATTAAAACCACTCATAGTATACGCTAGCATAGGTTAGATCATAACAACAAAGCAACACGTATACATACATGCCCACACGCACACATACATGTCTACACACACACACACACACACACACATACATGCCCACACGCACACATACATACCTACGCGCATCCATACATTTCCAAACGCCAACATACATGCCCACATTCAGACTCAAACACACGGCATTGTAAATATTCATTCCGTATTACAGGAATCATTTTTATTGTTTACAATACAAAACGTAGCAACGTGTTTTAGTAACTATTTACTGCATAGTATGTTATGGAGGAGCGGTCTCTTCTACTACAGGCATTTTTTTGCTTACAAGGAGAGTCCAATCACATTATTGTAACTGAAAATTTTTGAAGAAAATAAACGATTTTGTATTTTTTGTATTTTGTAGTTTAATAATATTCTTCATTATTATTTCCAGTAACCACCAAGCCACAAATATCACAGTAATACAAGTGTCAAACAAAGAACCTCCACACACAGCCATACCGGTTATGGGCCCAGAAACTGACATTTTCGACTTTGACTTCAAACAAAAAGTCACTGTCAACGAACCCGAAAAACCCAACTTCATTAACATAGTCAATACGGAGGCGAACGATTACGGAACGACTTTTAGTACGACTAAGAACGACTCGGAATATGGACACTTGAGTCTAACAACAACAGTGAATCTTACCGGAACGAATGGTACGACTTTTATAAGTCAGCCGACTTCGAACGTAACGAATCATACGACTTCAAGCTCGGAAGAAGTGTATGAGCGATTGTGTATGGCATCGACTTCGACTTTGACGAATTCTAAACCTTCACCGTTACCAGTAAAAAAGTTGAAAAATGTCGATAAAAGTCGGAAATCATCTTTGCCGAATTTAGAAGTCGGAGAATCTACTTACGAGTATTTGTTTTTAAGTAATAATAATTCTGTTAATATTGTGTCCGAAGTGAATTGTAATGGTGAGGCTAGGCCGAGTCATATAGAATCAAATAGTGATCCAATAAATAGGGTAAGGGCTGTAGAACGATCTAGAAGTCAGAACGAGTACGATTCTTCTTCTAGAACGAGAGAGAATGTACATAGAAGAGCGCAGAATAGTAGTCCGAAGGGGGAGAATAAAAATGGTGAGTTTTACATTTATTGACTAATTGAACGAAGGGAGTCTTAATTTTTAGGTAGTCAAATTATGGTTAGCTGCGTGTATAAGTATGTGTTTGTTTGTTTGTGTGTAACACACAACACACACGTGTGTTACCTAAAAGTTTAAGGGTTGCCTCGGTTTCCCTAGGATTCTAACATCACATCCTGAATTGGAGAATGAAGAATCAATAGAGAACCTTACAATGGAGAATCTTAGGAGAATTAAAAAAAAAAGTTATTTTGAGAATCTGTTCACAATTGGTGGAGAAATTGGTAAAATATTCCATAAAAATTCTTCAATTGTTTTTTTTTTTTTTTTCAAGAAATCAATGATCAATCTCAGACTCAGAAGCCGATATGGAAAAGGGGATTGACAGAACTGTCTTTATTGACAAGACTGAAGTCTATAAAACAGGCTAAAAAACAGGATAGTCCGACCAGACAAGAGACTAATCATGACAGGTAAATTTTAAACAGGATTATTTTCTACACTCGTTGCACCGCCAACTCAGTGTTCTGTAAATGTTCCATTCATCTAGTTCCATCCAAAGGTTGCTTGGAAGAAATTGCTTAAACTATAAGGACGTCCATTGTACTGCTTTAACACTTTACTCTTACACATTACTCTGTGTTTATTTATCTTTTCTTAAAACTTAACTATCTTCACGCTGTATCCCTGACGGGGTAGTCAGAGAGGACAGATCGCCGGGCTTCGCGATCCATGCATACTTCTTTCGCTTCCTGTAGATTCATTAATCGCTTCATACATGCACGTCTGGGTAAATATTTGACTCTTCCAGTTTTGAGCAATCTGCTCACTTGGTCTTCATATGTAAGTCTCGGCCTACCCTGACCCCTTCTGCCCTCTACTTTCGCACAATATTATTCTTCGTCAATCGTTCCTCACTCATTCGTTGAACGTGTCCAAACCAACGGAGCACTCCCTTTTTCAGTATTTATCTTTTCTAGGCTTTAATAAGCTAATATAAGCTTGTGGGGGATCAAACTCTTTCTCAGACTCTACCTATTGCTTTGTGAATCTGGCAGTAAATGTAAATGTAGAAGCAATAATCTTGACGTTCATAAGTGTTACTTTGTGATCTACATCAATAAATATATTTTCATTTGATTTCATCTAGCAAGCTTCTAAACCATATTGTTTTATGTATTTATGTAAAGTGCCTAATAAATATGTTTTTATTTTTTCCACGACAACCTTTAGATTGATATCAATCTTTTTTTTTAAATCCTTACTACGCACGGTAAAGGGATTGCCAACAACAAAATTTATTGATTTTTCTTCAAAAGTGATTATTTTCAAGTACATTGATTCTTCTTCATTCAAAAGAAATAAATTATTCTTGTAGAAAGCAACGTATTCATGTATAGGTTTGTTCGAAGTTCCCATTAAAGTGGTAGAAGCGTCAATTCAATTTCAGTGAAATTTGCGCGGCATGATGTAAAATAGCATTTCACTGCAATATATCACTGTCTTTCACTATAGCACGTTTACACAACTTTTATGTTTAAGAATCTACCAATTTTACACATAAAACAAGGTTAATGCACTAGTTTAGAGCAAACGTCTACTATACGGGAACTGCCCGCGCAAAATTGGATTCCAATCTTATACGATGAACACAAAGACCATATTCTTTTAACACGAATACAAAACCACATATATATATTTCAGAACCCCATCGGTCACATCCCCAGTAAAAGTGGTCCACAGATCGAGAACGGAGAACAGAGTGGATAGTAGCAGAAGAAGAAGTAGCTCCTTAAGTAATGGTAAGGGTTTATCGTTGGAACGCAGTTCCTAAACGCGGCTTACTGTAGAAATCGTCACATAACGAAATGCCGTGTACAGCCGCGCCCGGCTGTACACACACTTGCTGGTGAAGGGGTGCAAGTTCTCTCTCTCTTTGTCCCTGTTCCTCTCTCTCTCTCTTTGTCCCTCTCTCTCTCTCTCTCTCTCTCTCTCTCTCTCTGTCACCACCTCTCTCCTCTCTCTGTCACTCCCCCTCTCCTCTCTCTGTCACTACCTCTCTCCTCTCTCTGTCACACCCCCTCTCCTCTCTCTCTGTCTCTCCCTCACATCTTTCTCCCTCTCCCTATCTGTTTTTCTCCCCCTATCTCTCACTGTCTTTCTGTCTCCCTCTCCTCCTTCTCTCTCTCTCTCTGTCTGTGTGTGTTTGTGTGTGTGTTGTGTTTTATCCCTGTTTCTTTTCATCATATATCGCTGTATCCCTCTGGGCTAGCACTTTTGACTTATCCGTTTTTGAGCAATCTGCTCACGTGGTCTTCATATGTAAGTCTTGGTCTACCCCGACTCCTTCTAACCTCTACCTTCGTACAATATATATTCTTCGTCATTCATTCCTCAGTCATTCGTTGAATGTGTCCAAACCAACGGATACCCTGATAAATAAGTTAGAAAAAAAATTGTGACACATTTCACACAGCGCCAGCTAGCCCAAAATAAGCTATAAACTTGTGCTATGGGATCTAGACAACTGATAAACATACCTATATAATTCTAAATACATACGTCTTATACTTAGGAAACACCCAAACTCCGAAACCAACATTTGCAGATCACATCATATTTCTTTCGACCCAGGAATCGAACCCCGGGACCTCAGACTTACGATACCGAGGTAGCCTTATCAAGAAGATTTTTTTTATGCCACTGAGGTGGCAGACAAGCACACGGCCCACCTGATGGAAAGTGGTCACCGTAGCCTATGGACGTTTGCAACACCAGAGGTGCAGCACTCGCGCTGCCGACCCTTTATAAACCGTCTTAGACCCCATTTTAAGAACCCCATACTGTGTAGACTTTCGGGAAAACCCAGGCAAATATTTCAAAATCAAAAATATTTTTATTCATGTAGACCATTTAAGGCGCTTATGAATGACAATAATTAAAATCAGAGTGATTCTAGTTGCCTCCTCCTCCTACTCCTTCATGTATAAGAATCTGGCAAGAAACTCCATGAATGCTCTTTTAAAATATATGTATGGCTTACAATAATTAATTTACATTGCTCTTTGGAGTTATGTGAGAACAGTCAACTACACTTAGTTTGCCTTAAATTTAAATAACGTAATTTTAATACTTAATACAAAGGCTATTAGCTGACTAATCTATATAAAAAGGCAAGGAGTTCATTCCACAATGTCGTGGTTTGTTTACAGGCCAATCGCCTGTTATCGCCAATATACCAAATCTAATAACACTCCGAGCGCGGCAAGCGGCCGCTTTGAGAGCCGAACAACGCCGCGGCGCAGCACTAGTCGCTTCGATATCCGTTAGAGATGCACCCGTTTTCGCTGACTATGATAACCAAGTTTGGTAAGTATGTATATAGTAATGTTTAATGAAGAATTTGTGTGTGTGAATATTTGTTTGATTGAATGCGGTTAGGAACCCATTGGTTCTTTCTGAATTTTTCAATTCGATCCAGTGATAGAATTAAATATTCTTTTTTGTGTTAGAAAGACCATTTATCGAGTAAGGAAGGCTATAGGCTATATATCATCACGCTACTAACTTTAAGAGCGAAGCAGTTATCATAAATGTCGACAAATTGTGCAAATTTTCAAACATTATTGTAAGATTATAAACTACTAATTGACGCCCGCGGTTCCGCACACGTGGTGGTTTATTCTGATGTGTAGCTATATTATTTTAAAGTTTAATCAAAATCCATTCAGTAGATTTTGCGTAAAAGAGTAACAAACACCCATACTTACAAATTTTCGCGTTTATAATATTAGTAGGATAATAATAGGTTTTTTTTTTATTGACATAAATAGTTACAACAAGTTGATCCTCAAACAAGTGTGAAACTGTGTTTTGAGAAACAGTGTCTTCGCCGTTCTTGCATCAGTAGTTGTGAGAAAAACAAACAGAAAATTTGCAATATTACGTTTTGTGAGTACGAATGTGTATGTGTATCTGTGTGGTGTTTTGTGTGTGCGTGCGTGTGTGTGTGCGTGCGTGCGTGTGTGTGTGTGTGTGTGTGTGTGTGTGTGTGTGTGTGTGTGTGTGTGTGTGTGTGTGTGTGTGTGTGTGTGTGTGTGTGTGTGTGCGTGTGTCAGGATGGTATTAAATAGGTGCCTCGGAAGTGCGAAGTATGTAACGGACGAAGCTGTGTGGTTCAGCTAGTATGTAATATGTCATCCTTATTATTTGGAGAACTGCTCATAGCCCCGCTAACTCAGTTTTCTGTAAGCGATGACCGCGTTAAGCAACTTTCGATATGGCTGGTCACGGATGAGTGACCATTTATGGTATTACGATTGGCGAGCGTTTCCGTGCTTCAGAAGGCACGATAAGCCGTCGGTCTCGGATGCCAGTAACATGACAGTCGTTAAGCCAAAATGAAGACATTGTGGGCGGCTTGAAAAATTTCAACAGTAGGTAGACCACCACCTATTATGTGTGGGACGTTTTTTTTTTACTCAGCTCCGTCTAGTCCAAAGTAAGCTAATATAAGCTTGTGTTATGGAATCTAGACGACTGATTCACATACTTATATACTTCTAAATATATACATATTATACATAGGAAACACCCAAACTCCGAAACAAACATTTGTGGATCACACAAATATTTGATCTGAATGTATATAAATATATAAAAAAAAAAGCGCTGAAGCGCTCGTGGCCTAGCGGTCTCAGTGTTCTGTTAACGATCACTGAGTTACGCAACTTTCACTATGGCTGGTCCTCGGATGGGTGACCACTTTGTGGCATTTACATTTGCGAGCGTTTCCGTGCTTCGGAAGGCACGTTAAGCCGTTGGTCCCGGTTGCCAGTAAAATGGCAGTCGTTAAGCCTGGTTGAAGGCCTTATGGGCGGCTTGAAAACTTCAACAGCAGGTAGCCACAACTTGCGTCTGTCTATTTCAACACGGCAATGGGCTCACCACCTATTACGTGGGACAGGAATCCACACGGTGAAAAGTGGGCATATAATATGCCTCTGCCACCCCTTCGGGGATAAGGCGTGAATGATATTTATTTATTTATTTATTTATTTATATAAAAAAAATATTATATAAAAATCCGTGTTTATTTATTAAGAATGTCAAATTGTGTTGAAATTTTTATTTCATTAAGAATGTCAATTGTGTTGAAATTTGTACATAACTTAAATAAAATAAATAAATAAATAAATATCCATCACGCCTTATCCCCGAAGGGGTGGCAGAGGCATATTATATGCCCACTTTTCACCGTGTGGATTCCTGTCCCACGTAATAGGTACATACATGTACATAACTTAGTCCTAGTATTAGTCACAATTTTTAAAATATCTTCTATATATATATATAAAAGAAAGTCGTGTTAGTTACACTATTTATAACTCAACAACGGCTGTACCGATTTAGCTGAAAATTGATAGGCATGTAGCTTAGAGCCAGGAGACGGACATAGGCTACTTTTTACCCCGGAAACAAGTTCCTGTGGGAAACGGCTACGGGAAAACTTCTATACGCGGGCGAGTTACGACGGGATTAAATGGTGCCACGGGATTCGAAGAATGTCACAATCTATATTAAATCTATCTATCAATCTATCTAAAATATCTAAATTGATTCAATTTGTTAAAGTAGTATCGCAATGATATACATAAGCTACGCTTCAATTTTAGCTGTATTTGACAGTAATATTGTGACCCTTTTGAGTTCTTCATCATCATTCTACGCATAAGTAACCTAATCTTCGAACAACTCGGTAGCCCCATCTTGCAGTAACACTTAACCTTGTTCCCAGGGTTGCCTGGTGGGGTGGAGCCGCAGTAAGGGCGTCAGGCAGGAGTGGGGACCGCGTGGCAGCCCTAAGAGGAAGGGCTCCAACAAACGCAGCCCATGCAAATGCTTTACTACACGCAAACAGTCATAGCGTAAGTTTGTTTATAACTATGTTTTTACTCAGACGAAAAATAGGGGTACATACATACACATTGTCACGCCTTTATCCCCGAAGGGGTAGGCAGAGGCATTTTAAACGCCCGCATTTCACTGTATGCATTTTTGTCCCACGTAATAGGTGGGGAGCCCAGTGCCGTGTTGAATTAGACAGACGCAGGTTGTGGCGACCTGCTGTTGAAACTTGACTTAACGACTGCCATTTTATTGGCAACCGGGACCAAAAGCTTAACGTGCCTTCCGAAGCACGGAACTCGGGTGGGTCTAAGGGCCGAATAAATTTAATAAAATATAATGTGTCTATTTTAGATGTTAAATTTGGAAGAAATTTTGAACCCGTTGCCTTTTTAGTGAGGTTTGTTACAAAAAGGCTAAAAGTTCTTATGTGCTAGACACTAATTAGCACGACCAATTAAAGTCCTGGTAGTCTCGGACTTAGTTCTCGAAATATTTCAAGCCGCCCATAAGGCCTTCAACCAGGCTTAACGACTGCCATTTTTCTGGCAACCGGGACCACCGGCTTAACGTGCCTTCCGAAGCACGGAAACGCTCGCAATTATAAATTCCAATATATAGCGAAAGTTGCTTAACGCAGTGATCGTTTACAGAACACTGAGTCAGCGGGACCACGGGCGCTGCTACTTTGGTCTATACTTTCGCACGATAAATTTTCTCAATCGTTCCTCACCCATTAGTTGGACGTGTCCAAACCAAAAGAGCACGCCTTTTTCGAGCTTTATGCTGACACTTTCATCAAACCAGCCATATTGCGTATCACTTCGTTACGTATTCGGTCTACCAACGTTACGCCGAATAATTTCCGAAGTGATTTAATCTCCACAGCATTCAATTTACTTTCATGATCTTCGCACACATAATCCAGGTTTCAATATCGAAAAGCAACGTTAGCACTAGTACTGCGTTGTGAATCGCGAGGCGTGTTTTTTTTAATAATCATTAAATGTAACAAATGTTCAATTTCCAGGTAGACATACTATTCCACCGGGTGCCGCTCGGCAAAATCTATGTCATAACTAAAAGGGATCAAGATAGTATAGGTATGTTGTACACATAGACAATAACTTTATTTTTGTCTTAATGTTAGGCGCTGGACACATAGAAAAGTTGCAAGACGAGGACGCGGAACAAACTGGTGCCGTTGCGACTTTTTTAAACATGCATACATACATATTGTCACGACTTTATCCCCGAAGGGGGTAGGCAGAGGCATACTATACGCCCACATTTCACCGTATGCCCTTTTGTCCCACGTAACAGGTGGTGAGCCCATTGCCGTGTTGAAATGGAGAGGCGCAGGATGTGACGACATGCTGTTAATTTTTTCAAGCCGCCCATAAGGCCTACAAACAGACTTAACGACTGCCATTTTACTGGCAACCGGGACCAACGGGTTAACGTGCCTTCCGAAGCATGGAAACGCTCGCAAATGTAAATTACACAAAGTGGTCACCCAACCAAGGACTACCTATAGCGAATGTTGCTTAACGCAGTGATCGTTTACAGAACACTGAGACGGTGGGGCCACGAGCGCTTCACTTTTTAAAACATGCAGAAAAAATAAGACTGACGTGAAGCTGGTCGTCGAGAGAGAGAGAAATGACGCTATTGCTGTCTATGTGTGAGAGCGAGGCAAGAAATCCCGCTTGCCATTTTTCTTCATTTTGCCCTTCCCTATCCGGCTCGCGTCCAATCGCGTCATATTGTCACGCCTTTATCCACGGAGGGGTACGCAGAGGCATACTATACGCCCACATTTCACCGTATGCACTTTTGTCCCACGCAACAGGTGAGTCCAATGCCGTTAGATATATATAAGTATGTTTATTCAATAACACAAGGTTATATTAGCAAACTTTGAGCTAGAAACCTCTGTGAAGAAAATATCCCACAATGGTGCTAATTCTGTTGTTGAGATCCTAAAACTAAATTTCTCTAAAATTTTCTAATTTTTATTAAGAGATTGCCAAATGTCTGTTATTAAGTCGAACTAAAGTTGGTGATATCATAAATAGCACTTAATTTGTATCTGAAATCACTAAAATTAATTTTATGGGATAAATTGAACAAGACGTGAAAAATGTACATAGACAGTCGAATGTAATACATGGCCACTAACTTGGTGATTGAACTGCCTATGTACATTTATCACGTTACAACGTTTTAAAAGTTTTCACGTTTCAAACGTTTACTAAAATTAATAAACGTCCCACTAAAATTAGACTAGAGAAAACGTCAAAATTTTGTGTGTCGTTAAATTTGTATCTGACATCACTAAAATTCATTTTATGTGATAAAATTCAACAAAAAGTGAAAAATGTACATAGACAGTTCAATCGCTAAGTTAGTCGGCATCTAAATACATGTTTTGTTGAATTTTATCACATAAAAGGAATTTTAGTGATGTCAGATACAAATTTAGTTCTGTTTATAATATCACCAAGTTTAGTTCGACGTAATAACAGAATAGCATTTGGCAATCTCTTAATAAAAATAAGAACATTTTAGAGAAATTTAGTTTAGTGGTTTCAACAACAGAATTAAAACTAAAAAAAAACTAACTATCTTCACGCTGTATCCCTGACGGGGTAGTCAGAGAGGACAGATCGCCAGGCTTCGCGATCCATGCATACTTCTTTCGCTTCTTCGAGATTCATCAATCGCTTCATACACGCACGTCTGGGTATCCGAGTACTTTTGACCTTTCCGTTTTTGAGCAATCTGCTCACGTGGTCTTCATATGTAAGTCTCGGCCTACCCTGACTCCTTCTACCCTCTACTTTTGAACAATATATATTCTTCGTCAATCGTTCCTCACTCATTCGTTGGACGTGTCCAAACCAACGGAGCACGCCCTTTTCCAGCTTAACGCTGACACTTTCATTCAAACCTGCCATATTGCGTATCACTTCGTTACGTATTCCGTCGGCCAAGGTAACACCGCACAATTTTCGAAGTGATCGCATCTCTACAGCATTCAATTTACTTTCATGCATCTGCTGACATACCCAGGTTTCATTACCGTAAAGCAAAGTTGGCACTAGCACTGCGTTATGAATCGCCATTATTAGAATTATTTATTAGAATTAAAACCAATATCTATTTTTTTTAATAATTTATACTGTTGATTGATGGCACTTGGTGGAACTTGCTACACATTTTCAATAATAACACTTGTACTATTCGACAATATTTACTTGATAAACCTTGCCGGTTTCGCCTCACTGCATTCTCAAAGGCACACAATATGACAACTACAACAAAAAAAAAAACAATATCTATTTGTTTATAATTTTCAGGTTTAAAATTGGACGGCGAATGCAATATAGTCCGTGTTGAGCCTCATAGCGGTTCGGCCCGTGCCGGATTGCCGCCAACTGGCCACTGGGCACTTACCGAGATAAACAACAGACCCGTCAACTTGCTCAAGGTAAGGCTTCAGATACTGACTGCCTCTGTGGCGCGGTGGGAGTGTATCCGACTGCTAGGACTTTGCGCGGGAACAGTGACAAATGCGGACGCTTGCTGTATATTATTTTCTAAAACTTGTGCATTTATCTTGTTTTATGTGCGGGAGTGGAGGTTTCTTGGACATAAAAGTTGTGTTAACGTGCTATAGTGATAGACAATGATATATATGCAGTGGAATGCTATTTTCTATCTTGCCGCTCCATTATACTGAAGGCAGGGGCCAGGACCTAGGACTGAGGACTCGACATTGACAAAGACTGGACAGGACTAAATTAGAAGATAAGATTGAAGAAATATGATATAAAAAATAAGATTTGGCTAAAAGGTCATTTAGAAATGTGTTCGGACATAGTGTGACAGAAAATTTTGCAAAAAATACAGAAAAAAACTGAATTTAACTCCTTTGCAAACCAATCTATACTAATATTATAAAGCTGAAGAGTTTGTTTATTTGTTTGGTTGAACGCGCTAATCTCAGGAACTACTGGTCGGATTTGAAAAAAATCTTTTTGTGTTAGATAGCCCATTTATCGAGGAAGGCTATAGGCTATATATCATTACGCTACTACACTGGGGAGCAGAGCAGTAGTCATGAATGTCGTTAAATCAGGCAAATTTGTATGTATCATTGTAGAATATATAAGCGACGGGATTAAATATGTGCGACGGGAGGTCGAAATATTCCACGGGCGAAGCTGTGGGGGTCATCTAGTGATATAATATACTAGGTGACCCCCACGCCTTCGCCCGTGACGTACTTCGTAACCCCGTCGCTTATTTGTTAAAAGTAATTTAATTGTTAAAGTAAGTATTTGAAAAAATAATCTTGAATCAAATGCTATCCCATTTTAATAGTCATAAAATACTCCATGCGAATCAATTTGGGTTTACGAAAGGGCGCTCAACTTCCGATGCTGGTGTTGAGTTATTAAAATGTATTCATGAAGCATGGGAAGACAAGCACGATGCATTAGGTATATTTTGCGATCTATCAAAGGCTTTTGATTGCGTTCAACATGAAACGCTGTGCAAAAAATTACACCACTATGGAATAAGAGGCAAAGCTCTCGACCTTCTGTCTTCATATTTGAACAATAGAATACAGAGGGTCGATATTAATGGTACACGTTCTGTAGGATCCATGGTTACAATGGGTGTGCCGCAAGGCTCGATACTTGGGCCATTCTTGTTCCTCATTTATATTAATGATTTACCATTTTATGTAGGGGACAGGAATAGGATTGTTTTGTTTGCAGATGACACCTCATGACGATGTAAACAATGCAATTGCAAGAGTAGTTCATTGGTTCAGCTCAAATAATCTTTGCCTTAATGAAAATAAAACTAAATGTATAAAATTTACTCTACCAAATGTAAAACAAGTTGCGGCCAATGTTCAACTGAATGGACAAGTGTTAGAGTTTGTAGAATCAACTGTGTTCCTAGGTATAACTATTGATGCCAATTTGCAGTGGGGCCCACACATAGAAAAGACAGCCTCTAGATTAAGTTCGGCTGCATACGCTGTAAAAAAGATCAGGACTCTAACAGATGTGGATACGGCTAGAATGGTTTACTTCAGCTATTTTCATAGTATTATGTCTTACGGTATTCTCCTTTGGGGGAGTGCTGCAGATTAAAATATTATTTTTGTTCTACAAAAGCGGGCTGTACGCGCTATTTATAATTTGGGCCCCAGAGTTTCTCTCCGAGAAAAATTCAAAGAAGTGAATATTCTAACCGTACCATCACAATACATTTTTGCCAATCTTATGTATGTCCAGAAAAATCTATCACAGTTTTCTAAACTCTGTGATAAACATAATATAAACACTAGAAATAAAAATAATCTTTCAGTCCACCACAGTCGACTACATAAGATTGGCGATTCTTTCCAGGGTAACTGTATACGCTTTTACAACAAGCTTCCCTGTGACCTGAGAAATTTACCTTTATATAAATTTAAAAAGTTTATTAAAAACAAGCTTTGTGAAAAAGGTTTTTACTCCGTTACAGACTATTTGCAGGACAGGGAAGCCTGGAAATGATCTGCTGGCAAAATGAAATAATATAAAATTGTAAATAGGCCATCAAAAAAAAAGCCTTCCTAAGTTTCTTGCCGGTTCTTCTCAGGTGGGCCGCGTTCCGAACCGGTGGTCGCTTTAAATATTTTAAATAGTGTATGACATTTTGTAAGCGCCGTTAAAATGGTCTATGCAAAATAAAGATATTTTTATTTTATTTTATTTATTTTTATTTTATTATGCCTAAAACATTGCCCGATTTGCGACATTTATGATTACGGCTCCCCTCTCCTTGGTAGTAGCGTGATGATATATAGCCTTCCTCGATAAATGGGATATCCAACACAAAAATATATTTTCAAATCGAACCAGTAATAGTTTCTAAGATTAGCGCGTTCAACCAAACAAACAGACTCTTCATCTTTATAATATTAGTTAGTATAGATGGTACACGATTCGAGAGGGTCGACTCTACTATTGACAAGCCGTAGAATAGAACCAGAATCACTGTTTTTAGCTGTCAAATTGTTAGTAGACTATCAAAAATGCAACTGACTATCGGCCACTGACGCGGTACGTGTTAGTAGAATTCTATCGGCCGACTGATAGAAGTCTATTGGAGTACGATTGTAATAATAGACTACGAAAAACTGACAAAATTGTACCGGTGGCTTTCTGTTGAGCGACGATTTCTATTTTATTTTGACACGATTGAAATAGCAGACTCGGCCCCAGTGACGCCTGGTAATCAGCTGGCTTCGTGAAATAATATTAATTTGTAAATTGGCGATTAAAATATAGAATCCGAATTTCTTGCCGGTTCTTCTCAAGAGGGCCGCGTACCGAACCGGCGGTGGTCACATTAATTATTTTGAATCGCTCGTGGCCTCGCGGTCTCAGTGTTCTGTAAACGATCACTGAGTTACGCAACTTTCACTATGGCTGGTCCTCGGATGGGTGACCACTTTGTCGCATTTACATTTGCGAGCGTTTACGTGCTTCGGAAGGCACGTTAAGCCGTTGGTCCCGGTTGCCAGTAAAGTGGCAGTCGTTAAACCTGGTTGAAGGCCTAATGGGCGGCTTGAAAATTTCAACAGCAGGTAGCCACAACCTGCGTCTGTCTATTTCAACACGGCAACCTCACCACCTATTACGTGGGACAGGAATCCACACGGTGAAAAGTGGGCATATAATATGCCTCTGCCACCCCTTCGGGGATAAGGCGTGATGGATATTTATTTTATATTCTTATAATTATTTCTTTTGTATGACATTTTGTAAGCGCTTTTAAAATGGTCTATTATAAAAATGTCTAAAATTAGGACATTTTTATTTCTGAAGTGAAACTTTGTTATCGACGTTGAGAGCAATTTCATAGCTGTAAAAAAATCGTCACATTTTTCGGTTACGCGCCATGTTGTTTTGAAATAAAATCTTTTTTTGTCCCCAGGGTGGTGAAGACGACATGAATCGCTTAAGCAAACATGGCACCGAAGTATCACTACTTATTCAACCGTCAGCTCTAGTGAAGAAGCTAAGATCCGCTCTCAAAGGAAATAAGAACTTATTGGGACTGAGATAAGGTTCATTTTAGAGGCTAATGTCATTTGGTACTAAAATTATGACGTCACAGCAAGGAATGTTGCTCGCTTCATCCCGCTTGCACCTAATAGAGACGAAAGAATAAGAATACTGCGTCAAACTGTAAGCTACCATTCGTCTTGTGAGTAAAGGATGAGACTCTCGCTAACATGCTCCTTTTTATGAAATACTAAATAACCCCCACAGCTTTACCCGTGGAATATTTCGACCTCACGTCGCACCTATTTTATTCCGTCGCTTATTTTTTCTATGATGCATAAAAATTTGCCCGATTTGTCGACATTTATGACTACCGCTCTGATCTCCAATGTAGTAGCGTAATGATATATAGCCTATAGCCTTCCTCGATAAATGGGCTATCTAACACAAATAGAATTTTTCAAATCCGACTAGTAGTTCCTGAGATTAGCGCGTTCAAACAAACAAACAAACTCTTCAGCTTTATAATATTAGTATAGATATAAATTACTAGTTGACTCCAGCGACTTCTTCCGCGTAGAAAGTTTTCCCATTGTCGTAAACTCAATCCCAGGCTAAAAAGTAGCCTATTATATTACTTGTATACTTATAGACAGTAGTATGCAATTTTAGCTTACAGTTTGACGTAAATTCGTCACTTTTGTCTCTATTAGGTGCGAGCGAGATGATGCGGGTTACATTTCTTGGTCTATGTATTTGTTAATAGACATTTTTTTAAATCCAATGAAAGAAAAGTGTGTGTGTGTGTGTGTACTTATGTACACGCGTTAGAAGTTATACTGCTTTGGGTAACAAGAAAAAATCTTAAAAAAAAAAACTTTCGCCTTATCTTATGACTTGAGGGTGTTTGAAAACTACTTTGAATGTAGTTATAAGTTGTCATGGAAACATTTATCAGCTAACTTCATGGTGTCGGTTTTTCGTGAAGGTCTGCGCGCGAATCGTAAAAATTTACCCTCATCATTTTTCCCTAACGCGCCAAAAGAAGTACAACTTCAAAAATTAAACAAATAGTTAACACGTTCAATTTTCGTTAACTTACAAGAGTACCTAAGGTACAGTCTTTCTGCAGTCGGTTATTTTTTTATAGTAAAATATATTATATAATTTTTTTAAAGAAGTAATGGTTTGAAGCCCTTTACACTTTTTAAAACAGGTCTTTTAAAAAAAAATTAGTAAATTAGATGACCCAAAAGGCACTGCTATTAGTAGATCTCTTCACACATATGTGAATATTGTGTGACAGACAGAGATGGATAGTTATAAGTCATTGATATAAATTCTTTACTGACTTTAGTGCTTTTCTTTAGATATATATCTCTGTATTTATGTAAATATACACGTAATATAAGGTTAAAAATAAGGGAACAATTTTGAAATACATGTTGTTTTTTATCCAATCATAATATAACAAAATACAATTATGTTTACATTTTACAATACATATACATGAATACTTAACGATAGGCAGTTTTATAGAACTTTTTCGATAGAATAAGTCGCACCCTTAGAATTATAGGACCTAACTTATTCAATACGCGATTTTGCCAAAATAATGTCACTGACAAAATTTGGCCATAACCATAAATTGAAATGCAAAGAACGAGAGAATTCTTGACTGGTATTCCATATCTCTTTAATTCAATTTTTTTTTAAACATCCAAGACTGACAGCTGGTTTGGCGCCTATTTTTGAACATGACGCAGGGTTGCCGTATTTTATTTTCCAGAACTAGTGTATGATTCGTGATTTTGTTTTTAATAATGGTGGATTATGATACATAAAGTGTTCGAAAATGTGCATAAGTTATGGAGAAACGTTGCAGTGATCAGCCGTGTTCTATGTGTTTATGCCAAATCTCCATAGAAAGCCCTGGTAAGGGGTCCACTGCTTTACCAGGACCAGGACCTAGGACTGAGGACTTGACATCGACAAAGGACTAGACATGACTAAAAACTAAATAATAACAAAATATAAACACTGAAGACAAGGCTGTATGGACTAAGTTTCCTTTCCCAGTTGTTGTTAGTTGTTTTACAACGACAACTTGTTCTAACAACAACAAGACTGACAGGTGTCAAATGTGACATTGAAATTGAGGATTTTTTTTTCTACACAGCGCCGTCTAACCCAGAGTACGCTAATATGCTTGTGTTATGGGATCTAGACGACTGATAAACATACTTATATATTTCTAAATACATACATATTATACATAGGAAACACCCAAACTCCGAAACAAACATTTGTGGATCACACAAATATTTTTTTCCGACCCGCAAAACGAACCCGGAACCTCAGTCACGGCAGTTGCATACACTACCACTGCGCCACTGAGGCAGTCATATTTAAATGACGCTTATAAAATAAATATCCATCACGCCTTATCCCCGAAGGGGTGGCAGAGGCATATTATATGCCCACTTTTCACCGTGTGGATACCTGTCCCACGTAATAGGTGGTGAGCCCATTGCCGTGTTGAAATAGACAGACGCAGGTTGTGGCTACCTGCTGTTGAAATTTTTTTAAGCCGCCTATAAGGCCTTCAACCAGGCTTAACGACCGCCATTTTACTGGCAACCGGGACCAACGGCTTAACGTGCCTTCCGAAGCACGGAAACGCTCGCAAATGTAAATGCCACAAAGTGGTTACCCATCCGACGACCAGCCATAGTGAAAGTTGCGTACCTCAGTGATCGTTTACCGAACACTGAGACCGCGGGGCCACGAGCGCTTCATCATCATCATAAATGACGCTTATAGAGACGCCATTTTGAAAAAGTACATAGATTTTGTCATTGGCAGTATTAGGCTAAAATATTATCGACCAAAAGTTGTAGAAACACGTAACATGTACGGTTAGATTATTATTTTTTTACTTTTTAACCATACATAGTCGAAAGATAAGAAAGAAGGAATTTACACCTCACACCCTCAACGCGTTTTGAGTTTATTCACTGTCAAGCCGTCAGGGATGCCTCGTGTGAAGGCGAATTGTACAGCGGAGTATTGCACATCATTGCTAACAATCTGGAGAGCTCTATTACTAAAAAAAAACTGAACTATCTTCACACTGTATCCCTGACGGGGTAGTGAGAGAGGACGGATCGCCAGGCTTCGCAATCCATGCATACTTCTTTCGCTTCTTCAAGATTCATCAATCGCTTCATACATGCACGTCTGGGTATCCGAGTACTTTTGACTTTTACGTTTTTGAGCAATCTGCTCACGTGGTGTTCTTTTGTAAGTCTCGGCCTACCCTGATTCCTCCTACCCTCTACTTTCGCACAATATATATTCGTCGTCAATCATTCCATTAACTGTTATTTAATAGGACAGAGACTTCAGATTGTCCTATGACCTGTCCTACGTCCCATTCCTTGAGGAGTTCGGTTTATTACTCCTTCTTTACGATTATATTAGGTTATCCTTGACTGTTATACGCTAGGATTGACGAATCGAGGTTCTGCGGTGGGTTCCTCTTACCTACTCTCCTTTATTATAATTTTTTAAAGCAATGATTTTGCTAAATTTCTCATATTTTTTTAATAAAGTGGATAAAGACAATTCGATTCGAGACGGGGATTGAACCCGTGATTATCGCCTAACCAGGGCAATGTTCTAGCCACTGAACTACCCGAACCGTATCGAATCAAGTTGAAATTGTCCACTATATTTTAATCGTCATTTTAGGAATCGAATCGAATTGTCTCCTTTATTTCGGCCATTTAACACTTGATTCCAATAGTTATCAAACTTTGTGTCTTATACAGGTGTCCTAGAAGTCGACGTCAAATATCATAATAGTTGCCAGAAAAATATAATCATGTATTTTGCGGCAGTCTCGCGCGGTACCTGTTACACCCGCGTTCGTAGTTACTGTTAGGTATGCCGTAAAATATGGCTAATGTATTAAAGTGTAATGTTGTTATTAGTAGAATCAGGTGGATGTGATGAATTAGGAAAGCATTGTTCGGTTGTGTGCAACTGCTTTTTCTTCTGAAGAAGCACCCTGTGATGGTATTTTAGCTCCTTTAGCCACAAATCTTTACTTCTTTACGATATTTTTGTGTATATAATTTGTCCTATCACCCGGATCCGGCTTGACGTCGACTTCTGGGACATGTATTTATATTTAGACATTTCTAGTGAATTGTTCAATAATGTTCTAAGACTAAGGAAAATGTGATCTCTAACAAACTCTTATACTTAGTATGCAAAGTTATTCATATAGCTTTTTATTGAAGTGAAAAAGGACAAGTCGAGTAAGGACCGGGCTTGAACTCTTGACCTTAACATACCTGTTTTCAATTCCCATCTTGAACCTTGTTGTCTTTTTTCACTTTGATAAAAAATATATGAAATATCTTACATATTAATAATTATATTTATTGGCAGTCTATTTTAATTAAATTTCAATTGTGATTTATTTATTAAAAATATAGGCATCTAATTTAAAAAAAAAACAATTTACTTTTGGATCATACATGGTTATTTGTAAAACACCATCAACAAAATCAAAATTGTTTTATGGTATGGTTTTAATTTTATTTTCAAATAGGACTTTATTTATTTGTCCTGCTTGAATTATAATCCTACGCAACTTGTGGAAATTATATTCGTTTAGTAAAGAATTGTCAAAATTGGTAGAACAAACGGATGGTTATGACTAAAGCTATCTACTCCTAGCAGGGAACTGGTGTTTTACAAATAACCCTGTATTTAAAATATTTTTAATTTGAATTTATGAATTCCAGTGTAATTTAAAATTATTTTTAACATGGCAGGCTGTTCGAGGTATATTTAGAAACAGTCTCAGATGATATGAAGGACATCGAAAAAAAAAAAAGACTTGTTTAACCTATACTATTTATCTTTTTGAAGCCCAATAAAAAAGTACTTTTACCAAAAATAATTAAAATTTTAAATTTGACATCAGCAAACAAAACAAAATTTTTGTTTTATTGTCTATGGTTTGTGGTTCACTCATTTCATTCCCAATCCAATGGCACAAAGGTTGAAGTAGCTATGCCATAAACATTATTTTAAAATAATCCTAATCCATTCTTTAGCAATGTTTAAGCTATTATGGACTCTTAAATTGAAAAAAAAAAATGGTCTAATGAGAGCGCCACTGAATCGCTTTTTTGTTTTGTGAATTTAGGTAATTTGATTCATGTTGTAATAAATCTGAGCACGTTTTTCACACTGTCTAACAGCGTATCATATCATATTTTGTACTAAATATATACATATCTCAATTTTGTGATCGAGTCTAATTATAGTCAGCAATACAAGATTTATTAATTATTGAGCGTTTTATTGTGTAAAAATATCACCGTTGACAACCCCTATCTTTTGGCGGCAAAAATACTACCTACTAATGCAACGTCCAAAGGACGCCAAGGTCCTTTTCGCATACATCCTATTCATAAAATATCCAAAAGCGGCCAGCTATTGACACTAATATTATAAACGCGAAAGCTTTTATGAATGTATGGTCTGTTACTCTTTCACGTACAGAAGCGCTCGTGGCCTAGCAGTCTCAGTGTTCTGTAAACGATCACTGAGTTACGCAACTTTCACTATGGCTGGTCCTCGGATGGGTGACCACTTTGTGGCATTTACATTTGCGAGCGTTTCCGTACTTCGGAAGGCACGTTAAGCCGTTGGTCCCGGTTGCCAGTAAAATGGCAGTCGTTAAGCCTGGTTGAAGGCCTTATGGGCGGCTTGAAAACTTCAACAGCAGGTAGCCACAACTTGCGTCTGTCTATTTCAACACGGCAATGGGCTCACCACCTATTACGTGGGACAGGAATCCACACGGTGAAAAGTGGGCATATAATATGCCTCTGCCACCCCTTCGGGGATAAGGCGTGATGGATATTTATTTATTTATTTACTCTTTCACGCAAAAACTACTGAATGGGTTTTAATGTGACTTTACAGTAATAGGGAACAAGTTCCTTAGGCAAACGGGCAGGGAAAAATTAGCTCTGTGGCAGTCGCGGACATTTAGCTAGTTTATGTATAAAATCGTCTTTAATGTCCAAATGGTTGTCAATATAGATTTGAATTTATACAAGGTACGAGCACTAAAGTGACATTTTAAAGAAATGTATGTTTGATGAAAATGAAAAATCTTTATTCATGTAGGTCACAAAGTAACACTTATGAACGTCAAGATTACTGCTTCTACAGATTCACAAAGCAATAGGTAGAGCCTGGGGAAGAACTTGGCAAAAAAACTCATGGCCACTCTTTTCTAACCGCCAGTAATTACATTTGCATAATATTTGACTAATTATATAGTAATGAATTTATAAAAAATCAATAAAATAAATATCCATCACGCCTTATCCCCGAAGGGGTGGCAGAGGCATATTATATGCCCACTTTTCACCGTGTGGATTTCTGTCCCACGTAATAGGTGGTGAGCCCATTGCCGTGTTGAAATAGACAGATGCAGGTTGTGGCTACCTGCTGTTGAAATTTTTCAAGCCGCCCATAAGTCCTTCAACCCGGCTTAACGACTGCCATTTTACTGGCAACCGGGACCAACGGCTTAACGTGCCTTCCGAAGCACGGAAAAGTTCGCAAATGTAAATGCCACAAAGTGGTCACCCATCCGAGTACCAGCCATAGTGAAAGTAGCGTAACTCAGTGATCGTTTACAGAACACTGAGACCGCAGAGCCACGAGCGCTTCAAAAAAAATCAATGTTGTGTTTAAAATCATATCAAAATCAGAACTATTCTAGTTGCCAGTTCTAAGGTCAGCCTGGCAAATGTAGGTATGGCTGACAACATTAAAATTACACTTACATTGTTCCTTTGGATTTATGTGAGAACAGTCGAAAAACGTGTTCGGAGTAATCTCGGCTAAACCGATTATGACGAGACTTTCAGGTATATAGCTGATGTTACAGAAAAAAAAAGTATATCATCATAACAATTTATTTCATAACAGTATAAATAATATTAATTATTATATACATTACATTTACCACGAACCTCCCATAGAGTACCTAGGGGAGATGTGCTTAAGATGACATAGTCAGATAAGATGACACACTAGTAATATCGATTTAAATATTCGCGCTATAGGTGTACCTGCGATGTTTTAGAGACGGTCCGCAGGTGTCGCTAGTGTTGCAGTTCAACATGGTGGACAGGATCGCACATTGAGCATGTAGCAATTTTTTTTGTGAATTAGTGAACAAAAAAAGATTGATGACGTTCTGCTAGGCTATTCACAAACCTCGGATACAGCGGATATCGGATTGGGCGAGGAAATATTCGTCTGGGAAGCATAAACGCAATTCACAAACATCGGATCCGAATCCTCTACTGCGCTAATGTCATCAATATTCGAGTTCTCTCCGGAGAACTATATGCCAGCGGAACGCTTTTCACTGCACAATAAATAATCGTTAAAGTACTAAATAAGGTACTTAAATTAAGTGATTCTGTGAAATATAGCGAATAATTATCATTACTCAAAGCAACAATAGCAGTTTGTAAGTGATATATTCGATTTGTTGTTGTAATCTAGAAAGTAGTTTTTACCAACAACACTACAGTGATAGTTTATGATAATAAAGTACCATAAAAAGTCGATTTTAATTAAACTCCATCGTACCAAGAGATGGCGGATCCCTTCAACAATTCAAGATTAATACAGTCTAAATCAAAATCTAACTTCTTCAACAAAATATTCCTATTCATAATGTGTTGCTGTGTTCTGTAAATGAACACTGCATAGACATCTCATCTATAGTCAGACTTGAGATTTGTGATCATTGGTGTTATTCATAACTCCGGACATTTGGCGGGAAGAGTGACAAGTGCGGACGCTTGCTTTAGATTATTTTCTAAAACTAGTGCATTTATCTTGTTTTATGTGCGGGAGTGGTGATTTCTTGGACATAAAAGTTGTGTTAACGTGCTATAGTGAAAGACAATGATATATATGCAGTGAAATGCTATTTTCTCTCTTGCCGCGAAACGTCCACTGACAACCTTAGTATAAGAATCACCATTATACTGAGGGCAAGGACCAGGACGGACAATGAGGACACGACATCGACTGGACAGGACTAATTAGAAGATAAGATTGAAGAAATATGATATAAAAAATAAGATTTGGCTAAAAGGTCTTAGAAACCAGGCCATTAAATAAATATTAAAAAAAATGTGTGATCATTCGACCCCCCCGAACAATAAGTCGGTAATGTGCTATTATGGACTTTTTATTGTTATGCGAAATTCGGCATCTATGGGTCGGATTTTTTTCAGAATTTTCCTACTGATATTAACGAAGATATTTGCAATTACCACTTTATTGTACGGAAACATGTCAACACAGGATAAACCAGAAAACTATAATGAAGTTTTCTGGTTTATCCTGTGTTGACATTGATACAAAAGTGTTTTTCTTTTCGAGATTCGGTAAGTTGCTATTACCAGTTTATTGTGGTGAAAATTTTATAGTGATTGCCGGTAAACGCATATGTGATATTTATTTCGTATTAAATTTATAAAACATAAATCGGTAATAGAAAGTAACAAAAATTTTTAGGTAGAAAACCATTAACATAATATCTGTAATATGTACATACCTACTAAACATTTCAATTTCGAACACGTTTTGAATTTAATTGTTTTTAAGTCGTCGTGTGATAATAGGTACAAGACATTTCTATATTTCTTTTTATAGCAATTAGACATTTATATCTTTTATGGCAATAGATAGTAAACCGTAAAACACGTGTAAGTTTTCGGTGCCGCAGCAATGTCTGTTATTGTTTACAGTCACTAATTTGAATTGGTGTGCAACACTTTGGTTTGGTGCTTTGATTGCGACAAAGGATGGGCAAAATAGGCAACTGTAGGTCAGAGAGAAGTAGAAAGAGTCAATCCAAGGGCAAACATGTCGAGCAGTGTCACCACCGCATAAGATGGCGACTGCTAGATAAAGCCATACCCCAAACGTTTTCCTCAGTTTTTGGTGACAAGATAACGTAGGACAAGTTAGAATTGTCTGAGAGACAGAACCTTATCTAAAAGTTGGCGTGCTTCACGGTCACAGCGACACGGTATTTCCAAGTCTACTTCTCTTCTTTGAAAATTCACTTTTGACAGAGCGGTCGTGGTCATCACGTTGTCAGGTTTTGTTCAGCCGTAATCCGCTTCACTACCATACCATCGTTCCCTGTGGATCGTGATACGAGAGCATTCGTGCACTGGGCCGCCTACTGCTGATTTTATCTGGTCAGTCCATCGCATAGGCGACTTGCTATGCTGCAAAGCCTTCATCCTTACCCTGTACGACAAGGCGCACTATGCAGGTGTTGTCACATCATGACTCGTGTCCAAAGAACTGAATATTTTGAGCCTGGACTGTGCTTATTAAGCTCTCAGTGCCAGACTCTGTGTCACTTCAAGTATTTTCCTCCAGCACCTCATTTCCAGTGCTTCTATTATCTTTTCCTTAATTTCTTGCAGCGTTTAGGTCTCGGTAGCGTACAGAAACATGGGGAATACCAGTATCCGGATAAGTCAATATCTTCAAGTGCTGCTGTGTAAACAATCCTAATGGTAACCTGCTATGCTAAAAACTCGTGATGAAAGAGCGATAGCACTCGGTCTTCCACGACCTGCTGAATAAGCAATATTAAGAGGTGCAGTCTCCGAATCAGGGACTAATGCCAACTTTAAAAGTATTCAAAAGTCCAGACTGTTCTTAGCTGCATGATGATTTAAAAAGCTATCGGAGTCGATGAAGACTCTTTCGATTATATCAAGTTAAACCATGTACTCTTCACCGAGGAGATTCCCAGCCAATGAAGGCTGAGTATTATTACTCCAGTCTTCAAATGGAAAACGGTCAGTGTAGAAATGAGGTAGCTACCGTGGCATGAAGATTTAGAGAAGATTATTAACCTCCGTATCTAGCAGAAGTGTACTCTCTTGGAGTATCAATATGGGTTTTACCTTGGTAATAAAACTACGGACACTGCTTTTGTTCTAAGGATCCTATCATTGGAACAAAAACAGGACCCGGGTTCTCATTACTGGAGAAATACAGGACACAGAGACAAAGAAATACTCGTACAGGAAGAAGAGTCTGCACTTGCTGTTCGTAGACTTAAAGAATGCCTTCGACTGTGTTTTTGGAACGATGATCTGGTGGGCACTGATGTCCAAAGGTTCTAGGCGCTTGCACCACTATTCTGTGGTTCTGATCGCTTTGGCGCGCGGCTTTAACACTCTTTCCCACACGGACGCAGTACATTCCACTTAGTCCATTTCTGTTTAAGAGATTCAAATATGGCATCATCATGCATGGCTGACTATGTATTCTAACGATACAGCGCTGGCGGACGCGGACGAGGGCAGTTTGGTGCAACGTGTGAAAACGGAGATGCTTGAGAGTGGTGGTTTTAAACTTAAGTAATACTTGGCGTTAAACTCTACAGATTCAACCTCCATAGACACCATCTGGTCTAGGACATGGACCAGGTTAAGTATTTCAGTACAGGTTAAGTAAGTAAGTAGTTAAGGATCTGTATTTCACACGTCACGTAACGCATTGCTACGTCATGGGCTAAGTGGCGGTTGAGGGCTGATGTCATTTGGAACCCTAAAATGCCAGTGAGGTTGAAGGGCCAAGTCTAATAAAGCATCATTAGGCATGTTACATTGCGTTGCCAGTGGGGTGTAATCATACTTGAAGCAACACAAGCAGGAGCTGCGAATTACGGAATGAAAATGCTGGGGAGTTTATTTTATGGAGAATATTTTATGTATCAAATAAATCCTTAAATATCGAAATAATATTTCGCCACTGCAATTAGGTATAAATTGATTTAGGTGAAATTCACCCGTATATCTTAGGGTCTAGAGCAATTTTGCTGGCATAGCTCTCGCTCCGACTTCTTCCTCGTTTAGATTAAATTATGTAACTGTTTTTCTTAATTTTTATTATAATTAAAAAATACCTTTGTATATTATACTCAAATGATTTTTGGGATTGAATGGTTACTGAAAAATGTTATTTTCTTTTTAATTTACTTGTACAGTATTTTTTGCCCTCTAATATTACTCTAATAACTTGGTTATGATATATTATGATCACTTGTTGATTTACAAAATAACGTTATAAAAGTCTGCAGTATGCTAGTACGTATCAACAATCTTAAAAAAATTACCACAATAATCCGGTAAGTTACTATTACAGGACAATAGAACTTTTTTTTAAATTGTAGCTTCTTCTCAAATTGTAGCTTATTAGAAGCATGTAGTTTGAAACTGATAGCTAAATACTATTTCAAAAAAAATTAGCTTTCATTTCATGCATCAATGATGTCAATAGTCCCACTTCGACGTCAGATAGCTGTATTGTTATCAATTTTTTTATTGAATAAAGCCAAATTATTGGCTTATAAACCAGCTCCCTTTGAGCTTAGTAATAATGACTTATTAACTTGGAATATTATCTCAAAAAACTAGTTTGTAAGACAACAGGTAAAACATCTGGCCATGGTTATAGGTCTTTTGAGCCCATTCGGTCTATTTTTTTTAAAGACTCTGATAATAATATTGGTTGTAATAATTTTGAGTATATTAACAATACTTCTAGTAGTTTAAACTTAGTTCGCCAAAATATTGAAGGCATATCTGAAAAACTACTACAAATAGAACTTTATATAAAGGAACACAATGTTTACATTTTTTGTATTACAGAACATTGGTTAAAAAGTCATGAACTATTGTTCAACAATGAATTTTATTCACTTAGCAGTGCGTTCACAAGAAAGAAAGCCATTCGTGGGGGCTCTCTTATATTTGTATCTAATAATTTAAAATGTAAAGAACGTAAAGATATTGTGGCCATTTCTATTGAGCGTACTGCTGAATTTTCCTGTGTTGAGCTTGAGCAACTCATTGTCCTCTGTGTCTACAGTCCTCCAAAAAGGGATTATAATTTATTAGAAACTGTAATGGAAAATGTATTGAAGCGTTTGTTTACTAGTAGAAAACATGTTGTGGTGTGTGGGGATTATAATGTTGACATACTTGTGCAGTCTTCGAAATGTATCAGATTTATAAATTTGTTTAAGTCTTTTGGCTTACAAAATTTATTTTGTGAGCCAACTAGAATCACCTCACATTCTAGAAAATGTATAGATAATATATTCTGCAACTGTGCAACAACAACAAGGGAGATACTAAGTAACTTTCCATCAGATCATCTTGGTCAAAAAGCAGCGTTTCCTATTAATGTCACTTCCAAAGGAAATAAAATTGTATGTAGGCCAATGAGTGCATATCGACTTAAACAATTTAATGTTAATGTTTCAGCAAAAGTCACTAATATTGATTTTAATCAGGAAGACCCAAACGGCTTATATAACTCCTTATTTAATACAATTAAAGCTGAGTACAACAATATATTTAAATAAAAACATTTTATAATAACAAAAACCTGCAATTTTGTGAGTGGGCAACTACAGGTATTTACAAAAGTAGGGTTAAGTTGTACGAACTATATGGTATGAAGCAATTTAATTTTGATCCTGCTTTTATTCAATATGTAAAAAAATATTCGAAGACCTTCAAAAAGACCTGTGCTGCTGCCAAGTCGTTACATATCAGTAATAAGATTAAAGATTCAAAAAATAAGGTAAAAATGACTTGGAATGTAATCAATACTGAAACCGGTCGATTACTACCCCGTGATAATAACTTTGAGTTAATTATAAATAACAAGGTGATTAATAATAAATTAGATGTAGCACAAACTTTTAACAACTATTTTATAGACATACCCGCGAAAACAACTAGCTCCTTAAATTCTTGTCCAATCAAAGCTCAACGCATACTTGGGGGCAGCGTAGATCTGTGCAATGTCTTATTTAGCTTTAAATGTGTTAACCCCAACGATATCATTAAAGTATTCAAGTCGCTTAACTCAAAAAAGACAGATGACTTGTGGGGTATTTCTGTGAAATTGATACAGTCTATTATTGTTAATTTATCTCCACATCTAGCTAAAATATTTAATAAATGTATCGATAAAGGAGTGTTTCCGGATTTAATGAAACACAGTAAGGTAATACCTCTATTTAAGTCTGGATCCAAAATCGACCCTGGTAATTTCAGACCTATTTCAATATTACCTGCCATTAGCAAAATATTTGAAAAAATTAATTTGCAATAACTACAAGCTCATTTTAATTACTACATAAATGGGCTCACCACCTATTACGTGGGACAGGAATCCACACGGTGAAAAGTGGGCATATAATATGCCTCTGCCACCCCTTCGGGGATAAGGCGTGATGGATATTTATTTATTTATTTTTTTTATAAAGAGCAGTATGGGTTCACAAGGGGTCGTTCTACCATTCATGCAGGTGTGACACTTCTGAATCATATATATGACGCCTGGGAGAATAGACAAGATGCTATTGGTGTATTCTGCGATCTCTCCAAAGCATTTGATTGCATTGAACATAAAACACTATTGCTAAAACTCTTTTATTATGGTATCAAAGACTCTGCACTGGATCTTGTTGCTTCCTACTTAAATGATCGGATACAACATGTTGATGTTAATGAAATTCGCTCCTTTGGAGCATCTGTAGCTATGGGCGTACCGCAGGGATCAATTCTAGGTCCTTTTCTATTTTTAATTTATATTAAGGATCTGCCATTCTTTATACAGAACTTGTGCGACATTGTTCTATTTGCTGATGATACGTCACTTATTTTTAAAGTAGATCGTATGCTGACTGATTTTAACGGCGTTAATAGTTCACTTGCCCAAGTTGTAGATTAGTTTACGACCAATAATTTGTTACTAAACGCTAAGAAGACAAAATGTATCAGATTTAGCATGCCTAATGTCAGGAATTGCGGTACAAATATAACATTGACGGTGATACCCTTAATATTGTACAATCAACTGTATTTTTGGGGATCACTTTAGATAGCAAACTGCAGTGGAACGCCCAAATAACGTCTTGCAGGTAAACTCAGCTCGGCAGCCTTTGCCGTTAGTAAAGTCAGGCAACTCACTGATGTAGAAACTGCCAGGCTAGTATACTTTAGTTATTTTCATAGTGTCATATCTTACGGCATTTTGCTGTGGGGTAAAGCAGCTGATCTACAAGTAATTTTTGTACTCCAGAAAAAAGCTATACGTGCAATATATAAATTGAGTGCTAGTGTCTCTTACAGAGAAATTTAAAGAAATTGGCATTTTAACGGTTGCATCACAGTATATATTTGCAAATATCATGTTAGTTAAATAGAACATACATTTATACAATAGACACAGTGACATACATTCGATAAATACTAGAAATAAGCATAAATTAATTGGAACGCATCATCGTTTACAAAAGGTTCACGACTCTTTTGCAGGAATTGGCGTACGCCTATATAATAAAATTCCTTTAGACATTATGAACCTACCGTTTCGTAAATTTAAGGCGGAAATTAAGACGCACCTCTTGAAAAGGGCTTATTACACAATTAATGATTATTTGAATGATAAAAATAAATGGAAATGAGTTGCTTGCTATTCGCTCGAGCTATTTAGGATTCGAATGAATCTTGTGTTATATTATCTACTTGTCTTGAATCTGCATATATATGTTGTATTTTTTTTTACATTATTTTTATTTATATTCTCCAGTATAAATAATTTGAAACGCCAGGCAACTAAAGGTATGGCTGCGTTTAGTCCCGGTAATAACTAATATACATAATTATATGTAATTTGACTTTGTTATTGTGTGAGCACTATGTAGACTTATTTATAATTTTGAAATTGACATGATAGTTGCTGTGTAGTTTTTGGGTATGTCATGCTCGCCTAAGTGTCCTGGCAGTGGTGGCGTATGTATCGGGTCGCCTTGTTCCCTACAATACGGTTGAATAGGGCGATGGCTGATATATGAGCTGACCAGTCTCAACAGACGCCACCCGTGAACGGGTGGCGTCTGTTGGGACTGGTCAGCTAATAGCTGTTATAGCAATTGTTACAAATAATATTATTTAAATTTAAGGCAAACTAAGATTAGTCGACTGTTCTCACATAAATTCAAAGGAACTATGTAAGTGTAAATTTAATGAACACAACATTTATTTTGTATTTTTTTTTGTATTATTTCTTTACTGTATAATTGGTCAAATATCATGTTAATCAAACTGTGTCAAATGGCGGTTAGAAAAGAGTGGCCATGAGTTTTATTGCCAGGTTCGTCCTCTGGCTCTACCTATTGTTTTGCGAATCTGGCAGTAAATGTAAATGTAGAAGCAGTAATCTTGACGTTCATAAGTGTTACTTTGTGACCTACATGAATAAAGATTTTTGATTTATATTTTGACTGGTTGGAAAGTAATTCAACAAAAACAGTAAATCATTTTTCCTGTAAAATTAGCTTTTTGCGTTTACCAACTTATTGCCCGGAAGGGTCGATGTATGACCTGTAATCTTATTGCGAGAGTGAGTGAGATGCCAATAAATGTAATGATTAGTAATCGTTATTGTATAAAAAAATATGTTTAAACATTTTATGCGGGTATGTCATTATTATAAAGAAGTTATGGGTAATGAAAGAACTGATTTATTCTGTTTGAACGTTATGCGAAACGAAGAGCATGCCGAAAAACGTAATGCAGTTTTAAGTTATGCCTCTAAAATTTATGCAACCCAATACGGACCCGTTATCTTTTTCTTAGCCATGACCTCGTCTGTTGGTCAGAAGGTACACTACTTCCAAATAAAGTAAATATTTAATATAAATATAAAAATAAAGTAAAAAAAATTCCAAAGAAACTAAATTCTCGATAGAGCCCCTATGCATTCTAATGTTAACCTACTTATTGCTCTTTGGTCCAAGTTATGCGTTCTCGATCTCTCTCATTTCTTTACATTACCCTGTCTCATATGAATTCTTTAAGAGTGTTTTGTTGGATTTTTCTAAAATAAGATCCTAGTTGTACCTTGATGGTCGAATTTAAATTTGAATCTTTCTGCTCTTTCTGATCAATACATCTCTCAAAATGGATTGATGATCAGTTTGAGAATTATTTAAGATGCCAATCGGGTAACTCCTACGTTGGCAATTCAGTCTATAATCCCTTTTGGGCTGGCTCGAGGTCATCAGACACGGGAACACTGATGCACCCTGGACCGATTTTTTTACGTGTGGGAATCCTCATGGATGCTATGCCGAAATCCTACTGACAAAAACAACATGGTGCCCTTCTAGACAGGACCTAGGCCTTCTAGACAGACGCCTATGCTCAGGATTCCCGCGTGAGCCCACGAAAGGATAGCTCCAGAGCTTCTGACAGACTTTATTCACCACCGCCGCCTAGTCTCCTCGTCTTCGGGGGGTTCGGGTGTAATCCCACTTATTTAAGGGAATAAAGCGTGTATGTTTAGTAATCACGCCACGCCACCGTTAGGGCCTACTTCTGTAAGGACGGCGAACAGCCCACCCGCCGCCTTCACGTCCCCGGTCACGGAGACCTGTAGTTCTAGACGAGAAATTCTGCGCCGTCCGAACTGTAGAACTGTGGAACTCAAGTGGGAGAATTCTCTCCCGCTCCCTCTCCGCCACCTCTTTCGCGAGCATAACTGCTCGCAAAAAGATGCAGCGGCGACCCACTTGCAGGTGTAAAACTTCTTGTAAACTTGTTCACTGTCCTTGTAAATCATCGTAAAAATTCCTGGCAGCTAACCCTATTGCTGAGAGCCTGCAAGGCCTGCCGAAGTTTGGCGCTCCCCGCCTGACTGGTAGAAGTGATATACAGAAAGTGTTTGCAGCATCGTAGGTTTGGATGTATTTTAGCTGACAAGTTTGGTCGCCTTGCTCTCCGGAGAAAAACAATACAGGTGCTGCGCCCGCGCTCTCAGTTTTGGAGGCGAGGCATTAATAGCTGTCATGCGCGGTCACGACTGGAGTGGCCATGGTACCCCGGCAATATTCATATGAGGCCCCGTATTTCGGGCGAGCATTTTGTAGTGACTTCTCGCCTATCCTGCGTCTCACTAGTAGCGATACGGAACAACGTGGTGGTGTAGTGTAATAATCTGCTTTTCACGATTGGGACCCACAAAGCCACTCTGCTGCTCCCTGCAGCAGGTTAGTAATGCGTTCCATCAAGTTCGAAATAGAAACTACTAAAATTTCAACCTCTACATAAGCTAGGAGTTCAAACGAAAATGAAGCTTGAACAGAATTATATTTGAAATACTTATTTAAAATAAAAACAAGACAAAAATGAAAGACGTCAAATTTTTATTCTTTTTATATTCTAATCCAAAAATTTCATTACTTTCAAGCTCAGACGCACCGTTTAAGAGATATGGCCAAAAATGTGTAAAAGTTGGTTTGGTAATATATATAAATAATAAAATAATATAAATATCCATCACGCCTTATCCCCGAAGGGGTGACAGAGGCATATTATATGCCCACTTTTCACCGTGTGGATTCCTGTCCCACATAATAGGTGGTGAGCCCATTGCCGTGTTGAAATAGACAGACGCAGGTTGTGGCTACCTGCTGTTGAAATTTCTATGCCGCCCATAAGGCCTTCAACCAGGCTTAAATATATATATATATATATTTATTTATAATATATATATATTGCTACCAAAAACGCAAGAGCCCTTTACCAATACTAAATGAGTCGAAATCGCGAAATATTCACATGTCTAGATAAACCTACGTAACCGCCTAAAATTATGCTAAGTTTAACTTCATTTAAATCAATCAAAAATTGCTCAAGTCTCGTTTGAATTTTTGCCCAAGTCCTAGCTCCTTATAATTGTATATATCACTATACCTACCTACTTTCCCAACTTTCTTCCTCGGCTAATCCCAAAATATGGCACGAGCTACCTTATAATTTTATTAGTCCCGCAGAACCCCGAAGGCAATGGCATATTATACGCCTACATTTCCCTATGTGCATTTTGTCCCAAGTAACAGGTGGTGAGCCCATTGCCTTATTGAAATCTAAAAAAACGTACAGTTTGGCAGTTATCACACTTGTAAATCTCTGAAGCCACAACGACAAAGCGTGTAAGGATATAATCCCATCAAATTTCAAGTTCATCAATATTTATTAGTTATTAGGCTATTGACAATTTTTAAATCAACCGCATAATAGTTGCTTTGCATCAAAACTTCTCTCTTTAGCAACCGCTCTCGGCAGTCACCGAGTTGCTTTGAAAACAAATTTAGTTATAAAAAATTTGAAGTTCATGATGGAAAGGAAAAAAAAAATCTTTATTTTGCATAGACCATTTTAACGGCGCTTACAAAATGTCATACACTATTTAAAATATTTAAAGCGACCACCAGATAATACCAATTTCACGCATTTATAGGACTATCGATACGAAAGTGGCTGTCAAATTTAAATCATAATGGATATCGCATCTATGACGTCATTTTCGTTGCCCACTGAACTTAGATAGTACTAAAATTGAATTTAGACAGCTGAATGGCGCAAATCGCAATTAAACTGATATACATTTTAGTTACATATTACTACTGCTGAAATTCATTTCTTAGTGCTAATTTATGGTAAAAGCTTTGACCTATGTCCTTTGACCTGTGTCCTTTGACCTACGTCCTTTGACCAATGTCCTTTAACCTAAGTCCTTTTTCCATTGACCTATGCCCTTTGACCTATGCTTTTTGACCTATGCCCTTTGACCTATGTCAAAGGGCAAAGAGCATAGGTCTAATGGTATAGGTCAAAGGACGTAGGGCATAAGGCAAGGGCATAATTCAAAGGACATATTTCGAATGTCATAGGTCAAAGGTCAAAGGACGTACGTCAAAGGACATAGGTCAAAGGGCATAGGTCAAAGGACATAGGTCAAAGGACATAGGTCAAAGGACATAGGTCAAAAGACATAGGTCAAAGGACAAAGGATATAGGTCACAGGTCATATGTCAAAGGGCATAGGTCAAAGGACATAGGTCAAAGGGCATAGTTCAAAGAGCATAGGTCAAAGGACATAGGTCAAAGGGAATAGGTCAATGGACAAAGGACATAGGTCAAAGGACAAAGGACAGGTCAAAGGACATAGGTCAGAGGACTTAGGTCAAAGGACATAGGTCAAATGGTATAGGTCAAAGGACGTAGGTCAAAGGGCATATTTCAAAGGTCATATTTTGAATGTCATAGGTCAAAGGTCAAAGGACGTACGTCAAAGGACATAGGTCAAAGAACATAGGTCAAAGGTGTAATGTAACAATTTTTACTTACTTTTTTAATTAAATGTTTTATTATACGTTCTCTCCAAATTATCTGCATGACCATTATCTGAATCATTCCTAGGCCTTTATATTTTATTTCTTAACGCTCTCTTAATGTTTGTTTACATTTTGTAATTTTTAATGTCAGTTAATGACAAGCCTAGATTTTATTTTTAATTTATTGATAGAGCTGTCAGTAGGTTAGGTTGTATAGGTATTAGACCTGGTTATAAATTTTTATTCTTATTTTATGTTCTAGAATCACATTGTTAAAATTTTGAAATGTCAACCAATCTATAAAGGAGCCGGGGCCTTGAAGACAGTCTACTTTTGGTGTTCGCCTTGGCAAGAAGTCGTAAATAATAGCGCCGAGTCAGAGGGCTGTGCCCTCTGAAATAATAACGTCGTGGTCTGCAGTGACTTGTGATGATGCCAACGGCTCGTGGCTTTCAGCCCTCTGCTGGCCCTCACTACCACGACCTACTCCTCTGAGGTCGGCGACGTGGAGGCCTTACTTGAGGCCCCTTCCTGGCAACGGGAGGCTTACTCGAGGCCCCCTTCTTAGCGACGTGTGCTGATAACCTGCTCTTTTAAAGAAACCGTCAAGACCTTCAACTTTACCCCGGTATTCCTGGCCTTTTGAAATGTCAACCAATCTATAAAAGGAAGGGAGCCGGGGCCGTGAAGACAGTCTACTTTTGGTGTTCGCCTTGGCAAGAAGTCGTAAATAATAGCGCCGAGTGAGAGGGCTGTGCCCTCTGAAATAATAACGTCGTGGTCTGCAGTGACTTGTGATGATGCCAACGGCTCGTGGCTTTCAGCCCTCTGCCGGCCCTCACTACCACGACCTACTCCTCTGAGGTCGGCGACGTGGAGGCCTTACTTGAGGCCCCTTCCTGGCAACGGGAGGCTTACTCGAGGCCCCCTTATTAGCGACGTGATAACCTGCTCTTTTAAAGAAACCGTCAAGACCTTCAACTTTACCCCGGTTTTCCTGGCCTTATACTTATACTTATATTTTAACATGTATAAAATTAATGTTAGCTATTCCTTTTTCTTTTACTTTTTCACTTAAGCCGGGCTCCTCCAGTTCTGGTGATAGTTTTCTCCTAAACTTTACCTTTTTCCCCTCCCGGAAAATTGTAACGTTACAGTTTGGCGCCCAACTTCTTATTAACCCCCCCCCCCCCCCCTTTTTAATTATTTTCAGGTTCTCTAAATTCCAAAACAAACTTGCTCGAGAGATTTTTATTTGGTAAGCTTATATTTTCATCACCTCATCCACCTCAACCTTTACAATACTTCTTTACACTCTACTTATACATCACTGTACTGCATCCCACACACTTGCACACCACGGCGGTTACCCAATGGTAATTGTCATCCATTCTTCGCTTGCAAGTGTTCTTAAAACCATTCGTGGTCACTTACAAGTTGAGGTTTGGATTCTCTACGACATACTAAGGACAATATCCTATAGTCGTTATCACCTAGGTACATTTATAACACTCTACTAATACATCATTATACTGCATCCCACACACTTGCACACCTCTGCGGTTACCCTCTGGTAATCGTACCCAGTCTTCGCTAGTGAGTGTTCTTAAAACCATTCGTGGTCTCTTACTAGTTGGGGGCTGGAACACTTCACGACGGCTGCAGGACAATATCCTGTGGTTGTTTATACAAAACTTAACATAAGTTAACACTTTAAACATTATTTCATTTAGTTTGATTTGTTACTACGGCAACATTGTTACCATGGTAACATGTGGTAATAAACTCGTTTAATATTCAAAAATCTTTACAAAATTTACAAAATTTATAAAATTCATCTAATTCTTCTGGGAAATTAGCACGTTGGACTCTTCGTTTATAATGCTTTGATTTTCATCTGAAACATAAGAGAAACTGTCACCATTTTATTTTTCATTTTGGAGCGGCTTAAAAGGAAAATGGTACGTTTTAGATTTTAAAGTTTAGTTTTATATCTGCTGTGTTTTTATATAAAATTGATTAATCTTTTTTTTTTTTTAAACTTAAATGTTTAAACGGATTTTTTCTCCTTGATGTCTCTAAATATATTTTTTACTTTTCATTTAACATTAAGTTCATTGTAAATACTTCACAAGGCTTACTTTTTCCAAAAACTTTTGGCATTTTTCCTTTCTGTTTCTTTTTTCTTTATAGAGCGGTACACAACTCTTTAAATAAGCCATTGTGTATCGTTTTTAATACTTGAACTTAGCTTCTTGAAAAAGCTATTATGCTTTTAACCTTGACTACTTTTCTTAAGCTGGAAGGTTTTATTTTTTAATATGTGAACTACTTGAAACTTGAAGGCTTTTCTTAAGCAATTATGCTTTCAAACCTTGACTGCTTTTCTTAAGCTGGGAAAGCTTTGTGAATATTTCTTTTAATTTTAACGGGTTTTAAAAAAGGTGCGGATTACGACACCTAATTTAAATAAATAAGCCATAGTAATATAAAAAAATTTTTTTTTTTTTTCCTTGTGGAGTATGTTTCATAGAATGTGAACCATATCCCCTAAGTATGTAAGTGATGTATGATTGAGGGAGTATGAAATGTGGGTTGATGAAAGGTGTATGAAAGAGCAAGGTTTTTCTATTACAACATCGAAATTTTCTCAGTTGTTAATTTTCAAGGGTTATCGGGGAAACGTAATTTTTATCTTTTGTAAAACTTTCTGTTCCACTGTAAATAGTCATATAGGTTAATTTTAGCTGGTCAATGCCTTCTTTCTTATAAACAAAATTTTTTTCATTACAATCAAAAATTTTCCGGGGTTGTCGGGGAAATGTAATGTAACAATTTTTACTTACTTTTTTAATTAAATGTTTTATTATACGTTCTCTCCAAATTATCTGCATGACCATTATCTGAATCATTCCTAGGCCTTTATATTTTATTTCTTAACGCTCTCTTAATGTTTGTTTACATTTTGTAATTTTTTATGTCAGTTAATGACAAGCCTAGATTTTATTTTTAATTTATTGATAGAGCTGTCAGTAGGTTAGGTTGTATAGGTATTAGACCTGGTTATAAATTTTTATTCTTATTTTATGTTCTAGAATCACATTGTTAAAATTTTGAAATGTCAACCAATCTATAAAAGGAAGGGAGCCGGGGCCTTGAAGACAGTCTACTTTTGGTGTTCGCCTTGGCAAGAAGTCGTAAATAATAGCGCCGAGTCAGAGGGCTGTGCCCTCTGAAATAATAACGTCGTGGTCTGCAGTGACTTGTGATGATGCCAACGGCTCGTGGCTTTCAGCCCTCTGCTGGCCCTCACTACCACGACCTACTCCTCTGAGGTCGGCGACGTGGAGGCCTTACTTGAGGCCCCTTCCTGGCAACGGGAGGCTTACTCGAGGCCCCCTTCTTAGCGACGTGTGCTGATAACCTGCTCTTTTAAAGAAACCGTCAAGACCTTCAACTTTACCCCGGTTTTCCTGGCCTTATACTTATACTTATATTTTAACATGTATAAAATTAATGTTACCTATTCCTTTTTCTTTTACTTTTTCACTTAAGCCGGGCTCCTCCAGTTCTGGTGATAGTTTTCTCCTAAACTTTACCTTTTTCCCCTCCCGGAAAATTGTAACGTTACAAAGGACAGGTCAAAGGACATAGGTCGAAGAACATAGGTCGAATGGCTTAGGTCAAAGGACTTAGGTCAAAGGTTAAAGAACAAGAGGTTCTTTAACTTTAACCTATAGTTAAAGAAAATACTTTAAGTGACACAGAGTTTGGCACTGAGACCTTAATAAGCACAGTCCAGGCTCCAAAATCTTCAGTTCTTTGGACACGTGTCATGATGTGACAACACCTACATAGTGCGCCTTGTAGTACAGGGGAAGGAAGAAAGCGCAAAGCAGCATAGCAAGTCGCCCATGCGATGGACCGACCAGATAAAATCGTATGAGTGTTGTGTAGTGTTGACTGGCAACACTTACGCCGTAACATAAACAGTGTCTCTGTATATTTTTATTAAGGAAATTTATAAATATTAAGTTATACTACAATAAAAAAGTGTTAAAAGTGCAAATAAACACACAGAAAAATACCGTAAATACTATTATGTACAAGCACAAGGCTACGACAAAGTTATTTGTGAATCAGTGATCAACCGTAAATTTTAAAATTTTTTTTTTTTACCTTTGTATAAAATTTAGTGGACGAATAATCTAAGAAAAAATAGTGATTCTAAAATCGTAATAAAAACAAACAAATTTGTGCTATATCTAATTTATTATTACACACTTCGTTATTTATAATTAACTCAATGTTATTATCACGGGGTAGTAATCGACCGGTTTCAGTATTGATTACATTCCAAGTCATTTTTGCCTTGTTTTTTGACTCTTTAATTTTATTACTTATATGTAACGACTTGGCAGCAGCACAGGCCTTTTTAAAGGTCTTAGAATAAATTTTAACATATTGAATAAAGGCAGGATCAAAATTAAATTGCTTCATACCATATAGTTCGTACAACTTAGCCCTACTTTTGTAAATTCCTGCAGTTGCCCACTCACAAAATTGCAAGTTTTTGTTTTTATAAAATGTTTTTGATTTAAATATGTTGTTGTACTCAGCTTTAATTGTATTAAATAAGGAGTCATATAAGCTGTTTGGATCTTCCTGATTAAAGTCAATATGAGTGACTTTTGCTGAAACATTTACATTAAATTGTTTAAGTCGATGTGCACTCATTGGTATACATACAATTTTATTCTTTTTAGAAGTGACATCAATAGGAAATGCTGCTTTCTGACCAAGATGATCTGATGGAAAGTTACTTAGTATCTCCCTTGTTGTTGATACACAGTTGCAGAATATATTATCTATACATTTTCTAGAATGTGAGGTGATTCTAGATAAATTATGTAAGATAAATTATGTAAGCAAAAAAAAATTTTGTAAGCCAAAAGTCTTAAACAAATTTTTAAATCTAATACATTTCGAAGACTGCACAAGTAAATCAACATTAAAATCCCCACACACCACAACATGTTTTCTACTAGTGAACAAACGCTTCAATACATTTTCCATTACAGTTTTTAATAAATTATAATCCCTATCTGGAGGACTGTAGACACAGAGGACAATGAGTTGCTCAAGCTCAACACGGGACAATTCTGCAGTACGCTCAATAGAAAGGGCCACAATATCTTTACGTTCTTTACATTTTAAATTATTATATACAAATATAAGAGAGCCACCACGAATAGCTTTCTTTCTAGAGAACGCACGTAGTTCATGACTTTTTAACCAATGTTCTGTAATACAAAAAGTGTGAACATTGTGTTCCTTTATATAAAGTTCTATTTGTAGTAGTTTTTCAGATATGCCTTCAATATTTTGGTGAACTAAGTTTAGACTACTAGAAGTATTGTTGATATACTCAGAATTATTACAACAAATATTATTTACAGTGTCTTTAAAAAAAATTGACTCAATGGGCTCAAAAGACCTATAACCATGGCCAGATTTTTTACCTGTTGTCTTACAAACTAGTTTTTTGAGATAATTTCCCAAGTTAGTAAGTCATTCCTAATACGCTCAAAAGGAGCTGGTTTATAAGCCAATAATTTGGCTTGATTCAATAAAAAATTGGATAAGAATACAGCTATCTGACGTCGTAAAAAATTTGATAGTAAACAACTAGAGGTTTGGCGCCAACGCGAACGGTGACGCACGTTTGTTGTATAATATTTTCAAAAACTAGTGTAAAATTCGTGTTTTTGTGTTTAATATTGGTGGAATATTATACATAAAGAGTTCGGAAAAATGCATTAGTGAACTAAAGTGATATATTGCAAAGAATAGCGGTGTTGTTTGTGTTAGTGCCAAATTTCCAAAGAGAGCTGCAATAAGAGATCCACTGCCTTATTGGGGCACGGACTAGGACCTAGGACTGAGGACTTGACATCGACAAACGACTAGACAGGACTTAAACATAATAACAAGATAATTAAATACTGAAGACTAGGGTGTATGGACTAAGTTTCCTTTGCCTGCCCAAGATGGGCGAAGACAACTAAAAAAAATAAAAATAAAAAAGTAAACAACTATCTAATGTCAAAAAATAATAATTCTGTAATAAAGGATTACAGTCAAATAATTCTATATTCCTACAATATGTGGTCAAGGTATGTAACTTTCTATTCATATTGTATCTAATATTGTTTTTAATTTGTGTAAAAGATTTGCTATATGGCAGTGTAGACAGTATAACCTGTTTAACGTGCATGTTTGACAACTGTTCATAAAACTTTATGATAGTTTTAATTTTCACATTATCTCTTCTGCCAATAAGTATCACTATTGTTGTTTGTGGGCAATGTGTACTGGTTAATACCTTATTAATTATTTGAGAGTAGGATGCCCCAAGAAATGAAAGTGTTATAACCGAGTTACCCAGATGTTGAATTAAGTGATAACCTAAATTCTTGCCAATTTCATCACAATAAACTACAGTCTTTCCAACATTTAATGGTTGCGTAATTTCTGTTACAGTGCTTACAATATTGTCACATATACTGCCTACAGAGTCAACCATTGGAGAAGTTGACTCCGACTGCGTTGTTATTGATAATGAAGAACATGGAAGGGATTTATCACAGTCAGGTGTTTGATTATATAATTTTTCAAGTGATAAGAACCTTTGTTCATTGCTGTGACAAGACTCCACCAAGCTATTCAATGCCTTAATGTACTCCCCAATTTCTTTCTGTGATGTTTTGTATTTTAAAGTTATTGACTCCAAGGAATCATTTAAACACATAATTTCAGTCTGTAATTGATGTATATCCATCTCATATTGCTCTGTTTGGGTGTATATATGTTTTTTACTTGTTTCTATTAGTTGTTTTAACTGTACATTTGATTTACAAGTCCTAAGGTAATTGTTCATTCCTAATCTAAGCTTTTTAATGTTTCTGTGATTTGGAAATAAATTTATTGAGATTTATGTATTTTTTTAATTTATTCCTGCTACTACTAACTAATCTTATTGATGTGTTGGTGTTAGTCGATAACAAGTGGTGACCAGTTTTGTCTATTGCTGCAATAGGAATACTCAATGAGTTAACCATCAGGTGTGAGGTGATGGGCTCATCAAGACAAATAAGATCTGGCTCCGACCTCCCACACATTAGCTCATTATACAGACTGTTGGAAAGGGCAGCCTGATCTACCGATTTAAGATTTTCCCTAAGAGTGATGGAGTTATGAGCATCACTCAGCTCACACTCTAGAATGCTAATATGTTTTAGAGCATGTTCATGGGTGTTACTGCACTCTTCTAGACCCTTCATTGTTGACTGAAGGTGATCTTGCTGAACGGTGAGCTCCATGACCTGCGTTTGTAGCTCAGCCAACTCTTGTTTGAGTTGGGTGTTTTTGTCAATTACATTTAATATTTCTTTTTCACTATCATCCCGTTCCTCTAGCAACTGTTTGTTGAGATTTTTGCAAATCTCCAGTTCCTTTATAGTGAGGTTGAACTTTTGTTGCAAGTCACGGGATACTGCACTACAGGTCATCATTTTTATTTTATTATTTTATTCCTAATAATTATCAACAAGAAATCTATAATAATTCTCAACACACTAATGACAAGATTATATAAAAAAAGTGTAAGTATATCTATGTTTACAACAAACCTAATATATTTGAACTATTTAGTATTGTATTTATTTGAATTATTTAGTTATTTGAACTATATTTTATATTTATTTTATTATTTAGGTACAATTTTTATATAATTATCCCAATAGGTGATGTGATATGTTTTTCCGGTAGGTATTTGAATTGTTATCATGTACCCTACTCTCAATTTTTATGTTCGAATTTTGTACAGATTAGTAATAAGTATGCTATTCTTCTTATTTTTTGGATTGTCTTCTTATTTTGTGGATTAATCGTCCACTAAATTTTTTACAAAGGTAAAAAATTTAGTGGACGAATAATCTAAGAAAAAATAGTGATTCTAAAATCGTAATAAAAACAATGAGTATATGTATAATGAGCTAATGTGTGGGAGGTCGGAGCCAGATCTTATTTGTCTTGATGAGTCCATCACCTCACACCTGATGGTTAACTCATTGAGTATTCCTATTGCAGCAATAGACAAAACTGGTCACCACTTGTTATCGACTAATACCAACACATCAATAAGATTAGTTAGTAGTAGCAGGAATAAATTAAAAAAATACATAAAACTCAATAAATTTATTTCCAAATCACAGAAACATTAAAAAGCTTAGATTAGGAATGAACAATTACCTTAGGACTTGTAAATCAAATGTACAGTTAAAACAACTAATAGAAACAAGTAAAAAACATATATACACACAAACAGAGCAATATGAGATGGATATACATCAATTACAGACTGAAATTATGTGTTTAAATGATTCCTGGGAGTCAATAACTTTAAAATACAAAACATCACAGAAAGAAATTGGGGAGTACATTAAGGCATTGAATAGCTTGGTGGAGTCTTGTCACAGCAATGAACAAAGGTTCTTATCACTTGAAAAATTATATAATCAAACACCTGACTGTGATAAATCCCTTCCATGTTCTTCATTATCAATAACATCGCAGTCGGAGTCAACTTCTCCAATGGTTGACTCTGTAGGCAGTATATGTGACGATATTGTAAGCACAAATAACATTTACTGTGATAGCCCTGTAACAAAAATTACGCAACCATTAAATGTTGGAAAGACTGTAGTTTATTGTGATGAAATTGGCAAGAATTTAGGTTATCACTTAATTCAACATCTGGGTAACTCGGTTATAACACTTTCATTTCTTGGGGCATCCTACTCTCAAATAATTAATAAGGTATTAACCAGTACACATTGCCCACAAACAACAATAGTGATACTTATTGGCAGAAGAGATAATGTGAAAATTAAAACTATCATAAAGTTTTATGAACAGTTGTCAAACATGCACGTTAAACAGGTTATACTGTCTACACTGCCATATAGCAAATCTTTTACACAAATTAAAAACAATATTAGATACAATATGAATAGAAAGTTACATACCTTGACCACATATTGTAGGAATATAGAATTATTTGACTGTAATCCTTTATTACAGAATTATTATTTTTTGACATTAGATAGTTGTTTACTTTTTTATTTTTATTTTTTTTAGTTGTCTTCGCCCATCTTGGGCAGGCAAAGGAAACTTAGTCCATACACCCTAGTCTTCAGTATTTAATTATCTTGTTATTATGTTTAAGTCCTGTCTAGTCGTTTGTCGATGTCAAGTCCTCAGTCCTAGGTCCTAGTCCGTGCCCCAATAAGGCAGTGGATCCCTTATTGCAGCTCTCTTTGGAAATTTGGCACTAACACAAACAACACCGCTATTCTTTGCAATATATCACTTTCGTTCACTAATGCACTTTTCCGAACTCTTTATGTATAATATTCCACCAATATTAAACACAAAAACACGAATTTTACACTAGTTTTTAAAAATATTATACAACAAACGTGCGTCACCGTTCGCGTTGGCGCCAAACCTCTAGTTGTTTACTATCAAATTTTTTACGACGTCAGATAGCTGTATTGTTATCCAATTTTTTATTGAATCAAGCCAAATTATTGGCTTATAAACCAGCTCCTTTTGAGCGTATTAGGAATGACTTACTAACTTGGGAAATTATCTCAAAAAACTAGTTTGTAAGACAACAGGTAAAAAATCTGGCCATGGTTATAGGTCTTTTGAGCCCATTGAGTCAATTTTTTTTAAAGACACTGTAAATAATATTTGTTGTAATAATTCTGAGTATATCAACAATACTTCTAGTAGTCTAAACTTAGTTCACCAAAATATTGAAGGCATATCTGAAAAACTACTACAAATAGAACTTTATATAAAGGAACACAATGTTCACATTTTTTGTATTACAGAACATTGGTTAAAAAGTCATGAACTACGTGCGTTCTCTAGAAAGAAAGCTATTCGTGGTGGCTCTCTTATATTTGTATCTAATAATTTAAAATGTAAAGAACGTAAAGATATTGTGGCCCTTTCTATTGAGCGTACTGCAGAATTGTCCTGTGTTGAGCTTGAGCAACTCATTGTCCTCTGTGTCTACAGTCCTCCAGATAGGGATTATAATTTAATAAAAACTGTAATGGAAAATGTATTGAAGCGTTTGTTCACTAGTAGAAAACATGTTGTGGTGTGTGGGGATTTTAATGTTGATTTACTTGTGCAGTCTTCGAAATGTATTAGATTTAAAAATTTGTTTAAGACTTTTGGCTTACAAAATTTATTTTGTGAGCCAACTAGAATCACCTCACATTCTAGAAAATGTATAGATAACATATTCTGCAACTGTGTATCAACAACAAGGGAGATACTAAGTAACTTTCCATCAGATCATCTTGGTCAGAAAGCAGCATTTCCTATTGATGTCACTTCTAAAAAGAATAAAATGTATGTATACCAATGAGTGCACATCGACTTAAACAATTTAATGTAAATGTTTCAGCAAAAGTCACTCACATTGACTTTAATCAGGAAGATCCAAACAGCTTATATGACTCCTTATTTAATACAATTAAAGCTGAGTACAACAACATATTTAAATCAAAAACATTTTATAAAAACAAAAACTTGCAATTTTGTGAGTGGGCAACTGCAGGAATTTACAAAAGTAGGGCTAAGTTGTACGAACTATATGGTATGAAGCAATTTAATTTTGATCCTGCCTTTATTCAATATGTTAAAATGTATTCTAAAACCTTCAAAAAGGCCTGTGCTGCTGCCAAGTCGTTACATATAAGTAATAAAATTAAAGAGTCAAAAAACAAGGCAAAAATGACTTGGAATGTAATCAATACTGAAACCGGTCGATTACTACCCCGTGATAATAACATTGAGTTAATTATAAATAACGAAGTGTGTAATAATAAATTAGATATAGCACAAACTTTTAACAACTATTTTATAGACATACCCGCGAAAACAACTAGCTCCTTAAATTCTTGTCCAATAAAAGCTCAACGCATGCTTGGGGGCAGCGTGGATCAGTGTAGTGTCTTATTTGGCTTCAAATATGTAAACCCCAATGATATCATTAAAGTATTCAAGTCACTTAACTCAAAAAAGACCGCTGACTTGTGGGGTATTTCTGTAAAATTGATTGAGTCTATCATTGTTAATATATCACCACATCTAGCTGAAATATTTAATAAATGTGTTGATAAAAGAGTGTTTCCAGATTTAATGAAACACGGTAAAGTAATACCTCTATTTAAATCTGGATCCAAAACCGACCCTGGTAATTTCAGACCAATTTCAATATTACCAGTCATTAGCAAAATTTTTGAAAAAAAAATATTGCAATAATTTCAAGCTCATTTTAATTTGCTATTACATAAGGAGCAGTATGGGTTCACAAGGGGTCGTTCTACCATTCATGCAGGTGTGACACTTCTGAATCATATATATGACGCCTGGGAGAATAGACAAGATGCTATTGGTGTATTCTGCGATCTCTCCAAAGCATTTGATTGCGTTGACCATAAAAAAATATTGGGAAAACTCTTTTATTATGGTATCAAAGACTCTGCACTGAACCTTGTTGCCTCCTACTTAAATGATCGAATACAACATGTTGATGTCAATGGAATTCGCTCCCCTGGAGCATCTGTTGCTATGGGCGTACCTCAGGGATCAATTCTGGGTCCGTTTCTATTTTTAATTTATATTAACGATCTGCCATTCTATATACAGAACTTGTGCGACATTGTTCTATTTGCTGATGATACGTCACTTATTTTTAAAGTTGATCGCACGCTTACCGATTTCAACGGCGTAAATAGTTCACTTGCCCAAGTTTTAGATTGGTTTACGACCAATAATTTGCTACTAAACGCTAAGAAGACAAAGTGTATCAGATTCAGCATGCTTAATGTCAGGAATTGCGGTACAAATATAACATTGAACAGTGATACCCTTAATCTTGTAGAATCAACTGTATTTTTGGGGATCACTTTAGATAGCAAACTGCAGTGGAATGCGCAAATAACGTGTCTTGCAGGTAAACTCAGCTCGGCAGCCTTTGCCGTTAGTAAAGTCAGGCAGCTTACTGATGTGGCAACTGCCAGGCTGGTATACTTTAGTTATTTTCATAGTGTCATGTCTTACGGCATTTTGCTGTGGGGCAAAGCAGCTGATCTACAAGTAATTTTTGTACTCCAGAAGAGAGCTATACGTGCAATATATAAATTGAGTGCTAGAGTGTCTCTTAGAGAAAAATTTAAAGAAATTGGCATTTTAACGGTTGCATCACAGTATATATTTGCAAATATTATGTTAGTTAAACAGAACATACACTTATACAATGGACACAGTGACATACATTCGATAAATACTAGAAATAAGCATAAATTAATTGGAACGCATCATCGTTTACAAAAGGTTCACGACTCTTTTGAAGGAATTGGCGTACGACTACATAATAAAATTCCTTTAAACATTATGAACCTGCCGTTACATAAATTTAAGGCGGAAATTAAAAGGCACCTCTTGAAAAGGACCTATTACACAACTAATGATTATTTGAACGATAAAAATAAATGGAAATGAGTTGCTTGCTCTTCGCTTGAGCTATTTAGGATTCGAATGAATCTTGTGATATGCCTTGAATTTGCATATATATGTTGTATTTTTACATCTCTACATTATTAATAATTTGAAACATCTGACAACTAAAGGTTTCTAAATTGGCTGCGTTTAGTCCCGGTATACAATGTAATTTGAGTTTGTTATTGTGTGAGCACCATGTAGACTTATTTATTTCTTTGAAATTGACATGATAGTTGCTGTGCAGTTTTTGAGTATGTCATGCTCGCCTAAGTGTCCTGGCAGTGGTGGCGTATGTATCGGGTCGCCTTATTCCCTATAATACGGTTGAGTAGGGCGATGGCTGATATAATGCGTCATACCCGTGAACGGGTCCCGTCTGTTGGGACTGGTCAGCTCATAGCTGTTATAGCAATTATTAAAAAGAATCTTATTTATATTTAAGGTAAACTTAAGTTTAGTCGACTGTTCTCACATAAATCCAAAGGAACAATGTAAGTGTAATTTTAATGTTGTAAGCCGTTACTACATTTTAAAATGGCATCCATTGACTTTCTTGCCAGATTCTTCTTCTTCAAGGGTAGGCTGCCCTTAGAACCGGCAACTATAATCGCTTTAATTTTGATATGATTTAAACACAACATTGATTTTGTTTTTTTTGTTTGTATAAATTCATTACTATATAATTGGTCAAATATCATGTTAATCAAACTAATGTAATTACTGGCGTTTAGAAAAGAGTGGCCATGAGTTTTATTGCCAGGTTCTTCCTCAGGCTCTACCTATTGCTTTGCGAATCTGGCAGTAAATGTTAATGTAGAAGCAATATTTTTGACGTTCATAAGTGTTACTTTGTGACCTAAATGAATAAAGATTTATTATTATTATTATTATCACGATCCACAGGGAACGATGGCGTGGTAGTGAAGCGGATTACTGCTGAACAAAACCTGACAACGTGATGACCACGACCGCTCTGTCAAAAGTGAATTTTCAAAGAAGAGAAGTAGACTTGGAAATACCCTGTGCCGCTGTGACCGTGAAGCACGCCAACTTATAGATAAGGTTCTATCTCTCAGACAATTCTAACTTTTCCTACGTTATCTTGTCACCAACAACTGAGGAAAACGTTTGGGGTACGGCTTTATCTAGCAGTCGCCATCTTATGCGGTGGTGGCACTGCTCGACATGTTTGCCTTTGGATTGACTCTTTCTACTTCTCTCTGACCTACAGTTGCCTACTTTGCCCATCCTTTGTCGCAATAAAAGCACCAAAGTGTTGCACACCAATTCAAATTCGTGACTGTAAACAATAACAGACATTGCTGCGGCAACGAAAACTTACACGTGTTTTGCGGTTTACTATCTATTGCCATAAAAAATATAAATGTATAATTTCTTTAAAAGAAATATAGAAATGTCTTGTACCTATTATCACACGACGACTTAAAAAGCAATTAAATTCAAAGTCGACCGCGACGTTTTTGAACTTGAAATGTTTAGTAGGTATGTACATATTACAGATATTATCTAAAAATGTTTGTTACTTTCTATTGCCGATTTATGTTCTATAATTTAATACGAAATAAATATCACATATGCGTTTACCGGCAATCACTATAAATTTTTACCACATTAAACTGGTAATAGCAACTTACCGAATACCGAAAAGAAAAACACTTTTGTATTAATGTATAATGAAGATTTTATGGTTATTCCTGTGTTGACATGTTTCCGTACAATAAAGTGGTAATTGCAAATATCTTCGTTAATATCAGTAGGAAAATTCTGAAAAAAATTACAGACATGTGTCCCGACCCATAGATGCCGAATTTCGCATTACAATAAAAAGTCCATAATAGCACATTACCGACTTATTGTTCGGGGGGGTCGGTATATATCACTATACCTACCTACTTTCCCAACTATCTTCCTCGGCTAATCCCAAAATATGGTACGAGCTACCTTATAAGTTTATTAGTCCCGCAGATCCCCGAAGGCAATGGCATATTATACGCCTACATTTCCCTATGTGCATTTCTTCCCAAGTAACAGGTGGTGAGCCCATTGCCTTATTGAAATCTAAAAAAACGTACAGTTTGGCAGTTATCACACTTGTAAATCTCTGAAGCCACAACGACAAAGCGTGTAAGGATATAATCCCATCAAATTTCAAGTACATCAATATTTATTAGTTTTTAGGCTATTGACAATTTTTAAATCAACCGCATAATAGTTGCTTTGCATCAAAACTTCATATACGCATCTCTTTAGCAACCGCTCTCGGCAGTCACCGAGTTGCTTTGAAAACAAATTTAGTTATAAAAACCTAACCACTCCGGGAGTGCCGACAGAAGTGAAAACTCAAAAATTGACCGGGATCGACGTAAAGATGATGATGATGAAAAATAAATCTACACTGAAAGACTCCTAATTGATTACACAGCATTATTTAATAAGACCTGTAGATGACCGGAATCAACGTTAGATGATGATGATGATTATGGTCGCGAGTCCAGAGATTTTATCTCATCTAAAAATATGCGTACCGCGCTAAAAGAAGTTTTTCCTTCAAAAATTGACCGGGATCGACGTAAAGACGATGATGATAAAAAATAATTCTACACTGAAAGAGTCCTAATTGATTACACAGCATTATTTAATAAGACCTGTAGATGACCGGAATCAACGTTTGATGATGATGATGATTATGGTCGCGAGTCCAGAGATTTTATCTCATCTAAAAATATGCGTACCGCGCTAAAAGAAGTTTTTCCTTCAAAAATTGACCGGGATCGACGTAAAGATGATGATGATAAAAAATCTTACGCTTTTTCGATCAGGGTCACGTGTCCTGACGCGAGTTTAAGATTTTATACCCAACGCCGCTAAAGAAGTTTTCACTTCAAAAATTTGAAGTTCATGATGGTTAGAAAAAAAAAATCTTTATTTTGCATAGACCATTTTAATGGCGCTTACAAAATGTCATACACTATTTAAAATTTTTAAAGCGACCACCAGATAATACCAATTTCACGCATTTATAGGAACTATCGATACGAAAGTAGCTGTCAAATTTAAATCATAATGGATAACGCATCTATGACGTCATTTTAGTTGCCCACTGAACTTAGATGATATCCATCACGCCTTATCCCCGAAGGGGTGGCAGAGGCATATTATATGCCCACTTTTCACCGTGTGGATTCCTGTCCCACGTAATAGGTGGTGAGCCCATTGCCGTGTTGAAATAGACAGACGCAGGTTGTGGCTACCTGCTGTTGAAATTTTCAAGCCGACCATTACGCCTTCAACCAGGCTTAACGAATGCCATTTTACTGGCAACCGGGACCAATGGCTTAATGTGCCTTCCGAAGCACGGAAACGCTCGCAAATGTAAATACCACAAAGTGGTCACCCATCCGAGGACCAGCCATAGTGAAAGTTGCGTAACTCAGTGATCGTTTACAGAACACTGAGACCGCGGGGCCACGAGCGCTCTTGATTTTTTTAAATAGATAATACTAAAATTGAATTTTGACAGCTGAATGGCGCAAATCGCAATTAAACTGATTTACATTTTAGTTACATAATACTACTGCTGAAATTCATTTCTTAGTGCTAATTTATGGTAAAAGCTTTGACCTATGTCCTTTGACCTGTGTCCTTTGACCTATGTCCTTTGACCAGTACCGTTAGACCAACATATTTCAACACATACATACACATAGGTCAAAGGACATAGATCAAAGGACATAGGTCAAAGGACATAGGTCAAAGGATATAGGTCAAAGGACATAGGTCTAAGGACATATTTCAAATGACATAGGTCAAAGGACATAGGTCAAAGGACATAGGTCAAGGGACGTAGGTCAAAGGACATAGGTCAAAGGACATATATCAAAGGACATAGGTCAAAGGACACAGGTCAAAGGACATAGGTCAAAGCTTTTACCATAAATTAGCACTAAGAAATGAATTTCAGCATGTAACTAAAATGTATATCAGTTTTGCGAAATGTATAGCGATTTGCGCCATTCAGCTGTCAAAATTCAATTTTAGTATTATCTATTTAAAAATTCAAGTGCGCTCGTGGCCCCGCGGTCTCAGTGTTCTGTAAACGATCACTGAGTTACGCAACTTTCACTATGGCTGGTCCTCGGATGGGTGACCACTTTGTGGTATTTACATTTGCGAGCGTTTCCGTGCTTCGGAAGGCACATTAAGCCGTTGGTCCCGGTTGCCAGTAAAATGGCATTCGTTAAGCCTGGTTGAAGGCCTAATGGGCGGCTTGAAAATTTCAACAGCAGGTAGCCACAACCTGCGTCTGTCTATTTCAACACGGCAATGGGCTCACCACCTATTACGTGGGACAGGAATCCACACGGTGAAAAGTGGGCATATAATATGCCTCTGCCACCCCTTCGGGGATAAGGCGTGATGGATATCATCTAAGTTCAGTGGGCAACGAAAATGACGTCATAGATGCGTTATCCATTATGATTTAAATTTGACAGCTACTTTCGTATCGATAGTCCTATAAATGCGTGAAATTGGTATTATCTGGTGGTCGCTTTAAAAATTTTAAATAGTGTATGACATTTTGTAAGCGCCGTTAAAATGGTCTATGCATAATAAAGATTTTTTTTTTCTAACCATCATGAACTTCAAATTTGTTATAACTAAATTTGTTTTCAAAGCAACTCGGTAACTGCCGAGAGCGGTTGCTAAAGAGATGCGCATATGAAGTTTTGATGCAAAGCAACTATTATGCGGTTGATTTAAAAATTGTCAATAGCCTAAAAACTAATAAATATTGATGTACTTGAAATTTGATGGGATTATATCCTTACACGCTTTGTCGTTGTGGCTTCAGAGATTTACAAGTGTGATAACTGCCAAACTGTACTTTATTTTAGATTTCAATAAGGCAATGGGCTCACCACCTGTTACTTGGGACAAAATGCACATAGGGAAATGTAGGCGTATAATATGCCATTGCCTTCGGGGATCTGCGGGACTAATAAACTTATAAGGTAGCTCGTGCCATATTTTGGGATTAGCCGAGGAAGAAAGTTGGGAAAGTAGGTAGGTATAGTGATATATACCGACCCCCCCGAACAATAAGTCGGTAATGTGCTATTATGGACTTTTTATTGTAATTCGAAATTCGGCATCTATGGGTCGGGACACATGTCTGTAATTTTTTTCAGAATTTTCCTACTGATATTAACGAAGATATTTGCAATTACCACTTTATTGTACGGAAACATGTCAACACAGGAATAACCATAATAATAGGTCAAAGGATATAGGTCAAAGGACATAAGTCTAAGGACATATTTCAAATGACATAGGTCAAAAGACATAGGTCAAAGGACATAGGTCAAAGGACATAGCTCAAAGGACATAGGTCGAAGGACATAGGTCAAGGGACGTAGGTCAAAGGACATAGGTCAAAGGACATATGTCAAAGGACATAGGTCAAAGGACGTAGGTCAAAGGACATAGGTCAAAGGACATATGTTAAAGGACATAGGTCAAAGGACGTCGGTCAAAGGACATAGGTCATATGACATAGGTCAACGGACATGGGTCATGCCGTAAAACACGTGTAAGTTTTCGCTGCCGCAGCAATGTCTGTTATTGTTTACAGTCACGAATTTGAATTGGTGTGCAACACTTTGGTGCTTTTATTGCGACAAAGGATGGGCAAAGTAGGCAACTGTAGGTCAGAGAGAAGTAGAAAGAGTCAATCCAAAGGCAAACATGTCGAGCAGTGCCACCAACGCATAAGATGGCGACTGCTAGATAAAGCCGTACCCCAAACGTTTTCCTCAGTTGTTGGTGACAAGATAACGTAGGAAAAGCTAGAATTGTCTGAGAGATAGAACCTTATCTATAAGTTGGCGTGCTTCACGGTCACAGCGGCACAGGGTATTTCCAAGTCTACTTCTCTTCTTTGAAAATTCACTTTTGACAGAGCGGTCGTGGTCATCACGTTGTCAGGTTTTGTTCAGCCGTAATCCGCTTCACTACCATACCATCGTTCCCTGTGGATCGTGATGCGAGAGCATTCGTGCACTGGGCCGCCTACTGCTGATTTTATCTGGTCGGTCCATCGCATGGGCGACTTGCTATGCTGCAAAGCCTTCATCCTTCCCCTGTACGACAAGGCGCACTATGCAGGTGTTGTCACATCATGACACGTGTCCAAAGAACTGAATATTTTGAGCCTGGACTGTGCTTATTAAGCTCTCAGTGCCAGACTCTGTGTCACTTCAAGTATTTTCCTCCAGCACCTCATTTCCAGTGCTTCTATTATCTTTTCCTTAATTTCTTGCAGCGTTTAGGTCTCGGTAGCGTACAGAAACATGGGGAATACCAGTATAAAAACTGCACAGCAACTATCATGTCAATTTCAAAATAATAAATAAGTCTACTTGGTGCTCACACAAACTCAAATTACATATTTTTATATTAGTTATTACTGGGACTAAACGCAGCCAATTTAGAAACCTTTAGTTGTCAGACGTTTTTAAATTATTCAATATGCAGAAATGTAAAAATACAACATATATATGCAGATTCAAGACAAATACAAAATAACACAAAGTAGTTCGAGCGAAGAGCAAGCAACTCATTTCTATTTATTTTTATCATTCAAATAATCATTGATTGTGTAATAGGCCCTTTTCAAGAGGTGCGTCTTAATTTCCGCCTTAAATTTATGTAACGGCAGGTTCATAATGTCTAAACGAATTTTATTATATAGGCGTACACCAATTCCTGCAAAAGAGTCGTGAACCTTTTGTAAACGATGATGCGTTCTAATTAATTTATGCTTATTTCTAGTATTTATCGAATGTATGTCACTGTGTCTATTGTATAAATGTATGTTCTGTTTAACTAACATGATATTTGCAAATATATACTGTGATGCAACCGTTAAAATGCCAATTTATTTAAATTTCTCTCTAAGAGACACTCTAGCACTTAATTTATATATTGCACGTATAGCTCTCTTCTGGAGTACAAAAATTACTTGTCAGCTGCTTTGCCCCACATCAAAATGCCGTAAGACATGACATTATGAAAATAACTGAAGTATCTAGCAGTTTCCACATCAGTGAGCTGCCTGACTTTACTAACGGCAAAGGCTGCCGAGCTGAGTTTACCTGCAAGACACGTTATTTGGGCGTTCCACTGTAGTTTGCTATCTAAAGTGATCCCCAAAAATACAGTTGATTCTACAAGATTTAGGGTATCACCGTTCAATGTTATATTTGTACCGCATTTCCGGACATTAGGCATGCTGAATCTGATACACTTTGTCTTCTTAGCGTTTAGTAGCAAATTATTGATCGTAAACCAATCTACAACTTGGGCAAGTGAACTATTTAAAAATAAGTGACGTATCATCAGCAAATAGAACAATGTCGCACAAGTTCTGTATATAGAATGGCAGATCGTTAATATAAATTAAAAATAGAAACGGACCTAGACTTGATCCCTGCGGTACGCCCATAGCTACAGAGGCTCCAGAGGAGCTAATTCCATTGACATCAACATGTTGTATTCGATCATTTAGGTAGGTGGCAACAAGGTCCAGTGTAGAGTCTTTGACACCATAATAAAATAGTTTTCGCAATAGTGTTTTATGGTCAACGCAATCAAATGCTTTGGAGAGATCGCAGAATACACCAATAGCATCTTGTCTATTCTCCCAGGCGTTATATATATGATTTAGAAGTGTCACACCTGCATGAATGGTAGAACGACCCCTTGTGAACCCATACTGCTCTTCATGTAATAGCATATTTGAATTAAAATGAGCTTGTAATAGTTGCAATATAATATTTTCAAAAATTTTGCTAATGGCAGGTAGTATTGAAATTGGTCTGAAATTACCAGGGTCGGTTTTGGATCCAGATTTAAATAGAGGTATTACTTTACTGTCTTTCATTAAATCCGGAAACACTCCTTTATCAACACATTTATTAAATATTTCAGCTAGATGTGGTGATATATTAACAATAATAGACTGTATCAATTTTACAGAAATACCCCACAAGTCAGCTGTCTTTTTTGAGTTAAGCGACTTGAATACTTTAATGATATCGTTGGGATTTACATATTTAAAGCTAAATAAGACACTACACTGATCCACGCTGCCCCCAAGCATACGTTGAGCTTTTATTGGACAAGAATTTAACGAGCTAGTTTTTTTCGCGGGTATGTCTGTAAAATAGTTGTAAAAAGTTTGTGCTACATCTAATTTATTATTAATCACTTTGTAATTCATAATTAACTCAATGTTATTATCACGAGGCAGTGATCGGCCGGTTTCAGTATTGATTACATTCCAAGTCATTTTTACCTTATTTTTTGACTCTTTAATTTTATTACTTATATGTAACGACTTGGCAGCAGCACAGGCCTTTTTGAAGGTTTTAGAATACATTTTAACATATTGAATAAAGGCAGGATCAAAATTAAATTGCTTCATACCATATAGTTCGTACAACTTAGCCCTACTTTTGTAAATTCCTGTAGTTGCCCACTCACAAAATTGCAAGTTTTTGTTTTTATAAAATGTTTTTGATTTAAAAATGTCATTGTACTCAGCTTTAATGGTATTAAATAAGGAGTGATATAAGTCGTTTGGATCATCCTGATAAAAGTCAATATTAGTGACTTTTGCTGAAACATTAACATTAAATTGTTTAAGTCGATATGCACTCATTGGCCTACATACAATTTTATTCCCTTTAGAAGTGAAATTAATAGGAAATGCCGCTTTCTGACCAAGATGATCTGATGGAAAGTTACTTAGTATCTCCCTTGTTGTTGATGCACAGTTGCAGAATATATTATCTATACATTTTCCAGTATGTGAGGTGATTCTAGTTGGCTCACAAAATAAGTTTTGTAAGCCAAAAGACTTAAACAAATTTATAAATCTAATACACTTCGAAGACTGCACAAGTATGTCCACATTAAAATCCCCACATACCACAACATGTTTTCTACTAGTGAACAAACGCTTCAATGCATTTTCCATTACAGTTTCTAATAAATTATAATCCCTACCTGGAGGACTGTAGACACAGACGACAATGAGTTGCTCAAGCTCAACACAGGAAAATTCTGCAGTACGCTCAATAGAAAGTGCCACAATATCTTTACGTTCTTTACATTTTAAATTATTAGAAACGAATATAAGAGAGCCACCACGTATAGCTTTCTTTCTTGAGAACGCACTGCTAAGTGAATAAAATTCATTGTTGAACAATAGTTCATGACTTTTTAACCAATGTTCTGTAACACAAAAAATGTGAACATTGTGTTCCTTTATAAAGAGATCTATTTGTAGTAGTTTTTCAGATATGCTTTCAATATTTTGGTGAACAAAGTTTAAACTACTAGAAGTATTGTTAATATACTCAGAATTATTACACCCAATATTATTTTTAGTGTCTTAATAAGGTTGACTCAATGGGCTCAAAAGACCTATAACCATGGCCAGATTTTTTACCTGTTGTCTTACAAGCTAGTTTTTTGGGATAATATCCCAAGTTAAGGGGACATTTGGCGGGAAGAGTGACAAGTGCGGTCGCTTGCTTTAGATTATTTTCTAAAACTAGTGCATTTTTCTTGTTTTATGTGCGGGAGTGGTGATTTCTTGGACATAAAAGTTGTGTTAACGTGCTATAGTGAATGACAATGATATATATGCAGTGAAATGCTATTTTCTCTCTTGCCGCGAAACGTCCACTGACAACCTTAGTATAAGAATCACCATTATACTGAGGGCAAGGACCAGGACGGACAATGAGGACACGACATCGACTGGACAGGACTAATTAGAAGATAAGATTGAAGAAATATGATATAAAAAATAAGATTTAGCTAAAAGGTCTTAGAAACCAGGCCATTAAATAAATATTAATAAATAAAAAAATAATCCCAAGTTAAGTTAAAATTATGCTCAAAAGGAGCTGGTTTATAAGCCAATAGTTGGGCTTGATTCAATAAAAAATTGGATAACAATACAGCTATCTGACGTCGTAAAAACTTCGATAGTATATAACTATCTAATGTCAAAAAGTAATTATTCTGTAATAAAGGATTACAGTCAAATAATTCTACATTCCTACAATATGTGGTCAAGGTATGTAACTTTCTATTCATATTGTATCTAATATTGTTTTTAATTTGTGTAAAAGATTTGCTATATGGCAGTGTAGATAGTATAACCTGTTTAACTTGCAAATTTGACAACTGTTCATAACATTTTATGATAGTTCTAATGTTCACACTATCTCTTCTGCCAATGAGTATCACTATTGTTGTTTGTGGGCAATGTGTACTGGTTAATACCTTATTAATTATTTGAGAGTAGGATGCCCCAAGAAATGAAAGTGTTATAACCGAGTTACCCAGATGTTGAATTAAGTGATAACCTAAATTCTTGCCAATTTCATCACAATAAACTAGTCTTTCCAACATTTAATGGTTGCGTAATTTTTGTTACAGGGCTATCACAGTAAATGTTATTTGTGCTTACAATATTGTCACATATACTGCCTACAGAGTCAACCATTGGAGAAGTTGACTCCGACAGCGATGTTATTGATAATGAAGAACATGGAAGGGATTTATCACAGTCAGGTGTTTGATTATATAATTTTTCAAGTGAATAGAACCTTTGTTCATTGCTGTGACAAGACTCCACCAAGCTATTCAATGCCTTAATGTACTCTCCAATTTCTTTCTGTGATGTTTTGTATTTTAAAGTAATGGAATCTAAGGAATCATGTAAACTCATAATTTCTGTCTGTAATTGATGTATATCTGTCTCATATTGCTCTGTTTGGGTATTTAATTGTTTTTTACTTGTTTCTATTAGTTGTTTTAACTGTACATTTGATTTACAAGTCCTAAGATATTTGTTCGCTCCCATTCTAAGCTTTTTCATGTGTTTCTGTGATTTGGAATTAAATTTATTGAGTTTTATGTATTTTTTTAATTTATTCCTGCTGCTACTAACTAATTTTATTGATGTGTTGGTGTTAGTAGATAACAAGTGGTCACCAGTTTTGTCTACTGCTATAATAGGAATATTCAATGCTGACTTATCTATTATGTGCGAGATGATGGGCTCATCAAGACAAATTAGATCTGGCTCTGACCTCCCACACATTAGCTCATTATACAGACTGTTGGAAAGGGTAGCCTGATCTACCAATTTTTTGTTTTATGTAGTTTGAAACTGATAGATGAATACTATTTTTAAAAAAATTAGCTTTCATTTCATGTATCAATGATGTCAATAGTCCCACTGGTTGGAAAGTAATTCAACAAAAACAGTAAATCATTATTCCTGTAAAATTTGCTTTTTGCGATTACCAACTTATTGCCCGGAGAGGTTGATTTATATTACTTCTATTTACAAGCTTTTCCATATTACAGTAGCATGTTATGCCTTTGGTCTATTTTAACACAACAACAAGCTCACCATCAGTTATTTAGGACTTAATCCCACTCACCAGTGAGATACACCGCACTGTATGTGTAGGGTATATACCACTATATTATAGAAAAAGACATGACTGTATAAATATATGTATTTGTTTCTTTCATTTACCGATTAACACTATAAACAATTTACATTACACTTATATACATACTTCAAAGTGTTGTCATTTTACAGGTTTGCCGCAGGATATTGTAGTTACAAACTCTATTGCAAGGTAGAACTTTATTTGGAAAACCACTTTTGTAAGAGGCAAGACGATGGAGTTGACTGATGCAAGTACATGTTGCCGTCTTTATAATCAAAACCTGCAACAATAGTGATGAATTTTATTTCAACATAAATAAAACCAACAAAAATAATATATTTTCAGAAGATACAGAATGTTCACTAACGATGGCTTCTAATTTAATGTTAGTGAGTGAGTGCGGAGCCAAACTGAGTACCAGATTACACAGCTCTGCATGTGAGATCTCGCAACTGCATATAAAATGGAAGTGTATGGAAGGCATAAGGGTTACATGCATAGGCAATTCAATAAATAGAATGATATAAATTACCGTTGTATTATTTACCACAAAAGATTTTAATTATCATATCCTATCCAAAAGATACCCATGAGATAATTTTACAATACTCATCTCGAACTAGATAGATTCGCACACACACATGACACACAAGATTCAAAAATTCCCCGTTAACCATGTATTGGGCATTATAAGTTATTACATGCTTCCTAAATAGGTATATCAATGTATCCTATATTCCTTTAAACTGAAGGAAAAATGTGGGATGTACAAGCAGGATTTATGAAAGGAAGAGGATGCACGGATCAGGTCTTTTCCTTACGATGCATAGCCGAAAAATTTTTGGCAAAATGTCAAAGGTCTATTGCATATTTGTAGACTTGGAAAAGACCTTGGGTGAGGCATGAGCTATGGACAACACTGGCCAAGTATGGAGTAAGCAGTCACGTGATACGAGCACTGAAATCTCTCTATGAGGGCTCTAGTGCTTGTGTCAGGATCAACGGAGCTTGCACAGACTTTTTTCACATTGAAAAAGGTGTGAGACAGGGTTGTGTAGCGTCACCGGCGCTGTTTAACCTATACATGGACAGTTGTTTGAAAGAACTGCAAGAGAGTGCGTATGCGTATTTTTAAATACGCGTAGTGCGTATTTAAAAATGAATGAACTGACTGTCAAATGCCTCCTATACGCTGATGACTAGGTAATACTGGCATCATCGGCGGAGGAGTTGCAGTTGATGGTTAACATTATGCATTATACGCTAAAAAGCAAAGGAATTAAAGTAAATGTAAATAAGACAAAAGAAATGGTTTTTGAAAGAGAGGAAAGTATGACAGATTGCTCGATTTTTGTGGAAGGAAAACGAGTGGAACAGGTGAAAGAATTTGTATATTTAGGTTCAAAATTTGTGAGAGATGGAAAGTGTGACATTGAACGAAGAGTTTTGGCTGGAAATCAAGTGAATGGAGCCATGCACTCCTTTATGAGCAGTCAGAACGTGTCTGAGAAGGCAAGACTGGCTGTGCATAGAGGAGCACTTGTTCCTACACTCATGTATGGTAGTGAAAGTTGGGTGTGGCAGAAGAAGCATAGAAGTAAAATTAATGCAGTGGAAATGAGAAGTCTGCGGAGTATAGCTGGAGTGAAATTGATGGACAAAGAAAGGAACAGTGTGATAAGGGAACGTTGCGGTATGGTAGAAGAAGTAGTGACTAAGATAGAAAAAGGTATGCTTAGATGGTTCGGACACGTGGAGAGGATGGATAAAAGTAGACTATGGTCAATGATCAAACTGAATGGTAAGGGGCGACCTCGACGTACATATGTCAATCAAATAGAAGACATTTTGGAAAAAGGTCAGGTCAAGAGTACCCTTAACCGGCGTGTGTGTATGAAAACACTTATGAAAGTGGAAGAAGCGAAAGTTGTATGCCAGGATCGTAGCAAGTGGAAAGCCATAGTCTCTGCCTACCCCGATGGGAGACAGGCGTAACGATATGTATATATGTATGTATGTATATTCCTTTATCATGTATAATAGTGGCTACATGCATAGACAAATCTACATTATATTGAAATAAATTAGTGATATTATTTGCCATACAACCTATTATTGAAGTGAAACTACTTTGTCGACATTGATAAAAAATTTATAGTTGTAAAAACTGTTGTAACGAAGTTTCACTTCTTACCTGTATACTCTGGTACACACACATAATTTTTATTTCATCTCCTATAATTATAAAAGGCGACCATGAGATATTGATCTATCAACACTTGGCTCAAAGTGCTGAATGGATTTGGCTCATAGATCCATGACACAGTCATCTGCGTAAACCAATTTGTAAAATTGGGTTTTAAAGGGATTGTTACGCCATTTTTTATAACGTATTTGATATGTGAGTAAATAGGTAAAGGAAAGGTCGTAAATTGATAAGGCAAATTGACTTACTGAGAGTCGTTTTTTGTTAAGCCCAGCCTTCAGCCTCAACTAAAGGAGTCTTGGGCTCACACATTAATATTCTGTCACACATTCATTCATTCTCGCGGATAGTAACACACCTACACCGTCTAAGTTTTTAGTGTTCTTTTCGTTTATTGTCGGTCCATAGTTGTCGCTGATATCAAAAGTTATATACCAATCGATTCGTATACTCTTGCGCTACACGTTCTATATATTTGTTTATAATAATATTGTTGTATATAATAGATTTTTACCGTTTTTCCTTGTTATTCGCACGGTACAGTGTCTGTGCATATTGTCTTGATATATTGTATAGACACCTAGGGGTTTCTGTACCCAGGAACGTGTGAGAGGTCTGTCAGCATCCCAAGAGATCCCATTCGTATAGCTATCTCAATATATTTGGTCGATCTGTTCGAGTTTTTGAAAATTCTCATCAATTGTCTATAAACAAACTTCAATAGTGCTTTGTCAAAATTCTATAAACAAATTTGTGGTTGCGGCACCTTTGGGATAACGGCCTGAGCTGTGGGCTATCTGCTGCACACCTCGGGACCAGCACCAATTGAACAGACCCACATTCACCACTGGTTGTTAGTCATTAGGCTTAAATTACCGAAAAATTACCTCTGTAACTCAAATTTTTAAAAGTTTTTCTAAAGACGCCCATAGCTTTTTGTATACCATTGGAAGCCCCCTGACGCCCTCTGTCGATTGGTACCCATTTGGTCGAGCTAGGACGTCTAATAGTTGAAATATACATAGATTAGTGTTGCATTTTTCGAACAGTTTTTACTTTTGCTCCATTTACAAGCGTTTCATCAATAGAGGTACAGCATTTTACAGCATACGAGTGTGCGCGCTAAAATCACGAGTCTAACGACACCTCTACCGATCCCCTGCGACCAATAGTTCTTGTGATATAAGCTATTTTGTGTTTTCGCGACACTCCGTCCGCGTCATACCGAGGTTACCTTAGCCCTGCATTTTATCGAAAATTGTCTAAGTTTTTAGTGTTCTTTTCGTTTATTGTCGGTCCATAGTTGTCGCTGATATCAAAAGTTATATACCAATCGATTCGTATACTCTTGCGCTACACGTTCTATATATTTGTTTATAATAATATTGTTGTATATAATAGATTTTTACCGTTTTTCCTTGTTATTCGCACGGTACAGTGTCTGTGCATATTGTCTTGATATATTGTATAGACACCTAGGGGTTTCTGTACCCAGGAACGTGTGAGAGGTCTGTCAGCATCCCAAGAGATCCCATTCGTATAGCTATCTCAATATATTTGGTCGATCTGTTCGAGTTTTTGAAAATTCTCATCAATTGTCTATAAACAAACTTCAATAGTGCTTTGTCAAAATTCTATAAACAAATTTGTGGTTGCGGCACCTTTGGGATAACGGCCTGAGCTGTGGGCTATCTGCTGCACACCTCGGGACCAGCACCAATTGAACAGACCCACATTCACCACTGGTTGTTAGTCATTAGGCTTAAATTACCGAAAAATTACCTCTGTAACTCAAATTTTTAAAAGTTTTTCTAAAGACGCCCATAGCTTTTTGTATACCATTGGAAGCCCCCTGACGCCCTCTGTCGATTGGTACCCATTTGGTCGAGCTAGGACGTCTAATAGTTGAAATATACATAGATTAGTGTTGCATTTTTCGAACAGTTTTTACTTTTGCTCCATTTACAAGCGTTTCATCAATAGAGGTACAGCATTTTACAGCATACGAGTGTGCGCGCTAAAATCACGAGTCTAACGACACCTCTACCGATCCCCTGCGACCAATAGTTCTTGTGATATAAGCTATTTTGTGTTTTCGCGACACTCCGTCCGCGTCATACCGAGGTTACCTTAGCCCTGCATTTTATCGAAAATTGTCTAAGTTTTTAGTGTTCTTTTCGTTTATTGTCGGTCCATAGTTGTCGCTGATATCAAAAGTTATATACCAATCGATTCGTATACTCTTGCGCTACACGTTCTATATATTTGTTTATAATAATATTGTTGTATATAATAGATTTTTACCGTTTTTCCTTGTTATTCGCACGGTACAGTGTCTGTGCATATTGTCTTGATATATTGTATAGACACCTAGGGGTTTCTGTACCCAGGAACGTGTGAGAGGTCTGTCAGCATCCCAAGAGATCCCATTCGTATAGCTATCTCAATATATTTGGTCGATCTGTTCGAGTTTTTGAAAATTCTCATCAATTGTCTATAAACAAACTTCAATAGTGCTTTGTCAAAATTCTATAAACAAATTTGTGGTTGCGGCACCTTTGGGATAACGGCCTGAGCTGTGGGCTATCTGCTGCACACCTCGGGACCAGCACCAATTGAACAGACCCACATTCACCACTGGTTGTTAGTCATTAGGCTTAAATTACCGAAAAATTACCTCTGTAACTCAAATTTTTAAAAGTTTTTCTAAAGACGCCCATAGCTTTTTGTATACCATTGGAAGCCCCCTGACGCCCTCTGTCGATTGGTACCCATTTGGTCGAGCTAGGACGTCTAATAGTTGAAATATACATAGATTAGTGTTGCATTTTTCGAACAGTTTTTACTTTTGCTCCATTTACAAGCGTTTCATCAATAGAGGTACAGCATTTTACAGCATACGAGTGTGCGCGCTAAAATCACGAGTCTAACGACACCTCTACCGATCCCCTGCGACCAATAGTTCTTGTGATATAAGCTATTTTGTGTTTTCGCGACACTCCGTCCGCGTCATACCGAGGTTACCTTAGCCCTGCATTTTATCGAAAATTGTCTAAGTTTTTAGTGTTCTTTTCGTTTATTGTCGGTCCATAGTTGTCGCTGATATCAAAAGTTATATACCAATCGATTCGTATACTCTTGCGCTACACGTTCTATATATTTGTTTATAATAATATTGTTGTATATAATAGATTTTTACCGTTTTTCCTTGTTATTCGCACGGTACAGTGTCTGTGCATATTGTCTTGATATATTGTATAGACACCTAGGGGTTTCTGTACCCAGGAACGTGTGAGAGGTCTGTCAGCATCCCAAGAGATCCCATTCGTATAGCTATCTCAATATATTTGGTCGATCTGTTCGAGTTTTTGAAAATTCTCATCAATTGTCTATAAACAAACTTCAATAGTGCTTTGTCAAAATTCTATAAACAAATTTGTGGTTGCGGCACCTTTGGGATAACGGCCTGAGCTGTGGGCTATCTGCTGCACACCTCGGGACCAGCACCAATTGAACAGACCCACATTCACCACTGGTTGTTAGTCATTAGGCTTAAATTACCGAAAAATTACCTCTGTAACTCAAATTTTTAAAAGTTTTTCTAAAGACGCCCATAGCTTTTTGTATACCATTGGAAGCCCCCTGACGCCCTCTGTCGATTGGTACCCATTTGGTCGAGCTAGGACGTCTAATAGTTGAAATATACATAGATTAGTGTTGCATTTTTCGAACAGTTTTTACTTTTGCTCCATTTACAAGCGTTTCATCAATAGAGGTACAGCATTTTACAGCATACGAGTGTGCGCGCTAAAATCACGAGTCTAACGACACCTCTACCGATCCCCTGCGACCAATAGTTCTTGTGATATAAGCTATTTTGTGTTTTCGCGACACTCCGTCCGCGTCATACCGAGGTTACCTTAGCCCTGCATTTTATCGAAAATTGTCTAAGTTTTTAGTGTTCTTTTCGTTTATTGTCGGTCCATAGTTGTCGCTGATATCAAAAGTTATATACCAATCGATTCGTATACTCTTGCGCTACACGTTCTATATATTTGTTTATAATAATATTGTTGTATATAATAGATTTTTACCGTTTTTCCTTGTTATTCGCACGGTACAGTGTCTGTGCATATTGTCTTGATATATTGTATAGACACCTAGGGGTTTCTGTACCCAGGAACGTGTGAGAGGTCTGTCAGCATCCCAAGAGATCCCATTCGTATAGCTATCTCAATATATTTGGTCGATCTGTTCGAGTTTTTGAAAATTCTCATCAATTGTCTATAAACAAACTTCAATAGTGCTTTGTCAAAATTCTATAAACAAATTTGTGGTTGCGGCACCTTTGGGATAACGGCCTGAGCTGTGGGCTATCTGCTGCACACCTCGGGACCAGCACCAATTGAACAGACCCACATTCACCACTGGTTGTTAGTCATTAGGCTTAAATTACCGAAAAATTACCTCTGTAACTCAAATTTTTAAAAGTTTTTCTAAAGACGCCCATAGCTTTTTGTATACCATTGGAAGCCCCCTGACGCCCTCTGTCGATTGGTACCCATTTGGTCGAGCTAGGACGTCTAATAGTTGAAATATACATAGATTAGTGTTGCATTTTTCGAACAGTTTTTACTTTTGCTCCATTTACAAGCGTTTCATCAATAGAGGTACAGCATTTTACAGCATACGAGTGTGCGCGCTAAAATCACGAGTCTAACGACACCTCTACCGATCCCCTGCGACCAATAGTTCTTGTGATATAAGCTATTTTGTGTTTTCGCGACACTCCGTCCGCGTCATACCGAGGTTACCTTAGCCCTGCATTTTATCGAAAATTGTCTAAGTTTTTAGTGTTCTTTTCGTTTATTGTCGGTCCATAGTTGTCGCTGATATCAAAAGTTATATACCAATCGATTCGTATACTCTTGCGCTACACGTTCTATATATTTGTTTATAATAATATTGTTGTATATAATAGATTTTTACCGTTTTTCCTTGTTATTCGCACGGTACAGTGTCTGTGCATATTGTCTTGATATATTGTATAGACACCTAGGGGTTTCTGTACCCAGGAACGTGTGAGAGGTCTGTCAGCATCCCAAGAGATCCCATTCGTATAGCTATCTCAATATATTTGGTCGATCTGTTCGAGTTTTTGAAAATTCTCATCAATTGTCTATAAACAAACTTCAATAGTGCTTTGTCAAAATTCTATAAACAAATTTGTGGTTGCGGCACCTTTGGGATAACGGCCTGAGCTGTGGGCTATCTGCTGCACACCTCGGGACCAGCACCAATTGAACAGACCCACATTCACCACTGGTTGTTAGTCATTAGGCTTAAATTACCGAAAAATTACCTCTGTAACTCAAATTTTTAAAAGTTTTTCTAAAGACGCCCATAGCTTTTTGTATACCATTGGAAGCCCCCTGACGCCCTCTGTCGATTGGTACCCATTTGGTCGAGCTAGGACGTCTAATAGTTGAAATATACATAGATTAGTGTTGCATTTTTCGAACAGTTTTTACTTTTGCTCCATTTACAAGCGTTTCATCAATAGAGGTACAGCATTTTACAGCATACGAGTGTGCGCGCTAAAATCACGAGTCTAACGACACCTCTACCGATCCCCTGCGACCAATAGTTCTTGTGATATAAGCTATTTTGTGTTTTCGCGGCCCCGCCCGCTCACCCGATCTTAGCTGCTTAGCCATATAGGCTTTGACTGAAATTTAATAAAAATTTTAATCAAAAATTTTGTATTTCGATTTCGGGTTCATTGGACACCGACCATTGTGTTTGACCTCAATTCTGCTTATAGCCCTATTGGCAATTAGATTTAAGACACCTTAGCCCTATTGGCACTTTAGATTAAGACATAATAACTGTATATACTTTAGTATAAGAACTATTGACCACTAGTGACTGTAAGCTCTCTGCCGTGGGTTGCGGCTGCTCACTACATTACTGCACATACACAACACATACCTAGGTGCACACACACTGAACATACTATACAGAAACACTACACAAATATTATTAACACACCTACACCTACACTTACACATTATCAAACTTGGGCCCGGAGCCGTGCACCTACCGAACCAACCAGCACCCGAGCTTTAGAATTTACAATACAATATTATTTATACAACTTTTACAAACTTAATTTTAGATCATTAGCTTAATTTTACATATTGACAATCATCTCACCATGTTCGGCCACAGGACGCCAACACGGAAAACAACAACTCCCCCTGCAATAAACGCGAGATCCCCACAGACAGTAGATAGCCCCCCAATTGAAAGGCGCCCACTGGTGCCTGTGAGGCGCAGCGTCGACGCGCTGGAGTGCCGCGACGTGCTGCCACCTAAGGTGTGCTCACAGCCCGCCCGATTAAGGGAGTTCCCGGCAACACAGCCTCCAACATTTGTCCCAGCGCCTCATAATCGCCTCGCGAAGGCTACAGAATACTTCGAAATCATCAGGGAGCAGCTGGGGATCTCGCGTAATCTCAAAAGAGAAATTAGACTGGAAATAGAGGAGAAGGTAAACTTATTATATAAAATCGTTAAGGCCTATGAAGAAGAAAGAAAAAAGAGCAAAAAAATAGAAACAGTAAAAACCACTGAAAGTAAGAGCGAATGTAAGAATGAAAGCGTAACCTCTACGGAGGAAATAATAAAGAAGATCGAGGAGAATGAAAGATTATTGAGAGAGAATGGTAGAATAATGCTAGAGGTAAAAGAAAGATTAGAAATGCAAGAAGATAGAGAGAAAGCGAGAGAAAATAAGAGAAGTACGAGTGAAAGCATGTTAAAGGATAGTACAAAGATAATGACAGAGTTGAAAGAAAGAATAGAGAGACAGGATGAAAGAGAGAAAGAGAGAGAAAGGAAAGGATGTATGACATATGCGGGGGCTGTAGCTAGCCGGCCGAGTTCTCAGCGCCCAGAACGAATGGCGCTACACTCCGTGGTTGTCACATCCAAGGATGAGAAAGAGACAGGAGAAGAAGTGATAGAGCGACTGAGGAGAGCTGCGAATGAAGATGAAGGATGGATAAGAGTGGAGAAAGTACGTAAGGCGAAAGATAGAAGAGTTATAGTAGGGTATAGGACAGATGAAGAAAGAAAGAGGGCACAGCAGAGGCTTAAAGAGAGGGAGAAGAGCCTCCACGTTGAAGAAATGAAAAACCGGGACCCCTTGCTGATCCTTTACGGCGTCCTTAGGGTCCATAAGGACGATGACCTGCTCCGACTGATAAGGGCCCGAAACAGTGAAGTTTTCAGGGGTCTCAGTCCGGAGCAGGACCGGATGGCCGTACAATACAAAAGGACGGCAAGGAACCCCCATATTTGCCACGTAGTGCTCAGAGTCTCGCCGGCAGTGTGGACTCGTGCCCTGGACGTAGGGAGACTGCATATTGATCTGCAGCCGATCCGGGTTGCCGATCAATCACCTTTAATGCAGTGCTCCCTGTGCCTAGGGTACGGTCATAGCAGGAGGCTCTGCACCAAAACGGAGCCTACATGCAGTCACTGCGGTGGGCTCCACATGCGGGCCCAGTGCCCGGATTACGTGGTTGGTGCAGAGCCAAGTTGCAGCAACTGCCGGAAAGAGGGTCTGAGCAGTACGAGGCACAACGTTTTTCATGAGCTGTGCCCAGTGCGAATGAGATGGGATAGTATAGCGAGAGCATCAACTCAGTACTGCTAAGGGCCCCCCGGAGAACGCTGCTCCCTACAGAGTGCTGCAGGCCAACCTCCAAAGGAAGAAACTGGCTACCGACGAACTCATGCTCGAAGCCTCAAGGCGTAAAGCAGCGGTCGCTCTAGTGCAAGAGCCCTATGTTGGGTCGGTGAAGAGGTTGAAGGCATACCAGGGCGTCAGGGTCTTCCAGAACACTGGGCAAGGAGAAGGGACAGTTAAGGCATCCATCGTCGTGTTCGATGCGGCGTTGGATGTCTTACAGTACCCGCAACTCACCACCGACAATGTCGTAGTGGTGAGGATCCGAACCAGTGCCTGGACGATCACGCTGGTGTCCTTCTACTTCGAACCGGATAAACCCATAGGGCCATACCTGGAGCGACTTAAGAGGATAGAGCATGAGCTGGGACCCCAGCGTCTGCTTCTTGGAGGTGATGCCAATGCCAAAAGCACCTGGTGGGGGCATCCGTTCGAAGACGATAGAGGGGGGTTGCTGAGGGATGCTCTCGAACAGATGGACCTCCATCTCCTGAATAGCGGAGGCATTCCAACTTTCGACACTGTGAGGGGTGGAAGGAGGCTCCGCAGCTACGTAGATGTCACGGCCTGCACGAGCGATTTGCTCGCCCTGACCGACGGCTGGAGGGTTGACGAAGGGCTCGTCAGCTCCGACCACAACGGCATAGTATTCAACTTAAGGCTAGAGCGGGCCAAAGGTACGAGTATATCTCGTACCACAAGGCTCTATAATACCAAAAAAGCCAATTGGGATGGCTTCAAGGCCAAGTTTGCCCAGCAGGTTTCTCTGCGGGGCCTGGGTGCTCGGCGAATGGCAAGTACAGAAGATCTGGAAAGCGCAGTCGCTGAGTACTCAGGCTTCGTAAGTGAGGCCTGTGAGGAAGCCATCCCAAAGAAAAGACCCAACGAGGTGCTTACTGTGCCGTGGTGGTCGGAGAGGCTAGCCGCCCTAAAAAGGGACGTCAACACCAAAAGGCGTCGGATCAGAAACGCAGCGCCCGATCGACGTGACATTGTAGTTCTGCGGTACCTAGAGAGCAAGGAGATGTATGAATCTGAAGCAAAAAAGGCGCAGGTCGAGAGTTGGAAGAACTTCTGCGGAAAGCAGGAGAGGGAGGGCATCTGGGAGGGTATATATCGTGTGATAGGGAGGGCCACAGTGAGGGAAGAGGATCAACCACTAATCCATAATGGAACCCATTTGGACGCTAGGGGCTCAGTACAACTCCTCGCTCGGACCTTCTACCCGAAGGATCGAGTTGAGGAGGATGCTGAGGTGCATCGACAGATACGCGAAAGAGCTGAAAAGGTTGAAGATGGAGAGGGTCACAATGATGATGACCCACCTTTTACGGTGGGCGAACTGTTCGATGCACTTCATAAATTTAACCCGAAAAAAGCACCGGGGGCGGACGGCTTTACAGCTGATATCTGTGCCCACGCCATTAGGGCCGACCCCTCACTATTCCTGGAGCTGCTTAATCTGTGCCTCCGCCACGGCTACTTTCCTAAGATATGGAAGGAAGCCGTGGTTGTGGTGCTGAAAAAGCCTGGTAAGGACTCGTACGCCGTTCCCAAATCGTACAGACCGATTGGTCTGTTACCGGTTCTGGGAAAGGTGTACGAGAGGATGTTGGTCACTCGACTCAAGTACCATTTACTGCCGCGGATGAGTACTCGCCAGTACGGCTTTATGCCCCAGAAGAGCACCGAAGACGCCCTCTATGACCTTATGGGGCACATAGTGGCTAAACTCAAACAAAAGAGGATAGTCACTATGGTGTCCCTGGACATAGAGGGGGCCTTCGACAGCGCCTGGTGGCCAGCTATAAAAGTACGACTGGCTGAGGAAAGGTGTCCGGCAAACTTGAGGCGAGTGATCAGCAGCTACCTTGGCGACAGGAAGGTGAGGGTAAGGTATGCGGGCGAGGAGTACACCCGCTCCACGGATAAAGGGTGCGTCCAGGGGTCGATCGGCGGTCCCTTACTGTGGAACTTACTTCTGGATCCGTTGCTGAAAGAACTTGAGAGAAAGGGTGTGCATGTGCAGGCTTTTGCGGACGACGTGGTGCTGGTCTTCGATGGGGACACGGCTCTGGAGATCGAGGGACACGCCAATGCCTCTCTCGAACATGTGCGGGAGTGGGGCGTCGGAATGAAGCTGAAATTCGCACCGCACAAAACCAGTGCGATGGTAATCACGCGGAAGCTTAAGTACGACGTCCCGCGCCTTAGCATGGGCGGGATAGACATTGGAATGTCCAAAGACATAAAAGTCCTAGGGCTCACCATAGACCACGCACTCACTTTTAACACACATGTCACCAATGTTTGCAGAAAGGCGATCGGCATTTACCGGAAGTTAGCGACGATGGCCCGGATCAGCTGGGGGTTACACCCCGAGGTGATCCGGACGATCTACGTGGCGGCCGTGGAGCCGACGATATTGTACGCCGCCAGTGCTTGGCACGCATCGGCAGAAAAGCTTTGTGTCCAAAAGCAGCTGAACGTGGTGCAGCGCGGTTTCGCCCAAAAGTTGTGCAAGGCCTATCGCACGGTCTCCTTGAACTCAGCGCTGGTCCTGGCTGGTTTGCTCCCTCTGGACCTCAGAGTTCACGAGGTGGCCTCATTGTATGAGGCCAAGAGAGGAGTAGGCCAGCCATGGCTGGGAGACTGGGGGGTCGAGCGAATGGCCCCAGCGATAGAGGCCCCTCACCCCGTGGAGCATGTGCCCTTGGAGTTCACCAGCTTGGTAGACGAGGGGCAACTGGAAGATGCAAACCGTTTTGAGGTGCGCATCTTCACAGATGGGAGCAAGATTGAGGGCCGAGTCGGTGCCGCGCTATCGTTTTGGAATAGCCGGACCGAAACTAAGGCCCTCAAACTTGCTCTCGCGCCCCATTGCACCGTCTACCAGGCCGAGCTCCTGGCGCTATGCAAAGCGGCCAGTGAGGTCCTCAGGCGTGGCGCGTCCACGTTCGGTATCTTCAGCGACAGCAGAGCCGCTCTCTTGACGGTAATCAACCGTCATGCCCTCCATCCCTTGGCAGTGGAAGCCAGGGCCGCACTTCAGCGCGGATTGGCCCAGGGTAAGGAAATTTCCTTATTCTGGGTCAAGGCCCACGCAGGGCTGGGGGGCAACGAACGAGCCGATGAGCTCGCGAAGGAAGCGGCTCTGACGCTGAAGAGAGCACCGGACTACGGTCTGTATCCTGTCTCATTCGTGAAGCGTGCCCTTAGGCGGGACACGCTTGGCGAGTGGAACAAGAGATACAGAGAGGGCGGGACGGCCTCCGTTACTAAGCTTTTCTTCCCATGCGCAGTGGAGGCGTACAGTATCGTCCGCAAAATGACGATCGCCGGCACCGTAACCCAACTGCTGACGGGGCACGGTGGGTTCTCCTCATACTTGACACGTTTCAAGTGTAAGGGGGATCCATCGTGCGCCTGCGAGCCCGGGGTAGAGGAGACAGTGGTCCACCTGCTGCAAGACTGCCCGATTCACGCAGCGGATCGCACGGATCTGGAGCAAATAACCCAACTTGCAATCGGTACTAACAACTTTTCGGAACTACTTAGACACCACAGAAAATACTTCTTAATGTATAGTGAAAAAATTATAAAAATTGTTAATTTAAGAAATAGAACCTAAGTTTCGTTTTTAAAATATGTGGTCATATTGAACAAAAACGAAAAATTTTAGACGTAAGAGGTATGATCCTGGTGTTGGGTAAAGAAAATTTTAGGAAATTAGTATAGAAATAATAGTAAAGTGAAAGGAACGTTATTACTTAAAATTCAAAAGTACAGTCAGTAAATATATCTGAATACTATACGGGTAATATATATCCTCGCCCCATCCCAAATATATCTATGGTAGAACAGAGTAAGAGTGAAAGCGCGAGAGGAATAAAAGCGTGATAAGTATGGCATATGAAGAGAATGTAAGAAGAGTAATAAGTGAACAACTATGTTATGTAGATAAATAATTATATGTAGGTAACACCCCAGAGGCTTGTTATAAAATTAAATAGCAATAAAAACATTTAAAAAGTTTAAGTATGGCTCTGCCCATGGTAGAGATGTAAAAAAAAAAAAAAAAAAAAAAAAAAAAAAAAAAAAAAAAAAAAAAAAAACACACCTACACCCTGGCACGCTGTACTGGTCGGGGCTACACCTGACCAGTAGGCCGTATAGGGTCCATGTGTAGTGGTGTCACATCCTTTCCTCTTTGTTTCATTCACGCACAGAATATCAATTCGTCTCTCTCGCATCATCTCATATACCTCCTCAATTTTATCCTCCACTTATATTCAGTGTAGCAAAGCGGCTATCCATATCAATCTGAAATATATTATTTTCCTGCGACAAAAATGTGAAATGAACGGCCATCATAGCGTGCCGCTAGTGTACCTAATCAAAAATCGACGACAAAAAGTTTCGCACAAACAATAAATACTAATCTGTCTATCTATATTTAGGCTATATCCCTGCCCTGAGTCAGAGAGAACAGATGGCCAGGCTTCGCGATCCATGCATACTTCTTTCGCTTTCTGCAGATTTATTATACTAGCGGCACGCTATGATGGCCGTTTTGACATATTACAATAATGATGATATTTTACTTGTTTTACATAACGACTCTGTTTTCTACCGTAGTATAAATACCCTCTAATAACATAACATACTTTCACGCCTTTATCCCCGAAGGGGTAGGCAGAGGTGTACTATACGCCCACGTTTCACCGTATGCTTTTTGCTTTTTGTCCCACGTAACAGGTGGTGAGCCCATTGCCGTGTTGAAATGGACAGGTGCAGGTTGTGGCGACCTGCTGTTGAAATTTTTTACCCTCTAATGTGGTCGACTATTCACATATTTCTACAAATTAAATGTAATTTCAATTAATACAAAACTTCATGAAAGGACAAACGTCAAAACGGTCATCATAGCGTGCCGCTAGTATAATTGTTTCATACATGCCCGTCTGGGTATCAGAGTATTTTTAAATAAATATTAATGCTAATTTAATAAAAAAAATGTTTAATACCAGTACCCTAGGACCTATAGAACACGCACACCAAAATTAAAATTTATCCATTTTCAAACACTAGACTAATTATAAATTTGATTTCGTCATTGTAAATACACTTCCCTTCCTAATCAAAGATTCTATATCATCTTTTGAATACCCCAGTTCTTTTAAAACTTCTATTGTGTGCTGTCCGTGCTGTGTTGGTAAATGCTGCCCACTAGATTTACCCGGAGTTTTAGACAGTTTCGGCGAAGGTACCGGTACGACAAGGTCATCTGCGTCTCTATAAAAAGAATTGTTTGAAGTTCTATATTTGTGCTTGTCCACCATATCTAAATCAACTACCGGTGTTACACACGCATCTAATTTATCAAATATTCCACACCATTCCTCTTGAGATTTCGTTAAAAATATTTCTTCAAATTTTCTCTTTTGTTTTTTAAAATCATCACCTATTTGAGGGTATTCGTCTTCAGATAAATTCAAACCTTTTAGAAGTTGTGAATAAAATTGTGGTTCAAGCGCTCCTACCGCCATAAATTTACCATCTTTGGTTTTATATGTCCCATAATAAGGGATTCCCCCATCTAAAATATTAGTTCCAGGTTCACCAGTCCATATCGGTAAGTTTCTCGACTTGAATAGCCAGGTTGCAACATAAGCTGCACCTTCTGTCATGCTTGCGTCAACGACTTGACCTTTCCCGGACCTCGTTCTTTCGAACAAAGCCATCATTATGCCCAGAGCACATAAAACTCCACCACCAGCAAAGTCACTCAAAATATTCAAAGGTGGTGTTGGAGGTTCCTGGTTCTTTCCAAGCAATGAAAGAATTCCAGACATTCCAACATAATTAATATCATGACCCGCTTTGTCTTTGTAGAATCCATCTTGCCCATAACCTGTTAGTCTAGCATAGATTAATCTAGAATTTTTTTTTAGTAATTCATCAGGGCCTAAGCCAAGCTTTTCCATAATGCCTGGACGATATGTGTCGAGAAGAACATCTGAGGATGCGCAAAGGTTTTTAAGAACGTTTAGTCCTTCAGGGTCTTTTAAATTCACTGAAATCATTCTTTTTCCGTTGGACATAATTTCAAAAGGATTTGGGTTTATCTGCAACAAAACGGCATAGGTGAGTCTAAACAATTCAAAAATTTGAAAAGCAATAAGTATGCTTGTATTTATCTAAAATTAAATTTAAAGTAGAACTTTTTTCAGTCTCGAGCTGGACTCGAAAAAAGCGTCTTCTGGTTCAACGCACCAGACGCGTTCACCAACTACACCACCGAGACGTATTCGAAACTGACAAATTAATCCACTTAATAATTTACGTTTCAAGGCGTAGTAAGGCGCCATCGACCGGCACTTAGCAAAGTAGCACGGTACGAATGTATAGAATTGCATCTATAACCATTCGGTTTGTGATGACACCTGCCTAAACATTAGAAACAATTAGTATGCTAACTTTTTCCTAAATTAAATTTTTGGAAATAAATAAATTTAGTCTATACTACTAGGCTTTACCGACTACCATGTTACTGGCAACTAACACTAATAGCTTAATGTGTCTACCGAAGCATGAAAGCATTCGTCAATGGAATGGATTACTTAACCAGAAAAAATGTTCTGAAAATTCTACGTATTAGAGCTTGGCATAATGTTGCAGGAGATAGTGGACTTATGGATAATAATAAAAAAAAATTTAAGAGGTGGTGTCGTGGGACACCAGGTAGGAACGAAGTTCCTTCGGCTAATGTAGAGTCGACACAATTTGCAAAACAAACGACTGTCGCGCCTGCGCACGTCTCATTAAACGGTTCTATTCCACGGACTTTTTCTTACGGTTTTACTATCACATTTTTTTCAGTTCGGTCGCGCAGCAAAATCTCTATCTCCTCCAAGCCTGCCGTAAGGAACTTAATTCCAAAAATTATAAAAAAGTAGTTTTTTGAATGTAGTTATAAGTTGTCATGGAAACACTTATCAGCTTACTTCGTGGTGCCGGTTGTTAACGACGGTCTGCGCGCGCATTTTAAAATTTTACTCTCATCATTTTTCCCTAACGCGCCGAAAGTATAACTTCAAAAAACAGGCCTTTAGTCATTATCTATACAACATTTAGACACTATTTATTTAAGTGAATACGAGAACAACTAAATATTCTGTAAATTTTTAAAACGTCTACCTTACCTTGTCGTTATTAATTTCGAGCCAAAAACGAGTTGAGAGAAATTTAATAGCTGTAAAAAAAAGTCGACACGTTTTACGCGCCATTTTGTTTTGAAGTTTTCGCCATTTTCTTTATCGACGTATGAGAGAAATTTTATAGCTGTAAAAAGTTTCAATTCTTACCTGTGTACTCTGGTATACACACATATTATTTTGTATGTGTTGTTATAGCGGCAACAGAAATTCATCATCTATGAAAATTTCAGCTGTCTAACTGTCACGGTTTATGAGATACAGCCTGGTGACGGACAGACGCAGTCGGACAGCGCAGTCTTAGAAATAGGGTCCCGTTTTTACCTTTTGAGTACGAAACCATACAAAGTACTTACTTTTTGAACAACTGTTACATTAGCTCCGAAATCCGCTAAAATAGTTCCGCAAAGCGGCCCTGGAGCAAGCCCCATCATTTCTATAACTTTGATACCTTTGAGTGCCATTGTAAATACCTGAAATAAAAATAACAATGCTTTGAGCATGTGATAGCGAGCATGAGTAAATCTTTTAGTACAACGACTTCAATGCTAATTATAATTTTTATATTACTTAGATCGCAGACAACCACTTAATTATGTATCTTGAAGATTCATTTAAAAAGGCTATAATCCTACAAATATCATAAACGCGAAATTTTGTAATAATGTAAAGTAAAGTAAGTAAAAATCTCTTTATTGTACACCAAGAAAATTATGTATAAACAGTTTAATATTAGATTTGTAGGTAGATACATATAACAATTGGCGGCCTTATCGCACAAGGCAATCTGTTACAGGCAACCTTTGGATGGAGAGAGACTGTAGAGTGGGAAATGGTTTTCAGGCAGTGTACATTATCAACTAGCTATAAATTGAATATCTAAATAAATATATAAACATAATAGTTTACTTTTAAAACTATATACATATATATATATACACACTTATAATATATTAAACATAGATATACCTATATACAAAATTATATATTTGATATATTTATAATACATACAAAAAAAGTCGTAAACTATATTTTAAGAGAATTCCATACTATATGTTACATTACAAGTATAGTCACCAGCAGGCAGGCTAGAATAGACGTTTGTTACTCTTTCAAGCAAAATCTACTGAATGGATTTTGATGAAACTTTACAATAATGTAGCTTACACATCAGAATAACACATAGGCTACTTTTTATCCCGAGAACAAGTTCCTGTGGGAAACGGGAAAACTTTACAACGCGTGCGGAGCCGCGGGCGTCAACTACTTAGTTATCACATAATGGACGCATTGTTTACGTCAATGAGTAGCAAGCGCGAAGCTTAAAGACACTCCGCATTAAATCGTGTAAAGTGTCGCGAAAGGGTACTGTTATCAACTATACTCATCAATTATTAATTTGCGCTACTGATATATGGCCGTATTACAGAACGAAAGCCCTCAGCGTTGTTCTATAAGGCGATTCTTAGTATTGACACAGAATCTATAAAATACAAATATATAAAGCTGAAGATTTGTTTGTTTGTTTGTTCGGTTGAACGCGCTAATCTCAGGAACTACTGGTCGAATTTAAAAAAAAACTTTTTGTGTTAGATAGCCCATTTATCGACGAAAGCTATAGGCTATATATCATTACGCTATTACTCTGGGGAGCAAAGCAGTAGTCATAAATGTCGAGAAATCAGCCAAATTTTTATGCATCATTGTAGAATTTATAAGCGACGGGATTAAATAGGTGCGACGGGCGGTCGAAATATTCCACGGGCGAAGCTGTGGGGTCATCTAGTATGTTATAAATTATAAACCATTTCGAGGAATACTGGTTGAAATGGAAAATAATTAAGGATTTTTAGTCTATCAAGCAAAATGTGAATAACCTTCATTTAACCTTCAAGTGACGTCTTAGTTGGCATTGCGGCAGAAACGGCTTTGCCTAGGAAAGGAAAAACAGCACAATGTCAAATAGTTTATTGTTTCTTTAGGGCTTAAGGATTTCATGCTACAAACTATACTCATTAATATACTATTATATTAACTACTAGCTGACCTGCACGGTTTGCGGTACTGATAAATGGCCGCATTACAGAACGAAAGCCCTGAGCGTAGTTCTATAAGGCGATTCTTAATAAGAGCGAACAGAACGTGCCTTTACGTGATCCAAAATGATAGTCAACTATCATTTTGGATCACGTAAAGGCACGTTGCTTAGGGAGAATTGACGTACCTCAACAGAGTAACAGAAATGGTAAATATCTGTGTTATAAAGAAGGTTTGAATGATAGTGACAGCGTTAAGCTGGAAAAGGGCGTGCTCCGTTGATTTGGACTCGTCCAACGCTTGAGTGAGGAACGATTCACGAAGAACATATATTGTGCGAAAGTAGAGTAGTAGGGCGAGACTTATATATGAAGACCACGTGAGCAGATGGCTCAGAAACGGAAAAGTCAAAAGTACTCGGATACCCAGACGTGCGTGTATGAAGCGTTAATGAATCTACAAGAAGCGAAAGAAGTATGCATGGATCGCGAAGCCTGGCGATCTGTCCTCTCTGACTACCCCGTCAGGAATACAGCGTGAAGATAGTTAGTTTTTTAGATTATAAAAAAATCTTAAAAAAAAGGGCTAGGTACAATATTTTTTTTAACGTAACAAGGTACGGTAAGGTGCCCAATCTTAAAATGATGTGGTCAGAAAACTCTGCCCAGCCTCCATGAACGAGTTCCTGGAGGATAGTTTTCAAGCTAAATATCAACCCAGTAGTAGCAGGATTTTTTAACTTCGACTCGCCGCAAGATATTGGCGATGTGGACATGTCAAACTCTTAACTGACTAAACTGCACCGCACGGTGTCTTTTTTCTGCTTGTGTACTTGAACTCCCGTGAAGGATATCTTTAGAACTCTAAAGATATAACGTTGTAGTTCTCATCAATAAAGAGATGCGCGTGGAATGTAACGAATACGCCAAACCTTTCCCCGTCGACCTGCTATGCAATTCACAAATTTCGGATCCAAATCCGCTGCGGCGCAAATGTCATCGATATTCATAGAACTCGAATATCAAAGACATTTTCGCCGTAGCGGATTCGGATCCGATATTTGTGAATTGCATAGCTGGACTTAAGAGGCTCCTAGCGACTTTACCTGTTAGCGGTACACCTGCTGACCAACAAACAAGGCAAACAGGCAGGTAGGCGTCTTGACGGTGTTGGAAGGTCAGATGGATGTCGAACCCGATAACGCCGAAAATGAATGATAGTCTGATAGATGCTGCTCTTAGGCCCCTATTACACTATCGTAGAAATATGATCATAGATATGTGAGTCATTTTTAAATGATGAACATATGACAGTATATTATCTACATGTGATTCATATTGTCTATGATAGTATGGGATCCTATTTGACAGCTAGCGTACAAGTAGGATCATATATATATCCGTCTACAATCTAAAAAAAGTCTTCAAAAATTTGACTGGAATATAGAAACATAAATCAGGTAGTTAAATATAATCCGTAGTTATTATTGAAGCGCTCGTGGCCCCGCGGTCTCAGTATTCTGTAAACGATCACTGAGTTACGCAACTTTCACTATGGCTGGTCCTCGGATGGGTGACCACTTTGTGGTATTTACATTTGCGAGCGTTTCCGTGCTTAGGAAGGCACGTTAAGCCGTTGGTCCCGGTTGCCAGTAAAATGGCAGTCGTTAAGCCTGGTTGAAGGCCTTATGGGCGGCTTGAAAATTTCAACAGCAGGTAGCCACAACCTGCGTCTGTCTATTTCAACACGGCAATGGGCTCACCACCTATTACGTGGGACAGGAATCCACACGGTGAAAAGTGGGCATATAATATGCCTCTGCCACCCCTTCGGGGATAAGGCGTGATGGATATAATAGTAACTTTTTTTTGTTCCAGGTATTAGACCAGCATAGGGCCCACCTCATAGAAAGTGGTCACTGTAGCCTATGGACGTTTGCAACACCACAGGTGCAGCACTCGCGCTACCGACCCTATCCCTTTCCCTTTTTATCCCCCAATCTAAGTAGTTCGAGTAAGATGTTACAAACACTTTCTTTGATCCTCCTTGCTACCAAATTCGTCAATTAATTCTTGGTTTATTCATCACTACTGACTTTCTTTTAGTGCAATTAATAAAATTGCACTCATAGTAGTGGAAATCACGGCTAAATCGTGATGTATCTTGATGGTACGAGCACAGATAATATAATATAATTCTTATACGAGTATATGAAGTTGATATGATGGGGTACAAATGAAGAAATTCATCATTTAAATATGATCATAAAATTTGATAGGTATGAAATCATATTTGTATGATTTAAATATGATATACATTATCATATTTAATACAGGTTTTAGCAATCAAATAAGAGTAACTCTAGGCGTCAAATTCAGGTAGGGTTTGAAAGTTACTGGGAAGAGACACTGAAGTTTGTCTTTGTTTATTTTAGTGTCGCGATTGTACCATGAATTCACGAGTACTTTGTTAGTTCCATAGACGCCAAGACGTCATCATCAAAATCGAACGACAGGATTCAGACAGATCCGATCGATGATCAGTTTTGTTTTTGGGCAAAATGACGCCGACCGCCTGATGGAAAGCTAAGAAGGCATAACAGCGAATCGAGGGTCACTTATAAAGACCCCAAGACTATACCAGTTATATTAAAGACTAGGTACCTACTCATTAAAACGAATGTATTGAACCCAAATACGATATGTCTGCTGGGAGTTTTCGGAAAGTTAGGTCTCTGGAGACCATTCTGGTTGCAGCATCAGGTCGAAGTTACCAATTGATTGTCATTTAACGATTATACTGGCACGCGTTACGCACTTAATCCAGTAAGCATACGCCAAAAATGCCCTACATCATTTTGGAAAAGAGCTTACACTGCTGGACCGATATTAACCAATCATAACTAAAAATCACCGCATGGAAACTGGCTTACAAATGAAAAAACCTGCATCAAAATAGGTCCATCCGTTTAAGAGCTTCGATGCCACGGACAGACACACACAGACATCGACTTCAAACTTATAACAGCCCTTTCGATATCATGTGTAAGTTCGAGTGCTTATCTACATATTTGATCGTAGCCTTAAATTGAGGATGGATTCAAACTAAGTGGTTATCTATACTAATATATAAAACTGAAGATTTAGTTTGTTTGTATGTTTGTTTGTTTGGTTAACTAACTAACTAACTATCTTCACGCTGTATCCCTGACGGGTAGTCAGAAAGAATCGTTCCTCACTCATTCGTTGAACGTGTCCAAACCAACGGAGCACGCCCTTTTCCAGCTTAACGTTGACACTTTCATTCAAACCTGCCATATTGCGTATCGTTACATATATGGTCGGTCAAGGTAACGCCGCACAATTTTCGAAGTGATCGCATCTCCACAGCATTCAATTTACTTTCATGCATCTGCTGACATACCCAGGTTTCGCTACCGTAAAGCAAAGTTGTGCACTGCGTTATGAATCGCCAGTCGTGCTTCTTTTACGATGCTTTGTCGCTTTACTAATTAGGACAAAGCACCGTTAACTCTTTTTCCGGCAGCTACTCGCCGTTCTACATCCGAATCACATCTTCCATCCACGCTAAACATACTCCCTAAATACACAATTTCATTTACTTGCTCTAGACGTTCCTGGTTTACCCTAATCTCGCATTTAGTTCTTACGTCATCTCTTTCAAATACTAGAACCTTAGTCTTACTTGCATTCAAGCGAAGACCCTTACTTTCACACTCCTCTTTCATATTAGTGACTAAAGTTTGTTTGGTTGAACACACTTATCTTAGGAACTGCTGGTCCAAATTGAAAATTGCTTTTTGTATTGGATAGTCCATTTATCGAGGATGGCTATATATCATTACGCAGGAGAGCGGAGCAGTAATCATAAATGTCGACAAATTGGCCGAGAGAGCTGGGCTGGAGAGCCCCTCCGCGAGAGCACGGCTCGTGGGGGCCGGCCCGTCCATCGACAATGAGTAGAGGGAGCGCACAGTACTACGACGTATAGGTCGCGCGGCGAATGATGAGCTCTGTAAGAAAGATGAAGGGGAATGCGCAGAACTCATAAATTAGATCTAATTGGCGGGGTGACAGGGGGTGAAGGGCGGGAGTGTAGGAGCGTGGACGCAGGAGTGGTCGAAATCCTACACGCACACTAGGGCACAGCTGCACACTACTCCGCGATACGTCGGCACGTGTTGTCATTAGTCTCGGTACTGTCACGCACATAAAATATTCTACTCTTTTTGACAAATCTTTTAATAGCGTATTGAGGTTTTGATGCCCCGAGAAAATTGTCTGTCCAATCTAGACAAGAAAGAAAAACGGTTTATTATGTAAAATGTTTGATCAAATATTTATACCAATTATAATTATATAACGCAGTGATAGTGCCAACGTTGCTTTACGGTAGCGAAACCTGGGTATGTCAGCAGATGCATGAAAGTAAATTACATGCTGTGGAGATGCGATAACTTTGGCCGACCGAATACGTAACTAAGTGATACGCAATATGGCAGGTTTGAATGAAAGTGTCAGCGTTAATCTGGAAAAGGGCGTGCTTCGTTGGTTTAGACACGTCCAACAAAGGAGTGGGTAACGATTGACAAAGAATATATATTGTGCGAAAGTAGAGGGTAGAAGGAATCAGGGTAGGTCGAGATTTGCATATGAAGATCACGTGAGCAGATTGCTCAAAAACGGAAAAGTCTAAAGTACACGGATACCCAGACGTGCGTGTATGAAGCGGTTGATGAATCTTAAGGAAGCGAAATCAGTATGCATGGATCACGAAGCCTGGCAATCTGTTCTCTCTGACTACCCCGTCAGGGATACAGCGTGAAGATAGTTAGTTTAGTTATAAATTTTCGACAATTTCATTTGTTTAATACAAAAAAAAATCACGCCTATCATTCACCGGGGTAAGCAGAGACTTCTTCCATTTTATTTTACTTTAAATAAATATTGTCAGTGTCACACACATTTTATACCTTTTTCTACATTAAAATATTACAATTAAAATGTTTATTTATTTAATACGATCACTAAATGAAATACCTATCATAGTTTAATATTTTAACGCAAAACACTTTGAACTCACTTGTTGTAAATAATATAAACCTACTTACGTACCCACCTAACTAAGTTATAAAAAAAAATGTTTAATGGTTCAAAGCAGAGTCGTATTAAACTTGATTCTTTGTGTAAATATATTGTGCGCGATTATACATGCGCAAACTATCCCCACTAATTTTTGTCAGAGCTCATCATTCGCCGCGCGACCTATACCACCTCACTCAGCTTCTCACAGGGCATCGCTGCTTTGCATAGTTCCTGTGTGGTGTGCGTTTCGATTGCTCCGCCACGGTGTCCAATAAAAAAAAAGCAATTCGTCTAATTATGTCGAAATTTGTCTAAACCGAATGCAACAAAGCAAAAATTTGCCAAAGCAGAAATAAAAAAAGATATTGGAGAACGAAACGTGGAGGATTGCGCGGCCACGGAGATCTCAGCAACTACATAGGTTATAAACCTAATTCTTTTTGTCAATTAAAGACTGAATTTGTCAAAAATTTTCGAAAAAAGAATTATAAGCTTTACAGCAATATTTTACGAAATATTCGCCTTTTAAGTTATGGCCGCGCTATCCTCCACTCGTTGTTTCTTTAATGTTGATTATTTTTTAAATAGTAAGACTTCTTATAGTAACATTTGTACCAGAAGAATGATCTTAATTTGTCGAAACTAATGAAAGCAATAAATACTACTGAAGTTTAGTTAAACCGGAGATATCCGTTCAAAACAAGAAGTCCGTGGCCGCGCGAACGAAACGCTACTTTGTAAGCTTTTATCTCGCTACCTATAATTGCTAGGATTTTGTTGTAATCTTTCATTTATTCGGCATATTAACCTCATTAAAATGACGTATCGTTTTACCCTCAAAATCGTTTTCAACGCGTGTTAAATCAAAAAAATGATGTCCCATATAATGTTCTACCAGGGTGACCATAATTTCGATTTGATTTGGGAATATCTTTACATTTGCTATATATCTGGAGGACAGCTATGAAATGGAATATAACATCTAGGTCATTCTGAAAAAACGTTTAAATAAAAAACTAAGATATTTTAATATTTAAATTATTCATTAAAAATTATTAAAAATGTAGGTAATAATGTAAAAATTGTAAATCTCAACATTAACATTAAAAAATAAAATAAAATAAATGCGATCTTTAATAGATTCGTGGTCTTGGCGTTTGTAACAGAACCGAAATATCTGCTACTCGATGAAAGAATAATTAGTACCTGGTAAATATCACAGTAGTAGTAGTTATTATACGAAAAATCATGACAAACATTATTAGTTTTATATTGATTCCGTCATTTTTACCATATACATTGTAATGGCCTCTTTGTGTCCACTATAACGATAATAGAAATAGATACAGATATCGAAAATCATACTTGGACGCAAACTGTACCTATAGGTGAGACTTTAGAAAAGATTGCGTCACATTTTAGTTCCACACATGAAGTGCCTTCTCCAGATCCACTACAGCACAGATTTACTGTGCTCTTGTGGATCTGTTCTCCTCCACCCGGGAGCTGTAATACTTTGTCACTCTTGCGCTTAGTCCCTGTCAACAACACTACACCTAAAATCTCTAATTTTTTTAAAGATAAAGATACTTATCTCTTCTAACTTATAGGAGGAAAATCCATTTTTCATACGAAATTACTACTATAAGGTCCGTATTCCAGAACGTTTCTCAATACTCAATCAACGCTTGAGGCTAGTTTTTAATTAAGTATTGAGAAACGTTCTGAAATACGGCCCTAAAATTTTTATTTTCTTACTCAAACCTACCAACTCCACTAAGTGGACGCGATCAGGCGAAGTTACCCTACGTATAAAACTGAATCATAATGGAGCCGTGGATTTATAAGTAACTTCCCCGCTGCCGCATACCTTTAGGTGTGCCGTAACATAGATTTGGGATCGTGAGCTTTTGCTACTATAATAATGAAAAACATTTTGTATCAGTTTTCACAAAAATACAATTAATTGATAGAGATATCAATCCTAGGAAAAATAATAAAACCGTGGTGTAGCAACAATCTGTTTATATCTGTTTCTGATCCATTAGTAATCAAAACTTAGAGTACCCTTCCTTTGTAAAAAAAAGTCCTTTGCTGCTGTGATAAACAAAGCTTATTAAATAACTTTATAAAAAAAATACAGTTCTAACCTGACAATAATAAAGCGACGTGGGGGTACCTACCTAGTGAGCATGACTATCGTAATGCAAGTGAAATGAAAGAGCCAATGCGAACGATAATATCGCTGGCCGGGGTCACCCTCATCTCGTCCCACACGACGCCGCAGCACAAATACCTACTAGTAATGAACACGTTTATCACAAGGGCGTGAACAACCCTATTTATATTTGTGAATTAAATCTAATAAAGTATGTGTTAATTAAACCTATTTATGAATGAGAATAATTTCCTAAAACTATTTTGAAAAGGAAATACCTATGATAATATGATTAGTTAACAACATATAAACATATGATTAGTTAACAAATTAACCGGTTGAGCGGGCGAGATAAATAAATTCAAAGTGGACTGTACTTGCGGGGAAAAACTAAAATGAAATTTACATGTAATTGTCGACGGAAAAAGTAATGGAAAAACAGGAATATGCATACTACCTTGCTGCTTGCTGCGAGATGCTGAGGTGGAGGCTGCCGGGGGCGTCCCTGGACTTGAATTCCTGGTTTCCTTGAACGAAACACTATTTATCCAGGGAAAATACGATTATTGCGATAGTTGGTGTGATGCGGCCGCGCGCGCGCGTGGTGTAGGACAGACTGCCAGCCCTCAAACGTGGCCGCCGACGTGAGGATAGCGGAGCGCGCGTAATTACTTGCGCGCTCGTAAAACAGTTGTCTCGCTCCTCCTTTATAGGAGCGTGTGCGAGACAAGGTAGGTGCGAAAGAGAAATGGAATAAAGGGGAGCGGGGGGAGTGTCGACAACTAATTAATTAAAAACAAATGCAGATCAGCGATGAAACATAGAAAAAATAACGCGGCTATTCTTTCATCATATACCGGCGCAACCATTTCCCCCCGGCTTGAAGGGTTACCTTCGAAAAAGGAACAACTGACTATACAGTTGCCACTAAGCTTTAGCTGCTAAATAAACAAATGCTATCGAACTAAACTAAACTAAACCTAATCAAACAAGCTAAATTTGTTATTGAAGTTACTGTTGATTAGGCAAAGGACAAAGGCGAATAACTGGTCGCAAGTACGAACCAGTTGCGGTTTTAACGCGAACTATACGGGTGATCCCATTTGACCCAGGGAAAACTTCTTCTACTACCCCAAGAGGCCAATGTAATGGAGGCATATTTTCAGTTAAAATAACTACGACAGTACCGACAGTAATAGGGTTCGATGGAGTATTCTTATTATATATAAAAACATAAGCTTTCGTGGAGAGTATACCACGACCACGAGAAACTGTTACCCTGAAGGGGCCAGCGTAATCTGTACCCGTGTGTACGAAATTTCGGGCGCGATTGACTTCGGGCGAAGTTTGAAACACGGAATACATCTATGAACTATCGAACGAATCAAATTGCGTGCGGAGAGAATCCAGTATTTCTGGCGCAGAATTGACATTAATAAATCTGTACCAGCGTGACAATTCACCCTATGGTGATATTCAACTAAAAGATCAACGATATGATCCTTGCGCGGGAGAACTATAGGATGCATTTGATCGTACTCTAATGCGGACTGGCTCAAACGACCACCAACTCGAATAAGGCCATTCTTCAAAAAAGGTTTCAAATGCTAAAAAGCGCGACTACAAGGCTTATTCAATTCCAAATTTCTAATTTCAGACGAAAAATAAAATCTCTGAAGTTCACGAAGCACGATTAACTCAGCCTTGTTTAAGTCAAAAGCGGTAACATGATCGCGACGAGAAAGGATTTTCAAAAATCGACAAATAAAAACAACACTACGTAAAAGAATCGACCACGACGAAACACGGGTAGCCAAATCTAAGATAGGCGACCTTTCGAGCAGCGCGGTAGCAACCAAAGAGGCTTTCTTTTCCTCTGGCGGCGTGGACACAGTAGCGGAGTTGAAAGGGCTAGCAGGCCATTCATCAGGTGGGGCTTGGCACCAGGAAGAGCCATGGAACCACAACGGATGATCCAAGATCTGTGCAGGTGTTAACCCACGAGACAAACAATCGGCAGGGTTGTCCGTACCTAAGACGTGATAAAAGTTTTGCGGCGCCAATTCCGACTGAATTTTTGCCACCCTATTTGCGACAAATGTATACCAGCGATGGGGCGAAGAATGTGTCCAACACAAAGCGACGGTCGAGTCCGAGAATGCGAAAATTCTATCTATATTAATGCGATGAAATCGGCGATCTGATTTGCGAACACCAATACAAAGCATTTGTCTAATGTCGGCTGTAAGCGCGACAGCGAATAAGCGAAAATTAACTATAATTTCGAACAAATTACCTTGGAGATTTTGACCACTGTGCAAAATATCGTTTACCGAAACATCCGAACTAGTTTTGGCGCTGCCATATAAAACAACGCGCAATTTGGTGGTTAGTTTATCCTCGCGGACAACTCCATGGCGCGGTATGGCATACGAAGGAGCGTGCTTCGTCTCTTCGGTTTCGGGAGGCGCGGGTGAAATGAAACCTTTATCCAAATATTCTACTATTACGCCATCGTAAGCCTCCTTCCACCTTGGAGATGTCTGCACTTTCCGTTCTAAACAAAAGAAGCGTTTTTCGGTTGACTGAAACGAATCTCCACGCGAATTAACATCACCCTTAAAGGGGAGTGCGACAACATAACGACCATCACTATCGCGAGTAGTCGTGCGACTATAAAACTCTTCACAACGTTTATCATCCGGGCTGACAATAGGAGGTACGTTCACCTCTTCTATCTCCCAGAATTTACGGACAGCGGAGTCCAGCGGCTCGACGGTGCAACAATATGACACTGTCGAGTTACAATCAAAATAAGCGGGTGCGGAACCAACAATAACAAACCCAAGAACCGTCTCTAAGGCGAACGGTGCGGGGTGCGATGCGTGACCTTGAACCTTACGCTGCAACAGGAGGTGCGGGAAAATCGAAGCGCCAACTAACAAATCAATATCTCCTGGAACGGCGTAAGTATCATCGGCCAAAGGCAATTCTCTAAAATTAGTCAATAATGAGGTATTGACTGCGACAGTCGGTAAAAGTTCGGTAACCTTATCGACGACTAGCGAATCCATCGAAAAACTAACATTAAAATCAAAACGCGAGTGGAATTTAATCCCTACAGAACCCTGAACGGCTTTAGTGGAACCCCCAATACCTTTCACAACATTACAGGCGGGGCGGTTATTTATATGCAAACCAAGACGACTACAACAATTTTTACTAATAAAATTACTTTGAGAAGCACTATCTAAAAGTGCGCGAACACTATGTCCCCTACCATGCGAATCGTAAACAACAACTCGAGCGGTTGCCAGAAGTACTGTAGTAGGGCTTGTGCGCAAACTTATAGCGAGCACAAAGCGACATCGTTCGTGGCAGTGGCGCCGCTGCCGCTAGGCGCGGACAGCGACGAAAACACGCGAGAGCGCTCCCCGTCTAGATTCAACGGCGCGGGCGGCCGTGACGTCACAGCGGACGGACGGTTAGGCACTGAGTTCGCGCAGCTGGAATCGACGGGCGTACTACCGGACATGGCGTTATTGTTTTCGAAGTGTAATAATGAATGGTGTCTACCATTACACTTGCGACAAAAATGATTCGAATTACAGGATGAAACACGATGTTTCTTACTGAGACAATTGATACATAAATTACTAGAACGAACAAATTTATAGCGATCGCCCGGAGTGAGCTTATTGAACCCCGAACACTTATAAAGTTGATCATGGTGACCTTGACACAAAGAACAATTTTTCGAATGCAACACTTGCGATTGCGAAGTTGTGGGTTCAAAATTAACAAAAGAATGCGTGGACTTCGTGGGCTTACCACGATTAGTCGGACTATTTTTCGCTACTCCTTGGTTTAACGAAGTTCGTTGCAAAATTCGAATATGTTGACGAACGAAAGTTTCTAAATCGTCGAACTTAGGTATTTGATAAGCGAACGGTTTCGGAATCTAATTTCTTTAAACCGATATACAAAAACAAAAAATCACAGAGGTCATTGACCTTGACATTCTTTAGGGCGCGAACAGCTGATGCAAAAATATCTAAGGATTTTTCTAAGTCGTGTTCATTACACGATGAACTATTTTTCAAATTAAATATTTGATCCAAATAAGCGGTTGTTACTAAGCGTTTGTCTTCGTATTTGACCTTCAAAGTATTCAAAATCAAACTATAATTTTCGGCACGGTTTTTGCTTTCCCGGTTAGTTTACTAACTAAGTAATGTAATTTTTCGTAATCCGATAACGAATTATTATTATGGATCGTATTTTCGAAACTAGCGAAAAACAAAGGCCAATTTTTAATATCGCCATCAAATTCGGGTATTTGTATGGGCGGTAATTTAGGTCGGTCCCGTTTTAGTAAATCAAAACCGGCTGGCCCGGGTTTCGAATCGGTGCCGGCATCGGGATCGGGCACTTGCAATGACTTAGCGACACGTTTTATGCGACAAATTAAATCTTCGAAAGATGACATGGCGTCATAACTTAATAAGAAATCGGGATTTAATTTTAATTCAAGCAAGTTAATTTTATCAAGAACATTTTCGAAATCTAAGCGCAAAGTATCTACGGTTTCGATCGAGGATAAAAACAATTCTTTTACTGATTCATCTGCGATCCTCGATGAATAATCACAAATTGATTGCATACGCTTAAAAAGGCTATCCTTCTTAGCGTGTAATAGTTTTAACTCCGGAATCTCTTTCGGAGGCATTGTTAAATCAAAACAACTATAGCTACCTACAGTGCAAAACTAACGAACGATCAAAATGGCAGCGGTGGTAAGCAGCGAGACGCGACACGAACGAGCGTAGGTACCTGCTCGCGTGGTCTACCTGTTACTATGCGGTGCAGTCGAAATTACCAACTATTTAGTACCTACCTATGCGATAAATAGTAGTTAAGTATGCGTTTATTCCCTAATGGAATAAAAAACTATTATCTAAGCGTTTATTCCCTATAGAATAAAACTATTACCTAATCTATGCGTTTATTCCGTGGTAGAATAAAAAACTATAACCTATACCTATGCGTTTACTCCGAATGGAGTAAAAAACTATAACCTATACCTATGCGTTTATTCCGTGGTGGAATAAAAACTATAACCTATACCTATGCGTTTACCCCCTATGGGATAAAAACTATTGCGTTTCCATTAGCAAACTACTAAAGCGAATGGATCAAAATCCGGTTCGAAGGACCAGAAAATGGTTGAGCGGGCGAGATAAATAAATTCAAAGTGGACTGTACTTGCGGGGAAAAACTAAAATGAAATTTACACGCAATTGTCGACGGAAAAAGTAATGGAAAAACAGGAATATGCACACTACCTTGCTGCTTGCTGCGAGATGCTGAGGTGGAGGCTGCCGGGGGCGTCCCTGGACTTGAATTCCTGGTTTCCTTGAACGAAACACTATTTATCCATGGAAAATACGATTATTGCGATAGTTGGTGCGATGCGGCCGCGCGCGCGCGTGGTGTAGGACACACCAGCCCTCAAACGTGGCCGCCGACGTGAGGATAGCGGAGCGCGCGTAGGTACTTGCGCGCTCGTAAAACAGCTGTCTCGCTCCTCCTTTATAGGTGCGTGTGCGAGACAAGGTAGGTGCGAAAGAGAAATGGAATAAAGGGGAGCGGGGGGAGTGTCGACAACTAATTAATTAAAAACAAATGCAGATCAGCGATGAAACATAGAAAAAATAACGCGGCTATTCTTTCATCATATACCGGCGCAACCATTAATTATTCCTAACACATACATTCATACATTATTCTAGTAGAACAGGTGTATTTTCAAATCAAATCGAAATTATGGTCACCCTGGTAGAACATTGTATGAGACATCATTATTTTTGATTTTATACGCGTTGAAAATAGTTTTGAGGGTAAATCGATACGTTATTTTAATGAGGTTAATATGCCGAATAAATGAAAGTTTATACCAAAATCCTAGCAATTATAGGTAGCGAGATAACAGCGTACAAAGTAGCGTTTCGTTCGCGCGGCCACGGACTTTTTGTTTTGGACCGATATCTCCGGTTTAACTAAACTTTAGTAGTATTTATTGCTTTCATTCGTTACGACAAATTAAGATCTTTCTTCTGGTATAAATTTTACTATAAGAAATCTTAAGGTTTCAACAATAATCAACATTAAAGAAACAACGAGTGGAGGATTGCGCGGCCATAACTTCAAAGGCGAATATTTCGTATAATATGGGTCTAGAGCTTATACTTTTTTTTTCGAAAATTTATGACAAATTCAATCTTTAATTGACAAACAGAATTAGATCTCTAATCCTTGTAGTTGCTGAGATCTCCGTGGCCGCACAATCCTCCACGGTTCGTTCGCGCGGCTAACTTTAAACCCTAATATCTTTTTTACTTTTACTTTGACTAATTTTTGGTTTGTTGCGTTCGGTTTTGACAAATTTCGACAAATTTTTGACAGAGAGTTTTTCTTTATTTGACGCCGTGGCGGAGCAATCGAAAGGCACACCCTGTGTGAGCTGATGAGTGTGGAGCCAGACTCCGTGTGACGTCACTGCCCTGACGGCGCCATGGACACTGCCGAGATTGAACTCGTCGCAAGTTTAGCATTGCACGGGCTGCGCATTTTGTTGGATCTACAACTGCCGACCGAGGTACGACGAGTCATGGCCGGCAACCGACAATGTTGGGCCGCGCTGTCGACTCTTTTGCCAGCAAGGTGATGGCGTAAGAACGAGCTGGGTGGCAAGTTAGAGTCTCGTGTGCGCCCCTGACTAATTTTGGTCTTCGGCGGAAGGTCGGGGTTGCCCGCCCACAATGGCTGCCTTGTGGACTGCTGGACCGCTCTCTACCTACGATATTCGAGGGCGGCTTAGGGCAGACATACTTTCAACTCCTACAGGAGATCGTGTGGGACAGCACATCTGCCAAAGGAGAGCCTCAACTTGGGACATTCCCTTAGCCCAGTCGCTGTGAATATCTCTCAGACCTAACCTGCGACCCGGTTGGGAAGTAGGCGAACGCCGCGGGGTTTAGTGAGTAGGATTAAAGAGCTGGAAGTCCCACACACCGTCCCTGCTGCGGCTCCACCCGCGTTGTGATTTTTCCCACAAGAACTTTTGTTCCCAGCTTAAAAAGTAGCCTATGTCCTATTCTGCTGTTTAATCAATGTCACTGTCATGTTTCATTGAAATCCATTCAGTAGTTTTTGCATGTAAGAGTAACAAACATGCATTCAATCTTTCACATTTATATATTACTAGTTGACGCACGCGACTTCGCCCGCGTAGAGAAGATTTCCCCTACCCGTTTCCCACAGGAACATTTCCCGGTATAAAGAGTAGCCTATGTGTTATTCTGATGTTTAAGCTATATTATTGTAAAGTTTAATTAAAATACATTTAGTAGTTTTTACGTGAAAGAGTAACAAACATCCATTCTTACACACTTTCGCATTTATAATATACTAGCTGACCCGCCCGGCTTCGCCCGTGATATACTTCGAACCCCGTGGCACCCATTTAATCCCGTCGTTTATTAATTTTACGATAATGTATGAACATTTTCCAAATTACTTGATTACTTCTCCGCTCTCAAGTAGCTACGCCCGCACGGCCCCGTCGAATTTTTGGTATACGCAATTATTTATTTTTGATATTGTCATATCGCCTAAGATATTCATTTAATTTGCAAAGTGTAAAGGTACAAAATAATCTTCATAAAGTGCTGAAACCAACTAAAATAATTAAAAATGATAAGGATTAATAATGTATTTGTGTAAATAGCCTTTAAATTACCGCTTTATTATTGCTGTTTTATTAAAGTATTAAAATGGATATAGTACGGTATCCTTAAGAGATAGATATATAGCGTCGCGGACTTTATTGTAGACCTATATTAGATACACAATTCCACAGTACATTATTTTGTTATATCTTAAAGGGTTTAGGCAGCGTTTTCGTTAAAAACTCCCAGACGGCTCATTTTTTCCGACACCGCCGACATATATCGTTATAATTAAGTTAATGTATACAAAAACTTGACAAAATATACATAAAAACCTCCTATAAGAAACACTATCTATTTAAAAAAATGCATAGAAATTCGTTGCGTAGTTTTAAAGATCTAAGCATACATAGGGACAGACGGCTAAAAACGACTTTGTTTTATAATATGTAGTGATAGTGAAGTAGGTAGGACTAGTTGACGACCGCGGCCTCGCACGCGTGGTGAAGTTTTCCCGTGCCCGTTTTCCACAGGAACTTGTTCCCGGGATAAAAAGTAGCCTATGTGTTATTCTGATGTGTAAGCTATCTATATATATTAAAGAAAGTCGTATTAGTTACAATATTTATAACTCAACAACGGGTGTACCGATTTGGCTAAAAATTGGTGGGGAGGTAGCTTAGAGCCAGGAGACAGACATAGGCTTTTTATCCTGGGTACAAGTTACTGTGGGAAACAGGAACGGGCAAACTTTTCTACGTGGGCGAAGCCGAGGGCGTCAACTAGTATTATTATAAAGATTCATCAAAATCCATTCAGTAAAATTTGCGTGAAAGTGGGATTGCGTTGCTTACGTACGGTTCCGCCGGCGTGCTGAAGTTTGTCCGTTTCCGATAGGAAATAGTATCCGGGATAAAAAGTACCTAGCCTGTATTAATCATTAAAGATTAATTAATATCCATTTAGTAGTAGAGAAGCGCTCGTGGCCCTGCGGACGTAGTGTTCTGTAAACGATCACTGCGTTAAGCAACTTTCACTATGGCTGGTCCTCGGATGGGTGACCGCTTTGTGGCATTTATATTTGCGAGCGTTTCCGTGCCTTGGAAGGCACGTTAAACCGTTGGTCCCGGTTGTCAGTAACATGGCAGTCGTTAAGCCAGTAGAATGCCTTATGGGCGGCTTAAAAAATTTCATCGGCAGGTCGCCACAACCTGCACCTGTCCATTTCAATACGGCAATGGTTGCAACACCACCTGTTACGTGGGCGTATAGTACACCTCTGCCTACCCGGGATAAAGGCGTGAAAGTATGTATGTATTCAGTAGTTTTAGAGTAAAAGAGTAACAAACGTCCATCTACACATCCATACACACTTTCACTTATGTCTGGTAGGAAGGATAACTTGAAGAATGAACATTTTAAACAGGTTAAATAATAGACAGACCACAATACCTAGTAAAAAATCATTTTCTTTAGATAACTTTGAATCGGGCGTTACATGGCGGAAATCCATTGATTTAGAGAATTCGGACAGGAATTCTGAGAATTCCTCCCCATCGAAGTCAAAATAACTATATAATTAAATACATAATCGATAATCGGCACACTTTTACTTTGGTATGTACTTACTTTGTTTAAATGTAACTTTTTCAGCGTGTAATATTTTGCACTAGAATCAACTATCAACAAAAAGTTCTACTCAAAGTGCGATTTAATACAAAACTTTATAAAAGTCAATAAATACTACGTGTTATGTACCATAACTTTACATAATGAATGAAATAGAGAGAGATATAAATGCAATATTTATATCAGATATCAGGCCAGGCCAAAGTCTAGTCTACTTGTACCTACTTGTACTTACTACTTGTGTGAAGTTGTGTGTCAAAGGTGTCAATTTATTCTAATAAAACATGGCCGACAAATAGTTACCATTCGTTCCAAATATACGGAACTATCACCCTGCATTTGCATGATTATCTTTTGTCCCGTTTTCTTCACAACTGTTATGTATGATCATATCAAAGTAAGATATTAAAATAATGTTGATAAAGTAAAATTTTGTATGTATTATACATCATTAATCATTAATCAATAATTTTATAATCATGAGAGTTTTGACGAAACGTTCAAAAGTTCTGTCTCTTAAATATGCGACAAATCGGAGCCCTAATATCAGCTATGCAACCAGCAGACTAGGTGCACTTCTTACACTTCCTCTAACATTTGTTCCTTTTTGTTATGGTCCTATGCTTTCCTATGCAGTAGACAGAGTCCTATGCTTAGTCCTATGCCGTAACTTTACAGCACAACTATAAAATTGCAGCTGACTTTGACAGTTGTATAAAAATGACTGTCACTCACCACATCACTGCACATTGTCAGTCTTGAATTTGAGTGTTATTTTTGTTTTTTAGTGTTTTGTTCCAGTTTGCATGTTTATGATTTCATTATTTTTATTTCATTAAAATGGGAACAAAACAAGAACAGACTAAGTTAAAGAATACGCAATGTCCCGTTTGCGGTAAGTTTATCTTAGGAAGTTCTTACAAGTTTAAATCTCATCTATATCAACACAGCGCCGTTACTTCAAGATTCAAGTGTTCTTACTGTTCAAAGGAATTTTTTAGACGTGATGTTTATGAAAAGCATGTGGCAGTACACACTCACGTGAGAAATTACTATATCTGCGACTATTGCGAGAGAAACTTTGTTGATAAACGTAATTTAATCAACCATTTAAAGATTCACGATGAGTATTTTCAAACCTCTAGAACACAATATAAATGTTTGGTGTGTAGTGCACATTATTGTGAAGAACGGCTGCTTAAATACCATATAAGAAAACATCATTTTAATCTGAAAGCTAAAGAGTCCATATGTTACAATAAAAAACCAAATGAAACATGGATTGAACAAATTAAACAATCTGATGTTTGCGTCGAAATGACTAAAGTAGATGGTAACACTATACTTATTAAAAAAAGCACAAAAACTGAGAAAATCCCTCCGTCAATAAAAACCCAATCACAAAAAGCTGAGCTTCAAGATTATATTTCATCTATATTTGCAAATAAAGAAACTACACATTATTCAAAAGCTATATGTGATTATTGTAATAAAGAGATGCTGAAAAAGAGTCTGCAGTCACATATTAGAGAAAGACATCTTAAGCTTAGACGTTTCCAGTGTATGCAATGCAAATTAAGCTTTAATCGACATTATCAATTAGTAAATCACATTTGTGGTAAAGTCCGACGTCGAAGAAGAGAATAAATACGTCCTGAAAACAGCTTGTCTAGTGGTAAAGTTAATAACCATCTTATATTACAAAAATATTATCTTTTCCAGCTAAATTACAACTCTACTTCCTCTGTGGAGCGGTGGGAGTGCATCCGACTGCTACCCAAGAGATCGTGGGTTCGATTCCCACCCAGGATAAAACTTTGTGTGATGAGCACGATGGTTTATTGTGTCTGGGTGTTATTTATCTATAATATGTATGTATTTAGAAATATATAAGTATGTTCATCAGTTATCTAGATCCCATAACACAAGCTAATATTAGCTTACTTTGGGCTAGATGGCGCTGTGTGAAAAGTATCCCACAATATTTATTTATTTATTTATATTTACTTGTTTTAATACTGTTTGCTCCCCACCCTTTACAACTTCCTGAGGTAGTAACCGTAGTTTGTCCATCTCTCCATTTTACTATTAGGCTGAAATACGGTCATATACCAGCCAGCCTTTTCTGCAAAAGATAAAAAAAAAATCGAAAAAAAAATTTCTGTATCTACACATTGAGAGAGAAATGCTCTTTGGACTTATTCTTCTGCTGGGAGCACTGGGACATCTTACCAAAGAGTTACCCGAGGCATCCGGCAATAGACTGTTATGTAGGTACCGTGATGTTTTTAACCGATTCGAGTCCGGCAAGAATCCCAGGGAATTTCCACATGGGAAAAAATACTGTAAACTTGTTGATAGACTGATAGATTTAAATGTACATTCACATATTATACGTAGCTTAAGACTGAAATAGCATACACTTATGTGACCACTGCATGTGATATATTTTGTTCACTGAAGCTCTACCATTACCGCTGCCTGGACATTTTCTAATTGATATTAAGATATATGCTGTTTTTTATTTATTTCTTTCAGGAAACAAATAAAAAAATCCTTTAAGAAACTGAGCAATTTTCTTGCAACACACAGACACAACAGATTTTTTTAAATAAGATGAATATTTTCCAGGCAACGGTTTGCATTCAATATTTATTCTATTGACCAACCTGGTATGATGAATCCATGGTAGGGTAAGGAGTTGTTTTTTTTTTTTAATCACTGAATATTATTTAATGTTATCAAAGCCAATACAATAAATATATCTGAAGTTTGACCTGTATCTTAATACAAGTCATACTTCAATTAATGGTTAACGGTGTATAGTCCATTCTCATACTTCCTGAGTTATGAGGATAGAAAGTCTATTGTAAAAATTCACAATTTTAGTGTTTATTACAGTAAATTTTTGGCACTGTCGACTAGTGTCAGTTCACTGTAATTTATAAGTACCTAACTATGGTGCTATCTAACAAAAGAAATTGTAAATGACTTCATGAGACATGGTTCAGTAGTGTTGTGCAAAATACACCTGATTGGAGATTGCTTTACTGCCAATTAGAAAGTAAGGTACAGTTCTATAAAATTGCATGTGTGTGGTGTTATATCAATAGTTGAAATATTATAGCTGAAAAAAAATGTTATTAAGAAGTTTCACTGTTTAAGCCCGTCACACACATTGCTAAAATATATATATCTAAATTATAACAAGGCGTGTTTTCTATACAAATATTTAAGTGACCGCACACATATATACATATATATTTCAATGACGTCACCACCATATACCGTAATATATATACTATCGCATATTAATATATCTACAAATCCTAGGCCTAGGCCAACCATCAATGAATGAAGGTAAAATATATATTATAGTATCGTCTCCGTGTGTGGTAGCTTACTATAATAAATATTATAGCTATGTGTGTAACGGGCTTTATCTGTGTACTCTGGCGCACACACATATTTTTTATGAGAGTAAACATATTGGTCACCTTGAATATAACCATTGTGTAAACTGGTAACTTAATATAATAATCTATACCTTATTCAGTAAGGGACAATATTTTATATACTGGACTTACGGTGCATAGTTTATAAAAAAAAGAGATATTTTTGATACTACTGGTAAGAAAATGTATGGACAGTAAAGGTATTTATAAATTTTAACGCATGTTATCCCCAAGTGCCCACAGTTATTATAAGATTATACGCGGGAAAATTACAAGAGTGTACGCATGCTGTACCTATATTATTTTCTAAAACTTGTGCATTTTTCTCTTTTTATGTGCGGGAGTAGTGGTTTCTTGGACATAAAAGTTGTGTTAATTTGCTATAGTGACAGAGAGTGATATAATATGCAGTGAAATGCGATGTTCTATCTTAACACGTAAAATCCACTAAAAGCCTCAGTATAACAACCACTATTATACTGGGGTGAGACTGACCTTGACTTAATACTTGACTAAGACGTAGAGGACGGGGACATTTTAGATAATAAGAAGATTGAATACGAAATAATTAATATTTGGCTTAAAGGTCTTAGTAACCATCAAATAGTTCCATAAAAAGTTACTAAATAAATTATCGAAATCTATATTTTAGATTAAAAAGTATATATCATTTACATAAATAAAATGAAAAAATATCGTTGAGACACAACGCCATCTGATTCTAAACTAAGCAGAGCTTGTACTATGGTAACCAGATAAGTGATAAACATAATAACACCCAGATACAGAATAAACCATCGTACTCATCACACAAAGTTTTATCCTGGGTGGGAATCGAATCCACGACCTCTTGCGTAGCAGTGGGATGCACTCCCACCGCGCCACAGAGGCAGTCAATATTTAACCATATAATATTTAACCTTTTGTATTTTTAAATATGCTTAAGATGGAAGTGTACTTAACACGCACGACACTACAGTCATTGCATTTAAAGAAGCTGTCTGTTTATAATATAAAATCAGATGAGTGTAAAATGGTCAGATTGTCCCTTACTTCATTTATTTTTACCGACGCGATGTACATTTATTTTCAGTTTTCACAAATTTTTCATTTGTTTTTGTCGAATTTCATTTGTTTTCGAAGATGTTCATTAGTAAAACGTATAAGTTTTTGAAGTGAAACTTCTTTATCGACGTTGAGACAAATTTTAGCTGTAACAAAAAAATCCAAACGTTTTTCGGTTACGCGCCATGTTGTTTTGAAGTGAAACTTCGTTATCATAAGTGAAAGTACTTTATCGACGCATTAGAGAAATTTTATAGCTGTAAAAAAATGTCGTAGAGAAGTTTCACTTCTTGCCTGTGTACTCTGCTACACACACTTTTGTTTTTAATAATGTAACCACAAGACCGGATCTTTACTTGTTTTAAATTATTGACTCCTCGTAGATCTTATTGATACCATCAATGGAGCCATGGAAATTTTAGAATCCAATTGGACCCTTCAATTTAGTGGAATACCATTTATTTAGTGGAACCAACTTTTATAAGCCGTAGTCTGCGGTGCGTGAAATTACTAAATGCGTGGCTTGCTTTTCGTACTAAAAACTTATTTATTTTTACGTAGATAAACGAAATAAAACGCATAACAAAAGAAATAACCACATTTAGCACTATAAAAACACGGAATATAATGGCAATTTTTTTATAAGACACTTAGCACTAGGTGAAAAGTGTGCGTATACCCAAATGTGCCTCAGCCACCCCTTCGGGGATAAGGCTTGATTGAAAAACAATGCTATATTACAAACGTAATGACTGTTTCGAAAATTGTGATGATGATTGTATAGACAAAAAATATTTTTGGATATTGTTATTTATCATTATGTATAGACTTTTTACGAAATTGATTGTCTGTAATTGAGTAAAAAATGTGCTTCCATTTCATCTACTAGATATAGTTTCGTTAATATTTAAATTAGAACTCAACTTACTACGAGTGTCACTATCAATAGGCTGAGAGAGACCCGGGCCGTAGTTTAGAACGTTACTCAATACTCAAGAATCGCTTGAGGCTAGTTTTTGCCTTAAAATACTACTCTCAAGTATTTCTTGAGTAATGAGTGACGATCTAAAATACGGCCCTTAGTTTGCTAGATGTCGTTAAGCGGAAAGTGTCATTTTGGCGCGCTAAATATAAGACTCTGAATCTAAGGTCCGTATTCCAGAACGTTTCTCAATACTCGATGAACGCTTGAGGATTTTTCCTTATAAAATCTACTCTCAAGTGTTTCTTGAGTGTTGATAAACGTTCTGGAATACGGACCTAAGAAATTAAGTCTTAGTCGTATCCATTATTATTATATGTGTATATTAATTTTTGAAGGTTAAGTTAACTTCTTTATCAACGTTGAGAGAAAAATTATAACTGTAAAAAAGTCACTTTTTCGGGTAACGCGCCATGTTGTTTTGAAGTGAAACTTCTTTATCGTATGAGAGAAATTTTATAGCTGTAAAAATTTAAAAAAGAAATTTCACTTCTTACCCGTGTACTCTGGTTTTATATGCGAGTGTGCAATTGTTGTTAGAAAAATTAAATTGTAATACATCACAAAGAGTTTTAGCGAGAACCTGGCGAATGACAGACTCTTGCCTTAATTATTATTTCTTAGTCCATAATTTGTCTTTTGTGTATAAAAATGGTGGCTTAGTACAAATAAAAAAAGGTTTAATGAAATGTACTAGTCCAGGAAAGTGTTTATAACGCATTGGCATATTTTTTATTACTTCACAATATCTATACTAATATTATAAAGCTGAAGAGTTTGTTTTGTTGAACGTGCTAATCTCAGAAACACTGGTTCGAATTGAAAAAAATATTTTTGTTGGATAGCCCAATTATTGAGCAAGGCTAAAGGCTATATATCATCACGCTACTGCTCAGGAGAGTGGAGCAGTAAACTAAAATGTCAAAAATTCACACACATTTATGTAAAATTAAAAGCAACGGGATTAAATGAATGCGACGAGAGTAAAAATATGTCACGGGCGAATCCGCAGGGGCCGATTTCTTATAAATTCTACAATGTATGAAAATTTTCCCGATTTGTTGACACTTATGATTACTACCCCGCTCTCCTGGGTAGCAGCGTGATGATATATACCCTAGTATAGCCTACCTCGATAAATGGGCTATCTAACATAAAAGAAATTTTTAAAATCCGACCATTAGTTAAACTCTATTATAATATTAGTATAGATGACTTCAAATTAAAGGATACCGTACGTATGTCTTAATAGTACGTAGCATAATGCATGTTATTAATATACCGACCTACTGTGCCTTAAATCAGCCTTAACTATTGTAAAATTAGGAGTATTATTTATACAAAAGCTGTTTATATTATATGAAATTCAATACTGAATTCTAGTGTGTTTATTTACTGTTCCCTTACACCTCGTAAGGGGCCCCACCAAGATTTCCGGGGCCCAAGCTACTTCATCAACTAGCGGAGCACCTGCAGACTAATGCACGTAATTACTTCAATGTAGGTACTACTGCGAGCACAAAAAGTCCATTTCGAGTAAAAGGTTAATTAAGGTTTTATAAAAGAAAACTACATATCACATCGGCATGTACAAGTAATCAAGTTAATCAAAAACATTGACTGAACAAAAATAATAGCTTGTCTATTTAATAATAAACAAATATAACAGTTTGGTAACAATTACCAAACCAATATAATACTTTAACAACAGTTACCAGACAAAATGTAGTTAGGCAAGGTACATTTATAAGTGTAGTTAATACCAAAATTTAATACTAATGATGTCAATATTATACTTTTGCCTCTGTCGATTTGCAAAGTGTCAATAGTAATATTTTTTTGGAGTGGCTAGCGCGGCCCGCTGTGGCGCTTTAATTCATTTGCATCTCGGCTGAGCACCAGAGCTCCTCCTTCATAATGCCGATGTCACCGAACAGATTGGTTTAGTGGAAGTTACTATAAAAATCTAAATTTTATAGTGTTTGAGTGCGGGAAGGTGTCTTCGAAAAATTTACAGGTAAGTGATTTTTAATTCGATAGTAATACATTTTTACTTATATTGACACAAAAAACCCACATTTAGAAGCTATTTCTTAAACTGAAGTGTATTTTTTTAAATATGTTATTATATAGGTACGTAATTATAATTAAAATCTCAGTAATACGCATGTTTGAGATACTATGTACCGACATTTTGTGGTTATATTTAAAAAACTAGTTGTGTTTTGTAAATAATTTATCACAAGATTTTATCGATTTCAGAAACGGCAAGGATTTTCCGGTCCCAAATGTCCTGAATTATCCGTCTTGCGGACTATTGGCTATTGCTTCACTTTTGCTTCACCTTTTTTGTTCGTGGATCATAATGACCGCAGCGATTTATGCACACATAATTAATATTTTTTTGGCGCATAATTCTTGAGTAAATTACATTATTTTTGGAGTTTATCAATCTGAATGTAACATTATGTGGTGAAATCTAAAAAAAAAATAAAGCATTAGGAAACATGATTAAGTATGTGTTGATAATAAATGTTTGTTTTAATGAAATGTATTTACTAAAATATGTATGTATATTATAATTTAATAATATTTATTAACTTATGTATACAGGGTCATTTGTAAAACACCATTTGCTAACCCTTTTTTTTACAGATTTATGAAAGTATATTATGTAAGTAATATAAATTTTTCAACATGTAAAAATGAGTGTAACAATGATTAAATAGTAGGTACCCCTTTTCTTCGTAATGTATTCCCAGTTACCTACTACCAAACCCGGGGTCCACTTTTACTTTGCTGATAGAAGCAGCAATCGATTGATTTTGATTTTTGGCATTGTTAGGAGCGATTACCGCCTGAACTCCCGACCTTTCACAATTATAAAATAGTACCATTATTTAGTAAAACGTACCAAATACGTGCTTAAAACTTCACAAAAACTTCTTCCGTCACAAATAACATTTTTATGTCTATTTAATGTGCTATAGTCTTTGGTAAATCGCCACGTGGTCTCCATAGGGTTGTCGCAAGATGGTGGCAAGTCATTGAACTTTATCATTGATGGGCAGTTGTCGTCAAGATCTTCAGGCTGAAGAGATGTATTGTGCACGCACATCCAGTCATTGTCTATCATAGAATAAAACTCTAGAGGGCATGGTGGTGGATCTTCTATTATCTACTGAAAAAAATTAAAGAATTTCAGTTATATTCTACTAGGAAGAATATGGTCGCTTATCACAGTATTATTGTAACACCTGTATCGCAAATAAATGATTTGTAAAGTAACTTCTTCCTCTTATTTTTATATAGAATTCAAGAGATAAGAATGCCTCGTACCCTCTTGGTGGGCTCTAAATTTAGGACATCTCCATGCTTGGACTCAGAGAATGATGTCGTTAAAATTTTCTGATTCTTTTTTAACAGGGCTAGTTATCTACGTATAAGTTTGGGCTGGTTATGTGCCGGTAAGATTTGAACTTTATGTTAGTCACATACAAGAAAACAACGCGAGCTTAGCCGCGGGCTAAATCTAGTGTATATACGTTCACGGTAATAGGGCTCTTTTAGTACGAATAAGTTTACAGTAAAAGCTTTGAGGTGTGAGACATTTGAATAACAGATAGCAACAATTTACCCCTATCCGTTTTAACAATAGGCACAACACATATTACTAAAACTAATGTAACTATTTTCACACTGTACCTATCTCTGACGTGGTAGTCAAAGAGGACAGATCGCCAGGCTTAGCGATCCGAACATACTTCTTTCACTTAAATATGGGTGTGTAAAATGCATCTGTCATGTCTACCTTTTGGGGAAAAAGTATGACTAATTGAATGTATCTAAATAGGTATTTAAGTTATGGTAACAGCAGCAGTTACTTATAAGGAAATGGTAACAGTGTTGATTATAGAAGCATTAAAGTTAGTAGCAAGTTTTTGTGAAATCGTACATACTTGTTCGAATAGAAAATCACTATAAATTATACTTGCAAAGTTTTAACAAGAAACGTTTACCCATGATCCACAATTATTACATCCAGTCAAGTTTCTTTGCAATTGATTATTACATTTATAATACACTATTTTGTCAACACCATTACTCATTTTTACTCTACGCCATGTTCTCCAATACAAATCTCTTTTGTAAATATATTTAAAGCCTTTCATTGCAACTAGTCTTTTAAAGTCACTCTCGGTAGCCTGTACTTTTTGTAAGTCTTTGCCGGACAGGTCTCGTTTTCTAAAATGTTCTACTCCATCCAGGTCCTTTCTGACATGTTTATCAAGAATTTTAACTTTTTCCGTTGTTATATTATTGAGTTTTCTGTTAATTAAAAAGTTTGTCTTGAGTTCCGCGTGATATGTTACTACGAAAGATATCAAAGTGACCAAGACTTGAATCTCAAACAGCATTTTTACAATTTACACGTCCTAATCTCTAGTTTCGAAATCAGCGTATATGTTTGTAAATTCGATAACATTTAGAGGTTATTTTTTGTATTTCTTTTATAAACAGAACAGCTATTCATTGTTCTATAGTAGATAAAACCGTAATTATCTTTTTTATTTGTAGACAATTTCAGTAAAAATATTAAACGGTCATGGCTCATGTCTCACGGGTCATGGGTCAGGCTCTTAGATAATTAACAACTCAATATGTGGCGGCGAGTTATTTTTTACAAACATACATACATATCATCACGCCTGTCTCCCATCGGGGTAGGCAGGGACTATGGCTTTCCACTTGCTACGATCCTGGCATACATTTTTCGCTTTTTTAATTTTCATAATTGTTTTCATACACGCTCGCCGATTAAGGGTATTCTTGACCTGACCTTTTGTCAAAAGATCTTCAATTTGATTGGTATATGTACGTCGAGGTCGACCCTTACTAGTTTGCCCATTTACTCTCACCGCATAAATTATCATCCTCTCCACATGTCCGAACCATCTAAGCATCCCTTTTTCTATCTCAGTCACTACGTCTTCTGTCATACCGCAACGTTCCCTTATCACGCTGTTCCTTTCTTTATCTATCAATTTCACCCTAGCTATACTTCGCAGACTCCTCATTTCTAATTCATTAAAGCATTAATTTTTTTCTTTGCTTCTTCTGCCATACCCAACTTTCACTGCCATTATGTTAGTGTAGGGACAAGCACTCCTCTATGCACAGCCAGTCTTGCCTTTTTAGACACGTTCTAGGTGCTCATAAAGGTGTAGATTGCTCCATTCACTTGATTGCCAGTCAAAACTCTTCTTTCAATGTCATCATCACATTTTCCATCTCTCGCAAATTTTGAGTTATTTTTTGCTATAAAATATAGTGTCAGAAATAAAAGGAATACCATGAATTTTAACATTTTGATGCTTTTTTTGGCCTTGCTTCTGACCAAAACTTACAGTTCTAGGTCAAAAACCTAAATAGTAGTTCCCGTTGACCTAGAATCACGAAATTCTGCAAAAAGAATGGTCGTACAGCACAAATAAGGGAAAAATCTAAAAGTAAAAAAGTTGTTAATAGGGGTGTCCCCATACAAACATAGAAAAAACAAACTCATACAATTTGGAGTTCTAGCTTTAACCTATTTTTTTATCGCGTTGCATCGTTGCGGTTACACGCCAATTCAAATTTTTGACATACTGAAAAATTTGAATATAACCAAAAGATTCGTTTATCGTACCATCAAACGATACAATGAAGACTAGTGTAGACTAGGTCAAGAAGTGGTCGCCCTCGGTCTGTTAGGACTCCAGCAGTGATAAAAGCTGTAAAGACGCGAATTCAAAGAAATCCCAAACGCAAGCAGAAACTGTTGGCCCTTCAGATGGGGTTAAGCAGAACCACGGTGAAAAGGGTGTTAAATGAAGACTTCGGTCATATCGAAGAAAAACAGGACATCGTTTAAATGCTCGTCTAATGAACCTGAGACTGAAGAGATGCCGCGCTTTGTTGAAGCGGTACGCGGGAAAAAAATATCGTGAAATTCTTTTTTCGGATGAAAACATTTTTACCGTAGAAGAGAGCTACAACAAACAAAATGATAAGGTGTACGCACACACTAGTGAAGAAGCGAGCAACCGTATTCCGCGTGTCCAACGAGGTCATTTTCCACCCTCGCTCATGGTATGGTGGGGAGTTTCTTATTGGGGCTTAACAGAGGTACATTTTTGTGAGAAAGGTGTAAAAACGAATGCAGTTGTGTATCAAAATACAGTCCTGACGAACCTTGTGGAACCTGTTTCTCATACCATGTTCAATAATAGGCACTGGGTATTCCAACAAGAGTCGGCGCCAGCTCATAGAGCGAAGAGCACACAAGACTGGCTGGCGGCGCGTGAAATCGACTTCATCCGGCATGAAGACTGGCCCTCCTTCAGTCCAGATTTGAGTCCATTAGATTGGCAACGCTTGGACGAAAAGGCGTGCTCAAAGCCTCATCCCAATTTGGAGTCACTCAAGACATCCTTGATTAAGGCAGCCGCCGAAATTGACATGGACCTCGTTCGTGCTGCCATAGACGACGGGCCGCGCAGATTGAAGGCTCAAAATCACGGAGGTCATTTTGAATAAACTTTATTGTCATAAGAATCTGTTTTGTTAAGTTCATTTTGGTACATAAATGGTTACATAATTAATAAACTTGTTTCATTTATTTTATATTAAACATGTGACAGAATTTATGACCTGACTAGGTATAATCGCGCACAATATTATTACACAAAGTATCAAGTTTAATACGACTCTGCTTTGAACCAATAAACATTTTTTTATTATTTTATAACGTAGGTAGTTGGGTACGTAAGTAGGTATATATTATTTTTAACAAGTGAGTTCAAAGTGTTTTGTGTGAGTAAAAAAAGGGGAAGAATTCTCTGCCTACCCTGGTGAATGATAGTCGTGATTTAATTTTTTTTGTATTTAACATGAAATTGTCGAAAATTTATTACTAAACTAACTATCTTCACGTTGTATCCCTGGCGGGGTAATCAAAGAGGACAAATTGCTAGGCTTCGCGATACATGCATACTTATTTCGCTTCCTTAAGCTTCATCAACCGCTTCATACACGCACGTCTGGGTATCCGAGTACTTTTGACTATTCCGTTTTTGAGCAATCTGCTCACGTGGGTCTTCATATGCAAGTCTCTACCTACCCTGATTCCTTCTACCCTCTACTTTCTCACAATATATCTTATATTCTTCGTCAATCGTTCCTTACTCATTCGTTGGACGTGTCCAAACCCACGAAGAACGCCTTTACCAGCTTAACGCGGACACTTTAATTCAAACATGCCATATTGCGTATTACTTCGTTACGTATTCGGTCGGCCAAAGTTACGCCGCACAATTTTCGAAGTGATCGCATCTCCACAGCATTCAATTTACTTTCATGCATCTGCTGACATACCCAGGTTTCGCAACCGTAAAGCAACGTTGGCTTTAGCACTGCGTTATGTAACGCCAATAATAATAATTATAATTGGTATAGATATTTGATCAAACAATTTACATAATAAACCATTTTTCTTTCTTGTCCAGATTGGACACACAATTTTCTCGGGGCATCAAAACCTCAATACGTCATTATAAGATTTGCCAAAAAGAGTATAATATTTTATGTGCGTGACAGTACCGAGACTAGTGACAACACGTGCCGACATATCGCGGAGTAGTGTGCGGCTGAGCACTAGTGTGCGTTTAGGATTTCAACCACTACTGCGTCCACGCTCCTACACTCCCGCCCTTCACCCCCTGTCACCCCGCCAAATAGACCTAATTTATGAGTTCTGCGCATGCCCGCTTCCACTTTCATACTGAGCTCATCATTCGCCGCGCGACCTATACACGTTAAAAAATAAAATAAATAAATATCCATCACGCCTTATCCCCGAAGGGGTGGCAGAGGCATATTATATGCCCACTTTTCACCGTGTGGATTCCTGTTCCACGTAATAGGTGGTGAGCCCATTGCCGTGTTGAAATAGACAGACGCAGGTTGTGGCTACCTGCTGTTGAAATTTTTTAAGCCGCCTATAAGGCCTTCAACCAGGCTTAACGACCGCCATTTTACTGGCAACCGGGACCAACGGCTTAACGTGCCTTCCGAAGCACGGAAACGCTCGCAAATGTAAATGCCACAAAGTGGTCACCCATCCGACGACCAGCCATAGTGAAAGTTGCGTACCTCAGTGATCGTTTACCGAACACTGAGACCGCGGGGCCACGAGCGGCTGGATCAAAGGATATTCAAGGATTGCTATCGAATTACTTATATTTGCTAAATGTCTTCAACAATTGCTACCGAAAATATATTCTGAGCAGTATGAATATTTTTGAAGTGAAAACTTCTTTAGCGGCGTTGAGCACTTTTTCTGTAATGGGTATAAAATCTTAAACTCGCGTCAGGACACGTGACCTGATCGAAAATGCGTAAGACGGATGGAGTTTTTTTATCATCATCATTAACGTCCATCCCGGTCAATTTTTGAAGTGAATATTCTTTTAGCGCGGTACGCATATTTTTAGATGAGATAAAATCTCTGGACTCGCGACCATAATCATCATCATCATCTAACGTTGATTCCGGTCATCTACAGGTCTTATTAAATAATGCTGTGTAATCAATTAGGACTCTTTCAGTGTAGATTTATTTTTCATCATCATCATCTTTACGTCGATCCCGGTCAATTTTCGAAGGAAAAACTTCTTTTGGCGCGGTATGAGATAAAATCTCTGGACTCGCGACCATAATCATCATTATCATCTAACGTTGATTCCGGTCATCTACAGGTCTTATTAAATAATGCTGTGTAATCAATTAGGACTCTTTCAGGGTAGATTTATTTTTCATCATCATCATCTTTACGTCGATCCCGGTCAATTTTTGAAGGAAAAACTTCTTTTAGCGCGGTACGCAATTTTTTAGATGAGATAAATCTGGACTCGCTACTCCCCGTTACGATACGCAGCTATAGTGTGTGCATATATGTATGTACCAACGCGTCTAGATAAATAAATTATTAATAAATTGAATAAATATTAAAAATTATTGAAGTGAAAACTTCTTTAGGGGGGTTGAGCACTTTTTCTGTAATGGGTATAAAATCTTAAACTCGCGTCAGAACACGTGACCTGATCGAAAAAGCGTAAGACGGATGGAGTTTTTAAGTGAAAACGCCTCTTAGCGTGGTACACATATTTTTAGAGGAGATAAAATCTCTGGATTTGCGACTATAATCATCATCTAATGTTGAACCCGGTCATCTACAGGTCTTATTAAATAATATTGTGTAATCAATTAAGACTGTTTCAGAGTAGAATTTTTTTTTCATCATCATCATTAACGTCCATCCCGGTCAATTTTTGAAGTGAATATTCTTTTAGCGCGGTACGCTTATTTTTAGATGAGATAAAATCTCTGGACTCGCGACCATTATCATCATCATCATCATCTAACGTTGATTCCGGTCATCTATAGGTCTTATTAAATAATGCTGTGTAATCAATTAGGAGTCTTTCAGTGTAGATTTATTTTTCATCATCATCATCATTAACGTCGATCCCGGTCAATTTTTGAAGGAAAAACTTCTTTTAGCGCGGTACGCAATTTTTTAGATGAGATAAATCTCTGGACTCGCTACACCCCGTTACGATACGCAGCTATAGTGTGTGCATATATGCATGTACCAACGCGTCTAGATAAATAAATTATTAATAAATTGAGTTTTCACTTTTGTCGGCACTCCCGAAGTGGTTAGGTTAGGTTAGGTTTTTTGACCTGCTCTCTTGCTTGACTGCTCTGACGTCAGGAGGGATGGTCGGCGACCATTGGTCGCGTCCATTTTCAATAAGTATGAAGGACGTAGAGTATGTAAATGTTTATTGCACCATTAAATGTTTACTAATTGCAACATTCATGAATGTAAGTTAGAGCTTCATATATATATAGGTTTTATTAAAATTTGTACGAAGAAGCGCCTAATAATTTGGAAATGCAACATTTTGTTTTACTACAACATTCAAAACGTGCAGGCGTTTACTTCGACTTAATAATTATGTATAGTTTATTAGTTTACATGTAGGTACTATTTCAATAAGACGCTTTTGTAAAACAAGTTACCTTGCACAATAATTAATATTGTTCGTCAATCGTTCCTCACTGTACTTTGTTGGACGTGACCAAACCAAGGCAGCTTCTAGCTTGATGCTAACTTATCATTTCGTAACGTATTCGGTACAATACAATTTTCGAAGTGATCGTATCCTTATAGCATTCGATTTACTTTCAAACATCTTTTGACATAAGTACCCAGGTTTCACAGCCCTAAAACTCTAAAAGTTAAAGCATATATTTTTATTGAAGTGAAAATTCTTTATCGCCGTATGAGAGAAATTTTACAGCTGTAAATGAAAAATGACGTAAAGAAGTTTCTCTTCTTACCTGTGTACTCTGGTGCACACACATATTTATTTATTTTAATATGAAGTAACAACAAACAGCTACACTAATATTGATAGAAGTAATAGCAGTAGGTTAAGAATGATTAATATTATAATGATACTAGGTGACCCCTCCCGGCGTCGCCCGTGACATACTTCGAACTCCTGTCGCACCTATTTAATCCCGTCGCTTAAAAATTCTACAATAATGCATAAAATTTACCCGATTTGTCGACATTTATGACTAGTGCTATGCTCTCCAGGGTAGCTTGATGATATATAGCCTAGGAGCAGAAGCCATAAATGTCGACAAATCGGGCAATTTTTTATGCAATATTGTAGAATTTATAAGCGACGGGATTAAATAGGTGCGAAAGGAGTTCGAAGTAGTGCTTCGAACTCTTTGGGCTTTTAACCCCGTGACATCACGGGGAAGCCGGGGGCGTCACCTAGATAATAATATAATACTATTCTATAGATTCTTTCCTTCCTTTTACAATCGATTGATACGGCAAACACACCGTTGAGTTTCACCTAAAGTAAGTAGGTCAATAAAAATAATGTTTTGAAGCCTATTATATTATAATGAGGCTACCTTAGATGTGGCCCTTATACCAGTCGCTCAGCGCGATCCGCACATTCACTGCAGCATATTCGAGTGCATCTCAAGAATTGGCGAGAACGGAAAAGGACACACAATATTATAATATATATTCCAAAACTAGGGTATTTTCGAGTGTTCACGCTGTATCCCTGACGAGTTAGTCTTTCATACATACTTCTTTCGCTTCCTGCAGATTCATTAATCGCTTCATGCATGCACTTCTGGATATCCGTGTACTTTGACCTTGCCGTTATTCTCGAGTCACATCCTGCATGGTGTTGCAGGCTGCAACGGCCTGCCGTCAATTGGCCCTTTTACGGAGACGCAAATAAGCCGCCCTGATAATACTTGACTGACGTATTTGTGCTACCCCAGCTATATCGTCGAGAACTGCTTCAATAAAAAGGCCGGGGTGTGCGTGTTTGTAAGGGCGGATGTTAATGTTTGCCGTCTGTGCTGCTTATCTTTCTCTGTCCTCTGACTTCACGTGGACCATGGTTATATTAGTCAGATCTACGTGTGGCGTTACCGTTTCCTTAATAAAAGGAATATAGAGATGACTCGGCACTTCAACTACCTCGGTAAGGCGGCGGCGGCGGTGCGGTTTCGGAACGCGGGATTGGTATTTTTGGGGGCCTTTAATACAGCCATACAGAATGGCTGGGCTCTCTCAAAACTGACCATGCGGGACAAACTGTCCATGCATTCGCTCTCTCGCATGACTTCACTCTGTTGGTACGCCAGACCACCAGGATACCGGATGTAGCAAGTCGTGCGCCCGCGCTGTTGCTGCTGACCAACAGCCCAGCCCAGTTTAGTGTATCAGTAGGTGCTTCGCCGGGTACTTTGAAAGAAAGAAGAAAAGAATAAAATGTTTATTTATAATGTTTTTCAACGCCAACACATATTTTTTACTTCTGCAAAACTGCAGAACAGTTTGTTGGCAGATGTAGCTCTTGATAAAAATAAAGTGCTGTTTATTCACACCTATGCATTACATTTTTGTTGACTTATTACTAAGTATACCTACTGCTTTATTTATGTAGACAGGTAGTTGTGACAGTTATAGTTTGTGCCAAATATCTTTAAGTACATTATCAAGAAGGTACTTTGCCAACCAAGTTTTATAGTTTCCACTTAAGTGACAGCCGTTACAAATAACACCGGGTATGCTATTAAAGATTACAGGCACCATATACCTACTAGTTCTTTGACCATAGTAGTTGCTATACATAGGCACCTCAAATTTACGCTTAAAAGACCTTTAAAAGTTTTTGTATTTTTGTATTCGTCCCTTACAAAGTGCCTTAGCGCCATCAACAGTGGTGACTGCTCATGCACAGGCAGTACTTAACACTCACTACAATTGCACAGGCGCATTCCATAGAGCCAGTGTCAATATTGAAGAAATATGAGTTAAGATTTGGCTAAAAGGTCTTAGTAACCAGGCCATAAAATAATTTCAAAAACTTTTTTAAACCGTTGTTACAACCTAACAATTCAAATGACATAACCGATTCTATATGTTGGTATTAAATCTTAGCTCAAACTGCAGTTCATTTTCATTTTACTCACTGTTTCTCTCCATCACCACAGATGATTGAACCAGATTGAACTGACAGATTATGAGTGATTGAGAATGTCATGTCATGTTTCATTTTCATTCCTATCAAAATTATGGGACATGACGGGTGTGTATTATAATAGCGCGATATTTCCCATTTTGTTCAACATTTTAGTTACGACAAATTTTGTGATAAGACAGTGATTTCACAAGGGTGTTGATGTGTTTTAGTGAATTTTTTTTTTGGAACTACGTTTTTTTAGTGTAGCCGCTGCTCAAAATAATTTGGTATGTATATTATTACTACAACTAGGCTTAAATTATCCACAATGGAAAGTTAGTGTCTCGAATTACTATTCATGAAACTACTTTAGTTGCGAATAGCCTTTTAATTGTGTGGTCAAGTGATTTTAAATTAAGTTAACCCATCTCATAACATACTATCTTGATATTAATGAAAGTTTGTATTATATTACCATATGTTTTATTTGAAGATTATAAGGTGAATAAACTTCCATAAGTCACTGACTTCAATGTTAAAAAACATGGTTGTTTATACTTAAAAATATGGCTTAGGAACAGACTCTAAAATCTTTGAAAAGAATCACTGAACTTACCCTTAGTATACAGTCTTTGTTCTTTTTTATTTATTTAAATGTGTCAGGCCTTGAATTTCAGTTTTTTGTGTACATTATTAAAAAAAAATGTAATTATACAGTATTGGTTATCTTGAGTCTTCAGATAAGATTGTTATAGTCCTTATCAGACTTTTTTGCTAAAATGCAATTATTTATATCAAAATTATAGTTTTGTGGAAATTTCATAGTCATGTACCTGGCAAATTGCCGTTTGTATGTTTAGGGAAGATTTTGCACATCATCATCATCATCCGAGCGTCTGTCCCAGTTGCGTCTCGCGTCTGCCCAGGGTCCGCTTTCCTACATTTTCTCCTGCACTTCGCACGGTCGTCGGCATCCCCTGTAGTGAGACCATTGGCATGCATGTCATCCCTTACGACGTCAAGCCAGCACTTCTTGGGTCTTCTCCTCTTACCGGGACCTGGCGGGGCTGACATGGCCAGACATTTGTTACCTACGTAGCTGCAAGACGTGACCATACCAACGAAGGCGACACTCTTGCAGCTTGTCTGCAATGTCACTGACGTGAAGGCTACCGCGGATGCGAGAGTTCCTCACGCGGTCCATCAGCGTGACTCCACACATCCACCGCAGCATCTTCATTTCCGTGACACGCAGCTCCTGCTTGTGTCGCTCCAATATCGGCCATGTCTCACTGCCATGTAAAAGGACAGGTCTAATAATGGTTTTGTAGACCTGTCCCTTCAACGGATCAAGATTTTGCACATATTACCTATTATTTATATGTGTGATTCATGCTACTAACTTCACATATAGATAAAAATAACATGTTATTGGTCTGTTTTGTATTGGGCAAACTGGTAAGGGGTGACCTCGATGTACATATTTTAATCAAATAGAAGACATTTTGGAAAAAGGTCAGGTCAAGAGTGCCCTTAACCGGCGTGTGTGTATGAAAACACATATGAAAGTTGAAGAAGCGAAAGTTGTATGACATGATCGTAGCAAGTGGAAAGCCATAGTCTCTGCCTAACCCGATGGGAAACAGGTATGACAATATGTATGTATGTTATTGGTCTGTTTCTGACGCTAAAGAAATTAAAATTGACATAAATACCTAATACTTACATACCAGTATATTAAAATGTGTATTTCTTTGTTCTTATGAAGTTAAAATACACAGACATCTTTAATATTAATAATATTTATTAAAGCACTCGTGGCCCCGCGGTCTCAGTGTTCTGTAAACAATCGCTGAGTTACGCAACTTTCACTATGGCTGGTCCTCGGATGGGTGACCACTTTGTGCCTTTCTGTGCTTCGGAAGGCACGTTAAGCCATTGGTCCTGATTGCCAGTAAAATGGCAGTCATTAAGCCTGGTTGAAGAACTTACGGGCAGCTTAAAAAATTTCAACAGCAGGTAGCCACAACCTGCGTCTGTCCATTTCAAAATGGCAATGGGCTCACCACCTATTACGTGGGACAGGAATCCACACGGTGAAAAGTGGGCATATAATATGCCTCTGCCACCCCTTCGGGGATAAGGCGTGATGGATATTTATAATTTATTTTAATATTTTTTAAAAAAAAAATATTGAAAATATTTTTATATTTTGCTTTCAAAAATTCTAACTTGAAACCCTGGGCTCATTTTTATTTAGTTGTTAGGAGCAGCTATCATTTGGCTTTTAATTTTTGACATTTGTATATGAATGGACTGTATTTACGAAAATGATTATAATTAATAAATTTAGCGAAACGAATTATAAAATTTCGACACGATAAAATTAACACCAATTTCAGTGTAATCCGATTTAGAACTATTACTAAAATCACTTACCCTATTTATCTTCGTGAACCTCTTGAAGATCCCAGTCCCATCAAGCACACAGGCCCCACAAACCTTCAGCTCGTCGCGACTTACCTTAGGGAATGTAGGTTACCTATATCTACCTAACGGAACCAGCATATATAGGAAGTGTGATGTTTAGCACAATTCTTTTCAGATCACTGAATCTATTTTACAATAAACACGACACAATATTTATTTATTTCGATAATATAGTGCATTCGATACGCGCACGAGAAAAAAAACGACAATCGATATGCTACGATACTTTTTCTACCACAACCCGACAAAGATTTATAATTTTTAAAAAATATCAACGTAATAAGTGTTGCCAGGCGACAAACTAAAAATTGCCCATTACAATTATTAACATTCCGCCCGCCAAAATACAACGTATTTTGAACAAGAATAAATAAATTACTATAATTCACATTGGATGTGGGTACTTTCTTAACTGACTAAAAACTAAACTACGAGATAACACATAACAGATTATTTATGACTCCAAAGGCAAAGGACACAATTTAATTACCGGGCGTTTTAACTCTCCAGTCCCGGTTCGAATTGTAACAACCCTACAAACACCATCATCGCCCTTGTAAAGCTTTATTACGCGACCTAGTTTCCACTTCATTGGAGGGCATTGCTCGTTGACAATTAGCACAAGAGTTCCAATAGAGATTTCATTATGCTTATTGTACCACTTATGACGCTGTTGCAGGGTATGCAAGTACTCGATGTGCCATTTGCGCCAAAAATCCTGATGAATCCGTTGTATCAATTTCCACCTCTGTAGAGCACCTATTTTCAAATCAACGACATTTTCCTCAGGTAAAATAGAGAGGGGCTCCAGAGTGAGGAAATGACCAGGAGTCAAAACAGAAAAGTCATTTGGATCTGAACTAACCGGAGATAGAGGTCTCGAATTCAACATGGCCTCTATTTGTGTGAGGACAGTATAAAATTCCTCGTATGTAAGACGTTGTGACCCTATCACACGCGATAAATGTGTCTTCACAGACTTTACCCCAGCCTCAGCCACACCCGAGAAATGTGGACTACCAGGGGGGTTGAAGGCGAAATCGATATGTTCTGCTTGCGACGCCTTTGACATTAACTCTCGGATAATATTGCAAGCACCGACAAAATTTTTCCCTTGGTCAGAAACGAGTCTGGAGCAACGACCACGCCTCGCTATAAATCGCCTTAATGCGGATATGTAAGCCTCGGAGGTCAACTCAGACACAAGTTCAAAATGAACTGCTATAACCGGTACACACAAATACACATATACACAAATACACAAATACGCCTTGAAAGTGCGCAAGCCTCGACCTCGACCCAAACTAATATCAAAGGGTCCCGCATAATCGACCGCTGAAGACGAAAAAGGTTTTAGCTGATTGATGCGATAAGCTGGTAAGTTGGCCATGAACGGAGTGGCAACAACTCGCGGATGGACTCGAAAGCATTTTATGCATGATGAAACCACCGCATGAATAGCCCTCTTTGGGGAAAGAATCCAAAACTCCTGGGCTATCAGGTTTTGCAAAGTTTGTAATCCAGGATGCATGAAGCGTTGGTGGTAGTCTTCGATAATACGCCTGGTGAGCTTATGATCACGAGGCAACAATATTTGATGTTTTACATCATATGACAGGTCACCTTTGGAAAGTCGACCGCCCACCCTGAGGAGACCATGCTCATCCAAAAAAGGAGACAACTTTCGCATAGGCTTCGAAAGGGCACTAAAGGAATCCTCCTTCGACAAGGAGCGAATCTCCGATGCACACCTACATTCTTGAACGTGCTTCACGAGAAATAAGAGGGCATTGTTAATGTCCTCACACGATAACTGGTCTAATTTCCTTGAGGAACGACCTTTCAAGTTGTGGATAAAGCGAAAACAATACGCCAATATGCGTAGGATTCGTTTGAGTGTCGAAAATCTGTTTAAGATTTCATCGACAAACGATACGTTTAAAGCTGTTAATAAGCTATAAATTTTTTGCTCGGCTGAAACAGTTTGATCGAGTGACTCCAAGGACGCTTCCGATCGGGGCCAAGTCTCTTGGGGGTTGGAAAGCCAAGATGGCCCCGCCCACCATGTTAAATTCTGGATGAGATCAGCAGGCAACAGACCGCGGGAACCGCAATCTGCCGGATTCTCAGATCCAGACACATGGTGCCAATTCTCAGGGGGAATCTTTTCTTGTATGTCAGCCACCCTGTTGGCCACGAAAGTTTTCCACTTAGACGAACATGATCGGATCCAGGTCAGGGCGACACTCGAGTCCGACCAAGCGTAGACTTCGTCCAAGGTATGGAATTCCTTAAGGGCGTCCCTGAACGATACCACCAAGTCCGCTAACAAAACAGCAGCTAACAGCTCCAGACGAGGAATGGAACACCTACGAAGGGGAGCTACCTTTGATTTGGCGCAACAAAGGCGCACGGCAAATGATCCATCATTTCTAACGACACGACAATAAATGACGGCACAATAGCCCTTCTCCGAGGCGTCACAAAATCCGTGGAGCTGCAACGATACGAAAACATCTATCATTCTGCGAGGGATAGACAGAGAGGAGAGAAGTGAAAGTTGCGACTTGAACTTGCGCCACTCTTGCGCGATAGCAATAGGCGCTTCACTGTCCCAATCTACTCCAGACAGCCATAGAAGTTGTATTAAATATTTTACGAAAAACACGACAGGCGACAGAAGATCTAAGGGATCGAAAATCCTGGCTATATCAGAGAGAATCGATCGCTTAGTGCAGCGACATTCATGAAAAGATGTATTGAAGGTAAACGTGTCATCTTTGGGGAGCCACGATAATCCTAAGATCTTGAGCGAGAAATCACTGGCATCCTCAAAGTTACGGAGGCGGTCAGAATAAAGATCAGAGTCTTGACGACTTTCAAGAAACTCTGAACTGTTAGACGCCCACTTACGCAGGTAGAGACGACAGGACGACAAGATCTCTAACAATTCCTTTTGTATTAATAAGGCACTCTCAACTGACTCCGCTCCTGACAAGATGTCATCTACATAAGTGTCCCTAGCCAACACCACAGCGCCATGAGGAGCGCGAGACGTAAACTCCTCAGCCAATCTAGCGATACACCAAAGGGCTTGGTATGGAGCACATGACACACCATACGTCACAGTGAGCAGGCGAAAATCCTTAACAGGTTCTTCCGTTGACGCGCGCCACAAGATGCGTTGGTAGTCACAGTCCTTCAAGTCGATCAAGAACTGGCGGTACATCTGTTTAATGTCTCCGGTAAACACAATTGCATGCCAGCGAAACCGTATCAACAGGTCGAATATATTCTTCTGCAGCTTAGGGCCCGCATGCAGCGAGTCATTAAGAGACACACCGGCAAAATCCTTGGCGCTTGCGTCGAACACTGTACGCAACGGGGTAGTGACCGAGTCAGGACGTAAAATTCCGTGATGCGGAATATAGTAGAAGTGACCATCAGATGACAAAGGAGGCTCGACCTCTTCCATGTGACCAGACTTTAAATAATCGTCCATGAAGTTAAGGTAAGCTGAGTGAAATAGGGTGTTCACCTTAAATTTCCTCTCCAAATTAAGGAGTCGCTTGAGAGCAATCTCACGCGATCCCGAGAACCGAGGCTTTTCCTGAGGGTTAGTAAATGTCAAGGGTACGACCATTCTACCATCAGGAGAACGACAATATGAATCCACCATATGGTTCTGTGACGACAGTTCAGATTTTGATAAAACGACAATTTTAGGAGGATCAACCCTTTCTAATTCCCAGAACTGCCGAATGCTGCTTTCCAAAGACAGACTCGATACGATAAGACAGCTCTTGGTAACAACACAGGATCCCTTACGAGAACGAGATCGAGAAGAGTCAATGTCAACAGAGCACTCCCCCATCACTATCCAGCCGAAAACAGTGCGGACAGCAACAGGTTGCCCTGATCTGCCTTTGACAAGACCAGGCTGGAGAGCTGAAGCGAGAAGGTTAACATTGACCAGCATATCAATAGGTCCTGGTATGTTGAAGAAAGGATCTGCAAGATCCAAATCATTTATATGTTTACACGAAGAAACATCAATTTGTTCTGATGGCATTTCAGTACAAATCTTCGACAAAACGAAAGCTTTTAATGAGAAGGTACATGAGCTATCCCCACTAGAGGGGACTATCTCACAATCGACAGAACCTAGAGTATTAGCAGACACTTCTGAAATACCCTTAACAGTTTGGGCTTCATTTTTTATATCAAGTCCCAGCTTGTGGGCACAGGTTAAAGTGATAAAATTACAAGCACTAGCACTGTCCAAAAGAATGCGAATAGGGGTCAATTTGTTTAACTTATTTTTAATAAAAACCAGTGCAGTAGAAAACAGAACCTGAGAGGTACCTCCGGGAACAGTCAACGTAGTTCCAGGAGACGCTTGCTGTGCAATCTCACTATCCTCACGTTTGTCAAAGTGCAAGAGGGTGTGATGCCTATAGCGACACTTTTCACAGCCAATTGAAGATTTACACTGCTTGACTGTATGCGATGGATGAAAACATACTATGCAGAGCCTTTTCTCTTTAACACACTTAAACCGCTCAGAAGGTGTAAATTTTAAAAATTTTGGACATTTTTCCACATCATGGCCTGGAACCGAGCACACCGCACAGTTAATCACAGGTGGTACAACAAGGGTACATTTAGTGTTTAATGACACTGGCTTTGTAGTAACAATATTAGACCTAACCGAGTTCTCTAATGCTTGACTTCTCCTTTCTATAAATTGACTCAAGTCAACATAGCTCAGGATGTCAACTTTGGGGTCAAGCTGTAACTCAAACGCTTCTTTTGTAGCGACATCTAACTTGGACCACAGTAAATGATATAATATGAAATTCTTGTCTGGTAACTGATATTTACCTAATATGTCAAGATTTTCTTTAAATGTACGATAAATTCTAATTAGTTCACTACTTCTCCTCGACTTCACTGAATCACAATGCAGTATTTTCTCATAAAACAATGTAGCTAACACTCTCTTCTTTTCATAGTGAGACTTCAACGCGTTATAAGCAAGTAAATAGTTTTCACTAGACACAGGATAATTTTTAATTAAGTCTAGAGCATACCCCTGAACATTTGTCAATAAGTAATGAAGCTTCTCAACAGCAGGGATTTCCCTATTATGAATCAGAGAGTCGAAAAGGTGTATAAACGATACCCAATTTTCTATCTTCCCGTCAAAAGGTTTAATGTTTATTTTTGGTAATTTAACACTCAAGCACTTATCAGCGATTTTGGGCTTTTCATTTAATTCTGGCAAACGACACTTAATTGCTTTAACCTTAAATTCAAAATCAGACTACGTTCTCAACTCCGCAGATCTATTATTCGGTGTAACCGACAGTAATACTTCGATTTGAGCGTTGTGGAAATCATGTTCAATGTCCTTTATGTCCTGCAATGAATAACCGCATAAATCCGAACGCTCTATTAATTCGATGGGAGCAAAGGCATAATCGCGAGCAATACGGTTCCTATCAGCAGTAATTTCATCCTCATTAAGAGACATTGTTGTAAATATTATACGATAAAAGTTTTAAAATTCTCGAATCAAAACAAATCTGACAGTTGTTAACTTTGACAATTTAGTTCGTTCAAAAACTTTAATCTATGACAATAAAGGCCACTGTTCACTGATCCGAACAATGAACTTCAGTGTTAAGCGTTATGATAAACGAAACGTAACGTACATAGATGAGAAAAAACCCACAGCCAAAGTGTTGATACTTTTGTTAAGTACCCACATTCACAAATTTATAAATAACGGGAAAATATTAGTATTAGGTAATTAAAAAACGACAAAACGATATGCAATATCCTTAGATCGCCTTACAAAACCTATCGGGCTCGAATGACCATAAAATGTATATGAATGGACTGTATTTACGAAAATGATTATAATTAATAAATTTAGCGAAACGAATTATAAAATTTCGACACGATAAAATTAACACCAATTTCAGTGTAATCCGATTTAGAACTATTACTAAAATCACTTACCCTATTTATCTTCGTGAACCTCTTGAAGATCCCAGTCCCATCAAGCACACAGGCCCCACAAACCTTCAGCTCGTCGCGACTTACCTTAGGGAATGTAGGTTACCTATATCTACCTAACGGAACCAGCATATATAGGAAGTGTGATGTTTAGCACAATTCTTTTCAGATCACTGAATCTATTTTACAATAAACACGACACAATATTTATTTATTTCGATAATATAGCGCATTCGATACGCGCACGAGAAAAAAAACGACAATCGATATGCTACGATACTTTTCAACCCGACGAAGATTTATAATTTTTAAAAAATATCAACGTAATAAGTGTTGCCAGGCGACAAACTAAAAATTGCCCATTACAATTATTAACAACATTGATGGGTGTGATTAGTGATGATTTGATAAGTAATAAGTAAGTACTCCATACTTTTGTTTCGATACTAAGTACTTTTGGTATTGAATTGTTTATTTTGATACCTACTTGGTATTGAAAGGAAAATACTTGTATCAAATTGATTCATCATTTAAATTTTTACTACTAAATATTTACAACAATTGCTCATTTAAAAATAATTAAGGTATAAAAATAAAAACAATTGCTCATTTGTGAAACTTATAAAAAAGAGGACTTTTTTATTTAATTAATTATTCATATGTAAAACCAGTTTTATTAAACTAACTAAATTGAGCAATCTATCAATACCAATACTAGCTGACCCGCGCAACTTCGTTAGCGCCACCAAAATTGTGATAAATGAAGACCCGCTCGACCAATTTTGTGCAATAATTTATTTATTTATAGCCTTATTTCAGAATACATATTAATATACATAATAGTTAGTATTTTTATTAATCTACGATAACCGATTCCGTGTGCCTTCGGGCAAAGGCCTCCCCCATTCTCCTCCATTCCTCTCTATTGTAAACTAGTCTTGTCCAGGTCTTTGTCTTTCCAGCCATTTCTATTATTTCAGCAGCCCACCTTTTAAATTGCCTACTTCTGTTTCTTTTATGGCCTCTTGGTTGCATTCTGTTATATTATATATAAGTTCTGCTCCATTTAACTCCTCCTCTTATAGTATGTCCAGCCCACTTCCACTTTAGCTGTTTCGTTTTATATGTTATGTCAGTTAAACCTGTTCTGTCCCTTAAATTTTTGTTACTAATTTTGTCCATTCTTCTTTTTAACACTTCACATAAACCATCTACTAAATAGTCCGAACTAAGCCTAAACATTTGGTTTAGATAGGTGAGCCCGTTCTTTAGTTATAAAATTACAACGAAAAGTGGCATTGATATTTATATATATAGATAGTACGTATATAGTAATAGTTTTATATATAAAAGTAAATGGGTGCCATGAGGCTCGAAATAAATATAGAACATAATACAGGAGAAACCGCGGGTTCAGCTAATCTAATATAAATAATTTAAAAAGTTTATAGTCTACTGCTATATATAATCGCATAATCAAATGATTGCTCCACATGCCTCCACTTGATATTGCAATGAAATCCATTCATTTCGTTACGTGATTGGTTGTAAGTACAGTGATAAGACTCAGTAGTGATTTATCTGTAACTAGCTACTGCCCTCTGACTTCACCCGTGTGGTGAAGTTTTACTGTTTTCCACAGGAACTTGTTCCAAGGTTAACCTGTAACCTTTGTCATATTCTGATGTCTATTCTACTAAATATATAAACGCGACAGTTTGTAGGGATGGATGTTTGAGACTCTTTCACGTAAAATTGCGGCAACGATAATGATATATAGCCTATAGCCTCCCTCTATAAATGGGCTATCAAACACAAAAAAAAAATTCTAATCCGACCAGTAGTTCCTGGGATTAGCGCGTTCAACCAACCAAACAAACAAACAAACTCTTCAGCTTTATAATATGTAGACCTATAATATAAGATACACAATTCCACCATGCAATATTTTGTTATTCTTAAAAGGTTTAGGCAGCGTGTTCGTAGAAAGCACCCAGACGGTATTTCTTTTGCCGACACCTTCAACAAATGTCATATATAAGCCAAAATAAAAAAAAAAAACTTAAACATTTCTCGATAACCAACTCTATCCATTGGTGAAGTGAAAACAGTCGAAAAATCGGTGCAGTAGTTTTTCAGTTTATCGCGTACAGGCAGAAGCGGCGGTGGACTTTGTTATATGGTGAAGTTTAGATTTATTTATGTGGTATTGTGGTTTCTCCAATCTATCTCTTAAAGTGCAAGTATGGTTGTGTGTGTCACCCTGTTTGTTGACAACACACTGTTTATAATGTATGTCCCCATTCTTTTGTATGACAATAGGAAATAAGGAATCAGAATATCAAAATATATATGTAATTAATTGTTAATTAGTAATTGCTATGAGTGGGGGCTTTAAATAGAATAAAATAAATATTGTGGGACTTAACATTTTTGTATCACAAAAATATTTTTTCCTACCTGGGAATCGGACCCGGGACTTTAGTCACGGCAGTCGCATAAACTGCCACCGAGGCAGTCTATACAGATAAATAAAATTGAATTGCCTGTTTGAAAGTATAAGTATGTAGGGCCGCCAATGTTTGCAACACCAGAGGTGCTGCACTCTAACTGCCGAACCTTTTATAAATAATAAATAAATATCCATCACGCCTTATCCCCCAAAGGGGTGGCAGAGGCATATTATATGCCCACTTTTCACCGTGTGAATTCCTGTCCCACGTAATAGGTGGTGAGCCCATTGCCGTGTTGAAATAGACAGACGCAGGTTGTGGCTACCTGCTGTTGAAATTTTTCAAGCCGCCCATAAGGCCTTCAACCAGGCTTAACGACTGCCCTTTTACTGGCAACCGGGACCAACGACTTAACGTGCCTTCCGAAGCACGGAAACGCTCGCAAATATAAATGCCACAAAGTGGTCACCCATCCGAGGACCAGCCATAGTGAAAGTTGCGTAACTCAGTGATCATTTACAGAACACTGAGACCGCGGTGCCACGAGCGTTTCTTCTTCGCGCCGAATCTTTTAAAACCCTTTCAGGCCCATTTTGTTTGAAGAATCTCATACTATAGATGTTAGGGAAAACCCAGGCAGAGCGTTCATTCCTCAATCTAAGCTTTACGTGCCCTAAGATCGGATCTTACCAATATACGAGTGCTCTAGTTGTCCTCTTCTTCATGAACTCGTGTGCTACTCAGAAGGTTGGCTTTGGAAAGCTGAATGGGGCCTCGAAGACTTCTGTAGGTAGCCAACCCGCCAAAATAATAGGTTAGGGCGAACCCGGAACTTGTCAAACATATGTATACTAGTGGTTCTGTGAACCGTAGACTTCAGAGGATTTTTTTTTAATTAAAAAAAAACATTCTACTATGCTTTTTTCGATTTGAGCGCTCTTTTCAAACAATACGGGACCATTTCCCCTGCCTCCATTTCCCCCCCGATTGAAAACCCCCTTGCTAATAGTTGTTGTCTACATCAAGGATTGTCCATGCCAAGTTGCATGCAAATCCGATGAAAAATGCGACCTGTAGACTGAATGGACGGACGGACGGTCGGACATCAATAGCATTTTTCCCGTACCAGTGGAGTTAAAGCGGAGACTTTCGTCGGCTCGCTTCGGTCGCCTCCAATGCCATACCCATTCGGTCAATTATTGTTCAATGCCATACCCATTCCTATACTGTACCTTTTCATATGACAATACAAATGGGTAGAGCATTCAGTCACGATACGCTGAAATTACAGTGCGTACTTCCACTTATTGACCCCCGGTTACAATTGACCATAACGAATGGCGCTCCTCGCATTTAATGTTAGGGTTGTCAACGCAATCGGGATTTGAAGCCCGAATTTTGGGTGTGCATAAATTAAACTGTCTTACACTGTATCCATGACGGGGTAGTCAGAAAGGACAGATCGCCAGACATCGCGATCCATGTATACTTCTTACGCTTCCTGAGGGTCACGCTTCCTGGGGGTCAAGTCGACTAATTCAATCGCGTCAGAAAATAATAGAAATCGTCGCTCAATAGAAAGCCACCGGTACAATTTTGACAGCTTTTCGTAGTCTACTATTACAATCGTACTCTAATAGACTTCTATCGGTTGGCCGATAGAATTCTACTAACACGTACCGCGCCAGTGGCAGCTAGTCAGTTGCATTTTTGATAGTCTACTAACATTTTGACAGCTAAAAACAGCGATTCTGGTTCTATTCTACGACTTGTCAATAGAAGACTCGGCCCCCTGTAGATTAATTAATCGTTTCATACCTGCACGTCTGGTTATCCGAGTACTTTTGACTTTTCTGTTTTTGAGCAATCTGCTCACGTGGTAAATTAAAAGGCGCCAAATTGGATGTAATATGATATGATTCTAACTAAAATTTTGACTATAGCTAACATCAAGGTGTTTGAAAACTACTTTGAATGTAGTTATAAGTTGTCACGGAAACAAATATAAATAAATATAGTCATCATTTCACACCTGTCACATTTACTATCATCATTTTTCTTTAACGCGTCAATAGCATTATAACTTCAATAAAATTTATCCAAAGTGACAACCTTGATGATATTACACGGTATGGATGTGTGCGTACAATAGAAGTGTTTGTAACGATACAATTGAACTCTGTTAGGCCTGAAGTAAATGTTTAGTTTTTGTAGCTGGTAACAGCAAAAACGATTAAAAAAAGTATTTTAGGCACTTACGGATAGTCATGACAATAATTAAAATGAGAGTAATTCTAGTTCCAGTTCCAAGGGCAGCCTACCCTTCATGGAGAAGAATCTGGCAAGAAACTCCATGGATGCTCTTTTAAAATGTATACATATATTACATACAATAATTGATTTACGTTTATGTTCTTTGGAGTTATGTGAGAACAGTCGACTAAACTTAATTTGCCTTATATTTTAATATATACATGATGTCTGACATTCAAAGCTCCTAAAAACATTTTGACCGGCCTGTCGGTCAAACTTGTGGTCATTGAACTTCATTATTAGATAAGATTTTTTGGTAGTCTTCGTCGCGGTCGCCTGCTTATGCTTATTATATACTAGATGACCCCCACAGCTTCGCCCGTGGAATATTTCGACCTCCGATCGCACCTATTTAATCCCGTCGCTTATATATTCTACAATGATGGATAAAAATTAGCCGGATTTGTCTATATAAATATAGGGTATATTTAATTAATAATAACAAAAATATGATTGTTTCACCGTAGCCTATGGACGTTTGCAACACCAGAGAAGCGGCACTCGAGCTACCGACCCCGTTAAAAACCTTCTAAGACCCCTTTTGAAGAACCGCATACTGTAGGTAGACGTTCAGAAAATCGTTTCGCGTCCGACAAACTTTTCTCGCTATTGACTTCGTTGTAAATTAGACTGCCTCTGTGGCACGATGGGAGTGTATCCGACTGCTAGCAAGAGGTCGTGGGTTCGCTTCCCACCCAGGATAAAACTTTGTGTGACGAGCACGATGGTTTATTCTATCTGGGTGTTATTTATCTATAATATGTATGTATTTAGAAATATATAAGTATGTTTATTAGTTATTTGCTTACCAAAGTGCAAGCTCTGCTTAATTTAGAATCAGATGTCGTTGTGTGAGTTGCTCCAACGATATTTATTGGAACGAAGTTTCTTATGGCAGGCTTGGAGGAAATAGGGATTATGCTGCGCGACCGAACTGAAAAATATGTGATAGTAAAACCGTAAGAAAAATTGGGTGGAATAAAACCGTTAAATGAGACGTGCGCAGGCGCGAAAGTCGTATACACAAGCGAGTAGTGTATAATACCTTTCTCTTTCTCCCTCTTTCAGTGAGGGTGGGGTGAGGGTGAGAGTGAGGGAGAGGAGGGAGAGTTTTTTTTCTTCTAAATTAGTATTTTCGAAAGTTCGAACTTCGTTCCTACCTGGTGTCCCACGACACCATTTTTCTTTTCTTTATTTATTAATCGGTCCACTTTTTTTAATTTATCCAGCTGGTATTCTCAACAAGACCACATTTCGTCACAATCATAACACAGTAAAATGTCACTCCGTGTAAATGAGATTTAAAGATAAGGAAAAATCACTCAAGTAAATATTACGAACTTGAAAATGGTTATGTAAACAATTTATATCTCTAGGAAATTGACGTAGACTATATATTAGGTAAACATAATGTCACTTCACGGTGTTTATCCCAAGTGGTACGCAGACAAATACTATATTAATACCACATTTCATCACTTGATATTTTGTCCCACGTAATGGCGGATTGATCAATATTTATTGATTTTATTTTTAGTTTTCCGTACCTTCTACCACGCCTTATCCCCGAAGGGGTGGCAGAGGCATATAATATGCCCCCTTTTCACCATGTGTATTCCTGTCCCACGTAATAGGTGGTGAGCCCATTGCCCATTGTTGAAATAGACAGACGCAGGTTGTGGCTACCTGCTGTTGAAATTGTTCATACCAGTCATTCATCAGGCCTTCAACTTGACTTAACGACTGCCATTTTACTGGCAACAGGGAACAACGGCTTAACGTGCCTTCTGAAGCACGAAAACGCTCGCAAATGTAAATGCCATAAAGTGACTACCCATAGCGAATGTTGCTTAACGCAATGATCGTTTACAGAACACTGAGTCCGCGGGACCTCGAGCGCTTCAAACGGAAAAAAACGGAACACTTATAGGATCACTCTTGTTCGTTCTTCCAAGACCCTTTATCTTGGAAACGCGTGATGGTATCGACTTAAATTCAAACGTCTATATACTCAAGTCTACGGTCGTCTCTTGAAGATGTGAAAAAACACCTAAGATATTTTTTAAGCTAAGTTTTTTTTTTTTTTTTTTGAAGTTATAGTTTTATTTTGCGTTAGGGAAAAATGATGAGAGTAAATTTTTACGATGCGCGTGCAGACTGTCTAGAAAATCCGACACCCTGAAGTTTTCTGATAAATGTTTCCATGACACGTTATAAACACCCTGAAGTTAGCTGATAAGTGTTTCCAAGCCAACTTATAAACACCCTGAAGTTAGCTGATAAGTGTTTCCATGACAACTTATAACTACATTCAAAGTAGTTTTCAGTCTTTTAATGTTTTTTTTATTACTAATTTATCATTCCTGTTACAAACAAAGAGTTGTAGTACATGTGATGAAATCTTATTAGACTAAAGCAGTACTCGTATAACTTCTAACGCGTGTACATACGTACACACACACACACACCTTTTTTATTTGGCTAGTCCATTTATCCAGGAAGGCTATATGATACATCATTACGCTACTATCCAGCAGAGCGAAGCAGTAATCATAAATGTCAACAAATCAAACACATTTTTACAAAGAACATTTGCAAATTTCACATTATTGCAAAAATTTATAAATGATGTGATTAAATTGGTGCACGGGGGGTTTCAAGTATGTAACGGACCAAGTCGCTGGTTTAAGATAGTGATATTTTTCATATCGGAACTTTTCGAATCGGTAAAAACAACAAAATAACTTGCTGTTATAATCAAATAATTTTAAAATATTTCCTGTCTATTCAAAAGACACACTTCATTGTTCAAATTTTTATTCTGTTTTTCCACCCTGTCTGTTCCCCTGTTCCCGCTGTCTGTCCCTTTGTATGCTTAGATATTTTAAACTGCGCAACGAGTTTCGATGCGCTTTTTTTAATGTATATAGTGATTCATAAGGAAGGTTTTTATGTATAATTTGTTAAGTTTTTATATACATTGACTGAATTTTAACAATATTTGTTGGGGGTGTCGGATAAAATTGCGTCTGGGAGCTTTCAACGAAAACGCTGCCTAAACCCTTTGAGATATAACAAAATAAAGAATTGTGGAATTCTGTATCTAATAAAGGTCTAGAAAAAATCAGCGACGGTATATGTCTATCTCTTAAGGATAACAAACTATGTACATTTAATACTTAAAAAAACAGCAATTATAAAGCGGTAATTTGAAGACTATTTACATAAATATGTTATTAATCCTTATGATTTTAATACATTAGTTGGCTTCAACATTTCATGAAGATTATTACGGCCCTTTACACCTCGCAAATTAAATTAATATCTGAGGAGATAGCTAAATCAAAATAATGCGCAAAGAAATTAATTTCGTGTAACCATCATTCCACCGGGGGTACTGTGGAAAGCGGATAAGTAATCAACGAATTTAGAAAATGTTGATACATTATTGTGAAATTAATAAACGACGACGGGATTAAATGGGTGCCACGGGGTTCGAAGTATGTCACGGGCGAAGCCGGGTGGGTCAGCCAGTAACTTATAAAGTAAGTAAAGTAAAAAACTCTTTATTGTACACCAGGAAACATACATATGAACATATTAACATTAAATTGTTGGTATAACAATTGGACTTTGGTACAACTGGAGTTCGAAGTATATCACGGGTGAAGTTGTGTCAGTCAGCTAGGAGCCTATAATGTGTAGTTTATGAAGCAAATAAGAAGCACTCGTGGCCCCGCTGACTCAGTGTTCTGTAAACGATCACTGCGTTAAGCAACATTCGCTATAGGTGGATCTCGTTGGATGTCCTTGGATGGGTGACCACTTTGTGGAATTTACATTTGCGAGCGTTTCCGTGCTTCGGAGGGCACGTTGAGCCGTTGGTCCCGGTTGCCAGTAAAATGGCAGTCGTTAAGCCAGGTTGAAGGCCTTATGGGCGGCTTGAAAAAAATCAACAGCACGTCGCCACAGCCGCCTGTCCAATTCAACACGGCAATTTGCTCACCACCTGTTACTTGGGACAATTGCATACGGTGAAACGTGGGCGTATAGTATGCCTCTGCCTACCCCTTTGGGGATAATGGCGTGACAATATGTATGTATAAAGCAAATATCAAACTTATATCATTAATTCTTTATCTATAAAGGGGTGGCACCCATTCCGACGCCACTCTATATTTGGGTCAAGATGATACGGCATATAAGGCGTCATTCACGCCACGCATCCACGCGTCGTCTTAGTAAACGATATGAGCTTATATCTCGTGACCTTTATACGACTGTGACTCATGCTGCGGATGTGCCGGTTATCAATTAAATAACCAACGGAATATCAATTAAATTCCCTCAAAGTTGTTACAGTATTGGATAGCTAAAGAATCTACAAATGTATTACGCTAAATAAGTACACATCGCGCGCGACAGTCGGATAAATGACTCTGTGAAAACAGCAGGACTTTGGTAGTCTGGTCCCACCGAAATCTCCAGGGCCTAAGCGACCTCGCCTGCTAGCGGTGCACCTATTGACTAAGGAAGGCAAAGACGTAGGCGCCTTTATGGCGGGAAAAATGATAGCTGTCAAAAGCGAAATGATAGCTGTCAAAAACAAAATGATAGGTGTCAAAATAAAATAATAGGTGTCAAAAGTAAAATGATAGCTGTAGCCAGCAGCTGCTAATGAATGATGGATCCATATCCTTTTTTTTTGTTTGGATGTCCTCATGGATGCTATGCCGGCCTTCTACCGACTAAAACCACACGTTCCTATCCATATGTCTATGGCCAGTCCCGACAGACTGTCCGCTACCGCAGGCTCGTTCAACGGGCTTCGGGCTCTTTGGGGGGTTCGAGTGTGTCGCTTCTTTGAGGCGTTCGGGTGTTGTCCACTTGTTTGAGTGGGTGAAGGGCGTGCGTGTCACTCTCACGCCACGCCACCTTCCATGGTCTGCTTCTGATCCATATCTAACTACTGGAATTATTTAATTAATATTCTATATATATTTAATAATGGTCTCACTACAGGGGATGCCGAAGACCGTGCGAAGTGGAGGAGAAAATGTAGGAAAGCGGACCCCGGGCGTCGCGAGACGCAACTGGGACAGACGCTCGGATGATGATGATGATATATTTAATATTCGTATTACCAGTAGTTTGAAAACTACTGGTAATACGAAGAATAAATCGCGATCCTAGCCTCGCTAACTAAAAAGGTTACAAAAAACTGAGACCTTTTTTGAAGTCGGTTAAAATAATATATGTTTAACAGATAGCATTGTGTATGAATTTTTTGCAAATGTAACTCGGCCGAGGTGAGCGAGCTTGGTCTAGTAACAGCACTGCGGCTAGGTCAAGGTCAAGGATACTCGGGAAATTGAAATTAGGGTCGAATTCGTAACGATAAGAAACACCCGCTCAGTTTGCCGTAGACTATCATTGTGTTAGGTTTGTTAACCCCTGACGCAAAAAGAGGGGTATCTGTCTAAGGCATCGTAGCTGTCAAACGAATAGATCAATTGCGATGCGTTTTTTTAAGTTAAACTTCTTTATCAACATTGAGAGAAGTTTTATAGCTGTAAACAATATCGTCACGGTTATCGGTTACGCGCGATGTTGTTTAGAAGTGAAACTTCTTTATCATAAGTAAATAAAATAAAAAAAATAAATAAATATCCATCACGCCTTATCCCCGAAGGGGTGGCAGAGGCATATTATATGCCCACTTTTCACCGTGTGGATTCCTGTCCCACGTAATAGGTGGTGAGCCCATTGCCGTGTTGAAATAGACAGACGCAGGTTGTGGCTACCTGCTGTTGAAATTTTCATGCCGCCCATAAGGCCTTCAACCAGGCTTAACGACTGCCATTTTACTAGCAACCGGGACCAACGGCTTAACGTGCCTGCCGAAGCACGGAAACGCTCGCAAATGTAAATACCACAAAGTGGTCACCCATCCGAGGACCAGCCATAGTGAAAGTTGCGTAACTCCGTGATCGTTTACAGAACACTGAGACCGCGGGGCCACGAGCGCTTCATAAGTAAAACTTCTTTATAGACGTATGAGAGAAATTTCATAGCTGTAAAAAAATGTCAAGAAGTTTCACTTCTTACCTGTTTACTCTGGTACACATTTTCATTTAAATGACAGTTTCCTTCCAGCAGTGTAAGAGTATCAGCTCTTTTCTAAAATGATGTAAAGCATTTTTTGCGTATGATTTCTCGATTTAGTGCTTAACGCGTCAGTATAATCGTTAAATGACAATTAGTTGATAACTTCGACCTGATGCTGCAACCAGAATGGTCTCCAGAGAATCCGATTCTTCGAAAACTCACAGCAGACATATTGTATTTGGGCCCAACAGATCATAACAAATTAATAATTTCAGCTACCTTACAGTTATGGTATCTTGCAATATGGTCCCGTTGAACTTGTGTTGCAACCAAGATGGTCTCCAGAACCTGACCTTTTTTTAAACTTTATGGCGTTGGGAATTTTTAATACATTCTACAATAATGCATAAAAAACTGCCCATTGATGACTACTGTCCGCTCTTCGGGGTAGTAGCGTAAATCCTGAAGCCTTCCTTGATAAATGAGCTACCTAACATAAAAATATTTTTTTCAAATCCTATCAATAGTTCTTTAGATGAGCGAGTTCAACCAAACAAACAAATTTTTTCAGCTTTATAATACTATAGATATACGCGGCGTATATTGTACCTACACCTACCCTTATCGGTGATATAGGCGTGAATGTGTATAACACTCAAAACTGTGACATAAACTGCATTTCTGTACCCATTTGTTTAGAGACAAGCAAAATGCCAATCTCATAATATTTAGAATTGAACTGGTTCACACAACCATACCATTCTACAGATACACTATTTGCTTTTCTGTAAAGGAAAACATTGGTTAGACAAGTGTCGAATTTTCGCAACTATACTAATAAACCTTCATTTGACAACTTTATCTGTTATGATGCCCGCGGCTAAACCCGCGTAGAGAAGATTTCCCGTTCCTGTTTCCCACAGGAATTTGTTCCCGGGATAAAAAGTAGCCTATGTGTTATTCTGATGTATAAGCTACATTGTTGTAAAGTTTCATTAAAATCCGTTCAGTAGTTTTTACGTGAAAGAGTAACAAAAATCCATACAAACTTTCGCATTTATAATATTACTAGCTGACATGCCCGGCTTCGTCCGTGACATACTTCCAACCCCGTGGCACCCATTTAATCCAGTCGCTTGTTACTTTTTCAAAAATGAATGAAAGTTTCCTCGATTTGTTGACATTTATGATTACTGCTCCGCTCTACTGTGTAGTGGCGTGGCTTAGAACCATCCTTAATAAATGGGCTATCCAATACAAAAGAATTTTTCAAATCGGTTTAGCCGTTCACTCGCGATGGCGTGAAGCTGAAGATATTGTTTGTTTGTATGAAAGATCAAACCAAGTAGAAAGCCTTGAAAATTTTTAACAGCAATAATTTCTAATAAAACCAAAACCGGTTTAAAAACAGCAACTGGTAGAAACTTCATAATCGCCTATGCACGTATGCATGGTGTCCTGAATCGAATGCTGCAAACCATTTGTCTCTATATCTTATGGTTCCTGAGAAATAGATGCGTACAGACGGACGGACAGACTGAGCCGTAATATAAGAGTTTTCTAAACTTTAGTGTCGACTTCTAACCTTTGCTATCGGCCAGTCCTCAATATCACCAAGGTTGTTGTACTTCTAAATGATATCCACTACTTTGTACTCTTTATCTACAACGCAAACATCATTACCTCTTCAGGCGTTTTGTGGTTATAGCACACAAATCGTTTCGTTTACACAACTTCTTAAGATAATGATAAGACATTATTGCATTTTATTACTATGTTTATGGAATTAAGTTCCTTAACGCGGCTTACTGGGCGTGCGAATCTATACCAATAATAGCTTTCCCGCCCGGCTTCGCCCGTGACATTATTCGAACCCCGTGGCACCCATTTAATCCAGTCGTTTATTAATTTCACACGACATCGCCCGTGTAGAGAAGTTTTTCCGTTCCCGTTTCCCACAGGAACTTGTTCCCGGGGTAAAAAGTAGCCTATGTCATGTCATGCCAAATCGGTACAGCCGTTGTTGAGTTATAAGTAGTGTAACTAACACGACTTTCTTTTGTATATATAGACTAGCTGTCCCGCCCGGCTTCGCCCGTGACATACTTTGAACCCCGTGGCACCCATTTAATCCCGTTGTTTAATAATTTCACATTCACAATAATGTATGAACATTTTCCAAATTCATTAATTACTTCTCCGCTCTCCAGTACTTAGGTGCCTACCTACCCGCACGGCCCGGTCGAATTAAATTAATTTCTTTGCGCCTAATTTTGAATTTGCGATAACTCGTAAGATATTCATTTAATTTGCGAGGTGTAAAGGGACAAAATAATCTTCATAAAATGCTGAAGCCAACTAACGTAGTAAAAATGATAAGGATTAATAGCATATTTGTGTAAATTATAGCCTTTAAATTACCGCTTAATAATTGCTGTTTTTTTAAGTATTAAAATGCATATAGTATGTTATTCTTAAGAGATAGACATATGTCGTCGCGGACTTTTTTGTAGACCTTTATTAGATACACAATTGCACCATACTTTATTTTGTTATATCTCAAAGGGCTTAGGCAGCGTTTTTGTTGAAAGCTCCCAGACGGCTTATTTTTTCCGACATCCCCAACAAATATCGTTATAATTTGGTCAATTAAAAACTTAATAAATTATACATAAAAACCTTCTATGAGAATCACTCTAACTATTAAAAAAAACCGTGTCGTAATCCGTTGCGTAGTTTTAAAGATCTAAGCATACATAGGGACAGACAACAGAAAGCGACTTTGTTTTATAATATGTAGTGATTATAAAGCTGAAGAGTTTGTTTGTTGGTTGTTTTTTTTTTTGGTTGAACGCGCTAATCTCATACTCTCTCGGAACTACTGGTCGGATTTAAAAAAATATTTTTGTGTTAGATAGCCCATTTATCGAGGAAGGCTATAGGTTATATATCATTACGCTACTAAACTGGGGAGCAGAGCAGTAGTCATAAATGTCGACAAATCAGGCAAATTTTTATGCATCATTGTAGAATTTATAAGCGACGGGTTTAAATAGGTGCGACGGAAGGTCGAAATATTCCACGGGCGAAGCTGTGGGGGTCATCTTGTTTGTTTTTGAGTTAGGTGTATTTTTGAGTGTGAGTATATCGAGCCTACTACAAGCAAATTTAGGGCCGTATTCTAGAACGTTACTCAATACTCAAGAATCGCTTGAGGCTAGATTTGGCCTTATAAATACTACTCTCAAGTGTTTATTGATTATTAAAAAAAAAGAGATCAGGGTAGGCCGAGACTTACATATGAAGACCACATGAGCAGATTGCTCAAAAATGGAAAGGTCAAAAGTACTCGGATACCCACGTGCGTGTATGAAGCGATTGATGAATCTCGAAGAAGCGAAAGAAGTATGCATGGATCGCGAAGCCTGGCGATCTGTCCTCTCTGACTACCCCGTCAGGGATACAGCGTGAGTATTGAGTAACGTTCGGCCTGAATACGGCCATACGGCCCTGAATGTTCTAAATTGAAATAAATGAGGTGCAATTACGCGCCACGTTGTTTTGAAGTGAAACTTCTTTATGTTATGTGAAACTTCTATATCGAATGATAGAAATATTATTTCTGTAAAAAAAGTCGTAGTAAAGAAGTTTCACTTCTTGCTGTGTTCTTTGATACACACACATTCTTTTTATTTATTTTTTTATTTTATTTCTTGTATCCAGTTGGTTTCCCACTTGATTTTAAACTTACTTCCTGGCAGGGATTAATTTAAAGATCTGGAGGCATTGGGGCAAGAAAAGAGTGGACCCTCCCCCCAAATTATTATTATAATTAATTATTTTCCAAATAAAATAAACTATTTTTTTTCGCTCGTGTTTGTCAATAAATAAGTTATAGTGAAGCCAAGTAGACTATTTTCATTCTTTGTCGCTGACGGGGTAGTTAAATTCGGCAATGAAAATTTTCGCAAAACAAATATTTTAGACTTAACGAACTTATTTTACCTACCTTTCCGAGCTTATTTCGCCGAAAAATTGTTGATGATTTCTTTGAAATCGAGTTTTTGAAGAAATATTACCGCGCTAGAAGAAGTTTACACTTCAATTAGTATTATAAAATTAAAAAAAACCCCTTCCAGCTTCAGGTGGAAGTTATCAATTGATTGTCATTTAACGATTATACTGGCACGCGTAAAGCACTTAAATACGCAAAAATGCCTTACATCATATTGGAAAAGAGCTGATACTCTTACATTGCTGGACCGATATTAACCAAACATAACTAAGAAACACCGCAAGAAAACTGACTTTCGTCGGTCCAGTCGCGCTGATTCGGTTTGAGCGCTACGATGCCACACACACACACACACACACAGACACAGAGATCGACGTCAAACTTATAACATAAAAAATCGAAATGCACCTGTGGAATATGTACTTGAATAGTCAACCCACATACAGACAGACAGACTGGCTTGATAAGATAACAGTTATTACGCGATGTAATTAGTTCTTGGTTGTGTGATAAAAAACACTGATTAGTAAATATTATTGCGAAATCATTATGTTACTATTTATTAGACTGAAGCGAACGTAGTGAGCGTAGCTCCATTCTTCCCTGATTTGGATTTTCGCTTTGCCTCGGAACTCCTCCCAAACCACTCAACACTTTTTGATCAAATTTGACCCATAAAACGAACTAATAACACCACAGATGGTTTAGAAAAAAAAAATCGAAAATCGGACATACCATGGAGGAATAATCACCGAAAGTTCGTGTTCGGAAATGGTAACGGCAAAACGCTTCGCTCCATTTAGACTTACCGGGGACGGCAAGTGCACCTAGCAGTGTATATTGGTCTCAAAGAAAGATATCACAGCCGTTAATTTATTCACAGAGGTCCTGGACCATTGTTCACTTTTAGACTTCTGAACCTTAAAGTCTTAGATTATATAAACACCCAGATACCGCGTCCAGTACAACGCGTGTCGTTAAAGTTGCTGCCATTTTTTTAGCCATGTGTGGGTAAGCGCGAGTATATTACGTACGCCGTTGCGTTTGTGTGCGTCACGTGTACGCCAATGACCGTATGGTGCGACACGTGTGCGCCAATGACCGTATTGCGTCGCGATGACTCAATACGGTTATTGGCGGGCGGATTGACCGACATACCCGAACTAGTGTATATTTTTTGGCTGCATTTTCGTCGCGCGCATTAGTAATCTGGTTGTCCGTCCGTTCACCTGTACCCATCTATTTCTTATACACCCATAAGAGATAGAGACTAACGGTTTGCGGCATTCGATTCGGGACACCATGAATACATGCATAGGCGATTTTGAAGTTTCTACATCAGTAGGTAAAAGGAAACTGTACAGCAGGGCACCGTGAGGAGCACTATTTACCCCGCTGTAGTGTTCGGTGGGACTGGGGTTGGTGAAGTACTAAATGAAAACCGCAATGCCAGATCGTGCTTGACCGTTTATTCTTGCCACACAATCTGCCACAGTAAATTCTTGCTAGAACTATTCTTCTGGTCCAGGATTTCTTCAGGATTCTTGAGGATTTCTTCTGTAGTGGACTGTTCTGTTCCTGAGGACTGTTCCTGGTTACTGTTGCCGGTTGACTGTGTCGATACCCAAAATGGGTCGTGTATTTATTCAATTTTCGCATTATTTATTATTTGACAAAAATACAAGTCCAATCAGAATGTCTACATTTTAACCAATAGTAATTACACAATATTTACAAATTTTTACTAAGCTACTTCGAAACTTTACCGTAACGAGAGCCGCGGCACATTTTTGTCGATTTCTACCTTAAAATCTAATTAAAAGTATATAAACTATGTATTTTCTTATTTACTACGTTATTACACATTTATAAAAAATATAAAATCAACAAAAAGACTGTATAATAAATCATGTAAACAAAACAAATCGAAACCACAAGTACTGTACGTACTAGTCTATAGATACGTAGGTATCATTGTACTATGCGATCTTCAAGTCGTCCCGTACATCTCTCCCGCCGTGCAACTATGTTGCATTATCTTCGAGTACGGGCGCGACGTCTGTTGACACGGGTAGTACTATCAGCTTCTTCACCGGCCGCCGCAGGACGCCTCCTTTGGTCGCGATGTCCACTGTCCGCACGATGTTGTCCGGTCCAGGGTACGTGGCGATAACTCGGCCTCGTATCCACACGTTGCGAGGAAGGTTTGCGTCGACTATCTGTACGAGATCGTTGTTCTGTACTGGCTGTCCTCGTCCGTGGGGCTCCCGCCGGTGTTGAAGCTCAGGGAGATACTCTCGTAACCAGCGTGTCCAAAAGAGGTCTGCTAGGCGTTGTGAAGCCCGCCAGCTTGACCTTGATACTGTGTCTTGATCGGTGAATGACCCAGGCTGCGGTACTCGCCCTTGGCCCCCCAGTAGGAAGTGATTGGGCGTCAGGGCTTCTGGATCCTCTTCGTTTACTGATACATGTGTCAGTGGGCGACTGTTGACTGTGTACTCGACTTCTGTTAATAGCGTGACGAGTACTTCTTCTGTAGGAAAGCGTTCATGTAACGTTGCTGTTAAGGCCGTCTTCACTGAGCGGACCATTCGTTCCCAAGCCCCCCCCATAAATGGGGCTCCAGGGGGGATGTAGCGCCATGAGATTGTCTTCTTGGCTGCTTCTGCCTGCGTTGCTTCGTCGATGCTACGTCGAATTTCTTTGTCCGCTCCCTTTAGGTTAGTGCCGTTGTCTGACCAGATTTCTGTAGGGCAACCACGGCGTGCCATCATTCTTCTTAGGGCCATCACTGCAGAGTCCGTGTTGAGCGAGGCAGCGACTTCCAAATGTATGGCTCGGGTGGTGAGACAAGTGAATATTGACACGTATCTCTTCTGGTGACTTCTTCCGACGGTCACTGTGAGGGGACCAAAGTAATCAACCCCTGTGTATGTGAAGGGTCGCTTGTGGTGAGCTAGGCGACACGCCGGCAGGTTTCCTGTTCTCGGGTGAGGCGGTGTTTGAGTCTTCATTCGGCAGAACAGGCAGCTTCGGAGTAGAGTGCGAGTGATGGGTCTTATTCTTAGCACCCAATATTGTTGTCTGCACTCGTTCACTGTTGCTTCGACTCCAGAGTGATGTAGCTGACGATGTACTGCCTGTACCCAGAGTTTGACTGTTGGGTGTGCACCGTCAAGGATCATAGGGCTTTTAAGTTCTTCTGTGATGCCTTGAACGGCTTGGATACGGCTTCTCAATCTGATGACTCCGCTTTCATACACGACGCTCAACTGTCGAAGACGACTCTCCTTGTCGATCGGTTTTTCATTCTTAAGATTTTCTATTTCGACGGCGAAAGAGTCTTCTTGTGAGGCACGCATTAATAATTCTTCGGCCAATCTGAGGTCTTCTGCGGAGGTTCGGAGGAACTGTTTATTTTGTGATGACGCTGTTTTCTTCCATTCAGTCTGAGTGACGGAGGGTTTGACTGTTTTCTTCCATGTTGAATCCTCCTCTGTATTTTTCTTGGTCCTCTTGTAGCAGACTACCTGTTTATGTGGTCTGCAAAGTCGAATGAACTGTAGGACTCTTGCTGTTGTATACCGAAGTCTATCCCAGTTTGAGAAACGAGAGACGTCCGGTAGGCTATTTGCGAGCTTCTTTTCTGTCTTCAGTTTGATGTGATGAGTTTTCTCTTCATCAGTAGGTATCTGTTGCTCCGCTGTCTGTGATTCAGTAGGCCAAAGATCTTCTGTCTCGTAGAGGAAGTCGGGGCCCTTGTACCAGCGATGGTTCTTTCCGAAATCAGCTGGGACGTCGCGAGTGGCATCATCTGCCACGTTCTTCTTGGTAGGCACCCAGCGCCATTCGTTGACTTTGGAGCTCTCTTCTATAGCTGCTAGCCGATGAGCAACGTAGGGTTTATACGACCTTGAACCGGTTCGTATCCAGGTGAGCACTGTTTTGCTGTCTGTCCAGAACACCTTGCAGTCAGGCTTCCTCTCGTGCTCTTCTATTACTGTTTCCGCAAGTCTTGTCCCCATAACGGCTGCTTGTAATTCTAGTCTTGGGATCGATGTTAACTTCAACGGTGCTACTTTCGCTTTGGCCATAACTAGCGACAGGTTGACTTCGCCGCTGGCATTCTCCGTTCTCCAGAATAGGACTGCGGAGTATGCTGACTCGCTGGCATCGGTAAATACGTGAAGCTGTAGCGAAGTAGTGTCACTGTAGCTAAGATACTGTCGTGGGATTGAAACGTTACGTAGACTGTTCAGATGAGCCATCCAATTTTTCCATTCTTCGGCTAAGTCGTTGTCAATCTCGGTGTCCCAAGCTGTCCCTCTGCGCCATACTTCCTGTAGCAGTTGTTTCGCTTATGGTGACGGGTGACGCAAGACCAAGCGGGTCAAATAAAGACATTACTATCTTCAAAGCTTCTCTTTTAGTTGGTATTTTTCCTTCGAGAAGTTTCGATGGGATGCGGGTGAGGCTAAGGTTGAAACTGAGTTCATCTGTATCGAGCTTCCAAATAACACCCAGCACCCTTTCTGTTGCTTCGTCTGGTTTGTAAAGTTCCAGATCTTCTGTATGTTGACATTCGCCGAGTTCTTCGAGCAGAGCCGTTGAGTTCGACTTCCACTGTTTGAGCTCAAAGCCGGCCTTTGTGTGTACTTCTCTTACGCCCGTCGTGATACGTGTCGCGTCCTGTATAGTCTTGAAGCTGTCCAAGTAGTCGTCGACGTAGTGCTTTTCGATGATCGCCGCTGCTGCCTCAGGGTGACTGTGCTCATACTCTTTAGCGTTCAGGTTCTTGATGTAAATCGCTGTTGATGGAGAACTTGAAGCGCCGAAGATCAATGAGGTCATTCTGTATTCATCTGGTGGTTGGTTATCTCGTCGGCTGCCGCGCCATAGGTACCGCAGTGTGTCTCTGTCTTCCTTTCGTATCTTGACTTGCATGAACATTTCTTTGATGTCTGCTGTCACGGCGATCGGATGTTGACGAAAACGCATGATGACACCGGGTAGCGACTGTAGAAGGTCTGGGCCTTTAAGCAGCATGTCGTTCAGAGATACGCCCTTTGTCTTGGCTGCAGCGTCATGGACTACTCGTAGTTTGTCCGGTTTCATTGGGTTCACGACGGCGAAGTGAGGCAAGTACCATGTCTTGCCAGGAACTGTATTCTTCGGAGCGAGTTCAGCGTATCCTTTAGAGATGAGAGCTTCCATCTGTTCTGTGTATTTTCTCTTGAGCTCGGGTTCTCTATCTATTTTCTTTTCTATACTGAGGAGACGCTTCAACGAGTTGTCGTAGTTATCGGGAAAGTTTATATCTTCCTTACGCCAGAGTAGACCGGTTTCATATTTGCCTGTTTCTGTTTTCTTCGTGGTCTTCTCTAGGATTTGCAGGGCCTTGACTTCTGGATCTGACTTGGGCTTCTTAGGGTTCAGACTCAGCGCGTCCATCTCGAAGTACTGTCTTACTAAATCTTCAAGGCTGTCTTCAGCTTTTTCTGTGATGTGCGATACGACGTTCATGGTTCTCCCAAAGGTGTTACTATAGGTTCCGTGCAGAACCCAACCCAGTGGTGTGAGTGAAGCCACTGGTTGGTCCTTTCCACCTTTCCTTGTTTCCGATGTCAGTAGGAGATGCCAGTTGTCTTGACCTATCAGCACTCTCGGTTTTACTTCTTCATAAGTGAGCTGTCCTCTGATGTCTTCTAAATGTCGGCATCCTTTGAGCAGACTCACTGGAACTTGCTGAGACGAGACTTGTAAGTTTGTGATGGTGCGTGCTTGTATTCTTTCTTCGTATCCATTACGGCCCCTAAGTTGAACGTTGACCCTTCTTGAGGCTGTTTCTGTTGTCTTCAACTCGTTGATGGCTTCTATCTTGAGAGTTTCCGTAGGCCCTCTTGCTCCGATGCGGTCGGCGATGTTGCTGTCTATCAAAGTGACTGTTGACCCATCGTCCAACAAGGCGAAGGTGTCGACTGTTTCTTTGGGTCCTTCGATCTGTATTGGTATGACCTTCAGAAATGACTGTTTCTTTCTATGAGTCCAGGCTGAGTTGATGGCTTCTGTTGTGTCTTCATTCTGTTTGTTCATTGTCGGCCTATCTGTAGTTCTGTTGTAGTGCAGCATCTTGTGATGAAAGTACTTGCAGCTGTTGACACCACACGGCTTGACTCGACAGTGATGCGTCTTGTTTCTGTAATGAAGGCACCGGAAGCAGAGACGCTTGGTCTTTGCTATATCCCATCTTCCGTTTTCATCAGCGGACTTGAACTGTTCGCAGTCTGTTGAGGCATGTCCCTTTTCTTGGCATATAGGACATCTTGAATCACCTGTTTTTTCTGTAACATTGTGTATCTTCTGCGACCTCTTCTGTAGTGGAGTATGCGGTACTATCTGTTCAGGTAGTGCATACGGTCCGCATAGCTCGGCTTCTTTCTTCAGGAACTTTTCTATTTTCATTAAATCTGGTTCGTCCCTTGGCAGAGTTGTAGCGAAGTCGTAGAATCTGTATCGCAGCGTAGGTGTGAGCTTGTCGACTACGGTCTTCGAGACTTCCGGGTTGTACATGTAGTTGAGGCAGCCCAGTGTCTTCAATGTTGCTACTATGTTGGAGACCTTCGTGGCGAAGATGCAGATGTCACGTGCTGATTCTGTTAATCGTGGTAGACCTCGAAGTGCTTCCATCTCCATTATTGCTATGGATTCTGGTCTTCCAAATCTTGACTCCAGGGTTTTCACTATTTCGGATGGGTGAGCGCTGGTGATAAGTAGGCCCTCGACCGCTTCTTTTGCCTTCCCTTTAAGGTTTCTCCGTAGTCTGTTGGTATTCTCGACCGCTGAGAACATGTGCTCCGTCTCGTAGTAGGCGGCACGGAAGGGTAACCACTCTTGATGTGACCCGCTGAAGAAGGGCAGCTCTATAAACTTCGGGCGCTGTGCGGCTTTGACAGCGCTGGTGATTGCTGCGGCTAGTCCTGCGAAGTCAGGCTGGGCAACCGTCGGTGGATGCCTTGACTGTGAGTACGGTTCCTCTTCTTGCTTCTCTGCGTCTTGTCTTGAGACTACGGGAGTCTTGGCTGGGTGGTCCGTTTCGTTAGTGACCGTAGGCTTGGGTGGTTGTTCATGGGTCTTCAACCAGTGGTCGACACGTTCGTTGGCTTCTGTTCTGCTGCTCGATGAGGTCTCGTTGTCCTCTTCATCCTCGGAGTCCTCGGCTTCCATCGTGGCTATCCGCGCTGTTGCTAGTTCAACTTGTAGTCGCAGGAGCTCTTCTTTTGCTTTTGCAATTCTGTAAGTCTTGTTCTTGCTGCGAGTTGACCCCCCCTTACCCCCTTTTCGGCTGGTGGCGAGGTGGTCCTGTTGTCTGCTTGGGCCCGGCAGACCGGGTGCTCCTTTATTCTGTTCCATATATAAAGGTGCTTCTGTTCTGTACGTTGCCGGCACCCTCCTTTCCGCAGTTGGTTCTTCTGTATGGGCGGAGAGCAGGGCGGCGTCGGTGACAGTCGAGACGGCGGCGATAGTTCTGGCGGCGGCAGTGGCGGCAGACCGGGTGGCGGCGTTTGCGAGAACCGAAGCGACGCATGGCGGCGGCGTGGTGATGGCTTCAACCGGGCTTGATGTGGACTCCAATGCCATGGGGGTTAATAATCTTGTCTGTTCTGTGACTCCCGTGGTGGTGGTCCCTGTGACTGTTGCTCCGGTTGTACCGGTCCTCGAGGAAGCGGCAGTGTCCCCCGAGGATGACGGCGTCTGTTCCACGTGCTTGCGGCTTCTTCCCTCCGATCTGGTTACTGGCATCTTGGAATCTTCAGTACTTCACAATCCGGCTCGACCAGGACCAAAATGTACAGCAGGGCACCGTGAGGAGCACTATTTACCCCGCTGTAGTGTTCGGTGGGACTGGGGTTGGTGAAGTACTAAATGAAAACCGCAATGCCAGATCGTGCTTGACCGTTTATTCTTGCCACACAATCTGCCACAGTAAATTCTTGCTAGAACTATTCTTCTGGTCCAGGATTTCTTCAGGATTCTTGAGGATTTCTTCTGTAGTGGACTGTTCTGTTCCTGAGGACTGTTCCTGGTTACTGTTGCCGGTTGACTGTTCTGTTCCTGAGGACTGTTCCTGGTTACTGTTGCCGGTTGACTGTGTCGATACCCAAAATGGGTCGTGTATTTATTCAATTTTCGCGTTATTTATTATTGGACAAAAATACAAGTCCAATCAGAATGTCTACATTTTAACCAATAGTAATTACACAATATTTACAGATTTTTACTAAGCTACTTCGAAACTTTACCGTAACGAGAGCCGCGGCACATTTTTGTCGATTTCTACCTTAAAATCTAATTAAAAGTATATAAACTGTGTATTTTCTTATTTACTACGTTATTACACATTTATAAAAAATATAAAATCAACAAAAAGACTATATAATAAATCATGTAAACAAAACAAATCGAAACCACAAGAACTGTACGTACTAGTCTATAGATACGTAGGTATCATTGTACTATGCGATCTTCAAGTCGTCCCGTACAGAAACCTTACCGTCCAGGTTGTCAAAATTTAAGCAATACTCCGCTTTACAAGGTGACACTTAGACACGTGTTTCGCCTACACACGAGGCATCTTCAAGACTACTTCACAGCAAATGTAACCTGGAGGGTAAGGTTTTCTTTGACCTATCCTACATCTTTTCCTAGAGGAGCTGGGTTCCACATTTCTCCGTTGCAATTAGTTTAGGTTATTCTTGACCGTTGTGCGTTAGGATTGACGAATCGAGGGTGTATAGTGGTGGGATCTTCCTCCCCTCCTTTATTATTGTTCTACGATGGATTTCCCCCATGTAACGCCCGATTCAATTAGTTATTGCACCTCAATGTTGAAGTAGCTGTCTTTGCCTGACAATTTGCTGAAATTTTGTAAACACATTAAGTTAGAAAGACAAAGCATCATGGTTGGTTGTGTGACGTCATTGTATATCCAACATGGTGGAACATTCCAGATGGCGGACTAATTACTTTTAATGCACTGCTACAATATAGATAACTAGCTGTTGCCCGCAGCTCCGCATGCGTGGAAACAATTTTTCTTACCCTTAAATTCGTCCTCATTGTTCCCGTATTTAGTACTAGATGACCCCCACAGCTTCGCCCGTGGAATATTTCGACCTCCCGTCGCGCCTATTTAATCCCGTCGTTTATAAATTCTAATAATTCCCTTCGGGGATAAGGCGTGATGGATATTTATTTATTATAAATAAAAATATTATAAATAAAAATATCCATCACGCCTTATCCCCGAAGGGGTGGCATAGGCATATTATATGCCCACTTTTCACCGTGTGGATTCCTGTCCCACGTAATAGGTGAGCCCATTGCCGTGGCTTTAATTTTTGAGATTTCTCTTAACTTCTGACTGTACAAAATTTCTCATTATATACCTGCGTAGTTTAAAGAAATAGCATATAAGACAATTGTTATGTTATTTACTGCGATACTTCTATGTACTCTATATTAGATGTACATTAAATTGTCGATGTAGTAACAACCCGAGGTATCAACACGCAACAGGTGGTGGCTCTATACGCTTATAGCTAATCGTGTGAAAAGCAGCTAACACTTAAGATACACCTTTCAACTTACATCACCTTTCAGCTTAGGGCCCAGACTTTATTAATCTAGACTAGCTTCAAACTAAATATTTGTCCTACGGCTGTGGGCGGAGAAGGCGCATGGGAAACCGACATACACCTCACACTACTTTTCACATGGCATCCCCTAGCGCTTAGTTGCCCGTTCTCTACCTCTCTGATCAGACTATCCCTATCCATCCCGTCAAGAGCGGGTCGTGGGCGGAAATGCTACTTAAGGAGCTTGTGGAGGAAGAGGAGAGGGCCTCCAAACAAACCTCTTATCCCGGTTTTTCCTTTTGCTGTATCACAGTAAATAAACCTCTGGCTATTAGACATCACGCACGACCGCTGCGTAGGGAGCCGACCTCGCGAGTCGAGCCTATTTGGGTTTTTACAATCTTACTGTCATAATACAGTTAAACAAGTAGACTAGTGGTTCTGTAAACCGTAAACTACGGAGATATGTTTTTCTTTTTTTATCGATTTAAAAAAAACAACATTGCTTTTTTTTTCGTTTTGAGCGCTCTTGCCACCCACCACTACGAGACCATTTCCCCTCCCTGCATCCATTTCCCCCAGATCGAAAAACCCCCTCGCTAAAAGTTGTTGTCTACATCAAGGATTCTCCATGCTTGCATGCAAATCCGATGAAAAATGCGACCTGTAGATTGAATGGACGGACGGACATCAATAGATTTTCCCGTACCAGATGGAGTTAAAACGGAGACTTTCGTCAGCACGCTACGCTCGCCTCTTCAGGCAAAAATTGTATCCGAAAGGTCTCAAGCACTTAATAAGAAAATAACAAAATGAGAATCTGTGTAAATATTGCAACATATGAAACAAATGAAATGGCACGGTCACACATGTCAATTGTGCCGGCAAATAGGCTTGACAATCAGGATAAACTGTGATAGCAGTAATTGCATTCTACAGTAAAGATTTTCAGCGACAGCTTCGCCTTTACTTGTTCGCCAAATTGAATTTACAGTGACGTTACTTTATTTTTCGAACCAATCTAAGCAAGCCCTTTTACTTGTCTACACTAATATTATAAATGGCAGTCGTTAAGCCAAGTTGAAGGCCTTATGGGCGGCTTAAAAATTTCAACAGCAGGTCGCCGCAGCCTGCGCCTGTCCATTTCAACACGGCAATGGGCTCACCACCTGTTACGTGGGACTAAAATGCATACGGTGAAATGTGGGCGTTTTATATGCCTCTGCCTACCCCTTCGGGGATAAAGGCGTGACAATATGTTTGTATGAATGTATGTATGTACTAATATTATAAAGAGGAAAAGCTTTGTTTGTTTGTTTGTAATGAATAGGCTCAAAAACTACTTACCGATTTTAAAAATTCTTTCACCATTTGAAAGCTACATTATCCACGAGTAACATAGGCTATATTTTATTTTGGAAAAAAATAGGGTTCCGTAAGTGATTCGGGTTTTTCGGACACAAGGTGTAAAAAATCAACCAGAATAGTTAATTATTTTGCGTACGCTGCCTAAACTATAAAAAATAGAACCATAAAATGTTCTAATTACTTGTAGATCTTATAAATATCTACAAAAAAGTCCGCAACACACTATACCTATGTCGAGCGAGGGCCAACAACCATTTTTTTATTTAAAATTCTAGAATTTTTTGGCCTACATTTAAATGCGTTCATTTTACTCATCCTTTTTTTAACCCTTATCAAAATAAATTATTTCATCACTAAGTGAAATTAATAAACGACTGGATTAAATGGGTGCCATGGGGTTCGAAGTATGTCAAGGGCGAAGCCGGGCTGGACAGCTAGTTTTTAATAAATGGAAAAAACACAATTCAATTCGAGACGGGGATTGAACCCGTGATTTTTGCCTAACCAGGGCAATGTTCTAGCCATTGAACTACCCGTACCGTATCGAATCAACTTTAAATTCATCACCATATTTTAATCGTCATTTTTATTGTATATTGTTTTATTATATCTCAATGTGTAGGTAACGTTTTCAACGAAAGCCGTCATTTGAGATGATTTTTTCCGACATCTTGAACAGTTAGCGTCATATTATGACAAATTTTCACAAAACCTTGACAAAATTATGTACATAATCCTGTCATGCGTCACTCACTCTGTTGGTGAAACTCGCGTGATAATCCATTGAGTAGTTTTACGTTTATCGCGAAAAGGTAGAGACAAACTGACGTAGCGAAAGACTTTGTTTTATATACTAAGTACTCTAATCTTATTTATTAAATATTTATTCGTATACTTCTTAGTATCTTGCTCCAGAAAGTGGTGGAAGTGTTATTGAAGCTTTCAGTGGAATTCGTGTTGTACGGGGTAAAATCGCATTTTACTGCGATATATTACTATCTTTCACTATTATATAGCACGTTAACACAACTAAGAATTCATTATTATCACCACGATTAAAAAACTAAGTCGCTTCCCGCTGTCTGTCCCTATGTACGCTTAGATTTTTAAAACTACGCAATACATTTCGATGCGAATTTTTTAAATCGATATAGTGATCTAAGAGGAAGGTTTAGGATATAATTTGTCAAGTTTATGCATACATTGGCTAAAATATAACGATATTGGTTAGGGGTGTCGAAAAAAAAATGCCGTCTGGGAGCTTTTAACGAAAATGCTGCCTAAATCCTTTGCGATATAACAAAATAATGTATGTCTGGAACAATATAATGTATGCCTGTCTTGGAATTGTGTATCTAATGTAGGTCTACAAAAAAGTCCGTGACGGTATATCTCTTAAGGATAACGTACTATACCCATTATAATATTAAAAAAAACAGCAATTATAAAGTGATAATTTGAAGGCTATTTACACAAATATGCTATTAATCCTTATCATTTTTACTACGTTATTTGGCTTTAGCATTTCATGAAGATTATTTTGTCCCTTTATACCTTGCAAATTAAATGAATATCTTACGAGTTATGGCAAAATCAAAATAATGGTCAAAGAAATTAATTTCGGGTAACCATAATAAGACCGGGCCGTGCGGGCGTAGAACAACTAATTTGGAAAATGTTCATACATTATTGTGAAATTAATAAACAACGGTATTAAATGGGTGCCACGGGGTTCGAAGAATGATACGGGCGAAGCCGGGCGGGTCGGCTAGTTACAGATACACATAAAAATGCACTAGTTTTAGAAAATAATATACAGTATGCGTCCCGCCATTCGTCACATTTCCCGCGCTAAGTTATAAATGAAGATAAAATGCAAGGCTGTCATGGCGTGTCAAGTGTCACCTTGACATGACTCTAGTCTAGCTGCGTACGGATCGTGCGATGTTGGTACTGTAGTACCTACTAATAATTATTCTGTGGCGTAACTGACTTTTATTTGTCCTACTGGGGAATAGCGTTGCTAAGCCATCAAGAATCTATTTAAGACATAGACTATGTATATATTAGTATATTGTCACGCCTTTTTTCTTCGAAGGGGTGACAGAGGCATATTATATGCCCACATTTCGCCGTATGCATTTTTGTCCCACGTAATAGGTGCCCATTGCCGTGTTGAAATGGACAGACGCAGGTTGTGACGACCTGTAGTTAAAATTTTTCACCGCCGCCTATAAGGCCTTCAACCAGGCTTAACGACTGCCATGTTACTGGCAGCCGGGACCAACGGCTTAACCTGCCTTCCGAAGCACGGAAACGCTCGCAAATATAAATGCGACAAAGTGGTCACCCATCCGAGGACCAGCTATAGTGCAAGTTGCTTAACGCAGTGATCGTTTACAGAACACTGAGACCGCGGGGCCATGAGCGCTTTGCTATCTATATATCTATTTCAATCTCTGCTTAAAAGCTGAAGAGTTTGTTTGTTTATTAGGTTGATTGTTGTTGATTGACGCGTTAATATCTGTAACTACGAGTACTAGTTGTAATAGATCTTTTTGTGTTGGATAGCCCATTTATCAAAGAATGCTATAAGCTATATATTATCACGCTACTACCCAGGATAAAGTCAACAGTAGGGCCAATTTTCAAAAAAATAACCAATTGTTTATTCTTTAGAAGTGTTTAAATATGAATTCACCTCCATCCATAGTTTCTACCACTACATACCTTGTGACTAACTTTAATTTTTTTTTTTTGGTTACAGACTTAAGCCAACCACGAAACAAGACTGACGAAATAACTACATAATATTATGTAGAGACTTATATTATACAAACACAAACAAACAAACATAGTATTAGTTAAAACATTCCGTAATTATGTACTAAAAACTTAGTACCAAATGACAAGATAATCCGCCATTTTGTTGAGAGGAAAAAAGTCAAAATGGCGTCGCCGGTGAAGACGGTTATGGAGGAGAAAGAGGGAGATGAAGCAGAGGAGAAGTTGTTAGAGAAGAATAAGGTGCTAGTGGTGCCGAAGTCTTCGATGCAAATTGAGGGTCGTGACCTCACTGTTAAATCTTCGAAGAAAGGTAAGAGAATTACATTTTAGATACTTGGCATAGAAGAAGACTTTTTACAGAAGTTTTTTTACTGACGTATATGATGAGAACGTGAGCAGATTGCTTAAAAACGGAAATGGCTAAAGTGCTCGGATACCCCGACGTGCATGTATGAAGCGATTAATGAATCTGCAGGAAGCGAAAGAAGTATGCATGGATCAAGCGAATCAATACGCGAATCAAGAAGAAACTTTTCTTAATAATGTGGGATATTTTTTTACACAACATCTAGCCCTAAGTAAGCTAATATAATCTTGTGATATGGGATCTAGACAACTGATAAACATGCATAAATATTATACATAGGAAACAACCAAACTCCGAAACAAATTTTGCGGATCTCACAAATAAAAATTCCAACCACGTACACAGGTTGTTAAAATTGTGCAATACTCCGCTTTACAAGGTGACACTCAGACAAAATCTACTTACTAGATCTCGTTGAAACCAATTTTCGGTGAAAGTTTACATGGTAATTGTACACTTATTTTTTAGTTTTATAAATCTCTTATTTTAGAAGTTACCGGGGGGGGACGGGACATATTTACCACTTTGGATTTGTCGACATTTATGACTGCTGCTCTGCTCCCCAGTGTAGTGGCGTAATTATATATAGCCTATAGCCTTCCTCGATAAATGGGCTATCAAACACAAAAAGAATTTTTCAAATACGACCTGAGCTTAGCGCGTTCAACCAAACAAACAAACAAACTATTCAGCTTAAAATATTAGTATGGAAAAAATCTTTAAACTTAATAAACATTAATAAATTGGCAAAAAATCCGAAGTAGCCATGCCATAAACATAAATTAAAAAAAGAGTACAAAATGGGGGTACTTCAAAAATTTTTGCTACCGCTTCTTTAGTCTATAGTTTGTTTCTTGTGAGAGTTGTGAATGATATTATTGAGTGCGGTTTGTGAGAATATTACTAAGTGCAGTGTTTATTTAGTGTATTCGAAATGCCTAAACGCCGATATAAGAAATTAAAAGGTAGGCGATATTTTTTTCAGTAGGTACAAAAAATTGAGTCCGAGACTACCAGGACTTGGTAGTGCTAATTAGTGTCTAGCACGTAAGACCTTTTAGCGTTTTTGTTACCACCTCACTAAAAAGGCAACGGGTTCAAAATTTCTTCCAAATTTAACATCTAAAATAGACACAATTTATTCGGCCCTTTTACGTGGCCACTGGTGGCCGCCTGTTACGTGACAATATGTATGTATGTATGTAAGAATTGATCAATGGCTTCCAATAGTTTCATCCACATTCGTCCGTGTTTGTTATATTATATCAGTCACGTGTTATCCCCGAAGGGGTAGCAGACGTATATTTTATGCCCACATTTCAACGTATTCTTTTTTATTCAACGAAACAAGTGGTGACCACATGCCAAGTTGAAATGGACAGGTATAGATTGTGGCGACTTGCTCTTGAATTGATTTTAAATTCTTGTCAAGGCTTAACGAAAAAGGTATTAAACTTGGGTTAACGACTGTCATGTTACTGGCAACCGGGTCTAACGCCTTAAAGTGCCTTCCGAACCACAGAAACGGTAATAAAATCTGTCAAGATTGTTTTTTAATTAATAATAACGAGTTCGAAATTTGAATTGTTTTTAAACTTATATTTTTATTCAGTCAACAAATAAATCTCAACCGTCACTAAAAACACAATAATAAATGTAATAAATATCAAACGTAAGGGAATAGCTTTTTTGCAATTTGTGACTTTATGAGTACACCAACGATAGTTGGTCCCATAGAAGTTTTTGATGAGTATTAGAAACCGAATCGATTGGTATCAAAAAATGTTTTTATGTAATTTAAGCTATTTTCTTGCTCATTGTACATTTTTTTGAATATCTGTGAATGAGGATCAAAATTCCATAAAAAAATAGGAGGTAGTTTCCTAAGACCATTACGGTGTAACTGCAACGGATAAGGTACTTTTCCTTACTGCCCCGCTGAATGTTTTTTTTTTTATTAATTACTATAGTGTTTTTTTTATCGTGTGAAAATCCCACATATAATAATAGGTAATATTAATACGTAATATTATATGTTCTGTGGAAAATCCCCACGGATTTTATACCCACAGAACATTTAATGATTCTATTATTGAAGTTATATTTCTGTTGGCGCGTTAGGGACAAATAATGAGATAAATTTTGACGATGCGCGCGTAGTCCGTAGACGAAAAACCGACGCTCTGAAGTTAGCTGATAAGAGTTTCCATGACAATTATGGCAACCAACATTTTTTTTTTCATTAACCAACATTTAGACATTATGGCAACCCAGTGCCTCCGTAAACATCACACTCTTCAAAATTATTACAAATTTATTAAAATATAGTCGTTTATTGCTCCGAAGGTCAAGTTCAAGTGAAGTGCTACACATAGTAAGCCGATAGTGTCAATTTCGAGCGAGAATTGTGACATAAATAGTAAATCAACAAAGTTAAGAATTGATATATTTACTAAAAATTTCTCGTCGTTGTCAAAATACCCACATAAGACTATTTATGAGTTGTCACATTCAATTGACATCAATCATTTCGACTTTGACGGAGACAATTGACAGTCGCAGTGTTACCAGTTTATTGCATTTCCCTGATTATAGGGCATAAACAAAATGAATGTCTGCTCTAAATGCACTAAACCTATTAAAACCTCAGAAAATAAGTCTTGCTGGAGGTGTAACGTAGGTTTTCACTACCAGTGTTTGGACATTAAGGCGGAAAACTTTGCGAATGAGTCTAAAGCACATAAAGCGGGTTGCAAGTGCGGTGATTGTAGATCGACAGACAAGAACAGGGTCAGTCAGTGCACTCCTAACGCAAAGGTTGCTTCAGTTGTGGACTGTCCCGCAATCTATACTAATATTATAAAGCTGAAGAGTTTGTTTGTTTGTTGGTTTGATTGAACGCGCTAATCTCAGTAACTACTTGTCGGATTTGAAAAATTCTTTTTGTGTTTGATAGCCCATTTATCGAGGAAGGCTATAGGCTATATATCATTACGCTACTACACTGGGGAGCAGAGCAGTAGTCATAAATATCGATAAATCGGGCAAATTTTTATGCATCATTTTAGAATTTATAAGTGACGGGATTAAATAGGTGCGACGGGAGGTCGAAATATTCCACGGGCGAAGCTGTGGGGATCATCTAGTTACTGATATAGCTGACTTCATACAGCATTTCGACAAGAAGCTCGAGGATTCTTTGAGTCGACTTCATGCGATATCAGGCGTGATATTTTCTGCAGACAGTGCTGACATACGTATGAAGATTCAAGACCTTACTGAGAGCATTAATTACATGTCCGATAAGTACGAGCAGCTTAGGAAGGCTATCGTCGCACATAAAAACACCATAAGTGACATACAAGAAGAGAACAAATCCCTTCGATCTCAACTCTGTGAACTGCGCTCGGAAGTAGGTGAACTTCAAACTCGACTTAGTCAATTTGAGCAACAGTCAAATTCTACAATAATGCATAAAAATTACCCGATTGTACCCAGTGTAGTAGCGTAATGATATAAGCCTCACAAAAAGATTTTTTCAAATCCGACCAGGAGTTCCTGAGATTAGCGCGTTCAACCAAACAAACAAACTAAACTATCTTCACGCTGTATCCCTGACGGGGTAGTCAGAGAGGACAGATCGCCAGGCTTCGCGATCCATCCATACTTCTTTCGCTTCTTCAAGATTCATCAATCGCTTCATACACGCACGTCTGGGTATCCGATTACTTTTGACTTTTCCGTTTTTGAGCAACCTGCTCAAGTGGTCTTCATATGTAAATCTCGGCCTACCCTGACTCCTTCTACCTCTACTTTGGCACAATATATATTATTCGTCAATCGTTCCTCATATTAGTTGGACGTGTCCAAACCAACGGAGCACGCCCTTATCCAGCTTAACGCCGACACTTTCATTCAGACCTGCCATATTGCGTATCACTTCGTATTCGGTCGGCCAAAATTACGCCGCACAAACAAACTCTTCAGCTTTATAATTATAGTATAGATTCGAAGTAGTTTTTATTCATTTGATGTTCTTTCTTCATACTAATATATCATACCTTTTAAAAAAAGCAGTATAGCTTCTAACGCGTGTACATAAGCACACACACACCTTTTTATTTATTACTAGCTGACCTGCCCGGCTTCGTCCACATACTTCCAACCCCGTGTCACCCATTTAATCCCGTCTCTTATTACTTTTCCAAAAATGTATGAAATTTCCCCGATTTGTTGTCATATATGATTACTGCTCCGCTCTCCTAGTCATCATCATCATCCGAGCGTCTGTCCGAGTTGCGTCTCGCGACGCCCGGGGTCCGCTTTCCTACATTTTCTCCTCCACTTCGCACGGTCGTCGGCATCCCCTGTAGTGAGACCATTGGCACGCATGTCATCCCTTACGACGTCAAGCCAGCACTTCTTGGATCTTCCCCTCTTACCGGGACCCGGCGGGGCTGACATGGCCAGACATTTGTTACCTACGTAGCCCGGCGGTTGCCGCAAGACGTGACCATTCCAACGAAGGCGACACTCTTGCAACTTGTCTGCAATGTCACGGACGTGAAGGCTGCCGCGGATGCGAGAGTTCCTCACGCGGTCCATCCACGTGACTCCAGACATCCATCGCAGCATCTTCATTTCCGTGACACGCAGCTCCTGCTTGTGTCGCTCCATTATCGGCCACGTCTCACTGCCATGTAAAAGGACAGGTCTAATAATGGTTTTGTAGACCTGTCCCTTCAACTGGATCGGCATTTTAGGGTCCAAATGACACCGGTCATATCCCGCCATTTGGCCCACGCGGCAGCAATGCGTGACTTGACATCGCAATCGATGTCACTGGACGTGTAAAAAACAGATCCCAGGTATTTAACCTGGTCCGTGCGCTCGACCAAATCATCGCCTATGCGGACGGATGTGGGATCTGTCGAGTTTACAATAATCTCTCTCTCTCCTGTGTAGTGGCGTGATGATATATAGCTTAGAACCTTCGTCAATAAATGGGCTATCCAATATTTTTTTCAAATCGGTCCAGCCGTTCACGCGTGATGGCGTGACCTAGGGAAGTAGGGATTCATTTTTATATATATAGATTAATAGATTATTTATTATGGCATGGGATTTAAGAATGTTTGCTATGGTGCTCAATGCCCCTGCTGTACATAAATACGAGTATTTATCCATCAGTAAATAAGTAAAGTTAAGCGGCCTTGGGATCTTGTGCTATATGTGATAGCCTCCTTACACCAATATCTCAGACCCCTTGAGCTGTTGGACCGCCCCAAGACCTCATGCATGCCTCATTCTTCGACAGCCTCTGTGGCGCGGTGGGAGTGTATCCGACTGCTACACAAGAGGTTTTGAGTTCGATTCCCATCCAGGATAAAACTTTGTGTAATGAGCACGATGGTTTATTCTGTGTCTCTGTGTTATTTATAATATTAATATAAATATCGTTTGGACAACTCGCACAATGCTATCCGATCAATGGTTTATTCTGTGTCTGGGTGTTATTTATCTAAAATATGTATGTATTTAGAAATATATAAGTATGTCTATCAGGTATCTGGTTACCACAGTACAAACTCTGCTTAGTTTGGAATCAGATGGCGTTGTAATATCGTTGAATCAGATGGCGTTGTGTGACTTGTCCCAACGACAACTCACACAACGCCATCTGATTCAACGATATTAGTTAATTTATTTTATTTATCCCCAACAGATCCACCTCATCATGGCATGGTTTAACGTGGGTTTAATACATCTCTTCCTCTTCCTAACCCATATTTTCATGGTGGGCCTACTGATGCGTTCATCCGTGTAGCATTAAATAGATAATTAGTTGCCGACATCCGGCTAAAACTCCGGACGAAACAAATTAAGAATGTACTTGTTTTTGCGCTTCTTTGAAGTGACTGTAACTGACTGAAAAGCGAACGAAGCGAGCTGACGAAAGTCTCCTTTTTAACTCCACTAGTACGGGAAAAATGCTATTGATGTCCGACCGTCCGTCAGTCCGTTCAGTCTACATCTCGCATTTGTCATCGGATTTGCATGCAACTTGGCATGGACAATCCTTGATGTAGACAACAACTTTTAGCGAGGGCGTTTTTCGATCGATATGTATGTAAGTTTTTATAGAAGAACTTCAATAGCTATCACGCCCTTTTCCCGAAGGGGTGGCAGAGGCATTTTACGCGCCCACTTTTCACCCTGTATTTTCCTATCCTACGTTATAGGTGGAGAACTTCAATACCGTTCGTATGAATCTATAACTTTACTAATACTAGTTGACGCCCACGTCTCCGCACGCATGGTGTAGTTTTCCCGTTCCCGTTTCCTACGGGATAAAAAGTAGCCTATGTGTTATTCTGATGTGTAAGCTATAAAATTGTAAAATTTCATCAAAATCCATTTGGTTGATATTGCGTGAAAGAGTAAGAAACATCCATCTATACTTACGTTTATAATATTAGTAGGATATGTAGCTAAAGAGTTTGTTTGGTTGAACGCCTTAGTCTTAGGAACTACCAGAACGAATTGAAAAAAATTCTCTTTTTCTTAGATAATCCATTAATTGAGGAAGATTATACCTAGTCAGGTCATAAATTCTGTCACATGTTTAATATAAAATAACTGAAACAAGTTTACTCATTATGTAACCATTTATATACCGAAATGAACTTAACAAAACATAGATTCTTATGACAATAAAGTTTATGCAAAATGACCTCCGTGATTTCGAATACAGGCCTTCAATCTGCGCGGCCAGTCGTCTTTCGCAGCACGAACGAGGTCCATGTCAATATCGGCGGCTGCCTTAATCAAGGATATCTTGAGTGACAGCAAATTGGGACGAGGCTTTGAGTACGCCTTTTCCTCCAAGTGTTGTCATATCTTGTAATCTAACGGACTCAAATCTGGACTGGAGGAGGGCCAGTCTTCGTGCCAGATGAAGTCGATTTCACACGCCGCCAGCCAGTCTTGTGTGCTCTTCGCTCTACTACCCATAGCCCTAAGTCTTCATTTAACACCCTTTTCACCGTGGTTCTGCTTAACCCCACCTGAAGGGCCAACAGTTTCTGCTTACGTTTGGGATTTCTTTGAATTCGCGCCTTCACAACTTTTATCACTGCTGGAGTCCTAACAGACCGAGGGCGACCACTTCTTGACCTAATCTACACTAGTCTTCATTGTATCGTTTGATGGTACGATAAACGAATCTTTTGGTTATATTAAAATTTTTCAGTATGTCAAAAATTTGAATTGGTGCGTAACCGCAACGATGCAACGCAATAACTGCAACACGGTCATCTTTAAGCGCCCACTCTATATTTAAAAATGAGTAAAATTCTAAAAAAGTATACATTTTTATTTTCATGAACAATTCGAAATTCGAATACAATAAACTTTTTTGTGGCCAGCATTCTAAAAGAAAAGTTTTTACTGTGTGACAATACTTATGACCTGACTAGGTATATAAGCTACTAGTTGAAGCCCGAGGCTCCGCCTGCGTGGTGAAGTTTTCCCGTTACTGTTTCCCACAATAACTTGTTCTCGAAATAAAAAGTAGCTTATGTGTTATTTTGATGTGTAAGCTATATTACTGTTAAGTTTCATCAAAATCCATTAAAGTAGATTTTGCGTGAAAGAGTAACGAACATCCATACTTACAAACTTCGCGTTTATAATATTAGTAGGATTATATCATCACGCTACTATATAGGAGAGCAAGAAACTCGCGACAGTTTGTAATATAGATGGATGTTTGTTACTCTTTCACGCAATATCTACTGAATGGATTTTTATGAAACTACAATAATATAGCTTACACATCAGAATAACACATAAGACTACTTTTTATCCCGGGAAAAAGTTCCTGTGGGAAACGGGAACGGAAAAACTTAACGTAGGACGTCGCTTAATTACAAATAAATTCACACCCAATTACTACACTCGGTTCCAAAAATAACGGATCAGTCACATAAACCCGAATATCTCCGAACTGCGTAAGCCATCCCAATAAAACGAAGACTGTTCAATTGAGAATTAAAATATTAAAAAAAAATCAGGTGCACCGACAATATTAATAAAATAAAATAATAAATATCCATCACGCCTTATCCCCGAAGGGGTGGCAGAGGCATATTATATGCCCGCTTTTCACCGTGTGATGTGAAAATTCTTTTTGTATTGGATAGACCATTTATTGAGGAAGGTTCTTAGCTATATATCATCACGCCACTACACAGGAGAGCGGAGCAGTAATCATAAATGTCAACAAATCGGGGAAACTTTCATACATTTTTGGAAAGTAATAAGCGACGGTATTAAATGGGTGCCACGGGGTTGAAAGTATGTCACGAACGAAGCCAGGCAGGCCAGCTAGTACTAAAATAAAAATCTACACTGACGACAAGGCTGAATGGGAATTTCATAGGCCTGCCCAAAGTGGGCGAAGACAAATAACAACAATATCAATGTCTTTGTCAAATTGTCACCAACCAAGTCAAAATTTTGCCACGCTTATACCTACCAGTAAATATTATAAATATTGAAAAATTTACACGCGGCAGCACGTGTTAATAAGGAAATGCGAAAATATAAGCATGCTGTGCCTGCAATATGAATGACACTCAGCAAACACTGTGATGGCACTTTGTCCATCACAGCACTGATCTTCCGTTCACCCATACAACACCTGACGTCGCCGTCGCAAAGCAGACGTACTATATTAAATATTGTACAATAAATTTACTTTTATGTTACTAAAACAATCTATGCTAATATTATAAAGCTGAAGAGTTTGTTTGTTTGTTTGGTTGAACGCGCTAATCTCAGGAACTACTGGTCGGATTTGAAAAAATATTTTTGTGTTAGATAGCCCATTTATCGTGGAAGACTATAGGCTATATATCATTACGCTACTACACTGGGGAGCAGAGCAGTAGTCATAAATGTCGACAAATCGGGCAAATTTTTATGCATCATTGTAGAATTAATAAGCGACGGGATTAAATAGGTGCGACGGGAATTCGAAATATTCCACGGCCGAAGCTGTGTGGGGGGGGGGGGTGGTGTTCATTTAGTACTAAATATAACCCATTACTAAAGCTAAAGAGTTTGTTTGTTTGAACACGCTAATCTGAGGAACTACTGGTCGGATTTGAAAAAATATTTTTGTGTTAGAAAGCCAATTTATCGAGAAAGGCTATAGGCTACATATCATTACTCTACTATATTAGGAAGCAGCGCAGTAGTCATAAATGTCGACAAACCGGGCAAATTTTTAAACATTATTGTAAAATTTATAAGCGACGGGATTAATAAGGTGCGATGGGAGGTCGAAATATTCCAAGGGCGAAGCTGTGGGGTCATCTAGTGACTAATAAGACGTAAACAGCAATACTACCCGTATCTATTTAGCAACGTTCAGCCGATTGGACACTGAAGGTCGAGCACTTCACATAATGTGCGTAAGTAATTGCTGGTAACTGATTGTATTGGACTGTTGCTGCTTGTCAAATTACTGAGCCAAAGTGCGAAATGAGAGAGTATTGTCTATTTGTTTATGTATCTATCACGCCTTATCCCCGAAGGGGTGGCAGAGGCATATTATATCCCCATTTTTACGTTTCATTTCTGTCCCACGTAATAGGTGGTGAGCCCGTTGTCGTGTTGAAATAGACAGACGCAGGTTGTGGCTACCTGCTGTAGAAATTTTTCAAGCCATAATGACCTTCAACCAGGCTAACGACTGCCATTTTACTAGCATTCGGGACCAACGGCTTAGCGTGTCTTCCGAACCACGGAAACGCTCGCAAATGTAAATGCTACAAAGTGGTCGCCCATCCGAGGACCAGCCATAGTGAACGTTGCGTAACTCAGTGATCGTTTACAGAACACTGAAACCGCGGGGCCACGAGCGCTGCTATAACACCACTTAATTTGCGTAATTGCGTCGTGGCAGCTTGGGTGGAAAATACAATCATAAACGGGATTAAATAGGAGCGACGGGGTTTCCAAGTACGTCACGGGGGTTAGCTAGTTATTATACAGGGTTTATATCATCACGCTACTATATAGGAGAGCAAGAAACTCGCGACAGTTTGTAATATAGATGGATGTTTGTTACTCTTTCACGCAATATCTACTGAATGGATTTTTATGAAACTTTACAATAATATAGCTCACACATCAGAATAACACATAAGACTACTTTTTATCCCGGGAAAAAGTTCCTGTGGGAAACGGGAACGGAAAAACTTAACGTAGGACGTCGCTTAATTACAAATAAATTCACACCCAATTACTACACTCGGTTCCAAAAATAACGGATCAGTCACATAAACCCGAATATCTCCGAACTGCGTAAGCCATCCCAATAAAACGAAGACTGTTCAATTGAGAATTAAAATATTAAAAAAAAATCAGGTGCACCGACAATATTAATAAAATAAAATAATAAATATCCATCACGCCTTATCCCCTTATCAACATTATTGTAAAATTTATAAGCGACGGGATTAATAAGGTGCGATGGGAGGTCGAAATATTCCAAGGGCGAAGCTGTGGGGTCATCTAGTAACTAATAAGACGTAAACAGCAATACTACCCGTATCTATTTAGCAACGTTCAGCCGATTGGACACTGAAGGTCGAGCACTTCACATAATGTGCGTAAGTAATTGCTGGTAACTGCTGGTCACGGGGGTTAGCTAGTTATTATACAGGGTCATTTGTAAAACACCAGCAACCTACTTGGAGTAGATAGCCGAGTTAATAACCAACGTTTGTTCTACCACGTTTGGCAATTCGTGACCACACAAGGACTATCAAACATTGAACCATCGACCTGAACCATCGACCTGCGTCATAGGTTTTCGCTCTTAGATTTGGTTAAGAGAACTCCTGGGTCTCTTTTACATCATACCTCATTGAACGATGGACGTGCATCAATGCGGTTGTCATCATTGCGGTTTGTTGTGTTGAAAGGTCAAGGTCAAATGAGGTATCACCGCCAGGAGGCCGGAGGTATACTGTAATTCAGTCAGTACATAAAATCAAAGCAAAATTAGAAAAAGAAAAATTAAAAAAATATCAAAAAAAAATCAATATTGAAAAAAAAATTCGTAGAACTTTTTTTTATGATGTTAGCTACCTAGTCCTAGCAGGTTGCTGGTGTTTTACAAATCACCCTGTATAGTTTAACTAACGGTAGCACCTAATTGATCCCATCTATATTAATATTATAAAGCTGAAGAGTTTGTTTGTTTGTTTGTTCGGTGGAACGCGCTAATCTCAGGAACTACTGGTCGGATTTGAAAAATTCTTTTTGTGTTTGATAGCCCATTTATCGAGGAAGGCTATAGGGATATATATCATTACGCTACTACACTGGGGAGCAGAGCAGTAGTCATAAATGTCGATAAATCGGGCAAATTTTTATGCATCATTGTAGAATTTATAGCGACGGGATTAAATATTCCACGGGCGAAGCTGTGGGGGTCATCTAGTCGCTTATAAATTTTACATTCTACAAGTAAGCATAAAATTTAGTCCGATTTGTTGATATTTATGATTACAGCTCCGCTCTCCTGGGTAGTAGTGTGAGGTTTTATGGCCTATAGCCTTCCATGATAAATGGGCTATCCAACACAAAACGAATTTTTCAAATCCAACCAGTAGTTTCATAAATTAGCGCATTCAACCAAACAAACAAAAAACCTCTTCATCTTTATAATATTAGTAAAGATTCTTGATACTAAGTAATTCGATTAGTACCTCGTCGAATGTTACTTGATAACAATTCACACAATGTCGGTGTGTGTGTAAATTACAATAATCTGTCATTTTAGTTCTAATAATTTGCGGGTCACGAAAATTCCGTGTAAATCTGGAAATTTGATTTTTTATTAGCTTTCTATTCTTCCAAACGCTCGTGGCCCTGCTGACTCTAGTGTTCTGTAAACGATCACTGCGTTAAGCAACATTCGCTATAGGTGGTCCTTGGATGGGTGACCACTTTATGGAATTAACATTTTCTAGTGATTCCGTGCTTTGGAAGGAAAACATGTGAAAGGATACATACATATTGTCACGCCTTTACCCCGAAGGGGTAGGCAGAGGCATACTATACTCCCACATTTCACCGTATGCATTGCCGTGTTGGAATGGACTGGCGCGGGCAGTAGCGACCTACTGTTAAAAATTTTTCAAATAAATTTTCGCCTCCGCCTTCCGCCCTAAGATTTTCAACCAGCAATTTTATTGACAACCGGGACCAACGCCTTAACGTGCCTTCCGCAGCACGGAAGCGCTCGCAAATGTAAATTCCACAAAGTGGTCACCCATCCAAGGACCACCCATAGCGAATGTTGCTTAACGCAGTAATCGTTCACAGAACACTGACTCAGCGTGGCCACGAGCGCTTCCTTTTTTATTTACACCCGCCATTTAATAGATTTATATTCGAGCGCTATTGTTATAATGTACTTTAGAGAACTGTCATATAGTACCGTCGCCGTCGGTTTTCTATTGAGCGTCGATTTCGATTCTATTTCGACGCGATTGAAATAGTAGACTCTGCCCCGTGGTTGTGATTCACTTTTAATATGTGTCGCGTTATCAACGAATTCTATCACCTCTGTTTACGAGCTGGCCTGTTCCGTAGATGAAACGTGACTCATTCATTGATTACCGCTTGAACACGAACCATATCTACCACTAGCTGCCACAGTATAATTAAAAAGACGTGTGGCACTCGGAGACTGCCGCGGTAAAGCTATTGCATAGATACCTTTGTTGTTCTTTGATATTAATTCAAGTTACACAAAAAAAAACCCTCACTCTCACACTCACCCTCACCTTACCCTCACTCACAGTCACCCTCATCCTCACCCTCACCGTCACACTCACTATCATCACGTCCCGATCCGTGCGAGCTTCGTACAATCGTACCATATAATATATGTACATACACCTTAAGCCAACGCTCGGCCGTGCTCGGTGAACTTCGTGTGACCTTGTCTTGACCTTCGTCTTAGGTTTTTTTCCTTACGGAATTTCTTGATTAAAGCCCACTCAAAGCCCGCTATAAAAACTATGCAATAGCTTAAAAATGATCGCAGAGCAATATACTAAATGCTGGTGCCCGCGGCTTGGTCTGTGGCATCATCATCACCCATTTGATCTTGTCGTTTATTTATACAATAATGCATGAAATTGTGCCACATTTTCTAACATTTATGATTACTGATCCGCTCTTCTGGGTAGGAACATGATGAAATATAGCTTACTAGCTGACCCACCCGACTTCGAACCCCGTGGCACCCATTCAATGCCGTCGTTTATTAATTTCACAATAATGAATAGACATTTTCCAAATTCGTTGATTACTTCTCCGCTCTCCAGTACGCCCGCATGGCCCGGTCGAATTAATTTATTTACGCATTATTTTGATTTTGCTATAACTCGTAAGATATTTATTTTATTTGCAAGGTGTAAAAGATCAAAATAATCTCCATGAAATGCTGAAGCCAACTAACGTAGTAAAAATGATAAGGATTTATAACATACTAGCTGACCCACCCGGCTTCGTCTGTGACATACTTCCAACCCCGTGGCACCAATTAAATCCCGTCGCTTATTACTTTTCCGAAAATGTATGAAAGTTTCCCCGATTTGTTGACATTTATGATTACTGCTCCGCTCTCCTGTGTAGTGGCGTGATGATATATAGCTTAGAACCTTCCTCAATAAATGGGCTATCCAATATATAATTTTTTTTTCAAATCGGTCCAGCCGTTCACACGTGAGGTCGTGACCAAGGGATATCGGGATTCATTTTTATATATACAGATTTATGTAAATTGCCTTCTAATTACCGCTTTATAATTGCTGGTTTTTTAAAGTATTAAAATGTATATAGTATAGTATAGTATAGTATATATATATATATATATATATATATATATATATATATATATATATAATATAGTTCTTAAGAGATAGACATAATAATATTGTCGCGGACTTTTTTGTAGACCCACATTACATACACAATTGCACCATACATTATATCTCAAAGGGATTATAGGGGTACGGCAGCGCTTTCGCATCGTTGTAATTTAGTCAATTTTGTACAAAAACTTAACAAATTATACATAAACACCTTCCTTATGAATCACTCTAACTATTTAAAAAAACCGCATCGTAATTATTTGCGTAATTTTAAAGATCTAAGCATACATAGGGATACAGACAGCGAAAAGCCACTTTGGTTTATAATACGAGTATATAGTGATAGTCTTCCTCGATAAATGGACTATCCAATACAAAACAAAAAACAATTCGTACCAGCAGTTACTGAGACTAGCGCGTTCAATCAAACAAACAAAGTCCTTAGCTTTACATATTAGTGTGGCGTAAAGATAGATGAGCAAAATTCAGTCCTAATAACATATCTGTCGGTGTTAGATGTACAAAACCTAGTTTTAAGCATGATTATAATAGTTACTTGGGCGTATGAGAAAAGATTAAATACACAATTACTTTGGTTAAATACTGATTGACTGAGACTGCCTCGGTGGCGCAGTGGTAGTGCATGCGACTGCCGCGACTGAGGTCCAGGGTTCGATTCCCGGGTTGGAAAAAAATATTTGTGTGATTCACAAATGTTTTTTTCAGAGTATAGGTGTTTCCTATGTATAATATGTATGTATTTAGAAATATATAAGTATGTTTATCAGTCGTCTAGATCCCATTACTTTGCGCTAGACGGAGCTGTGTAAAAAAATAACAAGAAAAAAATGTTCCACAATATTTACAGAAGATGAAATGAGTAACAAAACGATTACTGTCTAAGGAAACGCGTAGTTTCGAGGAGACTAGTGCACACCGCGACAGTTCGTAAATGAATGCCCGAATGCTCGCCGGCGTTCCCCACACTACCTCTCCATGACTCCGTACAGCTCCACTAGGTGGCGCTATCGTTCAGCAACAACTTCAAAGTCATGAAAACGGATGAATCCTGACAAAAATCCTTCCATACTCATGACCTAATACGACATATATATATCTTTAGCCCTGACCTCGACTGACGGTCCGTCCACAATATTATGACAATTATTATTTAAAGACCGGACGTGATAAATCTATACTTCTATACTAATATTATAAAGCTGAAGAGTTTGTTTGTTTGGTTGAACGCGCTAGTCTCAGGAAATACTGGTCGGATTTGAATAAATATTTTTGTGTTAGATAACCCATTTATCGAGGAAGGTTAAAGGCTTGTTTGTTTGGTTGAACGCGCTAGTCTCAGGTAATGAGACTAGAGCGATAAATGGGCTATCTAACACAAAAAGGTTTTTTCAAATCCGACCAGTAGTCTCTGAGATTAGCGCGTTCAACCAACCAACCAAACAAACTCCTCAGCTTGTTTGTTTGTTTGCCCATTTATCGAGGAAGGCTCTAGGCTATGTATCATCACGCTAATTCCCTGGAGAGCGGAGCAGTAACCATAAATGTCGACAATCGGGCATTTTTTTATGCATTATTGTAGAATTTATAAGCGACGGGATTAAATAGGTGCGACGCAAGTTCGAAGTATGTCACAGGATTAGTCGGGGGGTCATCTAGTTTAATACTATTTCGAAGTTACAGTTAAAAATAGTGATAAACATAATGACTCACAGAATCTTTGTTATGATAATAAGTATATAATAAATGATGGAACATTTGCCACCATTAAACAAGAGACAAGCTTTTTTATGGCCTAAAATAGCGACTCGATGTAAATACAATAACATTATGAGAGGCATTTAATGTTTAGAAAAGTTCCATACTTATAATTACAATTTCTCTATCTTCACCCTGCATCCCTAAAGGGATAATCAGAGAGGGCAGATCACCAGGCATCGTGACTCATGCATACTTTTTCGATTCCTGCAGATTTTTTAATCTTTACTAAAGCTATCTGTAGCTGTAAGCTGTAGTTATAAAATTACAACGAAAAGTGGCATTGTTTTTATATATATTTGACTGCCTCTGTGGCGCGGTGGGAGTGCATCCGACTGCTACGCAAGAGGTAGTGGGTTCGATTCCCACCCAGGATAAAACTTTGTGTGATGAGCACGATGGTTTATTCTGTGTCTGGGTGTTATTTATCTATAATATGTATGTATTTAGAAATATATAAGTATGTTTATCAGTTATCTAGATCCCATAACACAAGCTAATATTAGCTTACTTTGGGCTAGATGGCGCTGTGTGAAAAGTGTCCCACAATTTATTATTATTTATTTATTATATATTGATATAAAGCTAAAGAATTTGTTTGTTTGTTTGGTTTTTAACCCCCCGACAATAGTGTGTTCAATGAAAATCGTTTGAGCTGTGAAAAAGCTTTAGGGATAAAAGTGGAGAAAATACCCAATGTCTGCAAATATTTGTGGAGGTAGAGAAAATTTTCAAAAAGATGTTATGTATTTACAACTTAACAAAATCTATGTTATAATAAGTATATACCTATAAAAAGTATAAAATAAATATCCATCACGCCTTATCCCCGAAGGGGTGGCAGAGGCATATTATATGCCCACTTTTCACCGTGTGGATTCCTGTCCCACGTAATAGGTGGTGAGCCCATTGCCGTGTTGAAATAGACAGACGCAGGTTGTGGCTACCTGCTGTTGAAATTTTCAAGCCGCCCATAAGGCCTTCAACCAGGCTTAACGACTGCCATTTTACTGGCAACCGGGAACAACGGCTTAACGTGCCTTCCGAAGCACGGAAACGCTCGCAAATGTAAATACCACAAAGTGGTCACCCATCCGAGGACCAGCCATAGTGAAAGTTGCGTAACTCAGTGATCGTTTTATAGAACACTGAGACCGCGGGGCCACGAGCGCTTCTTAAATAAAAAATAAAAAGTATAAAATAATAAATAAAATTAAAAGTTTAAGAATGTGTGCTTAAGACCGAACGGCAGAAGTGAAAACTTAATTGGCAATCGCAATCAATTATTACGTATGAATAGAATATACTAAACACAGCGACACAACAGCGAAGAGCAGCTGACTGTATCTGTCTCGCTCGGGTACACTCGGCGTTCCCGAGTTCACCCGATCGAGCCGCACACCTCAGAGCGTGACGGATCAGCCTAACTTACTACCTACGGAAAAATCTGTGTGCGGTGCGCCAAAAGAAGTTTTCACTTAAAAAATTTAAAAAGCCCCGTCACAATAATCTAAGTTTGCATTAAAAGGTAAAAAATAATCAAAAGTCATTTAGTTATCTATAAAGATGGCAAAAAAACAGACATACAGACGGACAACAGAGTCTTAGTAATAAGGTCCCGTTTTTTCCTTTGGGTACGGAACCCGTTGTGTCGGATTCTGTTCTAGTTTTTTCGACACTAGTACATATACTGCTAAGTTCATTATCCTTTCTAGTTTGTTATGCCGTATTCTAGGGCAAGGGGACAGGTGTATTGATGGTCGCCAGAGATCGCACAGCTGCGCGCAGCGTGCGTGACCGCGCGCCGTCGATACGCTACGTTCCGCCGGAGGCGTCTCCGCCCAGATGATGCGACAGCCCGAGAGACGGAGCTACACGAGGGTTACAAGGAGGCCAAGAGGACCCTCCAGGAGGCCATAAAGCAGGCCAAAAAGTTGACCCGTTAAGAGGAGAGGGTTTTGGGCTCCCTGTTTCCGTCAAGAGCGGAGGAACATATTTCTCCGCGGATGGCTCCGTCTCAAGCGTCCGGCAACGCGGACGCAACGCGGATTACGGCGAGAGCGATGTACCCGAAGTCACCGAGGGTGAGCTAAGGGCGGCGGTGTTGCGGCTGAAATCCCGCAAGGGCACCGCTCCTGGACCAGACGGCATTCCAGGCCGAGCGTGGCGGTCGGCGGAATCACTATCTGGGTACCGGCCGATCCTGTTGCTCGACGAGTGTGTAAGCTCTTTGAGCGTATCATTGCTGAGCGCCTCGTCTGGCATCTCACACGTGTGGGGCCAGATCTGGCGGATAACCAGTTTGGTTTCCGTCGGGGTCGTTCCACCGTGGACGCGATCATGCGTGTCAGGGCCCTGGCAGAGGAAGCAACATCGCGGGGTGAGGTGGTAATGGCGGTGTCTCTTGACATCGCCAACGCTTTCAACACCTTGCCCTGGAGCTGCGTTAGGGAGGCTCGCATTTATCATGGAGTGCCTCCCTACCTCCGTCGCATTGTCGGGACTTGTCTGTCCGAGAGAGCCATAGCTTACCCGAGCTGGCTAGGGCCGGGACGGCGAGAAGTAACGTGCGGTGTTCCACAGGGATCGGTCTTAGGACCGCTCCTGTGGAACATCGGCTACGATTGGGTGTTGTGCGGTCCGTTGCTCAGTGGTGTCAACGTAACATTTTAACAACGTTACGCAGACAACACTCTTGTTACGGAGCGAGGAGCACCGCACCGAGAGTGGCTGGAGAGGCAACACGGTAGCCTCACCTACCGGATGTCACAGATACTTACTATATACGTATAAACCGGCAGGTAACACCAGAGTGCCAGTACTGTGCGAACTGCAGCGAGGATACGGCGCTGCATACACTAGCGGAGTGCCCAGCGTGGGACCTGCAGCGCCGGGAGCTCGTTGTGGGTCTGGGCGTGGACATTCTCACGCTGGAGACCATGGTGAAAGCTATTGAGACCTTGAGACTATAGAGACCATGGTGAATAGGGAGCAAGTGGGACGCCGCTTCATCTTTTTGCGAGCATGTCATGCTTGCAAAGGAGGCGGCGGTGAGGGAGCGGGAGAGAACTCTCCCTCCCGAGTTCCGCAGGCTGCTCGCCGTCCTTATAGAAGCAGGCCCCGGTCGGTGACGTGGTGTGAGAGCTGTGCACGCACGCCCTTCACCCTTTCAAGGAAGTGGTATAAAACCTGATCCCCCCAAAGAAGCGAGATAACACTCGGACACCCCCCCCCCCCTGAACGAGGCCGCGAAAGCGGATAAAGTCTATCGGGAGCCCTGGGGCTATCCTTCCGAGGGCACACCCGGGACTCCCGGCTATAGACAGATGGAAGGCATACGTGTGGTTCTAGTTGGTAAGAGTCCGGCATAGCTTCCATGAGGATTTCCACACAAAAAAAAAAATGCCGTATACTGGTACAAAATTTTTAGGGTCCCCACTAAAAGGGTATAACGGGACCCCATTGCTAAGACTCCGCTGTACCTCTGTTCGTCCGTCTGTCCGACTGTGACCAGACTGTATCTCATGAACGAGTTGAAATTTTTTGTTGCCGCTATAACAACTTATACTACCATACAACAAATATGATTTCCTTTGCCGTTTTTATAGATAACTACCTTTGCCCGCGTGGTGAAGTTTTCCTATTCGAGATTTCGTACACCCTAAACTTTTTGAAAATCCAATATAGCCTATGTTATTCACGAAGAACGTAGCTTTCTAATGGTGAAAGAATTTTTAATTAGTTTCTGAGCCTATTCATTACATACAAACTTACAAATCTTTCCTCATTTTGTAACTTTCGCGGTTTATATTCACATATAATCTACTAGATGACCCCCACAGCTTCGCCCGTGGAATATTTCGACCTCCCGTCGCACCTATTTAATCCCGTCGCTTATAAATTCTACAATGATGCATAAAAATTGCCCGATTTGTCGACATTTATGAATACTGCTCTGCTCCTCAGTGTACTAGCGTAATAATGTATAGCCTATAGCCTTCCTCGAATAATGGGCTATATAACACAAAAATAATTTTTCAAATCCGACCAGTAGTTCCTGAGATTAGCGCGTTCAACCAAACAAACTCTTCAGCTTTATAATATTAGTATAGATTACTGGGGACTATTTACTATTACTGGAAAAAAATTGTACTAAGTATTTGTTTGGGTGTGAATGTAAGTACAAAATTGTTTCGCGTGAACTCCCGAGTAGTAAATGAAATATTAAATCCTTCCTCTTTATAATATTAGTATAGATGGTACGGAACACTTCGTGCGCAAGAAGGACTAGCACTTGGCCGGTTTCGAAATAAGTTCGTTCACTGCACAAGTTCACCCGAATGATCTCCCGTATAACTGACAAGTCCAGTTCCAAAATTGGCTCCACGCCAGTCCGTGTGACCTAAATATCTATAAATACTAGATGACCCCCACAGATTCGCCCGTGGAATATTTCGACCTCCCGTCGCACCTATTTAATCCCGTAGCTTATAAATTCTACAATGAAGCATAAAAATTTGCCCGATTTGTCTACATTTATGACTACTGCTTTGCTCCCCAGTGTAGCAGGGTAATGATATATAGCCTATAGCCTTCGTTGATAAATGGGCTATCTAACACAAAAAGAATTTTTCAAATCCGACAAGTAGTTCCTGAGATTAGCGCGTTCAACCAAACAAACAAACAAACTCTTTAGCTTTAAAATATTATAGTATAGATTAACAGTTTTGAAGTGACTATGGCGTGTCTCTGAGTAATTTATCATTAAGATTTGCCCATTTACAAATGTTGGACTTAGAAATCGGGTCCGATTGGGGTTAACGTAATGGTTTAAGGAAGTGTCCGGGCCTTGAACTGGGGACCGAGTCTGCTATTTCATGTCGAAATAGAATCGGAATCGTCGCTAAATAGAAAGCCACCGGTGCAATTTTTACAGTTTTTCTTAGTCTACTATTACAGCCATACTCCAATAGACTTCTATCGGTCGGCCGATAGAATTCTACTAACTAGTAGCCGCTAGTCAGTTGCATTTTTGATAGTCTACTAACATTTTGACAGCTAAAAACAGCGATTCTAGTTTTATTCTACGGCTTGTCCATTATAGACTCGGCCCCCTGGTCTGGAATGTTTTGAAACTTTAACAGAGTTTAGAAAAAAAGGGGGTTTTATTTCGACTGTCTTCTTTCTCCTAGTAGAGTTTGAACGTGGAGTCTTAGGAATAGGGCCTTATTACCCTTTTGGGTACGGAACCCTATAAACAAATCATTACTGTTCGTAGCCCCTCTAACTCAGTGCTCCGTAAACTGACTGACTTGACTGCCTCGGTGGCTTAGTGGTAGTGCATGCGACTTACCGCGCATGAGGCCCCGGGTTTGATTCCCGGGTCGGAACAAATATATGTGTGACCCAACAAATGCTGGTTTCGGAGTTTGGTGTTTCCTATGTATAATATGTAAGTATTTAGAAATATATAAGTATGTATATCAGTTATCTAGTTCCCATAGTTTAAGCTAATAGCTTAGTTTGGGCTAGATGGCACTGTGTAAAAAAAAGTATCCTACAGTAAAAAAGGTCATTATCCTCTTGCCCTTGTCCCAATTTACTTAGGGTCGACGCAGTATGTCTTCCTCTTCCATTCATCTCTTTTATTCATCATCTGATCATTCACTACTTTCATATTCATATCACTCCTTACACATTCCATTCATTTTTTCTTCGGCCTTCATCTAGCTCTCCATCCATCAACTTTAATATTCATGGTTCTTTTAGTGACATGACTTAAAAATATCCCACAATGAAAAAAAGTATCCCACAATATCTGTAAACGATCGCTTAGTGACCATTTTGTAGTATATTTCCATTTAGGAGAGTTTCTGTGCTTCGGAATGTACATTTTGGTTGGTCCCGTTTGCCAGTACCATGGCAGTCGTTAAGTCAAGTTATATACCTTATGGGCGGCTTGAATAATTTGAACAGCAGGTAGAGTCTTCTCTATTTCAACTCGGCAATGTGCGCACTGCCTATTATAAGTAGAATAATATGCCTCTGCAACCCCTTCGGGGCATAAGTCTTGGTTGATTGATTACTACTTTTAACGGCCACTAAAAGCGAACCCTACGCTAAGATAATAAAGAAGAAATGAATTCCTTTTTTAAACGTTTTCATTATGTTTTCCCAATTGCTTTCAAAATCCTACTTGGATTTGGGCTTAAGGTTCACTTTTATTTGGCTGCTAGATTCGGTACCTCAGACAAAGTAGACCTCAGAAAAAGTAAGCATTAGCTATCATCTTAGACATCGCCAAAGCATTCAATAATGTATGACATATATCTTTCTTTTCCAAGGCCCTGATACTATCAATATCTACCACCTCAATTATGCAGCTGAAAGGTCATTTTGCACGTGCACTGTATTCAGGTCCCCTGAGATGGTCAGCTTTCTTGCTTTTTTGTCCAAGTTAAAGCAGGGGTACCGCAAGGAAATGTTTTGTCGCATACCTTTTAATTGTTGGGCTTTTGATTTTCGGCATTGTTGGGAGCGATTGCCGTCTGAACTCCCAACCCAGAAGGTCGTTTACGTCGTTGTCTTGTTCGTTATCTACAGGTGCGTCACTAGCAGGTGAGGTCGCTTTGGCCCCAGAGATCTTGCTGGCGTCCCTTTCCCCTCTTACTTTTAAACTTCTAAACCCTAAGTTTAGAATCGTCTTATAAAACGGCTCAGTCCGTCTATACGCATCTATTTCTTACGTCGTTATCTACAGGTGCGTCACTAGCAGGTGAGGTCGCTTTGTCCCCAGAGATCTTGCTGGCGTCCCTTTCCCCTCTTACTTTTAAACTTCTAAACCCTAAGTTTAGAATCGTCTTATAAAACGGCTCAGTCCGTCTGTACGCATCTATTTCTTAGAAACCATAAGAGATAGAGACAAACGGTTTGCGGCATTCGATTCAGGACGCCATGAATACGTGCATAGGTGATATTGAAGTTTCTACCACTTGCGGTCTTGAAACTGGTTTCGGTTTAGAAGTCGTCTGATTACTTCGCTACGACCCTGCGTTACAGGTTTAAAGTATAAAATAATAAAAAAAAGTGTGTGTGTGTGTGTATTTATGTACACGCGTTAGAAGTTATACTGCTTTAGTCTAATAAGATTTCATCACTTATACTACAACTCTTTGTTTGTTATGTAAAATTAGTAAGAAATAAAAAACATCAAAAGAATGAAAACTACTTTGAATGTAGTTAAAAGTTGTCATAGAATCTTATCAGCTAACTTCCTGGTGTTGATTTATGGTGACGGTCTGCGCGCGCATCTTAAAAATTTACTCCATTTTTCCCTAACGCGCCAAAAGAAGTAAAACTTCATAAATTTATTTCCATGTTTATTTTGCCCACAGTGAAACTGCCAGAAGATGGAGCCGGCGGTGGTCGATTCACGATTGGCCCGGCGCCCGCCCGAGACTGGGAGATGGTTCCGCCCGACGGCAAGTGGGGATGGTGCGTTCTCGTAGGTAAACCCTCCGGTACCACTTTATTGGTGGTACCTTATAGCATACTCCTAGGTAGTAAGCTGCAAAATATCTAAATTCCTGATTTTCGCAGCTTCGCCCGCGTATTTGATGTTTTCCCCGTTCCCGTTTACCACTATTAATAAATACTTAGAAATATGGCATTGCGAACTTTTCTGTAGACCAATAAGAAAGGAATAAAATCTCTGAACATTCTTTTGTTATATCTCTTAGGGCTTCGGCATCGTTTTCTACGAAAAGCTGCCTAACTAGAGTCGGCTTAATGTTTTCCCCGACTTTGAATTTTTCCCAGAACTCAACGAAAAATCATTTCGCCGTTCTACTTAATATTTTCCCGATTTTGAATTTTCGCCAGAAGTGTTCGTTTCATAAGATTTTTTTTTTATTTTTATTTATTTTTTAACTCGCCGAAGTGACGCCGCCCGCCTGATATAAAGCCATGACAACTTCTAGCGAATTGAAAGCCACTGTCATAATCTACAATTGGACTCTCCACGGACGTCTATGCCGAGGACATCTAGATTGTCCTTCATTGCTACCGACTGCTACGCAAGAGGTCGTGGGTTCGATTCCCATCCAGGATAACAACTTCTTGTGATGAGCACGATGGTTTATTCTGTGTCTGGTTGTTATCTATCTATAATATGTATGTATTTAGAAATATATAAGTACGTTTATTAGTTATCTGGTTACCATCGTACATACGCTTAGTTTGGAATCAGATGGCGTTGTGTGAGTTGTCTCAACGATAATAATTTATTATTTTATTAATTTATTGGTAGTGAAGCGTTCTGGAGACAGGTTTTCAGAAACCCATTGAGATATGCGGATCAGGTCCCGGTTGTAATCAGCCACAAGTTGCCGTCTCTCTCCCTCAATATCGGTTCGCCTCGCCGCTGAACGGGCAGAATAACTCCCATGCAAAGTGCTATCATCTGCATAGCAGACGAGCATGTCTGAAGCGAATAATGAATCTACAGGAAGCGAAAGAAGTTTGCATGGATCGCGAAGCCTGGCGATCTGTCCACTCTGACTACCTCGTGAGGGATGAAGATAGTTACATAGTTTTGTTTGTTTAAGACATGGTTCCAGCTTGAAAGTGCATTTTAGTAACCCGAAAATGTTTACGCACATATTCAAGCTTCGTTCAAACATATGTTTATGGTCAGGAATTTTAAAAACGAATCATGTGTTTCATTCCCATTCATTCTGCCCTGATTCGGTTTTACGCTTTGCCATCGTCCTATAACACTCAACACTTTTTGATCAAATTTGACCCATAATACGACATCTACCCATAGTTGGTTTAGAAAAAATAAAATCAAAAATCGGACATACCAAGGAGGAATAACCACCGAATGAAAATTGACATCGACATAAGAACTCGTAAAAACGGCAAAATGCTTCGCTCCATTAAGGGCCGTATTCCATTAAGTTTCTCAATACTCAATCGACGCTTGAGGCTAGTTTTTGCCTTATAAATACTACTCTCAAGTGTTTCTTGAATATTGATAAACGTTCTGGAACAGGGCCCGTAGACTTACTGGGGACAGCAAGTGCACCTAGTATGAAGTTTCCGCCCTGTGATAGAACGTAGGTCAGTGCTTCAGAGACCCTTTAGAAGATGTCTGCAATTTTCAGGAGCAACCCTGGTCAATATCCTGATACCCGGCACGATCAAATCCTTTGGAGTCTTGATGGTTGAGTTCGACGAGATGTTCAAAGCTAGCCGGTCTACGTCATCGGGCATTGTCGCGCTCTGTTATTTTCTATACAGCAGTCTTGGTAAGTATAATGGGTCTGACAATCGTTATTTTACTTTAATTGGATATTAAATCTACAAAAAAATACGAGAAAAATGGTGTTTTAACTTTTTTATATTTCACAAAATGGATGAAATATTTACGATCAAAGTGCGTATAACGCGGGTGACCGCATACGTCACAACCCTGATCATTCGACAGTCGCGCTCTCTGTGCAAGGCTGTGACGTCATAATGAGCGCACCTAATCTCGTTAATTCAAAAAAGGACTAAAACTTCTCGTCTTTATAACTTCTGAAATACTGTATGAATTGAAGTTAAATAAAAACTAATGTAATGTACATGAGCTACGCTCCAATTTTAGCTGTATTTGACAGTCATATTTTGACCCTTTTGTATTCTCCATTGACTGACGAAATTTATGTCGACTGTAATCTAATCCGAGTAAAGTCCGAGACTACCAGGACTATAGTCCGAGACTAAGTACCAGGACTTTAATTGGTCGTGCTAATTAGTGTCTAGCACATTAACACCTTTTAGCCTTTTTGCTACCACCTCACTAAAAAGGCAACGGGTTCAAAATTTCTTCCAAATTTAATTTGATTTTATTCTGATGTGTAAGCTATATTATTGTAAAGTTTCATCAAAACCAATTCAGTAGATTTTGCGTGAAAGAAGTTACACACATCCTAACTTACAAACTTTCGCGTTTATAATATGAGTAGGATCTATCTCCCGAGTTACGCCACAAAACATTAAAATACAGGATATAATCATCATCATCCGAGCGTCTGTCCCAGTTGCGTCTCGCGACGCCCGGTGTCCGCTCTAAATACGGGATATAATAACAAAATCAAAATTTAAAACTCACTTCTTTCAGAACATGGAAAGCTTTTATATAGAAAGACATGCAGCATAACCATACATGTTGTCACGCCTTTATCCTTGAGAGGAATACTATACGCCCACATTTCACCGTATGCATTTTTGTTCTACGTAACAGGTGGTGAACGCATTGCCGTTTTGAAATGGAAAGCAAAGCCCTCAAGGCCCTCAGCCAGGCTTAACGGCTGCTATTTTACTGGCAACCGGCAATCTCGTCTAAAAATATGCGTACTGCGCTAAAAGAAGTTTTCACTTCAAAAGTTAAGTTTTGAAGTGAAAACTGTGTGACTAAATTTTAAATGCAACATCCAAGACAATGGACTAGTTATTTTTGAAGTGAAAACTTCTTTTAGCGCGGTACGCATATTTTTAGATGAGATAAATGAAATGAAATGAAAATTCTTTATTCATGTGAGTCACAAAGTAACACTTATGAACGTCAAGAATATTGCTTCTACATTCACATATACTGCCAGATTCGCAAAGCAATAGGTAGAGCCTGAGGAAGAACCTGGCAATAAAACTCAAGGCCAGTCTTTTCTAATCGCCAGTAATTACGAGGATAAATCCAAAACTTCGTAACCTGACCATGAAAATCAAAAGTGTAAATTATTTTTTATTTTTCTACATAGTCACCATCTAGTTCGATGCACTTCCTCCATCTGAACTGCAACTTATTTATACGTTCAAAAAAATATGATTCCGGAAGGTCGTCAAAATAACCATTTACTGCATCTATGCCCTCTTCTTTGGTTGAAAATTTCGAACCACCTAAATGTTTCTTTAAATTCGGAAATAAATGATAATCCGAGGGGGCTAAATCCGGCGAATAAGGTGGGTGGGGCAATAATTCTTAACCACAATTACGAGTATGCATCTCAACCATTGATTCGGCAGAAGTGTGAACCCGCGCATTGTCTTGATGGAACAAAACTTTCTTACGCAACATACCCGGCCGTTTTTCTTTGATTTCTTCGCAAAGCCGTCGTTAAAGGTTAGCCCTTCTGGTAAATAATCCACAAAAATGATTCCCTTCGCATCCCAGAATACCGAAGCCATGACTTTGTACTGCTATCTTATTGATAGCTTATGGAAGCGCTCGTGGCCCCGCGGTCTCAGTGTTCGGTAAACGATCACTGAGGTACGCAACTTTCACTATGGCTGGTCGTCGGATGGGTGACCACTTTGTGGCATTTACATTTGCGAGCGTTTCCGTGCTTCGGAAGGCACGTTAAGCCGTTGGTCCCGGTTGCCAGTAAAATGGCAGTCGTTAAGCCTGGTTGAAAGCCTTATAGGCGGCTTAAAAAAATTCAACAGCAGGTAGCCACAACCTGCGTCTGTCTATTTCAACACGGCAATGGGCTCACCACCTATTACGTGGGACAGGAATCCACACGGTGAAAAGTGGGCATATAATATGCCTCTGCCACCCCTTCGGGGATAAGGCGTGATGGATATTTATTTATTTATTGATGGTCAATTTTCGGTCATTTAGTATAAGTTCACATATTTTATCTATGTTTTGCTTGGTAGTAGACGTTGAAGGCCTTCCACACCTAGGATCATCTTCAACGCTCTCCCGACCTCGCTAAAACTCTGCGACCCATTTTTTTACACCGGAATAGGATGGAGTAGATTCTCCTAATGTGCTCACCATATCTTCATGAATATGTTTTGGTGATAGACCTTTTTTATGCAGGTACTTAATCACTGCGCGATGTTCGACTTTGTTCATTCTTGAAAATCTTCTCCGTAACTATTAAATAAATATCCACAAAAAAAAAATTCGCGCGCACTAACTGAATCAAACTTTGTTCACTTGCTACTGAATAACCATAGTACAGATAGAGGGTAGAATTAAAAAAAATGCATTGCTTTATCTATGTGAACTAAAAAAGAACGTAGGACGCAGCCATAGTGTGTGCATATATATGCATGTACATATAGCAGACCCCGAACGCGTCTAGATAAATAAACTAATAATAAATTTAGTTTTCACACCTATCGGCACTCCCGAAGTGAACCTTTAATTAATTACTAAAATATACTTGAAAATCAATTTTTTTTAAGTCTCTATTAGATTAATTTGTAAAATATGCTATTTTTATGATTTTATGCATGTTTACGCGCAGAATAAAATGATTTTCTTTCCTTGACTGCCTCGGTGGCGCAGTGGTAGTGTATGCTACTGCCTTGCATGAGGTCCACCTCATTATAACAACAAACATTTGTGTGATCCACAAATGTGTGTTTCGGAGTTTGGGTGTTTCCTATGTATAATATGCATGTATTTAGAAATATATAAGTATGTATATCAGTTGTCTAGATCTCATATTACAAGCTTATAGCTTAGTTTGGGCTAGATGGCGCTGTGTGAAAAGTGACTCACAAAATTAAGAAATTTTCAACTCATTTTATTTTAAGTTTCTCTTTAGATTAATTCGTAAAATATGCTATTTTTATGATTTTATACGTGTTTACGCGCAGAATAAAATTATTTTTATATTATGTATATGATTTTTATATATATTTATATAATGATTCTTTATTTACTTTCTTTTTTTTCTTTTTTTTTATACCACTGAGGTGCCAGACAAGCATACGGCCCACCTGATGGAAAGTGGTCACCGTAGCCTATGGACGTTTGCAACATCAGAGGTGCAGCACTCGCGCTGCCGACGTTTTATTTTTCTTTCCTAACCTCTCTACTCTGCTGCATTTCCAGGTCCTATAACATCGATCCTGTCTGTAAAATGGTCTTACCGGACCGTGACGCTCCTCGGAGGCAGTTTCGCGGCCTTCGGGATGATCTTCAGCACCTGTGCCTACTCCATCACTCATTTGTATTTTAGGTGAGTACTACCTTTTAATATTTGTTTGTTTCTGTGTTTGTTTGTATGTTTCTTTAGTTGAACGCGTTAATCTTAGTAACTACTGGTTCGATTTGAAAAAATCTTTTTGTGTTGGATAGTCCATTTATCGAGGAAGGCTATAGACTGTATATTATCACGCTTCTATCCAGGAGAGCGGAGCAGTTATCATAATTGTTTAAATAAATTTTCATTTAATATTGGGATCAAAAGGGGGCAGCGGGAGCTCGAAGTATGTCACGGGCGAAGCTGCGGGACTCAGCTAGTGTCTTTAGAAGGATTTATCAGGTCCGTCCAAAATGTCCTTAACTCAAGAAAGAAGAAAGAATACACATTTATTAGGCACATACGAAAACAATAACAACAGTACAATAAAAACAAGTTAAATTAATTAAATAAGTAGTAGTGGTACATAAGTAATATAAATAAATAAAATAATCAAATGTACCTAAAAGGCTACAGCTCAGCATAATGCTGTGGAGTACCACAGCGCTGATTTTCAGCTGAAGCACACCAGTTACTCACGGACAATCTGTGCAACCGAAATTAATATATACTAATATTATAAAGCTGAAGAGTTTGTTTGTTTGGTTGAACGCGCTAATCTCAGGAACTACTGGTCATATTCAAATGTTCTTGCAAATTATACATTTTTTTAATAGCACTGTGGTGGCAGACAAGCATACGTCCTACCTGATAGAAAGTGGTCACCGTAGTCTAAGGACGTTTCCAACACCAGAGGTGCAGCAATCGCGCTGCCGTAAAAACCTTCTAAGACCCCTTTTGAAGAATCCAATACTAAAAAGGTTTGGGAAAACCCAAAAAATACTATTTAGTGTCAAGCCAATGTAAAGAGCTCTCATAATAACTAACAATTTCTTACCCCACAGCACTTAAATTACCAAGAAACATTTTTTTTTTTTTAAGTTTCGGCGCAATGGTGGGTATAGGTGCGGGTCTAGCGTTTCCGCCCACTGTGTACATTGTGACGTCATACTTCGTGAGGTTAAGAGGTCTCGCCAACGGCATATGTATGTCGGGAAGCGCATTTGGCAGTATCATCCTGCCGCCATTCCTGCGATATCTGCTGGAGACCTACAATTATCAGTAAGTATTTCTTCCAGCTTATATGTCTAAAGGGCTCAGGAAAAGCGGATTCCAAGCTATCTCTATTGGTAACGGTGCACCTAATCCCATCCGCATTCCCATTACTGTGACGCCTGTAAACCAGGATCTAAACCAATGACCAAAACACCAGAAAAGTTACACCGATCTCGTGAAGTCCCAGGAGAAGTTAGCATGTCTTGGAACCCGCAACGAAATTAATCAGAAGATAATGTGAGCAAGTAGGAAAAACGTAATGCCTCTTCCCTCCTTTGCAAAGCGGGAGACCAGTTACGGTGTTAACGGTGCACCTGCTGATTAAAGGTGAAGGTATCTTGACAGGGTTATAAGGTCAAAGGGCAGACACTCCAATGCCGAAAAAAGTGCTCCCCATGCTCCAAATCCATCTGGTAGGATTTGGAAGCAATTGAAATATAAATATATATCTATCACGCCTTATCCCCGAAGGTGTGGCAGAGGTATATTATATGCCCACTTTTCACCATGTGTATTCCTGTCCCACGTAATAGGATGTGAGCCCATTGCCGTGTTGAAATAGACAGACGCAGGTTGTGGCTACCTGCTGTTGAAATTTTTCAAACCGCCCATATGGCCTTCAACTTGACTTAACGACTGCCATGTTACTGGCAACCGGGACCAACGGCTTAACGTGCCTTCCGAAGTACGGAAACGCTTGTAAATGTAAATGCCACAAAGTGGTCACCCATCCGAGTATCGGCCATAGTGAAAGTTGGATAACTCAGTGATCGTTTACAGAATACTGAGTCCGCGGGGCCACGAGCGCTTCAATTGGAATATATTAAAATGTAAAAGTTCATTTGCGCGATAAGCTGATAAAAATCTACCTAGTATGTCAGGGTCTGCCTACTCGCTTCGCTCGTTCACTGGATCTTATTGTCTCTTTCTAATATAACTAGTTTAAGTTCATCTGGCCTAACCTGTGTCTCTGTAAACGCAAAGATGCACCTCTCTCCTAAGACCAAGGAGTCTTCAGTCCATTTATGGAGTCCCATACAAAGCCATCCTGTATCTCTTATAATAATAATAAAGCCTTTTATTCATACCCACTTAAAATAGTAACAATTTTGTTTTTTTTAACAATAATTTGGTAAGAACTAACATAAAAATTATTCCCTTATTTGCTTATTTTCTGTAGGTCTGCTTGCCTTTGCAAAGGCCTCCTCCAATCTTTTTCATTCAATTCTTTCCTGAGCCACTCTGTTCCACATCACTCCTGCCACTAATCTGATGTCATCATTCTACCTTTTCAGTGGTCTGCCTCTCTTCCTTTTACCGTCCCTGGGGTACCATCTTGTCACTTTCTTACTCTATTTGTCATAGCCTCTGATCATGTGCTCTGCCCAGCTCCATTTGAGCCTTCTAATTTTCAGTGTTACATCTTTGGTTTTTGTTATGTTTGAGGGCATAGTTTCTCAATCTGTCTGATTTCTTGATAAATAGCCTCTCCATAGCGCACATTGGCAGGTTGAAAGTTTACTTGTCATTTCTTGAGTTAAATTGATTTGGCTGCTTCTCTTGCTAGTGCCTAAATTAATTCTACCACGTTATAGCGTAAAATAACTAAGTTGAAATGTTCCAAGTTCCTTATTTAAGGTTCTTAAGTGAGATGTGATGCGAAAGTAGATATTAAAAGGATTCATGGTAGAACGAGACTTACATACGAAGACCACGTGAGCAGATTGCTTACAAACTGAAAGGTCAAAAGTACTTAGATACCCAGACGTACATATATGAATCTGTAGGAAGCGAAAGAAGTATACATGGATCGCGAAACCAGGCGAACTATCCTCTCTGACTACCCCGTCAGGGATACATCGTGAAGATACATACATACATACGTACATATTTTCACGCCTTTATCCCCGAATCGGTAGGCAGAAGCATATTAAACGCCCACATTTCACCGTATGCATTTTTGTCCCACGTAACAGGTGGTGAGCCCATTGCCGTGTTTTTTTTTTTTTTTTTTTTTTTTTTTTTCGTTTTTTGAGGTAAAAAAGCAGTGTCAAAAACAGATTTTTAACTTAGTATCAATATCTTAATTACTAATTTTAACACCAACATCATTTACAACATATTATTATATATATATACGGACAGGAATAGGATTGTTTTGTTTGCAGATGACACCTCATTAATTTTTATAATTAAAAGACAATTAGATAACTATGACGATGTAAACAATGCAATTGCAAGAGTAGTTCATTGGTTCAGCTCAAATAATCTTTGCCTTAATGAAAATAAAACTAAATGTATAAAATTTACTCTACCAAATGTAAAACAAGTTGCGGCCAATGTTCAACTGAATGGACAAGTGTTAGAGTTTGTAGAATCAACTGTGTTCCTCGGTACAACTATTGATGCCAATTTGCAGTGGGGCCCACACATAGAAAAGACAGCCTCTAGGTTAGGTTCGGCTGCATACGCTGTAAATAAGATCAGGACTCTAACAGATGTGGATACGGCTAGAATGGTTTACTTCAGCTATTTTCATACTATTATGTCTTACGGTATTCTCCTTTGGGGGAGTGCTGCAGATTTAAATATTATTTTTGTTCTACAAAAGCGGGCTGTACGCGCTATTTATAATTTGGGCCCCAGAGTTTCTCTTCGAGAAAAATTCAAAGAAGTAAATATTCTAACCGTAACATCACAATACATTTTTGCCAATCTTATGTATGTCCAGAAAAATCTATCACCATTTTCTAAACTCTGTGATAATCATAATATAAACACTAGAAATAAAAATAATCTTTCAGTCCACCACAGTCTGCTACATAAGATTGGCGATTCTTTCCAGCGTAACTGTATACGCTTTTACAACAAGCTTCCCTGTGACCTGAGAAATTTACCATTAAATAAATTTAAAAAGTTAATTAAATACAAGCTTTGTGAAAAAGGTTATTACTTCGTTAAAGACTATTTGCAGGACAGGGACGCCTGGAAATGATCTGCTGGCAAAGTGAAATAATATTAAATTGTAAATAGGCCATCAAAAAAAAGCCTTCCTAAGTTTCTTGCCTGTTCTTCTCAGGTGGGCCGTTTTCCGAACCGGTGGTCGCTTTAAATATTTTAAATAGTGTATGACATTTTGTAAGCTTCGTTAATATGGTCTATGCAAAATAAAGATATTTTTATTTTTATTTTATTATATTTGATTATATAAATGTGCGTTGTGAGCAAGCAAGTGAATGACATTGAAATAGTAATGTGGGGTGGGTTAGATTAAGTTTACATAGTTACACATGCATATTACTACCATCTACCACATTAGGAGCGATCTAGTGACATTCAATTAATTAATTAATTAATTAATTGCCCCGGCGCATCGCATTCAATAACGATGTTTTAAATGTACTTGGTTTAATCGATATTATTAAAAAATGTATTGTAGGAGCTTACAAGTCGATGTAATGGCGAGCGTTCACCAGCATTGGTGTGGCACCTAAAGGTTGCAAACAATTGAGTTGGGTTGCGGCAATGAGTTCTGGTAGGAACTCTATAGCACAACTTATTAACCAGAAGGATGCAGTCGTATCTGTTATGACAAATGTCATATAAAACCATGGCTTCAAGCTGCTTGCGCCTTTCAGCAAGCTTAGGATATCTATAGAGTAGATCGTATGATAACCGACTATGGAAACACTTGTAATGCATAGTACGTAGAAAATTTTTTTGAACCATTTCTAGGGCCTCATTATACTTGTCATAATACGGATTACAAATAGCCACAGCGTATTCGAGTTGAGATCTGATAAGAGCATTATATAGGCAAAGATAAGTAGTTCTCTGTGTAAATTTTGTGCTTGATCTCATTACTAGACCGTACAATTTGTACGACTTATTTATGACAGAATCTACATGTAAATTAAGGTGTAACTTACTGTCTAATGTAATACCTAGGTCTCTGATTGATGTAACAGATTCAACCTTACCGCCACTAAGTATGTAATTATAGTAAAAAACATGTTTTTTTTTGTAAAAGTGATTGATTTACATTTATTATCATTTAGACTAAGCTTATTCTTTACACAATATGCGGCGAGGCGATCGAGATCTTACTGAAATTCAATGTGGTCGTTATAATTGTCTATTGAATGAAAATTTTTTAGGTCATCTGCGTAAAGAAGAAAATTGTAAAAGTTAAAACAGACATTAATGTCATTAATAAATAGTACAAACAACAGTGGACCCAAAATTGATGCTTTTGGCACACCTGAACTTATTGTAACAAAGTCAGATTCATAACCATTGATGACAATTTTTTGCGTGCGGTTTGTTATATATGACTTGAACCAGCTCCACAAATTGCCGCGGATACCATTGAATGCAATCTTTTCTAGCAATATTTGATGATCCACTCTGTCGAAAGCCTTTCGAAAGTCTGTATAAACACTATCGATTTGTTTATTATTGTCCATAGTTTCGTATAGATATGAGATATAGATCAACAGATTAGTTATGGTAGATCGGCGCTGTATAAATCCATGTTGTTGCGGTATGATGATATTGTGTAAAGAGGGATAAATTATAAGATGTACAAGTCTTTCGAAAAGTTTCGACAGTGTAGGCAAGATGGATATGGGGCGATAATTTTCTATTTTGGATCTGTTACCACTTTTAAAAATTGGAGTTATCCTTTTTGGAGTCTTTCCAAATTGATGCGAAGACGCCATTTCTTAGGCATTAATTAGAAATATAATGCAAGGGAAAGTAAATCGTCGAGGCAGTGGCCCTGAAAAAGAACGGTGGTAGATTGTCGACTCTCGAGCCCTTGGAAATATCCAAAGCAAGAAGTTAGTTTTTTAAAAGTTCTTTCGTACTTAAAATATTACTGATAATGACATTAGATTTGTAATTATTATCCGGAATATCAGTAACATCGAAACTATCACTAACACTGGATGGTTTAAAAAACAGACTTAAAGAATGAAGAAAAAAGGTGACATACATCTCCTGGGTTGTCAGCAGTTAAGTTACCGAGCGTTACCCTGTCAGGGATGTCACTAGTCGCTTTCCTGGTTTTTAAAAACCTCCAGAAGTGTTTTACATCACTACGAATGCTGTTTGTGTTGAAATTTTTTAGGCCGCCCACAAGGCCTTCTATTTGGCTTAACGACTGCCATTTTATTGGCAACCGGGACCAACGGCTTAACGTGCCTCCGAAGCACGGAACTGGGGTGGGTTTAAAGGGCCGAATAAATTTAATGTAATAAAATGTGTCTATTTTAGATGTTAATTTGGAAGAAATTTTGAACCGTTGCCTTTTTAGTGAGGTGGTAACAAAAGGCTAAAAGGTCTTATGTGCTAGACACTAATTAGCACGACCAATTAAAGTCCTGGTAGTCTCGGACTATAGTTATTAAGTATAATATAGTTATAGAAGATAGTTGTATAATATTAAAATTATTTCTACTTTCTTTCTAGGGGGACGGTGTTGATCCTGGGCGGTATAATGCTGAACGTTTGGGCTGCAGCCCTCTTATTCCAGCCGGTTGAGGAACACATGGTTCGCAAATACAAGGACCCCGAAGAAGATGAGGATGGACCCCAGGTAAGGTTAAAGAGGAGAAAAAGATTCTAGTTGTGTAAGCGATCGCCATGCTGAGGTCTAGGGTTCGATTCCCGGGTCGAAACAAATATTTGTGTGATCCACAAATGTTTGTTTCGAAGTTTTGGATATTTTCTTCAATCATTCAAGATCAGTGTTTCTCAAAGTTCAAGAACTATGACCCCCTAGGTGTCAAATCTGAAATGGGGTCACAATTTGTCCATAAATAAGTATTTGACGTTTAAGTTGAACTGCATGTGTTGGCAGCTGGTATATGACTTTTAACATGTACTATGGCCTTCAAAATTGCCTGGTCAGTTGTCAGTTTAAAATAAAAAAAAAATTATTTGGTGTCGTGGGACACCAGGTAGGAACGAAGTTAACAAGTTCACGATTCAATTAATCATACAAAAAGTCACCGTTTGTACTAGGATTCGAACTCGGGCCTCTTGCGTCTCAGCCGAACAGCATACCACCCAAACCACACAGCTACGTTACTGCAATTTCCAAATTAGTGTTATGTGATAGTAAAACCGTAAGAAAAATTGGGTGGAATAAAAGCGATAAATGAGACGTGCGCAGGCGCGACAGTCGTTTGTTTTGCAAACGGTTTTACTATCACATATTTTTCAGTTCGGTCGCGCAGCAAAATCCCTATCTCCTCCAAGCCTGCCATAAGGAACTTCGTTCCAAAAAAGTAAAACAAGATGATGTTATTTTTGCGTTAACGGATACATTTATCGTTAAGTTTTATTTTTTTATGTAAGGTGGTGACATAGATACATCTGACTTCATGCGTTTTAATTTACAACTTACGAGGCAATTTTAGCGGCCATAGTAAATGATGCTGGGCGTAGATATCGCCCAAATGTCGTTATGAGGTTAGGTCTGGCACCACAAGAAATCATTGCTCCCGTAATATTTATTATTACTATGGATCACCAGGCTACTTTGCGGGAGGCCTATTTTGACACGCGGTTGCCACTTGACAACTCTCAAAATATAAAATAGAAAAAAGATCCAACGCGCTTGCTTTATTTCATTGCTTTAATCAAACATAAGATACTGATTGGGTGTTATGTTTTTCACAATAGATTTATGTCGATAGAATAATAAATATAAAAAATACTAGTTAAATTCATAGTAATAGTCTGTTTATTAATTGTACGCCTTGGTAGTAAAATCGATGCGTATGCTAAACAGTGTTCATATTATTTACTGTGTATCATTTGTGAACGATAATTCCTTGTGTTCGTCCTCATTCCAATCTATATTTATGTAACGTTCAAACAATATCACCAGGTGCCAATATTAATGATCATTCCTGTACGTGTTTAAAATGTAATAATACCATTAAAATTATATAGATCATTACATGAATTGATTGTACACATTTGGGAGCTAAAATATTTAATAAGGATTAGGGGACAAGACATTTTAGAGAAAATACTGAGAAAATATAACTGACAGTGGTTATTGTCTAGAGTAAGATAGTATTTCTTTGGGATCTCAAACAAGGGCTTAGAAAGATTTAGCAGCAGTAGCGCGAGTGTAACATTTCTGATGTTACAATATAGTCCATAGTCCACTTCAGGTGGTCACGATTAGGTGTTGGTTTGGACACGTCTATCGAATGAGTGAAGAACGATTGACGAAGAATATATATTGTGCGAAAGTAAAGAATAGAAGGAGTCAGGGTAGGCGAGATTTACATATGAGGACCACGTGAGCAGATTGCTCAAAAACGGAAGGGCAAAAGTACTCTGATACCCAGACGTGCATGTATGAAGCGATTAATGAATCTGCAGGAAGGGATAGAAGTATATATAGATCAGGACGCCTGGTAATCTGTCCTCTCTGACTACCCCTCAGGGATACATCGTGAAGCTAGTTAGTTTAGTTAAAATTATTCGACTTCAAATGAATTGTACCTTCATTGGGATTAATTGTCAATAAATTGTTACTAATTCATCATGTACAGATCTATATTTATTTTACGTAAAACTTGGTTTGTTAAATAAATCATTATCGACGCTTTTACGGGTCAAATGGTTGTGCGTGCAGTGTTTTTTTTTTGAAAATGAAACTATAAGAGCATTCTTGGTGACATCAACACATTTAAAGTAAGCGATAATCCATTATTATTCTATGTTTTATGTATTTGTGTGACCTTGGTTTCCGAAAGGGCCTTTGGGGTTTGTAAAAATGCTTTATTTTGCTGTATATTATTTTGACTATGCTGTAATAATATTTGCTGTAATAATAATAGGTTTATAAATCATTATTTATGTTAAAAAAAAATAACTTGACTAAATAATCTACAACGTCTTTGCTTAACTAATTACAAAAATTTTAACAAGTACCTACTTTCAAAACAAATTAAGGGTCATTTTTTATAAAATTATAAAATGTTGTGTATTTTATGATTGCATTTCTGAATCGAATTATTGGTGATAGGCGCGCGGATACTTTATTGTAATTTAAATCAGTAAGTTGAATTTTTTTTTCTTTGCCAGAAACACAGAATAATGCAACTTTTTTTTGAAGTGAAAACTTCGTATAGCGCGGTACATATATTTTTAGATAAGATAAAATCTCTGGAGACGTTCTAAAAAGTTTTGAAGTATTATATTGATAATTTCGAACTCACTTATCAACCTTCGATAGCTCAGTTGGTAGAGCAGTGGACTGTAGATGACTATAAATTGGAATCCATAGGTCACTGGTTCAAATCCGGCTCGAAGTAAGTAAGTCGGCTTTTTGTAATTATTTTCGAATTTCTTTTTGTCTTTTTCTTAAAGTAATTGGGTTTCAAAATAGTAATTTTTTCATCATCATCTTTAATGTCGATCCCGGTCAATTTTTGAAGTGAATACCGCTAACGCGTCTAGATAAATAAATTATTAATAAATTTAGTATTCACTTCTGTCGACACTCCCGGAGTGCAACCTATTTTTTTTTTCTACTTCGGGTATTTAGACACGGGTATTCTACACGTAAACGAGATTTTTTTATTTTTACATAGTTGTGTTTTTGCTCTTATATTTTGTCTGTCTGTGGCTGTGTATTCATTGTTCTGTAGCTTAACACCAATAGGTTTTCAATGAGTCTTAGAAACTAGGCAATAAAAAAAGGTTTTCAATTTCAGGGTAAAATCAGCCCTATACATGTAACACAAAGTTTCAAATCGTACTAAGCAAGTAGCAGAGCTGAAATTTGTACTCTATGTATGGGGTCGGAATCATATTTCTACACAAATACATCACACCCTTTTCCCCAAAGAAGTACTGTAGGCACTCATACCATACCTATCAAAATGGATTCCAATCCTTTGTGTGATAGGGACTTTTGCCTCTAAGGTACTTCAACTTTTGATGTGGTAGATGGAATTGGTGTATTAATCGCTTTTACGGGTATTTTTGCGCTGGAAACACTCATTATAAATATTAAGTCGCCACAAACTAAAACCTTCGCTTTCAACTCACACGTAATATGGTAATGGAAAATAACTAACATTTAAAAATAATCACTTTCCTTAACACAACACTATTGACGAGTATGTTTCATTTTCAAAAACATGCAGTTATCACCGTTAATGTTAATGCTATTTGAGTGGCTAGTTAATAACGAAAGTGATTATCGTTTTTAAAAAAAGCGTTGTTAATAAAATCTATACTAATATTATAAAGCTGAAGAGTTTGTTTGTTTGGTTGGTTGAACGCGCTAATCTTAGGAACTACTGGTCGTAACATTTATCGAGGAAGGCTATAGGCTATATATCATTACGCTAGCACACTGGGGAGCAGAGCAGTAGTCATAAATGTCGACAAATCGGGCAAATTTTTATGCATCATTGTATAATTTATAAGCGCCGGGATTAAATAGGTGCGACGGAAGGTCGAAATATTCCACGGGTGAAGCTGTGGGGGTCATCTAGTTGTAAATAAAGCTTGAGCGAATAAATATTAGAAAAAATTATTGATGTGATCTGATTGTTATAGAAAGAGAGAGAGCCAAACTCGATTTTGTGTATTTGTGTATTTATTGTCAACTTGTCTGTTCATATGATAACGTTATTTTTTTTTGCAAATATTTAAATGATTATTTATGAAAATCTTGCCAACGTCTCAAAAATATTAATAAAATTTAAAACGTTTTTACAATATTATACGTTACTCTTTTCTTTTTTTTTCGGGTTCTAAACGTCACTACAATAGGTTTTTAAAAAAAAATAGTATTATCGGTTTTGGTTAGAATCATTCAAATCGGGTTTGGCTCATGCATGTAGTTTAGGCCTTAATAACGGGTTGTTAGCACGTTTTTATTAGCAGACTGCTAAAAATGATATAGCCAACAATTGCATTATTTAATTTTTAACTAGGTTGATATAATATTTTCATGGATTCAACGAATTGTTTGGGTGTATGAAAGTAATGTAGTCATTTAACAGGACCACTGTATGCTAATTTAAAATAGCAGCTTAAAAATAACGGCTCAAAGATGTCGTTATTAATGCACTCGAGTTTAAATAATTTATTAGTAATTGTTATCAGCACGCTCTAATATGTATACGTTATTTTTTAATAATATAGTTTCATTCAATTATATTTCAGGATGACATTTTATTCGAAGAAGAGGAGCCACTTGAAAGCTACGAAATGCCGCCGATTGTGATGTCAACCGAAAAAGTGGAAAACGGACTCACTCAAGACACAAAGGCTTCGCTTAATAATATAGAGTCTATAGCATCTTCACAGCAGTTACGTCACAACCCTTCTAAACGAAAACTGTCTTACACACGGCCGATGCCAAAAAGCACATACAGTTCCTCTTCAATAAATGATGCAACTTTAAAAAAATTAGGCTCACAAGACGGTTTCGGACGTAGGCTTAGTACTGCGGGTCCTAAAAGAAATTTTTCGACTTCGAGTTTCGCTCACATGCATACACCTTTTCATGGGTCTACTTTATCGGCCTTTGAACAACCGAACGAATTTGCTTCGCAATTTTCTTTGAAGTCTGTCACTGAGAGCGTAGCAGATGTGGCGTACTGTTGCTTCTGTTGTAAAAAGAAGAGCAAAAAAGAAAAACCTGCAGGGAATAAATTTTTTGATATATCCCTTTTAGCAGACCCGAAGTACTTAATCATTTTAATATCAAGTAGTACTGTAGCTATTTCTTGTACGAATTTTATAATCCTTCTACCCTCATACGCACCAACTGTTGGTTTTGATAAACTAGATGGTGCATATTTGCTTAGTACCGTCTCAGCGCTCGATCTGGTCGGACGTATCAGTGGCTCAGCACTTTGCGATTTAAATTTGATACCTAAAGCTTTTTATTTCGTTGGCGGTTTGTTCTTTTCGGGTGTAAGTTTAGCTATAATTCCATTTTTGACTTCATATACAGCGCTCAGCGTATTTTGCGCGTTTTTTGGGCTTGCCTCGGGTGTTAATAATAGCGTGACAACCCTTGTCATGGCAGAAATATTAGGAGTAGAAAGACTTATGTCTACATATGGTATAAGTTTGTTTGTAAATGGTATTTTACAATTAGTAGGGCCACCGTTATGTGGTTTATGGTTTGAATATGACAAAAGTTTCAAAAGAATGTTTGTTACTTTCGGTTTAATTTTCCTTGGTGGGTCTGCCCTTTGGATTTTTATGCCTCTTATCGATAGAAGGAGAAGGCAACAAGCCAAAAAACTTAGCGAGCAAGTTATGAAATCTTAATTTATATTGATTTAGTTTATACAGTTTTGTATTATATTTTTTTTTATTTATACTATATTTAGTAGCCATCAAATTCGTTTGTCGGTCCATCCATCTATCATTACAATATTCATGACTTTAGTCTGCAATCCAAAATATTTTTGTTTTTGCAATGCAATATGTTTTAGTAAAGAGTGGATTATATTTAAATCTCACTATGGATTTTTTTTTATTTATATAATGTTTTTTTTTTTATATATAATTGTACATGGTTATTTGTGTTATACTAATAATCTCTTACAAGTCACTTGTGTTAAATTAACACTAAACAACTTTTTCTGTACACATTTTTATCTAAATTTTTAGATTGACATTAATTGTTGTTTATAAATCTAATCTTTATTCGTAATTTTATTTATCCTAATTGTGGAACTATCGTACAACAAAAGTTTTTCAAAATAATATACATGATTTGATCAGTAATAGGGATATTAATATAAAACAAATTTAAAAGAAAAATGTAAGACTATACTCAGTTTCAGTCAATCCTACATGAATTTACAATGCAGTATACAATAATAGTATTAATAAAATACTTCTTTCTTTTAAAACATTCATAAAAACTTTTAGGCGTAAATAAAGATTAATAAACTAAATTCACTAATAAATTAGTACGTGAATGAGTAATAAAGTCTTAAGTTAAGTAGTTAGATTTAAATTAAAAATGATAAATTTAAAACGGTTTCAAGATTTTAATATTGAAAGATTCACGTCTACTGTGAAAAATAAATGGCCAGTCACGAAATTTATCTCAATTGATAGCTGACATTAATGAAAATGAAAATATATGCAGATACCGACCATCAAGTGTCACGTATCTGAGTTCTTGACCGTCAAAGTTTATTACGTGACTCCATTATCAACTTTGATTATTGCAAGAGAGCAGGCAGAATGACCTATAATAAGAATAAATTTTTGACTACCTCGGTGGCAGTAGTAAGTCTGTGCGACTACCACGCCGAGGTCTCGGGTCCAATTCCCGGGTCCAAATTAATTTCTAGTTACCATAGCACAAACTCATATTAACTTCATTTGGACTGGACCGCATTTCGTGAGAAGGTTCATAAATATTTAAATATATTTTTATTATATATAGCACCTCTTTTGCTGCAAACGTCCATAGGCTACAACGATCACTTTCGATGATCCACCACTTTCGTAGTAAATAGAGTAACGTTATGTCGCGATATTCTATATAAACTAATAAAAGGCTAGTACATGCAATAGTTTGTGTACTAAAACAGACTTTTTCGTTGAAATAACTTATTATTAAACGTCGCGACTTTACTAATTAATACAACACCCAAACGTTAAAAGTCATATTATGCTTTAAAATATAACGTTAAATGCGGTGAAATAACGACTTTAAATAGCAGTCAACGTATTATAACGTTGCGAATAACAGAATAACGAATTATCTTAACCGCATCAATAAGCAATGCTATAATAGCATAACGCTTAACGAATTTATACAGCATTTTAATTATTAATAAATAATAAATAAATAAAATAAATATTGTGGGACATTTTTTCACACACCGCCGTCTAGCCCAAAGTAAGCTTAAATAAGCTTGTGTGTGTTATGGGATCTAGACGACTGATAAATATACTTGTATATTTCTAAATACATACATATTATACATAGGAAACACTCAAACTCCGAAACAAATATTTGACCATATCGAAAGAGCATAAAATCTATACTTCACTACATATTATAAAACAAAGTCACTTTTCGCTGTCTGTCCCTATGTATGCTTAGATCTTTAAAACTACGCAACGAATTACGATGCGGTTTTTTTAAATAGGTAAAGTGATTATAATAGCAGGTTTTTATGTATAAATTGTTAAGTTTTTGTATACATTGACTAAATTATGACGATATTTGTTGAGGATGTCGGAAAAATAAGCAGTCTGGGAGCTTTCAACGATATCGCTGTCTAAACCCTTTGAGATATAACAAAATAATGTATGGTGCGATGTGTATCTAATGTCTACAAAAAAGTCCGCGACGGTATATGTCTATCTCAGGATAACAAACTATATCCATTTTAATACTTTCAAAAACTCCGTATAAAAAAAATATAAATTATCGTTGTCATAATTATAATCAAATTTCGAATGTTGAAAAAGTATAACGTTATTTTCGTGCTTATTACACGAATCGTAGAAGCTTTTTTTTTTCTTTCATTTTTTTATCTATTGAAATTTTTGGTCAGTTTAATGATTGAAAAATAGTAAAAAGATAATATACGAGAATCTGTACAAATTCTGAAAAAGGACCTCATTATTCTCATGGTGTAAAAACGTAACATTTACCATTCCTGTAAGTATACTGTATTATATTTCGAATTACCTCTTTTACATTATTAAGGACTACTACATTCTTAAGGACCATAGTCAATGGAAATATATTATGATTGAAAGTTTAAAAGATTAGACTATTTTAGATACTAAAAGAAGCTAGTCGGTGGAGGCCCTTAATTGCATGTTTACAACACCTGGATGAATTATGATGATGATAATATTTGAACCCTATCCCATAACCATATGAGCGACCAAATGCACAAGATGTAAAAGTATTTTTAAATTATATATATTTTAAATATTTTATTTGGATTTCCGATCCAATAAATTCCATTTCATGTATCAGTTTCAATTACGAAATGGAGGTTTAAACTGATTTTCATATTTTTTGGTTTAATTTGAATCAACAAGAAGAGGATCAGATCGCGACGGAGTCAAAATATTGAATTTTACTCAAATAAAATCTTATATAGTATCAAAAACGCACCATATGGGAATTTTTCTAATTACAATAAAGCTGATTCTTAAAACTTTCATTCCCATAGAATTTTGAACATAAGCAACTTCTGGTATAAATGACGTATTATCGGCAAGCCTATTACAATCCGCTCCAATACATGGTGCTAGCTAAGGCGAAGCTTTTATGCATCGACATAGCACATTCATGGCGCACAAAGGTTTTAATAGAATATTAATAATTTTGCGAGGAATTTAGCTAAATCTGTCGCCTGTCTAAATTATGCTTTGAGTATAGTCAATAAAAAATAAAAACTATTAATCTTGTATTTATAAATAGGCCAATGAACATTTGTGTTTGCACTCTATACTAGACTAAAATGAAGATGGGCTTAATCAATATAATATTAGACACTTCTTATAAAGAGCTGGCTAGGAAGCAAATAATCCCAACAAGTATAATGGGTATGTGGTATTTAGTACTGATATTAAATTGCCATAGATCTATATCTATTTTTATATTTAGTAAAGCTGCTAATTTTTTCCATTTGCGCCAGTCGTTAAATTCTGATATATCGAATCTGATATATCAAAATTATGATATTATTTAAGACAATCATTAAGTCCTAAAAATAGACATTTTATTCCTTGCGTTGACTTGTGAAGTTAAAAGTGGTAACCGAATTATTAAAATTATTTGTATTAATTATATTATTTATAACAAGTAACAAATGTTAACTATTAAGCAATTAATTGTATTTTCAGCAATAAATGATGTATTTTTTTAATAAGCTTTTTATTTATAACCTAGGTTATAACGTTTAAACAAGTTATTTAATCGTTATATCAAGAGATAACGTTTTAAAACCTGTTAAACTTTAATAATAAATGGTCAACTGCTAATTTTTATTTTTTTTAATTTGTGTATATCTCACGGCTGTCATACTGTAAACGGACTCTAAACGTCTATCTATAACCACACAATCCCTATCCGTCTAGCGTCGAATGCTCCGGGTTACTCCCAGAAAGGATATCGCAGGGTTATAAAAATACATTGGCCACCACCGTTGTCTCGGCTAAAGGTTAGGATGCTATCCTGCTTCTTTACGAGTTAATGCGAGTATTATGCCGGCGTGAGGCGTTCGCAAAACTCTCATGTTACGCGGCCGTCTTAAACCTGCTATAAAGACCCTTGTCGAACACACCATAACATAAAACGCCGATGAAGTCTCACTAGCCTGCTCTTGTTTAGAATTAATAACTAATAGTCCGAGACTACCAGGACTTTAATTGGTCGTGCTAATTAGTGTCTAGCACATATTTTTCAAAATTTGAAAAAATAATCTTGAATCAAATGCTATCCCATTTTAATAGTCATAAAATACTCCATGCGAATCAATTTGGGTTTACGAAAGGGCGCTCAACTTCCGATGCTGGTGTTGAGTTATTAAAATGTATTCATGAAGCATGGGAAGACAAGCACGATGCATTAGGTATATTTTGCGATCTATCAAAGGCTTTTGATTGCGTTCAACATGAAACGCTGTGCAAAAAATTACACCACTATGGAATAAGAGGCAAAGCTCTCGACCTTCTGTCTTCATATTTGAACAATAGAATACAGAGGGTCGATATTAATGGTACACGTTCTGTAGGATCCATGGTTACAATGGGTGTGCCGCAAGGCTCGATACTTGGGCCATTCTTGTTCCTCATTTATATTAATGATTTACCATTTTATGTAGGGGACAGGAATAGGATTGTTTTGTTTGCAGATGACACCTCATTAATTTTTAAAATTAAAAGACAATTAGATAACTATGACGATGTAAACAATGCAATTGCAAGAGTAGTTCATTGGTTCAGCTCAAATAATCTTTGCCTTAATGAAAATAAAACTAAATGTATAAAATTTACTCTACCAAATGTAAAACAAGTTGCGGCCAATGTTCAACTGAATGGACAAGTGTTAGAGTTTGTAGAATCAACTGTGTTCCTAGGTATAACTATTGATGCCAATTTGCAGTGGGGCCCACACATAGAAAAGACAGCCTCTAGATTAAGTTCGGCTGCATACGCTGTAAAAAAGATCAGGACTCTAACAGATGTGGATACGGCTAGAATGGTTTACTTCAGCTATTTTCATAGTATTATGTCTTACGGTATTCTCCTTTGGGGGAGTGCTGCAGATTTAAATATTATTTTTGTTCTACAAAAGCGGGCTGTACGCGCTATTTATAATTTGGGCCCCAGAGTTTCTCTCCGAGAAAAATTCAAAGAAGTGAATATTCTAACCGTACCATCACAATACATTTTTGCCAATCTTATGTATGTCCAGAAAAATCTATCACAGTTTTCTAAACTCTGTGATAAACATAATATAAACACTAGAAATAAAAATAATCTTTCAGTCCACCACAGTCGACTACATAAGATTGGCGATTCTTTCCAGGGTAACTGTATACGCTTTTACAACAAGCTTCCCTGTGACCTGAGACATTTACCTTTAAATAAATTTAAAAAGTTTATTAAAAACAAGCTTTGTGAAAAAGGTTTTTACTCCGTTACAGACGCACTATTTGCAGGACAGGGACGCCTGGAAATGATCTGCTGGCAAAATGAAATAATATTAAATTGTAAATAGGCCATCAAAAAAAAAGCCTTCCTAAGTTTCTTGCCGGTTCTTCTCAGGTGGGCCGCGTTCCGAACCGGTGGTCGCTTTAAATATTTTAAATAGTGTATGACATTTTGTAAGCGCCGTTAAAATGGTCTATGCAAAATAAAGATATTTTTATTTTATTTTTATTTTATAAGATCTTTTAGCCTTTTTGTTACCACCTCACTAAAAAGGCAACGGGTTTAAAATTTCTTCCAAATTTAACATCTAAAATAGACACATTTTATTAAATTTATTCAGCCCTTTAGACCCCCCCCAGTTACGTGCCTCGAAAGGCATGTTAAGCCGTTAGTCCCGGTTGGCAATAAAATGGCAGTCGTTAAGCGAAGTTGAATGCCTTATGGGCGGCTTAAAAAAATTTAACAGAAGGTCGCTACAGCCTGCGCCTGTCCATTTCAACACGGCAATGGGCTCACCACCTTTACGTGGGACAAAAATGCAAACGGTGAAATGTGGGCGTTTAATATGCCTCTGTGTACCCCTTCGGGGATAAAGGCGTGGCAATATGTATCCACAGCCAAAAGGCATAATTTTACATGCCACATATTTCTATTAAGACACATGACTTATGATCGCCGTGACCTTGATGGGACCAACTAAAACGCAATAATTCTTGGATTAATTCTAGCAAATATTCTTGGTATAATTTTAGAATTCTAAATAATAGCATATTTGAAAGGATCTCGGATGGGTGACCACTTTGTGGTATTTCCTTTTGCGAGTGTTTACGTGCATCAAGCACATTAAGCCGTTGGACCCGTTGGTTAGTAACATGGCAGACGTTAGGCCTTATGGACGACTTAAAAATTTCAACAACAGTTCGCCGTAACAGCCACCTGTCCATTTAAATGCTGCAATTTACGTGGGACAAAATGCTTATGGTGAAATGTAGGCATATGTATTCCTTTGCCACCCCTTCGGGGACAAAGCGTAGGCCCAACCCGTCTGGCCTGCGTGGCCAAACATCCCCCACAATTAAAGATGGAAGTCTACGTCCAGCTGTGAACTGCGAAAAAGTTGTATCTGAATGATACAATACAAGATTACTTCTCGTAATCCTAAGTATCATGGCGGACTAATTCATCAACACACAACATAAACCGTTGCGGGTAAAATCTAAAGCTTAAAAGCTTTTTATATTATGTTTCACTTACATACATACCATCATGCCTGTCTCCCATTAGGGTAGGCAGAGACTATGGCTTTCCACTACTACTACGATCCTGGCATACGAGTTTCGCTTCTTCCACTTTCATGAGTGTTTTCATACACATTAAGTTAAGGGTATTCTTGACCTGACCTTTTTCCAAAATGTCTTCTTTTTGATTGACATATGTACGTCGTGGTCGCCCCATACCAATTTGCCATACCAATTTGTAGACGCCAGGTGGTTGTTAGAGGCCCCAAACGGTCACACCTGCTATCGATGCACCTGATGACGCATGCACCCCTACGGGGTTGGGAGAGCATACAGTCCCAACAAAGCCGAATATCAAAAACCAAACGACAGCTGCCCCATGCTCCAAATATACCTATATATTTGAAGCATGGGGCAGCTGTCGTTTTGGAAGCAAAGGGGAATACAGAGAAGATAATAGTCGCAGGCGTCCCCTAGTATAACGCAAATAGACCTCCAATACGTTCGAGCCTGTGAACTGAGAAATGTGACTTCCCTGTGACCTGAAAAATTTACCATTAAATAAATTTTAAAAAAAAGTTTGTGAAAAAGGTTATTACTCTGTTAAAGACTATTTGCAGGACAGGGACGCCTGGAAATGATCTACTGGCAAAGTGAAGAAATAATAGTGTATGACATTTTGTAAGCGCCGTTAAAATGGTCTATGCAAAATTAAGATTTTTTTTTATTTATCAATTAAAACTAAATACCAATTAACTACTAACCGACAGATTCTCATTAATTTTCTATTCGCATTTTCTTCTAGCTGGAACCATTTGCTGAGGAAGATCCAGAGGATTTAGAAGATGCAACCCATCCCCGGCTCACTGTCACTCCAGATGAATCCACCCCCTTAGCCAACAAACAACCCAATGGCTCCCCGCAAATCTTCAAAAACCAAACAAATGTAAACCTAGCAGAAAATAATCCTCTCGAGTTCGCTAGATCCGCTAGTGCTGTGCAAGTTACGATGAAAGAAACTGATAGATATCGAAAAATCACACCAGCGGGTTCTCGACATGGTCTTCAACAAATCTCTAGCAAAAACTACATGCCCAGTAACCCTTCCTTACTAGAATCGGTACCAGAAGGAAAGAGCGGCCATTTAAACTCTCAAGATGGATTCGGCAGAAAATTGGGTGTTCCCAAAATACCTAAACGGAGTCCTTCTACATCGAGCTTCCAGTATATGTCGACACCTTTTCACGGTTCAACGTTGTCAGCTTTCGAAAAACCTAGCGAATTCGCATCGCAGTTCAGTTTAAAGTCCATTACGGATAGCTTAGCACCAATCACTTACTGCTGCGGATGTAAAAAGCGACCGAAAGATGATGATGGTAAAAAAGAACCTAGCAAATACTTCGATATAAACCTTCTAAAGGATCCTATATACTTGGTTATATTAATTTCGAATTCGACATGTGCTATTTCGTTTACTAACTTTATAATTTTAGTACCAGCATACGCTCAGGAAGTAGGTTTTGATAAGTCTAATGGTGCGTTGTTATTATCAATAATATCCTTCTTTGACTTGGCGGGCCGATTGGGAGGATCGGCGTTATCAGATTTCGTTCAAACACCAAAACGCTATTTTTTCATATTTGGATTAGTGATTTCTGGTATTAGTTTAGCGGTGATACCAACTATGAACACTTATTTATCGATCAGCGTATTTTGTTCGATATTTGGCATCGCTTCTGGTATCAACGTAGGTGTCACAGCACTAGTTATGACAGAAATGTTAGGGACGGAAAGACTTATGTCTTCATATGGTATAAGCCTGTTTGTGAATGGTATAATGCAGTTATTGGGGCCGCCGATATGTGGTGTTTGGTATGAATATGCAAAGACTTACAAGCCGTTGTTAGTAGCTTTGGGTATGGTGTTATTATTCGGGGCATCTCTGTGGTGTTTTGTGCCGTTCATACATAGGAGGAGAAGATTAGCACAAAAGTGTGAAGAAGAGAAGGCGTAGTGATAGATATATTGTGTTTAATTATCATCTAAACAATTGTAGAATATTTTTAAAGGATTTCAATGCTCTCCCAATTTTCTAGGTGTAATAAAAAAACGTACAGGAACGTTTTTCCGGTTGCATTTAGAGGTTGAGGTACCCTTGACCATTTCAGAAAATGTCGACAAAACTATAGTGAGGACGACTGCCATCTGAGGTCACTAAGAAAGTGATTTGATGCAGCTTGGCAAAAAGTTCACAAACGGAATATTTATACTTGCTGGTGTCTCCGTCAAATCGTGTAATGTCATAGACAATAATTGTAGATTATCTTACCGAAAAAATTACGGTACTTTCTAGAGGTTTACCAAAATAACAGGTACCAATGTTGCCCTTTTGCCAATTGTTGTTGTTTAATTTTCTAATATATTTTTGATGGGCAACGAGCTTGGAAATTAAAATTGAAATTGAACCTCTACTCTTTTCTAATCTACCGTTCAATTAGTAATCTTGTACTATTTTCGAAGCCACCTTAAATTGGGATTGATTAATTTTGAAGTGGCGTTTAGATACCACTGGAAATAGGCCTTAGGTGGTATTCGACAGCAATTAATAAATATAGGGTCCATAATTAAGCTCGTATATCACTGTAAATAACTATTTTTACACGGTATTAAATTTATTATGATAATCGGAAATTTAATTTGTAAGTTGTTGATCCAGCTATTTAAATATAACGATATAAAACAGCTTATAAGTTTCAAAATGTTAGCACAGTGAAAAGGGATTTTAACATTTAATTTTATGTATATTTTATGTAATAGTCGGCGGGTTATTATTTTAACGGATTCTCATATTTTGATCTTAAATTGTTACTAAAATGTTGACTTTGAACTCAAAGTTTGTTGCAAACTGTGATTCTGAAGCAGTTTTAGCGGGTACGTTATTTCTTGTGTTTTTAACGTTATTTTGACACATCTCAAAATAATTTATGTTATTAGCAGACGTACCTAGGACGTTGATTTAATATAACTATGACGTATACGTTATTCAATGTTATAAAACGAGTTATTTAAGTGATGTTATTACAATAATGAGCAACGTATGTATCAATTACATAAGTAGGTAATTTTTAAATATCGAACAATTTTAAAGGGAAAGTAGTGAAGTAAAATCGAATAATTTACAATGCAAGTGAATTATGTGTACTTCAATTGTAATTCATTGGTTTAATACACATAATTATCATCACCAAAGGAATAATAGTCAGAAGTCATTCAGAGCCTCCTCTGATATATTAGTTGTCTCTTGTCTTCTGGCCACGGAGTCACCGTTATGACTTTTGCAGGCAGATAAATTACTGACGATTCTGATACTTGGGTCAACATGGCATATTTATTTTCTCTTGAACCCTACTAGCCGAACAGATTTATACTACAGAAATTACAAAGGGCTTTATTGAAAACAATGAAGAATATTAAACAGCAGCACTCCGAATATACAAATCATACAAATAATTTTAATGCATTTTATTTTTTAGTAATAAACTTTACAAAATCGTTATACATAGATTTATATCATTTATATCATTATTTATAATTATTTGAGCATGTTATATTTTTTATTGCAACAGTTTGATAAAAATGTAAGTCACCGTACTTATATTTTACGCAAATAGTAATTATGATTTTGGGCATCAAAAATTCTAAAATCTTCTAAATATACACATGATTAATGAACGATTTTACTGTATGTTGGCAACGTTAAAAATAACACATTATAACGTTATAAAATAATGTTATAACGGATCTCGATTAACTATTGTCCAATGTCAGAAATAACCACAATATGTCGAAAAATTATTAAAAATCTTAAATTCCATTGTGAAACAGGGACTATAAAGGACACATCTTACTTAAAACTAGTACTTATTGTGATAATATTTGTATCGAATACAATTCTGATCATGTTTGTATTTTCAATCTGTACTTAGTATTTGTAGACTTTAATAAATTTTGTCATGGCGATGTTGTGATTGTAAAGGTATTATTAAGTCTATAATAAAAAGTGTATAGGTATTGTCAAATTTTACGCGTATGGTATTGTATGGTAGTTATGTTGATTTGCATATGTGTCATATTTTTCTATTGCCCAATATGTATGTTTATTTGGGTAGGAGCTTGCAACTCAATTTTGGAAATATGTCTTTAACCAAATGCGCTGATTTTAGTTGCCAATGCATTGTAATGAATGTTGCACCATTTCAGAAAGATGTCCCACATTAGCTGTATGACGTCATTCTAAAATGGTGCAAAATCCAAGATGGCGGACTAGTTATTTTTAATGTAATGCTACAATAGGGGTATCAAATGAAAAAGCTTGCGGAGAATTATTCTTATAGAATATTTAAAAAGCTTTTGTATTAAAATATTTTAAAGTATTAATTTATTTGAACACTATTGACGAAATTAAATATTCAGTGTTGTCATTAAAAATAATAAAACGAATTTAGAATTTCGTTTTTCAAATTCAATTCAACATATTCTATAAATTATACAAAGAGCCCTAATTTATTATTAGTACAAAAAAAACACATTTTGTATTACTGTTATACAAATACAATCACGATCATTTTTAAAATTAGATCTTGTTAACTATTCTTAAATTTCGATCCAGTAATGGTCATTCGTACGTCTGTTGAACAAATGTAGAAGTTAAGAATTTTCTACAAAATATAAAAATGTATACAAAAAATTTGTAGTTTTAAGTTTTGTATAACCAGTGAAGCGAATCAATTATGCTTTTGTACTGTAATGTCAATTCGATGACAGTGCCATTTCAACAAAAATACATTTGCCTTAACCATTTATCTATATTCTAGTTATTTCGTAAATATAACCAATATTATTTGCAAGTCTTTTTTTTCTCACTAGTTGACGCCCGCGGCTCCGTACGCGTGGTGAAGTTTTCCCGTTTCCGTTTTCTACAAGAACTTGTTCCCGGGACAAAAGTAGCCTATGTGTTATTCTGATGTGTAAGCTATATTATTGTAAAGTTTCATCAAAATCCATTTTGTAGATTTTGCGTGTACGAGTAGACATACATCCATCCATACTTACAAACTTTCGCGTTTATAATATTAGTAGGATGCCAGCGTATTGACTGCAGTTGCAGTGGACTCGACTTTGAATCCCGGTTTGGGACAAAAAATAGTTTTTTTATCAATCACGCCTTATCCCCGAAGGCTTGGCAGTAGCATATTATACGTCCACATTCCACCATGTGTATTCCTGTCTTACGTAATAGGTCGAAAAATTATTGCCGTGGTGAAATATACAGACGCAGGTGGTGCCTACCTGCAGTTAAAATTTTTCAAGTCGCCTATGACGCCTTCGTCTTGGTTTAACTGCCATGTTACTGGCAACCGGAAACAACGGCTTAACGTGCCTTCCGAAGCACGGCACCGCTCGCAAATATAAATGCCACAAAGTGGTCACCCTTATGTAACCAGCCATAGCGAAAGTTGCTTAACCCAGTAATCGTTTACAGAACACAGAGTTATACGAGCCATGAGCGCTTTCACCAACAAAAAATTGTACTCGGCTATTTTACAGTATGTCAGTAATGTTAGACCAAGGGAAGTTATATTGTCAGCTTACTTACTTTACGTGTCAAAGAGCTGACTGCCTCTGTTGCGCTGTGGGAGTGTATCCGACTGCTACGCAAGAGGTCGTAGGTTCGTTTCCCACCCAGGATAAAACTTTGTGTGATGAGCACGATGGTATATTCTGTTTGGGTGTTATTTATCTATAACTAGTTGACGCCCGCGTAGAGAAGTTTTCTCGTTCCCGTTTCCCACAGGAACTTGATCCCGGGATAAAAAGTAGCCTTATCCGTCTCCTGGCTCTAAGCTACCTCCCCGCCAATTTTTAGCCAAATCGGTACAGCTGTTGTTGAGTGTAATAAATAGTGTAACTAACACGACTTTTATTTTATATATGTAGAAGAAGATATGTATGTATTTAGAAATATATAAGTATGATTTTCAGTTATCTGGTTACCATAGTACAAGCTCTGCTTAGTTTGCCTTGTTACTTGTCTGTTAGTTTGAATATCGCTCAGATGATGCTTATTAAAACTTAAAGGGCCAAGATGCACCTGCTGACTAACAGACGAGGCGCCCTCATGGCAATGGGAGGTCAAACAGCAGTCACACATAACAAATTCAAAAATCAAAACAAATATTATAAAGCTGAAGAGTTTGTTTGTTTGGTTGAACGCTCTAATCACAGGAACTACTGGTCGGATTTAAAAAAATAATTTTGTATTGGATAGCCCATTTATCGAGGAAGGCTTATATTATCACGCTACTGCCCTGGAGAGCGGAGCAGTTGTCATAAATGTCGACAAATCGGGCAAATTTTTTGCATTATTGTGGTACCTATTTAAAAGCGATGGGATTAAATAGGTGCGATGTCACGGCCGAAGCCGGGGGGTCACCTAGTAAATAATATAATATTTATTTCCTCATATTTGTTTACAAGTGTTGGTAACTAAGTAAGTACAATTATTCAGTTTTTAAAACATTACTTTGAGACTCTGGTAACCTAACTAGGTGAAGTACTGTATCTTGAATATCAGTGATCTGCTTGTAATGGTGGCCGCTCCGTTTATAAGGGATCATTTGTAAAACACCAGCAACCTGCTAAGAGTAGATAGCCGAGGTCATACCCAACAACGTTTGTTCTATGCAGGCAATTCGTTACACAGCGAGTACTATCGTACATTGAACCTTCGAGCTTCGTCATAGGTTTTCGCTCTTGGATTCGCATAAAAGAACTCCTACAGGTTGCGGGTGGTTTACAAATGACTAGAAAGAACTTACACTATTGACTAGAAAGAAGTAGACCAGAAGATTATCCTACTTCCTAATAATATAATAAATGCGAAACTTTGTAATACTAATATTGGATGGACCTTACCTCGTCTGTTAATCAGCAGGTGCACCGCTAGCTGGCAATTAAGATTACACTAAAATGATTAAGACTGACATAATGTCAATCAACACACGGTGCGTCTTAGCCGGCATTATTATTATTAAATATTTAAAACACACATGGTGTGTAAATGTAAAGATCAAAACAACTAACTATCTTCACGCTGTATCCCTGATGAGGTCGTCAGAGCGGACAGATCGCCAGGCTTTGCGATCCATGCATACTGGTTTCGCTTCCTGCAGATTCATTAATCGCTTCATACACGCACGTCTGGGTATCAGAGTAATTTTGACTATTCCGTTTTTGGGCAATCTGCTCACGTGGTCTTCATATGTAAGTCTCGGCCTATGCCGATTCCTTCTACCCTCTACTTTCGCACATATATTCTTCGTCAATCGTTTCTCACTCATGCACTCATCAGGACGTGCCCAAAGTTCCAAACCAACGGAGCCCGCCCTTTTCCAGCTTAACGCTGTCACTTTCAGTCAAACCTGCCACATTGCGTATCACTTCCTTACGTATGCGGTCCGCCAAATTGACACCGCACAATTTTGATAATGACTACACATATGCTGCGGGAACCAGCAACAAAAATGAATTATAGTTTGAAAATTTTATTTTTTACATTTATAATGAATAGTATCACATTGTCGAAGAGTCTCGGCGGCTTGTTCAGGCGTGAGGTCCCGCTGCGCCTGCGCTAACATCTCGTAGCCCACCATGAACTTCTTCACGGTGGCAGAACGCAGCAAAGGGGGTAGGTAGATAGCGTGTACAAGCCAATGGGGGGAATCACCAACGGTCGTTGAAGTTCCAGTTGGAGCGCCTACAAATAAAAATACAAGTAATCTATACTAATACTAGCTGTCCCGCCCGGCTTCACCCGTGACATACTTCGAACCTTTTTTTTTCTATTATTTGTGAATCTAAACCATCCAGGGCGCCACCCAAACGCATACAAAAATAATCATTCAAATCGGTCCAGCCGTCTAGGAGGAGTTCAGTAACATACACACGTCCACAAGAAATATATTTATAAAGATTATAAAACTGAAGAGTTTCTTTGTTTGTCAACCAAACAAACAAACAAACGCACTAATCTCAGCAACTACTCGTCGGATTTGAAAAAATATTTTTGTGTCAGATAGCCCATTTATCGAGGATGGCTATAGTCTATATATCATCACGCTACTTACCTGGTGAGCACAAGAGTTACGTAGGTAACAAATGTCTGGCCATGTCAGCCCCGCCGGGTCCCGGTAAGAGGGGAAGACCCAAGAAGTGCTGGCTTGACGTCGTAAGGGATGACATGCGTGCCAATGGTCTCACTACAGGGGATGCCGAAGACCGTGCGAAGTGGAGGAGAAAATGTAGGAAAGCGGACCCCGGGCGTCGCGAGACGCAACTGGGACAGACGCTCGGATGATGATGGAGAGTTTAAAACTCTAATAAATCTGAAGAGTTGTTTGATTTAACGCGAAAATCTCAGGATGTACTGGTACGAATTCAAGAATTAATTTGGTGTTGGATAGCCCATTCATCGAGGAAGGCTATATCATCACGCTACTACGGGAGAGAAGATTTCATACATAATAGTAAAAAATTTTGCTCTGACATAAATCCTAACATATTCATCACATTTTTTATGCCATAAATCGAAAATTCGTTCTGACATAAATTTGTACACTCACCGTGCCATCCCATGCTATATGGAAAGTTGCATTTAAACAAGTTATCGTATTTCGTAGTTAGCTCCTTCATTATCTCGGCTAACGCTCTTTTCTGCTCGTCGGTTAAGTCGGACAATCTTTGAGGTAGACCGTTGATGGGTAGTAGCATGGTCTCGTAGGGCCAGACAGCCCAATAGGGCACTAGGGCGGCCCATTCAGAGTTTCTTATGACAATGCGTTCCTGAAAGTAAAATGGTTTCACTTAGACAACTCGGTTCAGACTTCAACCCATTAGATTGGTGGGGATCTCCACACAATAAAAAAGGGCATTGTTCTAAGCTGAGATTATATAAACACCCAGATTACTAATGCAAAAATGCAGCCAAAAATATACACTAATTCGGGTATGTCGGTCAATCCGCCCGCCAATGACAATATTGAGTCATCGCGACGCAATACGGTCATTGGCGCACACGTGACGCACACAAACACAACATCGTACGTAATATACTCACGCCGGGCGTGGCTTACCCACACATGGTTAAAAAAGTGGCAGCAACTTTGACGACACGCGTTGTACTGGACGCGGTATCTGGGTGTTTATATAATCTAAGGTTCTAAGCCAACTAAGCTACAGAATCGAAACAAATATTAAATTTTAATTCTGGCTACGCACGGTGACGCGATTGCCAACAACAAAATTTATTGATCTTCTATTATCTATTAAATTTTTCTTCTAAAGTGATAATTTTCAAGTAGATAATGAATCTTCTTCATTCAAAAGTAGTAAATTATTCTTATTGATAGCAGCGTATTCATGTATAGGTTAGTTCAATCAAAAATCGAATCCAGGGCTGAGCTCGATGCTATTATCCGCCTATATCCCAGCCCCATAGCTGAGAGCGACAAGACTTCCCAACCTGTAGCTGCAGTGTCCTCGAGGAGCGGCGAGGCGTCAAAATTAGTGAAGACTGGTAAAACAAGTCGTCGTCGTTTGTAAATCCCGCACGGCTTTCAAAATATTCGTCATATATAAATAGCCCCACGATTTTGGATAATATGTGGTACTGGTAGTTTGCATAATTCACTTGTTTATTGTTCTCTCTCATTTGTATCTTAGGATGTTGACGAAACTTTATTTACACGGAAATGTTTTTATTTATTTTCAAATCTGGCTACGCACGGTGACGCGATTGCTAACAACAAAATTTATTGATCTTCCATTACGTATTATTTTTTTCTTCTAAAGTGATAATTTTCAAGTAGATAATGAATCTTCTTCATTCAAAAGTAGTAAATTATTCTTATTGATAGCAGCGTATTCATGTATAGGTTTTTTCAAAGTTCTACTGCAGAAAAATGATGGTAAATTTTTCTGCAGTTATATGTGGATTTTGGAAGGTAACAGAAAATACCGCTTTCCACTAAGTTATGAAATTTCACAACACTCGTGCACGTTGTCGAAGCTTTTATGTTTAAAACACCATCATTTTTACACATAAACATCCGAAAATACATTAGCTTGAAAAATTAATAACGGAGTGGCGACCGCGCCATTCGCTGTTCCACGCCAAAATCCATCAAAACAAGTACAATTTCTACATTATATCATAGTTGCTAGGTGGTTCGATAGATGGCGAATTTCACATTATTTTAAAAATAATGTATGGAATTTGCCCACAATGAATGAGTTATTTGTTTCATTCACCGGTCAAATAACTCATTCATAAGCAGCAGTTAATAAATCAAATTTCCAATAGATGGCGTTCTAGCTAATTTTTGTATGAACTCATACAAAAGTAAAGAAATTTTACTGGCGTTATTGAAATTTGTGTGTTAAATACGTATTATATTATTTATTATATAGACCGTGTGTTATAACAACCGGTGACTGGTCGAGCTACAAGCATTTTTGGCCATTCTGCATGTCATAATGTGCCCTACAATGTTTTCACACATATTATGTTTATTGGACCAGGAAATAGATGAACCGGAACTGATACTAAAATGAAAATCTTTACTTCTATACTAATACATAAAGCTGAAGAGTTTGTTTGTTTGGTTGACCGCGCCAATCATCGTCCTAGCGTTAATCTCAGGAACTACGGGTCGCACTTGAAAATTTATTTTTGTGTTGAACAGCACATTTATTGAGTAAGGCTATATATCATCACGTTAATACCCTGGAGAGCGCAGCAGTAATCATAAATATCGACAATCGCTCGTGGCCCCGCGGACTCAGTGTTCTATAAACGATCACTGAATTACGCTACTTTCACTATGGCTGGTCCTCGGATGGGTGACCACTTTGTGGCATTTACATTTGCGAGCGTTTCCGTGCTTCGGAAGGCACGTTGAGCCGTTAGTCCCGGTTGCCAGTAACATAGCAGTCGTTAAGTCAAGTTTAAGGCCTTATAGGCGGCTTGAAAAATTTCAACAGCAGGTAGCCACAATCTACGTCTGTCTATTTCAACACGGCAATGGGCTCACCACCTATTACAAGGGACAGGAATCTACATGGTGAAAAGTGGGCACACAATATGTATGCCTCTGCCACCCCTTCGGGGATACGGCGTGATAGACAGTGCGGGATTTTTTTTTATACTTTACTGTAGATTTTTTTAGCGACGGGATTAAATAGGTGCGACGGGAGTTCTAAGTATGTCACAGGTGAAGCCGTGGTGGTCACCTAGTGGTGAAGTAAAGCGTAAACTCTTGCCTTATTTTCCAGCTCCTGCTTTAAATAATCGGCGAGCAGCGGCCTCTCGTGCTGCATGTAGTAAGCTTTTTGCGTTCTGTAAAAATAACAGTAATTTAAGTGTCTCGGTTGCGCTTTGTGGTAATGAAAAAATTGTTTGTATACCAGAGTACACAGGTAAGTGAAACTTCTTTACGACATTTTTTTACAGCTATTAAATTTCTCTTATACGTCGATTAAAAAGTTTCACTTATTATAAACAAGTTTCCCTTCAAAACAACATGGCGCGTACGAGTACCTAACCGAAAAATGTGACCTTTTTTTTACAGCTACAAAATTACTTTCAACGTCGATAAAGCAGTAATCACTTCAAAACAATAAGTAACGATCCTTTCCCTATCGTAGCGGAGGAATCTGACGACTGCTGAACCGAAACCAGTTTCAAAATTACAACTGGTAGAAACTTCAACATTGCCTATGCACGTATTCATTGTGTCCTGAATCGAACGCCGCAAACCGTTTGTCTCTTATATGGCAATAACTTTTGGAACGAAGTTCCTTATCGCGCGTTGCGAAAGGGGGCTAGACGGAAAACATTAAGACCTAAAGTTGTAACGACACTTTTTGCTATATAGTTGTAAGCCGTGCGGCGTGCGCGTGTTTCTCTGTCTGTCTCGCTCTCTCTCTGTCATAGAAAGCAAACCAGTTATTTTCGTTTCGTCACCTATAATTTTTTTTGAAGTGAAAACTTCTTTAGCGGCGTTGAGCACTTTTTCTGTAATGGGTATTAAATCTTAAACTCGCGTCAGGACACGTGGCGTCAGGACACGTGACCCTGATCGAAAAAGCGTAAGATTTTCATCATCATCTTTACGTCGATCCCGGTCAATTTTTGAAGGAAAAACTTCTTTTAGCGCGGTACGCATATTTTTAGATGAGATAAAATCTCTGGACTCGCGACCATAATCATCATCATCATCTAACGTTGATTCCGGTCATCTACAGGTCTTATTAAATAATGCTGTGTAATCAATAAGAACTCTTTCAGTGTAGAATTATTTTTTATCATCATCATCTTTACGTCGATCCCGGTCAATTTTTGAAGGAAAAACTTCTTTTAGCGCGGTACGCATATTTTTAGATGAGATAAAATCTCTAGACTCGCGACCATAATCATCATCATCATCTAACGTTGATTCCGGTCATCTACAGGTCTTATTAAATAATGCTGTGTAATCAATTAGGACTCTTTCAGTGTAGATTTATTTTTCATCATCATCATCATCATCTTTACGTCGATCCTGGTCAATTTTTGAAGGAAAAACTTCTTTTAGCGCGGTACGCAATTTTTTAGATGAGATAAATTTGGACTCGCTACTCCCCGTTACGATACGCAGCTATAGTGTGTGCATATATGCATGTATGCACCAACGCGACTAGATAAATAAATTATTAATAAATTGAGTTTTCACTTCTGTCGGCACTCCCGGAGTGGTTTTTTTAATTATATTAATTCTTGTGGACAATATAACTTCGTTCCATCCGGGTGTCCTTTGACACCTCTCAAGTTATTTTATTACGTTAACTTAGAATGTCCATTTTTTCATATCTTCAAGGGACCTGACTACTATATTTCCCGTCGCACCTATTTAATCCGGTAGTTAATAAATTCTTCAATAATGTACAAGAATTTGCACGATTTATTGACATTTATGATTACTGAATTGGCATTTATGTACATTGACATTACAATTGTACATTACAATTGACATTTATGATTACTGAATTGGCATTTATGTACATTGACATTACAATTGTACATTACAATTGACATTTATGATTACTCCGTTATGTAGCGTAGTAGCCTTCCTCGATAATAATAAAAAAAATGGACGATCTAAGACAAAAAGATTTTATGAATTACGACAGCCTCTGTGGCGCGGTGGGAATGTATCCGACTGCTACGCAAGAGGTCCCGGGTTCGATTCCCGGGTCAGAACAAATATTTGTGTGACCTACAAATGTGCGTTTCGGAGTTTGGGTGTTTCCTATGTATATATAATATGTATGTATTTAGAAATATATAAGTATGTTTATCAGTTATCAAGATTCCATAACACAATCATATAACATAAGCTTACTTTGGGCTAGATGGCGCTGTGTAAAAATGTGTCCCATATTATTTATTTAAAAAAAAATCCGACCAGTAGTTCCTGAAATTATCGCCTTCAACTAAAGAAACAAACAAACTCTTCAGCTTTATAATATTAGTAGATACTAAGGTCTACTGTCACTTGGAGCTGTAAAAAAAATCAAACTTCTAAGCTAACACAATCAAAAGATACAGCCGTTTATGCCGCAAATTTCCCCAAATTTTCGACACTCGCAAGGGGTTCAAAACCTACAGGCTACAGGGTACTTCCCGTGAACTCAAAATCTTGAAATTTGTTACGAAGCAACGTCTTATAGTACAGATAAAGGAAAATATTCAAAATATATAAAAAGTTGACAACTAAGGGGTGTCCTTATACATGCTTATAATCACCAATTGACATATACCTCTGAGTTGTATGGGCGCTCATACAATTCGGAGGTCGAGTTTAATTGGATTTCAACTCTAATAAGGTACAAAGTTTTTACAGAACCCTCGGCGCACGAGTTCGACTCGTGATGACCGTTTTTCTTTTATTAATATAAGTACCTTATAATTAACTAGATGACCCCCCAGCATCGCCCATGACATACTTCGTCCCGTCGTTTATAAATTCTACAATAATGCATTAAAATTTGCCCGATCTGTGTACATTTATGACTACTGCTACGCTCTCCAGGGAAGTAGAGTGATAGCCTATAGCCTTCCTCGATAAATGGGCTATCTAACACAAGAATTATTCAATTCCGACCAGTAGTTCCTGCGGTTAGCGTGTTCAACCAAACAAACAAACTCTTCAGGTTTATAATCTATATATATAAAAATGAAACCCGTTTTCCGTTGTCACGCCATCACGCGTGAACAGATGGACCGATTTGAAAAAATCTTTTTATATTGTAGCCCATTTATTGAGGAAGGTTCTTAGCTGTATATCATCACGCTACTACACAGGAGAGCGGAGCAGTAATCATAAATATCAACAAATCGGGGAAAATCTCATACATTTTTAGAAAAGTAATAAGCGACGGGAGTAAATGGGTGCCACGGGGTTGGAAGTATGTCCCGGACGAGGCCGGGCAGGTCAGCTAGTATTAGTATAGATATAATGCACGGAATAAATATTTTAATTTCTTTCTTTGTTTCTTCTGCCTTTAAAACATAATAGCAGCCTCACCGCTCTTTAACCCTGGGCTCGTTAGGCAGGAAGCTAGACGCCCACACCTGGCAGTGCGGGTGCGGGTTCGAGCAACCCATGATAGCGCCCTTGTTCTCGAAGATCTGCACCCAGGTGTACCGGCGACCCAGCTCCTTTATCTGATTAACCCATCTGGAATTCAAAACGATATATGTCAACGTACCAACGTATAAATAGAAAAATTATGTGTGCTCATATCTCTCTCTGGCCCCTACTGGTACCTAATGGTAATATACAAAACATTACTATCTTCGCTAACTTATATCTCCCTCTCAACTTTCTTTCGCCTCACCACTTCGATCACACTTTTCGTAACTCATTCCCCAACTTTCTCTTTAAGTCAAACTTGTCTAACAGAAGTTTTACCTTAAATAGATTTTTAACTAGATATTAATATATACATTGCGCCGTCTAGCCGAAAGTAAGCTAATATAAGCTTGTGTTATAGGATCTAGACAACTAATAAACATACGTATATATTTCTCGATACATACATATTATCCATGCTGCGGAAGGTACGTTAAGCCATTGATCCCGGTTGCCAGTAACGTGGCAGTCGTTAAGCCCAGTTTAAAAGCCTTATGGACGGCTTGAAAACTGTCAACAGCAGGTAGAAAATACCTGCGCCTGTATATTTCAACACGGCAATGGTGAACCCAATGCCGTGTTGAAATAGACATACAAACACAATAATAAGTGGGCGTCTAATATGCTTCTGCCACCCCTTCGGGGATAATGCGTGATTGATACACCAATGGGTTCGATCACACTTCGATGAAGAGTGCGAAAATGTGCATGAGTGAAAGAACGATGCAATGATCAGCGGTGTTCTTTGTGTTAATCCCAAATTTTTAAAAAAGCTGCACCATAACGTTATCAGCGCTTTACTAGGCTTAGGACATAGGACTTAGGATTGGACTTGACGTAGACAAATAAATAATTCTGAAAAGCAAATAATTATGCTAACTATATAATAAATTTAAGTATAGAAACAGCTCGGGACTGAAAATTCTTCCACTTTAAATTTATGTTGTAGACAAAGGACTGGACGAATACTAGCAAATACTAATAATACAAGAGTTGGCAGTATGATTTATAAAACCTTTGCCTGTCCTTGGGACGAATTATTTTAACAACAACAGTCACTGGGTTTGAAATTTTATTGCATTTTATTTTTTATTTTTATCACGGTTGTCCAAATATATGTACAGCAACAATTACGTAAATCGAAGAATTGATTGAATACTACAGTCATTATTTTAGGGTCTCTGGTGCTGCAAACGTCTATAGCCTACGGTGACCACTTTCCATCAGGTGGGCCGCATTGCTTGTCTGTCACCTCAGTGGTAGAAAAAATCAGCCATTAATGTTATTTCTTAACGAGGTGTTCACTTACTGTTCAATAACAGCTAAAATTTCATCGACTGTCATCAACGGTATCGTCATTGTGGAATCCGGGTGGAAGCACATCACTCTGAAATAATTAAATCATTTTATTTACCTACGACTTCAAAAAGGTTCCATGGAAAACTAGGCTGTAAAATACGACTTCAAAAAGGTTCCTTCTTAGACTAGGCAGTAAAATACGACTTCAAAAAGGTTCCATATTAGACTCGGCTCTAAAAAAATACAACTTTAAAAAGGTTTTACATTAGACTAGGCTGAATAGTAGTCAGTAAATAAATTATAATATTATTTCTCATTATTGTGTACTTTAACTTTATGTTAATTTATCAAGTTTGAAATATTTTATCATAATAATTAAAAAATAAGTATGACTTTAAAATGGTTCTATGTTAGCTTTGGCTATAAGGTACGACTATGGGACTATAAACTTTTAGAAAAGCCAGCTGTATTATTATTCGTGAAAATTAAATTATCACCACGCACTCTTCGGTTACTCGCTTTTTTAAGTAAAACTTCTTTATTGAAGTTGAGAGGAATTTTGTAGCTGTAAAAAATCGTCACGTTTTTCGTTTTCGCGCCATGTTGTTTTGAAGTGAAACTTCTTTATCATTAATGAAACTTCTTTATCGACGTATGAGATACATTTTATAGCTGTAAAAATAATGTCTTATAGAAGTTTCACTTCATCTTAGTAAACCTTTTTAACCGCATACTCCTCAGCGGGCAGATCCCAAACCAATGGAGACTGAGTATTATTACTCCAGTCTTCAAAGGTAAGTCAGTGCAGGAGTGCGGGAGCTACCGCGGTATTAAGGTGATGTCCCACACCATGAAGATCTTCGAGAGGATTATAGACTCTCGGATCCAGCAGGAGTGCACTCTCTCGGAGTGTCAATATGGGTTTCGCCCTGGTTATGGGACCACGGACCCTGTTTTTGCCCTGAGGGTTGTCGCAGAGAAATACAGGTCGAAGAACACGCCTCTGCACTGTTTGTTTCTAGACATGCAGAAGGCCTTCGACTGTGTTCCTCGTGCGATGATCTGATGGGCACTGCGGTCCAAAGGGGTTCCAGAGATAGACCTCTGGAACCCCTTTGGACTTTCCCGATTGACACTATCCGGGACATGTACTGTGACTCCGATTCAATGGTTCGGACTGCTGTTGGCGACACGAAACCCTTCCCCATCACCGTCGGGGTACACCAGGGTTCGGTCCTTAGTCCGCTTCTGTTCAGTGTAATATTAGACGAATTGTCGGACAGCATCAGAAACCCACATGAGCAGCCTCCATGGTTGCTCATGTATGCTGACGATATTGCGCTGGCAGACGCGGACAGGGGCAGATTGATGCGACGTGTAAAGGCGTGGAAGGAGACGCTTGAGAACGGCGGTCTGAAACTAAATGTGGCGAAGACCGAGTACTTGGCACTAAACTCGACAGATCCCACATCCGTCCGCATAGGCGGTGATTTGGTCGAGCGCACGGACCAGGTTAAATACCTGGGATCTGTTTTTCACACGTCCAGCGCATTGCTGCCGCGTGGGCCAAATGGCGGGAGAAGACCGGTGTCATTTGTGACCCTAAAATGCCGATCCGGTTGAAGGGACAGGTCTACAAAACCATTATTAGACCTGTCCTTTTACATGGCAGTGAGACGTGGCCGATATTGGAGCGACACAAGCAGGAGCTGCGTGAGAGAGTTTCTCACGCGGATGGACCGCGTGAGAAACTCTCGCATCCGCGGCAGCCTTCACGTCCGTGACATTGCAGACAAGTTGCAAGAGTGTCGCCTTCGGTGGTATGGTCACGTCTTGCGGCAACCGCCGGGCTACGTAGGTAGCAAATGTCTGGCCATGTCAGCCCCGCCGGGTCCCAGTAAGAGGGGAAGACCCAAGAAGTGCTGGCTTGACGTCGTAAGGGATGACATGCGTGCCAATGGTCTCACTACAGGGGATGCCGAAGACCGTGCGAAGTAGAGGAGAAAATGTAGGAAAGCGAACCCCGGGCGTCGCGAGACGCAACTGGGACAGACGCTCGGATGATGATGATGAGAAGTTTCACTTCTTACATGTGTACACACACATTTTTTTATTTGTTCGTCTGTCCGGGGTCCTAGTGCTATCCTTCCGAGGGCTCACCTGGGAATACCGGCCATAAGAATATGGACGGGTTTTAGTCAAAAGCATCCATGAAGATTTCGACACGAAAATAATTGGATAAAAAAAACACCTTAAACTAACCATAGCTCAGAAATGAAAATAAAAATGTGCAAAAAAAGGAAGAATAAAACCGTAAAACAGGAGAAAAAATAAAGGAAACGGAAAAACAAATAAGTAAAAAGAAAACAAAATCTATTTTAAACTTATATTTAAAAGAGTAATGATTTGTAAGTTTGTTTGTAATGAATAGGCTCAGAAATTACTGGACCAATTTTATAATTTCTTTTACCTAGGAACCTACATTCTTCGTGAGTAACATAGGCTATATATTTGATTTTCAAAAAGTTTAAGGTTCCATACGAAATCTCGAATAGGAAAATTTAACAACGCGGGTGAAGCTGCGGGCATCAGCTAGTCAGTTATATTATAAAAACATGTATGTATGTAATTTAATAATTAAGCGCCCACAAATTCAGTGTTCTATACGATCGCTGCGTTAAGTATCATAAGATATGGATGTGGCATTTTAATTTACGTGCGTTTTCGTGCTTCGGAAGGCACGTTAAGCCGTTGGTCCCGGTTGCCAGTAACATGGCAGTCTTTAAGCCAAGATGAAGACAGAGGTCGGTTTCTAAAATTTCAAACAGCAGGTCGCCACAAACGGCGCCTTACCGTCTGTCACGTAGGACCAAAATGCATACAGTGAATGTGGCCGAGTAGTATCTCTGCTGACCCTCTGGAGATAAAGGTGTGCCTGATAAGTTATAATTATTTTGTACTATCTTTTAGCCGTTGGTCCCGGTTGCCAGTAAAATGGCAGTCGTTAAGCCTGGTTGAAGGCCTTATGGGCGGCTTGAAATATTTGAACAGCAGGTCGCCACAGCCTGCACCTGTCTATTTCAACACGGCAATGGGCTCACCACCCGTTTCTTGGGACAAAAATGCAAACGGTGAAATCTGCCTACCCCTTGGCGGATAAAGGCGTGACAATATGTATGTATGTAGTATCTTTAAAGACACTTATTTTTAAAAATATGTGTCAACGTTTGATAATGCCGCTAAAGCAAAACCGGTCAGGTTTATAATACTTAAATAATGGGGATTGGTACAAGTGTTATCATTAAAGATGTGTAACATTCTTCCACTTTAAATTTATTTTAATTTAGGGGATGAAGAGTAGAAGCGTGCACGTCGCCATCCCTGCCAGCTACGGCTGCAATTCTACTCCAACACGAGTGCCACCAGGGCGAATGATGCTAGGGCGTGCCCCCGAGGCGACGCGCACCAGTTCGTCCCCGCTGGTGCGAAAAGTGTGAGCCAGAGCGGCGTAGGGGACTGCCACCCTACACGCGCGGCCCGACACGGCGGGAAGTGGAGGATGGAGTGCAGGGTAGCTGCGTGGAATGTTAGGGGAGGAATGACAGATAAGATGAATGAGTTGATGGATGTTATGAATGAGAGAAAGTTAGATGCAGTGTGCTTGACAGAGACCAAGCGCAAGGGCAGCGAAGTCTTGGAGCTCCCGGGTGGGATGCTCGCGCTTTGGTCTGGAGTACCAGAGAGCGAGCATGGCAGTCGGGGGGTTGGAATTTTGCTGTCCTCGCGATTGGCCTCCGGTATGTATGAGTACAAACTGGTAGGTCCTAGAATCCTCTGGATCCGTGTAAAACTTGGTTTGACGAAGATTTTCCTGGTAGCTGCTTACGCGCCAGTATCTTCGTCGAACGCGAGTGAGCTAGAGGACTTCTGGGAGAGTATGAGTGAAGCTCTAAATGTGATAGAAGGAAATGAAAGACTTATAGTATGTGGAGACTTGAATGGATGGGTGGGTACCGCTCGCGATGGTTTTGAGTCGGTACTCGGGAAGTATGGGGATAAAAGGGTGAACGACGCTGGCAAGCTAATACTGGCATTTTGTAAGGAAAAGGATTTGTTTGTGGCGAACACAATGTTCAACCACAAACAAATTCATATGTATACGAGGAGATGTGAGTCAAAGAGAAGCATGATAGATCTATTCCTAATGGATAGTCGGCTCCGTAAACAGGTGATGGACACAAGGGTTTATCGAGGCGCTGAGCTGGGATCAGACCACTACCTAGTCATAACTAGGATTAGGGGCCTGTTCGAGGGTTGGCGTCATCGTACCGAGTGTCCTGAACCTGAGCCGACTTATAGCATCAAAAGCTGGAAGCTGCAGGATGCATCCATTAGGGATAAATATAATAAAAAGGTAGCCGAAAAGCTTGGCGACGTCAATGTAAGTAGTGACAATGTGGAAAGTGTATGGCAGAACCTTAGGGATAGCATGATAAATGCCGCTGTGGAAGTGTGTGGAGAAACGAAAAGAGGCAGTAGTAATAAGCGTGATGCATGGTGGAATGAGGAACTGAAAGAAGCAGTTCGAATGAAGAAGAAAGCATGGCTAGACTACTTAGCCTCGCGGAATGATTTTGATATGAAAGAGAGATACAAGCTGCAGAAAGTTAACACGAAGGCACTAAAGCTCGTGAAAGGTGCAGAATGAAAGCGGATGAAAGGTTGTCGTCCAATTTCCGGGATAATGCCAAGCTCTTCTGGAAAGAGGTAGGCAAGACCCGGAGTTGTTCGGCAATCTGCAGTATGAATAAAGTGGTCAGTGTTAACAATGACGTCCTAACAGACCAAACTGACGTCCTGCAGAGATGGAGTGAATATTATGGAAAGATGTATGCAAGAAAAGACAGAGATGCCACATCGGGAAGTGAGCTCACTTCGATGCTCCGGATCCCGATGTCATTGAAGTCATTAGTATGAAAGAAATAGAACAAGCGATAAGAAGTATGAAATGTGGTAAGGCTGCGGGAAAAGACAGAGTCACTGCTGAGATGATCAAGTACGGTGGGTCGCGTGTCTGGGACACACTATGTCTGTTATGCAACTTGTGCTGGCGGACGGGTGAGGTCCCAGATGACTGGCGAGTAGCAGTTGTAGTACCTATTTACAAAGGGAAAGGCTCGCGCCTAAACTGCTCCAGCTACAGGGCGATCAGCTTGGTCAGCTTAGCTAGTAAGGTGTATGCAAAGGTTATAACGGCACGAATGCAAGAAAAGTCTGAAAGGTATTTATGGGAGGCTCAATGCGGATTCCGACGTGGAAGAGGTTGCATGGATCAAGTGTTTTCTCTCCGCATGATCGCGGAAAAGTTTCTGGCTGTTAGCCAGAAGGTTTTCTGCGCTTTTGTGGATCTAGAGAAAGCATTTGATAACGTTATGAGAGAAACGCTGTGGGACTTGCTGCCCGAATATGGCGTGGACGGCTCGCTACTGCGGGCAATACAGTCGCTTTATAGGGACTGTAAGGCTTGCGTGCGAGTAGAGGGGGATGTGTCACCTCTTTTTGATGTCTGTACAGGCGTCAAACAGGGATGTGTCATGTCCGCCTGGCTGTTCATAGTGCATCTGGACAGTTGCCTGCAGTAATTGAAAGATTTTAATATGGGTGTGAATTTGGGTGACTTTACAGTAAACTGTCTGCTGTACGCTGATGATGCGGTGCTCATGGCCTCATCAGAAACCGACCTTCAGACATTAGTAACTAATATGAAAGAGGAGTGTGAAAGTAAGGGTCTTCGCTTGAATGCAAGTAAAACTAAGGTTCTAGTATTTGAAAGAGGTGACGTAAGAACTAAATGCGAGATTAGGGTAAACCAGGAACGTCTAGAGCAAGTGAATGAAATTGTGTATTTAGGAAGTATGTTTAGCGCGGATGGAATATGTGATTCGGATGTAGAACGGCGAGTAGCTGCCGAAAACAAAGTTAACGGTGCTTTGTCCCAGTTAGTAAAGCGACAAAGCATCGTAAAAGAAGCACGAATGGCGATTCATAACGCAGTGCTAGTGCCAACTTTGCTTTACGGTAGTGAAACCTGGGTATGTCAGCAGATGCATGAAAGTAAATTGAATGCTGTGGAGATGCGATCACTTCGAAAATTGTGCGGCGTTACCTTGGCCGACCGAATACGTAACGAAGTGATACGCAATATGGCAGGTTTGAATGAAAGTGTCAGCGTTAAGCTGGAAAAGGGCGTGCTCCGTTGGTTTGGACACGTCCAACGAATGAGTGAGGAACGATTGACGAAGATTATATATTGTTCAAAAGTAGAGGGTAGAAGGAGTCAGGGTAGGCCGAGACTTACATATGAAGACCACGTGAGCAGATTGCTCAAAAACGGAAAGGTCAAAAGTACTCGGATACCCAGACGTGCGTGTATGAAGCGATTGATGAATCTCGAAGAAGCGAAAGAAGTATGCATGGATCGCGAAGCCTGGCGATCTGTCCTCTCTGACTACCCCGTCAGGGATACAGCGTGAAGATAGTTAGTTATGTGTAACATGTTCTACCAAGTGCCATCAATCAACAAACAATATTTTGTACAAGTTGACGCCCGCGGCTCTGGACGCGTGGTGTAGTTTTTCTATTCCCGTTTCCCACAGGAACTTGTTCCCGAGAAAAAGTAGCATGTGTTATTCTGAAGTGTAGTGTAGTGTGTATTGTGAAGCTATATTATTGTAAAATTTCATCAAAATCTATTCAGTAGATTTTGCGTGTTTCTAACTTAACTTTCGTGTTTATAATATTAGTAGGATTTAGCTCACCTACAATTGCCAAATACCATCATCATCTATACTAATATTATAAAGCTGAAGAGTTTGTTTGAACGCTCTAATCTAAAGAACTACTGGTCGAATTTGATTTTTTTGGTGTGTTAGGTAGCCCATTTATCGAGGAAGGCTGTATATCATCACGCTACTACCCTGGAGAGCGGAGCAGTAGCCATAAATGTCAACAAATTAAGCAAATTTTTATGCAATATTGTAGAATTTATAAACGACGGGATTAAATAGATGCGACGGTAGTTCGAAGTATGTCACGGGCGAAGCCGGGGTCGGTCACGGGTTCAATCCCCGTCTCGAATCGAATTGTCTTTTTCCACTTTATTATAAATCGTTCAAACTTACCTACAATGACCCTTAGCTGCCGCGGATCTGAAGAGCGGGTTCTCCGAGGTCGGTGGCTCCGGTACTTTCTCCAGTAACGCCGGGAAGTCGTTTGGGAATACATAAGTTGATTTGTAGTTGGGGTTTTTCTGGGAAAATATTCATAAATGTAGGTATTTGATGTGTTTTGACGTATTTTTTGCTTTGGTGTGTTTATTAATATAGAAAAAGGTATGCTTAGTTGGTTCGGACACGTGGAGAGGATGGATGAAAGTAGACTAACGAAACAGATTTATCAGAAGAGAGTGAATGGGCAAACTGGTAAGGGGCGACCTCGACGTACATATGTCAATCAAATATATATACTATATTTTGGAAAAAGGTCAGGTCAAGAGTACCCTTAACCTTTTATGAAAGTGGAAGAAGCGAAAGTTGTATGCCAGGATCGTAGCAAGTGGAAAGCCATAGTCTCTGCCTACCCCGATGGGAGACAGGCGTGACGATATGTATGTATGTATGTGTTTTATGTGTTTCTTATGAGCGTTCGATGTGTTTTTGGAGCGAATCAAACGAAGTGAGCGTAGCTCCATTCTTCCCCGATTCGGATTTTCGCTTTGTCCTCGAACTTCTTCCAAACCACTCAACACTTTTTGATCAAATTTGACCCATAATACGACATCCAGCCATAGATGGTTTAGAAAAAATTTAATAGAAAATCGGACATATCATAATCACCGAAAGGAAAATAGACGTTGCATATTAGGCATGGCAACACCCGGCAGACTAAATCACTAGCCTGTAATAATTAAATGTGGAATGCATCATGCGCCAAGAAAGTGTCCGGCTTTTGTCAGAAAATGTGCAATATGTAGCCGTTTTAATCACTACGCCAAGCTATGTAGACTCGGGGAAAGTAAGAAGTTGCATTCGATGGAAGAGGAAAACTCTGATAGTGATAAGGATTTTATTATCAAGCATAATAACAAACAACAGTATCAAACAACAGTGGTTAGTTAAGGTAATTGTGTGTGATAAGGTTCTAGAATTTAAGATAAATAAATATTAACCAAAAAAAAAAGACGAAGTACAATAAAAAACAGTACGCCCCGCGGTTTCACTCGTGAAGTGCCCGATCCCGTGGGATAATAGAGATAAAAAGTTACTTCGGGGATAAGGAGTGATGGATATTTATTTATTTTATTTTTAAAAATTACTTCTTATAATGTCAGCTATCTCCCTGTGATAGTCCCGTTCAAATCGATTTAGCCGTTTCAGAGATTAGCCGGCACAAAACGACAGATAACATCGAAAAAATAATAATATCGCTTTTTTATGTAATACCGTTTGTACTTTCATATGCGTTTTGGAAAACTTTATATTGGAAATTACAAAGTGACACTTAAATTTTATGTATTATTTATACTATTTTTATTTAATTCGTATATACCTGTCCGTTAGGTCTAACGGCGTTAGGGAGGAGTGGATTGTTGGGGTCTGGAAGCTGTTCTTCTTCGTCGCTCTCCGTCTGCCCGCTCCAGGGTCTCTGACATCGATGCGGAGACACCAACACCCAATCGTCTTTGAGCGGGTTGTAGCGAATGTGCTGGTGTTCTGAAATTTTGTTAGATTTACAGACATATATAGTTCCGAACCCAATAGTACTCTTTATTTTTTTTTAATATGTGCAACCTCAAAATGGCGTCCCCCACCTGATGGCAAGCAAAGAGGACGACCCGTGATTGGGGCCGCTATCTCAACCCGCAAGGCTCCGATAGTGACCCCCATCTTGACGGCCCAGAAATATGTCTTTTCACGCTTCTCTTAAAAGACCCAGGATTGTAAAAGGAAAGAAACATGTGCGCTGGCAAAGATGGAGAAATGAAATAATGGGCACTGCTTATTTCCAAAAATTATACCTAGGAACTATTTTAAGGACCTGTCCTCCGACTAGGCAAGATGGCCGCGGGCGCCGTGGCCCTACGATTGTTATTAGGCTGTTTTAGATATCATTTGAAGAAGTGAGATCTCTTTTTACAGGATGCAGTATTCGTAAACTCTTCTCTACGTAACTCTGGGCGCCACAGACCTATGGCAGACATTGTGCAAGTGAAAAGGAACATTGTCATAGCACACCCATCGATGATATCATCACATTTATTTATTTTGAAATGATATTTTTTTGTACATAATTTTTCTACTCTCTAGCAAATTAAAAAAAATGTCTGTGTGTACTTATAGGTACTTGTACACGCGTTAGAAGCTTTTTTGGCGTAACAAGATAAAAATCTTTTTAAATATTTTATCTTTCGCTTTATCCTACCTTCGTAGAAAAAACTAAAATGTTGACTATAGCTAACTTTTGTTTGAAAACTACTTTGAATTTAGTTATAAGTTGTCATGGAAACATTTATCAGCTAACTTCATGGTGTTGGTTTTTCACGACGCGACGGTCTGCGCACGCGTTGTCAAAATTTATTCTCATCATTTTTCCTAACGTGCCAAAAGAAGCATAACTTCAAAAAATATTGCGAACTCAATGGAAATAAGAATGTTTTCAGAATGAAAGTATATGACTAACTATCTTCACACTGCATTTCTGACGGAGTTGTCAGAGAGGACCGATCAATAGGCTTCGCGATCCATGCATACTATACTTCTTTCGCTTCCTGCAGATTCATTATTCGCTTCATACACGGACGTCTAGGTATCCGAGTGCTTTTGACTTTTCCGTTTTGAAGCAACCTGCTCACGGGGTCTTCATATGTAAGTCTCGGCCCACCCTGACTCCTTATACCCTCTACTATCCGACCATATAGATTCTTCCTCAAACGTTACTCACTTATTCTTTGGACATGTCCAAACCAACGAAGCAAGGCCTTTTCCAGCTTAACGCTGACACTTTCATTCAAATCTGCCATATCCCTTCGTTACGTATTCGGTCGGCCACGGTTACGCTGCCCAAATTTCGAAGTGATCGCATCTTCTAGCATTCAACTTACTTTCATGCAAGTTCGGATATACCATTCACAACCGAAAAGCAACGTTGGCAAAATTAAAAACAATGCTATCTACGAGTATATGTCTTCAATAAACAAGAATTCACCCTTAAATTCAAATGTAATGCAACGCAAAATTAAATTCAGACTGCCAGTGACTTCTCCCAACGAATTCCGAAAGAAAATTGCTACTCAAATATTTATCCGGGTCAAATTCTAATTCGACTGGGTTCCGTTTTTTGCCATTTGGCTACGAAACCCTAAAACCTAAAAATTGAATCAAAATAAAAAAATATAAACGCTCCCCTCTCTCTTTAAACAATACAGATTATCACTGTACGGGACGACTTGAAGATCGCATAGTACAATGATACCTACGTATCTATAGACTAGTACGTACAGTACTTGTGGTTTCGATTTGTTTTGTTTACATGATTTATTATACAGTCTTTTTGTTGATTTTATATTTTTTATAAATGTGTAATAACGTAGTAAATAAGAAAATACATAGTTTATATACTTTTAATTAGATTTTAAGGTAGAAATCGACAAAAATGTGCCGCGGCTCTCGTTACGGTAAAGTTTCGAAGTAGCTTAGTAAAAATTTGTAAATATTGTGTAATTACTATTGGTTAAAATGTAGACATTCTGATTGGACTTGTATTTTTGTCAAATAATAAATAATGCGAAAATTGAATAAATACACGACCCATTTTGGGTATCGACACAGTCAACCGGCAACAGTAACCAGGAACAGTCCTCAGGAACAGAACAGTCCACTACAGAAGAAATCCTCAAGAATCCTGAAGAAATCCTGGACCAGAAGAATAGTTCTAGCAAGAATTTACTGTGGCAGATTGTGTGGCAAGAATAAACGGTCAAGCACGATCTGGCATTGCGGTTTTCATTTAGTACTTCACCAACCCCAGTCCCACCGAACACTACAGCGGGCTAAATAGTGCTCCTCACGGTGCCCTGCTGTACATTTTGGTCCTGGTCGAGCCGGATTGTGAAGTACTGAAGATTCCAAGATGCCAGTAACCAGATCGGAGGGAAGAAGCCGCAAGCACGTGGAACAGACGCCGTCATCCTCGGGGGACACTGCCGCTTCCTCGAGGACCGGTACAACCGGAGCAACAGTCACAGGGACCACCACCACGGGAGTCACAGAACAGACAAGATTATTAACCCCCATGGCATTGGAGTCCACATCAAGCCCGGTTGAAGCCATCACCACGCCGCCGCCATGCGTCGCTTCGGTCCTCGCAAACGCCGCCACCCGGTCTGCCGCCACTGCCGCCGCCAGAACTATCGCCGCTGTCTCGACTGTCACCGACGCCGCCCTGCTCTCCGCCCATACAGAAGAACCAACTGCGGAAAGGAGGGTGCCGGCAACGTACAGAACAGAAGCACCTTTATATATGGAACAGAATAAAGGAGCACCCGGTCTGCCGGGCCCAAGCAGACAACAGGACCACCTCGCCACCAGCCGAAAAGGGGGTAAGGGGGGGTCAACTCGCAGCAAGAACAAGACTTACAGAATTGCAAAAGCAAAAGAAGAGCTCCTGCGACTACAAGTTGAACTAGCAACAGCGCGGATAGCCACGATGGAAGCCGAGGACTCCGAGGATGAAGAGGACAACGAGACCTCATCGAGCAGCAGAACAGAAGCCAACGAACGTGTCGACCACTGGTTGAAGACCCATGAACAACCACCCAAGCCTACGGTCACTAACGAAACGGACCACCCAGCCAAGACTCCCGTAGTCTCAAGACAAGACGCAGAGAAGCAAGAAGAGGAACCGTACTCACAGTCAAGGCATCCACCGACGGTTGCCCAGCCTGACTTCGCAGGACTAGCCGCAGCAATCACCAGCGCTGTCAAAGCCGCACAGCGCCCGAAGTTTATAGAGCTGCCCTTCTTCAGCGGGTCACATCAAGAGTGGTTACCCTTCCGTGCCGCCTACTACGAGACGGAGCACATGTTCTCAGCGGTCGAGAATACCAACAGACTACGGAGAAACCTTAAAGGGAAGGCAAAAGAAGCGGTCGAGGGCCTACTTATCACCAGCGCTCACCCATCCGAAATAGTGAAAACCCTGGAGTCAAGATTTGGAAGACCAGAATCCATAGCAATAATGGAGATGGAAGCACTTCGAGGTCTACCACGATTAACAGAATCAGCACGTGACATCTGCATCTTCGCCACGAAGGTCTCCAACATAGTAGCAACATTGAAGACACTGGGCTGCATCAACTACATGTACAACCCGGAAGTCTCGAAGACCGTAGTCGACAAGCTCACACCTACGCTGCGATACAGATTCTACGACTTCGCTACAACTCTGCCAAGGGACGAACCAGATTTAATGAAAATAGAAAAGTTCCTGAAGAAAGAAGCCGAGCTATGCGGACCGTATGCACTACCTGAACAGATAGTACCGCATACTCCACTACAGAAGAGGTCGCAGAAGATACACAATGTTACAGAAAAAACAGGTGATTCGAGATGTCCTATATGCCAAGAAAAGGGACATGCCTCAACAGACTGCGAACAGTTCAAGTCCGCTGATGAAAACGGAAGATGGGATATAGCAAAGACCAAGCGTCTCTGCTTCCGGTGCCTTCATTACAGAAACAAGACGCATCACTGTCGAGTCAAGCCGTGTGGTGTCAACAGCTGCAAGTACTTTCATCACAAGATGCTGCACTACAACAGAACTACAGATAGGCCGACAATGAACAAACAGAATGAAGACACAACAGAAGCCATCAACTCAGCCTGGACTCATAGAAAGAAACAGTCATTTCTGAAGGTCATACCAATACAGATCAAAGGACCCAAAGAAACAGTCGACACCTTCGCCTTGTTGGACGATGGGTCAACAGTCACTTTGATAGACAGCAACATCGCCGACCGCATCGGAGCAAGAGGGCCTACGGAAACTCTCAAGATAGAAGCCATCAACGAGTTGAAGACAACAGAAACAGCCTCAAGAAGGGTCAACGTTCAACTTAGGGGCCGTAATGGATACGAAGAAAGAATACAAGCACGCACCATCACAAACTTACAAGTCTCGTCTCAGCAAGTTCCAGTGAGTCTGCTCAAAGGATGCCGACATTTAGAAGACATCAGAGGACAGCTCACTTATGAAGAAGTAAAACCGAGAGTGCTGATAGGTCAAGACAACTGGCATCTCCTACTGACATCGGAAACAAGGAAAGGTGGAAAGGACCAACCAGTGGCTTCACTCACACCACTGGGTTGGGTTCTGCACGGAACCTATAGTAACACCTTTGGGAGAACCATGAACGTCGTATCGCACATCACAGAAAAAGCTGAAGACAGCCTTGAAGATTTAGTAAGACAGTACTTCGAGATGGACGCGCTGAGTCTGAACCCTAAGAAGCCCAAGTCAGATCCAGAAGTCAAGGCCCTGCAAATCCTAGAGAAGACCACGAAGAAAACAGAAACAGGCAAATATGAAACCGGTCTACTCTGGCGTAAGGAAGATATAAACTTTCCCGATAACTACGACAACTCGTTGAAGCGTCTCCTCAGTATAGAAAAGAAAATAGATAGAGAACCCGAGCTCAAGAGAAAATACACAGAACAGATGGAAGCTCTCATCTCTAAAGGATACGCTGAACTCGCTCCGAAGAATACAGTTCCTGGCAAGACATGGTACTTGCCTCACTTCGCCGTCGTGAACCCAATGAAACCGGACAAACTACGAGTAGTCCATGACGCTGCAGCCAAGACAAAGGGCGTATCTCTGAACGACATGCTGCTTAAAGGCCCAGACCTTCTACAGTCGCTACCCGGTGTCATCATGCGTTTTCGTCAACATCCGATCGCCGTGACAGCAGACATCAAAGAAATGTTCATGCAAGTCAAGATACGAAAGGAAGACAGAGACACACTGCGGTACCTATGGCGCGGCAGCCGACGAGATTACCAACCACCAGATGAATACAGAATGACCTCATTGATCTTCGGCGCTTCAAGTTCTCCATCAACAGCGATTTACATCAAGAACCTGAACGCTAAAGAGTATGAGCACAGTCACCCTGAGGCAGCAGCAGCGATCATCGAAAAGCACTACGTCGACGACTACTTGGACAGCTTCAAGACGATACAGGACGCCACACGTATCACGACGGGCGTAAGAGAAGTACACACAAAGGCCGGCTTTGAGCTCAAACAGTGGAAGTCGAACTCAACGGCTCTGCTCGAAGAACTCGGCGAATGTCGACATACAGAAGATCTGGAACTTTACAAACCAGACGAAGCAACAGAAAGGGTGCTGGGTGTTATTTGGAAGCTCGATACAGATGAACTCAGTTTCAACCTCAGCCTCAACCGCATCCCATCGAAACTTCTCGAAGGAAAAATACCAACTAAAAGAGAAGCTTTGAAGATAGTAATGTCTTTATTTGACCCGCTTGGTCTTGCGTCACCCGTCACCATAAGAGCGAAACAACTGCTACAGGAAGTATGGCGCAGAGGGACAGCTTGGGACACCGAGATTGACAACGACTTAGCCGAAGAATGGAAAAATTGGATGGCTCATCTGAACAGTCTACGTAACGTTTCAATCCCACGACAGTATCTTAGCTACAGTGACACTACTTCGCTACAGCTTCACGTATTTACCGATGCCAGCGAGTCAGCATACTCCGCAGTCCTATTCTGGAGAACGGAGAATGCCAGCGGCGAAGTCAACCTGTCGCTAGTTATGGCCAAAGCGAAAGTAGCACCGTTGAAGTTAACATCGATCCCAAGACTAGAATTACAAGCAGCCGTTATGGGGACAAGACTTGCGGAAACAGTAATAGAAGAGCACGAGAGGAAGCCTGACTGCAAGGTGTTCTGGACAGACAGCAAAACAGTGCTCACCTGGATACGAACCGGTTCAAGGTCGTATAAACCCTATGTTGCTCATCGGCTAGCAGCTATAGAAGAGAGCTCCAAAGTCAACGAATGGCGCTGGGTGCCTACCAAGAAGAACGTGGCAGATGATGCCACTCGCGACTTCCCAGCTGATTTCGGAAAGAACCATCGCTGGTACAAGGGCCCCGACTTCCTCTACGAGACAGAAGATCTTTGGCCTACTGAACCACAGACAGCGGAGCAACAGATATCTACTGATGAAGAGAAAACTCATCACATCAAACTGAAGACAGAAAAGAAGCTCGCAAATAGCCTACCAGACGTCTCTCGTTTCTCAAACTGGGATAGACTTCGGTATACAACAGCAAGAGTCCTACAGTTCATTCGACTTTGCAGACCACATAAACAGGTAGTCTGCTACAAGAGGACCAAGAAAAATACAGAGGAGGATTCAACATGGAAGAAAACAGTCAAACCCTCCGTCACTCAGACTGAATGGAAGAAAACAGCGTCATCACAAAATAAACAGTTCCTCCGAACCTCCGCAGAAGACCTCAGATTGGCCGAAGAATTATTAATGCGTGCCTCACAAGAAGACTCTTTCGCCGTCGAAATAGAAAATCTTAAGAATGAAAAACCGATCGACAAGGAGAGTCGTCTTCGACAGTTGAGCGTCGTGTATGAAAGCGGAGTCATCAGATTGAGAAGCCGTATCCAAGCCGTTCAAGGCATCACAGAAGAACTTAAAAGCCCTATGATCCTTGACGGTGCACACCCAACAGTCAAACTCTGGGTACAGGCAGTACATCATCAGCTACATCACTCTGGAGTCGAAGCAACAGTGAACGAGTGCAGACAGCAATATTGGGTGCTAAGAATAAGACCCATCACTCGCACTCTACTCCGAAGCTGCCTGTTCTGCCGAATGAAGACTCAAACACCGCCTCACCCGAGAACAGGAAACCTGCCGGCGTGTCGCCTAGCTCACCACAAGCGACCCTTCACATACACAGGGGTTGATTACTTTGGTCCCCTCACAGTGACCGTCGGAAGAAGTCACCAGAAGAGATACGTGTCAATATTCACTTGTCTCACCACCCGAGCCATACATTTGGAAGTCGCTGCCTCGCTCAACACGGACTCTGCAGTGATGGCCCTAAGAAGAATGATGGCACGCCGTGGTTGCCCTACAGAAATCTGGTCAGACAACGGCACTAACCTAAAGGGAGCGGACAAAGAAATTCGACGTGGCATCGACGAAGCAACGCAGGCAGAAGCAGCCAAGAAGACAATCTCATGGCGCTACATCCCCCCTGGAGCCCCATTTATGGGGGGGGCTTGGGAACGAATGGTCCGCTCAGTGAAGACGGCCTTAACAGCAACGTTACATGAACGCTTTCCTACAGAAGAAGTACTCGTCACGCTATTAACAGAAGTCGAGTACACAGTCAACAGTCGCCCACTGACACATGTATCAGTAAACGAAGAGGATCCAGAAGCCCTGACGCCCAATCACTTCCTACTGGGGGGCCAAGGGCGAGTACCGCAGCCTGGGTCATTCACCGATCAAGACACAGTATCAAGGTCAAGCTGGCGGGCTTCACAACGCCTAGCAGACCTCTTTTGGACACGCTGGTTACGAGAGTATCTCCCTGAGCTTCAACACCGGCGGGAGCCCCACGGACGAGGACAGCCAGTACAGAACAACGATCTCGTACAGATAGTCGACGCAAACCTTCCTCGCAACGTGTGGATACGAGGCCGAGTTATCGCCACGTACCCTGGACCGGACAACATCGTGCGGACAGTGGACATCGCGACCAAAGGAGGCGTCCTGCGGCGGCCGGTGAAGAAGCTGATAGTACTACCCGTGTCAACAGACGTCGCGCCCGTACTCGAAGATAATGCAACATAGTTGCACGGCGGGAGAGATGTACGGGACGACTTGAAGATCGCATAGTACAATGATACCTACGTATCTATAGACTAGTACGTACAGTACTTGTGGTTTCGATTTGTTTTGTTTACATGATTTATTATACAGTCTTTTTGTTGATTTTATATTTTTTATAAATGTGTAATAACGTAGTAAATAAGAAAATACATAGTTTATATACTTTTAATTAGATTTTAAGGTAGAAATCGACAAAAATGTGCCGCGGCTCTCGTTACGGTAAAGTTTCGAAGTAGCTTAGTAAAAATTTGTAAATATTGTGTAATTACTATTGGTTAAAATGTAGACATTCTGATTGGACTTGTATTTTTGTCAAATAATAAATAATGCGAAAATTGAATAAATACACGACCCATTTTGGGTATCGACACAGTCAACCGGCAACAGTAACCAGGAACAGTCCTCAGGAACAGAACAGTCCACTACAGAAGAAATCCTCAAGAATCCTGAAGAAATCCTGGACCAGAAGAATAGTTCTAGCAAGAATTTACTGTGGCAGATTGTGTGGCAAGAATAAACGGTCAAGCACTCTGCACGCAACAATCTGGCATTGCGGTTTTCATTTAGTACTTCACCAACCCCAGTCCCACCGAACACTACAGCGGGGTAAATAGTGCTCCTCACGGTGCCCTGCTGTACAATCACTTCTCTCTTTCTTTCATGGCTAATATCTTATCATGCTACTATCTTATATTTATCTCCTAGTTAGTCTGTGATTCAAACTAATAACTACCACTATCTTTTTACTGTTATCATTACTTAACACTTGTTAATAATGTTAAAACAACAGATTAGAAGATTATGTACAAGTAGTTAAAACATAACCTCACAATTCTTATTAGCTAAAAATACATTATTTTATTAACTTACCGGTTGGTTTAAATTCTGCCATAGTTTTTATTTTATTTTTTAATTCACAATTAAATGTTGCAATCAAGTAGAAAATAAATATCTTTTTAAATAAACATCCAAAGAGAATTTAACTATATTTGATGCGTGAAGCGGTGTATCGTGCACTCGCGGGCCGGCGACCGGCGATTAACAATAACAAACAAGGTTACCACCAAGTTCATTTGCAGCGTAGATTATTGTGTAGATAAAGAATTGTAAATAAACGTCAATGATGTGATAAATATGGCATACGAGAAGTAGGATACGAGTAGAAAAGATATAAAAACACAGGGCTGCCCTACAAGGATTAATTATTTTTACAGAAAATCTTTTGGGTTTTTTATTATTATGAGGTTTTCTATGGTTATACAATTACACTTTATCAGGTTGTCTATGGGTATACAATTTAATTATATTTTAATAACTATAGTAAATATCATAATAATAGGCAAATATACAAGAATTTCTGGATAAAATCAATCCATATAGGGCAGCTTATAATCCTTAATCCTTACTAAAAATCTTTCCTCGCTGTACCTATCTATTTGTACAGGTACATTAATTGACTGTTTGTAATTCCGAACCAACAGATTCACAAGTATCATCATCCAAGCGTCTGTCCCAGTTGCGTCTCGCGAGGCCCGGTCCTTTCCTACTTTTTGTCCTCCACTTCGCACGGTCATCAGCTTCCACTGTAGTGAGACCATTGGCACGCATGTCATCCCTTACGACGTCAAGCCAGACTTCTTGCTCTCACACAAGGAATGGAATGGAATTGAATGGAATAGAATAGAACGGAATGGAATTTTGGAACGAAGTTCCTTATTTTTTTGTTTGTTTTCGCGGGGAATGCATTTACCACAGATATAGAAGAGTAAGCAGATCAAACTTTTGCAAAAATAGCGTAGCCTATTTCACACATATAGACAGGTAGCTTAATCCAGGGTCGCATTCAGCTATCATATCATATCATTTTAATATCTTTCATAATTTGTGTTTATTAACCAAACATCTTGTTTAATGGTATCCTTAGGAAACCTAAAACAATATTAACATAATTAATTGAATCGGGCACTACATTTAGTTTGACTTTGGATATTGACATTTCAAACAATTGGCTGAACTGAATTCGTCCCTGTGTACTTGACATGCCGTAATAGTACAAAATTAACAAAAAATCTTAGAAATAGATGACGATAGCGACCAAACGGTTTATGGAACAGATGCTATGAACCATATATTAACAACTTGTCAAGTGTTCGTCTAGAAGAATCACCATTTTTGAATAAAAATCTTATTATAATAACACGTAGTCGTAACTAAAACATCCCAACCTGTGAAAAGTTATCCTGGTGATTTCTTGTGACTCACAACATTTTACACAACACTTCACCATGTTTTTTATACTTTTATAACCTTTATTTAAATATATGTACACAATATTTTCCCTTCGGCACAAAACACTAACAAATTTCTGATTCAAAAATGGCGCCGATAGTTGACATTATGTAGGAAATTAGGCTACGCGCTGTCTATGTGTGAGTTACATGTTGCTACACATGACAAACAAAGATAGCGTTATACAACAAATAAAAGAGTGAAAAGGATGAAGTATTACACCATAAACAAAGGAATACGTTTGATATGCTTACTCTTCTAAATCTGTGGCATTTACGCACCGTCATCCCTGCTGCGGGGGCAGCAGGGACAGTGTGGGGGGTTCCCGGCCCAAAAAAAGAGGGGCTGTCCTACCTACCCACTAAACCCCGCGGTGTTTCGCCTCACCTTAAACCGGCTCGCAGGGTAGGCCTGAGGTTAAATCACTGCCAGCAAAGGGCACCCCAGGTCCGTCTCGGGGCAGCCGCAAAAGCGACCAACCCGGAGCTCCATAAGGAGCTGAAAAATCTAGCCCGCTCTCGAGCGCCCCTCTGTAAGCAGAGGAGGTAGAGAAATGCCGGTACGGGCGTGCGCTGAGTGGGCACCTCCTGGAAGACAGAAAGGGTGCCCTTTGCCAAGTGACCAGTTGGGCGGGGTTCCCCGACCATCCGCCCACGGTCAGACAATATTCGGGGGCGCGCATGTATTCAAGACGTCGTCGCCCCCGAACGCGACGGCGGGGCGGTAGCACCTGGGCAAAGTCTCTCGTTTCTCCGCCATCACCTCGCTAGCAAAGGAGGCGACGGTGGCCCAGCACTGCTGGCTGCCGCCCATGGCTCGCACCACGGCCAGCAGCGACAAATCAACACCAATTATGCCTGTGAGGGCGATACGCAGCCCATCCCACGCCGGGCACACGGCGATTGTGTGCTCCGCAGTGCAGAGGCGGCTTTACCTATAGTGCAGGGTGTGCGGTGCACACGGACGCCGGGTCTAAGCGCCCTCTACTCTAATACGACATAAAGATGGGTACGTCGTCGTGAAATCAGCCTTAAAACAGATAATTAAAGATTATATTGGAGTACTGTCGCATCACTACCAAAGGCCCGGGCCGGCACCTGTTTTGACTCGTTTGAAAACACGCCGACCATCATTGCTAACTCGGCTGTATCAGAATGACTTAAAGTTCAAAATCAATTAGCAAGGGATTAATTAGGAGTAAGGAGTAATTTTCAAAGGCTTTCTGTTTTGTTTTACCGTTTACCGCTACTCCGTAGTTTTGCAAAATAAGCCTTGATTCAATGAATTAAGTATCATCTATGTTTAAACATGTAAAAATGAAGTTTTTCGGCTTTTCTTTTGATAAAAAATATATATTAGATATGATTTAGTTATTTTTTCAATTATTGCGACATGCATTGGGATCAGATGTCATCCTAAACAGCTAGCGAAAAAAAATAAACAACGGGTGATAGTGATATCGAAGCAAACACCTAGTTATACCTATCTAGGATTTCTTTTCCTTTGTTCATCCTAGTGCAGTGCGTGCAGAACAAACTACGCAACGGTAAGTTAAAGTGCTTTAATATGTACCTACTATAGTATACTTAGATATTTATTTAGTTCTTACTTTTATGTACCTAACCTTTGAACAACGAACTACTTTTTAGAGTTCCATACCCAAAGGGTAAAAACGGGACCCTATTCCTGAGACTTCGCTCTCTGTCTGTTTGTCTGTCTCTCCGTCCGTCAGTGACATGCGGACGTCACCAGGATGTAGGAATCTCTTGAACCGTGATAGCTAGACAGTTGAAATGTTCACTGATGATATTTGATAAACAGATGATAGTTTTGATGGAGCGTGGGCCAGTACAGGTAAAAAACTTTCTTGTACCAAAAAGAAATTGAAAGGGAAACATAACGTTGGGTTGCAGTACTCGAACGAATAATTAACATAATTCATTTTTTAACTAGGTAATATCTTGCTTTTCGGGGAAGAATGGTAACTGATAATGGTAACTTTTTAAAGCTGGTTGAATATACCTCAAATTTTGATAATGTGCATGCTGAACATATTGCCCTTATTCAAAAATCTGAGTCACGCCTAACTCATTATCTTGACCATAATATTCAGAATGAACTAATACAATTATTAGGAGAAAGAATAAAAAAAAATTGTTTTGGAATTGAAACAATCCAAATATTTTTCAATTATTTTAGATTGCACTCCAGATGTTGCACACGAAGAACAAATATCAGTTGTCGAACGGTACGTCCTTTTAAATGCAAGCAACAACAAGGCTGAAGTAAAAGAACACTCTTTGGGTTTTTTTCCTACACTACTGGCCTGGGTTTAACTCAATTTTTGTTAGATTTTATGATCTCAAACGAAATTGACATACAAGATACAGTGCGACATAAAAGAGTTGCATCTATCTTGCATGTAGCAACACAGTTAGTAAGAAACAAACGTTTTTGATACTTGGATATTTATTATTTTTGCAAGTATAATATTTGCAAGACACGAATTCTCATTTAAATAGAATGAAATAAGTATCTATAAATGATATAAATATAGTATGTAAAGGGCAATTCAGAAAGAGCATGGAAATCCGAAAAGAGGTCAGTGTACCCATCAATACGACACGACTACTTTGCTAATTGAACATTATGCTAACCTTCCTGCTCTTTAGACGTTTTCCTAAGTCGAAGTTTGATCGTGAGCGCAACTTTTACAATAGCATCAACCTTAAAATCGCGAAAAAAAGCTGGTGATCCATACAAAATGTCCGTCGTCGCGCGGCAATATGTATTGATAAGCTTTTCGATTTCAGGGTTGGTCTCATAGTAAATACTGTTCGTATTGATGGGTATACTGTATAATATGTATATATAATATGAAAAAACAGGACTAGATCAAATCAAGTTTTTCTTTTATTTTGTAATAATTATACGAAAAATGATATCATAATAGATCAAAATCAGTTCACATACTTTTTTTTGGTGTTGCCTGTAAGAGTGACTAGTTAGTTCTTAAATAATTAATTTCTACTCTTTTATGTCGCACTGTATGCGTGGTCAAGGTTACTACTTCCACTACGCCGCTGGATATTTTAAAATTCTTGTTTACGAATAAATTCATTTCAGTATTCCCAAATCAGTCCACGGAACTGAGGATTTACCTCACACCAGTCACGGTAGCACACAGCGAAAGGTATTTTTTTTTTTGTTTCAAAGCACGTAATGTATTTTTTTTGTAAAAACATTGTTTGTGTGTATATTTGTGTGTACGACCCTCTAGTAAGATATTATAGTTTTAAAATAAAAGAACTACAAAGTTGAAATTTTTTTATGAAAATATAACTGTAAGTATTCCATTTTGACCCCACTCCTATCAGAGGGCGCCAGGGTACTGGTGGCACACTGACGCCACAAGGGCTAGAGCCGCCTCTACCGCAGTGTCCACGACGCCACTTGGGTAGTGACTACACACAGGGTCCGGTCCGGTTCTACCCTGCCACGTCCTACAGTTGGCGAATACGCCATGCCCTGTGAGGAGTGGAGGAGACTGAGGTGAAACGTCGGCGCTCCGTGTGCCCTCTCCACCCAAGCACGCAAGACGGGCCGGACAGCCCCCACGAGCCGGGGGCTAACTAAGGGGCCTACCAATCTTTCAGCCCATTTCCGGAAGAGATCGTCCCGAGCCGACTGTCTCCAGCGGTCGATCTCCTTCGTAAGCGGCCGTCCACCGTTTCTTCGCACCAAACCTTCTTCAGGACTCCAGCCTCAAGATCCCAGGGGAGGCTCTCTGCGATTAGGCACGCCGCCTCGTAGGACAAGGTGCAGTACGGAATACAATAGAATAGAATGGAATGGAATGGAATAGAATAGAATTCCTGTCCTGACAAAACAGGACAGGACAGAATAGTATATAACAGGAACAGAACAGAACAGAATAGTATGGAACAGGAACTGGAAGAGAAAGAGGAAAGGAAAAGGAACACAACGGGAAAGGAAAGTGGAACGGGAACAGGAACAAGTAATGAAACTGGTACAGGAAAAAGAAACGGTTCTGTTCTTTTATGTTATACTCTACTCTTCCTCACTCCACTTCATTCCACTCTACTCCACTCCACTCCACTTTACTGCACTGCACTCCACTCTAATCCAGTCCACTCTACTCCACTCGGCGCCACTCCACTCTACTCTTCAATACTCTATTCTTTTCTATTCTGTCTGAAAATTTATTACATCTGTGCATTTTTATTATCTATGATTGCAAAGGCTCTTATGCGCTCTAGATAATATTAGGTCTTTACCTATGAAATTGCCGTAATGTATGAAAAAAAAATAAAGGTAGTTTTTTCATGTATTTTTTATTTGTATTATTCGAAGTAATCACCTATGCAATCAATGCATCCTTGCCAACGCCGTGGCAGTTTATTCTTAAAGAAAACAGCTGGACGGGAGGCAACAAATTCTTCAAAGGCATTTTGTACTGGGTATTGATTTTTTTTCCCGCCATTAAGTTATCCAAATTCTGAAAAAGTATTAGTAAGTAGGGCGGATGACAGAGAGCTTCCAACCCCAGTTCTTGCAACTCGGAGATCGTCTGCTGTGCAGTATGATATCGCGCGTTGTCGTGCAGGAGCAGCGGAGACGAGCGATTTACCAATGCTGGTTGGAGATGGGCTAGCTTCTCCATCATTGTGTTCAGTTCTTCACAGTACACATCTGCAATAATGCTCACCCCGTTAGGTAAGAAGCTGTGATGAGTCACACTGGCGCTAGACCACCAAACAGTGACCATCACTTTTCTAGGGGTAAGTTTTCGTTTAAGGCATTGTTTAGGTGCTGAACCAGGATCCAACCAACTTGCTGAGCGCTTGGGGTTACCAAACAAAATTCATTTTTCATCGCAGGTAATAATGCGGTTCAAAATTCCTTAATTTGTGTTTCTGTTGAGTAGTGCAAGACAAGTCTCGACGCGTACTTCGCGCTGGCGATCATTGAGTTTGTGGGGCACCCATTTGTCTAGCTTTTTTACCTTACCAATTTGACGCAAATGGACCAATATTGTTTTGACGCTAACGTCGAAAGCTGCTGCTAATTTAACCGTAGATTGTGTATCATCAGCTTCCAGAATCGCCTTTAATTCGTCTTTGTCAACCAAAGTCTTTGAAAGACCGCGAGGTTCATTTTCAGGTCGAAATTTCCAGAACGGAAGCGAGCAAACCAATAACAGGTGGTACGCTGGTTTGTAGTGTTACCTGCGTAAACGTCGTTGATGTTGCGTGCCGCTTGTGCCGCGTTGCTGCCACGACGATACTCATATTCCATAATTACTCGAATTTGTAACGTATTCATGATGATGAAAAAGATTGAAATGCGATGCAAATGTATTCTAATCAATAAAAAAATTACTTAAATTAATTAGAATTCTTAGCCTATTAAAAATTATTTTGATTTGAAATGGTCAGTACCTACTGCAGAACGGCAATTTCATAGGTAAAGACCTTTTATCTAGATTGTAAAATTGTATTGTTCTAGTTTATTTAAGGCACATTTCAGTTAGAAAATAAAAATCTGAAATATTTATTAAGGTGATTTTTTTAATCTCTATTCCTATTCATTTAAAATCCTATTCATTTTTAGGGAACAGGAACAGGAACAGTAACTGGAACAGGAAAAGGAACAGATACAGGTATGGGAACAGAAACAGAATAGAAATATACTTTATTGTACACTAATTATTAATATTTACAAGTATATACTTGTAAATATTAATAATGTATCTGTTCCTTTTCCTGTTCCAGTTACTGTTCCTGTTTCTGTTCTCTTACGTGTTCCTGTTCCAGTAGCGAAATTCACAAATCTCGGATCCATATCTTCTACTGCACAAATGTCATCGATATTCATAGAACTCGAATATCGATGACATTTGCGCGGTAGAGGATTTGGATCCGAGATTTGTGAATTGCGCTAAAGTTCTCTTTCCTGTTCCCGTTTCCGTTCCCGTTACTGATCCTGATCCTCGTTCTGTTCCTGGTCCTATTCTGTCCTTTTACATGTCGTGTCCTGCTGTTTCGTGTTCTGCCGTGTCGTGTCGTGCTGTGTCGTGTCATGTCCTGTCCTTTCCTGTCCTGTCATCCATCCTTTTGTTGCCGTTTCCGTTCCTAATTCTGTTCCTGTTAATGTTCTATTCTATCTATTCTTATCTATTTTATTCTAATTTATTTCATTTCTGTACATTCCTGTCCATTCCATTCTATTCTATTATTGTACCACGCACTAGTTTAGAATGTGCAGACAGAAGAACCTTTGCAATCACAGATAATAAAAAGTGCACCGACTTATTGCATTTTAAATAATTATGCATGATTATGGTCATGCATAATTATGTATTATTTCATGGTTTTTCTATGTGAAACTAGTTGAAGCTAGAAATTTTATTAAACCATTTTTGTAGCAGGCCTACGGCCTACTTTATTGAAAGTGATCACCGCAACCTAAGAACGTTTACAACACCAGGGTGATGATGTATTTTAGATTTGATTTTTCTTACTTTATATAATTTTTGAAAATAGGAATAGGAACAGAAAATAATAAAAACAGAACAGAAGAATAATTTGTTAATAGAAAGGGAACAATAAAAGGGACATACTACCACCGAGAGCCCTCACGTCTTTGAGCGCTACACTGAACTACTCTGAAAAACAATCAACAGTTTCTTTAAGTTGGTGTTGATTTTTAGCACCAACTTGATTAACGAATGAAAACCAAAGTATGAGAGTTGAGAGTCCCGGCTTCCCATTACGTAGAGTTACATTCTATTTCTCAAATAAATTAAAAAAACACAACGTCAAACGAGATGCGTGCCATCTGCCAACTGCCAAAATGAAATGTCTATCGTCTGTGAAACTAAATTTTTTCGTTTTAATTGTGTTTTAGGTCGATGTTGTTAATTTTACACAAAATAACGAAGTAATACGGCAGTTCGATTGACTGTAAATAGAAACAGTTCATACGAAATATATTGCTCAATTAGTGTTACTAAAAATGGTGCTTTTAAACAAAAGTTAGACACTATTATTAAACTTATTAGTGTGTTGACAATATGTTGTAGGCATTGTGAGATCTTCAATAAACACGTAAGTTAAAGAATTGTAATTGGCTTGAAGGTTGACTCATATTATGCTTTGTAGAATAATATTATCATAGTTCCCTTATTGCTTGAGTGTGATTTTATTTTGCTTTCGATATTCTCTATACGTTATTGTTTCCTATTGAATAAATGAGTTATAAAAAATAATATATACAACCTTTATAGTGTGGGAAGAGTTATAAATACCTATATTAACTTCTTTACCCTAAATAAACAATCATAACATATATAATACATCCAATGCTTCTAAATTAGGTATTCTAACATTATTTACACTATTTTAATTAGGTTCTTGGATAAGTTTTTCAAACAGCTAAAGAAAATATTGAAATCTATTCGGTTTGCATGAGCATGTAATACATAAATTACAATAATATTATATCATCTGTTCGGAAAAGCCTCGTTTGTTTTAAAAATAACAATAACAGCAACTGTAATTCCTTATGTTCTTGTTGCTCCTCTAAGCTAGGTTATTTGTGATAATGGTGGGTGCATTGGTGGTATTGACTGAGAATTTAACTCCAGCTATGTGAATTTATTTTTATTGAAGAGGCTATTATAAATTTTTTATACACATACCTGGTACACGTTAAACACACAATACACGTTACTGTGTAGGTACACATTACTACAGCTCTGGATAGTTTGAAAACACAAGTAAGAAAACTCAGCTTTCCCAGATATGTTACCGAGTCCTACCTGGGCTTAGATCCTGGAGTTAACTTGTATTTGGCTGATAGGAATCACCCACATTAATATCAATCATACCTTATTCCTGAAGGGGTGGCAGAGGCATATTATATATCCACTTTTTACCATGTGTATTCCTATCCTACGTAATAGGTGGTGAGCCCATTACATACATACATACATATTGTCACGCCTTTATCCCGAAGGGCAGAGAAGTGCAGAGGCATATTACACGCCCACATTTCACCGTATGCATTTTTGTCCCACGTAACAGGTAATGGAGCCCATTGCCGTGTTGAAATAGACAGGCGCAGGCCGTGGCGACCTGCTGTTGAAATTTGTTAAGCCGCCCATAAGGCCTTCAACTTGGCTTAACGACTGGCATTTTATTGGCAACTGGGACCAATGGCTTTACGTGCCTTCCGAAGCACGGAAGTGGGGTGGGTCTAAAGGGCCGAAAAAAAGGCTAAAAGGTCTTATGTGCTAAACACTAATTAGCATGACCAATTAAAGTCCTGGTAGTCTCGGACTATCTAGCCCATTGCCATGTTGAAATAGACAGATACAGGTTGTGGCTATATGCTGTTGAAAGCGTTCAAGTCGTTCAAATCCATTAAGCCATCAACTTGGCTTAACAACTGCCATGTTACTGGCAATCGAGACCACAAAGCACAGAAACACTTGCAAATTTAATGCCATCATTAAAGTGGTCAGCCATTCGAGGACCAGCCATAGCAATATTTGATTTTAAACTTTCATGGTCATTACTACTGAAATTAATACTTTTAACGGAATATTTACCATGTGTCATTGAATTATTAAGTTTCCGATATTTCGGCACTGTTGCAAGCGCCATGATCACGAATGTACTGAAGAGCTGCGAGCTTTTCTGACTCGTTTATTACACAGCACATTAGCAGTACCGCAGTTCACCATGTCATCTTGAACTCGATCACGATGACATGGTGATCATCAGAAACTCAATAATTTAATGATACATGATAAATATCCCGTTATTAAACTAATTACCGTATATAATTAACGTACCTACTGTTCAGGCTGAAATAGAAAAATTTAGAGTGAAATATGTGAAGCGCCTGTCTGTTCATCCTAATATTCTGGCAAATCAACTCTTAAATCCTACACCACCTAAAAGATTAAAAAGGAAGGATATTTTCTGAAAAGGCAGTTAGGCATGGGCCTCTACGCCTTCCAATTCATGACCTGTCAAAATATCAGATTATAGTCTTGCAACTGATTGCAGATCCGATAAAAAAAAAAAAAAATTAACTAATTCTTAGTTTGGAATCAGATGGCGTTGTGTGAGTTGTTCCAACAATACTTACTTACTTATTTGAATAGCAATCGTTGCTTAATGCAGTGATCTTTACAGAACACTTGAGTTAGTAGGGCCACAAGCGCTTCAATAGTTTTACTGCATTGTTAGGAGCGACTGCCGGCTGACATCCCTACCCTGTAATGGTGCCTGTGTCGTTGCCTGGTCTGTTAGACAGCAGGTGCATCTTTAGCAGGTGAGTTTGCTTGGCCCTGGAGATCTTCGTAGGTCCCTTTACACACAAAGTTAGATATGTCGGCATTGTGTAAATGTGGTAGTAAAGTTTTGGTTGCAATCATTTCAAAAGGAAGTCCTTAAATTTGTGTGTTCTAAAATTATTTATTCAGAGTTTGGGTATTTCCTATGTATGATATGTATGTATTTTCTTATTTATTTTTTGTTTCTTAATATTTATTAGGGGTTTTTATCTATACAGATATGTCAACCCCATCATACCCTTTATATTATGTACCTACTAACTCTACTAAGTACAACCTAACTTAAAAGTATTTTACTGAATCTAAATTTATAAATATCTGAGAGTAAAGTCACTAATGTAGAGCAGACACTAGATGGCACAACTTTTTAGTTGTTTCGGCAGTTGGTTTTAGAAATATATTAGAATGTTTATCAGTCGTCTAGATCCCATACCACAAACTTATATTAGACTACTTTGGGCTAGATGGCGCTGTGTAAAAGAAAATTTCCTTTAATAATTATTTATTTAAATTGGTAGAATTGCTATTTGATAGGTAAAAGTGTGATTTATACTAATATATAAGCTTAAGTTTGTTTGCTTGGTTGAATGCACTAATCTCAGGAACTACGGGTCTGAATTGAAAACATTTGGTTTGTGTTACATAGTCCATTTATCGAAGAAGGCTATAAGCTAATATATTATCACGCTACTAGCCAGGAGAGCGGAGCAGTAATCATAAATGTCGACAAATCCGAATTTTTTTATAACTATCTTATCTCTGTATTCCTGACGGGGTAATTTTTTATATATTTGTAATAGTAATAAGCCACGCGGCGACGGAAATAAATGGGTGCGACGCGACGTATGTCACGGGGGAAGCCGCGGGAGTAAGCTAGTATCTTTATATTCACTAGTTAATGACCGAAGTTTCGGCCCATTAAACTGAGCCGGAGCCAGAATTAACGGGACTATCTTGTGAGTTGCACCGTTACTCATAAATTATTAAAGTTATTCGTCTTTTAGCGCGTTAGGGAAAAATTATGACAGTAAATTTTTACGATGCGCGCGCACACTGTAACGAAAAACCGACACCATGAACAGTGGCGTAGCGTGCCTTGGAGGGGCCCTGTATCAAAATTAGTTGGGGGCCCACATTAAAGGTAAAGATTTCTCACAAAAGAAACTGCCATGTTACTGGCAACCGCGAACAACGGCTTAACGTGTCTTAGTCTTAGGTCCGTATTCCAGAACGTTTCTTAATATTCAATCGACGCTTGAGAGTAGATTTTATAAGGCAAAATCTAGCCTCAAGCGTTGATTGAATATTGAGAAACGTTCTGGAATACAGACATTAATTTTGAAAAACTTCTTTCAAATGTTGCGGTTGTAACTGAAAGGAAAACTGGATGCCTGAGCCTTGCGCTATTGCATTTTAACAGCAATAATTCCATGAGTTCCTTAATGTAATGATTTTTTTGAATTTCTGATTTTAAACATGTATTCAGTACAATTAATTGTTCATAAAGATTATCTGAGATGTCTACTCTATTTAGGTGACAGTTTTCTGGAAGCGTTTTTTATCACTTCGTTTGAAGATAGGAGTTTCTCCGGTTGTAATACTTCGGACATATAACTCAGGTCACAAAGGCTCTGAAATCTTTGTTTAGTTTGAGAAATAAATATATCTAAACAGCAATACACATTGACCTTGAAATATTATTCCGGGTCGGAAATTCTCTCATCTGATAACTCATCAAAAATCCCTTCGCTATCTTTCGCCATTAATTTTTAAGAATAGTTGTTACTCCCCACTCTTTTCCTTAATCTCTGGACTCATTTAGCAAACCATTGAATGAATTTTGATTATTTATTTCACTTAGTCTATTCAAAAGATTAATGGCCTGATGGTAAGCAAAGACGACGACCCGAGAATGAAGGCCGCTATCTGAACCCGCACGCAGGGTTCCAATATCGCCCCTTATTTCGACGGCATTTCACGCTTCACTTAAAGGACCCAGGATTGTAAGAGGAGGGAAACACGTGTATAGAGTTCCATGTTTTTATGGTGCGACATAAGAAAGACCTACGAAATCTTTCGGTTCTGGGCACGTTTGTGTCCACAGTGAAATGATGACATCTCTGCCCTGTGCATCTCATCATCCCCTCTTCTGTGCATCTCCAAGGGTTCAAGTATGCCAGTGACCTCTGAACAATCTATTATGCGGATGGCACGTCGCTGCAAAGCGTCGAGAGCTTCAAGCAAGTACTTGGCGGAGTCATCCCAGAGATGTGAGCCGTATTCCACACACGGACGCATCTGACATATAGTAAGGGTCTCTGTTCCGGCGTGAAAAACCGCCTCACCCTGTTAAGGAATCCGAGCTTGCGAGAGGTCAAGCTGATGCACCCCTCGATGTAGTTTTTATTGTTAAGTTCTCGACGAACGTCTAACCCCAGAAAAGAAAAAAAAACCACCCTGACTGCATGAAAGCAATCTACGCTCTCGTAGACAACTCCGGGTCCCACCTTTACGGAGAGGCAATCGTGGACGACGATTAGAATGGGTTCGGAACCACGTGGACTGGGGCCGTGAGCAATGGTCCAATGTGCTGTTCACGGATGAATCCAGGTTCGGCTTCCTACGAACCCAGAAAAAAAAAGAAGAAAGAATGCTGAGGTAATTTTACAGCGGTAGTGTTGTGTTTTGAAGAGTTGGAAGGGCAAGGAAGGGGGATAATTTAGCAGCGAAAGCACAAGCCTGCGTTTTCCTGGCATTGAACTCTACCAGATTATGGGAACCCCACCGAGAGATACAGTCCAGTCCGATCATGTTCCGCCACAACATGTCCCCTCATAGCCTCAACATCCGTCCGCTTTGCCGCCGGGTGACTTCCATATCTCCCATGTAGCTTTCTGTAAGTCATTATTTTTATGCTGTACAGCCTTAGAAAGAGGATTAATGATTTCAAATAGTGAAGAAAAAAATGTAAGAAGCACTAAGAAATCATAACTCTCTAGAATGTTAATTATATGTTTACATTCTTCACGTTCGTCTTTTTTACTTTTGAACGCACGCTTAACCTGGGAAATAAGAAATTGCTTTTTTTGACTTTTGTCATTTCTGAAGTGAAGCTTTTTTAAACACGTATGACAATTTTTTTTATGTTTTTTCTAAGAAGCACGAGATTAAATGACATTGTAGATAACATTATATAAATTATTGCTTACACACGTTGGGGGCCCCTGTAGCCCGAGGGCCCCGTATCATTGATACGGCTGATACGGCGGTAGCTACGCCCCTGACCATGAAGTTAGATGAAAAGTGTTTCAATAACAACTTATAAACACCCTGTAGTTAGCTGATAAGTGTTTCCATAACAACTTATAACTACATTAAAAGTAGTTTTCATTTATTTTATGTTAAATTTTCTTACTAATTTATCATTCCTGTTATAAACAAAGAGTTGTGGTATATGTCTTGAAATCTTATTAGACTAAAGCAGCATAAATTCTAACGCGTGAACATAAATACACACACACAGCGCGGTCCGCATATTTTTAGATGAGATAAAATCTCTGGACTCGCGACACCGTTACAAGACGCAGCTATAATGTGTGCAATTTTTTATAATTTATTTATCTAGACATATATGTCTACGTATAAATTATTAATAAATTAAGTTTTCAATTCTGTCGGTAGGTACTCCCGGACTGCAACCCGTAATTTTCTTTAACTGTCTTTACGCTATACACCAGACAGGGTAGAGTAGACAGATTATGGGGGTGGTAACAATCTTGATTTTCAGGGCCGAAGTGAGCTTACTTGCTAGTAATACCTGCTGACTAACTGATGAGGCAACGATTCAAGCAATTCGTATACGGGCTTGAGAGGTCTGACGCCATTCGCTCCTAACAACGAAAACCGCGAAAAACGCGCTAATCTCAGGAACTACTGGTCTGAATTGAAAAAAAATGTGTTCGACAGACCATCGAGGAATACTATAGGCTATAATTATGACATCACGCTACTACCTAGGAGAGCGGAACAGTAATCATAAATTTCATACGTTATTGTAAAAGTAATAAGCGACGGGAATAAATAAATAAATATTGTGGGTTATTTTCTTTTACACAGCGCCGTCTAGCGCAAAGTTAGCTAATATAAGCTTGTGGTATGAGATCTAGACGACTGATAAACATACTTATATATTTTTAAATACTTACATATTATACATAGGAAACACCCAAACTCCGAAACAAACATTTGTGGTACTAACCAATATTTTTGCGACCCGGGATTCGAACCCGAGACCTCAGTCGTGGCAATGGCATACACTACCACTGCGCCACCGAGGCAGTAGTATAAATGGATGCCACGGGGGTTCAAAGTATGTCACAGGCGAAACCGCGAGGGTCAACTAGTACAATAAAATACACTGAATTATAAAAATAATTGTAATGTTGTGCTTATATCGTGGTCAAATAACCTTCAAAGTTTACCAAAGACCTAGAATGTTGCCCAACCTTGATAAATCTATTTTTTAATACTGATATACTTACTAACCCACGCAACACCACCTTCGTTATATACTTCCATATCCGTGTGGCTCATTGTACAGCCAATAAAAATAGCCATTCTCCTCCAATTTCTCCAATTTACACACCCGTTGCATACACTACCACTGCGCTACCGAGGTAGTCGATATGTCGCTTAATCTGCATTTCAAGCGTTCGGCAGTACATACATACATATTGTCGCGCCTTTATCCCCGAATGGGTAGGCAGTGGCATACTATACGCTCACATTTCACCGTATGTAGTTTTTTCCCTCGTAACACGTGGTGAGCCCATTGCCGTGTTGAAATGGACTGTGGAACTGCTATTGAACATTTTCCAAGTCGCCCATAAGGCCTTCAACTGGGCTTAATGACTGCTATTTACCCACGGATCAACGGCTTAAGGTACCACCCGAAGCACGGAAACGCTCGCCAATGTAAATGCCACAAAGTGGTCACCCACCCAAGGATCAGCTATATTAAAGGTAGCTTAAAGCAGTGATCGTTTACAGAACACTGAGTTAGCGAGGCCACAAGCGCTTCCTTCTGCAGTAGTCGTCACAGATCTCTTTACCGTGATACTGCAACACAGTTCTACTTTCTTCATAAAATGACAGCGAATTACACTTTCTTTAGAAAGTGTTTACAATTAAATTGTTGAATATAAACAATACGAAAACGTTTGGGCATTCTTTTTTTAGGGTTCCGTACTTCAAATGGTAAAAAGGAACCCTTAAGAGACCACTGTGTCTGTCAAGACCCTTGGGAACGCATGAAATTATCAACTTGTAATCTATACTAATATTATGAAGCTGAAGAGTTTGTTTGGTTGAACGCGCTAATCTCAGGAACTACAGGTTGGATTTGTAAAATTCTTTTTGTGTTGAATAGTCCATTTATCGAGGAAGGCTATAGGCTATATAGCATCACGCTACGACTAATAGGTGCCGAACAGCAATGATAAATGTGGCAAAATCGGGGACAAAATATTCCCTTTGATAGCTTCCGTAGCGAACGCTGCGTAAACGATTAAAGTTACGCAAAAACTATGTATTACATAATTATTCCCCTTTAAAAGTTCTAAAATAAAGTCCCGACCGCATATATTATAAACGCGAAAGTTAATACGTATGGATGTTAGTTACTCTTTCTCGCAAAATTTACTGAATGGATTTTGATGACACTTTACAATAATATTGGTTACACATCAGAATAACACATAGGCTATTTTTTAACCTGGGAACAAGTTCCTGTGGAAAATGGGAACCAGAAAACTTCACGCGTGCGGATCGAGCCGCGGGCGTCTACTTGTTAAAACTATATACTCAAGTCTGCGATCTATTGAAGCTATGAAAAAATCAAACTTCTAAGTTAATTTAAAATAATTTGTTAAATTGTGTGTTCCACAAATGTTACTTTCCGATTTTTAGTATTTCCTATGTATAAAATGTATTTATGTAGATATACTTCAGAGATTCGCTAAAAGTTGTTGTGTACAAGGATTGTCCATGCCAAGTTGCATGCAAATCCGATGAAAAATGCGACCTGTAGACTGAATGGACGGACGGACATCAATAGAATTTTTCCCGTACCAGTGGAGTTAAAACGGTGACTTTCGTCGGCTCGCTACGCTCGCCTCCTAAGCCCGTCCATAAGTATGTTTATCAGTTGTTAAGATGTCATACCATAAGCTTATACTAGCTTACTTTGAGCTGAACGGCGCCGTATAAAAAGAAAATATCCTACAAAATTTATTTAACTAGATAGCTGGCTTCGCCCGTGACATACTTTGAACTCCCGTCGATTATAAATTCTACAATAATGCATAAAAATTTGCCCGATTTGTCGTCATTTATGAATACTGCTCCGCTCTCCAGGGTAGTAGCGTGAATATATATAGCCTTCCACGATAAATGGACTATCGAACACAAATAGAATTTTTCAAATCCGACCATTAGTTCCCGAGATTAGCGCGTTCAACCAGACAAAGGAACTCTTCAGCTTTATAATATTAGTATAAATATATTGCAAAGTTACAAAGCAAAGTTACAAATTTTTCCTGAACCCTCAGTTGCGAGTCCAGCTCACACTTGTCCAGTTTTTAATTTGTATATGTTCCGTTCCGCCCTCAAAGGCACGGTATAAAAATACACGATCGCTTTTCGTTATTCTTATACTCACAGAGCAAGTGGATTGTCGACATTTATGACTACTGCTCTGCTCTTCAGGGTACTAGCGTGATGATATGTAGCCTATAGCTTTCCTCGATAAATGGACTATCTAACACAAAAATATTGTTCCTGACATTAGCGCATTCAACCAACAAAACACACAAACTCTTCAGCTTTATAATCCTACTTCATACTATCACACAAAATGTACTGAATGGATTTTGATGAAACTACATTATTGTAGTTTAATCAATAAACTACAATAATTTAGTTTATTGTCACATCAGAATAACACATATGTTACTTTTCATCCCGGTAACAAGTTCCTGTGGGAAACGGGAACGGGAAACTTAGATTAAATCGTAAAGGAAAGTTTCATAACAACACCAAACGCATTGTGTATTTTTACGGAACCCTTATTTTTAATTTTAGATTCTAAACATTACGAAGTAGCTAATTTGTATATGTATTCATCGTATTTAATTTTTAATGAAGTATTTTACTACGTTACGCGTTGATGCCCGCGGTTTTCCACAGTAACATATAACCTATGTCCCATACTGATGTATACTGATATTACTGTAGAGTTTCATTAAAATCCATTCAGTAGTTTGAAAGAGAAACTACCATCCAAACACGAAGAAATCAATCAGAATCAGCGGGATTTAAAATAGTTCTTTCACAATTACGTCATCAGTGGTATGAAATCGTTGGGCCTTAACCTTAAAATATATGCAAAAAATAATAATATGACACTAGCTTTTTGTGCAGGCAAAGACTTTACTGCCGTAATGCCAACGATGACGTCGTTTGAGGGTTAAAACTAAGCGCTTCAGTAACCCTATTCCTCGAAATGGTTCTGTATTTATAACGTTTTATAACTATTGAGATTTATGAGTTTAATTTTCTTATTTGGGAACTGCGTGCTCAAGTTTATTCACAAACATCATGATTTGGAAGTTTTCTTAAAATACAGCGTATTTATGGAAAAAAATGAGTGGATAATATCTATGGTACGCGATTCCAAGACTAGTGAAGGTTTTAATCTAGTATCAAGTAGAGACATAAATATTTCAGCGAATCCATTTTATGGTAGTGTGCAACTATCGGAGTGCATTAGTGTTCGTGACTAGGTCTTGAATCCCAACAAATGACTACAATATTTATGCATACAATGATAAATTATTGATATTAAACATGATATATTATTTAACCAATGCAATCTTAATCAATCTTACTGAGAACATTTAAAACTGCTGATTTTTATATTTCATTATTTAAAATTGAAACTTGTTAGCGAAATAATGCTTATTGAAAACATACCTATTAAATGCGATTTCTGAGGTTTCCATAGATCGTATTTTAGATCTCGAGGAACAGAATACCGCAACACATGCCATTACACGAATGTTTGATAAATTGCAATAGATATCTCATAAGGTTACATAGAAAATAAGCTGTAACCGGCACCAAAATACAAAGATTGATCATCCTTTGGTGAGAACAGTGGTTACACTTCACACAGACAGTGTGACGTTGCCAAACTTACACTTGTTGTAACTGTCACTCTTATGACAATCATAACGATAGACAAAGGATGGCACACACGGACACAAGAACGGCAACAGCACGGCTTATGTTTATGCTCGGTCTACAAATATAGATAGAAATCAGTTACAAACTTGTAATTACAACCGCCGCTGTCATCTTTAAATCAAAGATTTGTAAGAAAAATGTGTTGTGCATAGAGTGATGAAGTTTCATTATCAAGAAATCACCAGAAATAACTAAGCTAACCTAACTGTCTATGTGTGTGTAATAGACTACGCTATTTTTTTCGCTAACGTTGGGTCTGCTTACTATCTTATATGTTTGTGATGAAAACACAATTAAATGTCAATCGTTTAAAATATTTAATTTCTTATTTCAGAAACAACAGTACAAAAATGGATGTAGTACAAAACACAAACAAACTTCGGGACAGCATGAATAACGAGGTTTCGTCTACTTCGAGCGACGACAATCACGAGCCTTTAAAACATTTCGCGAAACATAAGAAGCACTACGACACCGCCATGTCTGATAACGAATTTGAACCGAGAACCAGGACCATTCAGGCAAGAAACCATTACAAAAGCATGGGCAATCTGAACGAAAGCTACAGAGACTTCACAACAATCCAAAACAGTATAAGTAATATCGATCTGAGTCTGCATTCCAGCGACATCAAGAAATTTGAAGCACTCCAAATTCCTATTGTTGGCTACGAAATAATGGAAGAAAGGGCAAGATTTACCATTTACAAACTGAAGGTGGAAGATGACCACACAGATCAATCTTGGCTAGTGTTTCGAAGGTACACAGATTTCGTCAGATTGTACTCAAGGATAAAAGCTGAACAGCCAGGTATAAATCTACCGTTACCTGGCAAAAGATGGTTTAGGGACAACTTTGAACCGGCGTTTTTGGAAGATCGCGTAAGAGGTCTCCAAATATTCGTCAACGCAATTCTCAGTAAACTACCCAATCATCCTGTGGTTAGGGAGTTCTTTTGCCTTGACGAACCTCCTCAAGTGTTTAGCTATCAACCTGAAGTCCAAGCAGTGTACGGGGCATTAGAAGATTCTATAACTACCCTCAAAATGCAGCTCAAACAGAAAGATGCGACGATTTTGCATATGCAGAAGAGACTAGCGCAGTTAGAGTCCCAAGTCAATAACTGTAGTAATTGCAGTACAAATTTTAATGTTTCGTAGTATTCTACGAGTTTTATACAGTGTTAATAATCTCTATGTGTGATAAGTTAGGTTATGTTAACTCAAAGTGAGTTTCACTCAAAGTGGAGCCACTCAACGATGGAATGGAAGTACAGTCAGTACCGAAAAAAACGAGTAACGAAGTGCCTTAGTGCGTGTTCGAATCCACACTGCTGCTCGTTAGTTGGTGAATTTTATTTAAGTACTGTGTGCCTAATGTGAGCTTTGCGACTTTAGTGATGCGTGTGAAATTGTATTGAGTCGCGATAGGTTCTTGCATTTACAGCTGGATACAAGTGGTCTCACTGCAGTGTCTCGATTCCATACAAAATTGCCTTGCCGTGTTCACCGTGACACTGTAAAGGTGCTCGCTATCCTACTAATATAATATACGCGAAAGTTATTAAATATAGATGGATTTTATTAAATATAGATGGATTACACATCAGAACAATACATAGGCTACTTTTTATCCCGGGAACAAGTTCCTGAGGGAAACGGCAACGGGAAATCTACACCACGCGTGCGGAGCCGCGGACGTCAGTTACGCGTATATATCATTAAAAAAATATTAGAAAATTATGACGCTATTCAAAAACATTATTTCTAGACTTATGGGCGGCATAAAACATTTAAAACGGCAGGTCGCCACAACCTGTGCCTTTCCATTTCAACACCTAATAGGCTAACCACCTGTGACACAACAAAAATGCATACGGTGAAATGTGGGCGTATAATATGCCTCTGCCACCCCTTCAGAGATAAAGGGGTGACTAATAAACTTTTAATCGTTTACTTACAGTGTCATTAAATTATCTTAAAGAGTACGATTAAATAGTAATCTGTATGTCTTACAAAGTCTTTATTAGTGGATAAATCTAATCAGTAATTTTTTTTATTGGACACGCCCGCGGCTCCGCATGCAAGGTGAAGTTTTCCCGTTCCTCTTTCCCACAGGAAGTTGTTCCCGGGTTAAAAAGTAGCCTATGTGTTATCCTGATGTGTAAGGTTTATTATTGTAAAGTTTCATCAAAATCCATTCAGTAGATTTTGCGTGAAAGAGTAACAAACATCCATCCATACTTACAAACTTTCGCGTTTTATAATATTAGTAGGATTAAATATTCGATAAATATAAATTATCTGGCGTAATTTAGGTGCAATTGCCAGCTAATCGTTGAAGTTTTAAATGCAGTTAGTCATAAGACTGTCATCTGACTGCCTTGGTGGCGCAGTGGTAGTGAACTACACAGCGACTGCTGCGCTGTCTTGGGTCGTTTACCGGGTCAGAACAAATATTTGTGTGATCCACAAATATTTGATTAATACAAAAACGGGATGTTTGCGTAAAAACAATCGATGTCGATGGACAATTGTTTCGGCTTCATCCGGAAGCCTTCATCAGGATCATGAGTGCGGGGCGTTCTTACTTTCAACTTCTAATAAGCCAAGCTTACAAATTCGTTTTTAATTTTAAGTAATTCGTTCTTAAAAAGAAAAGTTTTCGTTTGTTGGGTGCTGACTGTACTATAGAGTAATATGCAAGGAGTTTAAAATGTCTAGCTGGAATGCTTACGTGTACTTATTACAAAAATGTTCCCAAGGTCGAAGTGCCAAAGGTATTGTCATCTCTTTCTGCTAAAACACAATCAGTGTTGCAAGAAAGGGACCACAGCTTACTGAAAGGTTTGTCCTTGCTCAGAAATATTATAATGGTTATGGACGAAAGTAATTTAAACTTTCGTTTCTTAGAAATAGAGTACATTTTTGAGATTGTAATTATTTTAAGTGTTCCAGCCAAATATACTCATTGAAATTATAGTCATTTTGGAGCGAAACATTTTGAATTTGGAAGCAATAATACAATCTATTAAAATTAAAAATTTGAAAAATAAATAGAGATATAAAGTTTTTAAAATATTATGGCTGCCATTTCTAAAAGAAACTATTATATTTAAATATATATGTTGTAAAATATGAATGAGTGAAAATTATAATTAACTAGCTGTCCCGCCCGGCTTCGCCCGTGACATTATTCAAACCCCGTGGCACCCATTTAATCCCGTCGTTTATTAATTTCACACGGCATCGCCCGTGTAAAGAAGTTTTTCCGTTCCCGTTTCCCACAGGAACTTGTTCCCGGGATAAAAAGTAGCCCATGTCCGTCTCCTGGCTCTAAGCTACCTCCCCACCAATTTTCAGTCAAATCGGTACAGCCGTTGTTGAGTTTTAAAAAAATATTATGCCTCATATCTAAAAGAGGCAAATAAATTTAAATATGTATCAATGTTTTACAATTTGAATGAGTGAAAATTATTATTAATTAAGTATTCAAACAATAAAAATATAAGTAGTTTTATTTTATAAAATAAAATTTCGAGTTCTTAAAAACGAATAAGGCTTTTTTTTTTCAAATTATTATTCGATTATTGAAACCGAATTCAAAATGATTCCCTCCAAAACGACTATAAATTCAACGAGTATATAAGCTCCTTGGTACTATATATTATTTATATGTGTACTCTCAGCTGTAAACGATTTTTAAAATAAGAACCAAATATATGTATTGTTCAATGTATTGTCATATAGTAATTTTAAGTTTTGTTTTATTCTAGCGATGCTTATTTTGATTTTGCATTTAATAACATTATAATATGGTACAAAGATCTTTTGGGTAATATTTTTAAGACGAAAATATACAAATTTACAGATGAGGTAACATTGCCCTTAGAAATTTATGTATTTAATTTGGCTATTTAAATATCTTTTATATCCACGATTTGCTTTCCCTTAATGTGTCTAATAGCGTGCACACGGTATTTTGCATATAAAGTGGGACATTAGTAGACCTCGATGCAGGGCGAAACATTTTTATTTTATATATATATCGCTGAAGAGTCTGTTTGTTTGGTTGAACGCGCTAATCTCAGGATCTGAAAAAATATTGTGTTAGATAGCCTTATCACGAGCAGTAATTATAAATTAAACAAATTGGGCACATTTTCATACATAAAATTTACTAGTGTTTCTGTCAACCGTAGACTTAGGAGAAAATTGAGGAAAAATGCTAAAAATTTTTTTGGTTAATGTGTTGATTATTATTAGTAGAGAGCATACCGTTTTGAGCGCTCTTGCCAACCACTACGGGACCATTTCCCCTCCCCTGCCTCCATTTCCCCCCCGATCGAAAAACCCCCGCTAAAAGTTTTTGGCTATAACAAGGATTGTCCATGCCAAGTTGTATGCAAATCTGATGAAAAATGCTACCTGTCGACTGAATGGACGGACGGACGGTCGGACATCGATAGCATTTTTCCCGTACCAGTGGAGTTAAAACTGAGACTTTCGTCGGTCCTCCTCAGTAAACGACGAGTTTAAATAGATGCGACGGGAATTCAAAGTACGGGCGAAACTGTTGGAGTCAACTAGTTAATTATATTTATACACATTAATATGAAATATATTTTCTAAGGTGCAATGTTATACTCTTATTTTTAAACTTTCGCGGTGTATACTCATGTTTTATATACTACTCGGGTCTTTACGCGACACCAAGTCCAGTCGCGACTACGGACGCTGCCACGAGTTCGAAACGTCGCGTCGGTGAATGTAAGTAGAATTTTGTTTCGCGTGAAGTCCCGAGTAGTATATAAAACATGACTGTTATAACTCGTTTTTCGACAACTTTGTCTGAAATTTAGTTGCATTGAAGAATATGTTCATTACAATTAAAGTAACTGAAATGTATTTGATATTTAATAACATAATTTAATTAACTGAAATGATATTTATAAGATAAATATATCCCGTTTAAAACTAACATAGTACAAATATGATTATTTTGAAGATAGCTTTATAGAATGTTTATGTTTTGTGTTTCGTATTAGTGTTATTCGGCTGCTCTGTATCTATACCTACTAATATTATAAAGCTGAAGAGTTTGTTTGGTTAAACGCGCTAATCTCAGAAACTACTGGTTGGATTTGAAAAATTCTTTTTGGGGATGGTAGCTCATTTATCGAGGAAGGCTATAGACTATATATCATAACGCTACTACACTGGGGAGCAGAGCAGTAGTCATAAATGTCGACAAATCGGGCAAATTTTTATGCATTGTTGTTGAATTTATAAGCGACGGGATTAAATAGGTGCGACGGGAAGTCGAAATATTCCACGGACGAAGCTGGATCTAGTTGTAAATAAATGTAAAATATGCTACTGTGGGGAATTTGAACCCCATAAACCCGCTAATTTCAGGAACTACTGGTTCGAATTGACAATTTCTTTTTTGGTGGATAGCTTAGTTATCGAGGAGGGCTATAGGCTATTATATAATTACGTTACTACCCACAAGAGCGGAGTAGTAATCATAAAAAAATCAACTATTAAATGTTTCATTCGATTTTAACGGGACTTTCACTAGATATTATAAGGAGTAGCTAAGGCAACATTTTATCCCCATATTCCCATGGGAAACACGTACACTACTAATAATAATGGTATAAATGCTATTAATTTGGAACAAAGTATATATTTTTTTCCAAGAGCAGCCGCCGCAATTAATCATGAAAATTCAATTTTGTGAATGTACTCGTAAGATTACCTGCGTCATGGGTTTCTGTGATAAATGCTAATTCTGTTGTTTATACTAATGTGTTAAAAACTACGCAATATATTAAAGTGCCTTAGATTTAACCGCGGGACCACTTTGTAAAATTATTATTAAATATATAAAAACAGATTTTAGTTTAATCGTTTTATTTCTATTCTTTTTTATTTCGTTTGGGTGTGTCCTATGTAAAATATGTATGTATTTAGAGATATATAAGTATGTTTATCAGTCGTCTAGATCCCATAACACAAGCTCATATTAGCTTACATTGGGCTAGACGGCGCTGTGTAAAAAAATGTTCCAATAATAATTATTATTTCTAGTATATACCTAGTAAGCAGGGCAAAAAAAACGGAAAGATCATAAGTATTTGAATACTCAGGCGTGCGTGTATGAAACGAATAATGAATCTGCGGGAAGCAAAAAGAAGTATGCCTTGATCGCGAAAGCCAAAGCGATCTGTACTCTCTGACTATTCTGTTAGGGATACAACGTGAAGATAGTAAACAAGCCCAAGATGGCGGCGGCTTGATGTGAGTATTTTACGCACGTATCACGCCCCCAGAGCTGGGATAACACCCGAACCATTAGACGAGGCGGTGGTAGCCAAAATCTGTCGGGTTATACACCATATCAATTCAAAATGTAAGTAACCTCCCTATTTGGTTTTATTTCTGGATTTAAATTAGTTTATTTCCAAAATAACCCGTTTTAAGCGCTTGTGGCTCCGCGGACTCTGTGGTCGCTGATCACCGAGTTCGCAAGTTTCACTATGGCTGGTCCTCCGATGGGTGACCACTTTTTGGCATTTACATTTGCGAGCGTTTCCGTGCTTCGGAAGGCACGTTAAGCCCTTAGTCCCTGTTACCAGTAACATGGCAGTCGTTAAGTCAAGTTGAAGGCCTTATGGGCGGCTTGAAAAGTTCAACTGCAGGTAGCCACAACCTGCGTCTGTCTATTTCAACACGGCAATGGGTTCACCATCTATTACTTGGAACAGGAATACACACGGTGAAAAGTTGGCATATAATATGCCTCTGCCACCTCTTCGGGGATAAGGCGTGATGGATATTTATTTATTTTTAGAAACTGTGGTTTTAGTCGGTTCGAGACTTGCATAATAACATCCCGTTGGGGATTTTTTCACGAAAGTGAAATATAATACTGGTACTGAACATTTCCCGAATAGTCACCAAGTATTTAAGGTATTCTCTTAAGAAAACGCCAGAATCAGGATATAATATTTATGACTAGAACTATTGGGTAAAAAAAGGTAGATGTGGTAACAGAAAATCTTAACATCGTACCTAATTTAAGTAAATCATAACGCTAGCAATAGGTCTGACAAACCTTTTTTACTTTAAATGTCAAATAAATCTACAAAAAAATACGATAAAAACGGAGTTTTTACTTTTTCTATATTTCAAAAAATATGGAATATATACGATCAAAGTGCGTAAAACGCGGTCACTCGCGTTATACGTCACAACCTTGCTCATTCAACAGTCGCACTATCGTTTGCACCCGAACGCCGCGCCGCTCCTTGTCGCAGTCTGTGCGAAGCTGTGACGTTAAAATGGGCGCGCCTAATATCTGAATATCAGAAAAGGACTAAAACTCGTCGTAATAACTTCGGAAATACTGCAGTTATTAATGTGAAATAAATAAACTAACATAATGTTAATGAGCTTCGTTCCAATTTTAGTTATATTTGACAGTAATATTTTGACCCTTTTGTGTTCTCCACTGGTACAGTATTAAACTTTAAACTAACCAACAACTTTCACAACTTGACATGTACGGACAAAAACATCATACGTTATTATGATGTTTTTGTCCGTACATGTCAAGTTGTAAAAGCCAAAAGATAGCTGCTCCCAGCTGTTTAACAAATTGGACCCCAGATAGAAAATCCAGGTAAGGTTTAGAAGCACCTGGGACATTTGATTTTTTTACACTTAGATAAAGAAGTTGAAAGACAAGCATACGGCCCAACCTGAAAGAAAGTGGTTACAATAGCTTATGGAATTTTGTAATAACAAAGCCGGTGTTCCTACATGCTGCTGAATGAAGAGAAAAAAATGAACCATAAACTCTTCACCTCGGCATAACTACTATGTTACTGGCAATCGGGACCAATAGCTTAACGTGCAACGTTGCCTAAATTTACCAATCGTACCCTCCCGATCAAACGTAAACCCAATCAGCTTGGTTCGTGGTTAAAGAATTTACTAACTCCCAAACAGTGTGTAGAGGTAATAACTCCCAACCAGTGTGTAGACGTACTACCTCCTGAACAACTTGTAGATGTACTAACTTCCGACCAGTGTGTAGAAGTACTACCTCCGCTGCAGTGTGTAGTGATAATCCCCATCAGTGTCTGTCTAGTGGTACTACCCCCCAGTTGTAGAGATACTACCTCCCCCCCAGTTGTAGAGATACTACCTCCCCCCCAGTTGTAGAGATACTACCTCCCCCCCAGTTGTAAAGATACTACCCCCCCCCCCCCCAGTTGTAGAGATACTACTTCCCCCCAGTTGTAGAGATACTACCTCCCCCCCAGTTGTAAAGATACTACCTCCGCCAAGCAGGCACGTGCGGGTCAAACTTGTAGTACAAGTTGTACAAATAATTGATTCCCTATACAATGAAATCTTGTCACCACTGCCATCTTTTAGTCCTTGAGCGAACTACTAACGTAACAGCGTATCGTATCAGCGCGCGACGCAGCGCCGAGCGCGAATGTAGGATCTCGCTTATTGAAATGATTGATATTTGTATGCTCACTCATACGTGACCAGCCATAGCGAAAGTTCCGTAACGCAGTGATCATTTACAGAACACTGAGGGCCGTATTTCAGAACGTTTCTGAATACTCAATCAACGCTTGAGAGTAAGTTTTTATAAGGCAAAAACTAGCCTCAATCGTTGATTGAGTATTGAGAAACGTTCTGGAATACAGACCTGAGTCAGGCACGGCCACAAGCGCTTCATTTCTCGCGGGGATTTCGGGTAGGCATACCCTATCCGAAATCCTTGTGCACGCCACTGTGCCCAGTGTACTTTTTGTTTTTTGGTAGACTTTACTATGTACATATTATTATGCTGCCATGCTGCCTATATGTAAAAAAACCTTTGTGTATAAAAAGTCGTAGGGGTTTTTAAAGGAATAAAGAGTGCTAAGAATCCCCTGGGGGCTTATAGTAGAATAGCAAGTGCAATGGAACACGCCCTTTATTTAGACTAGTTAAATCAGTTGAGGTCATTTAGAACGCGGCGGGTGTGGGTGTGTCTGAATCTGGCTTGGTCATATCAGAAATACAGGTTTTAAATATTGATATCACGAAATGTTAACGGAATGTGAAGCGCCCGTGGACCCGCTAAATCAGTGTTCTGTAAACGATCACGTACTTTGTGGCATTTACATTTGCAAGGGTTTCTGTACTTCGTAAGGCTCGCTAGCTGTCTTAAAAAAATTCAACAGCAGGTCACCCCAGCCTGCGCCTGTCCATTTCAAAAAGGCATATTGGCATATTGTCATACTCACCACCTGTTAAGTTACGTGGGACAAGGTGAGTTTGCTTGTGGCCTTGGCTCCCCAAGATGGGTGCAACAAAGTCCCATTTGATTATCCTATAATTTTTATGGTGTATTTGAGTCCCCTTATGGTTTAAATCCTCATACTTAACTTTATGATTTTCGCAATATGTATGAAGACTGGTTCTTGAAAATAGTTTCGAATTTATTATGCCACGCTCCATGAATACCCTAACGGTAATTTCATCGGAACTAGCTATTGATACCACATTAGGCTGTAAAACCCAAACCCATTAAGGCAAAGCCGAGGTGGGGGACGAATTTTTTTGTAATTATTTTATGGCCTGGTTACTAAGACCTTTTAGCCAAATCTTAACTCCTATTTCTTCAATCTTCTTTCTTGTTATCTAAAATGTGCCCGTCCTCTACGTCTTAGTCAAGTCTAGTAACAAGTCAGTCTCATCCCAGTATAATGGTAGTTGTTATACGGAGGTTTTCAGTGGATTTTACGCGGCAAAATAGAAAATAGTCTTTCTCTATAGCACGTTAACACAACTTTTATATCCAAGAATCCACCCCTCCCGCACATAAAATAAGATAAATGCAATATTAACCATGACGGACTGAGTGTGACCCGGGGATTATCATTCCAAGGACTTACCCGGGACTGCCATAGGCAGATAGAAGGGTACCATATGATTTTAGTCGGTAGGCTTCTGACAAAGTATCCATGAGGATTTCTACACTAAAAAAGACAAGAAAAGTTGGCAATTCCTTTGTACACTCAAATAAAACAAAAATACCATTATCTAAAACTATTTTATTTGTAAATAAAAAATTATATCTCATTAATATTAAGTAGCACTTGTTTTACTAACTCTATAAATATAACAAACAATTTTAATATGTGCTACGTATTGTATTGTGTGCAGAATATTCTGAAAGGCAGTTTTTTTAATAAATAAGGTGAACTGTTCATTTCCAATTATAATACCAATCTTTTCAAATATTAAAATTAATATATCGTATCGAAGGAATCAGACGACTTCTAAACCGAAACCAGCTTCAAAACAGCAAGTGGTAGAAACTTCAGTATCACCTATACACGTATTCATGGTGTCCCGAATCGAATGGCGCAAACCGTTTGTCTCAATCTCTTATGGTTCCTGAGAAATAGATCCGTACACACAGAAGGACAGACTGAGCCGTTTTATAAGACTTTTCTAAACTTTAGAGTTTAGACAACTGGTTTATTGATTTTATTTGCATCAACTAAGTGTTTTTGAGTCATGGATTTAGATTGCATATTATTTATTTAAACTGAATGATCGATCAACGTACAGCTGAAATAGCTGGGTCTAAAACTATGAAATTTTGTTTAACTATTTCTTATTTTCTGGCGATCCGTCCTCTCCGACTACCCCGTCAGAGATAACAGCGTGAAGATAGTTTAGTTTTTTTATATTTCTTAAGTGACATAGGTGTGCACTAATAAAGGATTTTTGAAAATTCAACCCCTAAAGGGGTTGAAAAGGGGTTGCAAAGTTTGTATAAAACAACGTGTTTTCTACGTCTGATATTGATTTATTTTATTAGCTAGTAAGTCTTATAAATAAACAGGGGTTGAAGAATATGTGAGATTATACAGGATGGATTTTTGGGCTGTAAGGTGCCTTAACCGTTTACAATAAAAAGTTCTTAAGTATTAATATATTTTTAAAGTATTTTGAACTGCATTCACAGATTTTGAAAAAAGTTACCATTAGCAAAAAATAAAAACATCAAAATACTTTTTTGGGCTATTCTATCACTCGGTCTTATTTAACGTGGAGATCAAAAAAATCTATTAGACCGAAAACTTCGCCCATACATTTTGGTAAGTTCCATCGGGTCGAGTCGTTCTAAAAACATTATAGTAAGTTCACCTCGGAATTCGAGATACCCAGCTGTAAGTCTGTAAATACTTGTACATTGACACCCTAAAAGTTGTCTCAAAACCTACATATAGAAGGGTGTACGCAACTATTATATTTCAAGGTCAAAGGTCACAAAAATCGGTGTTTTTTTAGCTTTTTTTGTAAATATCTCAATTCCTATGGGTTTTTTGCTATTTGTATTTTTTATCAATATTGTAGAATACAAAATTCTCTACAAATTTTGTTTATAAACATTTTTTATACGGTGAACCGTTTTAGAGATAGAGGGCGGAGAGCGCGCGGTCACAGGATCACTTTAGGTCAACCGGTGCCTCCGGTCATAAACGCGCCATATATAGTTGATGAACTATCGATAAATCAATGATTATAAATATATGTCAATTTTTATTAACTATTATATTATATTTTATCATTTTCTTCATGCATTAAATCTATATCTATTAAATATTACTGATAACCGTTTCCTAAAATTAAAAAAAATCATTAAGGGAGAAGCTTTATTCATAATATAATTCCCATTTACACTAATGACATTTTTAATAGAAAATAATTAAGAGCATCTTCTTTAAAATCTGTAAATTTTAAAATCCTTTCACTACGTCAGAAATCATACCTGGGAATTATACGGGCCCCTATTATACACTACGGACCTATCAATTTACAAATAGCAAAAAACCCATAGGAAATAAGATATATACAAATAAAAACGCAAAAAATCCGATTTTTGAGACCTTTGTCCTTGAAATTTAATAGTTGCGTACACCCTGCCATATGTAGGTATTGAGACAACTTTTAGGGTGTCAATATACAAGTATTTACAGACTTACAGTTGCGTATCTCAATTTTCCGAAATTCTTACCTAATTTAAGCTTAAATGACGGGACTACCAATATAGTGACAACAATTCACGAAATCTATCGTCCTAAGTAAACGTATTTTTTTACAAAATTCTTTCGTTTACGCACCTCTAAATATTTATTATTTATTTATTTAGTAGAGGGTAGAAGGAGTCAGGGTAGGCCGAGACTTACATATGAAGACCACGTGAGCAGATTGCTCAAAAACGGAAAAATCTAAAGTACTCGTGCGTGTATGCAGCGATTGATGAACCTTGAAGAAGCGAAAGAAGGATGCATGGATCGCGAAGCCTGGCGATCTGTACTCTATGACTACCCCGTCAGGGATACAGCGTGAAGATAGTGTAGGTTTGTTTTTTTGTTTAAATATTTTCCCTAAAAGTATTGTCCCTAAAATAAACGGTTCGTTCCCACTAGTTCTACTATTTTGTTGCATCTAATATCGTAGAACTAGTGAGAAAAAATAGTCCCAGTAGTTCTACCGTAGACTATTGTACGTATTTTTACTAAACAGAGTAAAAATAAACGGTCCTCGGATGGGTGACCATTTTGTGGCATTTACATATGCGAGCGATTCCGTGCTTCGGATGGCACGTTAAGCCGTTGGTCCCGGTTGCCAGTAACATGGCAGTCGTTAAGTCAAGTTGAAGGCCTTATGGGCGGCTTGAAAACTTACTACAACCACAACTATCGTCTGTCTATTTCAACATGGCAATGGATTCACCACCTATTACGTGGGACAGGAATACACATGGTGAAAAGTGGGCATTTAATATGCCTCTGCCACCCCTTCTTGGATAAGGCATGATAGAACATGTGGGAATGAACCAAATAAACAACTGGTTCCTATAACTTGTTCGGGTTAAGAATACAATGACTCATCGTTGTGACCAACCTGGCGACGCCCTGTATCAAATTTAGTTCATCATAAATTATAAATGCGATTTTCGAAAATGTGTGTCTTACACAAGTGTCTTAAATCTTTAAGATATAAAATTATTACTCACCGCATTCTATAAGTGAATGAACAATATGTTTGAACGAAACTCTTTTAGTTTCGTTCATTCATTTCGTTTCGGTTTGCTGAAGGAAGAAATACAATAAAATCACACTAAATTCAATATGGCGGACATTTTGACGTGTCTTTTTTTCGCGGGTATTGTAGTTTTATTTTATTTCATATTATTGCACTATAAAGATTAAACTATCAGAATATAATGCACATTTTTATTTGACTATACTTTCTAGTTCTTATAACGAGTTCATATAGTTTTAATATAGTATATTTAAATTAAAATTATACAGTGCTATTTGTTATATATATTAATAACATCTTATAGGTCACTTGTGTACATTATATTGAAGAATTTCTACGATTTGTTTAAGTTAAGGGTAACCCCTGACTTGGTTAAATATATTCTATTACGCCTTATCCCTGAAGGGGTAGCAGAGGCATACATATTGTATGCCTACTTTTAACCATGTGTATTCCTGTCCCACGTAATAGGTGGTAAGCCCATTGCCGTGTTGAAATAGACAGACGCAGGTTGTGGCTACCTGCTGTTGAAATTTTTCAAGCCTTGTACTTGGCTTAACGACTGCCATGTTACTGGCAACCGGGACCAACGGCTTAACGTGCTTTACGAAACATGGAAACGCTCGCAAAAGTAAATGCCACAAAGTGGTCACCCATCCGAGGGCCAGCCATAGTGAAAGTAGCGTAACTCAGTGATCGTTTACAGAACAATGAGTCCGCTGGGCCACGAACGCTTCTAAATAAAATAAAATTTAATTGCGTTAAATATATTAAATAATGAAAAAATTATATAAATAGGTCTTTAGTACGCCTCGAGTGATATTGATGACTAGAAATTTTCATTCGCAAATCTATTTTGTAACTTTCGATTATATTAATCTGCTGACGGTACACAAGTCATCTGTAATATGTTATCAGTTTATAACAAACTAGTTGACGCCCACGGCTCTCCAAGCTTGGTGAAGTTTTCCCGTTCCCGTTTCCCAAAGAAACTTATTCCCGGGATAAAAAGTAGAGCTATATTATTGTAAAGTTTTCTTAAAATCCATTCAGTTGATTTTGCGTGAAAGAGTAACAAACATCCATTTTTACTAACTTTCGCATTTATAATATTAGTAGGATAACCCTGTTGGTAAAATAGTTGTCATGGTTATACCTTAATAGGCCACTGAAATGGCCAATAATATTTGTGGGATTATAATGAGGAACTCATGCACTTGATGACCTTTGTGATGATCTTGGTTGTGAGAGGTCAAAGTGCATCCAATACAACATCATCTTAGCCAATGGAGATCCCTGCTGGGTTTAACCCCGAACCCCTTTACTCAAAGATCCAACAATCCAGTTTAGGGCGCTTATTTTTGATCTATTTATAGCAATATAACAAATTGGTTAAAGCCTCGATTTTTTTTCAATTAACTCTCTCGGTGGCGCAGTGGTAGTGTATGCGACTGAGGTTCAGGGTTCGATTCCCGGGTCGAAAAAAATATTTGTGTGATCCACAAATGTTTGTTTCGGAGTTTGGGTGTTTCCTATGTATATTATGTATTTAGAAATATTTAAGTATGTTTATCAGTCGTCTAGATCCCATAAAACAAGCTCATATTAGCTTAGTTTGGACCAGACGGCGGTGTGTAAAAAAAAAATGTCCCACTATATATTAATGCCCGCGATTTAGCTCATACAAATTTCGTACATGCATGAAATTTCATTAAAAAATAAATTTTCTAAATAAATAATTAAAATAATTCACAACACTATTTAGTTTTATAAGATTCCAATAATTTGAAAAGCGGGTTCCTAAAATGATATTTTGAATGTAACCGGTACTACACACTTATATAAAAAAGAGAGAGTTGATTTTAAATACATCTCCTTTTGATCTGAATTACTATAATCTATAAAGGACTAAACAGACTTCTACCAACACAAAGAAATCATCACAAGTCATAAAATTAGACACAGAAATCAATGCGAAAGAAACCACGGTCATAAATTAGTCATAGTTCAGATACTGGTAAAATTTCATATCCATACATCGACTGTGCGTTTAGCAGTATACACTTTATGAACCCTCTTCTTGTGTGTATATAAAGACGTTTTTTTATGTGACAGTTTGTGTATATACATAAATTATATGCCAGATACAGTTATATATATATATATTCAAATACATATTTAGGGGAAAAAAATACATATTTTGGCAAGTACAGTTGTCTCGGTGCCGAATATAAATTCGTTCCATTTAGTGTCAAGACACTAGGTCCATGGGGTCGTGACGCACATGGTCTTTTCACGGCATTATGTAAGCGTCAGAGAGAAGAAACTGGCAATCCACGTGCAGGTAGCTTTCTAGCGCAAATGTTATCGCCATCGCGTTTCAGAACGAATCTATGCATATCTAACTACCTACATAGCATGGTACCTCACTAAGAGGGGATGACAGAACAAGATGGCGACTATGGAACGGAGAACGGGCAGCACACTTGGTGACGAATCGTCTCAAGTAAACGTTGTGTCTGTACCTTATGAGCGGATTGTGTAAAATAATATATTAATATTTTGTGATTAGTAATTGTGCGATAAATAAAGTGAAATTAATAGTTATTATGTGGATACTTAAATATAACTTGAGTGAAGTATTATTGTATGAAAATATTGTAGCCGAGGTGATTAAATGTTATAATTCAGTCGTAAGTAGTTGTCTCTTTTTTCCTTTCCATAGCTATTCGGCGTGGGAATGCTGCCTGCATCATGGGTACCTTACCCAGTTTATATTTTGATAAGATTAGATACTTTTTGCATTATGGAATTATTAAAATTATATAGGGGGATATAATTTATAAACCCTCTTCTTATGTGTATATAAGTACACTCTTTACTTAACAGTGAATATACCCTTATTATTTGTCTTATGCGGTAAGATCCATATTTTCAACTACGCGTTTAACGGGATATACTTTATGAAAGCTCTTCTTGTGTGTATATAAGGATCCTTGTGTGTATATAAGTTTGTGTACATGCACTAATTATATGTCCGATATTTTTAAGGTTGGGTATCGATTCAACTATAGGATTAGTAGGATACACTTTATAAACTCTCTTCTTGTGTGTATATAAGGACGCTCTTTACTTGATAGTTTGGAAATATACACTAATTATGTCAGATATCGTTAAGGTTGTGTGTATACATCATTATATATATATAGATCCACATTATTAACTATCTTCTAGTTAATAATGATCTAGGATACACTTTATGAACTCTCTTCTTGAGTGTATATAAGGACGCTTTTAGCTTGTCGATTTGTGAACATATACTAATTATAAGTCAGATATCGTTAAGGTTGGGTATCCATATATTCAACTATACGTTTAGTGGGATACACTTTATGAACTCTCTTCTTGTGTGTATAAGGACGCTTATAGCTTGTCGATTTGTGAACATATACTAATTATAAGTCAGATATCGTTAAGGTAGGGTATCCATATATTCAACTATACGTTTAGTGGGATACACTTTATGAACTCTCTTCTTGTGTGTAAAGGACGCTTATAGCTTGTCGATTTGTGAACATATACTAATTATAAGTCAGATATCGTTAAGGTAGGGTATCCATATATTCAACTATACGTTTAGTGGGATACACTTTATAAACTCTCTTCTTGTATGTATATAAGGACGCTTAGGCTTGTCGATTTCATGAACATATACTAATTATAAGTCATATATCGTTAAGGTTGGGTATCCATATATTCAACTATACGTTTAGTGGGATACACTTTATGAACTCTCTTCTTGTGTGTATATAAAGACGCTTTTTGTTTGAAAGTCTGTGAGCATATTTCACATGTTAAAGGTCTCTCCCCGGAGTGGATGACTTCGTGTTGAGTTAAGGCTTTACGATCCTGGAATGAAAACGTTTTATTTATTTACATTTCTCGTCTCAACAAATAAATCAATATATTGGAACATTTTGCTTATACTTCTTATCAGTCACACCTTTATCCCCGAAGGGTGCAAGAGGCATACAATACGCCCATTTTTCACCGTATTTTGGTCCCACGTCAATGGGCAATTGGCATTGCCATGTTAAAATAGAAAGGCGTAGGTTGTAGCGACATGCTGTTGAAATTTTTAGGCCTTCAACTTTTTTTTGGGGCAATCCCACCCGCATTCCCATAACTGTGACTCCTGTAAACCAGGATCTACAGCAATGACCAAAACCACAAAAGTTACACCGAGCTCGATTTCGGTGAAGTCCCAGGAAAAGTTAGCATGTCTTGGAACCCGCAACGAAATTAATCAGAAGATAATTTGAGAAAGTTGGAAAAAGAAAGTAACGCCTCTTCCCTCCTTGGCAAAGCGGAAGACCTGGAAAGCAACTAGGTGTACATCCTATAGAAAATGGGAAGCACCACGTTAATAGTATATTACGGGTCCTATGTGCTTTGAGCTTTTTATTTTTTTTAAGCATAGAGAAGTTTTTCCGTTCCCGTTTCCCATAGGAACTTGTTCCCGGGATAAAAAATAGCCTATGTGTTATTCTGACGTATAAGCTATTGTAAAGTTTTATTAAACTCTATTCAGTAGTTTTTACATGAAAGAGTAACAAACATCCACACAAACTTTCGAATTTATAATATTATTAAGATTAAGATGTTTATTTATTTATTTGGACAACCAGTAGTAATATCATATAACTCAAATTATACATCATTAATATATCGTTTAATGCACAACATTTTAAGGTCATGCATAGAAGTGTAACACTATTGCGAAAATATTATAAAATAATAATAATCAAAAATAATAAACTAAATTAAATATAAACTAAACTTAATGTTTCTAAGGCCTTTATAACTTGACTTAAAGACTGCCATGTTACTGGCAAGCTATGTTTGATTCCAGTAATATGTATGGCAGAAGCGTTAAAAAGCACGAAAATTCACTCCTGATGCAACGAGATCCGCATAGTAAACTACTCCTGATGTTACTTGTAAACTGCACATTGGATTATGACTGCAATGTTATTGGCAACCGGGACCAACGGCTTAACGCGGAAACACTCGCAAATAGAAATGCCAGGAAGTGGTTACCCATCCGAGGACCAGTCATAGCGAAAGTTGCTTAACACCATGATTGTTTCGAGATCACTGACAAAGCGGGGCTATGAGAGCTTCAGCTATTCTATTTTAGTCTGCGGTGTCCCTTATCCTACTAATATTATAAACGCGAAAATTTGTAAGTATGAATGTTTGTTACTCTTTCGCGCAAAATCTACTGAATGGATTTTGATGATACTTTACAATAATATAGCTTACACATTAGAATAACACATAGGCTACTTTTTTCCCGGGAACAAGGGTAACAGGAACGGGTAAACTTCACCACGCATGCGCGTCGCGGGCGTCAACTAGTTACACTAGAGGTTCTGTGAACCGTAGACGTCGCACTATGGGACGAAACTGTATTTTGCATCTCAAAAATGGTTTTTGCGAAAGTCGTAAATCCATAGATTTCTTTATGGTTTATACTCTCAAAGGATGAAACTTACGAATATATTACAAAAAAAATAAATAACTTAGTTTTACGTTTATAAAATGAACCTCAAACATTGGGCATAAATATTTTCATGCCTATTAAATTACCGTTAAGGAAGTTCAACACAAAATTATTCGGAAGTTTTCCAAGGAAGCATGTTAGTGTTATGCATCACTAGATAGCTTAGAATGTACACATTGCAACAACATTCGAGTTAAAAAAAAAAATTTGTTTAATTTATTTTAATTTTTTCTAGTAAAGCAAAGGAAATTTTGATTTGGTTTATTTCAATTGGAGATATCCTTGTTGCCGAAAGCTGCTGGTGTCCAGTTAATTACTCTATTAGAGACCTTACCTATTCAGTAATAAGATTATTTTAAAAAAAAACTTGCGCGTTTTTTGCGCCAGTGGTGATTTAGAAGCAATAATGTCAATTGGGGAGAAAATAAAAAAATCCCCGAAAATTACGGTTCTTCTTTTTTACTATGAAATATTATATTTAGATGGCCATTTTTTTTTTCTATTCTGTGATAGAAGCATACATTAACAAATAAATAGACTACCTACTATTATATTTCAAAGAATCTTCCCATGGCACTTTTGTTTGCGGTGATCACCTTAACCACAAGTATAAAAACTATTTAGCTGCGGAAGTTCTTTTTTTTTAAACTTTCGCGGTTTATACTCATATTTTATATACTACTCGGGACTTCACGCGAAACAATGTCCAGCCGCGACCACGGGCGCTGCAACGCGCTCGAAACGTCGGTGAATGTAAGTACAAAATTGTTTCGCGTGAAGTCCCGAGTAGTATATAAAATATGCGGAAGTTCTATTTATCTGTTGTGGTAATTAATTACAATCAGTACTGATTACACTATTTCAATGAGAACTATCATAATCAATTGTCCCATGGTTTTTGCACAAGGCACCAAGGTGGTACAAGGGAAACTATAAACAAATTAGCATTCGATATTTGTTCGTTTTCTTCCGGCAGTGTTCGTTTATACTCACTTTGCCCGGAAGATCTTTCACATCCCCATTTAGTGAACAGCTTGAGACGATTGTAATTTGTCGATCCTGAGTTTATCTTTAAAATACGGCAGACGGAATGGTCTAAGAGGTCTTGCAGATCGACTGCCTCTGTGGCGCGGTGGGAGTGCATCCGACTGCTACGCAAAGCTTTGTGTGATGAGCACGATGGTTTATTCTGTGTCTGGGTGTTATTTATCTAAAATATGTATGTATTTAGAAATATAGGTATGTTTATCAGTTATCTAGATCCCATAACACAGGCTAATATTAGCTTACTTTGGTCTAGATGGCGTTGTGTGAAAAGTGTCCAACAATATTTATTTATTTTTTATTTATTTATTTTATTTTTTGCGCTTATATTTGTGACCGTTATGCTGGATGCAGGCGGATAGCAAGTCTTTTTTGCTTCAGGAGGGACAGGAATACAAATGGTGATAACTGGGCTTATAATATACCTCTGCCACCCCTTTGGGGATAAGGTGCGATGGATAAATAAATACATGGTGCTAAAATCATTATGCAGTTTTGCCTATAGGACAATTATCCGAAGATGCCCAGGAAGCCCGAAATAAAGATTACAAGAAATATAGGTTACATCACGCTAAGTAGTATTCCAATATTCCAGTATTCCAGATCAGCAACAAACTAAGAGTTCTGCATATTTTGTTATATACATCTGATCCTTATATATTTAGCTTAAATAAACCAAGTTTTCTAATATCTAAAGAATTGTTTGACGAAACTAAAGAAAATAACGAAGCGCTCGTGGCCCCGCGGTCTCAGTGTTCTGTAAACGATCACTGAGTTACGCAACTTTCACTATGGCTGGTCCTCATATGGGTGACCACTTTGTGGCATTTACATTTGCGAGCGTTTCCGTGCTTCGGAAGGCACGTTAAGCCGTTGGTCCCGGTTGCCAGTAAAATGGCAGTCGTTAAGCCTGGTTGAAGGCCTTATGGGCGGCTTAAAAATTTAAACAGCAGGTAGCCACAACCTGCGTCTGTCTATTTCAACACGGCAATGGGCTAATGGGCACCTATTACGTGGGACAGGAATCCACACGGTGAAAAGTGGGCATATAATATGCCTCTGCCACCCCTTCGGGGATAAGGCGTGATGGATATTTATTTATTTTTTATAACTAAAGAATTGTTAGAAATAGAAAGTATATATATATAGATACATAATAGGATAAGCGCTATTTTTTTTATCATGTAACTGTTGTTAAATAATAATAATTTAGTATTTAACTTATTTTTAGCAAAATTGTAACTTGTATTGCTATTTTTTTAATTTAACCGTATAGTTTTTGTATTAAATTTCGTATGACTTAGTATATGTAATTTTTTTACGGAAAATATATATTTTTTTAAATGATAATGTTTGTTTTCTTTTAGTGCCTTCTCTATCTAGGTATTCACAAATACGTGAAAAAAAATTCAAAGAGAAAAATCACAAAACAACAGAGTTATATATTTTTGAGATGGAAAATACCGGTTGGTCCCATAATGCGTCAGGGTATTTTTTTTTAATTTAATTTGTTTTTTCGTTTTGAGCGCTCTTGCCAACCACTACGGAACCATTTCCCCTCCCCTGCATCAATTTCCCCCCGATCGAAAAACCCCTTCGCTAAAAGTTGTTGTCCTCATCAAGGATTGTCCATGCCATGTTGCATGCAGATCCGATGAAAAATGCGACCTGTATACTGAATGGACGGACGGACGAACAGTCGGACATCACTAGCTTTTTTCCCGTACCAGTGGAGTTAAAACGGAGACTTTCGTCAACTCTCTTCGCTCGCCTCCTCAGTCTATTAATATTACATACAGTGAACGCTTTCCTGCAGACTGCACACACGTGGTTCCTGGGCTTCTCTTTCTTCTCGCCGTGGACCCGCATCATGTGCTTCTCCACGTTCGCTCTTGAAGCTATCGGCTGCAAGATATATATATGTTAGCAAAAGAATCTGAACATGCCTTCTGGAGCACAGAATAGCCAGGAAATGGATATATTACAAACGGTCATTCATCTCAGAGCTGACTTTCGTAAAGGCTTCGTCGCATAATGTCCGTTTTGCGTAATGTTCCCTAGTAGCTAAATGTTACTTTCGAGAAATGGCCCCAATTTGCTAAATGTCCCTTTTGCAAAATGTCCCCAAGTCAATAAATATATCTTTTTGCACCAATGTTCCTATTGCAAAAATATCCCTTCCGCGAAATGTGCCTTAGTTGCTAAATGTTCTTTTTGCAACATGTACCTTTCGCTAAATATACCCTCGTCGCTAAGTGTCACTTTTGCAAAATGTACCTTTCGCGAAATGTACCCTAGCCGCTAAGTGTTCCTTTTGCAACATGTACCTTTCGCTAAATATTCCCTAGTCGCTAAGTGTCCCTTTTGCAAAATGTACCTTTCGCTGAATATTCCCTAGTCGCTAAGTGTCCCTTTTGCAACATGTACCTTTCGCTAATTATTCCCTAGTCGCTAAGTGTCACTTTTGCAACATGTACCTTCCGCTAAAAGTTCCCTAGTTGCTAAGTGTCACTTTTGCAACATGTACCTTCCGCTAAAAGTTCCCTAGTTTCTAAGTGAATCTTTTGCTACGTGTACCTTTCGTGAAATGTGTCTTCGCTAAGTGTCCCTTTTTGTAACATGTACCTTTCGCTAAGTGTCCCCTTTGAAACATGTACCTTCCGCTAAAAGATCCCTAGTTGCTAAGTGAATCTTTTGCTACGTGTACCTTTCGTGAAATGTGCCTTCGCCAAGTGTCCCTTTTGCAACATGTACCTTTCGCAAAGTGTTCCCTTTGCAACATTTACCTCCCGTTAAAAGTTCCCTAGTTGCTAAGTGTCACTTTTGCAACATGTACCTGCCGCTAAAAGTTCCCTAGTTGCTAAGTGTCACTTTTGCATCATGTACCTTCCGCTAAAAGTTCCCTAGTTGCTAAGTGTCACTTTTGCAACATGTACCTTCCGCTAAAAGTTCCCTAGTTGCTAAGTGTCACTTTTGCAACATGTCATCACCATCATCATCATCCGAGCGTCTGTCCCAGTTGCGTCTCGCGACGCCCGGGGTCCGCTTTCTTACATTTTCTCCTCCACTTCGCACGGTCGTCGGCATCCCCTGTAGTGAGACCATTGGCACGCATGTCATCCCTTACGACGTCAAGCCAGCACTTCTTGGGTCTTCCCCTCTTACCGGGACCCGGCGGGGCTGACATGGCCAGACATTTGTTACCTACGTAGCCCGGCGGTTGCCGCAAGACGTGACCATACCAACGAAGGCGACACTCTTGCAACTTGTCTGCAATGTCACGGACGTGAAGGCTGCCGCGGATGCGAGAGTTCCTCACGCGGTCCATCCGCGTGACTCCACACATCCATCGCAGCATCTTCATTTCAGCAACCATGGAGGCTGCTCATGCGGGTTTCTGATGCTGTCCGACAATTCGTCTAATATTACACTGAACAGAAGCGGACTAAGGACCGAACCCTGGTGTACCCCGACGGTGATGGGGAAGGGTTTCGTGTCGCCAACAGCAGTCCGAACCATTGAATCGGAGTCACAGTACATGTCCCGGATAGTGTCAATATAGACCTCTGGAACCCCTTTGGACCGCAGTGCCCACCAGATCATCGCACGAGGAACACAGTCGAAGGCCTTCTGCATGTCTAGAAACAAACAGTGCAGAGGCGTGTTCTTCGACCTGTATTTCTCTGCGACAACCCTCAGGGCAAAAACAGGGTCCGTGGTCCCATGACCAGGGCGAAACCCATATTGACACTCCGAGAGAGTACCGGATCCGAGAGTCTATAATCCTCTCGAAGATCTTCATGGTGTGGGACATCACCTTTATACCGCGGTAGCTCCCGCACTCCTGCACTGACCCCTTACCTTTGAAGACTGGAGTAATAATACTCAGTCTCCATTGGTTTGGGATCTGCCCGCTGAGGAGTATGCGGTTAAAAAGGTTTACTAAGATGCCCACACCGCGAGGACCCATCGCCTTCCAGGCTTCGATGGGGACTCCATCGGGTCCGACAGCTTTCCGATTCTTCATGCGGCGAAGCGCAGTCAGGACTTCTTCAGGCGTTACCGGTGGCACTAGTCCCTTATCCTGGGTGGGAATCGAACACACGACCTCTTGCGTAGCAGTCGGATACACTCCCACTGCACCACAGAGGCAGTCAAACATGATGGTGACTTACCTTATTGCAAACCGGACACTTATGTGAGGTCTTCCCGAGGTGTTGGTAATTGAAATGATCCTGCATCGCTTCCTTGGTTGGGTAACCTTTGTTACACATGGGACACGGGAACCTTGACAAATTAAAATAAATTAATTTATAGAAAAAGGGATGCTTAGATGGTTCGGACACGTGGAGAGGATGGATGAAAATAGACTGACGAAAAAAATTAATCGGCGAGAGTAAATGGGCAAACTGGTAAGGCCCTCTTACCAGTTTGACCATGTACTCTCGCCGATTAATTCCATTAATTACGTGAGGTGTTTTTGGGAAATTTTTGACCCCACCTTTCCCTTTGGTGAGATATCGTAAAATTTTCCTCAACTCCCTCCCCCTCCCCTAATCTCACGCGAGATTCTTCAAAACTTCTATTTGGACAGTAAACGTGTTGGATTATTAAAAAAAAAGAACCCTGTTGCGCGTCGCTGTTATTCGGCTCTTTACGCCGCTACATTGGTCGAGCAGCGAAGTTCGAACGAATACGACAAATACTATTTTATTTTTCACGCAATTTTACACCGTTTTAGCAAGAAAAATAATTACGTGATATTTGCCAAGACACCCCCTCCCAGTGAGATTTGGAAAGATTTAGCTTGATCACCTCCCCCCCTAGAACACCTCACGTAATTAATGGACGCCCCCTAAGGGTCCACCTCGACATACATATGCCAATCAAATTCAAGATCTTTTGACAAAAGGCCAGGTCAAGAGTACCCTTAATCGGCGGGCGTGTATGAAAACAATTATTAAAGTTGAAGAATAGAAATTTGTATGCCAGGATCGTAGCAAGTGGAAAGCCATAGTCTCTGCCTACCCCGATGGGAGACAGGCGTGATGATATGTATGTATGTAATAGTTACAAAGATACAAGCTTTTATTAATTTAAAATTAGCTAAGAATAATAATTCTCAGTAATCCTTTTTGACTGCCTCGGTAGCGCAGTAGTAGTGTATGCAACTGCCGCAACTTAGGTCCCGGGCTCGATTCCCAGTTTGGTAAAAAATATTTGTGTGATCCATAAATGTTTGTTTCGGAGTTTGGGTGTTTCCTATGTATAATATGTATGTATTCAGAAATATATAAGTATGTTTATCAGTCGTCTAGATCCCATAACACAAGCTTATATTAGCATACTGAGGGATAGACGGCGCGGTGTAAAAAAAATGTCCTACAATATTATAATGAATATCTGCTTCAAAATTGAGGCATAAGTAATTGTAGTAACATTTATATAATAAACAATTTATATTTATACTTAGAAACCGTCCATACCGAAATAAACATACATTTGAGAATCACACAAATACTGAATTTTATGTAGCCCTATAATTATTTATTAAGGTCCCCACGAATTTCGTGGGGCCCCAAGAATTTCATGAGGCCCCACAAGTTTTATGGGGCACCAAGAATTTCATGAGGGCCCCACGAATTATATGGGTCCCCAAAAATTTCATGAGGGCCCAACAAATATTATGGGGCCCCAAGAATTTAAGTTAAAAAAATACTTACTTGAAAACATGGTCGGACGCGTGAGCCCTGGAGTACTTTAAATGCCCTTGATAAGTGGCCCAGTGTGAGAATATTTTGTTACAATCGATGCATTCGATACGCTTCTTGTTTTCGTGCCGCTGTATGTGGTACTTCAGTTGTATGACTCTCACCATCTTGTGGCAGATGGGGCATTGTTCTTGGGGCAAGGGGCCCTCGTGTAATCTGGAATAGATTATATCAAACTTGATGGATGATATAAATAAAATAAATTAATAATAATTATAATTATAATAATAAACCCCTCGAGGACAGTCGTTAACTTTTATAGGATTAACGCAACTCTATGAGCGCATAGTAGATTCGCTTTTTGAGTCATCCACTTTCTGATATCAACAAAAAATGTATCAGAAAGTTATTGAAAAGCTCACATCCGCAGGGCAGCTTGTGGCGAGCTGAATGTGCGTGGCTACACATCGGTCCCAATTCCTCAGAGTTTTGTTGCCCTTCTGCACCGGTTAGGATTTAATGGCCTAACGGGAGTGCAGTGAGAGTGCTACACCCGGGAGTGCAGCAAATCTCAACTCTGCCTTGCCTTAATTGACCGGTCAGAGGGAGGGAGCCAGAGCTATATGCTCGGGGGTGGAAGTGTCATTTTCAAGGGCATAACTACGGGGAAGCCCGCTCCGGGCCTGTCCCGCGAAGGTGAAACCGGCGCCGCACCGCTCGACACCCCAAGCCGCTCACACCGGTGTTGCCCTCTGTCGCCTTACAGGCTTATCATGCCTACGGTGATTGTATAGGGGGCCCATCTAGTGAGTTGGCGAGTCATCGTCTGCCAATAGTTTAATAATAATACATTAAAAAGGCAGACGCCGTTTTCATCAATAGCTTAAATCACCCAATCCATTTAACACCCAACCCAATAGCCCATTTCATAGTTAGCACATTTCACAATAGTTTAACTCCCATTGGAGGTGATCCATTACCGTTCTTCTACATAAGGCGGGCGTGGACTATCTGCAGTGGGGGTCCCATTTCCTATTAGATTAAAATTCTCAAAGGGCCTCTGCGTGTTGGACCTATGTCTCCATGTAAGCCTACAAAAAGCCCGGGTATCTTCAAGAAAAAAAAAGAAGATACCCGAGAAAAGAAGAGACATTATAATAACATCATAATTCATAATTCATCATAATTCGTCGTCTTCATCCATAGTTCTAATCACTCAGTTCATTTAACCTCCAACTTAATAGCCCAATAGTAGTTAGCATATTGTACAATAGTTTAACTCCAGTGTCAGCGTTAAGCTGGAAAAGGGCGTGCTCCGTTGGTTTGGACACGTCCAACGAATGAGTGAGGAACGATTGACGAAGAATATATATTGTTCAAAAGTAGAGGGTAGAAGGAGTCAGGGAAGGCCGAGACTTACATATGAAGACCACGTGAGCAGATTGCTCAAAAACGGAAAGGTCAAAAGTACTCGGATACCCAGACATGCGTGTATGAAGCGATTGATGAATCTCGAAGAAGCGAAAGAAGTATGCATGGATCGCGAAGCCTGGCGATCTGTCCTCTCTGACTACCCCGTCAGGGATACAGCGTGAAGATAGTTAGTTAGTTAGTTTTTTAGTTTAACTCCCATTGGAGATGGTCCATTACCGTTCTTCTACATAAGGCGGACGTGGATTGTCTGCAGTGGGAGTCCCATTCCCTGTTACATTAAAATTCTCAAAAGGCCTCTGCGTGTTGGACCTCTATGTCCCCATGTAAGCCTCCCAAAAGACCGGGTATCTTCGTAAGAAAAAAAAAAAGAAGATACCCGTGAAGAAGAAACAAATTATAATAATAAATATTGTTGGGACAACTTACACAACGCCATCTGATTCCACGCTAAGCAGAGCTTGTACTATGGCAACCAGATAACTGATAAACATACTTATATATTTCTAGATACATACATATTATAGATAAATAACACCCAGACACAGGATAAACCATCATGCTCAACACAAGTTTTTTTTGCCTGCCAAAGTTTTATCCTGGGTGGGAATCGAACCCACGACCTCTTGCATAGCAGTCGGATGCACTCCCATCGTGCCACAGAGGCAGTCAAATTATACAAGAAATAAAAAACTGTGTGTGTACACGCGTTAGAAGTTATACTTATTTGGCGTAAAAGGATTCAATCTTTTTAAAATTTTTATATTTCTCCTTATCCTACGTTTGTAGAAAAAACTAAAATGTTGATTATAACTAACTTCAGGGTGTTTGAAAACTACTTTAAATGTAGTTATAAATTGTCATAGAAACACTTAGTTAACTTCATGGTGTCGGTGTTTCGTGATGGTCTGCGCGCGCATCGTAAAAATTTACTCTTATCATTTTTCCCTAACGCGCGAAAAGTCTAACTTCAGAAATTCAAAAAAGATCCGAACGCCAGACGTCGCGATCCATGCATACTACTTTCGCTTCCTGCAGATTCATTAATCACTTTATACATCACGTCTGGGTATCCAAATTCTTCTGAATTTTCCGCTTTTGAGCAATCTGCTCACAAAAATAATTACGAAAAATATGTTTATTTTCCTTCATTATACATGGAACCTAATTCTAAGGCGGTGCAAATTTAGCCTGGACTACTAGTTAAAGATGACTTTAAAATACTAACTTTAATCTACTATTTATAGGATTCTGGAGCGCAGAACCTAGATTAATTTTGCATAGATGGCAACTGAGCGTGAGAAAAATATGTATTTTTTATTTATTTTTTTTACTTTTTCTGTTTTCGGAAGACACATACAACAAAGTTGGGTCTACGCGGGAAAGTTGACAAGTGCGGACGCTTGCTGTATATTATTTTCTAAAACTAGTGCATTTATCTTGTTTTATATGCGGTGGTTTCTTGGATATAAAAGTTGGGTTAACGTGCTATAGTGAAATACAATGATATATATGCAGTGAAATGCTATTTTCTATTTTGCTGCGTAAACCCCACTGAAAACCTCATTATAACAACTACCATTATACTGGAGTGAGACTGACCTTGACTTAAGACTAAACTTGACTAAAACGTAGAGGACTGAAACATTTTAGATAACAAGAAAGATGATTGAAGAAATATCAATTAAGATTTGGCTAAAAGGTCTTAGTAACCAGGCCATGAAATAATTCCAAAAAAAAATAAAACTTCAAAGCAAGTCAAACTAAAAAAAACGTATTCCCATAATTAAAATAAGATTGTACGAATTTGTATTTTGTAGCGGGGTAACCCCGGATAAAGTTATGTGTGTCGCCGGACATTTGGCGGGAAGAGTGACAAGTGCGGACGCTTGCTTTATATTATTTTCTAAAACTAGTGCATTTATCTTGTTTTATGTGCGGGAGTCGTGGTTTCTTGGACATAAAAGTTGTGTTAACGTGCTATAGTGAAAGACAATGATATTTATGCAGTGAAATGCTATTTTCTCTCTTGCCGCGAAACGTCCACTGACAACCTTAGTATAAGATTCACCATTATACTGAGGGCAAGGACCAGGACGTAGCCTGAGGACACGACATCGACTGGACAGGGCTAATTAGAAGATAAGATTGAAGAAATATGATATAAATAATAAGATTTGGCTAAAAGGCCATTAAATAATTATTAAAGTGTCGCCATCTTGATTTGGAATGTAGTTGAATAGTCGAACGCGTGGCGAGCGGACGCAAAATCATCGGCCCCAAATCGTATTAAATTATTGTAATCCCGTGTGATTTTCAATGTCTAAACATACTGTACAATAAATTGCGTGAACGTAGACGAATATGCTGTTGCATTTATTAGCTTCGCTCGTGATATACTTCGAACCCCGTAGCACTCACTAAATCATATCGATTATAATTTTTTGATTTGCCCGATTTGTTGACATTTATAATTACTGCTCCGCCCTCCTGGGCAGTAGCATGATTATATTTAGCTGTAGTCTTCCTCGACAAATTGGCTATCCAATATAATTTTTTTTAATAAGGCTCCATCGTTTTTGATATTACCGCGTTCAACCATACAAACCAACATACTATTCAGCACAATATGTTAGTATAAGAAGCGCTCGTGGCCCCGCGGTCTCAGTGTTCTGTAAACGATCACTAAGTTAAGCAACTTTCACTATGGCTGGTCCTCGGATGTGTGACCACTTTGTGGCATTTACATTTGCGAGGGTTTGCGTGCTTCGGAAGGCACGTTAAGCCGTTGGTTCCGGTTGCCAGTAACATGGCAGTCGTTAAGTCAAGTTTAAAAGTTAAGAAGTCAAGTTAAGAAAAATTTCAAAAGCGGGTAGCCACAACCAGCGTCTGTTTATTTCAACACGGCTATGAGCGCACCACCTATTACGTGGGACAGGAATACACATGGTGAACAGTGGGCATATAATATGCCTCTGCCACCCCTTCGGGGATAAGGCGTGGTAGATAAATAAAATAATAAATAATGTTAGTATATATTCTCGCAAGTTACCGCTCAACCATTCTGACGATATATATTTACCTAAGATGTGTCCTCAGAGTGGTTTTATTAACAAACCTCTTCTTACAATGATCGCACTGCAGACCCTCCCTGTGACATCTGTCGACATGGTTCTTCCTGGCGCGGGAGTTCCTGCAACGCGACTATATCAATTATTTATTTCGTTAATATACAGGGACATTTGTAAGAGTAGTTTCACATTTGTCAAATATATTTGTCCAATCTACATTTAATCAAAGAACTTGTATGACTTCATGAAATGTATGCTACTAATATTATAAATGCAAAAGTTTGTGAGAATGGATGTTTGTTACTCTTTCACGTAAAAACTACTGAATGGATTTTAATGAAACTACAATAATATACCTTATACATCAGAATAAAACATAGGCTACTTTTTAACCCGGGAACAATTTCCTGTGGGAACCGGGAACGGGAAAACAAATCTACGCGGGCGTTAACTAGTTAATTAATATATTTGATGCAGTCGTCCAAGTTTGTTCAATCTACATTTGATCAAAGAAATTGGACGTCGTCATCAAATGTATTAACTATTTTATTTGATGAAGTCGTCCAATTTCTTTGATGAAATGTAGATTGACTAAATTAAATTGATTGTTGATCGACTGCCTTGGTGGCGCAGTGGTAGTGCATGCGACTAAGGTCCCGGGTTCGATTCCCGGGTCGGATCAAATATTTGTGTGATCCACAAATGTTTGTTTCGGAGTTTGGATGTTTCCTATGTATAATATGTATGTATTTAGAAATATATAAGTATGTTTATCAGTCGTCTAGATCCCATAACACAAGCTTATATTAGCATACTGCGGACTAGACGGTGCGGTGTAAAAAAAAATGTCCTACAATATTTATTTATACAGCAAAAATACATCCAATTCCGTTTGTGAGCAATCTGTTCTTCGTATTTAAGTCTCGGTCAACCCTAACTCCTTCTATACTCTACTTTTGCACAGTAGATATTCTTCATCAATGGTTACTGTTGCAGGTGTAAGGGGCCCCGCCAAGATCTCCGGGGCCCAAGCGACCTCATCTGCTAGCGGCGCACCTACTGGTAATGACAAAGGTGCACTTACGGATTTTGGAGGCCATACAACAGTCGCATTAATGCCAAAAACAAACGTCTTATAAAAGTGAATCCTACCGCTGTCACCATGTAATGAAAATCATAATCTTGTTGAACAACGACGGTTTAATATTTTTTACATGTATATTATTTACTACTAACCTGCAGATTCGCCCGCGTGGTAAAGTTTTCCTATTCGAGATTTAGTACGGGACCCTAAACTTTTTGAAAATACAATATAGTCTATGTTGCTTATGAAGAATGTAGCTTTCTTCTGGTGAAATAATTTTTAAAATGGGCCCAGTAGTTTTCTGAACAAACTTACAAATCTTTCCTTTTTATAATATTTGTATAGACTACCGACCAGGCATGTCGATAGTTATAACAACAATATGTTACCACCCAGGCTCCAAATCCAATTAGGACTTGGAAGGAACTGGGAATACACTTAAGATGAAGAGAAGAACGATTACTGTTACAATAAACTTACTTAAAGAACATATCACACTCGAGACACTGATACCCTTCTATGGTCGTCTTCGAGAGTAGCTTCCGAAGGTCACCAGGCTTGGCTGTCACAGGTGGAGATGCTTTCTCTTTCTTCTTTCTGTTCTGATAGATAGAGACGAATATATATTTGTTACTTATACACGAAAAGTTTTTAACTACCAGAAAAATTTAAGGGCAGAAGCAGACATAATACGAGGGCTGCACTAAAAGTATCGGGAATGGAACATTTCCACTGTTCCTGTCATATTAAAATCTTTTTAATTGAAAACTCCTTAGTTTTAAAATCGAATACCATTTATTTATTTAAAAAAAAGATTCTCGGTCTTGTCACAAGGTTTTGTCAAACTTGTTTAGTCGTTGGGAAAATGGAATTGACTCGAGAAAATTCAAGAGCAATGATTTATTATGACTTTCGAAGTGGTTTAACACAAAAACAGTGTGTTGACCGGATGATTTCTGCATTTGGTGATGAAGCCCCATCCAAAACCACAATTTATCGCTGGTTTCAACGTGGACGTGTCAAGCTCAGTGATGATCCCCGTCAAGGTCGTCCAAAAACTGCAGTCACCCAAGAAAACGTTGATGCTGTGCGTAAGCTGATTGAGGAAGATCGACATGTGACATACCGCGAAATTCAGGCAACTTTAGACATTGGCATGAGTCAAATAAAAAAAATAAAAATATCTTTATTTTGCATAGACCATTTTAACGGCGCTTACAAAATGTCATACACTATTTAAAATATTTAAAGCGACCACCGGTTCGGAACGCGGCCCACCTGAGAAGAACCGGCAAGAAACTTAGGAAGGCTTTTTTTTTTTGATGGCCTATTTACAATTTAATATTATTTCACTTTGCCAGCAGATCATTTCCAGGCGTCCCTGTCCTGCAAATAGTCTGTAACGGAGTAAAAACCTTTTTCACAAAGCTTGTTTTTAATAATGTTTTTAAATTTATTTAAAGGTAAATTTCTCAGGTCACAGGGAAGCTTGTTGTAAAAGCGTATACAGTTACCCTGGAAAGAATCGCCAATCTTATGTAGTCGACTGTGGTGGACTGAAAGATTATGTTTATTTCTAGTGTTTATATTATGTTTATCACAGAGTTTAGAAAACTGTGATAGATTTTTCTGGACATACATAAGATTGGCAAAAATGTATTGTGATGGTACGGTTAGAATATTTACTTCTTTGAATTTTTCTCGGAGAGAAACTCTGGGGCCCAAATTATAAATAGCGCGTACAGCCCGCTTTTGTAGAACAAAAATAATATTTAAATCTGCAGCACTCCCCCAAAGGAGAATACCGTAAGACATAATACTATGAAAATAGCTGAAGTAAACCATTCTAGCCGCATCCACATCTGTTAGAGTCCTGATCTTTTTTACAGCGTATGCAGCCGAACTTAATCTAGAGGCTGTCTTTTCTAAGTGTGGGCCCCACTGCAAATTGGCATCAATAGTTATACCTAGGAACACAGTTGATTCTACAAACTCTAACACTTGTCCATTCAGTTGAACATTGGCCGCAACTTGTTTTACATTTGGTAGAGTAAATTTTATACATTTAGTTTTATTTTCATTAAGGCAAAGATTATTTGAGCTGAACCAATGAACTACTCTTGTAATTGCATTGTTTACATCGTCATAGTTACCTAATTGTCTTTTAATTTTAAAAATTAATGAGGTGTCATCTGCAAACAAAACAATCCTATTCCTGTCCCCTACATAAAATGGTAAATCATTAATATAAATGAGTGACAAGAATGGCCCAAGTATCGAGCCTTGCGGCACACCCATTGTAACCATGGATCCTACAGAACGTGTACCATTAATATCGACCCTCTGTATTCTATTGTTCAAATATGAAGACAGAAGGTCGAGAGCTTTGCCTCTTATTCCATAGTGGTGTAATTTTTTGCACAGCGTTTCATGTTGAACGCAATCAAAAGCCTTTGATAGATCGCAAAATATACCTAATGCATCGTGCTTGTCTTCCCATGCTTCATGAATACATTTTAATAACTCAACACCAGCATCGGAAGTTGAGCGCCCTTTCGTAAACCCAAATTGATTCGCATGGAGTATTTTATGACTATTAAAATGGGATAGCATTTGATTCAAGATTATTTTTTCAAATACTTTGCTCAAAGTTGGCAGCACTGACACTGGTCGGAAATTAGACGGCTCTGTAGCGCTGCCAGCCTTGAACAAGGGAACGACTTTGCTGTGTTTCATTAAATCAGGAAATGTACCACTAGAAACACAGTCATTAAACACAGTTGCTAGATGGGGCGCAATTACCTCAATTATACATGATGCAGTTTTGACCGATAATCCCCAAATGTCCGCGGTTTTCTTAATTTCGATACATTTAAATGTTTTTACAATGTCCTGAGCACAAATATCTGTGAATACAAATGCATCCCTGCAACAAAGAACAGATTCTTCTAATAAAAGTTCAGCGGAACTGGAAGATTCTTGGAGAGATTTTGTTGTCAATATAGGTACATTTTTAAAAAAGTGTTCAAACTCCGTAGCCACTTCCAGGTCCCCTGTAACATGGCAACAATTTACTTTTAAGTGGAAATCCCTTTCAGTCACTAAAGATCTACCGCATTCAGAGTTAATGATGTTCCAAGTCATTTTTATTTTATTTACAGATTTAGAAATTTTATTTTTAATGAAAGTTTGACTTAGCAAGATGACACGTTTGTTTAAATATCTTTGAATAATTTTTAACATATTCCTGAAAGGTTTGCCTAAAATTATATGATTTTTCTGAATATAATTCAAATAATTTATTTCTACTTTTAAAGATACCTGGTGTAGCCCAGTCACTGAAAACAGGACGACCACCAATCTGTAGAGTTTTTGAGGTAAAAACTTTGCCAAACTCATCATTAATCAAATTAAATAAGTGTTTATATGACTGGTCTACACAAGTGAAGTTAGGTAGATATGGTAATCTCTTTAATACATTTTCTTTAAAATTATTCAAACGACTTTGGTTAATTGGTACATATTTAATTTGTTTTTTGCTGACTTTGTTACTACTTTTAGGAAATTTTATCCATTGGCCACGATGATCTGACTCCACAGGATCCACAATACCTTTATCTATAGGTTTAATATCAGTAAAAATATTATCAATACATTTTGCACTGGTGGCTGTAATACGAGTGGGTTCTAAGAATGTACTATGCAGATTAAAGGATTTAAATAAATTTTTCATTTTATTTCTCTCTGATGGAGTTAATGATGTATCTAATATATCAACATTAAAATCTCCACAAACTATTATAGATTTCTTAGAACATTGGCATTTGAACAGTGCTTCTTCAAGCTTTTCTTCAAATTTAATGTAAGAAGCATCAGGGGGACTGTATACGCTTAACAAGATGAAATGCTCAAACTCAATACTGGCAATCTCAATAACTCGCTCAATGGAGAGGGCTACTAAATCCTTACGTTCTTTAAATTTTAAGTTTTTATTAATTAATATTAAAGAGCCTCCACGTTTAGAATGTTTTCTATTGAACGAGCTAGCAACCTGGTGATTTACGAAGTTCAACAATGTGATTTGATGATCTTTTAACCAGTGCTCTGTAGCACAAAAAATATTAATAGAATTTGCATTAATGTATAGCTCTAACTCTAAATCTTTACCATTTATTAAACCTCTAACATTATGGTGCACCAGGTTTATAAAAACAATATTTTTACTAAGATTATTCTCAGGGGCCAAAGTCAACTGGCCAGATTTATTATCTGTTGTCCTATAAACTAGTTTTTTGGAATTTCATTTTCCAAATGTGAAGGCTCTCTCTCTCTCTCGCTCTGCTCAATAAAAGCAGTTGTACTTGCCAATAATTTGGCTTGAAAAAATAAAAAATTAGATAGCAACAGAGCTACCTTTCGTTGTAAAAATTTTGATAGAAAATATCTATCTAATGTCAACAAACTATTATTATTGAAAATTATGTTCCAATCGAACAATTCAATTTTTTTGGAATATGATACCATGGTATGTAGATTCATATTTAATTTGTATCTTAAGTGATTTTCCTTGTGGCTCATAGCAGTGCTGTATGGCAAGGTGGACAAAATTACTTGTTTTACTTGCAGACTTGATAACTTATCAAAAATTTTTAAAAGTTTGTCACTATTAATATTGCCTCTTCTGCCAACCAGCACCACTATAGTAGACTGCATGCAGTGTGTACCAGTCAATATAAAATCTATAATTTGAGAGTATGAAGCTCCTGGATATGTATGATTTATTACAGAATGACTTAACTGTGATTAATAATGTCCAAAATTTTTACCTATTTCATCGCAATAGACTGTGGTCTTTGCATCACTTTTTATTTGCAACTTTTCTATTATACTCGTAGATGCCTCGCAATTACTACTTGAACTTAATATACTATTATCCACACTGCACACAGTTTTAATTGGTGAAAATTCATCATTGCATCTAATTCTTTCACAACTTAAGGGTGAGGAGGGAACATGGCCTGCGGATGTCAATTGGTCATTTTGACAATGACATGAATTTACTAATTTACCTATGGCTAACACCTGTTCCCTACTCTGTTTCTCTGCTGTTTCATATTTATATGAAATTGATTTCAAAGAGTCTTGAAGTCGGTCAATCTGACATTGAAGGGCCTGTGTATCAGTTTTGTACTGTTGTGCAACAGTATCAAGTTCTAACATATACATATTTACCTGGTCAATCAGTTGCAATCTCTGTCTATTAAGTGACATGCTATTTATAAAAAACTTGTATTTATGTATCATTTTTTTAGATTTAGTAATAAACTTTTTAATTTTTAAATATTTCTTTAACTTATTCTTACTACACTTAATAATTTTTAATGATTTAGAACAGCCCCCGGTTTCATCATCAGAAGTGAGGTCTATGACAATGGAAGGGTGAGCTGTAGCAGTATCTAAGCTTGTAGCCATCAGTTCATCGAACAAACTCTGATTAGATTGAACCACTGTGCTCTGTTTCTTGTCTTCTAGTTGCGATATTTTGATTTCCGATCGTTGTAGCTCCTCCTTTAGTATTCTAATTTGGTGCAGAGTTTGTTCATAATGTTCCCTACATGAGTCAAAACTGTCAACTATAAGTTGTAACCTATCCCGATCCTGTAAGGTATCAGTATACAGTGAATGCAACTGTGCCAGCTCTTTTTTGAGTTGTCCGTTCTTACTTAAAATACCTAGCAGTTCTAACTCATTTTCGTCCCTTTCCTTGTTCAGTTTATCGCACTTCTCCCTAAAAATCTGTAATTCTTTCAACGTTAATTGAAGCCTTGTCTCTTGTTGATGAGCCAAGGCCTTACGCGTCATTATCATGTTATTAGTATTCGACATTTTGTTATAATTACGTGCTACAGAATCAGTAATTATTAGCAAAGTAGACTTAGAGCAAAGAAATGCGAAACAAAACGAGGTTATGTTTTATTCATAGAAAATTACAAAATCACACTATTAATGGACATATGAGGATATAAAAGTAAATAAACTCACAAACCTTGATTGAAAAAACTATTAGTTTTATAAATCTTGCCAAATCTAAGTAATAATTTCAAATATTGAAAATTTTTCCGATGTTCTAACTGTCACTACACCGGTACAATTTTTAAGTTTATATTTATTTACTTTTAGCACAATAAATGGTGAAAATGATTATTTAACACTCAATATGGTATTATTTGGCAATGATGAATTGGTTTTTAATTAAAATTATAATTATTTTTGCAATATTACAATATAAAATACGGAGCCAATTCAAATCAGCTGTTATACCTAGGGTTGCCACAAGGAAAAATACAAATAATCTTGCATAAACAATTAGGTGTAAAAAAGTTGTTTTCCCGATGGATACCGCATTCGCTCTGTGAAGAGCAAAAAGCGGCTCGCGTTACTTGGTGCGTCAGAACTCTCGAAAGATTCCACGCAGGATCCTCAAATGCTGTATACAACATCGTATCAGGTGACGAATCCTAGATATACGCGTACGAACCCGAAACAAAAACCCAGTCACGAGTTTGGGTGTTCGAAAATGAGTTAAAGCCAACAAAAATTGTTCGTTCACGGAGTGTTGCAAAAAAAATGGTGGCCACGTTTGTCTCCAAAACCGGCCATGTTGCGACTATTCCTCTTGAGGGACAAAGAACGGTTAATGCCGAATGGTATGCTAGCATTTATTTGCCACAGGTCGTTTCTGAACTCCCCACTCAAACGTTCGCTAACCGTTCGCGCTGCCAGAGCAGCGCATTTTTTGTAATTAACCTATGACCTAATTAACTAAAATCGTGATATCTTAGAAACTATAATATCTAGACAAAAAAATTTAACTACTGAAAAATCGTAAAATATATAAAGATAAAACTTATAGCTATAATAATTTAGAATTTTAATCATAATTAACTGATATATTAGCATAAACACGAAAAAGTCGGTAAAAAAAATAAATAAACGTTATTTTTCAAAAATTTGCCACTCAAACGAAAAACTAATATAAAACACTATTATTTTTTTACATAATTAAATTCTTGGAATTATAACGATTAAAACGATATATGACACTAATAACTTTTAATTATTCTAAAAATAACTAAAAATATGTTAACCTATTAAATATTAACGCAAAACTAAAAAAATGGCGGGAAAATGGCCGCCGGCAATGTTTATACCGCATTTACTTTGAATTTTGATATTGTGACATATAGATATTAAACCTCTAATACACGGGCTTTTTATCCACGATTCTAATGGTATAAAATTCATTAAAACCACAGACAACATTGTTTAAAAAGGTTTTGAAAGGAGGTCAGTACAAAAAAAGAAAAAGCAAAAAAAGTCAGCTGCTTTAGAAGCTTGAACGTTTGAGTGGCACCGCCGCATCATCCTCCATTACGACAATGCGAGTTCTCACACCGCGCACAGAACAAAAGGGTTTTTAGAGCAAGAAAACATAGAATTATTAGACCATCCGCCGTACAGCCCCGACCTAAGCCCTAATGATTTCTATACTTTCCCTAAAATAAAGAATAAATTGCGTGGTCAGAGATTTTCATCACCTGAAGAAGCTGTGGAATTGGCCTACAAAACGGACATTTTGGATACCCCAACTTCCGAATGGAATGGTTGCTTCAATGATTGGTTCCATCGTTTGGAAAAATGTGTCAAATTTCGCGGAGAATACTTCGAAAAGCAATAAATACATTTTTAAATAGTAATGTTGTGTCACTTCCTTGATTCCCGAAATTTTCAGTGCCGCCCTCGTATACTTTGACATTGTTCTAATGAGAATATTATTATTATTTACTATGACAAAAATTACCATTAATGAATATTAAAAACAGATCACAAATCATGGTTCACTTGCCTATGACGCGACCGCTCACCGGCCCGGCCCGTGTGGCGCGTCGGTGTAGGCATGTATAGGTAGGTATATGAACACGATCAAACAGCTGATATGATATATTCTAGTAAATAGTTAAGTACTTTCAACTTACCTACAAATACTTAAATACTTTAATTGTTGTTCGAAATGGCCACCATTATTTTGGACACAAACATGTGCACGTTTTTGTAAGTTTTTTTTTAAACTTAATACCTAATCTGTTTGTTATCGAACTTCGTCAAAGGGGTTAATTATTCTTTCCTTTAAAATTTCCCGGATATTTGGTTCACTCACATACACTCTTCGTTTTATCTCACTCCACATGAAAAAGTCCATTGGAGTTAAGTCATGAGATCGCGCGGGCCACGCGATGGGACCTACGCGACCGATCCATCTATCTCCGAACTCCGCATTTAGGTAGGTACGTACCGAACTCCGCATTTAGGCAGGTACGTACCGCACTACGGTAATGCGGTGGAGCCCCGTCTTGTTGTATCCATTGCCCTCTTAGGTTTACTAAGGGAATGTCGTCTAGCATATTGTTCAGCATAGAACGAAGAAGGCTTAGATACGTTTCGCCCGTTAGCCGACCCTCAATGAAGTATGGACCTAAATACAATGTGCTCGTTTAAGATCCCAGCCCACACGTTCACACTAAACCTATGTTGGAATGAATGCTGTCGGGTTAATTTTGGATTTTGATAAGACCACCAATGTTCGTTGTGTTGGTTGAACAGCCCGATCCGCGTGAACAAACATTCACCTGTGTACAGGACATTCAATTTAGGGTTAGTGATCATCCAGTTGCAGAACGCAATCCTTGGCACTAGATCGATTGCAGTAAGCTCCTGGACCTTTTTGTAGTGGTAAGGATGCATTCCAGCGGAATTCACTATCTTCCAGGCACAACACTGACTTATACCAAAACGATGTGCGGCGTCGTTAGTGTTCCGACGAGGATCTTCTGCGAAAAATTCTAGTACCTCGTCATATAGGTTTTGTGAGAGGGCTGGTCTTCCTCTGCCGTGTGCATGCGAGGGCATGTGGAGTGACCCGTGGTCTAGCAAACGCTGGTACACGCCGAACATCGTGGAGTGATTTGGTTGCGGAGCGTTTGGATAAAGCTCGCGGTACATACGAAAAACGGCACTAACATTTTCTTCACACATAAAATATGCACGCAGCATACGTACGTACTCGCGATTCGTGAATTGGTATGCCATTTCGTAAGTCGATTGTCACGGTGCTGCGGTAGTAACACACAAGTGCATCAATGAAATTCCGCGCGACGACTCGGTCGTCTCACCTCCCTGCTCTGAGCCGTGAGCGCGGTGAGCGGTGAGACACTGACCAAATATTTTTTTACGTATCTACATTATATGGGACAAAGTAGTAACATTTTTCTAAAATTTTTTTTTTCTATAAACTTGATATATCGATTCAGTTACGTTTACTGATTACCCCAATTCTTTTTTTCTGGTTGGTAAAAACTATTCGTGTATACAAATAGTAAATAATGTGAACCCTAACGATCTTATCTTCGAGCGGTGTACCTGCTGAGTGATGAATGAGGCGATGACGGAATTTTTATTAATTCTACAGTATAGTACGAAAAATTTGCCCGATTTGTTGACATTATGATAACCGCTCTGCTCTCCTGAGTAGTAGCGTGATGATATATTAGCCTATAGCCTCCCTCGACAAATCGACCATCTAACACAAAAATAATTTGTCAATTGATGAAGGGAAAGATCACTTACCTTCGAACTAGCAGTTTCAATATCACCAATCCTGAACATTGCGTCTGGCAGCGATCTAGTCATATGTCTTTTCACATGTTGTTGAATTAACTTCGTACTATACTCAATATGAGCACATAGCTTACAAGAATAACGTAGATAGTGGCTGTCTGTGTGTTGAGATAACTTGCTCTCGTTTAAGTAACTATAGCATACTTTACAAGCGACTTGACCAGGCTTCTGTAAATTTTAAAATTGAGGTATTCCATAAGGTTGTATTGAAAAAGAGTGAACGGTGTAAATTGTTGGTTGTGGAATGCGGTAATATGATACTCTTCTATTTTTATGGAATAAATGCCATGCCACAAATAGTTCAAAAATCCACAAAGCTTTTGGAATGCAAAAATACATGCATCTGAACGTGTATTTTTAACCAATGTCAGAAAAGATGAGTTTTCCAATTCAGCTGTATGTTTTATAGGATACTTTGTTCTCATGCTGTTTTACATTTTACGATATAACTGCTTTGCCATTGCATATTTGATTGACGGGACGGGTGGGTTTATTCAATGTCCATATTAAAATATTAGGTGACCCCCGACTTCGCCCGGGACATACATCGAACTCCGGTCGCACCTATTTAATTCCTTCGCTTATAAATTCTTCAATAAAGCATAAAAATTTGCCCGATTTGTCGATATTTATGTCTACTGCTCCGCTCTCCACGGTAATAGCGTGATGTTATATAGTCTTCCTCGATAAATTAGCTATCTAACACAAAAATAATTTTTCAAATCCGATCAGTAGTTACTGAGATTAGCGCGTTCAACGAAACAAACAAACACTTCAGCTTAATAATATTAGTATAGATATATATAATATAATAGATAAACTTGTGCCTTTCAAGGATGAATTGTGGCTGTTTAACTTTATGTGCCAGGAATGTACTGAGGGATGTGGCTGTCTAACTAATGGTGACCTGTAGCATATCAATGGCTTTGTAACTTATTGAGGGCTGTGGCTATGTGACTTTATGTGCCCTGTAACATATTGCGGGCTGTGGCTATGTGTCTTAATAATTCCTGTAACATATTGAGGGCTGTGGCTATGTGACTTTATGTGCCCTGTGACATATTGAGGGCTGTGGCTATGCGACTTTATGTGCCCTGTAACATATTGAGAGCCGTGGCTGTCTGACGTTATGTGCCCTGTAAAATATTGAGGGCTGTGGCTATCTGACTTTATGTGCCCTGTAATATATTGAGGGCTGTGGCTATCTGACTTTATATGCCCTGTAACATATTGAGGGCTTTGGCTGTCTGACTTGCTGTGCCCTGTAACATATTGAGGGCTGTGGCTAACTGACTTTATGTGTACTACAACATATTGAGGGTTGTGGCTTTCAGACTTTATGTGCCCTGTAACATATTGAGGGCTGTGGCTATGTGACTTTATGTGCCCTGTAACATATTGAGGGCTGTGGCTGTCTGACTTTATGTGCCCTGTAACATATTGAGGGCTGTGGCTATCTGACTTTATGTGCCCTGTAATATACTGAAGGATGTGGCTGTCTGACTATAGGTGACCTGTAGCATATCAATGGTTGTGGCTATCTGACTTTATGTGCCCTGTAACATATTGAGGGCTGTGGCTATGTGACTTTATGTGCCCTGTAACATATTGAGGGCTGTGGCTATGTGACTTTATGTGCCCCGTAACATATTGAGGGCTGTGGCTATCTGACTTTATATGCCCTGTAACATATTGAGGGCTGTTGCTGTCTGACTATAGGTGACCTGTAGCATATCAATGGTTGTGGCTATCTGACTTTATGTGCCCTGTAACATGTTGAGGGCTGTGGCTATGTGACTTTATGTGCCCTGTAACATATTGGGGGCTGTGGCTATGTGACTTTATGTGCCGTATAACATATTGAGGGCTATGGCTATCTGACTTTATGTGCCCTGTAACATATTAGAGGGCTGTGGCTATCTAACTTTATGTGCCCTGTAACATATTGAGGGCTGTGGCTATCTGAATTTATGTGCCCTGTAACATATTGAGGGCTGTGGCTATCTGGCTTTATATGCCCTGTAACATACTGAGGGCTGTGGCTATCTGACTTTATGTGCCCTGTAATATACTGAAGGATGTGGCTATCTGACTATAGGTGCCCTGTAGCATATCAATGGTTGTGGCTATCTGACTTTATGTGCCCTGTAACATATTGAGGGCTGTGGCTATGTGACTTTATGTGCCCTGTAACATATTGAGGGCTGTGGCTATGTGACTTTATGTGCCCTGTAACATATTGAGGGCTGTGGCTATCTGACTTTATATGCCCTGTAACATATTGAGGGCTGTTGCTGTCTGACTATAGGTGACCTGTAGCATATCAATGGTTGTGGCTATCTGACTTTATGTGCCCTGTAACATGTTGAGGGCTGTGGCTATGTGACTTTATGTGCCCTGTAACATATTGGGGGCTGTGGCTATGTGATTTTATGTGCCGTATAACATATTGAGGGCTGTGGCTATCTGACTTTATGTGCCCTGTAACATATTAGAGGGCTGTGGCTATCTAACTCTATGTGCCCTGTAACATATTGAGGGCTGTGGCTATCTGAATTTATGTGCCCTGTAACATATTGAGGGCTGTGGCTATCTGGCTTTATATGCCCTGTAACATACTGAGCGATGTGGCTGTCTGACTATAGGTGACCTGTAGCATATCAATGGTTGTGGCTATCTGACTTTATGTGCCCTGTAACATATTGCGGGCTGTGGCTAACTGACTTTAAGTGTACTACAACATATTGAGGGTTGTGGCTATCAGACTTTATGTGACCTGTAACATATTGAGGGCTATGGCTAGCTGACTTTATGTGCCCTGTAATATATTGAGGTTAATGGCTGTCTGGCTATATGTGCCCTGCAACATATGGAGGGTTGTGGCTATCAGACTTTATGTGACCCGTAACATATTGAGGGTTGTGACTATCTGACTTTAAGTGCCCTGCAAAGTAAGAGTTAGAAATTGACTTCAAATGGTATGTTTTTGGTAGCTTACCGCTCTATGTGCCGCTTCGAAGTGGTCTTCAACCTGTTGTTGTGAATAAAAACCAATTACACATAGCTCGCACTTGTAAGCAGAGCCTGCGTATTGCACTTTGCATTTTGCTACTTCTCTGTGAAAATTAATATAGTAATCAGCCTTAGTCTAATAACAATCATCTATTGAACCCATACATCCCATAAATATCAAATTTATGTATGAGAATTTGCTGTCTAAGCCTTTTGAGATATAACAATATAACGTATAGTGGAATTGGGTATCTTATATAGGTCTACAGAAACTTCCATGATGGCATATGTCTATCTCTTAAGGATAAAGGGAAACTTCATCACGCGGGCGAAGCTGTACTGCATCAGTAAATTTGATAATATTAGACTAACTATCTTCACGCTGTATCCCTGACGGGGTAGTCAGAGAGGACAGATCACCAGGCTTCATGATCCATGCATACTTCTTCCACTTCTTGCAGATTCATCAATCGCTTTATACATGCACGTCTGGGTATCCAAGTACCATATCTGTTTTTAAACAATCTACTCATGTGGTCTTTATATGTAAGCCTCGGCCTACCCTGACTCCTTCTACCCTCTACTTTTGCTCAATATATCTTCCTCGTCAATCGTTCCTCACCCATTCGTTGGACGTGTCCAAACTAACGAAGCACGCCCTTTTCCAGCTTAACGCTGACACTTTCATTCAAACCTGCCATATTGTAATATTATTGATTGAGGAGAGCCGACAAAAGAGTGTCCCTTTTAACTCCACTGGTACGGTAAAAATGCTATTGATGTCCGACCGTCCGTCCATTCAGTCTACAGGTCGCATTTTTAATCGGATCTGCATGCAACTTAGCATGGACAATCCTTGATGTAGACAACAACTTTTAGCGATTTTTTTTAGCGATTTTCGATCTGGGGGGAAATGGAGGCAGGGGAGGGGAAATGGTCCCGTAGTGGTAGACAAGAGTGCTCAAAACGCAAAAAAAAAAGAAGTAAATTTAAAAATTACTCCGAAGTCTACGGTTCACAGAACCATTATCATTAACCGTATTAGTAAGTATAGATTACCTAGCGCCTAGCATGTCTGCATCGCTCATATACTCAGTAACATAATTAACACTTGGCACAAGTTTTTCTTTCTTCTCTTCACATATTATTACTGTTTCCAATTTCGGAGTTTGAAGAGGTCTAAAAAAAAGCAATATTATAAATACTATAATCACTCTTGTCAAAAGAGTTCTGGGGGCGAGTCTACTATTGACAAGCCGTAGAACCAGAATCGCTGTTTTTAGCTGTCAAAATGTTAGTAGACTACCAAAATTGCAACTGACTAACGGCCACTGCCGCGGTACGTGTTAGTAGAATTTTTTTTGGCAGAAGGCGATAGAAGTCTATTGGAGTGCGATTGTAATAGTAGAGTACGAAAATTGACAAATTTGTACCGGTGGCTTTCTATTAAGTGACGATTTCTATTCTCTTCTGACGCGATTGAATTAGTAGACTTGGCTCCCTGGAGTAGCGACTCGTGATACTTTGGGTTGAACTACAAATGGCTGCACCGAATAGCAGTTTTCTATGCTTCTATCCTTTTCTGTTATTTAGAATGTCATTTACTAGAAGAAGCGCTCGTGGCCCCGCTGACTCAGTGTTCTGTAAACGACCACTGCGTTACGCAATTTTCTTTACACAACAACAACTTTTCGTTATCCAACTGGTCCTTAAATGGATGACCACTTTACGTGTAAAGTAAATAAGCTGTTTTTACTTTTTTTATATTTCAAAAAATGGCCGAAATATTTACGGTCAAGTGCGTATAACGCGGGTGACCGCATACGTCACAACCCTGCTCATTCGACAGTCGCGCTCTCGCTCGCACCCGAACGCCGCGCCGCGCCTTGTCGCAGTCTGTGCGAGGCTGTGACGTCATAATTTGACAGTAATATTTTGAGCGTTTCGTATTCTTCATTAACAACTTTCCACTAAATGCATATGAACGTCTCTTCTTAGTTTAAGCCCTGCATTTGAAGCCCGCGGTTCGCTTTTATTGGCTACGAGCAGCAGGTTTGGCTTTTTATTTTCAGCATTGTTTTAAGCGACTTCTGACCTCCCAACTCCGTAAGGCCGCCTGTTTCGTTGACATTTACTAGAAACAGAGCAGGAGTGCGACGTTCTTTCTCGCTCTAGTAAATGACGGACATACATACATATTGTCTCGCCTTTATCCCCAAGGCATACTATACGCCCACATTTTGCCGTATGCATTTTGTCCCACGTAACAGGTGGTGAGCCCTTTGCCGTGTTGATATGGACAGGCGCAGACTGTGGCGACCTGCTGTTGAAAAATTTCAAGCCGCCCATAAGGCCTTCAACTGGGGTTAACGATTGCCATGTTACTGGCAACCGGGACCAACGGCTTATCGTGCCTTCCGAAGCACGGAAACGCTCGTAAATAGAAACACCACAAAGCGGTCACCCATGTTCCCTAATAGCGAAAGTTGCTTAACGCAGTGATCATTTACAGAAAATTGAGACAGCGGGGCCACACTTGATGACTGCATCTGTGTCGCGGTGGGAGTGTATCCGGCTGCTATGCAAAAGGTCGTGGGTTCGATTCCCACCCAGCATATAACTTTGTGTGATGAGCACGATGGTTTTTTCTGTGTCTGGGTGTTATTTATCTGTAATATGTATGTATTTAGAAATATATAAGTATGTTTATTAGTAATCTGGTTACCATAGTACAAGCTCTGCTTAGTTTGGAAACAGCTGGCGTTGTGTGTCCCAACGATATTCCCAACAATATGTCACACAGTTTGTATACTTACTCGATAGTCAGATGAGGCATCTCTGTTAACATGCCTGAGTCATTGGTAGTCACAAGAGAGTCCGTTCCAACCACAATTTGGGACATGACACCCGTTACTGGATTCTTTAACACCATTTCCGGCACTGAAATATGTTAAAAATAGGTCACAAAGTAACTTTTATGAACGTCAAGATTGTCGCTTCTACAACTTTACATTTACTGCCAGATTCGCAAAGCAATAGGTAGAGCCAGAGTTAGAACCTGGCAATAAAACTTTTATCTTTAGTTAATGAATCTATTTTTTTAAACTGTTGTCTGTTGCGGTGAGGTAAGTGGTACGGTATCGGAGGGACGCGCCGAGGACCCGGATTCGATTCCTGGGTCGGTATATCGGTATAGTCAGTTATCCACAAATGTTTGTTTTTTTGCGTGTTTTCGATGTTTAATATTTGTTATTTGTTTATTTAACAACTAGGTGACCCCCCGGCTTCGCCCGTGACACACTTCGAACTCCCGTCGCACCTATTTAATCCCGGTTGCTTATAAATTCTACAATAATGGATAAAAAAATTTTGATAATATATAGCCTATAGCCTTCCTCGATAAATGGGCTATCTAACACAAAAAAGAATTAGCGTGTTCAACCAAACAAATAAACTTCATCTTTATAATATTAGCGTTGATTTGTTTTTTTATTTGTTGGTAGCGGCTGCTGTTTATTTTATACTGACCCGCGCGGCTTCGCCCGTGACATATTTCGAACTCCCGTCAGTTGATCACCCACGCCGTCACCTTTATCCCCGTCGCGTCGCAGCCATTTAATCCCGTCGTTTATTAGGTACCTACTTTTACAATAATGTATGAAAGTTTTTCCGATTTGTTGACATTTATGATTACTGCTCCTTTCTCCAGGTCAGTAGCGTGATGATATATAGGCTTCTATATACTATACCAAACTATAAGATATCGTAAAAACGCATTTGAAAGCAGATTAGATCCCAGAACGCACATCCTTTCGGCAGTGCGCCGATGACGCGTCTGAGCGATATTTATTGGCCAGCGAGAGGCGACAACTATGCGCGGTCGCGCATGCGCTATACGCTTATCTCGTGCCATTACATTAGTTGAGAACAAATTTGATTACATTAAAATGATTAAAGTGAGTTTACCTTAAAAGATAGCCATGTGCTATCGCGGACTTTATTTTAGAACTTTTAAAGAGGAAATATTATGTAATACATATTTTTTGCGTAACATTAATCGTTTAGGCAGCGTTCGTAACGGAAGCTTGCAAATAGAATATTTTTCTCCCGATTTTGCCACATTTATCATTGCAGCTCCGCTCCTAATAGTCGTAGCGTGATGTTATATAGCCTATAGCCTTCCTCGATAAATGGACTATTCAACACAATAATAAATTTTCAAATCGAGCCCGTAGTTTCTAAGATTAGCGCGTTCAACCAAACAAACAAACTCTTCAGCTTTATAATATTAAAGTATAGATAGTATAGATTTGACACATGACCCTCATTGACTACTCAGAAATATGTCATTTCACGCTTCTCTTAAAGGACCCAGGATTGTAAGAGGAAGGAAACACGTGCACTGAAAGAAAGTTCCGTGCTTTTATGGTGCGACACAAGAAAGTCCTGCGATGTCTTTCTGTTCTGGGCACAATTGTGTCCACAGTGTAAGGATGACATCTCTGCCCCAGGAAAGGAGAGAGTTTGACCTCTCATCTTCGTAAAGGTAAAGGCTCTTACGTCGCGTTGTTGCCTTGTCTGGTAGTCAGCAGGTGCAATGCTAGTAGGGGTACTTAGATCTTGGTAGAGCCCATTACACTCATATACCACTACACACTTACTCATCCTCACGCAGCATAATATGGATTCATATAAAGTTTTTGTAGCAGGCACACTATAGGTGCTTCAGAAGGTACCAGTATAATGGTTTTTTTTATTATTTGGGACTAATCCCACCCACATTCCCATTACAGTGACTCCTGTAAACCAGGATCTACAGCAATGACCAAAAACCAGAAAAGTTACAACAAGCTCGGTCTCGGTGAAATCACCGGAGAACTTAGAATGTCTTAGAACCCGCAATGAAATTAATCAGAAAGTCATTTGAGGGAGTCGGAAAAAGAAAGTAACGCCTCATCCCTTCTTTGCAAAGCGGGAGTATTATGGTAGTCATTAAGTCTAGTTGCCTGTGACTTCCCATGCTTAGATCATATACCCACCCCTTTTAGATTAGGTGAAAAAACAACAGTCAAGACCACAATACATGCAATGACTAAAGCGCTACAACAAGACAGCATGCAAAGGCCTCTCCAGGCTTCACAGAAGTAAAATAGTCGACTTCCATAACCTGAATCATAAATTTATCTGGGTTATAATGCAAATATGTTACCTTGTAAAATATTTTCATCAATATCCAAATTTATGTTGTCTTGAACAACTTGTGCCACATCATAATGTTCATTCTTAATGCATTCCGTTGTACTTATGGTTATGAAATGCTGTTCTTCAGGAATGTTCATGAACTCAAAGAAGATCTTGTCATACTCTGTCTTTGTCTGTATCTCTAGGCTAGAAAGGGATGGCGACATATATGTGTGGTCCATGCTCTAAAAGTAAATAAAACTTGATAGAAAATGGGAATTTCTTTGCCTTTATGATGGATAGATAGTAAATTAATAGGTAGGACAATCTCCCTCATCTACAAATTGAAATAAAAAAAAAAATATGACGTGGATGTTTTCAGATTAATGAAAAATAAGATATTTCAACCTATATGAGATCACAGTGAAAAGATAAAAAGAAGAAAGAAACAGTGAGGTAATTTGTTATTCCTTAAACAAATCATACTTTGAATTGCATGCGGACACCATTGGTGTTTTAATAAAATCTAGTAGATTAGACTGCCTCAGGTGGCATAAGTGAAGACAGCACGTTAATCACATATACTACCAATATGTGACTACCACTCGGTCTTGGGTTTGATTACCAGTTTGGAATAACTACATGTGTGTTTTGCAAATATTTGTTTTGGAGTTTGGGTATTTCCTATGTATATGTATGTATTTAGAAATATATAAGTACGTTTATCAGTGGTCTAGATCGAATAGAGCAAGTTTATAGCTGAATTTGGGCTAGATGGCTCTGTGTAAAAAAGTGTCCCACAATATAGGTATTAACTAGTTGACGCCCGCGGCTTCACCTGCGTACAGAAGTTTTCCCATTCGCGTTTCCCACAGGAACTTGTTCCCGGGATAAAATGTAGCCTCTGTGTTATTCTGATGTATGAGCTATATTATTGTAAAGTTTCATTAAAATATATTCTTTAGTTTTTACGTGACAGAGTAACAAACATCTATTCAAACTTTCACATTTATTAAGATTATTAAGATTAAGATATTAAGATAAGGATTAGATTGTATTTTTAAACAAACAAATTAAACTAATATCATAGTCCTATAAGTCGATAATATTGTCTGTAGACTTTTTAAGAGCATATTTAATATGTTTTAAATATTGGAGCACTCATTTACCTCCTGCGATTGACTAAGTGCTACTACCCTCAAATGGTCTTGGGCACTCTGCACTTGCCACTTGAATCTATAGAACCTTTTCATCATTGCCAAGCATTCCCAGCATATAAACTGTTCCAGTCCCTCAATGGTATCACCGAGCTGCAATGTAATTTTTATCATGAATATTTTAGTATTCAACTTTAGACCCTAGACAAATATAAATATTGTAAAGTTTCATCAAAATCCATTCAGTAGATTTTGCGTGAAAGAGTAATATACATCCATTGTTACAAACTTTTGCATTTTTAATATTAGAAGGATTTTATAATAAAATTTTAACCACATTTCAGCCACAAGCTGCGTTTGTCTATTTCAACATGGCAATGGGCTCACCACCTATTACATGGGACAAGAATATACACAATGAAAACTAGGTGTATAATATGCCTCTGCCACCCCTTCCGGGGTAAGGTGTGAATGATAAACATAAAGCTGAAGAGTTTGCTTGTTTTGTCTCACTAATCTCAGGAACAATCGGTTCAAATTAAAAACATTATTTTATCGAGCAAGGCTATAATCTATACATCATTTCATTACTACTCAGGAAAACAAAGGAGTAATCATAAATCCCAACAAATCTAGCAATTTTATTTTTCTATATACTTCATAAGTGACCTCTACCCCAAGTAAATTGGGACAAGGCAACCTTGTCCTAATTTACTTGGGATTGTTGCAGTCTGTTTCTTCTTCCATTCAATCCTGTTATTTGTCATCAGGTAGGCAATTCACAAATCTCGGATCCAAATCCTCTACTGCGCAAATGTCATCGATGTTCATAAAACTCGAATATGTATGACATTTGCGCAGTAGAGGATTTGGATCAGAGATTTGTGAATTTGCGCTAGATCATTTACTCCTCTTATATTCATATCACTTGTTACACAGTCCAACCATTTTTTCTTTGGCCTTCCTCTCTCCATCCATCAACTTTCATATTCATAGTTCTTTTAGTGAAATGACTTTCATCCCTTCTGATCACATGATCATACCAAGACAGGCTCTCATTTTTTACTGATGCCAATCTCAAACTCCCCCTAATATACTCATTTCGTATTTTATCCATTCTAGTCACACCACACACCACACATCCAACTTCATTAGTACTTTCTGTATTTTTATAAACGCTGTAACAATATTCTTAATTATCTACATTCACATTTCTATGGTAAATGACGGTATGTCACAATGTGCAAAACTTACCCTGTCGCCCGCGAAATCGTACATCAATAATTTAAATATCTGATTTATTTGCGGCATATTACTGAGAAGATATAAATGTCGATCTGTACTTAGACAAGTACAGCACATAGTTTTATACCCAGTTTCAACGTCTTGCTCCATCGTTTTAAAAAAATAGATACTAAAGCAAAAGCTTATTCAAAACAAATAACTTGTTATGATTATTTTTTGTATCACAACAAAAAGTAATACTCCCATATAAAATAGACGAAAATTGATGAGAATATATAACTGCACTGCGACACCACAAAATGGCTGCTTTACCAAATGTTGCAAGCACTAAATTGATTGAGGGGTGCTTAAAATGCTCCTATAATAGATAACGTATGGTCCTTATTTTGACACTGTTCCATAAAAAAACAACAAATGGTATAATGAAGTATTACAGGCAAAATGTGAATAACATTCATTATACCTTATAATTATATTACCATGCCCAGCATACAGCATTATTGCCGTAGCGCTTTTATTTAGGAACGCAAAGAAAGCACAATTGTTAAATAAACATCTTCACGCTGTATCTCTGACGGGGAATTCAGAGAGGACAGATGGCCAGGCTTCGCGATCTATGCATACTTCTTTCGCTTCTTGCAGATTCATCAATCGCACTACATACGCAACACATTCCGTTTATGAGAAATCTGCTGACTGCTTTAATTCAAGTTATGTAGCTTCTTAGAACGCTCTATATTTTCAGAATCTATTTAAAAATAGTAGTAACAAATGTCAAACCTCATTTTTACTCTTCTATCCTTAGCACTGACCTCCATACATACAAGTACGCAAGTAAGTAAGTAGTATGTATGGAGGTCAGTGATCCTCAGAAAATTACTTTGATGTTGCATGCAATAAACAATAATAAAAAGCACATTCTGACAGTGACATTGACAAAAAAAAATATAAAAAAAATTCAAATAATAGAGGCAAATTGTTGTTGTTGTTTTCCGTGTTTTAAAGATCATGCAGCAGTGGTATTATTATTAATTTTTGTATAATTATGTGCTGTATTAGCGCATCATATAAATAACAATCTAGCCATAAGACTAATAAGTAATTACACTTTAACTTAAACTGCTAATGTAGAAAATTATAAGAATGTGTCCATTAACACGTTTCTTAATGTCTCTATTAAGGGGAAGTCACTTTGTTCATGTGTTCTTTAAAAGTTGCACTTCTTGCACTATGTTACACTGACACTTCACTAAACCAATTCAAAGGGTTTTGTCCTTTTTAGTCTTCTCACTAAATCTGTATGGTCAAGGAGTAGAATAGCCTCAACATTTACATGATGATGAAGTCGTTTTTTATGAGCTTGGGCATACTTTTGTACTACATTAGCTACGAGATCCACTTTAAGGTCTCTGTGAAGGTCGTCATTTCTAATGTACCAAGAAGCTTTAACGATGCCCCTAAGTACTTTGTTCTGAAATTTTTGTATCACTTGGATGTTACTTGATTTGGTACAGCCCAACAGTTGTTTACCATTAGCCCACACTGGCATTAGGACTTGTTTGTACAATAATAATTTGTTGTGCACTGACAGTGAGGAATGTTTGCCTAACAGCCATTGCAAATTTTTGTAGCGATAAGTAAGCTCGCTGCGTTTCTTTTTTACGTGGACCTTCCATCTAAGTTTTGCATCTAGTGTCATCCCTAGATATTTTGTTGAATTCTCATATGGAATGGTTTTGCCATTTATATACAGTGCATGATAATTGGCACTTTTATTTGTGACGTCTATGTGAACTGATTTGGCTTCATTCAATTTTATTTTCCATTTTTTTGTCCAGTCATATATATATTATTGACAGCTGTTTGAACCTTTGCCACTGCATCCGCATGAGTGACCCCTGTAGCCATAATGGCTGTGTCATCTGCAAATGTTGCTATGGTGTGGTTTTCTAAAATCGGGATATCGCAGGTGTACAATAGGTACAGGACGGGACCTAATACACTACCCTGGGGTACTCCAGCTTTTCTTTCCTTTAAGTCTGAGTATGCATCGTCTTGTCTTATTCTGAACATTCTTTGGGTCAAGTAAGACTTTAAGATATCTGCAAACTGTTCTGGAAGCATATTTTGAAATTTATGTAAAAGACCTTCATGCCATACTTTGTCAAAAGTTCTTATGTTCTAATGCTTTTTCTATGATGTTAGTGATACGATGTACTTGATCTATGGTAGAATGATTTTCTCTAAACCCAAATTGATAGCTTGGGATTAGGTTGTGTTCTTCTATAATGGGCTTCAATCGTTTTAGAAGCAGCTTTTCAAATAGTTTTGATACTATGGGTAGTAAAGAAATTGGTCTATATGAAGCTGTTTCATGGGCTGGTTTGCTGGGTTTGAGTATCATAATAACTTCAGCTACTTTCCACATATCAGGTATATGTTTAATCTAAATGAAGCATTAATAAGGGTAGTGAGTTTAACAATCGCTTTACGTGGTAAGTTGCGTAATACTTCCGCCGTAATTAGGTCATAACCTGGTGATTTCTTTGGGTTAAAAGTTTTATTTAATTGAATACCTCTTTTGGAGTAACAAATCTTATTTCTAATTCGTCACACGATGCTTCACTTACAAGTAGGTCCTCAGAGGTTTCCTCATTTGGTTGGAAAATTTGCTCTAGGAGTTGCGCAAATGTAGCTGCTTTTTGTTCATTATTTATTGCCCAGCCGCCATTTGTATCTTTAATGGGAGTGATCTGCGTAATCGGCTTTTTTGAACTCTTTATACATTTCCATAAAGAGTAATTTGGCGTCTGGTCACTTGTTAGTTGACATAGGTAACTATTCACCGTGTCGCTATTAAAATTTTGAATTTTACTTCTCAGACTTTTGGTGATATTATTGAGTCGAGTTTTATCTGGTGAGAATCTATTTCTTTGCCATTTTCGTCTCAATGCCCGTTTTTCGGCTAAAATATATCTGATATGCATAGGGTAACAGTTACTAATTGTTGCGGGCTTTTTATTGCTACCTTTAGGCTGATACATCTTACATACAGCTTGAAGCTTTTCCAATCCGTATATATATTTATTAAAAATGGTTTACTCTCTTTTTGGGTAAAAGTTTCACCCAACATCAATAATATAGGTGAGTGGTCCGAACTCATGTCAAATCCTTCCTCAATTTGTAGAAAATCGGAAGACAAGTTTTTATATATGAAAAATTCAATTAAATCTGGTAATTTCCCCTTTTCCGTGGGCCAGTAGGTAGGTTTGCGTGTTGATATAACGTTACAGCTCATTTCTCTTAGCGCACAAAGTAGCTGTTTGCCTTTAGAGTTTGTTAATCTCGATCCCCAGTGAGTTTTTTTAGCATTAAAATCGCCACCTAAGTTAAAACTATTACCAAGATTTGTAAGAAGTGTTTTGTACTGCTCTGCTTTAGAATTATGTTTTGGCGGACAGTATATGGCAGAAATTGTAATTGGGTATTTTTTAGTTTTGACAGTAACAGCTATCGCCTGAATAAATTGTTCTTCACACTTATGTTGTACATAATGAGTGAAAGTATCCTTAATAATTATGGTACTACCACCTCTCGCAGTGTTATTGGGATGTAACGAGTGATAACAATTATAACCCTTGATTCTAATAAATGATTCTCTAGTGAAATGTGATTCTGAAATAAGACAAATATCTATATTTTCTGTATTTTAGACTACTTGTAATTCATCTTGATGTTTTAGGAGTCCATTTGAATTCCATGCCATAATTTATATTGAAAAGACCATGATTATTTTCTGTAGGTATTAAATTCAAGTTTCTTTAGCCTTTTTTAACTAGAAAACTAACGGTATTATTACACATTATAAACGCACCTCTGAAAAAGGCTGTCTAAATACAGCTGAAACCGGTCGGTCTATTACTGGTCGTAAAAACGTGAGTAATCCCGTTTACTTATTTCTTTAGCCTTTCATCAAATGATGTCATTAAGCTAAGAATTTGGTAAATCTTATCGTCGTTATAAGAATTTGCTGGTTGTTGAGTTGGTTGTGGTTGCAACTGGATTCCCTTTGTTACTTGAACAAACAATATGCCCTTTGTCACACGCCTTTCGACGTTCAGTCTCCAGACAGCACATTCACTAAAGGGCTTCGTCGTCGATGTAGAAGATTTATTTTTTAATGATTTATTTTTAATTTTTAGGAGGTCTTTAGCTACCATACACCCTCTGTAATTAGATGGATGAGGTTCGCCACAATGTACGCATTTTGGCTTTGCTTCTGCTGGTTTTTGGCAATCTTTCGTGAGGTGTTTACCTGTACATTTTACGCATTTCGGTTCTCTAGAGCAATATTTTTGGGTGTGTCCATATGCTTGACATCTTTTACACTGTGGTATTAGTTTAGAAGTTTTCAAGGGTTGTATGTCCACTTTATAACCAAGTACGGATCCGCATCCAGGATTTTAAACCATTTGCCTTTCAGATCTGCGATAAGACTGTCACGTAGGCATGACGTATGTATTTTTTTTCTACCACTCTTATAGGTCTGTCCTGAATATTTTCATAGGAGTACCAGAGGCAGTTGTTTTGGAGTAGGATCTTAGTAATAGACCTATAAGAATCCTCGTCCATCCGTGTTTATTTTAACGTTCTCGCCATTCATCATTTTCACGATGAACGAGTCGTTTGCAATTGATGCAGAGATCAAATCGTAAAAATGTTGATGATTTTCAACATTTTCTACAACAATGGGTGGTGGTTGTGGAGGGGTTTTGACCTTCATTGTTTTTTCGCTGGAGCTAGTTCCATGATGTTGTGGTGGGGATGGTGTTAGGTTCAATTTCCTTTTTTTCCTATTCTTTTAAAAATAAAATAAAAATATCTTTATTTTGCATAGACCATTGTAACGGCCATTTTTACAAAATGTCATACACTATTTAAAATATTTAAAGCGACCACTGGTTCGGAACGCGGCCCACCTGAGAAGAACCGGCAAGAAACTTAGGAAGGCTTTTTTTTGATGGCCTATTTACATTTTAATATTATTTCACTTTGCCAGCAGATCATTTCGAGGCGTTCCTGTCCTGCAAATAGGCTTTAACGGAGTAAAAACCTTTTTCACAAAGCTTGCTTTTAATTAACTTTTTAAATTTATTTAATGGCAAATTTCTTAGGTCACAGATAAGCTTGTTGTAGAAGCGTATACAGTTACCCTGGAAAGAATCGCCAATCTTATGTAGTCGACTGTGGTGGACTGACAGATTATTTTTATTTCTAGTGTTTATATTATTTTTATCACAAAGTTTAGAAAACTGTGATAGATTTTTCTGGACATACATAAAATTATCAAAAATGTATTGTGATGGTACGGTTAGAATATTTACTTCTTTGAATTTTTCTCGGAGAGAAACTCTGGGGCCTAAATTATAAATAGCGCGTACAGCCCGCTTTTGTAGAACAAAAATAATATTTAAATCTGCAGCACTCCCCCAAAGGAGAATACTGTGAGACATCATCATCATCATCCGAGCGTATGTCCCAGTTGCGTCTCGCGACGCCTGGGTCCGCTTTCCTACATTTTCCCCTCCATTCGCACGGTCGTGGGCATCCCCTGTAGTGAGACCATTGGCACGCATGTCATCCCTTACGACGTCAAGCCAGCACCTCTTGGGTCTTCCCCTCTTACCGGGACCCGGCGGGGCTGACATGGCCAGACATTTGTTACCTACGTAGCCCGGCGGTTGCCGCAAGACGTGACCATACCAACGAAGGCGACACTCTTGTAACTTGTCTACAATGTCACGGACGTGAAGGCTGCCGCAGATGCGAGAGTTCCTCACGCGGTCCATCCGCGTGACTCCACACATCCACTGCAGCATCTTCATTTCCGTGACACGCAGCTTCTGCTTGTGTCGCTCCAATTTCGGCCACGTCTCACTGCCATGTAAAAGGACAGGTCTAATAATGGTTTTGTAGACCTGCCCCTTCTACCGGATCGGCATTTTAGGGTCACAAATGACACCGGTCATCTCCCGCCATTTGGCCCACGCGGCAGCAATACGTGACTTGACATCGCCATCGATGTCACTGGACGTGTGAAAAATAGATCCCAGATTTTTAACCTGGTCCGTGCGCTCGACCAAATCGCCGCCTATGCGGACGGATGTGGGATCTGTCGAGTTTAGTGCCAAGTACTCGGTCTTTGCCACATTTAGTTTCAGACCGCCGTTCTCAAGCGTCTCCTTCCACGCCTTTACACGTCGCACCAATCTGCCCCTGTCCGCGTCTGCCAGCGCAATATCGTCAGCATACATGAGCAACCATGGAGGCTGCTCATGCGAGTTCCTGATGCTGTCCGACAATTCGTCTAATATTACACTGAACAGAAGCGGACTAAGGACCGAACCCTGGTGTACCCCGACGGTGATGGGGAAGGGTTTCGTGTCGCCAACAGCAGTCCGAACCATTCAATCGGAGTCACAGTACATGTCCCGGATAGTGTCAATATAGACCTCTGGAACCCCTTTGGACCGCAGTGCCCACCAGATCATCGCACGAGGAACACAGTCGAAGGCCTTCTGCATGTCTAGAAACAAGCAGTGGAGAGGCGTGTTCTTCGACCTGTATTTCTCTGCGACAACGCTCAGGGCAAAAACAGGGTCCGTGGTCCCATGACCAGGGCGAAACCCATATTGACACTTCGAGAGAGTACACTCCTGCCGGATCCGAGAGTCTATAATCCTCTCGAAGATCTTCATGGTGTGGGACATCACCTTTATACCGCGGTAGCTCCCGCACTCCTGCACTAACCCCTTACCTTTGAAGACTGGAGTAATAATACTCAGTCTCCATTGGTTTGGGATCTGCCCGCTGAGGAGTATGCGGTTAAAAAGGTTTACTAAGATGCCCACACCGCGAGGACCCATCGCCTTCCAGGCTTCGATGGGGACTCCATCGGGTCCGACAGCTTTCCGATTCTTCATGCGGTGAAGCGCAGTCAGGACTTCTCCAGGCGTTACCGGAGGCACTAGTCCCTGATTCGGAGGGAGGTCCGGAGGCTGCACCTCTTTGTGCTGTTTATTAAGCAGCTCGTGGAAGTACGAGCGCTATCTCTCCTTTACCGCGAGGTCTTCGCTTAACAGGTTGCCCTCCGGGTCTTTTACACAGCGACACTTGGATATATCTTGTGCCGCTTTGACCCTGGAGTGCGCCAGCTTATAGATGAGCTTCTGCCCCTCAGACAATTCCAGCTTATCATACAGAGGTTGTAAGTGGTCTCGTCTGGCTCTGGCTACAGCTCTCTTTGTGGCGCGCTTGGCAGCCCTGTACGCGTCGCGGTCTTCGGGAGATCCGGTCGCTTGCCAGTTTTTAAAGAGGGCTTTCTTCTCCCTAGTCTCCCTCTGGACTGCGTCGTTCCACCACCAAGTTTCCTTGTCACATTTGCGTCCACCCTTAGACTCACCGAGCACCACCTTCGCCGCTCCAAGGATGGCCGCCTGAACTTTGTCCCAGTAATCTCGAACTGGCCCGCCTTCAGTGTCGGTGCACTTGTCGCCGACAGCTGAGACGAACGGGACCTAGTTTCATCAAGCAGCCACCATCTGATGCGGCGCTGGCACCGCTCGATGCGTTTGCCTTTGGGCTTCACGCAGAGGTCCATGATAAGGAGACGGTGTTGTGCAGTAAGACTCTCTCCGGGTATGACCTTGCAGTTGGCCACCTTGCCGATGCTGTGTCGCATAGTGAGTAGGAAATCGATCTGAGTTGTACGCCTCCCGCTCTTGTAGGTGATGAAATGTTCGGATTTCTTTTTGAAATACGTGTTCACGTGGCAGCCGCACACGTTCTGAGGATAGTTTCTCCTTCAGCGTTGCGGGTGCCGTATCCAAAACCACCATGGACACGCTCAAACTCCTCACACCTCTCACCCACATGACCGTTTAGGTCGCCGCCCAAAACGATTCCCTGTGACAACGAAATGCTCCGAAGCACTCCCTCGAGTTGGCCCCAAAACGACATCTTATCGGCGTCGCTACAACCGGCCTGTGGCGCGTAGGCACTTATTAGGTGGGTAATAATCCCATCGATAAGCACCCTCACGATCATAAGCCGGTCGCTACAGAGTTTCACCTCCAAGATGCCGCTCTGCAGCCCCTAGGAGAGCACCACGGCCACCCCGTTCTCCCCACCTGTAAGACATAATACTATGAAAATAGCTGAAGTAAACCATTCTAGCCGTATCCACATCGCTTAGAGTCCTGATCTTTTTTACAGCGTATGCAGCCGAACTTAACCTAAAGGCTGTCTTTTCTATGTGTGGGCCCCACTGCAAACTGGCATCAATAGTTATACCGAGGAACACAGTTGATTCTACAAACTCTAACGCTTGTCCATTCAGTTGAACATTTGACGCACCCACTCGGTTTCTTATTGGACCGCTTGAGTGGAACTCTCGTTATTTACACCTGTTTTGTTATTAGAGGTTGTATAATTTTGCTAAGTTCATTTGACTCTGGAGGCGCTCTATTTGGCCTTTCAGTTCTAGTACTAATTGTTGCAGGTTTTCTCTTTCTGCTTTCTCTTTGACATAGTGATCGTATAAAATACGTTCTGTCTCGTTTTGATGTTAATTTTAGTAGTCGAAGCCATTATTAAATATTAAAGATAGCTGCGCCTTAATTAATTTTTACTTACATGTTAAATGTTTGATTTAACGATAACAGGGTCATCGCTTCGGGCGGACGACTCAACGTGACGGAATCAATGGCTGCATCAGCACTTTACTCGAACACAAATAATTATACGCGAGGCAGCGGTGACGCGACCGTTCGCTGCGGAATTCGAACACACTTTTTTTCACAGTGGTATTATGTAACTTAAAATGAAAATATCAGTTTGATTGCGATTTGCTCAATCAGCTGTCAAAATTCAATTTTGGTATTATTTATCCACTGCAACGTTCGCTAAGTTCAGTGGGCAACTGAAATGACGTCATAGATGCGATATCCATTATGATTCAAATTTGACAGCTATTTTCGTATAAAAAATGGTCAATAGCCTATGAAAATAATAAATGATGTACATACTTTGATAGGATAATATCCTTACACGCTTTGTCGTTGTGACTTCAGAGATTTACAAGCGTGATAACTGCAAAACCTCACCATTTTTAAGATTTCAATAAGGCAATGGGCTTACCACCTGTTACTTGGAACAAAATGCACATAGGGAAATGTGGGCGTTTATTATGCCTTTGCCGTCGTGGATCTGCGTGACTAATAAAGTTTTAAGGTAGCTCGTGCCATATTTTGGGATTTACCGAGGGAGAAAGTTGGAAAAGTAGGCATAGTGATATATATATTACAAGAAGCTAGGACTCAAAAAAATTAACACTTTTGTATAGAAACGAGACTTGAGCAATTTTCGAATGATTTTATATGAAGTAAATACTTAGGAGAATTTTGGTTTATCGAGAAATGTGAATATTTCGCGATTTGGACCCATTTAGTATAGGTGAAAGGGCTTTTATGTTGTCGGTGGCAATACTAATTTAACCTATCGTTTATAGTACGCAAGCGGCTCCTTTTCTAACCTAACCAACTTTTACACTTTTTTGCCATATCTCTAAAACGGTGCGTCTAAGCTTGAATATAATGAGATTTTCGGTACCCATTGTAATCCCCAAACACCTCCTTCACTACTAATTAGAAGATAGATTTTTTTTAAATTTTTTTTTAAATATTTTTTAATAAGTATTTCAAATTTGACAAAACCAAGTCATCGTTCTTACGCCTGTCTTTTGCCTACTATATTTCCATTATCTTAGGGTATAATACAAAAAATATAAAATTAAAAATCAACTTGATAAATATCTGACTATTTATAATTCGGACCCTTACTCTTCTGCATCGATTTTTCCTGTACAAAAATCTTGTATACCGTGTTACCATAAATAAAAATTGCCTACGCTAAACATAAAATAACAAACTCAGATTATAATGTTCAATGAACAGTAGAAAATAAAAAACATAATAACTTTCGGATGCCAAACATTTCACAAGGTTTTTACATTTGCCGTAACTTTCCATAAATTCTCGGTGGCTATCAACTATAAGCCGTTCACGTTAAATTGTTTGTGTACTCTACAAAGATAACGGCTAAATACGTAGTTATATTTAACATGGCCGCGTAATGTCGATGAAATGCTAGAGATGTCAAAAGGTTTGCTGAAAGCCACTGTGCCTCAGTCGCTTAGAATTGTATACGTGATACCAATTTCAGTCAACCTGCTAGGACTGAGGACTTTACATTGACAAATGACTAGACATGACTAGAACTATATCAAAATAATTTTTAAATACTGAAGAATAGGGTGTATGGACTAAGTTTCCTTTGCCTGCCCAAGATGTGCAAAGTCAACTAACAAGAACAATTATTCGTTTTTTTTTAATAATTATTTAATGGCCTGGTTACTAAGACCTTTTAGTAAAATCTTATTTTTTATATCATATTTCTTCGATCTTATCATCTAATTAGTCCTGTCCAGTCGATGTCGTGTCCTCAGGCTACGTCCTGGTCCTTGCCCTCAGTATAATGGTGATTCTTATACTAAGGTTGTCAGTGGACGTTTCGCGGCAAGAGAGAAAATAGCATTTCACTGCATATATATCATTGTCTTTCACTATAGCACGTTAACACAACTTTTATGTCCAAGAAACCACCACTCCCGCACATAAAACAAGATAAATGCACTATTTTTAGAAAATAATATAAAGCAAGCGTCCGCACTTGTCACTCTTCCCCAACAATCATTCGTATTGGTCTACGCCACAGACTAACTAGGAGATACTACGTGTCTACCACAGACTAACTAGGAGATACTACGTATCTCGTGGTGTCTACGCGGAAAAGTCGACAGGAGCAGAAGCTTGCTGTTTATTATTTTCTAAAACTAGTGCATTTATCTCGTTTTATGTGTGGGAGTGGTGGTATCTTGGACATAAATGTTAAGTTAACGTGCTGTAGTGAAAGACAATGATATATATGCAGTGAAATGCTATTTCTATTTTGTCGCGTAAACCCCATGGAAAACCTTAGTATAACAACTACCATTATACTGGGGTGAGACTGACCTTGACTTAAGACTAGACTTGACTAAGACGTAGAGGACTGGGACATTTTAGATGATAGATAAAGAAAGAAGATTTAAGAAATATGAATATAGATTTGGCTAAAATATCTTTATAACCAGGCCATTCAATAATTACAAAAAAAACATTGGTGTTGTTGTTGTTTGTTTTTTCATGGTTTTTACAATCGTCGAGTTGTTGTATGCATTTTAATTTATAATTATTTTATAATTTTTTATACAGGTATATTATAAGACTCAAATTAAAATATAAGTGAAGAATGATTTTGCATTGATAGTTTGTAAAAAATCAAAGGTGAAAGTATTAAAAATCAAGATCGTACTGTACAGTGAATCAATTGAAATTAAATGTAATTTATGAGAAATACAACATAATATGGAAGTAAAAGAAGAAAACGTAATGAATAAACTGTTATGCCATGCATGTTTGGTTGTCGGCAGATGTGTTTTCAACATCACAAATGAAAACTTAATGAGATACTATCTGGACGCTTTGGATGAGATTCCTGTAAGTACTTAAATATATCTGTATTTCGGTATAACTGTATGGGGTGGAGCCGCTAAGACTACTTTCCTGACTGCAGAGCGAGCTCAACGGGCTGTACTTAAAACAATGATGTCGAAACCGTACTTATACCCTACCAGCAGACTTTATGAAGACTGTCAACTTCTCACTGTACGTCAATTATATATTGTCAGGACAGTTCTTAGGATACATGGGAACATACCTCTATCTAACCCAAGTAAACGTACAAATATTCCCTCAGGAGTTCGTCATAACACCACATTCTCTGAACAGCAATTTTTTGTTTAAAGCAGGCATATATATAAAAATGTCCACAAGGTACTTAATATAACAGACCTAAATAAATTTATCCTAACAAAAAATTTAACTGAATGACTTTTACAACAGGATTATAATAATACAGAATCCTTACTTACCTTTATTACGTGATAGCAGTTACCCTATCCATTAATATTCACATGTACGCAGATATACTTACACACACGCACACATACCCCACCCACACACACCTATACACTTACACACACACACTTACACTCACACACACACACACACACACACACACACACATCTGCTTTATTATTGTGTTTTCAGAAATATGTAACCATATACTTGTAATACATCAACTACTTAAATGTACCATTTGACCGAACACTGTTCCCTAAGATACAGGCTTATAGCCTAGTTTAGGAAACAGGGCTTATCATAAGACTTTGTTACTGTTTAGTTTAGATTGTATCAAATAAAACTATTGTTAAAATTTGTATGCAATATCTGGTGAAAATAAATATACTTATTATTATTATTATATATAGGTTAAATATATATATATATATATAGGTTTTAAATACCAAGAGTTTATTACTATATGTTATTACTTATTTCTTCGCATTATTATCATATCACGCCTTTATTCCGTTGGCAGAGGCATATAATACAGCCACATTTTAGGTGTGATTGTATTATGAATGTATGTAAATAACTATAGTTTACTAAAGCAGGATACCTAGTTCTATTTGTCTAATAATAGTCTAGTACTCAGCTATGCAGTGGGCTGACCCGAAAATGTTGGATGTTTGTCTATATGATATACCATGAGATTAGTGGCTATTAGTCTACTTGGTCGTGGTAAACCATAAGGGTTCCAACAAATATCTCCAGGGTCCAATGGACCTCATCTGCTAGCAGTGCACCTACTGACTAACAGACAAGGCCACAACATCAGTTGACAGATGGACTTCACTCCCATAATGCCAAAAAACAAAAGTCAAATAGTAAGGGTTCCTAATAGCCTAATATAATTGGCGACATATCCGCATAGGGTCTGGTAACAACTTGAAGATGAAGAGAAGAGAGAGATTGTGGTGAGGAAAGTATATTAGATTAGAATAGAAATAAAGATTATGAAATCCAAAGCCATGCAAGTATGAAATGATAAATAAATCCGCAGGAAGCTAAAGAAGTATGCATGGTTTGCAAAGGCTGTCTATCTGTCCTCTTAGAAATTATGTCTAAAGATAGTTTTTACTTTGTAAATGGTAGATCATACTGTTTTTCATTAGTAAACAATAGTTTCTGTATCCAAAGGTTGCTAAGTAGAAATCATTTAAAAAAAAAATAATTACTCTTCATGCTACTTACAATTTTAATGTACAAATGTATTTCCTGCTGCAGAATAGAGTGTAAAATAAATCAAAATAGGGGTGTAAATGGGCATGAAGATGTTTGTAAGTGGTCAGTGTGTAATTCGTGAATCATACTGTGTTTTGTCAGTAAAAAATTGTTTTTAGCTCAAATCAACTTGACCACCTTTGCTATACATAATAAATCCAGAGCTTTTGTTAATTCCAGCTAAGCAATACTAAGCAATTGGTCAATATCACTGTTTGTTGGGAGTGTAAAGCCATACTGCAGAAATGCTGGTCTTTCAGAGAACAAGCTAAAGACTCCTACAGGATACTATTGGCATACACCAAAGAGGTTGGTACATAGAGAGAGATTGATAAATAGGTTGTAGGGAAATCCGTACTAATATTATATCAAAATGACTTGTCTGTTCCAATTTCAAACCTGATCTGCTGAACCGCTTGTGATAATTTTGGTACAGAAAAAAGCTATTTCTTTGGAAAGGTATATCATCGTGAAAATAAGGTTTTAATGTTAAAATAGCTTGGAAACAATGGTTAATGAAATATACAATAGGACTTGGCTTAATGATTGCCAGGTTACCATAGTACTGGCAACTGGGACCAACAGTGCCTTCTTAAGTACAGAAATGCTTGTAAATAGAAATGCCACCCATCTTAGGACCATCAATAAAAAATAAAATAAATATCCAACACGCCTTATCCCCGAAGGGGTGGCAGTGGCATATTATATGCCCACTTTTCACCGTGTGGATTTCCTGTCCCACTGTCCCCTGTCCCAAATGGTGAGCCCATTTCTGTGTTGAAATAGACAGACGCAGGTTGTGGCTACCTGCTGTTGAAATTTTTCAAGGCGCCAATAAGGCCTTCAACCAGGCTTAACAACTGCCATTTTACTGGCAACCGGGACCAACGACTTAACGTGCCTTCCGAAGCACGGAAACTAAATCTTAGGACCATCAATAGCAAAAGACGCTTAACGCTATGACCGTTTACAGAACAACACTAACTGACATTTTTGAGTGGGTTTTGAGTGCTTCTATATTTCATACTATTTATATCATGCAATTTGAAAGTTTAAAAGCTACTAAAAATAATTATATTATTTAAAAATCTCCACAGAATCTCAACGACTGCTTGCTCACAGATGTATCTCGAACACCACACCTGCAAACGCACACTTTGACATCCATCAATATTATACCTTCCGAAAATGAGCATTACCATGAAATACCCATAGTTCATGTTAAGGATGAAGTTGACAAAACCTTTAATCTAGAAGAGGATAGTCTACCAGACACCCTTGGTACTGATAGTGTCTCAGACACCCTTGATAATAGTGAAGAAATACTGAAAACACAATTAGAAACTATAATATGTACCGTAGACAGAAAAGATAAAAAAAGTAGAAGAGATACAAAACAGAAAGCTAAGAGAACTAAGAAAAGTGACAGGACACTGCGAGAGAAAAGAGTAAGAATATTTTTGTTTATAACTTTTTAGTAAGAGAGTTTAAAATTATATCTGATATATGTTTATGAAGGTGTATTTGCCCAGCTTATTAGAGCAATCTCCGCAACACTTATTGTTTTTAATCCCCGACGCAAGAACGACTGGGTGTTACATGTAATTTACATGCAAGCAAATACAAGAATTTTTACTCTTAAACATTAACAGTCCAGTGTACCTAATGGGGTACACGCCGAGCCGTACCGCCGAGTCCGTGTACCCACCGTGTCACCATGTGGTACACGAGCCTTAGCAAACTTGAAGGGCTCAAGTATCTTGGACATCTCATATTAGTTTGTTTTTTATTACTGGACTTGTGAAGAGACTTCCAAAAAAATAAGAAATTCAAAAAACATGTCTTTTTTTTTAGTGTTGTTACAACACAAAGTAAAATGACATAGTAGGTAAAAATGAACAAAAATATTTATGATATATTGCACTTTAGGAAAACAGTCGATACAATAAGCAAAATAATACATTGTAATATTAATAATGGCGAGGAACCAACGCCAATTGTAATAATAATATTTCAATGTCTTATTATGGTGACATGAACTACAAACCAAACAAAAGTTATAATTCGTTTCAGGCGCCAGGAGGATATGTCCTACCAACTTTATGCACACGGATATCAGCGATAGAGATTGAGCCTCTAATCATAAGAGCAGGAACCAAAAATAATAAAATACATCTCTAGAAGCAAGTTTTTATATTTTTACAGGCGAATTGATTGAATACACATTATATACCTTATCACTAATGGTATAACCTATTCAAGTGATTTAGTAAGCTAAAGATTATCTATTCACAGGGTTGAGGCGTGAAATTTAGAATAGTGAGAACCAGCTTAATGCCAGCTTAGGAGTCAAAATATATATCGTAACATGATTCAAAACATGAGCCAAATCATTGAGTCATTACATGGGCCTAATTATGAGTCGTGAGTTGCGATTATTAGATTAATCTACACAAAAACAATTTGAAATAAGTACCTGAGGTGGTTAAATTACCACGGGATTCGAAATCACATCTGCAGACCGCGACAGGTGTCGTCTCCACGAGAATGTCGAGCCCGTAACCACATGGTCAGCATCCATGGCAAATTTTATCCAACAATAGAATTAATATATAAAAAAAGTGCATTTTCAGCTACAAAGGAAAGAATTCGTTCCATTAGATTTGGAAAAACAATTGGATATTTGTTCGTGATTCGAATACATAAAGAGAACTTACCACTTTTTTAAAGAAAACCCAATAAATCTTGAAGAGCAGGCAAATATTCCTTTAACGCCTCTCCAAGCTTCGTAAGTAGCTGTAAACAAACGCATAATCTTTCGTCAAAATACTAAAGATCACCAAGGCTAGAAATGTGGTTCCAAAAATCCAAAGATCTTACCGAAATTCATAGTCATTTTGGTATAAACATTGATAAGAAGTCACAAGCGTGAACTTCCATATACAATTTATAAAAGATTACTTCTTTTTAACGTAGTTTAAAAAATATATTTACGACGACATATTTTTCCGTCGATTGTAGCTAGGCGAATGACGTTCCAATTTTTAAAATACAATTTTCGTTAGCATGGTTGCCAAGACATTGGCCAGTGGACAAGACCATTCTATTTCATTCGTTCTAAGAACAGGCTAAACATTCAAAGCATTCTGCCTACCCAAAACGCAAATTATATAAATTCGATGACAAGTAGGAAAAAGAGTTTACAATCTACTCTCCTCTCTCTCTAAATCTCAAGACTAACAATGTCATTTCAATGTGACGTTTTACAACGTTACAACATCAAAAAATAAATAATTACAATTACTTATTGTAAAACGAAAATCGCGATATATTAGAAAGGCAATGACTAGAATATGTACATAAAAAATTTACACTCAACGTACCTATAATTATTTTGTACCTATAATACTTGTAAAGTGTTTATAACCAATAAGTCCCACCATACTCTTAAAATGACGATATAAATTTGGTAGAGAATTTCAACTTGATTCGATACGGTGGCTAGAACCTTGCCCTGGTTAGGCAAAGGTCACAGGTTCAATCCCTGTCTCGAATCAAATTGTCTTTTTCCACTTTAATAAAACTTTACTTGTAAAGTGATTAAAAAAATATATAATCATTGGTGTTTATGATCAATAAAATACCAAAAAATATTTACTTATACACTCACAAGTCCATGGTACACCACAGGGGTACACTGTATTTCTACTTCACGAGTCCGTGTACGGCCGGGTGTACACGGACATATTATACATGCGGACATGTTACCGGTATATCCGAGTACCGGAACTATAATTTGCAATATTTTTGCATCAGTTGTGATGGTTGCATACTTCCGACCGATTTATATGAAGACGCGAGTGGACCAATGGGGGTGCCTGAAACTTTTGTATGGGGGCTGTTATCGTGTTAATATTTATTTTCCTACCTCTATTAAATTCCTACTCTACCCTATATTGTAAAAATATCTGAAGTAACAGTATAAATTTGCATCTATTTTTAATCTGTATCTTGTTTTGTATTTTTTTTTCATTTCTTTAATCTGTATAAAGACATTTCTGGCTCATTTGCTGCCTTAAAAATGACTTCGATTGTTGGTCTACCTCAACCCGGACACTGGCAAAACTGTGGTGACTAATCCGCACAGCCACAATCAAATAAAAAATAATGTTTTTAGAATTAACAAATATACTTTTCATTTTTAAAATTGGCTTTAATATATATGGGACATCGTGGGACATTTGCCGCTAGCCCAAAGTAAGCTAATATTAGTAGCTTGTATTATGGGATATCAACGACTGATAAACATACTTATTTATTTCTCAATACAGACATATTATACACTAGATGACCCCCACAGCTTCGCCCGTGGAATATTTCGACCTCCCGTCGCACCTATTTAATCCCGATTACCACCACCGACCACAGTTTTGTCAGTGTCCGGGTTGAGGTAGACCAACAATCGAAGTCATTTTTAAGGCAGCAAATGAGCCAGAAATGTCTTTCGACAAACTCCGAAATAAACATTTGTGGATCTCACAAATATTTTTTTCTGACCCGGGAATCGAATCCGGGACCTCGGTTGCGGCAGTCGCATACACTGCCACCGAGGCAGATATGTCAAACATAACTATTTGAAACCATTAAAAATCAGTAAATCTCCATTTTGATAGAATAAAACTGATGTCTCTCTTTAACCACTCTAACAGGCGCAGAATTGTAATACTATCAGCACTTTAAAAAATGAGGAACCTCAAGAATTATCCATTATTCATGTCAAGAATGAGTTTAGCGACAATTGTGGAGAAGATGAAAGGTTGATCAACAACTTGAGGTGTACTACAGGTATGATAAATCTGCACTACTTTTACTATTAGTCATAAGGCGGTTTTAATTTACAATTTATTTATCATCACTACATATTATAAAACAAAGTCACTTTTAGCTGTCTGTCCCTATGTATGCTTAGATCTTTAAAACTACGCAACGAATTACGATGCAGTTTTTTTATAGTTAGAGTAATTCATATAGAAGGTTTTTATGTATAAATTGTTAAGTATTTGCATACATTGACTAAATTATGATGATATTGGTTGGGGATGTCGGAAAAAATAAGCCATCTGGGAGCTTTCAACGAAACCGCTGCCTAAACCCTTAAAGATATAACAAAATAATCTATCGTGCAATTGTGTATCTAATGTAGGTCTACAAAAAAGTCCGCGACGGTATATGTCTATCTCTTAAGGATAACATACTATATCCATTTTAATACTTTAAAAAACCAGCAATAATAAAGTTGTAATTTGAAGGCTATTTATACAAATACGTTATTAATCCTTATTATTTTTAATATGTTAGTTGACTTCAGCGTTTCATGAAGATTATTTTGTCCCTATAAACCTTGCAAATTAAATGAATATCTTAGGATATGCGGCATAATCAAAATTTTTAATTACGCATAGAAATTAATTTCGTGTAACCATAATTCGTCGGGCCGTGCGAGCGTACTGGAGAGCGGAGAAGTAATCAATTAATTTGGAAGATCTTTATACATTATTGTGATATTAATAAACGACGGGATTAAATGGATGCCACGGGGTTTGAAGTATGTCACGGGCGAAGCCGGCCGGGTCAGTTAGTTAAATATAAATGAGACCAAATATCAGCTATAACCTTTAAAAATACATATATATCACGCCTGTCTCCCATCTGCCCACCCTATCTCCTACCTGTGATCCTGACATACCACTTTCGCTTCTTCTACTTTCATGAGTGATTTCATGCACGCTCGTCGGTTTAGGTTACTCTTGACCTGGCCATTTTCTAAAGGTCTACGATTCGATTTCTAATCTAAAATTAAATATAATACAAAAATAATTTTCTAATTAAAAATTAACTTCCCGGTGAGCTAGATACTTGAAATTTGGACCATAGCTCAGAAGCGAATGAAAATGAGGAAAAACAAGTATTTTATAGTGCATTACAAAAATATTGTACATTTTTAATTAAAATAAATAAAATAATAAATAGAAGCAAAAATATTGTACATTTTTAATTAAAATAAATAAAATCATAAATAGAAGCGCTCGTGGCCTCGCGGTCTCAGTGTTCTGTAAACGATCACTGAGTTACGCAACTTTCACTATGGCTGGTCCTCGGATGGGTGACCACTTTGTGGCATTTACATTTGCGAGCGTTTCCGTGCTTCGGAAGGCACGTTAAGCCGTTGGTCCCAGTTGCCAGTAAAATGGCAGTCGTTAAGCCTGGTTGAAGGCCTTATGGGCGGCTTGAAAATTTCAACAGCAGGTAGCCACAACCTGCATCTGTCTATTTCAACACGTCAATGGGCTCACCACCTATTACGTGGGACAGGAATCCACACGGTGAAAGGTGGGCATATAACATGCCTCTGCCACCCCTTCGGGGATAAGGCGTGATGGATATTTATTTATTTATATTTATTTTAAATAATAAATAAATAAATATGGTTGGGACAACTCACATAACGCCATCTGATTCCAAACTAAGCTGAGCTTGTACTATGGCAACCTGATAACTGATAAACATACTTATTTTCTAAATAGATAAAAAACACCCAGACAGAATAAACTATCGTGCACATCACACAAAGTGTTATCCTGGGTGGGAATCGAACCCACAGCCTCTTGCGGTGGGAGTGTATCCGACTGCTACAGTCGGATACACTGCCACCGCGCCACAGAGGCAGTTAAAAATTAAAAGGTTGTAATGTCTGTTGAAAAATATATAGGTAATTACACAGTCAAAAACATTTCACTGTCTCGGTGATGCAAATGTGATTTTAAATGGTTACTACTGTTGTGGTCTTGGGGCCCCACAAAGGTCTCCGGGACCCAAGCGACCTCACCTGCTGACTGATGTATTATTTGGCGCTCTTACAATGTTGAGAGGTCAGAGGGAAATTGCTCCCAACAATGCAGAACATTAATAGATCATCACATTGTATTATATTTAAGAAAACGATCCTAGACTACCCTTGACTTTTTAGACTTTAGAAGCAAATGGGAAAACACTTTATATGAAGAAGAAGATTTGAGGTCTCGGGTTCGAATCTTTTTATTTACTTTGATGCTGGTTTTAGTTTTTTATGCGTGTCTACAATATGGGTATTAAATGAAAGGACTTGCTGAGAATTATACTTTTTAACGCATTTAAAAAGCTTGTTTTAAAAACAGATTTTTTACTTTTAATTTTTTCTTTTTAATAGATAGCAATAAGTCCAAAGATGATAGTCTACCAGACAACGACCGTCTGCCAGATACCTTTGATAATTGTGAGGAAAATCTTAAATCAGAGATAGAAAGTATTGTACGTTCAATTGAAAGAAAAGATAAAAAGCTTAGAAGAGATTTAAAACATAAAGACAAGAGAACAAAGAAGATTGGAAAGAGATTGGAAGCGAAAAAGGTAAGTTATACTTTTTTAAATTGACATTTTGGTCCTTCGAGCCGGATAAAATTATCCTTAGATACAAAGCCTCCCTCAGTGTCTGAGGGACATCTGACTCTAGAAATTAATATTGAAAAGCGCTCGTGGCCCCGCTAACCCAGTGTTGTGTAAACGATTACTGCGTTAAGCAACTTTCGCTATGACTGGTCCTCAGATGGGTGAACACTTTGTGGCATTTATATTTTAGTTTCCGTGCTTTGGAAGGCACGTTAAGCCATTGGTCCCGGTTGTTAGTTGTTACGTGAGATACCAATACTTATAATAAGGGAGGTAGCGTTATTTTTACAAGGAATTTTATACCGGCTGATATTCATAACACTAGTTCTTTGCCAATACATAACAGATTTGACCGTCAGTCAGTCTGGTACTGTTAAAACCAAAAGTTATAAAGTGCCAATTAAACTAGACCTCCCAATTGTATAAGCGCCCATACAACTCATAGCCCTATATTAAATGGTAAAAACTTAATATGAATGGGGCTTTTCAACTATTTTCTTTTTGAAGTTTTTCGTTTGTTTGTGCTGTAATACCACCCTTTTAACCAATTATTATATTATAATTTATTTACAATTCTAAGTCCCCATACATACATAGTATACATACATAACATAGACCTTTGAGTTGTATGGGCGCTTATACAATTTGGAGGTCTAGCTTAATTGGCATGTTATAACTTATGGTTCCACCACTATTGGACTGGCTGACGGTCAAATCTCTTATGTATTGGTAAAGAACTATAAGGGCTATGAATATCAGCCGGTATCAAATTCCTTGCGAAAATTAACGCTAGCTCCCCTACTATTACGGTGAAATGTGGGCGTATAGTATGCCTCTGCCACCACTTTGGGGAAAAAGGCGTGACTGAGCAATCTTCAGCGCGAGACCTCTTATAGCGCGATGCAGGATTTAGTGTAAATCTTCAGCATTATAATTACAATTTTCAGGTAAACAATAAAAAAATTGATCAAAAAGTCATTACCATTGAACTGTCATACGAAGACATGCTAGCGGAGAGGGAGAAAGAGTTGAAAAAAGAAGCGTATTTAAAGGCAGAGTATAAATGTGAGACCTGTATTGTAGGATTCCATTATAAGAAAACTTATCAAGCCCATTTGACCAGTAAACATTCTGCGGTAAGTTGATTACATACAGGTTAAGTGCCCACCTACAGGTTAGGGACCCATCTACAGGCTTAGACCCCACTTATCTCTACGTATACTAATATTGTAAAGCTGAAGAGTTTGTTTGTTTGGTTGAACGCGCTAATTTCAGGAACTACTGGACGGATTTTAAAAATTCTTTTTGTGTTATATAGCCCATTTATCGAGGACGGCTATAGGCTATATATCATTACGCTACTACACTGAGGAGCAACGCCTGGAGAAGTCCTGACTGCGCTTCGCCGCATGAAGAATCGGAAAGCTGGCGGATCCGATGGAGTCCCCATCGAAGCCTGGAAGGCGATGGGTCCTCGCGGTGTGGGCATCTTAGTAAACCTTTTTAACCGCATACTCCTCAGCGGGCAGATCCCAAACCAATGGAGACTGAGTATTATTACTCCGTCTTCAAAGGTAAGGGGTCAGTGCAGGAGTGCGGGAGTTACCGCGGTATAAAGGTGATGTCCCACACCATGAAGATCTTCGAGAGGATTATAGACTCTCGGATCCGGCAGGAGTGTACTCTCTCGGAGTGTCAATATGGGTTTCGCCCTGATCATGGGACCACGGACCCAGTTTTTGCCCTGAGCGTTGTCGCAGAGAAATACAGGTCGAAGAACACGCCTCTGCACTGTTTGTTTCTAGACATGCAGAAGGCCTTCGACTGTGTTCCTCGTGCGATGATCTGGTAGGCACTGCGGTCCAAAGGGGTTCCAGAGGTCTATATTGACACTATCCGGGACATGTACTGTGACTCCGATTCAATGGTTCGGACTGCTGTTGGCGACACGAAACCCTTCCCCATCACCGTCGGGGTACACCAGGGTTCTGTCCTTAGTCCGCTTCTGTTCAGTGTAATATTAGACGAATTGTCGGACAACATCAGAAACCCGCATGAGCAGCCTCCATGGTTGCTCATGTATGCTGACGATATTGCGCTGGCAGATGCGGACAGGGGCAGATTGGTGCGACGTGTAAAGGCGTGGAAGGAGACGCTTGAGAACGGCGGTCTGAAACTAAATGTGGCGAAGACCGAGTACTTGGCACTAAACTCGACAGATCCCCCATCCGTCCGCATAGGCGGTGATTTGGTCGAGCGCACGGACCAGGTTAAATATCTGGGATCTGTTTTTCACACGTCCAGTGACATCGATTGCGATGTCAAGTCACGCATTGCTGCCGCGTGGGCCAAATGGCGGGAGATGACCGGTGTCATTTGTGACCCTAAAATGCCGATCCGGTTGAAGGGACAGGTCTACAAAACCATTATTAGACCTGTCCTTTTACATGGCAGTGAGACGTGGCCGATATTGGAGCGACACAAGCAGGAGCTGCGTGTCACGGAAATGAAGATGCTGCGGTGGATGTGTGGAGTCACGCGGATGGACCGCGTGAGGAACTCTCGCATCCGCGGCAGCCTTCACGTCCGTGACATTGCAGACAAGTTGCAAGAGTGTCGCCTTCGTTGGTATGGTCACGTCTTGCGGCAACCGCCGGGCTAAGTAGGTAACAAATTTCTGGCCATGTCAGCTCCGCCGGGTCCCGGTAAGAGGGGAAGACCCAAGAAGTGCTGGCTTGACGTCGTAAGGGATGACATGCGTGCCAATGGTCTCACTATAGGGGATGCCGACGACCGTGCGAAGTGGAGGTGGTGGCAGAGGCATATTATATGCCCACTTTTCACCGTGTGGATACCTGTCCCACGTAATAGGTAGTGAGCCCATTGCCGTGTTGAAATAGACAGACGCAGGTTGTGGCTACCTGCTGTTGAAATTTTCCTGGGACCAACGGCTTAACGTGCCTTCCGAAGCACGGAAACGCTCGCAAATGTAAATGCCACAAAGTGGTCACCCATCCGAGGACCAGCCATAGTGAAAGTTGCGTAACTCAGTGATCGTTTACAGAACACTGAGACCGCGGGGCCACGAGCGCTTCACGAGCACGTACTAATATAAAGAGCTAATAAAAGAAGCTTATGTTGGATGTTCCCTTTGCAACAGTACCGAAATATCGGAAACTAGATAAAATAATAATACATGGTAAAAATCTCGTAAATAACAACACTTTATTTTATGAAAGACTGCCATTTTGACAGGTAATTTTGCAGCGTATAAAGATTTCCGTTTAGTACAACTTTTGACTCGGACAATCTACTACGATCATTCAAGTTTCAAAAACATTATCCTTTACGACACATATTCACAAACAACACACGGCTATGTAAATGACATTTGGCGATTTTAGCATACATTTTGACGTAAACTTTGCCTTCTCTATTAGGTGCGAGCGAGAGGTAGCGAGCTTGCACTCCCACTCCTGCTGCTTAAAGTCCTTAAAACTCCTTTTTAATTGCTTACAGGAATTAGGAGAGTATATTTGTCCTATATGTAAAGTGATTGTTGCTTCAGTCGACTCTTTTTCTTCACACTACAAAAGGCATATGAGAAGGTGAGGCCATTTACCAGTAATTAATTATTCGCTGCAGATATATTAATAAGATCACTTTCTTGTCCGTCTGTCCGTGTGTCACCATCGATTTTTCAGAAACGGGTGGACCTAGCTTGTTGAAATATACCAAATACCGACGTCTATGGTCCCTATTAGGTGTAAGTATAAAAATCAAGTTCCTGAGTCAACACGATAAAAAGATATGGGCTTATTTAGAATTTCACGAAATCTTATAAGTACTACAATTTACCTTAATTATCATTTTTTTTATCACATGTGCTAAAAAGCTTGCTTTCAACCAAATTTGACAATTTTAAGTCAACCGGAGGCACCGTACAGTATAGATTTTGGGTCGAAAAACGATATGGTAGTTCCCGTTGACTTAGAATCACGAAATTTGGCAAAAAAAAACAAGGTCTTACAGCACAAATAAATAAAAAAGTTGATAAATACATGTTTTAGTGAGTTTAAGGGGTCCCAAAACACCTCTATTAGGGCAGAAAGGTAGCCGAGGAGTTTTTGTGGGTATTCCCAGTGCCACCACGATCAGATGCTGGGCGACACAAGCCCATTGCTAGCCAGCAGTGGGGAGTATGTAAGCTAATCTCTCCTCGTATAAAAACAATAAAAAAAGGTGTGATATATACATAGTATAACCAAAGAACATACACCTCTGAATTGAAGCGCGCTCATACAATAGGCGTGACGACAGCTTTAAATATTCAAAGAATTTAATTATTTTAGGGGAGAAAATCTATAAAAAGGTTTTAAAATACTGATTTACTTTTATTTAAAAATCTGTGATTAATAAGATTTTAACTAAAATAAAAGATTAAAACACTGCAATCGGCCATTGACTAAAACACAAATCACAGCGCATGACGTCACGCCTATGTAAACAATGTTTCTTACTTCTGTAATCTGTGGTTGTGACTACTGTGTTTACCTAGGCGTGACATCAGACCTGACGCCATGACACGATTTCATAAGTATTTAGATTTAAATTTCGAATCAGACTTTAGTATAAATATTCGATTTATACTGAAGCGTAAGAGAAATAAAAAGACTCGATTAGTAAAGTATTTCGGTCGTTATCATGTTAACAAGAAAATAATCCGTAACATACAGACACACGGACGTCCAAGACGGAACTTTTTAAACAGTTTTTTAACTAGTTTAAATAACAAAAATGGCATCAAAAATACATTTTCTGGAAAATGTATAGATAATATACAGGGTGACTTTAAATAGGTGTAATTGTTTTAAGGGGGTAAGAGTACAGCCCATGGGATGTTCAAAAATGTGTGGAACACCTGGTCGAAATCTACTGGTTTCGGAAATACACGATACTTTAACTTTTTTAGGAAAATTACCAAAATTCAAGAGAAATCCTTAAAAATAAAAATAAATACTGGATGCATGGATTTTATTTTTATTTTATCTGATTGCTGGATAAATTATCCATAAAATAAAAACATCAAATATTATGAATCAGTTAAAATTTTAGAGTTATGAGAGCTAAAACTTGTAACAATAAAAAAAAAATTGCTTTATCGAAATTTCAATTGATTTTAGTGAAAAATATCCACTCCGAACTGGTCGTACAAACGATGTCATTAAATTCCTTGTTTCCTTAGCTTTCTAAAAAGGTATAATAAGTGTACAAAATTCTCAGATAGCGCCCAACATACTCAGTTAGTCCCGAGCAGGTAGTTATGATCCCTATTGTTAATGTATTGCAAGCCGAGCCGATACCTGTTCCTGTTCGGGAAGATTTTCCACTAACTAACCGGGAAGAAATGATCTTCCAGCACGATGGCTGCCCAGCCCATTACCGGGCTAGTGTTAGACAATGGCTGGATGAAACGTTTCCACTTCGTTGGATTGGCAGAGGAGGCCCGACGCCGTGGCCAGCGAGGTGTCCAGATTTGACCCCCTGTGATTATTACCTATGGGGTAACATGAAGACATTAGTGTATACAACTCCCGTCAATAATGTTGAAGAATTGAAAGCTAGAATCATAGCAGCTGCTAATCAAATACAGCAAGATCTTACGGGAGTTGTTACTAGGTCCAATCTTAGAAAACGACTACGGGCGTGTATTAGGAACCAAGGAGGTCAATTTGAGCAAGATTTAAAATAATAAGGTGTTTTAATTAAATCAAGTGTTATAAAACGTGTTTTTCCTACTGTGTTTTTGTTATTTCTTTATGTAAATAACTTGAGTATTTTAATTGTAAAGATAACTTGCGTTTTTTCTTATTAAATATTATTATTTTGTATCAGTATGAGTATTATTTCATCTACATTAGATATTTTTTTCATACTACTCTTAGTAAAATTAACCATAGTCATCCTTACTTGCTTGGAGAACCAAATGGGCAACAATACACAATGCATTCATAAAGTCCACTAAAGCAAATCAATGAGACATGTTACGAGGTAAATTAATGACACTTAAAGAAAAAACCTTAGCAGGGTAGTATGGTAAAGTGCTAATAATGTTATTAATGTGCAGTTTACGTATTACCTACTCGGCAATAACTGAGTATGTTGGGCGCTATCTGAGAATTTTGTACACTTATTATACCTTTTTAGAAAACTAAGGAAACAAGGAATTTAATGACATCGTTTGTACGACCAGTTCGGAGTGGATATTTTTCACTAAAATCAATTGAAATTTCTATAAAGCAATTTTTTTTTTATTGTTACAAGTTTTAGCTTTCATAACTCTAAAATTTTAACTGATTCATAACATTTGATGTTTTTATTTTATGGATAATTTATCCAGCAATCAGATAAAATAAAAATAAAATCCATACATCCAGTATTTATTTTTATTTTTAAGGATTTCTCTTGAATTTTGGTAATTTTCCTAAAAAAGTTAAAGTATCGTGTATTTCCGAAACCAGTAGATTTCGACCAGGTGTTCCACACATTTTTGAACATCCCATGGGCTGTACTCTTACCCCCTTAAAACAATTACACCTATTTAAAGTCACCCTGTATTCTGCAACTGTGCATCAACAACAAGGGAGATACTAAGTAACTTTCGATCATCTTGGTCAGAAAGCGGCAATTCCTATTAATGTCACTTCTAAAGGGAATAAAATTGTATGTAGGCCAATGAGTGCATATCGACTTAAACAATTTAATGTTAATGTTTCAGCAAAAGTCACTAATATTGACTTTTATCAGGAAGATCCAAACGACTAATATGACTCCTTATTTAATACCATTAAAGCTGAGTACAATAACATTTTTAAATCAAAAACATTTTATAAAAACAAAAACTTGCAATTTTGTGAGTGGGCTTTAGGGTTAAGTTGTACGAACTATATGGTATGAAGCAATTTAATTTTGATCCTGCCTTTATTATTGAATAAAGGCAGGATCAAAATTAAATTGCTACATACCATTTGAAGGTTTTAGAATACATTTTAACATATTGATGTTAAAATGTATTCTAAAACCTTCAAAAAGGCCTGTGCTGCTGCCAAGTCGTTACATATAAGTAATATAATTGAGTCAAAAAATAAGGTAAAAATGACTTGGAATGTAATCAATACTGAAACCGGCCGATCACTACCTCGTGATAATAACATTGAGTTAATTATGAATAACAAAGTGATTAATAATAAATTAGATGTAGCACAAACTTTTAACAACTATTTTACAGACATACCCGCTAAAACAACTAGCTCGTTAAAGTCTTGTCCAATAAAAGCTCAACGTATGCTTGGGGGCAGCGTGGATCAGTGTAGTGTCTTATTTAGCTTTAAATATGTAAATCCCAACGATATCATTAAAGTATTCAAGTCGCTTAACTCAAAAAAGACAGCTGACTTGTGGGGTATTTCTGTAAAATTGATACAGTCTATTATTGTTAATATATCACCACATCTAGCTGAAATATTTAATAAATGTGTTGATAAAGGAGTGTTTCCAGATTTAATGAAACACAGTAAAGTAATACCTCTATTTAAATCTGGATCCAAAACCGACCCTGATAATTTCAAACCAATTTGAATACTACCTGCCATTAGCAAAATTTTTGAAAAAAATTATATTGCAATAATTACAAGCTCATTTTAATTCAAATATGCTATTACATGAAGAGCAGTATGGGTTCACAAGGGGTCGTTCTACTATTTATGCAGGTGTGACACTTCTAAATCATATATATAACGCCTGGGAGAATAGACAAGATGCTATTAGTGAATTCTGCGATCTCTCCAAAGAATTTGATTGCGTTGACCATAAAACACTATTGCGAAAACTATTTTATTATGGTGTTAAAGACTCTGCACTGGACCTTGTTGCCTCCTACCTAAATGATCGAATACAACATGTTGATGTCAATGGAATTAGCTTCAGTTATTTTCATAGTGTCATGTCTTACGGCATTTTGCTGTGGGGCAAAGCAGCTGATATACAAGTAATTTTTGTACTCCAGAAGAGAGCTATACGTGCAATATATAAATTAAGTGCTAGAGTGTCTCTCAGAGAGAAATTTAAAGAAATTGGCATTTTAACGGTTGCATCACAGTATATATTTGCAAATATCATGTTAGTTAAACAGAACATACATTTATACAATAGACACAGTGACATACATTCGATATATACTAGAAATAAGCATAAATTAATTGGAACGCATCATCGTTTACAAAAGGTTCACGACTCTTTGGCAGGAATTGGTGTACGCCTATATAATAAAATTCCTTTAGACATTATGAACCTGCAGTTACATAAATTTTAGGCGGAAATTAAGACGCACCTCTTGAAAAGAGCCTATTACACAATTAATGATTATTTGAATGATAAAAATAAATGGAAATAAGTTGCTTCCTCTTCGCTCGAACTGCTTTGTGTTATTTTTTACTTGTCTTGAGTCTGCATATATATGTTGTATTTTTACATTTCTGCATATTGAATAATTTGAAACGTCTGACAACTAAAGGTTTGTAAATTGGCTGCGTTTAGTCCCAGTAATAACTAATATAAAAATATGTAATTTGAGTTTGTGTGAGCACCAAGTAGACTTATTTATTATTTTGAAGTTGACATGATAGTTGCTGTGCAGTTTTTGGGTATGTCATGCTCGCCTAAGTGTCCCGGCAGTAGTGGCGTATGTATCGGGTCGCCTTATTCCCTATAATACGGTTGAGTAGGGCGATGGCTGATATATACGTCATACCCGTGAACGGGTGCCGTCTGTTGGGACTGGTCAGCTCATAGCTGTTATTGCAATTGTTACAAATAAAATTATTTAAATTTAAGGCAAACTAAGTTTAGTCGACCGTTCTCATATAAATACAAAGGAACAATGTAAGTGTGATTTTAATGTTGTAAGCCATACCTACATTTTTGAAAAGAGCATCCATTGACTTTCTTGCTAGATTCTTCTTCTTAAAGTGTAGGCTGCCCTTAGAACTGGCAACTAGAATAGCTCTAATTTTGATATGATTTTAAACACAACATTGATTTTGTTTTTTTTTGTTTTGTATAAATTCATTACTATATAATTAGTCAAACATCATGTAACTCAAACTAATGTAATTACTGGCGGTTAGAAAAGAGTGGCCATGAGTTTTAATGCCAGGTTCTTCCTCAGGCTCTACCTATTGCTTTGCGAAACTGGCAGTAAATGTAAATGTAGAAGCAATAATCTTGACGTTCATAAGTGTTACTTTGTGACCTACATGAATAAAGATTTTTCATTTCATTTCATCATGAGTGTTAAAAATAGTGTTTTTTTTTATATTGCACTTGTTAAATAATAAATACACACACTGTAAATATTATTTAACAAGTGCAATATATGATAAATAGAGACATTTTAAGTTTGAAAAATTAGATGTTTTGCGCGAAGTGACAGTAGTTCCCACCTAAACGCTTCGCTTATGAGGCGTGCAAAATATTAGAAAAATGGCTTTAAAATTAGTTTAACGTTAGTTTATTACCAAAATAAAGGTTTTTTGAAAATGTGTACATATACTACGGAACAGAATTTCAAAATCTATCGTCATACGTATTCGGAGGTGTAGCAATTGGCACTTACCTTCACTACATATTATAAAACAAAGTCGTATTTCGCTGTCTGTCGCTATGTATGCTTAGATCTTTAAAACTACGCAACGAATTTCGATGCAGTTTTTTTAAATAGATAGAGTGATTCTTATAGAAGGTTTTTATGTATATTTTGTTAAGTTTTTGTACACATTAACTTAATTATAACATAATATGCTGGCGGTGCCGGAAAAAATGAGCCGTCTGGGAGCTTTTAACGAAAACGCTGCCTATTTACCCTTTGAGATGTAACAAAATAATGTATTGTAGAATTGTGTATCTAATGTAGGTCTACAAAAAAGTCCGCGACGGTATATGTCTATCTCTTAAGGATACTGTACTATATCCATTTTAATACTTAAAAAAAACAGCAATGATAAAGCGGTAATTTAAACGCTATTTACACAAAAACATTTTTAATATGTTAGTTGGCTTCAGCATTTTATGAAGATTATTTTGTCCCTTTAAACTTTGCAAATTAAATGAATATCTTGGGCGAAATGGCAATATCACAAATACGTTATTAATCCTTATGATTTTTAATACATTACTTGGCTTGAGTATTTCATGAAAATTATTTTGTCACTTTGTACCTTGCTAATTAATTGAATATCTTAAGCAGAATCAAAAAATGCGCAAATAAATTAATTCCGTGTAACAATAATTCGACCGGGTCGTGCGGGCGCGGGCGTAGTACTTGAGAGCGGAGAAGTAATCAAGTAATTTGGAAAATGTTCATTGTTCACGTCCGCTCAACGTTCAAGCTGCCAGAGCAGCGCATTTTTCGTAATTAACCTATGACCTAATTAACTAAAATCGTGATATCTTGGAAACTATAATATCTAGACAAAAAATTTTAACTAGTGAAAAATCGTAAAATAAATAAAGATAAAACTTATAGGTATTATAATTTGGAATTTTAATCATAAAAATAACTGATATATTGGTATAAACACGAAAAAGTCGGTAAAAAAATAAATAAATGTAATTTTTCAGAAATTTGCCACTTACACGAAAAACTAATATAAAATACATTTTCTTTTAACATAATTAAATTCCTGGAATTATAACGATTAAAACGATATATGACACTAATAACTTATTCTAACTAAAACATAACTTAATATAAACAAAAGAATAAATCACAAAAACTAAAAAAATGGCGGAAAAATGACCGCCGGCAATGTTTATATCGCGTTTACTTTGAATGTTGATATTGTGACATGTAGGCTTTTTATCCACGATTCTAATGGTATAAGCCGAAGCCGGGCGGGTCAGCTAGTAATAGATAAGGTACAATATTTTTACCGAACTTTCGACGAGTGTTTGACTGTTTTATTTTCATTTATTTAGGTCTACCGCTGTTTACATACGGGTAAAAACTTCTTTCCACCACTTCTTTAATAAAAAATATTATTATATGTATAAAAATTTTTCAGATATGAATGCGTTATTTGTCACAAACGCACTTCCGATCTGAAGGTGATGGAACAACACTATTACTCCACTCATGAGATATCTTTGAAGAAATACACGTGCAATGTGTGCGGCAAAGTGTCTAAGTAAGCGATAATTTTTTTTATTTAACCATCTTCGCGCTGTATCCCTGACGGGGTAGTCAGAGAAGACAGATCGCCAGACTTCGCGATTCTTGCATATTTCTTTCGCTTCCTGCAGATTCATTAATCCTACTAATATTATAAACGCGAAAGTTTGTAATAATGGATGTTCGTTACTGTTTCACGTAAAAACTACTGAATGGAGTTTAAAGAAACTTTACAATAATATAGCTTATACATCAGAATAACACAGGCTACTTTGTATCCCGGGTACAAGTTCCTGGTAAATGATGGTAAATTTTACTGCAGTTATAGGTGGAATATTGGAAGGTAACAGAAAATACCGCGTTCCACTACGTTAACAATTTTTTTTTAAAAAAGCGTTTGTGTTTAAAACACCATCAATTTTACACATAAATACCCGAAAATACACTAGTTTGAAAAATTAATAACGGAGTGACGACCGCGTCATTCGCTGTTCCCCGCCAAAATTCCACATAATATTAGTATGTTGTTAATTGACAGCTCAGTGGACACACACCGCTATCACAAAGACACGCACAAGGCGAGGGTACAATGTCCAGAGTGCGACAAGACCTTCAGGCATAGAGCTGGACTCATGAACCATAGACTGTGAGTAAGGCACAACTCGCTCACTAACACTACCACACTTATACGTGTACACACACACACACACACACACACACACACACACACACACACACACTCAATCACGCGCTTACAGAGACACAAACACACACACACACACACACACACACACACACACGCATATACACGCACACGCGCGTCCCTGTCCTATCCTACAAATAGTTTTTAAAGACACAAGCTTCTAAAGAGTATTGATGCCATTTGAACTTATGCACATTGTTTAGTTTGTGTTAGTAATATAATTTTGAAACTAAAAGGTACACACACACACACACACGCACGCACGCACGCACGCTCGCTCGCACGCACGCTCGCACGCACGCACGGACGGACGCACGCACGCACGCACGCACGCACGCACGCACGCACACACACACACACACACACACACACACACACACACACACACACACATACAGAAGCTATGTATTTCTGTGTGTGTGTGGTCGTTATAGCCACCACTAACAGTTTCATTGAAACGCAGCACAGTGCACGAATTCCACAACGCGTTCCCGTGTACCGTGTGCGACAAGGTGTTCAGGTGGAAGACCAGCCTCAAGAGACACCTTCTGAAGCATGAAGCTAAGGTAAGGGGAACTGTTTAGTTATTATGTAGATTTTCATAATTATTGTATTCCTTGTTAATAAACTTAGACCCCGCAGTGGTTCACAGTTAACTCCACCGTTAATACGGATTATTCCCGGCACGTAAAATGATGTATATTTTGGAAGGGAAAATTACATAAGCGGCATTGTACATTTTTTGAGATGGGTAAAAATTCTTAAACTCGCGCCAGGACACGTGACAAGCCGAGTCTGTTATTTCAATCGTGTCAAAATAGAATCAAGATCGTCGCTCAATAGGCCACCGGTACAATTTTGACAGTTTTTCGCAGTCTATTTTTACAATCGTACTCCAATCTAACACGTACCGCGCCAGTGGCCGCTAGTCAGTTGCATTTTTGATAGTCTACTAACATTTTGACAGCTAAAACAGTGATTCTGGTTCTATTCTACGGCTTGTCAATAGTAGACTCGTCCCCCTGATCGAAAATTCCCAAGACGGGGGAGAGTAGACCGCCGGTGCAGCGTAGGAGAGGAAGTAATTTCCAAATTTCTTTTTCCCTCTCGGCGAAAATGTATATCTGCTCCTGCTATCCGGTTTAAGCGGCGCAGGGCTCTTGCACGAGTGTGCGTGTGAGTTTGTGTTACAGCCTGCTACTCGAATGAACAGATTATTTTTCCCAAACATGCATGGAAATACTGTCATTTATTCGAAAAAAGAATACGCGAAGTACCGCATTAATAATAAAAAATTGAAATTCATTGCTGGAGTGTTTTTTTGAATTTGGAACAATACAACGCTCCAGCATTTATCTTGTTTTATGTGTGGGAGTGTTGAATTATGGGACGTAAAATTTGTGTCTACGTGCTTTAAATTATAAAATTATATAATGGGACACTTTTTCACACAACACAATCTAGCCAAAAGTAAGCTATAAGCTTGTGCTATGAGATCTAGATAACTGATAAAGAAACTTAAATATTTCTAAATACATACATATATGAATGTAAGGATACACCGAAACTCCGAAATAAACATTTATGGGTCACACAATTTTTTTTTCTGACCCGGTAATCGAACCCTAGACTTAAGCGCGGCAGTTGCATAAACTATTTTTTTTTAGATTTTTCATCCTTTTGCGTATAATCAACTGATGGAAAATCAACAATATTTATCTGTAGTAGTTAATTGTCCAATATGGCTAATGTAACTTTTAATATTAAATAAATGTACCTATGATTTAAATAGTATGTTTTATTTCCCTGCTTTCTTTTGAGAAAAGCACTATTGTATATGGGGAATGGTATTTGCCTGTATCGTATTAGTGAAGTCCTCGCCTACGACTCGGCCTTCAAACTACCAACTTAAAACTACATTCAAAAAGCTATTTAATGTAAAATAAGTTGTCATGTTTGTGTACGATAGCTTAATAATAGTACATTATTGCAAAGGCCGGGAAATAGGCAATATTGCAGGCCGAACCGTAGGCGAGGACTTCACTAATACGAGACAGGCAATTGCCATTCCGGCCGAGGCATATATATGGATTTTCTCAAAAGAATGCATGGAAATAAAACAAAGTATTTTACATTTAATTTAATTCATATTAAAAGTTACATTAACCATATTGGGCAATTACCTACTAGAAAACAAAAAAATATTTTTCATTTTCCTTTATACGCAGCAAGATGGAAATCTAAAAAAAAATATTATACGCGACCGCCGCGCTGAGCTCTAGGGTTCAATTCCCGGGTCAGAACAAATTTTTGTGTGATCCATAAAAGATTGTTGCGGAGTTTGGGTGTTTGCTATGTATAATATAGAAGTATTTAAGTTTCTTTATCAGTTGTCTAAATCTCAATAAACAAGCTTCTATAAGCTTCTTCGCGCTTAAACTGGGCTTAGATAGTGCTGTGTGAAAAAGTGTCCCAGACTATTTATTTATTATTTATATCATGTTGTGTCAACATGGTATTTTTATGTCCCAGAATTCACCATTCCCACCCATAAAACAAGATAAATACACTTCTTTTCGAGAATAATATGCTAGTATATTATTCTCGAAAAGAAGTGCATTTATCTTTTACGTTCTGTGAACCGTAGACTTCGGAGTAATTTTTTTTTCTCCAATATAAAAATATCAACATTTCATTTTTTTCGTTGTGAGCGCTCTTGCCAACCACTACGGGACCATATCCCCTCCCCTGCCTCCATTTACCCCCCGATCGAAAAACCCCCTCGCTAAAAGTTGTTGTCTACATCAAGGATTGTCCATGCCAAGTTGCATGCAAATCCGATGAAAAATGCGACCTGTAGACTGAATGGACGGACGGACGGTCGGACATCAATAGCATTTTTCCCGTACCAGTGGAGTTAAAACGGAGACTTCAACTAACAGTAAGCGTCCGCTGAAGTAGAATAATAAAATAAATCCAATCAAAGAGTATTTAATAACCGCAGCACGCCTTTTCATACAACATTGCTGGAGCGTTGTAATGTTCTAAATTCAAAAAACGCTTAGCAATGAAGTTCATTTTCCCTGTCCTTAAATGCAATACTTCGCGTGTTATTTATTCGAAATAATGACAGTATTTTCATGCATTTTTGAGAAAATGAATATTGTATTTTACTTTAATACTGATAAATAAAGTAATTCGTGCGAAATTCAAAATATTCCAAAATAATCATTACAAAATATTCAAAAATGCACAACGTTAATGTTTAAGTTTTCACTTCTGCCGGCACTCCCGCAGTGCAACCCGTTGTGTTTTCATAGCATAAGGGCCTCAAATTCTGCTATTTTATATTTTCGCAAAGCATTGTAATCTAGATCCCATAACACAAGTTAATATTAGCTTACTTTGGGCTAGATGGCGCTGTGTGAAAAGTGTCGCACAATATTTATTATTATTATAATTGTGATTTCCAAATAATAATTCCAAATATTTTGGAACATTGATGTGAGGTGTCCTTTAAGATCTTAGGTCCGTATTACAGAACGTTTATCAATACTCAAGAAACACTTGAGAGTAGATTTTATAAGGCAAAATCTAGTCTCAAGCGTTGATTGATTATTGAGAAACGTTCTGTATTCCAGAACGTTTTTCAATAATCAGGACCTTAGACTGCCTCGGTGGCGCAGTGGTAGTGTATGCGACTGCCGTGTCTGAGGTCCCGGGTTCGATTCCCGGATCGGAAAAAATATTTGTGTAATCCACAATGGTTGGTTTCGGAGTTTGGGTGTTTCCTATGTATAATTTGTATGTATTTAGAAATATATAAGTATGTTTATCAGTCATCTAGATCCCATAACACAAGCTTATATTAGCTTACTTTGGGCTGGAAGACGGTGTATCAAACAAATGTCCCACAAAATTTATTTTTTTATCTTGGAGCACTAGCGACATCACCTGCAGCTTTGCACTTGCTGACCAACGGAGAAGGCAACGAGACAAGCTAAGTGGTTGGAAGGTCCAACGGCACTCGCTTCAAAGAATGCCGAAAATTAAAAATTAAACGATAGCTGCTACTAATATGAAGAGGAAGGAAGACTGTAGCACTCTTCTACACATCATTTACGGAACGTATCACAAGGACATTTGGTTCTTTTGCCTGTAGTCTCCAATCATCACCAAAATGGTAACCACAAAGATAAATCAGATGATGAGTGAAGATTCAACTGATCAGGCTCTAGCATGTCTGGACGTAGACTTCTCCCAACCATTTTAAGACATTAATAGTCCTTACTGCAGCTCTCTGGCCAGATTGGTGGGAGTTTTCTCCTCGTCTTTTAGTCAGCAGGTGCACCCATACACTAGTGTAGGTACCAAGTCACCGGAGTCCATTTTGGTTTCGTCTCCAGAGTACGCTAACATTCCAGAACAAGCCCAGTACGCCGGCGTCACCGTTTTGCGCAATGTGCAATATCAGCTTCTCATCGGTGTGTTCGTACCAGCGCCATCTGAGGAACAGTCTCAAGCATGTCACCCAGGATCAGCTCAGGTCAGTAATACGTCCTAATCCCAATATTTTGATTAATATAACTGTTTATTGATGTCAGAGTTGTTATGTAGCACGATAAATGACACCTGTCACACTCTTAATTTACGATTAAAATTGGTATGGTTCGGTTAGTTCAGTGGCTAGAACATTGCCGTGATTGGGCAAAGGTCACGGCTTCAATTCCCGCCCTACACCAAGTTGTCTCTTTACACTTTAATAAAAAATAATATACAATATCATTGTCCATTTATAGGGTTCCGCATCACAAAAGAAAAAAAAATGGAATCCTAAAAAACAATAAGAGTTTCCAGTCCCTGACAACGTTCTCCATTCAAAGGTTGCCTGCAAAAGATTGCTCTTTAGTGATAAATTCGCCCGTTTTACATTTATGTGCGATAAAGTTTTATTCTATTCTATTCTTATTACGGACAGTTGTCCGTCTGTCAAGAGCCTTTATGTCGGCAACGCGTGAAGGTATCCAGTTGAAGTTAAAGCTATTTACTTAGGTCTACGGTCCCTTGAGGCTTTGAAAAAATCAAACTTCTAATTTACCGTAGTTATGACTTGAAACTTATTTTTTCGGAAAACTGTTCTTATCTCATCTGTGGTAGACAGTTTCAAATCAAAACTTTATGCCAAAAAACCACACAAACCACGCCCACCAAACAAATCACAGCTTCTGTCTCGAGGTCTCGGGATTTTCAACCAGAGCGTGAAAAAGCACATCATTGGGGCAACTAATTGAAGGACAATGTCAATAGTCTGGAGTACTATGAAAGTGCCCCTCAATTCGTTAGATGTCGCCACGGTTTTTCATCAGCGGGCTAAATATATTAATAATAAGTTTGCTCTTGGTTTTTTTCTCGTATTATGTAAGGAAATAACAAACTATGCAGTCTGTGCAAATTGTCATTTTTTATTTTTTTAAAATGTTTTTCGGTTTGAGTATTTTGCCAGTCAAGAAATTAGATTCCTTACCTCCGTACATACTTGTAGATAGCATAATCCTACTTCAGTAAAGTGATGAAAGCTTTACTGAAGCCGGCGCAATTTGATTAAAAAGGGTTAAAGTTTAGCTTCACGTATAATATGAAGACAACGGAGTGGTGTCCAAATCTCTCTTCATTCTTGCCCTAACTACAAGCGCTTCTTCACTACAGGTTCATCTGTGACCATTGCAAACGTCGTTTCTCGGACAAGACGAAGCTACGCGACCACATTGAGGAGAAGCATCTGAACAGAACGTACCAGTGTGATATTTGTTCTAAGGTAAGACTTTCTAGATAACTAAGCATTGGCAAATTTCCTTGTTTAGTTATATAAAAAGCGTGACCCCGCGGATATAGTGTTCTGTAAACGATGACTGCGTTAAGCAACTTTCACTATGGCTGGTCCTCGGATGGGTGACCACTTTATGGAATTTATATTTGCGAGCGTTTGCGTGCTTCGGAGGCACGTTAAGCCGTCGGTCCCGGTTGCCAGTAACACGGCAGTCGTTAAGCCCAGTTGAAGGCTTGAAAATTTTCAACAGCAGGTAGCCACAACCTGCACCTGTCCATTTCAACACGGCAATGGGCTCACCACCTGTTACGTGGGACAAAAAATGCATATGTTGAAATGTGGGCGTAAAGTATGGCTCTGCCTACCCCTTCCGGGATAAAGGTGTGACAATATGTACGTAGTTATATAAAAGCCGCCGTACTGAAAACGCGTCTCGCCCCGCTAGACCTCTATTTTTTTCTGAAATATTTATTGCTTAGTTTTTTTAAGTACTAACTGACTACAATCATTGTTTTGCCGAATAAAGGGTCATCCACTCTCCGGGGCACGCAAGAACCCTTATGAGGTTGAAATGACAGTTGCCAAATAAAAGTGTATCACAGGCTCCAAATACGGGTAGGGTTTTAAAGCAACTTGGAATACACTTAAATGAAAAGGGATAAAGGGCACCTGTTGCAACTAAACGTTAACTGCAGACGACTGCAACGCGTGACGTATCTGTCGCTAACCGGTTTAGGCTAAGCACATCGATGTACAACGATATTTTTCATTCGCCATTATAACATTGTATCGCAATCAACCTCAGTGCATTTTATTTACGATCTCCTCGCACCGGCCTATTTTACCTCAACAGCACCCATATCCCCAGCGAGAAATAAAAAAAAAAAATGTGATGTCGTGGGACACCAGGTAGGAACGAAGTTAACAAGTTCACGATTCAATTAATCATACAAAAAGTCACCGTTTGTATTAGGATTCGAACTCGGGCCTCTTGCGTCTCAGCCGACCAGCATACCACCCAAACCACACAGCTACGTTACTGCAAATTCCAAATTAGTGTTCACTTCACTGAGGTAAATAGACAGTTTGAAAATCGACACAATTTGCAAAACAAACGAATGTCGCGCCTGCGCACGTCTCATTTTACGGTTTTATTCCACTCAATTTTTCGTACAGTTTTACTATCACATTTTTATCAGTTCGGTCGCGCAGCAAAATCCAACAAAATCCCTATCTCCTCCAAGCCTGCCGTAAGGAACTTCGTTCCAATAACAAAATTAAATATACACAAATCTGTGTTTCTCTTTATTAAAACAAAAAAATACACTTAATTCCAATTTTTATTTTTAGTTTAGTTTGTACATGTTAAAAAACAAAAACGACTTCTGAACTATATCTACGTTAATTTGAAGTTGGTTTTGGAAAAAAACGTGATAAATTATAAGTTAGAAATTCAACTATAATTTACACAACCTGCACCTGTCCATTTCAACACGGCAATGGGCTCACCACCTGTTACGTGGGACAAAAAATGCATATGTTGAAATGTGGGCGTAAAGTATGGCTCTGCCTACCCCTTCCGGGATAAAGGTGTGACAATATGTACGTAGTTATATAAAAGCCGCCGTACTGAAAACGCGTCTCGCCCCGCTAGACCTCTATTTTTTTCTGAAATATTTATTGCTTAGTTTTTTTAAGTACTAACTGACTACAATCATTGTTTTGCCGAATAAAGGGTCATCCACTCTCCGGGGCACGCAAGAACCCTTATGAGGTTGAAATGACAGTTGCCAAATAAAAGTGTATCACAGGCTCCAAATACGGGTAGGGTTTTAAAGCAACTTGGAATACACTTAAATGAAAAGGGATAAAGGGCACCTGTTGCAACTAAACGTTAACTGCAGACGACTGCAACGCGTGACGTATCTGTCGCTAACCGGTTTAGGCTAAGCACATCGATGTACAACGATATTTTTCATTCGCCATTATAACATTGTATCGCAATCAACCTCAGTGCATTTTATTTACGATCTCCTCGCACCGGCCTATTTTACCTCAACAGCACCCATATCCCCAGCGAGAAATAAAAAAAAAAAATGTGATGTCGTGGGACACCAGGTAGGAACGAAGTTAACAAGTTCACGATTCAATTAATCATACAAAAAGTCACCGTTTGTATTAGGATTCGAACTCGGGCCTCTTGCGTCTCAGCCGACCAGCATACCACCCAAACCACACAGCTACGTTACTGCAAATTCCAAATTAGTGTTCACTTCACTGAGGTAAATAGACAGTTTGAAAATCGACACAATTTGCAAAACAAACGAATGTCGCGCCTGCGCACGTCTCATTTTACGGTTTTATTCCACTCAATTTTTCGTACAGTTTTACTATCACATTTTTATCAGTTCGGTCGCGCAGCAAAATCCAACAAAATCCCTATCTCCTCCAAGCCTGCCGTAAGGAACTTCGTTCCAATAACAAAATTAAATATACACAAATCTGTGTTTCTCTTTATTAAAACAAAAAAATACACTTAATTCCAATTTTTATTTTTAGTTTAGTTTGTACATGTTAAAAAACAAAAACGACTTCTGAACTATATCTACGTTAATTTGAAGTTGGTTTTGGAAAAAAACGTGATAAATTATAAGTTAGAAATTCAATTATAATTTACTAGATAACCCCCACGACCCCGTCGCTTATAAATTCTAAAAAAAAATGCCTGATTTGTCGACATTTATGACTACTGCTCCACTCTCCAGGGTAGTTGCGTGATGATATATAGCCTTTAGCCTTCCTCGATAAATGGACTATCCAACACAAAAATATTTTTTCATATCCGACCAGTACTTCCTAAGATTAGCGCGTTCAAACAAACTCTTTAGCTTTACTATATAATCTATACTTAATATTATAAAGCTTAAGAGTTTGTTTGTATGCATCATTGTAGAATTTATAAGCGACGGGATTAAATAGGTGCGACGGGAGGTCGAAATATTCCACGGGCGAAGCTGTGGGGGTCATCTAGTATTAGTAAAGATGTCGTTTTTATAACTTGTCTGATAGAGCGCAAATGACGTTAATTCATTGCTCTGTGATTAAAATTATAATCTATCTTGTATCGCAGCCATCTAAAAACCGCGTGGGCTTGGACCAACACATACGCAACGTGCACAAGGGCAGGCCTAAGAACAAGATGTGCCATTATTGTGGTAGGGGCTTCCCCGTAAGTAATCATCTCTGTTTTTTCTATTTGTATTTTTAACATACATAGTCACACCTTATCCCCAAAGGAGTGTTCGGAGGAATACTATATGCCCACATTTTTAACATTTGTTTTGAATGACAGCCTCTGTGGCGCGTTAGGAGTGTACTAAGCAGAGCTTGTACTATGGTAACCAGATAACTGATAATCATACTTATATATTTCTAAATACATACATATTACAGATAAATGACACCCAGACACCGAATAAACCATCGTGCTTTCCACACAAAGTTTTATCCTAGGTGGGAATCGAACCCACGACATCTTGCGTAGCAGTCGGATACACTCCCACCACGCCACAGAGGCAGTCATATACATGTACATACATATTGTACATAGAAAACACCCAAACTTCGAAACAAACATTTGTGGATCACATAAATGTTTTTTGTTTATTCCTATGCGTCAGCCCTCCCATTCGGGGATAAAGACGTGACTGATAAGTAAATAATACAGTTTGATACAGTTTCTTTACAAAATATGTTCGGAACAGACCAAAATGCAGCTTGAATCTCACATGCGGACGCACACAGGCGAGAGGCCATTCATCTGCGAGTTTTGTCCCACCACCTTTTCACAACAGAGCAATTTGTACAAGCACTACAGACAGGTCAGTATGTTATACAGGAGTCAAGTTCTTCTTAGTTGCTTCCACTCATTGTCGACATCGAAATGATTCATTTTAGAACAAACTTATATTCTATATATTTATCTATCACGGCTTATCCCCAAAGGGGTGGCATATACATACATATTTTATGCCCACTTTTCACCATGTGTATTCCTGTCCCACGTAATAGGCGGTGAGCACATTGCCGTGTTGAAATAGACAGACGCAGGACGCTACCTGCTGTTGAAATTTTTCAATCCGCCCACCCATAAAGCCTTCAACTTTACTTAACGACTGCCATGTTACTGGCAACCAGGACCAACGGCTTAACGTGCCTTCCGAAGCATGGAAACGCTCGCAAATGTAAATGCCACGAAATGGTCACCCATCCGAGGACCAGCCATAGTGAAAGTTGCGTAACTCAGTGATCGTTTACAGAACACTGAGCCCGCGGGACCACGAGCGCTTCAACTAGAACAAAATTATTGTTTTAGAACTAAAAAAAAGGTTATGTGAGAATAGAAACGAGTGTGCCGCGGCAGTGGCCGTGGAGCGCTAGAAGTTCTGTAGTAGTTGAATCAACTCAATTTCAACTTTTACCACGTCTTAAGTAAAATATGATTTACTAAGTAAATGATGAGAAAGTTCAAAATTAACTATGATCATAGATTATGGATAAATTTTTAAAGCAATTATTTTGCTAAAATTCTCATAAATTTTTAATAGCCATCTATCGAGCTAATGAACAACTTGATACCAATGAACAGTGTTACAACCATTTTTAAACATTGGTGCAATGAACTCCAAAAAAGACAATTCGATTCGACACGGGGATTGTACCCGTGATCTTTGCCTAACCAGGGCAATGTTCTAGCCATCGAATTGTTCATTAGCTCGAAAGATGGCTCTGGTCATAATCTTAAAATGACGCTTAAAATATGGTAGAGAATTTCAACTTGGTTTGATACAGTTCGGGTAGTTCAGGTGGCTAGAACATTGCCTCTTTAGGCAAAGGTCACGGGTTCAATCCCCGTGTCGAATCGAATTGTCTTTTTCCACTTATTAAAAAAAAATGAGATTACAGATTAGTTTGATACCTTTAAGAAATATTGTGGGACATTTTTTTTTCACCCAATGTAATATTTAGGAACCACTCTAATATCAAAAAAAAAAAAAAAAAAAAAACTAAAATTTGTTCCGGCCCGGGAATCTATCCCTATATATATATATATATAGTACATACACTACCAATTACGCCACCCAGGCAATCTCGATCTTATGTATAACTGGATTTTTTAAAGATTAACGGTATTTCGTACTTTTACAGTAACATATACAATTTAACTATTAATATTATAGTTTGAAGGTTCTCCAAATTCTCTTCTACAGGTCCACCTCAACATCAAAACCAAACGCTATCCGATGTCGAAGAAACGGAAAGAAGATTCCGAATCGGCGTCCAAAGTGCCCGCGGTAGCCAGCCAAGCTGAAATCGAGGACCCTTACAGGCCGATGGTACTGCAATACTCTCCGGAGAGAGGTTTTGTTCTATGAACTGGCTTAGTTGATAAAATGCCTAAAAATCTAGAAATGCATAATTCGACAAATGGCTGATTCGTAAAAGACCAAATTTTTTATTGCCTGTGTACATGTATATACAAACATTTACGCATTTTGATGTCTTTAATATTGTTTCCATAGAATGATCACGGCAGAGTATAACCATATATAATATATAATAATATAAATGTGGGATTTGATCAAGAGAAAGACCTGGACTTGGTGAAGCTAACACGTTTATTTCGAAAATTATAATAATCCTTGCACTCGTTCGTCACACGTCCTCGTACTCGCACACATCAATCCAAATAGAGCCCCTATTACTCTACCTCATCATTCGTCTACACGTACATCATTCCGTTCAGTAATTCCTTTCATTGCTACAAACAGGTCCTGGTCCAGGTCCAAATCTGGTCCAGATAACAAAACCGAACATTTCCTGGGGACCCCTGATTTTTTGAGGTTATTTTTCTCAAGTTGTTGACAAATGCAGAAAATTACCTATCTGGGATTTTCTTAGGGTGAACAAAATTTAACACTACGTAAACCTCACGAATTATATTTATTATTACAACTTGTAGTAGTGTTTTGGCGGTAAACAGCGAATGACGCGATCGCCGCTCCGTTATTAATTTTTCAAACTAGTGTATTTTCGGGTGTTTATGTGTAAAAATGATGGTGTTTTGAACATAAAAGCTTCGACAATGTGCACAAGTGTTGTGAAATTGGATAACTTAGTGGAACGCGGTATTTACTGTTGCCTTCCAAAATCCACATATAACTGCAGTAAAATTCATCATTTTACTGCAGTAGAACTTTAAACAAACCTATACATGAATACGCTGCTATCAATAAGAATAATTTACTACTTTTGAATGAAGAATATTCATTATCTACTTGAAAATTATCACTATAAGAAAAAGTTAATATAATATACGTCGTGGCTAAGTCCAAGCCGGACATCGCCAAAACAACAAAAAAAGAAAAACTTTGTATTAACTTTTTGTTATTTATAAAAAAACTAACTAACTATCTTCACGCTGTATCCCTGACGGGATAGTCAGAGAGGACAGATCGCCAGGCTTCGCGATCCATGCAAATTTTCAGATTTTCTTTAGACTTTTCCGTTTTTGAGGAATCTGCTCACGTGGTCTTCATATGTAAGCTTCGGCTTACCCTGACTCCTTCTACCCTCTTCATTAGCACAGTCTAAATATATATATATACTAGACCCGCTGAACCGAACTTCCCGTTCCCGTGGGAATATGGGAATAAAAAATAGATGTTGACCGATTCTTAAACCTGCCCGATATGCACACAAAATTTCATGAGAATCGGTCAAGCCGTTTCGGAGGAGTTACAAACACCGCGACACGAGAATTATATATATTAGATATATGTATATCTTCTTCGTCAATTTCTAATTTTATAATAAAAGTCAGTGTTGCAAATTACAACGAATACATAGTTCTACTTTCACCGTATCGACACTCAGATTGTTTCGAGGGTCAGACCATAAATGATAGCAAACAACGCGGCGTAAAATTTTGAAAGGATTTGATTTTAGGAAAAGTTTAAAAGTCATTTAGCAAAAATACTAAACCACTCATACTTCGGTATTTTTGTCATACCGAATACCGAACACGGGGCTGAAATACCGAACAGTTCGGTAAAAAACCGAACACCTGGCAACCCTGCTAGCAAGCCTGCTCCCTCAGTTCTGTGAACCAAGCTCGGCTGGGCTTATTGCCTTCTGCAGCACCTTCTTTGTGTCGGACGCAGTCTGCAGGACTTCCTTTTGGTCCTCAACTGGGTACACCGCTATGACGGGACCCTGACGCCTCGGCAGCGGTGAAGGCTCCTGATTTTTGCCCATTTTGATGGCGTTGGCGTAGCTTGTGACGGGACCTGGTGCTGTTTGGAGCGGAGCAGCGCTAGGCCTGTCCCGCATCTCGTAGTCCCTCAGCGACGGCCAGTTTCGTAAAGTGGGTGGTGATGATGGAGTCTTGCGGCTTACGGTGTCCATAATACCTGTAGTGGCAGCACTGGCCCGTGGACGGCCCTGGACAGCTCCGAACCGGTCGTCGGCGATGAACTTTCCACGTGGCCAGTCCCCTGTTCCAGCACACTCCTGCACCTCCTGAGGGGAGCTAAGCTGCCTCTTTTTCCCTGTATTGGCGGCGGTAACTGCTCAGGGTCGGGGGAGACGATTGGGGAGGAGAACAAGCAAGGTGGGCTACGCAGCAGCGATGCGCGCCCGCCTCCGTGCTTAGTTCCTCGAGCGCCCGCATCTCTTGCACTTTGACATAATTGCTTTGAGATCTGCCACGTAGTTGGCCAAACTCTCACCTTCTTTCTGTAAACGCAAACAAAACTTGTTTTGCTGCGCAATTTCACTAGATTTTGGAGACACGTGGTTTTTCAGTGCTGACTCAAGTTCGTTATAAGTTTTATCCTCGGGTCTTGTAGGTGAGGTTATATTTTTCATAACCTGGTAGTATTTTGGTCCAATACAGGTTAAAAACATTTGTATTTTTGTTTTATCCTGTGTAATTCCGTTCAAATCGATGTAATTTTCGAGTTTCTGAATGTAGGAGTCGAAGCTTTCGTTACATTCATCAAAATTTTGCAAAGTCAAACCTGCCGCCGGATTTGGCTGTTGTACAGTTAATCCTTGAATTGCTATTGGCCAATTGTTCTAACACGGCTTTTATGTCCACCTAGGGTTACCACATGTAAATAGAGGGATGCCTGTCTATGGTACCTAAAATGCGTGATTTTTCAGAAAAATGCCTGTCTAAAGCAAAACGCTGTAGGTAATAAGTAAAGCCAACAGATAATAATGAAGAAGGATATTTTTTACTGATATTTGTCAGAGGACATTATTTTCTTTAATAGTTCTTTCTTTTTTTAGTACAAGAGACAGTTTTATAATTTTCCTGAGTAATTAATATTGCTTTTACTGATTCAATTGTCAGCCGATTTCTTTCTTTACTCCACTGGGCCTTGACGCGGGAAAACATATGTTCTACGTTCGCATTGTGTGCCAAAATAGAGAACAAAAACTGGCCGATTTTCACCAATTCTGTAATGTCACCATTCACTCCCCTAATTTTAAGAAAATTGCACCACTGTGTAGTTAAGCTTTCAGAAAAAAATATGGTATCTGAACTTCTACAATATTCTTTTAGAACTTCGTATTTGTCAAACAGTTTCACGTCGTCAACACTGAAATTCAGCTTAGAGAGAAATTCTACAGATGAAGGTAAATTAGAACTTGAGAAACTTTTCATTTCTTTTTGTAATATCATCCATCGGAAGGAGGAGAAATCGTCTATATATTTTATCCATTTTTCCAAATAAGCTGTTAAATCCACATACAGGCCCAGAATTTCCGTTTTAAAGTTATCGGTACTAATTCCGTTGTTTTCCAGAGTGTTCAGTAGTCTTATAACTGTCAATGATTTGAAATTTTCCTCCTTGCGAGAATTGTAGGCGTTTAAAGTTGCGTTCAATATACAGTTAATTTCTACAATAAAATAATAATAAATAAAATAAAAATATCTTTATTTTGCATAGACCATTTTAACGGCGCTTACAAAATGTCATACACTATTTAAAATATTTAAAGCGACCACCGGTTCGGAACGCGGCCCACCTGAGAAGAACCGGCAAGAAACTTAGGAAGGCTTTTTTTTTGATGGCCTATTTACAATTTAATATTATTTCACTTTGCCAGCAGATCATTTCCAGGCGTCCCTGTCCTGCAAATAGTCTGTAACGGAGTAAAAACCTTTTTCACAAAGCTTGTCTTTAACAAACTTTTTAAATTTATTCAAAGGTAAATTTCTCAGGTCACAGGGAAGCTTGTTGTAAAAGCGTATACAGTTACCCTGGAAAGAATCGCCAATCTTATGTAGTCGACTGTGGTGGACTGAAAGATTATTTTTATTTCTAGTGTTTATATTATGTTTATCACAGAGTTTAGAAAACTGTGATAGATTTTTCTGGACATACATAAGATTGGCAAAAATGTATTGTGATGGTACGGTTAGAATATTTACTTCTTTAAATTTTTCTCGGAGAGAAACTCTGGGGCCCAAATTATAAATAGCGCGTACAGCCCGCTTTTGTAGAACAAAAATAATATTTAAATCTGCAGCACTCCTCCAAAGGAGAATACCGTAAGACATAATACTATGAAAATAGCTGAAGTAAACCATTCTAGCCGTATCCACATCTGTTAGAGTCCTGATCTTTTTTACAGCGTATGCAGCCGAACTTAATCTAGAGGCTGTCTTTTCTATGTGTGGGCCCCACTGCAAATTGGCATCAATAGTTATACCTAGGAACACAGTTGATTCTACAAACTCTAACACTTGTCCATTCAGTTGAACATTGGCCGCAACTTGTTTTACATTTGGTAGAGTAAATTTTATACATTTAGTTTTATTTTCATTAAGGCAAAGATTATTTTGACCAATGAACTACTCTTGCAATTGCATTGTTTACATCGTCATAGTTATCTAATTGTCTTTTAATTTTAAAAATTAATGAGTTGTCATCTGCAAACAAAACAATCCTATTCCTGTCCCCTACATAAAATGGTAAATCATTAATATAAATGAGGAACAAGAATGGCCCAAGTATCGAGCCTTGCGACACAAATTGTAACCATGGATCCTATAGAACGTGTACATTAATATCGACCCTCTGTATTCCATTGTTCAAATATGAAGACAGAAGGTCGAGAGCTTTGCCTCTTATTCCATAGTGGTGTAATTTTTTGCACAGCGATGTTGAACGCAATCAAAAGCCTTTGATAGATCGCAAAATATACCTAATGCATCGTGCTTGTCTTCCCATGCTTCATGAATACATTTTAATAACTCAACACCAGCATCGGAAGTTGAGCGCCCTTTAACCTTAAACCCAAATTGATTCGCATGGAGTATTTTATGACTATTAAAATGGGATAGCATTTGATTCAAGATTATTTTTTCAAATACTTTGCTCATAGTTGGCAGCACTGACACTGGTCGGAAATTAGACGGCTCTGTAGCGCTGCCAGCCTTGAACAAGGGAACGACTTTGCTTTGTTTTATTAAATCAGGAAATGTACCACTAGAAACACAGTCATTAAACACAGTTGCTAGATGGGGCGCAATTACCTCAATTATACATGATGCAGTTTTGACCGATAATCCCCAGATGTCCGCGGTTTTCTTAATTTCGATACATTTAAATGTTTTTACAATGTCCTGAGCACAAATATCTGTGAATACAAATGCATCCCTGCAACAAAGAACAGATTCTTCTAATAAAAGTTCAGCGGAACTGGAAGATGCTTGGAGAGATTTTGTTGTCAATATAGGTACATTTTTGAAAAAGTGTTCAAACTCCGTAGCCACTTCCAGGTCCCCTGTAACATGGCAACCATTTACTTTTAAGTGGAAATCCCTTTCAGTCACTAAAGACCTACCGCATTCAGAGTTAATGATGTTCCAAGTCATTTTTATTTTATTTACAGAATTAGAAATTTTATTTTTAATGAAGTTTGACTTAGCAAGATGACACGTTTGTTTAAATATCTTTGAATAATTTTTAACATATTCCTGAAAGGTTTGCCTAAAATTATAAGATTTTTCTGAATATAATTCAAATAATTTATTTACCTATGTAAGGTATGCGAGCCCATCGTTTTCTTTGTGTATTCACGGTCGTGGGTATTCCTCCTTTATACGCTAAATCTGTGACAGCCCTTGCTCTCTTTCTACTCACCATTTTGTCTATTAATTCAAATGGGAAACCATTATTTATCGCTATTGTTATGTAATGTTAAACTGTATTCTCCCTAATTTGGGGTAATTTTCTAAACTGGTAACGTGTAATGTCGATATACCTACATTGTACGGTTATTAGTTTTAGTATAGTTTCTAGGTCCAGTCGTCATATTGTGTACCTTTGAGAATGCCGTGAGGCGAAACCGGTCAGGTTTACAAAGTAAATGTTTTGGAACAGTACAAGTGGTGTTATTTAATATAAATTTTGATCACTGTGGACTCGATGTCCATTTCCAATTGATCTACACCATGTCTAACACAATTATGCAGTATATGGGCAGGACATCCAACGCCTACAATTTGCTTTTGGAGTTTTTGTTTATTGAGACCAACAGGCGGACAAAATGTTTTTGTATTATTGAATACAAAAACATTAATTTTATAATTATCAGCAGTAAAAGAAACTAATTTTTGTTCAATGCCGTGTTTTCTCAATGTGTTAACAATATATTGTGTGATTGTTTCGGCAGTTTCGTTTGGCAATACATCGAGTTCTAAAATATTTGTCTTTATTCCGCCATCGCGATAATCAAAATATTGTATTACTATTGGAAACATTTTTCGATCTCCGTGATTGCTGGCATAAGTTGATAGACCAAAATATAATACTGAATCAGATTTTAATGTTTTCACAAGCACAGACAATTACATGGGGGGAAATAACATAGTTAACAACAACTGCTTCGGTTTTTGTCCGGGCACAGGTTATCGTCTTTCCCACATCTGAATCAGAAAATAACTTCCTCAATAATTCGCCTGTACAATTCATTGACTTATAAGACTGGTGATGTTTTACAGTATGGTAAGCAAGCGTAGCTTCTGCAGCGGCTTTTCTTTCCGAAATAATATTTAGAGTTGGTTTGAAGAATGTATCCATCTTACTATTGGAAGACACTGCTTTAGACATTATTTGATGTTTTTCGGATTCCAAATGTCTTTCCACATCTTTGATTCCTCTAGAACCAAAACTAAAACACTTAGCTTCTGACTCATTGCGGCCTTCCACGAGACAAGGAAATTTACTTGCTATAATATCCGAAAACTTACAAAGCTTTCTTTTTTTATTATCCATTGTAAAACAATAAAACAACTTAAAAATCACAACAATCTAACACTGATATTTTAAATAACAGTATAACAAAGACAATTGTAGCTTGTGGGCTACAAGCTACAATTTGTAGCGAACTGATTGAACTAATCAATCATGCAGGCTAAATATTGTTTTGGTTCATGAAGTAAACAAATCATAATTAAAACGTATCAGACTCAATGAGAATTGTAACATTATCGGCGTACGCGACCAGATGAACCGAGTCTGGGTATGGCAGCTGAAACAGTTCATCCATGAGAAGAAGCCACAGTGAAGGACCCTAAACTGAGCCTTGCGGGCATCCCATGGTAGAGGTCCTCCATACGACCCTGAAATACCATTCACTACTTGTAAAAAGTAAATAAAGTTTGCGATAATTTCAGCCCAACTTTCAGGTCTCTAAACTCTATTAAGACCAAGATGTGGCACGTCAAAACAAATATGGTCCATGTTTTCCACAGATCACCCCCTAGATAGCGCACGATATATTCGAGTTCACAATATTTGGTGGTATGCACGCGATAATGCAAGTTCCTGTTTTTTCAATAGATTTTCACACTTGCAGACAACTTTCGATGCTTGTGATAAGGCACGAATAGCAGGCGACCGTAGTCGCGTAGTGTTCCAGGCTGCATTACTTTCCTGGTGGCTCCAAATTTATAGGCAGTGTGATTTTTTCTTGCCGCAATGAAGATGCGCGCGCAAGGCTAAGGCGCGTGCTAGATCGGCCGACAGCTAAGATTAAAAATGTAAATATTAAAAACAGTGAAAGGTAATTTAAAAGTTGAATGAGCAGTTCGAGGACTTGCCAATAGAGTCGCAGCAATACTCGACGACGGTGACGCAACGGCCATAGCTCGTTTTAGAGACCTAACTTTTACTAATATAATAAATTAGTTACAAAAAGCTTTCTGGTCCCACCTGGGGCAATCTAAAAAAATCCTGTCCCGTCATTGACACGAATACTGCCCAATATACAATTGTACGCTGTTAGCTGATTATTCACCAATTTAGGTTCATTTTGAGAAATATATTCACTTATGTTATTTAAATATAATAGGGTTTTCGCAAAGCCTCTTCCAATGGATCCATATTATTATTAGAATTGTTTCTACGCGAAACCGGGAGCCCAAAATCAGTTAGAGATTTATCACACATCTCATGAATCTTATCTTCAACCATTATAAGGCCTTCATTAACTATATCATCATTATATTCTAATGTTATATCCTGGATGTCATTGCGTATTCTGTTTAATATATCTTCACACAAATCATTTCTAAATTTACATAGCTCGTATGGATGGCTGACAAATATGAGAATGATGGTAAAAAATTATTTTAACCTTGTGGCTGACTCTGATATGACAGCTTTTGACAGAGTATTTTCCCAATGCTGATTTCTTTCCAGTAAACCTAATTACTTGCATGTCTGTAAAATAATACTATTAATTCAATTGATTTTCGACTTCATTTTTAAACTCTTTGAATTCTGTTAGTGTACCACTCTTTTTGTTAAGAAAATACACATAAATCTTTTTAGTACAATTGTCCGTGAAGGTCAGAAAATACTTGTCACCTCCAATTGTTTGTGTTTTCATGGGACCACATATATCAGAGTGTACCAGCTGAAGAGGAACCGTTGATCTGTTTCCTTCTCTTTTAAAAGGTAGTCTTGTTTGCTTACCTTCTTTACAGGTGACACATGTTAGACTTTCTGTATTTGCTGAGCAAGTTACATGTTCAGCATTTCCAGGCAGTTTTTTTAAAGTGTTAATATTTATGTGTCCCATTTTGGAACGAAGTTCCTTATGGCAGGCTTGGAGGAGATAGGGATTTTGCTGCGCGACCGAACTGAAAAGTATGTGATAATAAAAGCGTAAGAAAAATTGGGTGGAAAAAATTGGGTGGAATAAAACCATTAAATGAGACGTGCGCAGGCGCGAAAGTCGTATACACAAGCGAGGAGTGTATAATATCTTTCTCTTTCTCCCTCTTTCAGTGAGGGTGGGGTGAGGGTGACGGAGAGGGTGGTATTTTTTTCTACATTAGTTTTTTTTTATATTTATAATTATATTTTATTAACTTTTAATTTTTATTTTTGGAAAGAAGTTCCTTATGGCAGGCTTGGAGGAGATAGGGATTTTGCTGCGCGACCGAACTGAAAAATATCTGATAGTAAAAGCGTAAGAAAAATTGGGTGGAATAAAACCGTTAAATGAGACGTGCGCAGGCGCGAAAGTCGTATACACAAGCGAGTAGTGTATAATACTTTTATCTTTCTCCCTCTTTCGGTGAGGGTGGGGTGAGGGTGAGAGTGAGGGTGAGGGTGAGTGGTGAGGGTGAGGGTTTTCTACATTAGTTTTTTTATATTTAATAATTACTGTTTATATTTTTTTTTTTTGTATTTAGTTTTTTCGAAAGTTCAGCCGTGTACATGTTGTTGATTATACTAGCTGTTGCTACTATCAGATTTTTAGTATTCATAATAACACAGCCGGTTTTGTCAAATATTACTTGGGCCACCATTTCGAATAATCTGACTCACAGATAGCAGATTAGTCGCCAGTTCGGGGACATATAAAACATTGTTAAATAGGACCTTTTTTTCATGACCTTTATCATTATAAGTGTCCAAACTTACTTGCCCTGGGGATTGCACAGATATAATTCTTTATTATCTGCAATTCTTATTTTCTTTACAGAAGAGGTTGACTGATTCTGAAACAAATCCTTGTGTTTGGTCATGTGCGAGGTTGCACCAGAGCCCACATACCATGCATCATTTTGAGATAATTATGTTACAAATACAGCAGCATAAGACGAACTACTTGGTTTTTGTGTGTCTTTAGCTTTAGATTTGCATTCTAAACTTTTATGGCGATATTTAATGCGTTTGATGGCTTCTTATGAAGTTTCTGAGACTTTTTGTTTACTAAAAATGCCTTTGAGTCATTTTAGACAGTCTTACATCTTGTAATAACTGCCTTAACAGAATCTGTGGTAATTTTCATGCCAGTGCTCTCTATGTAGTTGTCAACGATCAACAAAACAAACAAAAATAACTTCTTAATAAGTTTTAAAGTTATTTGCAGAGTGGGACCACTTTTTACATTCACCACATCGGACCCACTTCTCATTTAGCAAACTATTGCAGAAATTTTCTAAACAAACGAGACAATAGCAATCTATCAGAAGTGTTGCTGTTTGTTGCTGATATGTTTTCTTTGTATGGCTTTTTCGTCTTTTTTCCCTTTCCTTTTCCTTTTACATATACTTTCTTTTTCTTGCTTCTTTCTAGATTGAGCTGAAGTGCTGGTTTTTTGGTTTTACGTTTTTGGTTTACATTTTTTAACGTTATGGTCGTTGAAGCTTTTAACGCGCAATAAACTCGTTGCTTGTGGACTTCTCAGGGACAAACATGGGTGTCTTTTGAAAAATCCAGCTAGCCATTTCTTACCCGCACTATGATTGTCATTCCACTTCTCTGGATATGTCTTCTTCTATTTTATGGCCAATACGTAGACCAGCTTGCGCACTTCTGTTGGGATCAATCTAAAATAGACAGTGGATCATAATATGATGTAGTCCCGTAAAACTATTTTATTCTCTATAGTGAAAACGCGATTGACGCAACGGTAGCCAATTTTTGCCTGAGTATTATCTGCTTTGAGTTTTTTAACATATCTATTTAATGTGACATGACAAAAATCATATTTTCTTGCTAGTGCTCTTACCTTTGTACATACATACAAACATACATATTGTCACGCTTTTATCCCCGAAGGGGTAGGCAGAGGCATATTAAACGCCCACATTTCACCGTATGCATTTATGTCCCACGTAACAGGTGGTGAGCTCATTGCCAGAACTTTTGAAATGAACAGGCACAGATTGCAGCGACCTGCTGTTAAAATTATTTAAGCCGCCCATAAGGCCTTCAACTTGGCTTAACGACTGCCATTTTATTGGCAACCGCGACCAACGGCTTAACGTGCCTTCTGAAGCACGAAACTGGGGTGGGTCTAAAGGGCCAAATAAATTTAATAAATGAAATGTCTATTTTAGATGTTAATTTTGAACCCGTTGCCTTTTTAGTGAGGTGGTAACAAAAAGGCTAAAAGGTCTTTTGTACTAGACACTAATTAGCACGACCAATTAAAGTCCTGGTAGTCTCGGACTGAACTTATCTTTGTGTTGTCTTTTAAATGTGCATCTGCTGCTTTTTTATCGACTTCTGTGCTAGTGGTGCCTCTATCAGTTTTTCTAATGCGGTGCCGTGGCATTCTGTTAAACAAATAAGAAAAATAAGTTTAAAAACATCGCACTCATATTTACTATTTTACGGGGACAAAAGTAACAAGTTACTTATGTCCTGCCATGAGATGTTACTTTTGTACCCAACCCCATTTTTTGATATTTGAAGCCAAATAACCTTGAAACTGAACGTGTTACACGAAAAGAAGCCTGTTATTATTGTAACTTAATGCAATGGTTTGTTTTGTAGTTTATTCGAGGTGTACTTTTGACGCAACTTGTAAGATAAGTGGTTTCCTTTTGTAGAAACTTTGTTTACATTATATTTCACACTTTGCATTTGCAAACTATCCGATCTCAAAGCAATTTGACCAAATTGCTTTGAGATCTGCCACGTAGTTGGCCAAACTCTCACCTTCTTTCTGTAAACGCAAACAAAACTTGTTTTGCTGCGCAATTTCACTGGGTTTTGGAGACACGTGGTTTTTCAGTGCTGACACAAGTTTGTTATACGTTTTGTCCTCGGGTCTTGTGGGTGAGGTTATATTTTTCAAAACCTGGTAGTATTTTGGTCCAATACAGGTTAAAAACATTTGTATTTTTGTTTTATCCTGTGTAATTCCTTTCAAATCGATGTAATTTTTGAGTCTCTGAATGTAGGAGTCGAAGCTTTTGTTAGATTCATCAAAATTTTGCAATGTTAAACCTGCCGCCGGATTTAGCTGTTGTACAAAATCCTTAAATTGCTATGACCAATTGTTCTAACACGGCTTTTATGTCCGCCATTCTCGTCACCAGTTTTTGTCATGTATTTAATATGTAGATATGAAATAACTTATTTAATGTTGTAATCGACGTAAGAAATAAAACCTCCTTTTTATTACTAAAGACAATGAGTGACACTCATCCCATGCATAGTGTAGCTACAATCATAGAGTGATGTGCATATTTATCTCTATTTATCCTAACAGAAATAATGCTAACAGCTCATCTTGATCATCGTTTCCTGACATAAACTCGCATAAACTCTTAATATTTGGCAATGGTGAAAACGCAAAACTTTTATGCAGAAGGAGCTGTGTGTTTGTTACACAGGAAACGTTGTTTCTTAACAAATCCTATAGTCTGCTTCGTTCTGCGTTTTGTTTTAGCTCCAAGTTTCTTTTTGTGGTGGAATAAAGCTTTATAACATGTATTCTACCTGGCGAGTCGATGAATTAGAGCAGGAATTTAGAAAAAGAGAAAAGAGTCACATTTAAAAGCTACACAACGACCCATTCTTCATTAAATACTCTCTCTACAATGAACTATTTGACAGTTTTCTTCCCCATTGCCACGGTTTTCGCGCTTGAGCGACTTGTCTGCGTTTGTTAGTCACTGAAACCATTTTATCCACAAACTGATGTAATATACGTGACAGGCCGTTTGTCCTTTCAGTTTCCTATATCTACACCTTCACGTCATCTAGATATGTTTTCTCCTATCTTAGAGATATGATTCATTACATAGATTTTTATGCGTTACTTCTAGAGGATTTTCATCCTCTTGCCCTTGTCCCAATTTATTTGGGGTCGGCGCAGTATGTCTTCCTCTTCCATTCATCCCTGTTATGACAAATAATAGGGATGAAGTCACTACTGATCAGTCACTACTTTCATATTCATATCACTCCTTACACAGTCCATCCATTTTTTCTTTGGCCTTCCTCTGGCTTCCCATCCATACTCCACTTTCATATTTTTAGCTCTTTTAGTGACATGACTTTCATCCCTTCTCATCACATGCCCATACCAAGACAGACGGTTCCCTCTCAATCTAGAGGACTTTATTTTAAATTAATACGCAATGTTCCTGTACCTACGTTTTATTATCAAGAAGACTTGTCGCTAAACTAGAACTGTTATAGACATTATCTGTATTCAGTGCATGGCTTTTACTCGTACAAAGATTTTCCTCCGTTAGCTGCATCACGACTTTTTAAGCGTGACATTTTTCAGGAAATCTCGTGATCATGATTACGTACGTAGGTACTTAGTCGAGATCACGAATTTGACGTAATTTTAAATTCAAAACCATCTGGTTCTGTGAGCATATACAATTTTATTCCGATTTGTGCCGCTTATTTTTTATGATTTGACGAAACCTTAGTTGTTCTCTCGGACAATATCATGCTTTCATCTAATAATAGACGTTTCTTGTGCGGTCTAAATAGACGTTTCTTGTGCGGGATAGTAACATTAGTTCATCTTTGTATTGAAATAGTCGATGACACTTCGAACTGTTAGCTATGGGTCGTCACATTCTGTTTCGGAAGTGTAATTTAGATTCCTCATGATCATTAGAAATCTCTTCCGAGCCATCTGTTCACCAAATATTGGTATGGAAGATACTCTGTTTGTTTTCCAATAGTCTTGTAAGTAGGTACTCATCAAGTTTACGGTAAAGGGAAAAAAAAATAACTAAATAGCCTTCATATGTTTTTTACGTAAAACTAGGACAAATAAAAATCCTTCCAGTTTTATGTCACGTTTCCCCTTTGTTGCTTGTTAAGTTTGTTAGAAAAAGGTCAATAAAGTGACGAAATAAAATAATAATCTGCCCTAATATATTATTCAAGAAAAAGTATCTTTTTAAGTATTTAAACTAATGTTTAAATTCGTACGAATGAGTGAGGGGCGATTCATCATCATCCGAGCGTCTGTCCCAGTTGCGTCTGGCGACGCCCAGGGTCCGCTTTCCTACAATTTCTCGGACACTTCGCACGGTCGTCGGCATCCCCTGTAGTGAGACCATTGGCGCGCATGTCATCCCTTACGACGTCAAGCCAGCACTTCTTGGGTTTTCCCCTCTTACCGGGACCCGGCGGGGCTGACATGGCCACACATTTGTTTCCTACGTAGCCGAAATACGTGACCATACCAACGAACGCGACACTCATGCAACTTGTCTGCAGTGACACGGACGTGAAGGCTGCCGCGGATGCGCATTCACCTCAGCATCTTCATTTCCGTGACATGCAGCTCCTGCTTGTGTCGCTCCAATATTGGCCACGTCTCACTGCCATTTAAAAGGACAGGTCTAATGATGGTTTTTTAGACCTGTCCCTTCAACCGCATGAGCATTTTATGATCACAAATGACACCGGTCATCTCCCGCCATTTGGCCCACGCGGCAGCAATGCGTCTCTGGACGTGTGAAAAACAGATCCCAGGTATTTAACCTGGTCCGTGCGCTCGACCAAATCACCGGACGGATGTGGGATCTGTCGAGTTTAGTGCCAAGTACTCGGTCTTCGCCACATTTAGTTTCAGACCGCCGTTTTCAAGCGTCTCCTTCCACGCCTTCACACGTCGCACCGATCTGCCCCTGTCCGCGTCTGCCAGCGCAATATCGTCAGCATACATGAGCAACCATGGAGGCGATTGACGAAGAATATATATTGTGCGAAAGAAAAGGGTAGAAGGAGTCAGGGTAGGCCGGGACTTATTATATGAAGACCACGTGAGCAGATTGCTCAAAAACGGAAAAGTAAAAAGTACTCGGATCTTGAAGAAGCGAAAGAAGTATGCATGGATCGCGAAGCCTGGTGATCTGTCCTCTCTGACTTAGTCAGGGATACAGCGTGAACACAGATTAGTTTATTTTTTAAATTCGACATTTCGAAAATTAACACTTTTCAGTTTACCTACATTTCCCCTTAAGCATTTTTGTCACTCGTGACAGGTGGAGGTGACATTTGTCTAATTCAACATTTCGTTATTCAACATTTTGCAAATTCAACATATTGAGATTAACTACTTAACAAATTTAACATATTGGGATTCAATATTTTGGAAACTCTACATTTTGGGTATTCAACACTTTGCAAATTCAACATATTGCGATTAAACATTTAACAAATTCAACATATTGAGATTATACATTTAACAAATTTAATATATTGGGATTCAATATTTTGGAAACTCAACATTTTGGGTATTCAACATTTTGCAAATTCAACATATTGAGATTAAACATTTAACAAATTCAACATATTGAGATCAAACATTTAACAAATTCAACATATTGAGATTAAACATTTAACAAATTCAACATATTGAGATTAAACATTTAACAAATTCAACATATTGAGATTCATCATTTTGGAAACCCAACATCCAACATTATGGAATTCAACATTTTGCAATAATTGACAGGCCTACGTCCAGCAATGGACTGCAGAATGATTTATATATTACATAACAACAACAACTTATTGTCACGCCTTTATCACCGAAGGGGTTGGCAGAGGCATATTAAACGCCCACATTTAAAATGCATTTATATATTAGAATAAAATTTAGGCCATAATTTATATGTAACTAGTTGACGCCCGCGTAGAGATGTTTTCCCGTTCCCGTTTCCCACAGGAACTTGTTCCCGGGATAAAAAGTAGCCTATTTCCGTCTCCTGGCTCTAAGCTACCTCCCCACCAACTTTCAGCCACATCGGTACAGCCGTCGTTGAGTTATAATAGTGTAACTAACACGACTTTCTTATATATATAGATTAATGTAATTAAGTGTAGCGACTGAATTTTGTACTGTGCAATCAAAATATATTATTAGAAAAAATGTTTTATATTTTGTGACCCCCGAACGGATGGATTATGAGGATTATTTTGTTCGAAAGTCGATGTGATAGAGATGTTTTAGCTATAAATGTAGAAGATCATCAGCTCAATTCCAAGGTGATGAAAAGATCTCAATAAAATCTACAAGTCGGATTGAGTTGAAATTTGGTATACTGTTACTTTCATGGTGTTTCCACAACATGGGAGCTTGCTACTGCATCAGGTAGTCTGCGGGATACTCAACTACTCAGAAAATAATTGATGGTGAATTTGAGGGCGGGGGGATCAATGAGTGTAAATTGTCGAAAATGTTAACACTTCGTTTACCAAAAAATTATAAATATTGTGGAACATTTTTTTTTACACAGCGCCGTCTTGCTAAAGCTCAAGCTTGTGTTATGGGATCTAGACGACTGATAAACATACTTATATCATTTTTAAATACATACCTACATATTATACATACCTACAAACATTCGTGGATCACACAAAATATTTTTTCCGACCCGGGAATCGAACCCTGGACCTCAGTCGCGGCAGTCTAATACACTACCACTGCGCCACCGAGGCAGTCAACAACAATTCATTACCATTGTGACAATTAGCGTCACAAGCAAGCGAAGAAATCCTGCATCGCACTCACCGTGGGAAGTGGAGGACAAGAAACAAGAAAGCGAACCCCGGGCGTCGCGAGACGCAACTGCCATATTGCCCAAATAAAGCTAATAGAAGCTTGTGCTATGGAGTAATTGTCTAATCTGTCTAGATCAGATTTCTACTAAATAAACGGCTTTACTCACGTGTAAATTTCGGGATAGCCCGACTAGTTTCGGACCTAACGGAGGATCTTCTTCAAGTGAGTAAAGCCGTTTATTTAGTAGTAATGAACATCGCTCACGAAAGTTATTATTCTAATAGATCAGATTTTCTTCTGATTCGTATTTTTTTATTATTGTACCACAATAAAGAAGGTAACTATTGTAAGTAACTGATGGTTTTCATTTTCTATTATTAGAGAATTCCAGCTAACAATTCCTAGTAACATGAATACACGGGTAATTATAATTAGGTAAGTACCCATAAACCCAAAATCTCAAAAGATTTGTTACATCACTATTAATTGTTATTTATATATTTATTTATTTTATTTATAGATAGATAGATCTATCTATCTATAACTAAAATAAATAAATATCCATCACGCCTTATCCCCGAAGGGGTGGCAGAGGCATATATGCCCACTTTTCACCGTGTGGATTCCTGTCCCACGTAATAGGTGGTCAGCCCATTGCCGTGTTGAAATAGACAGACGCAGGTTGTGGCTACCTGCTGTTGAAATTTTTAGGCCGCCCATAAGGCTTTCATCCAGGCTCAACGACTGCCATTTTACTGGCAACCGGGACCGACGGCTTAACGTGCCTTCCGAAGCACTGAAACGCTCGCAAATGTAAATGCCACAAAGTGGTCACCCATCCGAGTACCAGACATAGTGAAAGTTGCGTAACTCAGTGATCGTTTACAGAACACTGAGACCGCGGGGCCACGAGCGATTCAATTCAATTCAATTCTTATTATGGCTTTCTGTGCTCTTTGCAGCAACTTGCCAGTGTCCCGTAGCTAGAACTAGTAACGAAGGAGGCATACAGTGGCTCGGGATTTGACCGGTGGCCTTGGATATGAAGTTAACTCAGCCAGAATTACACATGAAAAAGTCAACACACACTTACAAATACAACAGATAATAAATATAAGCCAACACAAACAGATAATAAATATTAATTAATAAAGATTTAGGGCCGAACTTTAGCTAGGTATCAAAAAATAAGTAATGGGGAGCAAAGTATAAATTAAATTTTTAATTGATTAATTTCAATAACTTTACCCAGGGATTTTACAAAGGAAGTGAAAACTAAGGAAAGAAGGGATTCAACAGTGGCGGGGCGAGGGATATTGTCCGGAAGAAAATCATACAGTGATATTCCATAGAGGGGACAACTGAAGAGGATGTGATTGACGGAACCTTCATCTAAACCACACTCGCAGAGAGAATGATCCCTTACCCTAATCTTCGCCAAATGAACCGGAGTACAGGCGTGACCTAAGCGGAGGCGACAAATTACAGAAATGGCATGCTTGTTCATACCGCGATATTTGAAAAACCAAGGTTTATTAGGTATGGAGGATTGGATTGCTGCGTAATATTTCCCTTTTATTTTTTTGGATTTCCGCCATTCGTCATTCCAAGCAAGAGTAAGAACTTAGAACTTCCATTAAATCATGCGTTAAAAGGTAAGAGTGCTCAGTTGTTCCTAACCTAATGGCACTTCTTGCGCAAGAGTCTGCAGTCTCATTACCTGGTATGTTGGAATGACCTGGTATCCATGCTAATACTACAAGCAAACCACGTTCGTGGCAATGCAGTAGAGCCTTTCTTATTTTAAAAATGATGGGGAATTTAGTTTTGGAGCGGAAGGGATTTGCAAGTATGGCTTGTAGGCAGCTTTTGGAGTCAGATAGAATCAGGGATTTATTAAGATTATGAGATTTAATATACTGGATGGCTTCGAGAATTGCTATTGACTCTCCGGTGAAAATAGAAGACATAGGGGAACATTGGTAGCACAATATAATTTTGTATGTCGGGATCCACACTGCAGAACCAACAGGCTCGTTTTTGTTCATTTTGGAAGAATCAGTATAGATTTTTAGCCAACCATCAAAATTGTTAGATATAACATTATTGAAAATCGCATTCGCATCTATAGAACCCTTTTCAATACCCAAATCAATCAGTATATTAAGACGGAAAATAGCAGCCTTGAAGGGGAGAGAGTAAAGTGGGTTCAGTTGGCTCTGATTTACCGGATGAGGAAGACGAGTGTACTTTAGGAAACTATTTACAAGACAAGGAAAATTATTTTGATTAGGCCTGGAATTTGAGTTGTAGTAATCGAAAAGGAATTTCAGTTTATCAAGGAGTAAGTGTTGAGAATTTTGAATAAGTTTAAAGAGAAATCTGTCACATAGGTACTGTCTGCGAAGAAAAAGTGGGGGATCTACAGCTTCAACTTGTAAAGCGTTGGTAGGAGATGACTTCATTGCCCCGAGAATAATGCGCAGGCACTTATACTGAATCTTGTCCAGTTTTTCAAGAGATCTTTTATTACAAGGTTCAAGGAGAAAGGCGCCATAGTCCATGTGACTCCTGATGATAGAGTTATAAAGGAGTTTTTGTGTGAAAGGGTGACAACCCCACCATGCTCCAGATAAACGTAGGATATTAACGTTTTTCTCGCATTTAGAAGTTATATAGTCAAAATGAGTGACTCGTGTCATTTTTGAGTCAAGCCAGACTCCAAGGAATTTTGCACTAGAGCACTGGGGGATGGATTGGTCTTCTATCATTAAGTCTATAGAGGGAATGTTTCTCTTGAGAGTAAATACCACCGCCTTGCTTTTCGATGGGGACAAAGATAAACCATGTTCCCGTAGCCAAGTGTTTAAAAGGTTAAGGGTGATGTTCAAATTAGTAGATATATCTTCTATTGAGCCAGACGTCATATAGAGAGCTAAATCATCCGCGTACTGAAGAATTTGGCAAGGTGGGATGACAACTGATTCCAAGTCATACGTATAGAGACTGTAGAGAAGAGGGCTTAATACTGAGCCTTGAGGAAGACCCTTCCAAATAGTCCTGGAGGGGAGGACGAAATTCTGATTCTTTTTCACAATAGATCTCTCCATCAAAAGACCAATACAGAACTGTACGAGCTTCTCAGGTATATTCAGCTGCTGGAGTTTCGTCCTGAGTACTGGCAGCAAGACATTGTCATATGCAGATTGAATATCTAGAAATACAGCCACAAGGTACCGCTTTTGAAGGAGAGATATACGTATGTCAGTGGTAAGAATGCCAAGGCTATCCATGGTGCCAACATTTTTCCTAAAACCAAACTGAGACTTGGGTAGAATCTCTCGACTCTCTACATACCACTCAAGCCTATGCTTAATGAGGTGCTCTGCCACCTTGCACATCACAGAGGAGAGGGCTATAGGGCGTCTGCTATTTGAAGAGGAAGGGTTCGAACCGGGTTTCAGGATAGGGATGATGATTTGGGTCTTCCAGTCAGGAGGGAATATGCCATTACTAAAAATTAGATTGACAATATCTAGGAAAAACATTTTGGATTTATCTGAAGCTCTTGTTATAAAAGAGAATGATATCTGGTCTTGACCAGGGGTGGAGTCTTTCAATCCATCCAATGCCAGTTCGAGTTCATTAAAAGTGAAAATTTCATTTAGGGTATTTTGATTGGGCAAGAGAAGAGAATAGGGATAGGGATTGGGAACTGAGTCCTCTGTGGGAACCCACGGTGGGGCCAGCTTGTCAGCAAAGGCGTCAACCCATGACGACAAGTCATTACAGTTAACATCCTCAATGGAACAGGCACCTCTAAATTTTTTGATTTGTTTCCACACCACTGTGGATGGAATTCTGGGTGAGCAGTTTTCGCAGAAGTTTAACCAACCATCCTTTTTTTTTGAGGCCAGAATCTTTCTTGCTCTAGCAGCCTTCTGCTTATATGATAGAAGGTTGTCCACTGTCATTGCTGAATTATAAGTAATTTCTGCTTCCCGTCTAAGCCTAACAGCCTCTGTGCACTCAGCATCCCACCATGGGGTGGATAAGGAGTGATTGGAAGGGTTTTTGACTGGAATATGCTCATTGGCAGAGGCTATAATGGAGTCCCGTAAATCGGAGTAGGAATTTAAAACATTGTCAGAGAGAGGGGGGGAATGGCATTAATTTTGTTTCCCAAGGATACTGCATATGCAGTCCAGTCTGCTCCTGACAACCTATAGTTTCACGAGGGGGAAGGGTCGATAGAAGGGGAAGTGGTTGTAGAAAGTGTTACTATTATAGGAAAATGATCACCACCATAGGAGTGAGGTAGGATGTTCCAGGATATTAGGGAAGCAAGGCCCGGTGACGATATTGTAAGATCAACAGCACTGGGATTTTGGTTTGGGAGGACCATCATTTAATACACACAGATAAGCCTCGTCAAAGATCTCTATTAGTGCATGGCCAAATGAGTTACAGTCACTTGACCCCCAAGAGGTGTGATGACCATTAAAGTCACCCATGATGATCACCGGAGGGGGGACAGAATTGAATAATAATAAAAGATCTGGAATGAGAGAAGAGCAAGGGTGAGGGATATAAAGTGAAATGAGGGTAATATTTTGTATTCTCGCTGCTACTATGTTGAAAAGAGGAGAGTGAGTGGGGAGGATGATTCGGGAAAAGGAAAACTTACGGTTAAGTAAAAGGCAACAACCATTATATCCATAATCCATATCAGCCCGAAGGCATGAGTACCCAGACATACGAAAACGATGTACGGGTTTTAACCACGTCTCCGAGGCTGCAATGGCCAATGGTTTATATTTGCTTATGAGATGAGTTAAATCGGATTTTTTAGAGCGGATGCTCTGTGTGTTCCGTTGAATTATTTTTCGGAAATCCATTGGAATGAATAGATAAGGACATTTGGGAAAGTGAATAGGCAACGTTGGGCGGTAATGTAATGTTATATTGGGAAATTATTGAGAGTAAAGTTTGTAGTAGGGTAAGGAGGAGATCTTGGGACATTGGATGATCTTGAGTGGATTCAGTATAGGGTTGGGAGAGATGAACCGAACTTTGGGGGTCTGTAAGGGCACAACCATTGTCGAAAGAGGATGATGGCTCAGAAACTATTGCATGATGTGTAATCCTATCATATGATTTTGCCAGAGGAGCTCTGGGTCGAGGGTTAGTGAAGGTGGTTTTTTTGTAAGATGATCTCAATATCGAAGGGTCGGTGGTGATAGGAGATTGAATCGCTGACTTGGTGACTACAGCAAAGGATTTTTGTTTCTTGGGAACCGAGTTTGAAGCCTCCAAGTAAGACACACCTTCTTGGGACATCTTAAGTTTAATTTCCCTTTGTCGATCCTGTTCAGGGCACACCTTGTTAATCGAAAAGTGGTTTTCTAAGCATAAAAGACAAGTAGACCTAGCTTCCTCAATAGTGCAAGATCGACCCACATGAGGTTGAGTGCACCTGTAACATCTTGGTTTAGAGCGACATTGGGAAGCAATGTGGTCGAATCTACAGCAGCTAAGACATTGTATAGTAGGGAATTGGTAGGGATCAACAGACAGAGAGGTATAATATGAGTAAATACGAGTGGGAAGAACTTGCCCTTTAAAAGTGATGACGATTGTTTGGGTAGGGACCCAAGTTATAATATTATTTTCGTCTATAGTCTTCCTATTTAGCCGTCGAGCTTTCAGTATAATGCTGCAAATAGGTGGGAGGACTATGGACTCAACAAATTCATCCATGGATAGGTCTACCGGAACTGATCGGACTACACCCATTCTTGAAACATTGTAGGAGGGAATAAAAGCCTCATATTTATTAATAGCCAAAATAGGGTTATCCAGGAAACCATTGGCGTCGCGTGCTGATTTAAATTGCACTGACATTTTATTTCTGCCTACCCGTTTTATACCACGAGCGATTCAATCTATCTATCTATCATATGTCAGATGGTCGTTTTGACAATACAATAGTGATGATATTTTACTTGTGTTACATAAGTAAGTACTCTGTTTTCTACCGTAGTATAAATACCCTCTAATGTGGTCGACTATTCACATATTTCTACAAATAAAATGTAATTAAAATTAATACGAAACTTCATAAAAGGACAAACATCAAAACGGCCATCATAGCGTGCCGCTAGTATAGTCAGAATGCCTCTATGAGACCTGGAAACGGAAGCTCTTGCGTCGTTGTACCAATAACGCAGGAAGACACTAGAGCGTTGTCTCATAAATCGACACCAATATATGATAGGTACTTAATTCATTGTAGCTTTTTGATCAACTTTGAAAACACCGGCTGCCCAATTCTAATAATAATTCAATGAAAGATCAATCATTGCAACACTTTATTAATTTCATTGAGAAGTATCTCTAAGTTATCCAACGATATATCGTTATTCTTCACTCCTTTATTGCTGTCACTATGTGTCTCCGAAGACCTTCTGATGTCGTGTTTGGGGTGCAGGGACCTAACATGAGAGTGGTGTTTATAATGCGTGTTTATTTTATTTTCTACAGTTACCTTGCCTGATATGTCATTTACACGTTTTGTCCATAACGTCGGCTCAGTTTCATCTTTCTCCTTATATGAATTGTCACCCATAAAATAATGCGATAATAATCGCATATTCTTCATAACTATATCTTTCGTGCTTGAATTCATTTTATTGTAACGCTCGAAAATGCTAAAATCTAACCAATTTTTTATTAAATCACTAGCATTTTTATGTTTTTGTAGGTATTTGTTAACTTTTCTAGCGAATTTGTAGATTATTTTTAAATCTTCCTGGGTGTAATAGGGATTTAAATGCTTAGTGAACAGTCGTAGATCGGGGTTGCCATCACGCGTCATTTTTTTCAATTTGGTTTGTATCTCATCATCATCGCTATTTGACCAGTGCCTTATTGTTTTTCGAATGATTTTTTTCAACATTGGATCGGCGAATATTTTGTGAAACATAGAAGTAGGATTAGCGTTGTAAGCTTGCACTTGTTTATCCAAAATTCGACTAATATTATGAATTTTGTCATGCGTTAGGTTTAAAAGTTTATTACCTAAATCTGTGAAGAAGTTTGATAAAGTGACATTATTTTCAAGGTTTTCGCGGAAGATTGGGTACGCTGGTTGAGACGGTGTACGTGGAGATAACCGCAATCCTAAAGGAGACGGCGGCGTTCCATTCGCGTCGAAAGATCGATATATAGCATCGATAAACGTCTTGAGGCTGCTCACGATGCCTGCTTCATTTTGAACGTCTTTCGGTTCAAACTGAAATGATGTTTCTAACGCTACATTGACAGTACGACTGTCTGGATTTGTATTTAATTCAGCTGAAACTGAGAAATGGTTCATTAAAATTGTGAGTAAAATATTAATTATGTACTACATACAAAATGGCCGCCAAACTTCGACTTTGTATCGTCTCGTCAGTGACAAACTTAATCCATTTGCAGCGCCATTTTGGCGCTGACCGTAGTGTATATATCTACGGAAATGTGAACCGTTGGAGATACGCAGAACAGTCGCCAGCCTTGCTGCATTTTAGCGCATCTACCACGGTGAGTTTTCTGAAGAACTCTTCCAACTGGTCCCACCCTCCCACTTCCGTTCCCGAACAAAATGAGCGAGGCAGATATCTCATCCTTACACTGTGGACACAATCGTGCCCAGAACCTAAAGATTTCATAGGTTTTTCTTATGTCGCGCCATAAAAACATGGAACTTTCTGCCGGCGCACGTGTTTCCTTCCTCTTACAATCCTAGGTCCTTTAAGAGAAGCGTATTGTTGAGTCTTAAAAATAAGGGTCTCTGTCTCAACCCGCAGGGCTCGCAGGGCACCGACAGCGACCCTCATTTTGACGACACAATAGGCTCTCATTCACGCGTTGGCGTCTTTGCTTACGGCGACGTCATTTTGACGTGCTAAATATAGAAAAAAGAACTAATATTTATTGTATCCATACTTTTTAATTTTTAAAGAAGCGCTCGTGGCCCCTCTGACTCAGTGTTTTAAAAACGATCACTGCGTTAAGCAAAATTCGCTATAGGTGGTCCTTGGATGGGTGACCACTTAGAAAATTTACATAAGCGAGCGTTTCTGTGCTTCGGAAGGCATGTTAAACCGTTGGTCCCGGTTGCCAGTAAAATGGCAGTCGTTAAGCCTGGTTGAAGGTCTTATGGGCAGCTTGAAAACAACAGCAGGTCGCCACAGCCTGCTTCTGTTACGGTGGACAAAAATGCATACGGTAAAATGTGGGCGTATAGTATGCCTCTGCCTACCTCTTCCGGGATAAAGGCGTGACAATATGTATGTATGTACTTTTTAATAAGTTCTGCTCGTAAATAGAAATGACATAAAGCTGTCACCCAATTAAGGACTAGCAACAGCGTTAGATGCCTGAACGATTACAGAACACTTCTTACACTCTATTTCAATACAATCCCACGCATCTAAAGGTTGCCTGGAAGAGATTGCTGTACTGTATGGTCCATTGTATTTAAGAACTATTATTGTATTTATTCTTCTATCATGTATACTGTTGATTGAAGGCGCTTGGAACTTTCTACGCATATTAAATAACACCACTTGTACTGTTCCACAACATTTACTTTGTAAACCTGACCGGTTTCGCCTCACGGCGTTATTTAATAAATTCTTCTATTATCGCACCGCTCGCCATAGACAGGGTGTTCACCCTCACACTTTGCGTCCGGAGCGCACGCATACGGTTAGGTCCGATAGAGGCTTTATTCCGCGTACACTTGGATTGTGGAATGAAGCCTGGGTTTTCCCGAAGGTCTACAGTATGGGGTTCTTCAAAAGGGGTCTTTGGTTTATAAAGGGTCGACAGCGCGGGTGCTGCACCTCTGGTGTTGCAAACGTCCATAGGCTACGGTGACCACTTTCCATCAGGTGGGCCGTACGCTTGTCTGCCATTTCTGTGGTATAAAAATAAAGAACAAACGCAAGCACCGTCATTTCATCCGCGTCGTACCTGTTCCGGTGGGAATACGAGAATAAAATGTAGCATGCCACTCATTATAACATCAGCTATCTGCCAGTGAATGTTACGTTAAAATCAGTTCAGCCGTTTTAGAGATTAGCTGGAATAAACAGAAAGATTTTTTTTATTGTTTTGGTGTTGTGTATTATTATTTTCTTGTTGGGGACGCCGGCACCGCCGAGCGAACGATCCGACCGTATGTCTTGCCGCCCACTTCGCTCATTGGTGTTGTGTAAGTACCGTATAGTCCTTCATATACATGTGATGAAAATCTATTAATTCGTTATCAATATAGACACTACAATTTAAGATTATATTCAGGTACTAAAGTTACTTACTTGAAACAATTGAACAGAACAACAGTAAAATGTTCATATTTCAATTACTTTTAAAAACAAATAGTAAATCTATTTTACTTTTTCAAGTCTAATAAAATATTTGAACTCGTTTTTATTACCTTTATACGGTTTATGATTTTTAATGTCTTATTTATAGAGGCTATAAAACGCGGCACAAATACATATACAAGACCACCGCGTTGCTCATGACATTTTAAATGAAAGCGGTATCGCACTGTTGTTAGCGGTTTGGAAATTGGTGTAAGATTAGATTGTGGAATATACTTCCTGCCTCAATTTCCAGATCGTTTGAGAAACCTCCCTGCCTCGAATTTCCAGATTGTTTGAGAAACCTCCTTGCCTCGAATTCCCAGATCGTTTGAGAAACCTCCCTGCCTCTAATATCCAGATCGTTTGAGAAACCTTGCTACCTCGAATTTCCAGATCGTTTGAGAAATCTCCCTGCCTCGAATTTCTAGATAGTTTGAGAAACCTCCATGCCTCGATTTTCCAGATCTACAGTATGGGTCCTTACCTTATAGTGACCATTTTCGATCATGTGATTTCTATGCATTACATTAGTCGGTTCGAATCCAGCATAACATCCTTGGGGATGAACTATAGGTAACGCGTCTATGGTGATTCTACAATTAAAATAAATAATAATAATAATATCGTTGGGACAACTCACACAACGCCATCTGATTCCAAACTAAGCAGAGCTTGTACTATGGTAACCAGATAACTGATAAACATACTTATATATTTCTAAATACAAACATATTCTAGATAATAACACCCAGACACAGAATAAACCATCGTGCTCATCACACAAAGTTATTATCCTGGGTGGGAATCGAACCCACGACCTCTTGCGTAGCAGTCGGATACACTTCTACCGCGTCACAGACGCAGTCAAAAGCTATTATAAAATTAACTTCTGAGGGTCTTCCACAGAAAGGGTTATGATCTCATGATGTGTTACGTGAAACAACAGAGAGTTAACATTTTTTATTCTGCTTCATCATCATCATCCGAGCGTCTGTCCCAGTTGCGTCTCGCGACGCCCGGGGTCCGCTTTCCTACATTTTCTCCTCCACTTCGCACGGTCGTCGGCATCCCCTGTGGTGAGACCATTGGCACGCATGTCATCCCTTACGACGTCAAGCCAGCACTTCTTGGGTCTTCCCCTCTTACCGGGACCCGGCGGGGCTGACATGGCCAGACATTTGTTACCTACGTAGCCCGGCGGTTGCCGCAAGACGTGACCATACCAACGAAGGCGACACTCTTGCAACTTGTCTGCAATGTCACGGACGTGAAGGCTGCCGCGGATGCGAGAGTTCCTCACGCGGTCCATCCGCGTGACTCCACACATCCACCGCAGCATCTTCATTTCCGTGACACGCAGCTCCTGCTTGTGTCGCTCCAATATCGGCCACGTCTCACTGCCATGTAAAAGGACAGGTCTAATAATGGTTTTGTAGACCTGTCCCTTCAACCGGATCGGCATTTTAGGGTCACAAATGACACCGGTCATCTCCCGCCATTTGGCCCACGCGGCAGCAATGCGTGACTTGACATCGCAATCGATGTCACTGGACGTGTGAAAAACAGATCCCAAGTATTTAACCTGGTCCGTGCGCTCGACCAAATCACCGCCTATGCGGACGGATGTGGGATCTGTCGAGTTTAGTGCCAAGTACTCGGTCTTCGCCACATTTAGTTTCAGACCGCCGTTCTCAAGCGTCTCCTTCCACGCCTTTACACGTCGCACCAATCTGCCCCTGTCCGCGTCTGCCAGCGCAATATCGTCAGCATACATGAGCAACCATGGAGGCTGCTCATGCGGGTTTCTGATGCTGTCCGACAATTCGTCTAATATTACACTGAACAGAAGCGGACTAAGGACAGAACCCTGGTGTACCCCGACGGTGATGGGGAAGGGTTTCGTGTCGCCAACAGCAGTCCGAACCATTGAGTCGGAGTCACAGTACATGTCCCGGATAGTGTCAATATAGACCTCTGGAACCCCTTTGGACCGCAGTGCCCACCAGATCATCGCACGAGGAACACAGTCGAAGGCCTTCTGCATATCTAGAAACAAACAGTGCAGAGGCGTGTTCTTCGACCTGTATTTCTCTGCGACAACCCTCAGGGCAAAAACAGGGTCCGTGGTCCCATGACCAGGGCGAAACCCATATTGACACTCCGAGAGAGTACACTCCTGCCGGATCCGAGAGTCTATAATCCTCTCGAAGATCTTCATGGTGTGGGACATCACCTTAATACCGCGGTAGCTCCCGCACTCCTGCACTGACCCCTTACCTTTGAAGACTGGAGTAATAATACTTAGTCTCCATTGGTTTGGGATCTGCCCGCTGAGGAGTATGCGGTTAAAAAGGTTTACTAAGATGCCCACACCGCGAGGACCCATCGCCTTCCAGGCTTCGATGGGGACTCCATCGGGTCCGACAGCTTTCCGATTCTTCATGCGGCGAAGCGCAGTCAGGACTTCTCCAGGCGTTACCGGTGGCACTAGTCCTTGATTCGGAGGGAGGTCCGGAGGCTGCACCTCTTTATGCTGCTTATTAAGCAGCTCGTGGAAGTACGAGCGCCATCTCTCCTTTACCGCGAGGTCTTCGCTTAACAGGTTGCCCTCAGGGTCTTTTACACAGCGACACTTGGATATATCCTGTGCCGCTTTGACCCTGGAGCGCGCCAGCTTATAGATGAGCTTCTGCCCCTCAGACGATTCCAGCTTATCATACAAAGGTTGTAAGTGGTCTCGTCTGGCTCTGGCTACAGCTCTCTTTGTGGCGCGCTTGGCAGCCCTGTACGCGTCGCGGTCTTCGGAAGATCCGGTCGCTTGCCACTTTTTAAAGAGGGCTTTCTTCTCCCTGGTCTCCCTCAGGACTGCGTCGTTCCACCACCAAGTTTCCTTGTCACATTTGCGTCCACCCTTAGACTCACCGAGCACCACCTTCGCCGCTCCAAGGATGGCCGCCTGAACTTTGTCCCAGTAATCTTGAACTGGTTCGCCTTCAGTGTCGGTGCACTTGTCACCGACAGCTGAGACGAACTCCTGGGACCTAGTTAGTTTTTTATTCTGCTTATTAACCAAAAATTGGGCCATAGTTCGATTTCAGATAGATGTTTTTCATAAATTTGGAATCTTCCTGCAATATTGTTGTAATTATGGCCGGGGTGGCCACAGACCGATCGCTCTGGAACGGGAGCGCGACATTTTTGCTTGTTGCGCAGCAGCGCTGCTAACGTGCAGTTAGAAGGGGCGTACCTCACGATTTTTTAAAGTTATTTAGTGTATTGCAAAAATGATATATTTCTACTTTTATCGATAAAAGTAGGAGACGAAACCAAATCCCTCCCCTAGGTACGCCCATGTACCTGCCACCTGCATACTACTAATAGTAAAAAAAAGGTACATGTATCGTATAGTTGCAATTGTTCGTCACACTGCATGTATCGTGCAGTTTAATTGGTTCGTCACACTGCATGTATCGTACAGTTAAATTGGTTCGTCACACTGCATGTATCGTACAGTTAAATTGGTTCGTCATACGGCATGTATCGTACAGTTAAATTGGTTCGTCACACTGCATGTATCGTACAGTTAAATTGGTTCGTCACACTGAATGTATCGTACAGTTAAATTGGTTCGTCACACAGCATGTATCTTGCAGTTGAAATGGTTCGTCACACTGCATTTTACATACAGTTTAAATGGTTGCACCCCGCAGCATGTGACGCACAGTTGAAATGATTTATCACACCGCATTTTACATACAGTTGAAATGGTTCGGCACACTATTATGTATAGTATAGTTGAAATAGTTCGTCACACTGTATGTATTATACAGTTAAAATGGTTCGGCACACTATTATGTATTGTACAGTTGAAATGGTGCGTCTCACTGCATGTATCGTACAAATGTAATGGTTCGACACACTGCATGTATCGTACAGTTGAAATGGTTCGTCACACTGCATGTATCGTACAGTTGAAATGGTTCGTCACACTGCATGTATCGTACAATTGTAATGGTTCGACACACTGCATGTATCGTACAGTTGAAATGGTTCGTCACACTGCATGTATCGTACAGTTGAAATGGTTCGTCACACTGCATGTATCGTACAGTTGAAATGGTTCGTCACACAGCATGTATCGTACAGTTGAAATGGTTCGGCACACTGCATGTATCGTACAGTTGAAATGATTCGTCACACTGCATGTATCCTGCAGTTGATATGGTTCGACACACTGCATGTAAGTTGAAATGTTTCATCACACACACTGCATGTATCGTACAATTGTAATGGTTAGACACACTGCATGTATCGTAGAGTTGTAACGGTTTGACACACTGCATGTATCGTAGAGTTGAAATGGTTTGACACACTGCATGTATCGTAGAGTTGAAATGGGTCGTCACACTGCATGTATCGTACAGTTGAAATTGTTAGCCACACTTTGGTTCTAGTGTATGACATTTTGTAAGCGCCTTTAAAATGGTGTATGTATACATTTTTAACTGAACCAAAATGAATACATTTTTAACTGCATGTATTGTAAAGAAATGAAATAGAGAAACACTATGCGTTATGTGTAATAATTACGTGTATAGTACAGTTTTAATTATGTGTCACAAAGATTCGTCGATAAACGTATGCTGCCTTCAAGCTAAAGGCTGTCATTTTCTAACAGTAGAAGTTTGTTGACGTTATTCAAGAGAAAATAAAATAACTAAATCGCCATTTCTTTAAATCTTCTTTTATTGCCAGTTTACAAAATGCTAATATGAATTAATCACTCTTTTAAAAATTACAACACACAGTCCGAGACTACCAGGACTTTAATTGGTCATGCTAAATAGTGTCTAGCACATAAGACCTTTTAGCCTTTTTGTTACCATCTCACTAAAAAGGCAACAGCAGGTCGATGCAGCCTGCGCCTGTCCATTTCAACACGGCAATGGGCTCACCACCTGTTACGTGGGACAGAAATGCATACGGTAAAACGTGGGCGTTAAATATGCCTCTGCTTACCCCTTCGGGGATAAAGGCGTGACAATATGTATGTAGTATGTATGTATGTATGTAAAAATTACAATAATTACAATTATACAAAGAAATTATCTACGTTTACATTTAATATATTACAAAACACCCAGACAGACATACAAGAAAACCAGTTAATTTGCTACATATCTTGTATGGCTTGGCAGTCGTTAAGCCCAGTTGAAGGTCTAATGGGCGGCTTGAAAAATTTCAACAGCAGGTCGCCACAATTTGCGCCTGTCCATTTCATCACGGCAATGGGCTAACCACCTGTTACGTGGGACAAAAGTGCATACGGTGAATAGTAGGCGTTTAGTATTCCTCTGACTACCCCTTCGGGGATAAACGCGTGACAATATGTATGTATGTATAAGTATGTGTAAACAAATGTACTATTTATTTCACACATTATTTACTACTAAACCTGATCGATTTAGCCTTACAACATTTTCAAATTTGACAATGTCGTAAGTGAAATGGCAGTCTGTGTAGAAAAGGAAGCAAATAATGTGTAACAGTACACAACCTCTAGACGGCACTAGGCGACACTTAGCACCTCTAGACGGCACTAGGCGTCACTTAGCACCTCTAGACGGCACTAATCGTCACTTAGCACCTGTAGGCGGCACTAGGCGTCATTTAGCACCTCTAGACGGCACTAGACGTCAATTAGCACCTCTAGACGGCACTAGGCGTCACTTAGCACCTCTAGACGGCACTAGGCGTCACTTAGCACCTCTAGACGGCACTAGGCGTCACTTAGAAACCTCTAGACGGCATTAGGCGTCACTTAGCACCTCTAGACGGCACTAGGCGTCACTTAGCACCTCTAGACGGCACTAGACGTCACTTAGCACCTCTAGAAGGCACTAGGTGTCACTTAGAAACCTCTAGACGGCATTAGGCGTCACTTAGCACCTCTAGACGGCACTAGGCGACACTTAGCACCTCTAGACGGCACTAGGCGTCACTTAGCACCTCTAGACGGCACTAATCGTCACTTAGCACCTGTAGGCGGCACTAGGCGTCATTTAGCACCTCTAGACGGCACTAGACGTCAATTAGCACCTCTAGACGGCACTAGGCGTCACTTAGCACCTCTAGACGGCACTAGGCGTCACTTAGCACCTCTAGACGGCACTAGGCGTCACTTAGAAACCTCTTGACGGCATTAGGCGTCACTTAGCACCTCTAGACGGCACTAGGCGTCACTAGGCACCTCTAGACGGCACTAGGCGTCACTTAGCACCTCTATACGGCACTAGGCGTCACTTAGCACCTCTAGACGGCACTAGGCGTCACTTAGCACCTCTAGACGCCACTAGGCGTATAACCGAGATGTGAGCATAGCTATATGCATGGCATGCTGTACTTGTGACCATAGCTATTGCAATTTAACCGAGATGTGAGCAAAAGTTAAAATATAAAAAAGACTCGAAAACCATAATACAATGCAAACTAAAATACAAATTAAGTTAAATTAATAACTACAATGTAAATTGCATAATAATTGCATGTTTATCAATCACACCTTATCCCCGAAGGGGTAGCAGAGGCATATTATACGGCTACACTTTTCACCATGTGCATTCCTTTCCAATTGTTAATAATATATAAGTAAATGCACGTCTCTAGGCGGCGCTGTCAGGCTTCTTGCAATGAACTTTCCGGAGGTGTCGCGACAGACACGAGTGCCAACTGAACCTCGCTCCGCACGTGTCGCAGCGGTAAGCCGATACACCGCTGTGAAGTGCCGAGATGTGCGAACGGAGCTTCGCTTGGTTCTGCAACGTCATATACACTGGGCTTACTGGTTTAGACATACTAGTATCACAGTCGAAAGACATACAGTCGGTCGACAAAGCTGTCTAGACAAAGCAATCGTGAGGGACGAGACGGAGTAGGGCTTGTCACAACCTGCAAATAAAAATTTGTTAGTAGCTTGGGACAGTCTTTCCGGGCTGACGCATTGACATTAGCCGAATGACATATTGTGAGTCAATAAATAAGTTATAAATAATATCAGCCTTATATACTTTTGACAACCCTACAAGCATCACTGCCTAGACGTTGTCGGCATTTTTGTCAACTTCAAAGGCGTAACGCTAATGATACGTTTACTCTCTTTATACTGTGCTAGTATGCTCGGAGTTTACGCGGGAAACTGGACAAGAACGGACGCTTGCTCTATATTATTTTCCAAAACTAGTGCATATATTATCTTGTTTTATGTGCGGGAGTGGTGATTTCTTGGACATTAAAGTTGTGTTGACGTGCTATAGTGAAAGACAATGATATGCAATGTGTTAAGAAAACCCTGTCCGACGCGAAAGGGGCACATAGGCACTTCAATAACATAACCAAAAAAAATTAAAAATCATCATAAGTATAAAATAGTTATAATTTTTTAAAATGCGTGTTTTTAGTATCAGAATTAGTCCAATTTCCTTAAAATATAGCAAATTTTCAAAATCTGACAACATCTTTGTTGGCATGCGGCGACGAGTGTATGTGATATCAAACGCGCCGGCAGGTGTAAGCTGAACTTTTGACCTTGCATTTCCGAATAACCCTTTCCCTGTGTTACCATGTAAGCTACCACATTATATTAATTTTCAATTAATTTTATTCGGGTTAAATATTTGGGGTCAATTTTATGGGGTAATTTTTAAAAAGGATTACGCGAATAGAATCACATTTCGATACCTACCAATACCTTCACGGATCGGACTAGGTTTTCTTAACATATGGTATACTGGGCTTATTGGTTTAGACATACTAGTATGCTCTGATGATCTCTAGCTATGTATATGCTAATATACAAGGTCGTATAAAGTTAAACTTGAGAAAAAGATCAAAAACTATAAAAAATTATGTGTGTGTACCACTGTACACAGGTAAGAAGTGAAACTTCTTTACGAATTTTTTTACAGTTATAAAATTTCTCTCATACGTCGATAATGAAGTTTCACATATGATAAAGAATTTTCACTTCAAAACAACATGGCGCGTAACAGAAAAGCGTGACGAATTTTTTTACAGCTATAACAACACATTTTGTTAAAGAAATTTTACTTCAAATAATAATTTTACAATCATTAATTTATTTATGTAATTTTTGCGAACTAGTTCTATCAGATTGTTGGTGTTTTACAAATAATGTACAAATTGAAAAAGATTGTTTGTGTGAATGTTTGCTTGTTTGCTTAGTTGAACACGCTAATCTCAGGAAGTACTGGTTGGAATTGATAAGTATTTTTTGTGTTGGATAGCCCATTTATCTAGGAAGGTTATAGGCTATTTCATCACGCTCTACCCAGGAAAGCAGAGCAGTAGTCATAAATGTCATAAAATAAGCAGTAAGCTATATTAGTGTAAAGGTTTATTAACATCCATTCAGTAGATTTTGAAAGTCAGATATAAATAAAAGATTTCTTTCTATCCCTTTCCTTAAATTATCTTCTGATTTATTTCGATGCGGATTCCAAGATACTCTATCTTCTCCTAAGACTTTACTGAGTTCGAACTCAGATTAACTTTTTGTCTTCTGTAGATCCTGGGTGGGAATATTCTATGCTGTAGGACTTACCGGAAAGTGTTTCCCGCAGTGGTCGCATAAATGTTCCGCGTTGACTTGTTTGTGGACCACTTGCCTATGTAAGTATAGCGATGTGTGACTCTTGAATACCTGAGATAAAATACAATATCAATATTGTCTTTTTTAAAAATAACCTTTTATTGAAATGCGCTAAAATGAATAATTTTCAACAAGTACTTTCATTCGATACCCATGTTCAATATCATAATATGGGGTCTAACGGGGTCAAACTCGATAGATGGCGCTGTTACCTAACCCTAGATTGCCATATGGTTTATTGTGCTGGTGGTTTACTATGTTAATAATGTTTTCTGTGTTTCATTGTTGATTCCTACACAGGAAAATAGTACAGTATTGTCAACCCATATGTAGGAATATATAAAAATCTTTTGTAGGTCGCCATATTGGATTTCGAGTGACGTCACCTTATTTTTCGAGTTATTCTCTTCATTAGATATCCATGTTTAAGCCGTATATTAAAAATGATTAGTCCGCCATTATAAGCGTCGAAGCCGACAAGCCACCATGTTGAATTTAGAACGTCATCACACAGCTAAACATACATTTTTATCCAAACTTAACGTGTACACCAACTATCAGCCCAATCGATTAGTAAATATTTTACGATGCGCGCCTTCACGAAAAACCGACACCTGATAAGTATTTCCATGACAACTTATAAACACCATGAAGTTAGCTGATAAGTGATTCCATGACAATTTATAAACACCCTGAAGTTAGCTGATAAGTGTTTCCATGTCAACTTATAAACACCCTGAAGTTAGCTGATAAGTGTTTACATGACAACTTATAAACACCCTGAAGTTAGCTGATAAGTGTTTCCATGTCAACTTATAAACACCCTGAAGTTAGCTGATAAGTGTTCCCATGTCAACTTATAAACACCATGAAGTTAGCTGATAAGTGTTTCCATGACTACTTATAAACACCCTGAAGTTAGCTGATAAGTGTTTCCATGACAACTTATAAACACCCTGAAGTTAGCTGATAAGTGTTTCCACGACAACTTATAAACACCATGAAGTTAGCTGATAAATGTTTCCATGACAACTTATAAACACCCTGAAGTTAGCTGATATGTGTTTACATGACAACTTATAAACACCCTGAAGTTAGCTGATAAGTGTTTCCATGACAACTTATAAACACCCTGAAGTTGGCTGATAAGTGTTTCCATGACAATATATAACTACATTCAAAGTAGTTTTCATTCTATTGATGTTTTTTTTTCTTACTAATTTAACATTCCTGTTACAAACAAAGAGTTGTGGTATATGTGATGAAATCTTATTAGACTGAAGCAATATAACTTCTAACGCGTGTACATATTTACACATAATTTTTTTATTATTGTTCCTGTGAGCGTTCCCCAATAATAATGTATTTTTTGCGAAGGATAGAATTTATGAGCTGACTAAGTACATATATACATTTACCTTCTGACAAACAGTGCAAGAGTGTACGAAATTCTTGAGGTGCTCCCAGTCGACGTGATCCTTTAGTCTGGTCTTGTTGGCAAACCGCTTGCCGCACTCCGTACACATGTATCTGAAATGAAATACCACATTTTCTTTCGGTTTTTCTTTTTGACTTTGACTTAAGACCGTACTTGACTAAGATCACTTTATTTGGGCTAGACTGACTCGCTCAAGACTATACTTGACTAAGACCAATTTGTTGGGGCAAGACGGTCTTTGACTTAAGACTATATTGACTAAGATCACTTTATTGGCGCTAGACTGACTTTGACTTACGGCTATACTTGACTAAGACCACTTTGTTGTGGCAATATTGACTCACTTAAGACTATACTTGACTAAGATCACTATATTGGGGCAAGACTGACTTTGACTTAAAGACTATATTTGACTATGAATACTTGATTGGCAATACTGACTTTGATTTAAAGGCTATATTTTACTAAGAAAACTTTATTAGGGCAAGACTAACTTTGACTAAAGACTTGTATTTAAAACCATATTCGACTAAAACACACGGCACAACCTGCGTCTGTCCATTTCAACACGGCAATGCGCTCACTTACTGTTACGTGTATAGTGATATAGATTTATGGTAGAAACTCACTTGAATTCGTTTTCCGAGACGTGTTTTTTGCTCATTTTCATGTGTTGATTGTACGTCGCCACGGATGAGAATGTCCTGTCGCACGGCTTACATACTAGCTCGCCGTTCGCTCTGGAACGAACAACGAACTTACTCTCACTATACAAATAAGTATACTAGAACATACTGGCTGTGCCCTACGACTTCGCCTGTAACATACGTCATCTTATTATGTTCCCAGTTAGTTCCAAACTCTGCCGTCTGACCTCCGCCTGCGTTGTTGCTTCATCCGTTGGTCTGTAGGTGTACCACTAGTAGCGGAGGTCGCTTAGGCCCCTAAAAGCTATGTGGGGCGCCTTACATTTGTTTAACCCATATATTATATGCCCGTATTTACATATATTACATACTAGTTGACGCCTGGTGAAGTAGCCTATGTGTTATTCTGATGTGTAAGCTATATTGTTGTAAAATTTCATCAAAATCCATTCAGTAGATTTTGCGTGAAAGAGCCTTTATAATATTAGTAGTAATTTGATTTATTGTGCGAAAGTAGAGGGTAGAAGGAGTCAGGGTAGGCCGAGACTTACATATGTGGACCACGTGAGCAGATTGCTCAAAAACAGAAAAGTCAATCGGATACCCAGACGTGCATGTATGAAGCGGTTGATGAATCTCTAAGAAGAGAAAGAAGTATGCATAGATCGCGAAGCTTGGCGATCTGTCCTCTCTGACTACCTCGTCAGGGATATAGCGTGAAGATAGATAGTATTTACAATAATTTATGAAAATCTGCCCGATCTGTTGACATTTAAAATTACTGCTCCGCTCCCTTTGGTAGTAACATAATGCTACGTAGTCTATGTTACTTCTGAATAGGTTGGATTTCTCACGGTGAAAGAACTTTCAAAATCGGCTCAGTAGTTCCCAAGTTCTTTAATTTTGTCCAGTTCAACATGGCAAAAACTATTACATGGGAACTCACCAAAAAAATATAGCATAAGTAACTTTTTATAATATCAGCTATCTGCCTGTGAAAGTCTTGTTAAAGCCGTTTCACAGATTGACCGGAAGCCAAATAGATAGTCAAAAAAATAATATATTCAAGTATCGCATAAACTTTCTTCATTACTAACAGACACTTCAATTTTATTAATATGGTTGTATAGACTAGTTGACCCGGTCGCCATTTTGTATTTAGTTAGGAACTGAGTTATAATGCTGGAAAGCAGCATCTCATTAAAATATATAACACATTTTTTAAATTTTCGCAGAAATGGATCACATTATATATTTTAAGCAAGACCTCACCTCGCCACATGACTGTTGACATGTCTCAGAAGGTTGCCCCTCCACTGGAACTTCTTGTCACACTGAGGGCAAGGGTACTTGAGGCGGGCGTTGTTCACCGAACTCCGGATTTGGTCAATATGGGCTTGCTGTTTTTCAGGACTCGCTGACTCCGGTGGTAAAGTTTCTGTGAGCTTTCTGGTGGGATATATCTGTATGTGAATAATATTGAATAATTGAAGCGCTCGTGGCCCCGCGGACTCAGTGTTCTGTAAACGATCACTGAGTTAAGCAACTTTCACTATGGCTGGGTGATCACTATGTGGCATTTACATTTGCGAGCGTTTCCGTGCTTCGGAAGGCACGTTCTGTAAACGATCACTGAGTTAAGCAACTTTCACTATGGCTGGGTGATCACTATGTGGCATTTACATTTGCGAGCGTTTCCGTGCTTCGGAAGGCACGTTAAGTCGTTGGTCCCGGTTGTCATTAACATGGCAGTCGTTAAGTCCAGTTAAACGCTGGCTTGAAAAATTTCAACAGCAGTTAGCCACAACCTGCGCCGGACCATTTCAACACGGCAATGGGCTCTCTACCTGTTACGTGGGGCAAAAGTGCATACGGTGAAATGTGGACGTGTTGTTTGCCTCTGCTCTGCCTACCCCTTCGGGGATGTAGGCGTGACAATATGTATGTGAATAATATGCCTGCGAAATGCTCATTGTGAATGATGGTTAGAAGGTTGCTACCTTATCAGACAGCTAGCTCTACACCGCGAACTCGTGAAAAAATAAAACCTAACCTAACCACTCCGGGAGTGCAGACAGAAGTGAAAACTCAATTTATTAATAATTTATTTATCTAGACGCGTTGGTACATGCATATATGCACACACTATAGCTGCGTATCGTAACGGGGTGTAGCGAGTCCAGAGATTTATCTCATCTAAAAAATTGCGTACCGCGCTAAAAGAAGTTTTTCCTTCAAAAATTTACCGGGATCGACGTTAATGATGATGATGATGAAAAATAAATCTACACTGAAAGACTCCTAATTGATTACACAGCATTATTTAATAAGACCTGTAGATGACCGGAATCAACGTTAGATGATGATGATGATTATGGTAGCGAGTCCAGAGATTTTATCTCATCTAAAAATATGCGTACCGCGCTAAAAGAAGTTTTTCCTTCAAAAATTGACCGGGATCGACGTAAAGATGATGATGATGAAAAAAAAAATTATCTCATCTAAAAAATTGCGTACCGCGCTAAAAGAAGTTTTTCCTTCAAAAATTGACCGGGATCGACGTAAAGATGATGATGATGAAAAATAAATCTACACTGAAAGAGTCCTAATTGATTACACAGCATTATTTAATAAGACCTGTAGATGAGCGGAATCAACGTTAGATGATGATGATGATTATGGTAGCGAGTCCAGAGATTTATCTCATCTAAAAAATTGCGTACCGCGCTAAAAGAAGTTTTTCATTCAAAAATTGACCGGGATCGACGTTAATGATGATGATGATAAAAAATAAATCTACACTGAAAGACTCCTAATTGATTACACAGCATTATTTAATAAGACCTGTAGATGACCGGAATCAACGTTAGATGATGATGATGATTATGGTAGCGAGTCCAGAGATTTTATCTCATCTAAAAATATGCGTACCGCGCTAAAAGAAGTTTTTCCTTCAAAAATTGACCGGGATCGACGTAAAGATGATGATGATGAAAAAAAAATTATCTCATCTAAAAAATTGCGTACCGCGCTAAAAGAAGTTTTTCCTTCAAAAATTGACCGGGATCGACGTAAAGATGATGATGATGAAAAATAAATCTACACTGAAAGAGTCCTAATTGATTACACAGCATTATTTAATAAGACCTGTAGATGACCGGAATCAACGTTAGATGATGATGATGATTATGGTAGCGAGTCCAGAGATTTTATCTCATCTAAAAATATGCGTACCGCGCTAAAAGAAGTTTTTCCTTCAAAAATTGACCGGGATCGACGTAAAGATGATGATGATAAAAAATAATTCTACACTGAAAGAGTCCTAATTGATTACACAGCATTATTTAATAAGACCTGTAGATGACCGGAATCAACGTTTGATGATGATGATGATTATGGTCGCGAGTCCAGAGATTTTATCTCATCTAAAAATATGCGTACCGCGCTAAAAGAAGTTTTTCCTTCAAAAATTGACCGGGATCGACGTAAAGATGATGATGATAAAAAATAATTCTACACTGAAAGAGTCCTAATTGATTACACAGCATTATTTAATAAGACCTGTAGATGACCGGAATCAACGTTAGATGATGATGATGATTATGGTCGCGAGTCCAGAGATTTTATCTCATCTAAAAATATGCGTACCGCGCTAAAAGAATATTCACTTCAAAAATTGACCGGGATGGACGTTAATGATGATGATAAATCTTACGCTTTTTCGATCAGGTCACGTGTCCTGACGCGAGTTTAAGATTTTATACCCATTACAGAAAAAGTGCTCAACGCCGCTAAAGAAGTTTTCACTTCAAAAAAATGTTTAAAACAGGATCGGAAATAGTCCTAAAACACATTATGTGTATCAATCAAACGCAATGTAAATATCCCGTTAAGTCTAATAAGAATTTGTATTTTTTTTCTGTTGTTGCAAAATTTTAGTGAAATAGTTCAAGATGCGTATCCATTGCACTCGTTATAGTATACGACTATTTATACCTAAACTACATAGTAATCATCTTGAACAAAAACACTTGTACTGTTCCACTTATTTAAATAAGTGGAACAATACAAGTGTTTTTGTTCAAGATGTGTAGCAAGTTCCACCAAGTGCCATCAATCAACAGTGTAAACAGTACATAGTAGTCACCTAGTAAGAACTTTCTATTACAATTACTAGACACTAATACACTTGCCCCGCACTAATACACTTGCCCGATTCTAAAACAATATTTTTTAAACATTTTCACAAATCTAAAAAAATTATGAATGTACTTTCATGCTTAAGTATGACGTTTCTCTGCCATAACTACCATAGAAACTAAGAAGTCTTTACAAGGGCACGTATTTCCGTTCATGTACGATCACGAACTTTAATTTGAAGTATTGTTTTTGAAACATTCACAATGTAAATCACTTGCAAAACTATACATCATCACTAAGTGGCTACCCCTATTTAATTTAAATGTGTGAAAATTCTCCCAGTCAACCTAGACTCGTAATGACTAAAGTCACATCTATCTGTCTAAAGACAAGCGCTCAGGGAAGCGGTGAAGTACGAGGGTGGATCCAAAAGTTCGTGACCTAACAAATAAATCAATGCATTTTTTTTTAAATCTATACTCTATCTGTACTATGGTTATTCAGTAGCAAGTGAGCAAAGTTAGGTTTAGTTAATGCGCGCTAATTTTTTTTTGTGGATATTTTTTTAAGAGTATCGGAAAAGATTTTCAAGAATGAACAAAATCGAACATCGCGCAGTGATTAAGTACCTGCATAAAAAAGGTCTATCACCAAAACATATTCATGAAGATATGGTGAGCACATTAGGAAAATCTGCTCCATCCTATTCCGGTGTAAAAATAACCTAACCACTCCGGGAGTGCCGACAGAAGTGAAAACTCAATTTATTAATAATTTATTTATCTAGACGCGTTGGTACATGCATATATGCACACACTATAGCTGCGTATCGTAACGGGGTGTAGCGAGTCCAGAGATTTATCTCATCTAAAAAATTGCGTACCGCGCTAAAAGAAGTTTTTCCTTCAAAAATTGACCGGGATCGACGTTTATGATGATGATGATGAAAAATAAATCTACACTGAAAGACTCCTAATTGATTACACAGCATTATTTAATAAGACCTGTAGATGACCGGAATCAACGTTAGATGATGATGATGATAATGGTCGCGAGTCCAGAGATTTTATCTCATCTAAAAATAAGCGTACCGCGCTAAAAGAATATTCACTTCAAAAATTGACTGGGATGGACGTTAATGATGATGATGAAAAACTAGTCGCGTTGGTACATGCATATATGCACACACTATAGCTGCGTATCGTAACGGGGAGTAGCGAGTCCAAATTTATCTCATGTAAAAAATTGCGTACCGCGCTAAAAGAAGTTTTTCCTTCAAAAATTGACCGGGATCGACGTAAAGATGATGATGATGAAAAATAAATCTACACTGAAAGAGTCCTAATTGATTACACAGCATTATTTAATAAGACCTGTAGATGACCGGAATCAACGTTAGATGATGATGATGATTATGGTAGCGAGTCCAGAGATTTTATCTCATCTAAAAATATGCGTACCGCGCTAAAAGAAGTTTTTCCTTCAAAAATTGACCGGGATCGACGTAAAGATGATGATGATAAAAAATAATTCTACACTGAAAGAGTCCTAATTGATTACACAGCATTATTTAATAAGACCTGTAGATGACCGAAATCAACGTTTGATGATGATGATGATTATGGTCGCGAGTCCAGAGATTTTATCTCATCTAAAAATATGCGTTCCGCGCTAAAAGAAGTTTTTCCTTCAAAAATTGACCGGGATCGACGTAAAGATGATGATGATAAAAAATAATTCTACACTGAAAGAGTCCTAATTGATTACACAGCATTATTTAATAAGACCTGTAGATGACCGGAATCAACGTTAGATGATGATGATGATTATGGTCGCGAGTCCAGAGATTTTATCTCATCTAAAAATATGCGTACCGCGCTAAAAGAAGTTTTTCCTTCAAAAATTGACCGGGATCGACGTAAAGATGATGATGATAAAAAATAATTCTACACTGAAAGAGTCCTAATTGATTACACAGCATTATTTAATAAGACCTGTAGATGACCGGAATCAACGTTTGATGATGATGATGATTATGGTCGCGAGTCCAGAGATTTTATCTCATCTAAAAATATGCGTACCGCGCTAAAAGAAGTTTTTCCTTCAAAAATTGACCGGGATCGACGTAAAGATGATGATGATAAAAATCTTACGCTTTTTCGATCAGGTCACGTTTAAGATTTTATACCCATTACAGAATAAGTGCTCAACGCCGCTAAAGAAGTTTTCACTTCAAAAAACATGTTTGTGTACCAGAGTCCACAGGTAAGAAGTGAAACTTCTTTACGACATATCATTTTTCTACTATTTACAACTTCACGTAAAATTATGGGTAGATAAGGCGTGACGCATACGTCGATAAAGAAATTTAACTTACGTTGCTAAAGAAGTTTTACTTCAAAACAACATAACGCGTAACCGAAAACGTGACGATTTTTTTTTATTGCTATAAAATTTCTTTCATACGTCGATAAAGAAGTTTTACTTCAAAATATCTTTATTCTTCTATCTACAGAGTGTGTTTTTAACTGGGACAGTATGGGGAAATCCATAACCATAGAAGATACAGGGAAACAGCCCTAGGAACCATTTATTCTTTTTTTGTGATAAACAAATTGACATAGTAACTTTTTGGTCAAGCGTGAGTTGTCCATAGAAATGAGTCAATGTAAAAAATTTCATTGTTTTGTAAGAAAAAATTCTGAGCAGCAGAAGAAAGTCAAATTTAATAAAATGTTTCTCATACAACGGGTTAGTTCAAAGTTTCCATCTACTGCATCACAGTTGATACTTACACGTACAAAAATCGTTCCATATTTATTGTTACTTTCATTTCATTCAACTTTATATATTCAACTTTCATTTATTTATTTATTATTATTTATTGATTTATCATTAACAATTGTTACATTGAGTTTGATGTTAGAAAAAAAAAGAACAATACAGATTAATACAATGAACATAATAATAATTAATAGATACCAATTAATAACATAAAATAAAATGATCATTATTTTAAAATACAAAAAATAAACACAAAAATATTTTAAAATACCCATCCATAAAGTCATTCTGTAATTTAGTCAATAATAGTAATAATGAAAAACTATAACAGACAAATTATAAATTATACGAGATGATGGTAAGCGGCCCGACGGGATGTCTTTAGTACCCTGGAGAATGGGACGTGCACTAGTATGGGATGCCACTTGCACCGATACTCTTGCAACGTCCTATCTCCCGGCTACTAGCAAAAAAGCAAGCGCTGCGGCAAATCTTCGCGAGCGGCTGGCGATTGGCAAGTACTGTTGTCTCGGTACCCAATATGAATTCATTCCATTTGGTGTCGAGACACTAGGTTCATGGGGTCGCAGCGCACATGGTCTTTTTACGGCTTTAAGTAAGCGTCTGAGGGAAGAAACTGGCGCGCAAAGGCTTTCCATAGCTATTCAGCGTGGGAATGCTGCCTGCATCATCACCCTACCGAGGGTGTAACGTTGTAAAACGTCACATTGAAGTTTCATTGTTAGTCTTGAGATTTAGAGAGAGAGGAGAGTAGATTGTTGACCCTTTCTCGCTACTTGTCATCGAATTTATATAATTTACGTTTGGGTAGGCAGAATGTTTTTGAATGTCTCAGCCTGTTCTTGGAATGAACGAATTAAAAAAAAGTTCTGTCAATTGGTCAATGTCTTTTGACAGTGGTGACGGAACGACATTCGCCTTTCTACATCGACGAAGAAATTATGTCGTCGTAAATATATTTTTTAAACTTCACTGAAAGGAAGTAATCTTCTAGAAATTGTATATGGAAGTTCACGCCTGTGACTTCTTATGAAGGGTTGTATCAGGATGTCTATGTATTTCGGTAAGATCTTTGGATTCTTGGAAACACGTTCATAACCGTTTTTGACAAGGTGGAATTTTGACGAAAGATTATGCGTTGTTTACAGCTGATTACGAAGTTTGCGAGGCTTGAAGAGGCGTTAAAGGAATATTTGCCTGCTCTTCAAGATTAATTAGTACTCCCCATAAAAAGTGGTAAGTTCTCTTTATGTGTTCGAGTCACGAACAAATCTCAAATTGTTTTTCCAAATCTAATGGAACTAATTTCTTTTCTTTGCAGCTGAAAAGGCACTTTTTTTTTTATATATTAACTTCATTCTTGGATGAAGTTTGCCGTAAGGGCTGACCATGTGGTTACGGGCTCGCCATTCTAGTGGAGACGACACCTGTCGCGGTCTGCAGAAGTGATTCCGAATCCCGTGGTTAAGTAACCACCTTCAGGTCTTTAGTTTGAATTGTTTTTGTGTAGATTAATCTAAAAATTATGCACGGCTCAATGAACAGGCCCAAAGACTCAATGAACAGGCCCAAAGACTCATGATTAGGCCCAAGTAACGACTTAATGATTTGGCTCATGTTTTGAATCATGTTACGATATATATATTTTGACTTATAAGCTGGCATTATGCTGGGAACTCTGAATTTCACGTCTCAACCCTGTGAACTTAGCTTACTAAATCACTTGAATAGGTTATACCATTAGTGATAATGTTTATAGTGTGTATTCAATCAATTCGCCTATAAAAATATAGAAACTTTCTTCTAGAGATGTATTCTATTATTTTTGATTCCTGCTCTTATGATTAAAGGCTCAATCTCCATCGCTGATATCCGTGTGCATAAAGTTGGTAGGACTTATCCTCCTGGCGCCTGAAACAAGTTATATAATGTGTTTGTTAGTTTGTTTGTTAGTTCATGTCTCCATAATTAGAGATCTATTATTATTTTTGGTTCCTCGCCGAAATAAAACAATTGTAACATTTATATTGATTTATTATTACAATTGGCACCCTTTAGGGACATAGTAATTCAATCTCATCGCCCATTATTGTTATAAAATAACTAAAACATTACATTCGGCGCGTGTGAACAGAGACTTGAAGGATTGATTTGAATATACATTTGCTTATTGTGAGTAGAGGGTGAGTGAGTCGTGCATCTTATGGTGATCTTATGTATTATTATATATGTTTTGCTCTGAAATATATATGTATATTTTGCTAAGAGTATATTAAACTATTTGGTTATTGAAACATTCTCAACAAATGAAAAAATACTGTTCTACTGGTATATATATGTCTAAAACTGGAGTAATCTTAAACTAAAGTAATTGTGATTTCTTGAAAATAACCTATAACCTAACTTTTACTAATACAGAGTAATTAGTTTGTATACTAATTGTATCTACATATTGATGTGACTTTGTTAACTATTATTTGCTTTTTATAATATAAAAATATGAATGAATTGTTATAAATAACATAACAATGTTTTGAATGATAACTTGTATTTGCATAATAATGCATTTTGTGACAAACTTATTTATATAGCCTTACTATTTGTACGAGCCATGCATCATTAAAGGTTTAATATTTCTACAGCATACTACTTTACAGCCTATTAATAGGTGATATTAATATAAATAAAACATAACCATTTAAATTAAAATTATTCATCTGAGGTCTTTCCAATCACACTTGTGTAACTTTGCAACGGGGTGTTCGAAGCTTTTGAAACTTGTTTGAATGATAATAATTTGCTTTTTGACAATCATCATCTGAGCGTCAAGGCCCGGTTGTGCTTGACTATAGCAGTGATTGATTTAATTGAGTTTTCAGTGCTTTCTTTGAGTTTGTTTTGGCTTTTGGATGTTAATAGCTGACTGCTAGAATTTCTCAATTTACTTTTGATGTGAAATATAAAAAAGGCGCCTTGCACTTAGTTCCAGATTGCTTATCTCGAATTGAAATTAACGCTATTAGTTCTGTCTCTAATAGGGATATCGTATCTCCAGACGAAGATATCGATGATCCATTGTATAAAAGAATATTTATAAATTGTCAGAAATTTCCTACTAAATATAAAAATTATAAAGTAGAGAATCTTACCTTGTATAGGTTTTGTAAGGATAAATTTGATCCTTTTAATCATCTTAATTGGAAAATAGTTATTCCAAGGGAACATATTATGGTTACAATTAAGTCAAATCATGATGATCTTAATTCTGCACATTTGGGTATTCATAAAACCATTAAAAAATTAAAACAACATTATTTTTGGAAAGGAATGTTTAATGATGTAGTTAAATATATCAATTCTTGTGATGTATGTAAAGCTTACAAATCTTCTACAAACCCACCCCATGGAATTATGGTTAATCCTAAAAAAGTTGATAAGCCTATGCTTATGCTTTCTATTGATATTGTCGGACCTCTTCCTAAAACTTATTCTGGTCATCGATATATACTTTCTGTTGTAGATGTTTTTACTAAATTCTGTTGGTTATTCCCAATGATAAATGCTACAACTAATTTGTAAACTTCTTGAGAAGGAGATTTTCCTTAAGTATGGAACTCCAAAAATATTTGTTTGTGATAATGGAACCCAATTTACTGCTAGACAGTTTGTTACGTTTCTTAAGGGTTATAATATAAATAAAATATTTTATAATTCCCTGTATACTCCTCAAAATAATCCAGTTGAAAGATATAATAAAACCGTTGAGACATGTATAGCATGTTTTGTCAGAGATGATCATAGAACGTGGTCGAAGTTTTTACCTCATGTTCAACTAGCTTTGAATAATAGTGTGAATCTTGCGACAGATTTTACTCTTAACTTTTTAATGTTTGGTAGAGAACTTAATTTTTATGCATCTTTGCACCGTGTTAGTACCCCTATTGATAATTTAGATCAACTAGAGGTAGGAGATAGAAGTTCTTTTGCAACTTCACTCAATGAGGGTTTTCGATACTTTTTCTGCCGCCAGGCGGCGCTTCGTATGCGTCAGGTCCAAACAGCTGTCAGATAGCACAGAATCTTACCGAACGTATTATTATTTTAGTAAAATTTTATGTATTTGGGAGTGTTATTGATTTTATTATGGATTACGGCCAAAGAAAGGTTGCCGAACTGAAGATTGAGCTCAAAAAGAGAGGCCTCCTTTTTTATTTGCACACATAGGCACTGCACAACACTGTGGCATTTTGGAAAACAATATTCCGTTTGTAACGTTTTTAAGAATAAATAAACCAAAAAAATGATCGAAAAATATAAATCGTGTATGTGTTTTGACAGGTAGTTAGACCTGACGTTACAGCGCTGCCATCTCACGGGGAACATTTCAAAAAACCCTCATTCACTTAGTGAAATCTTTGTTAAAGTACAATCTTGTTTGTTGAAAGCGTATAAGCGAAATGCTAGTTATTATAATGTAGGGAGGCGAATCATTTCTTTTGGTGTTGATGATATTGTGTGGAGAAGAAGCTTTGTGCAGTCTAATGCTCCTGCATATTTTTCTGCTAAACTTGCACCTAAGTTCGTTAAGTGTAAAGTAGTTTCTAAAGTTTCACCTAATGTTTACCTTTTGGAGGACCTGAATAAAGGTGCCACAGGTCGCTACCATGTTAAAGATATAATTAAATATTAAATTATTTTGTTTTGGAAATTACGGACTTTGGTCTTGGTTCTGGTAATAGTTTAGGAGAAATTGGTATTTGTTAGTACGACGTATGAGAGGGAATTACCATTTGAAAGAGATGTATGTTAGGTTACTTCACAACTTTTATTAGAATCAGGTTCTGAATCTTTAAAAAATAGAACTTAGGATATAACAAATTGATTAAAAAATTTATAAATTTACCTTTTGGAATTATTATAAATTAGCCTTTTAGAAATAACACTAACTTTTTCACACAAATAACGGTCATACACATCGGAAGATCTTATCTTTTTGTTTGTTTGTTGGAACCTTAATTGGTTAATAACACATTATTATTCCACTTATATTATTGAATGATATTGTTCTGTTTTGTAGGAAATTTTCCTAGTTTTGTTTGTATGTTTAGGTTATTATTCCTAAAATTTATTTTGTATATATAGTATTGTTATATTGGGATGATGAATCCTTAAGAATAGTTTTGATGTTGCGTTTCTGGGTTGGTAGAAGTAGCTGTATCTCAGTTCTTCTGATACCGAGGCCAAGCCGTAGGGCTGACCCACGCATATTGTGTATATTTTGTTTGTTTGTTAGGTGATTCAGAGTTGCCCGGATATGACTTTTGAAGTACCTTTTGATGTTGATATCTGTTTCTTTTGACTATAGGATCGCATCTTTATACAGCATTTGTGTTCGGAAGTTCGGTGGTGTTGAGCCGATCACATCTGTTTGGTTTTGTTACGGCGTTTGTGCTCGGGAGTTCGGTGGTGTTGAGCCGATCACATCTGCTTGGTGTATTTTTCCACAATATTTTTTGTTGGAATAATTTGTTCGTCACAGTACTATGTGCAGTTACTGTTTGACTTTGTGTCTTTATTTGTCACAGCCACGTTGGTGATGCTGTTTGATATTGAAGTTGTTCGTTTGTCACGACACTTTGTACAGTTGCTGTTTGACTTTGTAATTATTACAAGTCACAACACAGTTTTGCTAATATTTTGGTTTTTATATGGGAATGTAAGTGAAAGAAGTCGGTGGCGATAGAGCTCAACCGCATCTTCAGTATATTTAAGGGTAAGATTGGATGAAAGAATCAGTGGCTAGATAGCTTAACTGAACTCCTGGTTTGAGAACTTGGTTGGATTTGTTATTCTTTAGTACTTACGTTAAGTCAATGCTTTGACTTTAAGTTTTCTGTTGTATCAATTTTGATATTCTTATTTGTGGAGAGTTGGATGATACTCTATCATCCAACTCTCCACAAATAAGATCATCGGTGGCTATGGTGCTCAACCGTACTTTCGTATATAGTTTAGTGTTGGTAGAGTCGGATGTTTTTCTGAACTCATGGAATGGAATGTTCTGGTTTGAGTTATAGATTTTTATTGGAACTATACTTATGGTTAGTTGGTTGTTTGTTCTTGTTCAAGAATTTTGTTTTTGGGATTTTGGTTTTCTTTTATTGGAATTATTTCTATTTCTTTATTAGAGCTTAAATGTTTGAAAAAGAAAGTTCCTTTCTTTTATTGCTGGTTGTGGTGTGAAGTAACGTTGTAAAACGTCACATTGAAGTTTCATTGTTAGTCTTGAGATTTAGAGAGAGAGGAGAGTAGATTGTTGACCCTTTCTCGCTACTTGTCATCGAATTTATATAATTTACGTTTGGGTAGGCAGAATGTTTTTGAATGTCTCAGCCTGTTCTTGGAATGAACGAATTAAAAAAAAGTTCTGTCAATTGGTCAATGTCTTTTGATTAAAATTTGCAAAATTAGGCACTAATACTCATTCGCTTAATTTCTTTGAAACCCCTTCCAACGCCGATGCATATTTAAATAAAATAGCATCCGGAAATTATGTTCAGTATTCTCAAAATTTTTACTTGAATTTTTTAGTTCAGGGGTCAGAATCCGCTCAATGGATTCAGGAACCCTTTGCTCTTTTTGAACTGGAAGCTTCGTTAGATAGTAAAAAGAAGAACACATCTCCTGGCCCTGACTACATACCCTACGCCGTCATCAAAAATCTACCAAATGAAGTACAAATCATCCTTTTGAATGTTTTTAACCAAATGTGGAAGCAAAAGATTATTCCACCTATTTGGAAAATTCAATTTGTTGTCCCCATCAAAAAACCAAACAGGGATGTTAATGAATTAGATTCTTTTAGACCTATTTCGTTAACATCTTGTTTTGCAAAGATTTTCGAAACCATGTTAAAAAATCGCCTAGAATGGTATATTGAACATAATTCTTTAATTCCAGACTATCAGTTTGGTTTTCGTAAAGGTAAAAATACAATGTACAATCTGAGCTGTCTTATAAGTGACATTCAAAACAATTCCAAATGTAATAAGTTAACTCTAGCGGTCTTCCTAGATATAAAAGGCGCATTTGATAACATAGATCATGAATATTTAATTAGAAGTCTTCGATCCCTAGGAATACCTGGCTCGGTTTTGTTCTGGATTTTCCACTTTTTAAACAACCGTACGATATTTTTAAAACTCAAAAAAAAGTTGTATGGTCCAAATCGTACATATAAGGGCACTCCTCAAGGTTCTGTAATTTCTCCATTAATTTTTATTTTATGCATTGTAAACTTCATGAAAGCCATCCCGAAATCAGTTAAATATTCTTTTTATGCCGACGACCTTGTCATTTACACAGAATGTGATAACGTAAGGCAAGGAGAAATTATAATGAACAATGCTTTAGAATCTTTGAGTATGATTCTAAGCTCCCAACTTAAACTTGAAGTTAACATCGAAAAGAGCTCAGTTATGTTGTTTAGTCCATATTACATTAACCGTCCTAAGATATATTTCCAACAGGTTTTATTACCTTTCAAAACTTCAGAATTGTATCTAGGTATTTTACTCGACTGTGAATTATCTTGGGGTCCTCATGTTACATATATATGTAAAAAAGCTGAGTTACGTCTTAACATTTTGAAATCTCTGGTTGGAGTGCGTTGGGGTTCTGATCCTAAGAGCCTCAAGACATTATACATATCTTTAGTTCGCAGCCAGTTTGATTATGGATGTATTCTCTACTCATCTGCTTCTAAAACTTTACTTCAAAAACTTGACATAATACAAAATAGAGCTTTACGTATCATCACTGGAGCTATGATGTCATCACCCATAAACTCTTTAGAAGTTGAGGCTGGTGTAACTCCTCTAATTGTAAGGAGAAGCTATCTTACTGATACATTTTGTTTAAATTTAATTAGTCGCGATAATGTGCTAACTGGCCGACTTCTGGAACATTTTACAGTACCGGAGTATAATGATACACCTCTTACTGTTTTCACTTCTATCGTTGACTCTGTCACGTACTTGAATTTTAAATTTCAAGATGTAGTTTATTGGAATAAGTATATACCTTGTTTTTCTTATAGTTACGAGTCAATGTTGATGCACATTCCAGTTACAACTAATAAATTTACCTGTAAATATGATTTTTATGAGTTTATGGAGGAAAAAGTAGATTTTATTCAAATTTATACTGATGGCTCCAAAACTAACCATCGGACAAGCTTTGCCTTTTATGATTCTTCTAACAAAACTGGCAAAGTATTTTCTTGCTGTAATTACTTTTCTATTTATTCTGCAGAAATATTGGCAATGGTTTTCGCTTTGCAGTATGTTATTAATATTCGCAAGAATAATGTCTTCTCAAAAGTAATTATCTTATCAGATTCACTGAGTGCACTATCGACTTTGGAGAAGAAATCTATAAGCAATAGTTGTAATTACTTGATTTATGAGCTTAGGCACTTAGTTTATTTGTGTAATTGCAGTGATATTTTGGTAGAGTTTTGTTGGGTATCCGGGCATTCAGGCATTTTAGGCAATGAATTAGTTGACATTCTTGCCAAATCTGCCTCTGATATAACTAACGTGGAATACAGAGTACCTCATCTAGATTTAGTCAACTTTTTAAAGGATAATCAAAACAAGCTTTGGGTTAAGTTATTGAACTCCTCCCGTCTTAGCAAATGAAAATGGCTCACCAAAATTATTCCTGTTCCCAGTACTATCGCTTGGTTTGAAAAACTCCCTACCTATCCAGGCAGAGAATTTATTACTAGTTTATGTAGATTAAGAATTGGACATTGTAAATTTCCTTCACATTTGTACAGACTTAAACTTAATAATAATTCTATATGTAAATACTGTTTTGCTAATTTTTGTGATTTTGATCATTTATTTTTAGAGTGTAAATATTTTAATATTCAACGTTTACTTTTAATTAGCCTAGCAAAAGATATTTTAGATGTAAATGATTCTTTTCCTCTCAATGTGCAAGAATTTTTAAAATACCCTCAATTGTATACACCTCTGTATAATTATTATATTAGCACATTCGGACCAATTTAATACGCTCATGATTTTGCTTTTACAATATTTGTAACTCTAGCTTTAATATAATATAATTAAAAAAATAGTAAATAATTGCACTGTATAGATTTTATTTAGTTTTAAACATTGTTTTTGTAAATTGTATGACTAATAACTTATTAAGCTGATGGCTTAAAAGCCAAAGCTTCTAATAAAGAAAAAAAAAAATCAATGTCTTTTGACAGTGGTGACGGAACGACATTCGCCTTTCTACATGGACGAAGAAATTATGTCGTCGTAAATATATTTTATAAACTTCACTAAAAGGAAGTAATCTTTTAGAAATTGTATATGTATATGGAAGTTCACGCCTGTGACTTCTTATGAAGGGTTGTATCAGGATGTCTATGTATTTTGGTAAGATCTTTGGATTCTTGGAAACACGTTCATAACCTTTTTTGACAAGGTGGAATTTTGACGAAAGATTATGCGTTGTTTACAGCTGATTACGAAGTTTGCGAGGCTTGAAGAGGCGTTAAAGGAATATTTGCCTGCTCTTCAAGATTAATTAGTACTCCCCATAAAAAGTGGTAAGTTCTCTTTATGTGTTCGAGTCACGAACAAATCTCAAATTGTTTTTCCAAATCTAATGGAACTAATTTCTTTTCTTTGCAGCTGAAAAGGCACTTTTTTTTTTATATTTTAACTTCATTCTTGGATGAAGTTTGCCGTAAGGGCTGACCATGTGGTTACGGGCTCGCCATTCTGGTGGAGACGACACCTGTCGCGGTCTGCAGAAGTGATTCCGAATCCCGTGGTTAAGTAACCGCCTTCAGGTCTTTAGTTTGAATTGTTTTTGTGTAGATTAATCTAATAATGATGCACGACTCAATGAACAGGCCCAAAGACTCAATGAACAGGCCCAAAGACTCATGATTAGGCCCAAGTAACGACTTAATGATTTGGCTCATGTTTTGAATCATGTTACGATATATATATTTTGACTTATAAGCTGGCATTATGCTGGGAACTCTAAATTTCACGTCTCAACCCTGTGAACTTAGCTTACTAAACACTTGAATAGGTTATACCATTAGTGATAATGTTTATAGTGTGTATTCAATCAATTCGCCTATAAAAATATAGAAACTTTCTTCTAGAGATGTATTCTATTATTTTTGGTTCCTCGCCGAAATAAAACAATTGTAACATTTATATTGATTTATTATTACAATTGGCACCCTTTAGGGACATAGTAATTAAATCTCATCGCCCATTATTGTTATAAAATAACTAAAACATTACAAGGGGACCCAGTCTAAATTTTTAATAAATAGGTTAGGTAGTTTTTTATTTAGGTATAGTTAATTATTTAACATAATTCGTTATATATTTTCAATTTAAAATTATAACTGGTTTTTAAAAGATGTGAAATAAATAATTTTAAAATATCATAAAAAGAAAAAAAGTTACTTTATTAAATCCTTTTTTCTATTCATTTATAAAATCATCTATAGCATAAAATGTCTTCTATAATAAATATTGTTTCAATTTGCATTTGAATTCACGTTTATGTAATAATAATTTTAACATATTAGGCAATTTATTAAATAATTTTACAGACATATGGTAAGTACCATGCTTTACGACATTGAGGTGTGGGACACAATTTGTCTTAAAATCTTTCCTTCTCGTACTCTCCCTAGACTGGTTTTCTTCTTCGGTTTCAAATTCATGTACATATTTCGCAAAATTCAACAATAGTGCCAAAATGTACAAGCTAGGCACTGTCAGAGTCACTGCTGAATGTTTACCATAGTACGGATAGCTCTTTTTTGTAATATAAACGCTTTGTTTAAATTGTATTCGTAACTTCCTCCCCAAAACAAAATACTAAATCTTAATTTTGATTCTACGAGTGCAAAATAAACCTTTTTTAACAAATTAATTTCGACATCGTTACTTAAACTTCTTAGAACATAGCATGCCGAGCTGACGGAACTTTCTATTTAAGCAAGTTCATTTTTCCAATTTAGTTGACTATCTAAGTGTACTCCTAGAAATTTTACTACCTGTACAGTTTCTATTGCTACACATCTTGTGTTCTAACATGGCTCTGATATCCAAACTGTCTAAGGGCCGTATTCCAGAACGTTTATCAACACTCAAGAAACACTTGAGAGTAGATTTTATAAGGCAAAATCTAGTCTTAAGCGTTGATCGAGTATTGAGTAACGTTCTGGAATACCGACCTAAGATTCAGAACGCGGTTCAAGTTAAGATGAGCACTGAGTATAAGACTCAGTGCTCATCTTAACTTGAACCGTTATATAATAAGTTATGTTAATATATAATAAGTTTCATAATTTTCTCAAAAATCTTAGACAGCGTTGGAAGTAGAGAGATGGGCCTGTACATTTTAGGATTGAGTTTGGACCCTTTTTTATGCACAGTAACAACTTTTGCCATCTTTAGTTAATCTGGAAATACACAATTATCTATACACGAGTTGAAAAACTGGCTCAAGGGCTCTGCCCATATGTCTACATTGTCCTTCAACACTGTGATGGGCAATTCATCATAACCGCAAGACCACTTATATTTCATGCCACTGAGCAACTTAGCTATTTCTAAACTAGTGGTAGGAGGAAAATCAATTACACTTGGCACTCTTTTTGTATTTTTCTGTAATATATCAAGTGCAATCTGCAAGTTAAAAGTGGCCATATCGGGCATAGAAGTGAACTGGTGTGCAAATATATTGGTAATCTTAATAGGATCCGTTACTACAGTATTATTCCATTCTAACCTAATTTCCTTTCTGAATATCTTTGTTTTGTTCCTATACCGATTAACTATTTTTCAAATATCCTTCATATTATTCTTTAGAGACCTTATTTCCGCTTGTACTGCCAGTTTCTTACCCGTTTTAATATTTTTTCTATATAGAGTAATGTACTTCCTAGCGTAGTCAATTACACTCGAATGACTCTTATTGCCCTTATGAGATACCATAAAACGTTTCATTTTGCTGGCCACCCTAACACCCTTTGACACCCAGCGCAAGCCCTTAGTACTCCTTAAGTTTATCTGTCTAACCCTACTCCTAAAGGCCGTCTTATACAAAAGGTTTATTGTTTTTAAAAAGCTATTGACACCTACGTGTTTAAAGTTGTGTTGTAGAAGGTGAGCTCTAAACATATTCTTATTTTTTTCATTGAATGATCTTTTCCTTACATATATAGATGCGTTACTATTCTTACTCTGTGTGAGGTTAGGTATTTTTATATTACACAACAAGCCTGCGTGTCCATCCCCTAAGCCGTTATGATCAACGTCACAATTAATTATATAGTTATTAGGCAAGTTTGTAAGTACATTGTCAGTACAAGACCGTGAAACATTTCTTATAAAGGTAAAAGAATTGAATAAAGGCTTAAAATTATAGGATGTCAACATATTAATAAAATCACAACGTTCAGAACTATCCACACACTAAAGATTTCTCCTACTAGGACGTTCATATGGTTCTACGGTACAGAGTTTTATATATAAACGATTGCAATTTTGTCAAGTAGTTGTTGTTCGTCCCTGCTAGAATAAGCACGAAGTTTGTGGTCAATTTGTGCGTTGGGTTTTATAATAGTAGTTTATGATACTGTAGCATAATAACGGTTCTTATAACATGAGTGTTATAAGACCAAGTTATGTACAGTGTCATACACTACTTTATCTACTCTCATACTATAATACGTAAAACAATATTGCAAATAAAATGATGAATATAACAACAAATTTATTTTTTAAATGTCAAATGTTGGCGCAAAGGCGCAAAAATTGATTGCGCATGCGCGCTTGCGTCGCGGACTCGTTCATTGAAACCAATGATTGAAACTTTTTTTTTTCAAGTAGAGGTTATACCTCCTTGGTCCAGCTGGAGGTTGTATAGGTGTATCGTTATGATTAAAAAGTTATATTATGATACATGTGTCCATACAAGACCTGTATCGTAATTAAACTTTTTTATTATTATTTTTGGCCTGTACGTAATGTTTGTCATAAGAATTTTGTTATCAGTTTTATAATCTTTGTATTATAGTATCAGAGTAGATAAAACTTATAACTGTGTAACTGGGACCTAATAAATGTTGTAATATTTTTCTGATTCCATATCCCGTTTGGTCGGCGAAGATAGCTACTTTGTGAGCAGCAGCTCTCATTTTCATACCACAGGTAACACCGTTAACGCTATTCGAGTCAGTAAAATGAGTTGGATTGACTTTAGTACTATCGTTCCTTTGTGGTAGCGTGTTTATAAGCACTTCATTCGCCGAACAGCTAACGCCATCTAGCGTACGTGTGCTCTGTGTCAGCTTCTGTGCGTCCGCGACGATATTCGGAGTCAGCTGTTCCGTTACATCAGCGCCATCCCCGGAGGTATGTACTCTTCTCGCGCCACTATCGTTTATATAGTTCTCGGACAATATTTGAGTATCTCGCAACCTTTTCGAGGTTTTCTTATCTACCATTGACTGTGGTGAACTGCAAATCGATTTTAGTTGCGTAATAGTTTTTTTTCCTGAACGCAAACTGTGCCCTTTAATACATTAATCTCCAATGTTAAGTTATCAATTTCGTCATTTGCTGATGTTAGTTTCTTAGCCATCATTGATCCACAGATACCGTTCGACTAACCAATCTATCGATTGCCGGTCGATGGCACCGGTCGACAGTGATCGATTAACTCCGGCTATATTCCATCAGTTTCATCATCATCATCGATGACGTCGATCGAAGATCGATCGATTGGTCTGGTAACACCCTTACACAAAAATAATTTTTCAACTCCGACCAGTAGTTCCTGAGATTAGCACGTTCAACCAAACAAACTCTTCAGTTTTATAATGGTAAGTATAGATATTAATGGAAGCTAAAGCACTCACCTGAGTTTCAACTGTATTTGATGTTTTGAGCTGGTCTTGACGTGTTTCTGTAGATTCGATGTCGTTCTGAACGATAATCTGGAAAGAATCAACTACATTTATAATGGAGAACACAAAAGGGTGAAAATATTACTATCAAATACAGCTAAAATTGGAGCGTAGCTCATGTACATTACATTACTTTTTATTTCACTTCAATACATGCAGTATTTCCGAAGAATTAGCCCGTTTTTTGAATTTCCGAGATTAGGCGCGCTCATTATGACGTCACAGTGCGACACGGCGTTCGGCCCGGTGGGTTGACCCTACTAAATTACGCGCGTTTCGTTTCATTTTGTTTCGATATTCTTCGTTTTTCTATTACTCGTATTTCAAAGAAATAATATTATATAATATCCTTTATATCCGAGTAGCTGACTTGCTCGGCTTCGTCCGTGACATACTTCCAACCCATAATGTATGAAAATTTCCTCGATTTGTTGACATTTATGATTACTGCTCCGCTCTCCTGTGTAGTGGAGTGACGATATATAATAACCTTCCTCAATAAATGGGCTATCCAATACAAAAATAATTTTTCAAATCGGTCCAGCCGCTCATGTGTGATGGCGTGACCAAGGGAAATAAGGAGTCATTTTTATATATACATATATATAAAGATTACACTAAAGTGTATAGAATGGAAGCAGATTTTCTATAAGAGCAGTTGGGTGCCAGGGCACCAGTGCCATTGTAGAGTAGTCGTCGCCTTGGACATCATGGTTTGTCGTGGTGCGGGAGTGGTGGGTGATTACCACGGTACGCGAGCTTTAACGACTTATCCCGACGTGCTCTTGTCGCCACCAGTGTGCCAGTTAAACATGAACCGAATGGTTTGGCGCGCGACCACGATATGTCTTTAATGCCGTGGAGGAGGAATACATTATGGTGAACAGTGGGCTCATGATATGCCTCTGACACCCCTTCGGGAAAAGGCTTGATTGGTACACATAAAAACAAATTAAAACATAAAATAAACGAGAATTGTGTTCAAATGTTTACGTAACGCGTTTACGTTGCGGGTCGGAATACAGTCGGTTGAGAAGCCAATTTTAAATAACGAAAAGAAAAGTATACAAGGAGGAACGGTAAGTGGGTCAAAATATGGTGATGTTATGTAGAGAAGTTATTATTCAAATATTATTAACAAACACTTAGATCGAAATGGTTTTCCCAGCAGAGCGCTTTAGTTTTAGGGTCTATTGAATCAACTCTATTTACGGTCGTCATCCACTTTTACCTCATTTTTGATGAGAGTTGAGCCGTTCATAAAAAAAAGAGTTAATTGAATTGAAGAATTGAAGCAATAAGGGACAATGCAGTATTTTCTTACTGTTTCAACACTGATAACTTAATAATTTTATTTTTTACTGCGAAGCGGTGTGCGAACGAAAGTGCTACAGTTGAATGAGTTACGTTGTGACGTCATGGGCAAGTTTGCGGCCGCTCGCGTTTATAAAAACTTTCGACCGGAAATACGCACGTTAATAGTAAATATTTCAGGCATTTTTTTAAATATAAAAAAAGTAAAAACACCGTTTATTCGTAGTTTTTTGTAGATTTATTTGGCATGTTAAGTAAAAAACGTTTCTCAGGTCCATTATAAAATCCTTAGGGTGCTAAAGGGATTTAAATATCTGTAGCCTAGATTTAAGTATGTTTTTTTCACAGTATGTATATAGGTGATGTCAGAAAAAAAATCGCGGGAGTGTCGACAGAAGTGAAAACTTGTTTTGGCGCGTAAGACATTTTTAGATGGGTACTAGAGTGAAACCCAATTACTTTAAGAATAAAAGTACTAATCGGATTAAAAAGCACTATAGTTATTTATAATTTGACTGTGTTTAAATACACAAAAACAGTTCCTTCGAGCCGGAATTGAACCAGTGACCTATGTATTCTAATTTATAAGCATCTACAGACCACCGCTCTACCAACAGCTATCAAAGGTTGATTACCGAGTTCGAAATTGTCAATCTAATACTTCAAAACTTTTTATATGCCCACAATATAGCTGCGTCTCGTAACGGTGTCGCGAGTCCAAAGAGTTTATTTCATCTAAAAATATGCGTACCGCGCTAAAAGAAATTTTCACTTCAGTAAATATGGCGGTAATCTATATTAATATATAGCTGACGTAAAAATAAACATAAAGTACAATTACATCGTCCTTCAAAATGGTGCCGTCCACCTGATGGAAAGAAAGAGACAAACGATCCCACAAATATGCCTTTTCACGCTTAGGGGTTTAATTTCCAAAAATCCTTTCTTCGTGTACACATAAGTCGCTAAGGAATAGTTGTGCAAAAATTTATGGTTCTTGATCTCATGTTTATAATATTAGTAGAAGTCAGTAAAGGTACCCAGCTCTTACTATTCCTGTAGATGAACATAGATACATACATATTGTCACGCATTTATCCCCGAAGGGGTAGGCATACTATACGCACACATTTCACCGCATACATTTTTGTCCCACGTAACAGTTGGTTGCCGCGTTGGAAATGGACAGGCGCAGGTTGTGGCGACCCCCTGTTGAAATTTTTCAAGCCGCCCATAAAGCCTGTAGATGTAAGTATTTATAGATTCGCCCTGTAGATGTAAGAATTTAAAGAGATCTCACAATACCTGCACGGTTCACAGTACGGGCGCCTCTTCTGTCCAGCGTCTATCCGATGCGTCTCCAAGTGTTTCCTCAGAGACGTTTTCCATCGGAACACTTTGTGGCAAAACTCGCACGGGAAGGACACCGCCGGTTGGGGACAACTGCAACACACACACACACACACGTGCTATAGCTCGACCACAACCGCTGTTAGGAACGAAAAACCAGGCGGACGCGATGAAAAACATGAGATCGATATTGCCGATATTAATAAAAATACAATTGATTAAATACAAATGATTAAATAAATATATTATTAAAAGGAGTCCCTTTAGGCAAGGTTCCGAAGATACTGGCAGCGTTCCCCCTTTGAATAGCTAAACTAATTCTTTGTCCGAGGTAGCTGCCAGCTCTTCGGTCTCCTGCGATGTCGACTAACCTTTTTGCTATTTCGTTCTTTTAGCCTTATAGCACTAGGACCCCACGGACCAAGGGTCTCGACACAGAATGGGACATATGCATGCTTTAGCTTTTTCAGCCGCTTCACAAGTCGATTTTGGGGCGTTAGGGAAAAATGATGAGAGTATATTTTTACGATGCGCGCGCAGACCGAAAAACCTACACCATCAAGTTAGCTGATAAGTGTTTTCAAGACAATTTATAAACACCCTGAAGTTAAATAAATAAATATTGTAGGACTTTTTTTACAATATAAGTTGTGTGATGAGATCTAGACTACTAATATACATCACTACATATTATAAAACAAAGTAATTTTTCGCTGTCTGTCCCTATGTATGCTTAAATCTTTAAAACTACGCAACGAATTTCAATGCAGTTTTCTTTAATAGTTTGAGTTGTTCATAGGGAAGGTTTTTATGTATAATTTGTTAAGTTTTTGTATACATTAATTTAATTATAACGATATATGTTGGGAGCGTCGGAAAAAAGGAGCCGCTTTTAACGAAAACGCTGCCTAAACCCTTTGAGATATAACAAAATAATGTATTGTGGAATTGTGTATCTAATATAAGTCTACAAAATAGTCGGTGACGGTATATGTCTATCTCTTAAGGATAACATACTATATCCAGATTTATACTTAAATAAAACTGCAATTATAAAGCTGTAATTTGAAGGTTATTGTTTTCATTTTTAATATGTTAGTTGGCTTCAGCATTTTATGAAGATTATTTTGGCTCTTTACACCTTGCAAATTAAATTAATATCTTAGGAGATACGGAAAACACAAAAAAAAACGCAAAGAAATTAAGTTCGTGTCACCAAGTTCGACCGGGCCGTGCGGGAATTGGTACTTGAGAGAAGTAATCAAGTAATTTCGATCCCTGAGTCGGGGCACCTTCAGCGAGCGTGGGATGATGTAGGGGTGAAGCGACTTCTGGAGCAGTTGTTGGAGGGGGCAACGGGAGCCGATAAGGCTAGACTGCGGGCTGTGTCGCAACCAGAATCTGGAGCGTGGTTACAGGCGTTACCTTCGCCCCACCTGGGCACCCTGCTCGACTCCGACTCTCTGCGTGTGGCAGTGGCTCTACGCCTGGGCTGTAAGGTGTGTGAACCCCATATATGCACCTGCGGTTCCATGGTGGAAGCGGATGGCCATCATGCCTTGAGTTGCCGACGGTGCACTGGGAGGTTTTCGCGTCACCACGCTCTGAACGATATAATCCGTAGGGCCCTTATATCGGCAAACGTGCCTTGCTTGCTTGAGCCTCCGGGTCTGAGCAGGTCGGACGGTAAGAGGCCGGACGGGCTGACTTTGGTTCCCTGGAACAACGGCAGGTGCCTAATTTGGGACGCAACTTGCGTCAGCACCGTCGCCGCCAGCCACCTTAGTCGCACGGTTTGCTCCCCGTCTGCTGCAGCGGAAGATGCCGGCTCGAGGAAGAGACTAAAGTACGCTGATTTGGATCCGCTGTACCACTTCGTGCCGGTGGCGGTAGAGACCCTGGGGAGCTGGGGCAGGGAAGCCAAACATTTCATAAAGGATATTGGGAAAAGGCTCCAAGAGACGACCGGTGACTCTCGATCCGGATCGTTTCTGGTGCAGAGGCTGGCCATCGCAATCCAGCGTGGAAACGCGGCAAGTGTGATGGGCACCTTTCCACCGGGAACGGTCAGGAGCGGGTATTTAAATAGTTTGTAAGGTTGATATTATTTTTCTATCTAATAAAGTATTATTTATTTATTGAACTAGTGATTGTATTTTGTTTCTTTTTGTAAATGTCGAAATAATATTTTTTAATTTTTTAAATATATTTATAAATAATAATAAGTAGTAGTAATGTTTAATGAAATGTTTGCTCTTGATTTGGAAAATGTTCATACAGTATTGTGAAATTAATAAATGACGAGATTAAATGGGTGCACGGGGATCGAAGTATGTCACGGGCGAAGCCGGGGGGCGTACTTATATATTTCTAAATACATACATATAATACATAGGAAACACCCAAACTCCGAATCAAACATTAGTGGATCACTCAAATATTTTTTTCGACCCGAGAATTGATCCGGGACCTCAGTCGCGGCAGTCGCATACACTACCAATGCGCCGCCGAGGCAGTCCGATTTGCTGAACACTACATTCAAAGAAGTTTTCATTATTTTGATGTCTTTTTCGTACTAATTTATCATTCCTGTTACAAACAAAGAGTTGTGGAAAAGGGATGAAATCTTATTAGACTAAAGCAGTATAACTTGTAACGCGTGAATATAAGTACACACACAGTTTTTATTTATATTAAAGCGCTCATGGCCCCGATGATTCAGTGTTCTGTAAACGATCACTGCGTTAGATAACTTTCGCTATAGCTGGTCACGGATGGGTGACCACTTTGTAGTATTTACATTTGCGAGCGTTTCTGTGCTTCGGACGGCACGTCAAGCCGTTGGTCCTGGTTGCCAGTAACATGGTAGTCGTTAAGTCAGGTTGGGCGGCTTGGAAAACTTCAACAGCAGATAGCCACAACCTGCTGCTGTCTATTTCAACACGGCAATGTGTTCACCACCTATTACGTGGGATAGTAAAAATTGGGCGTATTATATGCCTCTGCTAACCTTTCGGGGATAGGGTGTTAATAATAAACTAAAAAAAATTGTATTTATATAATATATGACAGCCTCGGTGGCGCAGTGGTAGTGTATGCGACTGCCTAAGAGTTTGATTCCCGGGTCAGAAAAAATATTTGTGTGATCCACAAATGTTTTTTTTTGGAGAATGAGTGTTTTTGAAATATATAAGTAAGTTTATCAGTCGTCTATCGCCCATAACACAAGCTTATATTAGCTTAAACGGAGGGGTGTAAAAAAAATTAAGGGTTGCACTCCAGGAGTGCCGACAGAAGTGAAAACTTATTTTGGCACCTTGGGCTTTTTTTAGATGGGATCTAGGGCGATACCCAATTACTTTAAGAATAAAAGTACTAATCGGGTTGAAAAGCACTATAGTTATTTATAATTTGACTGTGTTAAAATACACAAAAAGAGTTCCTTCGAGCCGGATTTCAACCAGCTACCTATGGATTCCAATTTATAGCCATTTACAGTCCACCGCTCTACCAACTGAGCTACCGAAGGTTGATAACTAACTTGGAAATTATCAATCTAATACTTCAAAACCTTTTAAAGCGTCTCGATAACGGTTTCGTGAGTACAGAGATTTTAACTTATCTAAAAATATGCGTACCACGCTATAAGAAGTATTACATACATACATAGATATTGTCACGCCTTTATCCCCGAAGGGGTAGGCAGAGGCATGCTATACGCCCACATTTCACCGTATGCATTTTTATCCCACGTAACAGGTGGTGAGCCCATTGCCGTGTTGAAATGGACAGGCGCTGACTATGGCGAAAAGCGTGGGCCTATGGAGAGGTAATCCTCAAGATGGCGGACATGCTAGTATAAATAAGAAATACGATGATAAATTGTCAACGATTCTCTCTAACAATGACCTAATCAAAAAGGAGAGGATTTTTGACAAAAAGTATAGAATACATATAGGACAAAGAGAGAGCTGGCAGATGGAAGACACCGGAGGCGTCATCTGCTATACTGACGTCTAGAAAGGAATCTACTAAGCTCTCTGGCTCCGGAGTGCACATACAATGTGCAAATGGAACGGAGATTAATAGATCAATACGGTTAGGCAAATACGCAAGTGTCTTTCAGGCGGAAATATGCGCCATCACAGAGTGTGCGCAAACTATACACCGCCATACAGACATAAAAAAGGTGACTTTCTACAGTGACAGTCAAGCAGCATTGAAAGCCCTAAATAAAGTAGAGACAATGTCAGCAACAGTCAAGGAGTGCAATAAATCACTCGAAAAGCTGGCGGAAAGAACTGAAGTCTACGTTGCCTGGGTCCCCGGATTGAGGGAGTCCCGGGCAATGAACTAGCGGACAAACTAGCCCGGGAAGGGGCTGACTAAAGCTTAATCGGACCGGAGCCATAGCTTCCAATCGCTCATAAGTATTATTTTCTTTTTTTGCTCATTAGTATTATACGAAAGGAGTAATTAGCAGAATCATAACAGTAGAAACCAACCTTAGATGGAGGTCCTCGATAGGCACGAGACAGTCGAAGATCTTCATCAGAGGAATGGATGCGAAAAGGACAAGCCGACTGGTCAAACTTACCAGAGCAAATATGAGGCTTGTCATAGAGATCACAGGACACTGTCGCCTCAACAGGCACCTAACAGTGATAGGAGTAATGGATGACCCATTATGCTCGGAATGCATGGAGGAAGAAGAAACCAGCTTCCACTTACTAGCTGAGTGCCCCCATGTATTCGTTAACAAGATGAGAAATTATGGGCACAGACAGACTAGGAGAAGAAGATATAGAACATCTGAAGGTGGATCAGATAGTAAGCTTCTGCAAAGAAACAAGAAGGTTCGACGGGGCGCCGTGAAGACTGCTGGGATACCCAATCCAAACCGCAAGGAGGAGATTTCGGGGAAATGAGCGAAGTGGGCGGCAAGACATGCGGTCGGATCGTTCGCTCGGCGGTGCCGGCGTCCCCCACAAAATAATAATAATAATAATGGCGACCTGCTGTTGAAATTTTTAAGGCTTAATGTCTGCCATTTTACTGGCAGCCGGGACCAGCGGCTTAACGTGCCATCCGGAACACAGAAACGCTCGCAAATGTAAATTCCACAAAGTGATCACCCATCCAAGGTCCACCTATAGCGAATGTTGCTTGACGCAGTGATCGTTTACAGAACACTGAATCAGCGGGGCCACGAGCGCTTCACAGCCACGAGAGATTTTATCTCATCTACAAATATGCGTATACGGAAAAGTCAAAAGTACTCGGATACCTAGACGAGCGTGTATGAAGCGACTGATGAATCTTGAAGAAGCGAAAGAAGTATGGATGGATCGCGAAGTCTGGCCATCTGTCATCTCTGACTACCCCGTCAGGGATACATCGTGAAGATAGTTTAGTTTTTTTTTTTAAATATGCGTACCGCCTTAAAATAAGTTTTCACGTCAAAAAATGTCCAACAATAGATTGTGTTACCTGTCATCCTTTATTTCTTCAGTTTCTTCGGTTTTAAAACCAGTCTCATAACTTGTGTTCTGTATCTCGAATTCTATTGGTGGACTGCAATATGAATAAAAAACATAAAACAAGATTAACAAGAATAACTGTATATGCTTTTACAACAAGCTTCCCTGTGATCTGAGAAATTTACTCGTACCATTAAATAAATTTAAAAAGTATATTAAAAGAAAGCTGTGTGAAAAAGGTTATTACGCTGTTAAAGACTATTTTACAGGACAGGAACGCCTGGAAATGATCTGCTGGCAATGTGAAATAATATTAATAATCATAAAACATATAATTATAATATTAAATTGTATAATATTTTAGTCCGAGACTACCAGGACTTTAATTGGTCGTGCTAATTAGTGTCTAGCACATAAGACCTTTTAGCCTTTTTGTTACCACCTCACTAAAAAGGCAACGGGTTCAAAATTTATTCCAAATTTAACATCTAAAATAGACACATTTTATTTTATTAAATTTATTCGGCCCATTAGACCCACCCCAGTTCCGTGCTTCGGAAGGCACGTTAAGCCGTTGGTCCCGGTTGCCAATAAAACGGCAGTCGTTAAGCCAAGTTGAAAGCCTTATGGGCGGCTTAAAAAATTTCAACAGCAGGTCGCCGCAGCCTGCGCCTGTCCATTTCAACACGGCAATGAGCTCACCACCTGTTACGTGGGACAAAAATGCATACGGTGAAATGTGGGAGTTTAATATGCCTCTGCCTACCCCTTCGGGGATAAAGGCGTGACAATATGTATGTATGTAAGTTGTAAATAGACCATCAAAAAAAAAGCCTTCCTAAGTTTCTTGCCGGTTCTCCTCAGGTGGGCCGCTTTCCGAACCGATGGTTACTTTAAATATTTTTAATAGTGTATGACATTTTGTTAGCGCCGTTAAAATGGTCTATGCAAAATAAAGAAAAACATTTGTATTATTTATTTTATAATAATGTAAATATTAAAAAGCCTGACTAGCACTCACACACGAAAGGTTCTGTACCATCTATACTAATATATATAGCTGAAGAGTTTGTTTGTTTGGTTGAACACGCTAATCTTAGGAACTACTGGGTTTAACAGATTTTTTTTTACCGTTTGGTAGCCAATTTATCGAGAAAGGCTGTAGGCTATATAGTCATGGGGGTCAGCTAGTTTGGTTGAACGCGCTAGTCTCAGGAACTAAAAGTCGGATTTAAAAAAAATATTTGCCTGTTGGATAGAGCATTTATCGAGGAATAGGCTATATTTCATCACGCTGATACCCTGTAGAGTGGAGCAATAGTCATAAATGTCAACAAATCGGGATTTTTTTAAACAATATTGAAGAATTTATAAACAACGGGATTAAATAGGTCCGACGGGAGGTCGAAATATGTCACGGGCGAAACTGTAGGGGTTAATTAGTTATATAAATAATAAATAAATATCGTTGGGACAACTCACACAACGTCATCTGATTGGGATCAGATGACGTACTATGGTATTTGACCATAGTACAAGCAGAGCTTGTACTATGGTAACCAGATAACTGATGAACATACTTATATATTTCTCAATACATACATATAATAGATAAATAACGCCCAGACACAGAATAAACCATCGTGCTCATCACACAAAGTTTTATCCTGGGTGGGAATCGAGACCACGACGACCTCTTGCGTAGCAGTCGGATGCACTCGCCATCGCGCCACAAAGGAATTCAATAAATATACCTACCAGTTATATATATACCTAAACTTGCCCCACGAAGTAATCTACCAATTGGTAATACTCTCATGATAGTTCGTTCAGTAGTTTATAAGTTTATCGCGAAGAAACAGACACCACGAACCATTTTGTTTTATAATTCTAAAGAAACTTTAAATAAACTCACCCATTATAGTGTGTGTGTTCAAAGTGTTTCATCACTCCTCTCTTGCTAGTATACATTTCACTACATACAATGCACTGGTAGCGCTTCGTGTGTTTGTTCGTGTGATAGTTGTAAGACACCTCAGTACTAAACGAACACTCGCATACCGCACATTTGTAATAGGAGGCGTTCTGGGGACAAATATACATTGTGTGTGTACGTATGTACACGCAAAGAAGTTATATTTCTTCGGCGTAACAAGATAGATTTTTTTAAACATTTTTATCTTTCCCCTTATCCTACGTTTGTAGAAAAGACTAAAATGTTGACTACAGCTAACTTCAGGGTGTTTGAAAACTACTTTGAATGTAGTTGAACTTCAACCTGCATATATGTACTTGAACTGTACTGAATGTACTTGAACCTGCATATATATGTTGTATTTTTTTTTTTTACCTTATTTTTGTTTACATTCTCCAGTATAAATAATTTGAAACGCCAGGCAACTAAAGGTATGGCTGCGTTTAGTCCCGGTAATAACTAATATACATAATTATATGTAATTTGACTTTGTTATTGTGTGAGCACTATGTAGACTTATTTATTATTTTGAAATTGACATGATAGTTGCTGTGTAGTTTTTGGGTATGTCATGCTCGCCTAAGTGTCCTGGCAGTGGTGGCGTATGTATCGGGTCGCCTTGTTCCCTACAATACGGTTGAATAGGGCGATGGCTGATATATGCGTCATACCCGTGAACGGGTGCCGTCTGTTGGGACTGGTCAGCTCATAGCTGTTATAGCAATTGTTACAAATAATATTATTTAAATTTAAGGCAAACTAAGTTTAGTCGACTGTTCTCACATAAATTCAAAGGAACTATGTAAGTGTAATTTTAATGAACTCAACATTTATTTTGTTTTTTTTTTTTGTATAATTTCTTTACTGTATAATTGGTCAAATATCATGTTAATCAAACTGTGTCAAATGGCGGTTAGAAAAGAGTGGCCATGAGTTTTATTGCCAGGTTCTTCCTCTGGCTCTACCTATTGCTTTGCGAATCTGGCAGTAAATGTAAATGTAGAAGCAGTAATCTTGACGTTCATAAGTGTTACTTTGTGACCTACATGAATAAAGATTTTTGATTTTGATTTTGATTTTGAGTTATAAGTTGTCACGGAAACATTTATTAGCTAACTTCAGGGTGTCGGTTTTTCAAGACGGTCTGCGCGCGCATCGTAAAAAATTACTCTCATCATTTCTCCCTAACGCGCCAAAAGAAGGGTAACTACAAAAAGTTGGTGTGTGCAAGTCCTTACGGCAGAAGTGTCACTTCAGAAAAGTAGCCTAAAAAAGACAGATTTTCATTTTAATCAAAATTTGTCTTACTAACTTTTACAGAAAGTATTACGTTGCAGGTATAATATATTTGTCACTGCCGGAACTCAACGCGGTTATGTACCTTGTGTTACCTGACATTTCAACTAGGGTTGCTTTTCGGCAGCGAAACCTGGGTATGTCAGAAGATGCATGAAAGTTGAATGCTGTGGAGATCCGATCACTTCGAAAATTGTGCGGCGTAACTTTAGCCGACCGAATACATAACGAAATGATACGCAATATGGCAGGTTTGAATGAAAGCGTCAGAGTTAAACTGAAAAAGGGCGTGCTTTAAACGATTGACGAAGAATTTATATTGTGCGAAAGTAGAGGGCAGAAGGAGTCAGGGTAGGCCGAGACTTACATATAAAGACCACGTGAGCAGATTGCTCAACAACGGAAAAGTCAATAGTACTCGGATACCCAGACGTGCGTGAATGAAGCAATTAATGAATCTACAGGAAGCGAAAGAAGTATGCATGGATCGCGATGCCTGGCGATCTGTCCTCTCTGACTACCCCGTCAGGGATACAGCGTGAAGAAAGTTAAATATTCATTTTAAGAAATACGCTTATATGGAAGCTTTATGAGACAACCCCATGTTGACAAGTTTATCTCTTTCTTGCATCAGCATGAAAATAATCTGCAGTAAAAAATAATTCAGAAATATTTACCAATTCATGTTTCATGCTAATATGGTCACTTAAATCTTCTGCATTAGGAAATGACAAAACACATCGTTCACACCGAAACATAGCATTTACATAATCATCTTTCAACATTGCCAGTCTTCTATCTTCTTCTAATTCTTCTTTTCTCAACTCAATTTCTTTATATATAACTAACTCCTTTCTCTTCTTCTTTTTCTTTTTTACTTTGATATTCTTTTTGCAAATATCTATAAGTTTTTCATCATCCGAGTTTGTATCTTGGAAACCATTGTGGTATTCTTCTTTTATGCTCAGATCTGGTGTTTCTTCTCTAAGATTTTCTGCTTTAATTACTTCTACAATAGTGGTAGAAGATTCCACATCGTCTGTGGTTTCTATGCTTATGTTGTATAGTTTGTGTGAAGTTAATTGTGATAGTATATTTATATTTGGTGGTGTTTGTTTGCCCTGAAATAATTGTAAATTTACTTCAATTCATAGTGTTTAAGGTGCAATCTGAATCGTTCGTAGTCCCACAAACTCAGTGTTCTGTGGACAATTACTGCATTAAGAAACTTTCGCTATAGCTGGGAGCCAAGTCTACGATTTCCATCGTGTCAGAAAAGAATCATAATCGTCGCTCAATAGAAAGCCACTGGTACAATTAAGAACAATAAAAAAAAATTTGTGAAGGAATTGTAATAAAATTTTATATTTTTTAAGTTATAATAATATTTTTTTTATATTTATTTTTTTATAGATAATATAATATGTAACTAACAACAGATGTAAAAAGATGATGTTACTGTATTAATAAATAATTAATAAAAATATAAAATTATAAAAGCAAAAAGTGTCGTGACAACTTTTCGTAAGAATTTAAAAAGATGATGTTAATGTATTAATAAATAATTAATAAAAATATAAAATAAAAAAAGCAAATAGCAAAAAGTGTCGTGACAACTTTTCGTAAGAATTTTTTCCGTCTAGCCCCCTTTCACAACGCGCGATAAGGAACTTCGTTCCAATAAATAAATAAATAACAAAAAATAGGGCTTTTTTTCATAGTCTACTAATACAATCGTACTCCAATAGACTTCTATCGGTCGGCCGCTGAGTTTTACTAACACGTACCGCGCCAGTGGCCGCTAGTCAGTTGCATTTTTGATAGTCTACTAACATTTTGACAGTTAAAAACAGCGATTCTGGTTCTATTCTACGGCTTGTCAACGTTATTGTACGGCCCCCTGGTCCTCAGATAGGGACACTTGGTGGCATTACCGGGGCACGTTAAGCAGTTGTTCCGGTTGCCAGTTACGTGGCAGTTGCTAAGCCAAGTTAAACACCTTATGAGGAATCTTAGGAACCTTAGGAGGCTTGAAAAAATAAATAGCAGGTCGACAACCTGCACCTGTGCATATCAACACGGCAATGGGCCACCTCCTGTATTATGGGACAAAAATGGATAACGGTGAAATGTGGGCGTGTAGAACGCCTATGCGTGCTATATTTTCAAGCATTTCTATTGGAGGTTGTGGGTTCAATTCTAACTCAAAACAAATCTTTTTTTTTTGTGAAAGGCTTTGATTTATTTACAATATCTATGTATTTAGAAATATCTTCTTTGCCTGAAATTTAGCGTTTTTTCATTGCTGTTAGTCGCCAGGTGCACTGCTTCCAGTGGGTGCTGGAGATATTGTAGGGATCCCTTACACCTGGATTTATTTAGAAATATATACCCATTTTTATCAGTGGTTTAGATTCTATAGTATTTCTGCGCGCCGCTGACTAGATTACTGCCGTGGACGGTTGAGTGACTCCGCTCTTGACCCGCGCGCATGGCCTTTTGGCAGCTGTCATCCCTCGTGTTCCCGGGTGCCTTCTAGTGCCCGTTCGATCGCTCTCCACCCCCTCTGTTCTCAGAGGGACGTCGAGGATGGCTCAAATACGGGCACAAGCTAATCTTCTCCAGGAGATCGTGGGGGCAGCACTTTTAGCCCTCCGAGAAGTCTCAGGTCTATCCTGCGACCCGGTTGGCAAGAAGGCGAAACACCGCGGGGTTTAGTGGATTGGACTGCCCCTAAGAACCGGGAGTAGCAATGACGGCGCATTAACGCATTCCCCGCGTCAATAAAAAATACATATATACATACATATTGTCAAAACTTTATACCCGAAGGGGTAGGCAGAGGTATACTATACGCCCACATTTCAACGTATGCATTTTTGTCTCACGTAACAGGTGGTGACACCAGCAAATATAAGCATAATTGGACTGTGTTTCAAAATATATTTTTCAAAATTTACCTGTGCCAAATATTCATTGAAGATACGGTATGCATCCTTGACTTGCTCTGTAAATGTGGTAAACCGATTGATCTGAGCACTGCACTGCCAACACAGCCATTGTGGTAGCTGCCACAACTGTTCAGCTTGAGAATCCTGAGGAAAAAAAAAATAAACCAACTGATTCAAACCGCAGAAAATTAGAAAGAGGGTATGGTGGAAAAGGGGGAGCCCTTTCGATCGCATAATATTTTTCAGCATAATGTAGTTTGGCATAACAGTCGCAGCATAAAGTTTTCTCGCAAAAATAATGATACGCAGTGTTATAAGCGCAGAATGGTTTTATTGGCATAACTTTAACTTACTCTAATTTTTTTAACATAATTTTAATCAGCATACGTGTAAAGGGTATAATTTTTATATGTCTAAAGATAATTTATCATAAAATACAAAACGCATAATGGAGGTATGCATAATTTTAAGTCATAAAAGAATAATAATTTGACTAAGAATATTTAAGAAATGATAAGATAACATTGTAAATAATCATCTCTATCATAGCCAAGTTTGTAAGCTGTAACATATAAAACGATATTTTAAGTGTTATTTTTTTTGGACTAGTCTTGAGCAAAGTCGTAAATAGGTACGACGACGAGCGAAGCGAGGAGGAGTTTTAGGCAGGGGGGGGGGATCAGTTAATGTTTCAGTTGTAAATTGTGCAGCTATTCTACGTCTAAGTACAGTGGGCAAAGGATATAAGTATACCGGGCCGCCCTATAAGGATAGTCTTTTTTCAGAAACTTATAATTTTTTATGACATTTGATATGGTTATTATATATGAATGTAACCATACAAATCCTCATAAAAGTATATACGGGTTTACTGAAAAGCATCAATCCTTATAGTGCGACTCGGTATACTTATATGCTTGCATACATTTACATACAAATAATAATATAAATATATATATATATATATATAGATAACGAGAACGTTAGGAAATGTAGATGGCGCTTCAAATTCATTGGCACAAATATTCCGAAAGATGGCTCTCTATTTCAATATTACTTATTATACTCTTTGGTTTTAGGTCACTTGTGACCACAACGCCAGAACTGAATCGCTCGTTTTAATCTAGTTAGGTAACTATTTTGAAGATGAAAGCGAGAAATTCAGTATATTGACAGTCGGCATTTCAATCTTAGACAGTACAAGCTTAGATATAAAAATATGTACTCGTTAACATTATGGTATTCTATATGTATGACTTGTAATCTTTATGCCATAGAGTGAGATGCCTATAAAAGTTATGATTAGTAAACGTTATAGTAAAAAAAATGCTTAAACATTTTATGCGGATCTATCATTATTATAAAGAATTTATGGGAAAATAAAGTATGCCTAATGATTTATTCTGTTTGAACGTAATGCGAAACGAAGAGTATGGCAAAAACTGTAATGCAGTTTTAAGTTATGCCTCTTAAATTTATGCAACCCAATACAGACCCTGGAAAAGAACCATATTTTTTTAAAAATATCTAGCTGACTAGCCCGGCTTCGTCCGTGACATACTTCCAACCCCGTGGCAACCATTTTAATCCCGTCGCTTGTTTCCCCGATTTGTAGACAATATGATCACTGCTCCGCTCTCTTTTGTAGTGGCGTGATGGTATATAGCTAAGAACCTTCCTCAATAAATGGGCTATCTAATACAAAAATAATTTTTCAAATCGGTTCAGCCGTTCACGCGTGATGCCGTGACCAAGGGAAATAGGGATTATTTTTTATATATACTAGCTGACCTGCCCGGCTTCGTCCGGGACATACTTCCAACCCCGTGGCACCCATTTACTCCCGTCGCTTATTACTTTTCTAAAAATGTATGAGAGTTTCCCCGATTTTTATGATTACTGCTCCGCTCTCATGTGTAGTAACGTGATGATATACAGCTAAGAACCTTCCCTCAATAAATGGGCTATCCAATACAAAAATAATTTTTCAAATCGGTCCAGCCGTTCACGCGTGATGGCGTGACAACGGAAAACGGTTTTCATTTTTATATATAAAAGTATCGGGAATGGAACATTTCCACTGGTCCTGTCATATTAAAATCTTTTTAATTGAAAACTCCTTGGCTTTAAAAATCGAATATCATTTATTTATTTAAAAAAAGATTCTCGGTCTTGTCAAACTTGTTTAGTCGTTGAGAAAATGGAATTGACTCGAGAAAATTCAAGAGCAATGATTTATTATGACTTTCGAAGTGGTTTAACACAAAAACAGTGTGTTGACCGGATGGTTCACTGCATTTGGTGATAAAGCCCCATCCAAAACCACAATTTATCGCTGGTTTGCTGAATTTCAACGTGGACGTGTCAAGCTCAGTGATGATCCCCGTCAAGGTCGTCCAAAAACTGCAGTCACCCAAGAAAACGTTGATGCTGTGCGTAACCTGATTGAGGAAGATCGACATGTGACATATCGCGAAATTCAGGCAACTTTAGACATTGGCATGAGTCAAATTCAAATAAGCTTGCATGAACAATTAGGTGTAAAAAAGTTGTTTTCCCGATGGATACCGCATTCGCTCTGTGAAGAGCAAAAAGCGGCTCGCGTTACTTGGTGCGTCAGAACTTTCGAAAGATTCCACGCAGGATCCTCAAATGCTGTATACAATATCGTATCAGCTGACGAATCCTGGATATACGCGTACAAACCCGAAACAAAAAATCAGTCACGAGTTTGGGTGTTCGAAAATGAGTTAAAGCCAACAAAAACTGTTCGTTCACGGAGTGTTGCAATAAAAATGGTGGCCACGTTTGTCTCCAAAACCGGCCATGTTGCGACTATTCCTCTTGAGGGACAAAGAACGGTTAATGCAGAATGGTATGCTAGCATTTGTTGTCGGTCGTTTCTGAACTCCGTAAAGAGAACTGCAACCGCCGCATCATCCTCCATCACGACAATGCGAGTTCTCACACCGCGCACAGAACAAAAGAGTTTTTAGAGTAAGAAAACATAGAATTATTAGACCATCCGCCGTACAGCCCCGACCTACCGACCGAGCCCTAATGACTTCTATACTTTCCCTAAAATAAAGAAATTGCGTGGTCAGAGATTTTCATCACCTGAAGAAGCTGTGGACGCCTACAAAACGGCCATTTTGGTTACCCCAACTTCCGAATGGAATGGTTGATTCAATGATTGGTTCCATCGTATGGAAAAATGTGTCAAATTTCGCGGAGAATACTTCGAAAAGCAATAAATACATTTTTAAATAGTAATGTTGTGTCACTTCCTTGATTCCCAAAATTTTCAGTGCCGCCCTCGTATATACATATAAGAAGATTGATTCAATTATTTATATAGTCTTTGTCCTCTTAGCAGCAGTTTTTAGTGTTCCGAATCTTATAAGGAAAAAAACGGAACCCTTAGAAGATCACTTACTTGTCCGTCTGTCTGTCCATGTGTCCGGTACACAATATCTGTATCTATACTAATATTATAAAGCTGAAGAGATTGTTTGTTTTGTTGAAAGCGCTAATCTCAGGAACTACTGGTCGGATTTGACAAATTCTTTTGTGTTAGATAGCCCATTTATCGAGGAAGGCTATATATCATCACCCTACTACGCTGGAGAGCGGAGCAGCAGTCATAAATGTCGACAAAATTTTTATGCATTATTGTAGAATATATAAGAGGCGGGATTAAATAGAGATTGAATTATTTCACGGGCGAAGCCGTGGGGTTACCAAGTTTTGAAATAAACATTGATATTTTTTAATTTATTATTTACTCTTACAGTCTACAAGAATTGCCATACTACCCAATGATATTCCTCTTCATGTTTGAATAACCCAGGGTTGTAAATGGAGGGAAATATGTGTGTTCAAAAAGAGTTTCAAGTTAGTTATATTACTGTGGTTCAAACAGATGACTGATAAACATACTTATATATTTCAGCAGGTACCCACAACCTGCGTCTGTACATTTCAACACGGCAATGGGCTCACCACCTATTACGTGGTACAGGAATCCACACAGTGAAAAGTGGGCATATAATATGCCTCTGCTACCCCTTCAGGGATAAGGCGTGATGGATGTATTTATTTATTTATTTATATATTTCTAAATACATATATATTGAAATAACACCCAGACACAGAACAAACTATCGTGCTCATCATACAAAGTTTTACCCTGGGTAGGAATCGAACCCACAACCTCTTGCGTAGCAGTCAGATACACTCCTACCGCGCCACAGAGGCAGTCAATCAATCAAATTAGCCTATTACAGTCCTAATTGGGACAAAGCACCGTTCACTCTGTTTCCAGCAGCTACTCACCGTTCTACATCCAAATCACATCTTCCATCTGAGCTAAACACACTCCCTAAATACACAATTTCATTCAATTGCTTTAGACGTTCCTGGTTTACCCTAATCTCGCATTTAGTTCTCACATCATCTCTTTCAAATACCTTAGTTTTACTTGCATTCAAGAGAAGACCCTTACTTTCACACTTCTTTTCATATTAGTGACTAATGCCTGAAGGTCGGCTTCTGATGAGGCCATGAGCACCTCATCATCGTAAGATCGCAGAATCTAAATCGTCGCTCAAAAGAGAGCCACCAGGACAATTTTGAAAGTTTTTCGGTCGGCCGATAGAATTCTACTAACACTGCAGCGCCAGTAGCTGCTAGTCAGTTGCATTTTTGATAGTCTGTAATATTAATAATGTGTTAATTAATGGCGATGACGACTACTAGGTCCCTGTTTATAAAATAAATGAATTGATATACAGCCAATGTAGTTTAAATTACCTTAACAGTACATCTAATCATGAAAGGAAATCTTACATTGTCTCATTACGGAGACTTGAACTAACAAACAAACAAAAGTTATAACTAAAATAAATGAATTGATATACAGCCAATGTAGTTTAAATTACCTTAACAGTACATCTAATCATGAAAGGAAATCTTACATTGTCTCATCACGGAGACTTGAACTAACAAACAAACAAAAGTTATAACTCGTTTCAGGCACCAGGAGGATAAGTCCTACCAACTTTATGCACACCAAAAATAATAGAATACATCTCTAGAAGAAAGTTTCTATAATTTTATAGGCGAATTGATTGAATATACATTGTATACGTTATCACTATTGGTATAACATATTCTAGTGATTTAGTAAGCTAAAGATTAACTATTCACAGGGTTGAGGCGTGAAATTTAGAATCGTGAGATCCAGAATAATGCCAGATACTGAGTCAAAAAAAAAAATCGTAACATGATTCAAAACATGAGCCAAATCATTAAGTCGTTACATGGGCCTGATCATTGAGTCGTGCATCATTACTAGATTAATCTACACAAAAACAACTCAAATTAGGTACCTGAAGGCGTGGTTAAATTACCACAGGATTCGAAATCACATCTGCAGACCGCGACTGGTGCCGTCTCCACTAGAATGACGAGCCCGTAACCACAGGATGCAAAGAATTCACCAGATGGTCAGCATTTAAGGCAAATTTTATCAAAGTTTTTGAAACGAGTTATAACTTTTGTTAGTTTGTTCGTTCATGTCCCCATAATAAGACAAAGGAAATATTATTATTACAATTGGCACCCTTCAGGGACCTAGTAAATTCCTCGCCATTATTATATTACAACACGGAGCGAGAGAGTCAACAATCTACTCACCTCTCTCTCTAAATCTCAAGACTAACAATGACATTCCAATGTGACGTTTTACAACGGTACAAGTCTACTAACATTGTGACAGTTAAAAACAACGATTCTGGTTCTATTCTTTGGCTTGTCAATAGTAGACTTGGCTTGATGCTATGGAATGGTTTGGGTCGAGGCTATGGAAGCACACAGAGAGTCCTTGGCTATTAGCCTGGATATTGCCAAAGCATTCGTTAGAGTTTGGCATGCGTCACTTCTTTCCAAGGTCCCGGCATACAGTCTACCGTTTTAATTGTGCAGTTGAGTGGCCAGCTTCCTGCAGGGGCGACGTATACAGGTTCTCTATGATGGCCAGGCTTCGTGCTTTTTGCATGTTAATGCCGGAGTACCACAGGGGTCTGTGTTGTCGCCAACTCTCTTACTTCTGCATATCAATGATATGCTGGCCCTCGGGACCATTCATTGCTATGCAAATGATAGCACTTTACATGGGAGTTATTCTGCCCGTCCAGCGGCGAAGCATCCGACATCGAGGGAGAGATACGACAACTTGTGCCTGATCTCGACCGGGACCTTAACCGCATGGGGTTCTGAAAACCTGGTCGATTTCGATGCTTGCAAAACACTGTGCGTTTACGATAAGATTTTTAGCTTGGGTCTCATAAGCTTTCAGAGTATTATAGGGATCATACAATTGACTTTGGTACGACTCCGCAATTTTAGTAGCTTGTTAAAGAAATTTAAGCTTTTATTTAGAAATGAAATATTGAAATTTTGACAAATGAAATAGAAAATAAAATTAGCAATGTCTTTGTATACTTACGGATATTTCGCTTACTATCTTCATAAAACATTCCCTTTTTCGGCGCTCTACTAATTGTATCATTTTACGTCCAGAACACAGACAGCCACAACATATATTGGGTTTTTCTGTATCCATTTTTATAATTGATTGATGTTGAATTACTTAAAATATGAACTTAATTCAGAAAACGTAGCTAATTATTAAAAAAAAACTCATGAATTTGTATTAGGCTACTCGCTACTTCGTTTTCCACAAAAACAAACATTATTCATAGATATTTTTTGTATCTGTTTTATGGCCTGGTTACTAAGACCTTTTAGCCAAATCTAATTTTTCTTCAATCTTATCTTCTAACTTAGTCCTATCCAGTCCATTATCAATGTCAAGTCTAGTCATAGATCCTGTGTCCTTGCCCTATTAACGTGGTAGAGCGTTATTGGGGCTTTCAGTGGAATTTGCACGACAAGTTGTGAAATAGCTTTTCACTGCAATATATCACCATGGGCGTACCCAGGGGGGGGGGGGGGCAGGGGAGGGGGGGGGGGGCAGGGGAGGGGGGGGGGGGGGCAGGGGAGGGGGGGAGCTGCCGCGTAAATAACGTATTTGATTTATCAAAATCTAAAGACAAGCAAGATGCATTAGGTGTATTCTGCGATCTGTCCAAAGCTTTCGATTGCGTTCAGCATGAAACGCTAAAGAAAAATTACATCACTATGGAATGCAAAGCTCTCGACCTTCTGTCTTCAAATTCTTCTTCTGTTAATGAAAAAAAAAGTTTTATGATAAAGGTTATTACGCTGTTAAAGACTATTTTCAGGACAAGGACGCCTAGAAATTATCTGCTGGCAAAGTGAAATAATATTAAATTGTAAATAGGCCATCAAAAACATTCTTAAGTTTGTTGCCGGTTCTTCTCAGGTGGGCCGCGTTCCGAACCGGTGGTCACTCTAAAAATATTCAATTTATCTTTAAACTAGTATATGACATTTTGTAAGCGCCATTAAAATGGGTCTATGCAAAATAAAGACTTTTTTCTGTAGTGAAAATCTGTAAATTTGGAATTACAAACAGTCATTTTAAGTTTATTTATCTATACATATAGATTTGAACTTAACCAAATAAAAAAATATAGATTAAAAAAATAAATTAAATTTCAAAATTCAAATATATTAATTTTTATAGACTTGTATTTTAAGGAACAACCCTTAAAAAGTAGGTACAATTGAACCCCAACACCATGTCTGCTGTGAATTTTCGAAGAGTCGGGTTCTCTGGTGATCATTTTCATTGCAGCATTAGGTCAAAGTTCTCTATTAATTGTCATTTAACGATTATACTGACGCGCGTTAAGCACTTAACAGAGTAATCACACGCCAAAAGTGCCTAACATTATTATAAAAAAAAAGGTGATACTCTTACACAGCTGAACCGATATTTACCAAATATACCTAAGAACTACCACCAAGAAACGGGTTTTCAAATGAAAAAAAAACCGCATTAAAATCGGTTTGTCCGTTTAAGAGCTACGATGCCACAGACAGACACACTTACACACCGAAATCTACGTCTAAATTATAACATTAACACCCCTATTTTTGAGGGGGGGGGGGGGGGTTATAAACAGGTAACATTATAAAAAAACTGAATTGCCCCCCCCTGGCCCAGATCTTGGGTACGCCCATGTATATCACTGTCTTTCATTATAGCACGTTTACACAACTTTTATATCTAAGAAACTACCATTTTTACACATAAAACAAGGTTAAGGCACAAGTTTTGGAAAATAATATAGGTACAGCAAGCGGTCGCAAAGCGGTCGAAATTTATCAAGGGCCGCGCAAATTCCTTTCTTTGATCATAAATCTTTCTTTTTATTTGTATTTGCCAATCTTGAAGGCAAAGGAGACTCAGACCATACGACTATACGACGTTGTCATTAGTACCATTGGTCACGTACTCACGTCCAGTCCTTTGTCAATGTCAAGTCCTGTCCTAAGTCCGTAAGGCAATGGAACCATTACTGCAGCTTTCAACGGAGATTTGAGACTAACCCATGGTAAAGTATGTAGGTAACGTAATATTTTTGGAACTTGAACAAAAGTCGTAACTTCACAAAAGTTTACGATAGTGACACATTGGGATCCCCCAGGTTATCAGCGGAGGTGTTTGTATTTTAACGTACGTCCTCACCATCGACTATTCATAATTTTCGGAAAGTCCTCACACTTTGCACCGTAGGCGATCGTGTACGGTAAAGTGTGATTAGAAGCTTCCGCCAGCCTTCCGCGTACAATTAGATTGTAAAATGAGCTGTACGATTAGTACGGCTTATGGCAGTGTTTTTAACAGAACTTCTCTTCTTCTTCAGTGTTTTTGACTTATGAAATGAGAAAAACAATGGTTAATTATTAAATCAAATATTTATAATGTATCATGTTTTAATATTGTTTGCAGGTCACCGCAGTCTGCGCCTGTCCATTTCAACACGGCAATGGGCTCACCACCTGTTACGTGGGACAAAATGCATACGGTGAAATGTGGGCGTTTAATATGCCTCTGCCTATTCCTTCGGGGACAAAGGAGTGACAATATGTATGTATGTATGTTTTAATAATGGAAAAGTTTAAAACAGATAGTGAACGTAATAAATTCTCCTTTTTTTTTTTAATTTAAGCTCTTGATCTTTTTCATTTTCTTCACCTTTCTCTCCTCTTCAGCGGTTTTCTTCTTATTTTTTTTACATACTTCTGAGCTATAGTCCAAATTTCAAGCATGTATCATATCGGGAAGTTTTATTTCAAATCCATTACAAAATTTCACCCCACCAGACATATAAGTAAGCGAGTTAATAAAAACACAGTCAAAAGTTATTTAAAAGGAGTTTATTGTTATTTACTAAGTCCAACATGTTTGAGTTTCATGTGTGTGTATAGTGCGCCGGAATGAGCGAATGTCGCGCGGCAATGTTGGCACTGCAGCGGACGTTCGCCTGTGTGAGTGCGCAGGTGCGACTGTAAAATCGTCTGGGTCTAAAAAAGGAAAGACAATTATTTCACACCGACATCTAGGTTATACATATAAAAAAGGAAATATATTAAAAAGGATAGACAATTATTTACAGCAGGTCCATTTCAACACGGCAATTGGCTCACCACCTGTTACGTGGGACAAAAATGCATACCTTGAAATGTGGACGTACAGTATGCTTCTGCCAGCCCCTCAGGGGATAAAGGCATGACAATGTGAGACATCTGGGTTAAATTAAGCTAATATAGTCATACTAGGTAACCCCCACGTCTTCGACCGAGGCATGCTTCAAACTCCCATCGCACTTATTTAATCCCTTCGCTTATAAATTCTAATATAAAGTATGTAAATTTTCCCGATTTATCGACATTTATGATTACTGCTCCACTCTCCAGGGTCGTAGCGTATTGATATATAACCTATACATGGGCGTACCCAGGTTCTGGACCGGCGGGGGGGGGGGGGGGGCAAATCCGATTTTCCTAATAGCATAAAGCGCTCGTAGCCCCGCTAACTCAGTGTCTTGTAAACGATCACTGCGTTAAGCAACTGTCGCTATGGCTGGTTACGGATGGGTGACCGCTTAGTGGTATTTCCATTTTCTAGCATTTCCGTACTTCGGACGTTACGTTAAACCGTTGGTCCCGGTTGCCAGTAACATGGCAGTAATTAGCCAAGATGAAAAAAAAAATCAACAGCAGGTCTGTCTATTTCAACACCACCACCGCATTGGGGATAAAGGCGTGACCGATGAGAGAAGTTCTTTAATAATTAGCTATATTAAAAGTACGGAGGACAAGCTTCCCGCTGTAAGGACAGAAACAGGCTCAAGACGACGTCTTGATGTGAGAAATTCACGCACGCCTCATGATTCAACAAGCGGGATAACACCCAAATCATACTCTAAGCAAATGTCAAACCATCAAACCATCAGGCGAGGCCACGATGGTAGCCCAGTCTGCCACAAAATCTGGGACATCCTTCCGAGGAGTTACCCGGGGCGCCCGGCGTTAAACATCGTACAAACATCACACACAACATCCATGGTTATCAGGTCATAACTAAAAGTTAAGATATGGGATTTCCACACGTAGAAAATGCTTTTTCTAAAGTAACTTTGGAGGGCCTTCGGCAGAACGGTTTAGGACGTGTTCGTGGCAGAATTACATAAAGTGCAAACAAATTTTAATGTAGACGACCATGAATCAATCAAATCAGCCTATGTCAGTCCACTGCTGCACGTAGGCCTCTCTCTATTCACGCCACAACACACGCTCCTGCGCCTTTCGCATAATCTATTTTTTTAAAAGCATCTATAAGGGGGGGCAGAGGGGCGCAGCTGCCCCCGGGTACGCCCATGAACCTATAGTCTCCCTCAATAAATGGGCTCACTAACACAAACATATTTTCAATCAATCAAAATCAATTCAAATCCGTCCAACCAAACATACAAACAAACTCTTCAGCTTTATATATTAGTATAGAGTGTAGATGTAAAACAAAGTCGGGTTTGTTTGAACACTTATAACTCAAGAACGGGTGGATCGATTTTATGATACTTGATTGTGGGAGTTGTCTCTTCCCCGAATAGCGGAATAAATAAAAAAGAACTGAAAACAATACAAGAATAACATGTTATTCAATGAGAAAAATCTTTTTACAAAAAAAATCTATGGAATCTGATTCTATTTTAATGCGGTGCAAAGGTTACAGAGGCCAATAGATTTACTTAAAAAAAATCCCCTGAGTAAATACATACATACCCACGTCACTTATTGAATGTTTGCGTTTAAATAGTCAATTTCGACCTCCCGTCACACCTATTTAATCCCGTCGCTTATAAATTCTACAATGATGCATAAAAATTTGCCCGAGTTGTCGACGTTTATGACTACTGCTCAGCTCCTCAGTGTAGTAGCATAATGATATATAGCCTATAGCCTTCCTCGATAAATGGGCTAACTAACACAAAAATATTTTTTCAAATCTGACGAGTCCTGGCCACCTGTCAACCTGACCAAGTCCTGAGATTAGCGCGTTCAACCAAACAAACAAACTCTTGAGCTTTTTAATATTAGTATAGATACATACAGTAAAGCCTCGTCCGCAAAAATGGCATATTTTATCGCGCGGTGGTCGCTGTTTGTCGTGAACAAAGGTTACGTGCCGACGCAGACACGAGGCGGATTTAAATATCTGAAACAGAAAAAATCATTAATGTTTTTAAACTTTCGCAATTTTTACTTATATTTATGATATTTCGGATCCTATTCTTTCTTCCGGATCCGGATTACACTAGCCGTGGTCACGGGTGGTGTAATCCGGTCGAAACGTAGGAAAGTATAAGGTAGGTTTTGTACCTAATAATATACATCGCGAATAAGACCCCATAAACTAAGTGACCTTCGCCCCGTCTTCGCCCGTGACATACTTCGACTCCCGTCGCACTTATTTAATAATCCCATGGCTTATAAATTCTACAATATTGCATAAAAAATTGCCCGATTTATCGACATTTATGAAATAAAAACATCAAATTCTAATCACATCAAAGAAAGCAGTTTTGTAATAAAATCTTGTACTTAGTCATTATGTAATTGAATACAGTTGTTAATTTGAAATTACAATACTGGTAGAGAGTCTCTGCCAGAGACGACTCTACTGCTTCCACTAAAGCGATACATTTTTTTGGAGCGAAGTAAGCGAAGTTCCCATTGCAGCGACTTATTGTATGTTATAATAGCACTTTTTGTTATGTACTAATTGCATATCACAGCGATTACTCGGTCCATAATCAAATTTTTTTTACCTTATTAACATTAAAAAAATATGTCAAGGTCGTGACAGAGCCGGATATTAAAATTTCTATCTAAAAGTTATAGGCAAAAATCTTATTGTCTATGGGGAAGGAAGACTTTTGGCGCCAACATTAGCAATGGTTTATTCATGTTTTTTGTGTTTAAAAATGGTGGAATATTTTACATAAAGAGTTCAGAAATGTGCATTAGTGATGGAAAGTGATATATTTCGACGAATAGCGCTGTTGTTTGTGTTAGTGCCAAATTTCCATGGAAAGCTGCAATAAGGGATCCACTGACTTATTGGGGCAAGGACCAGGACCTAGGACTGAGGACTTGACATTGACAAAGGACTAAATACTAAAAAAATGTAAATACAGAAGACTAGGCTGTATGGACCAAGTTTCCTTTGCCTGCCCAAGATGGGCGAAGACAACCAACAAATGTCTATGGGCAAGTCCATTAATTTGCAAAGCGCGCGACATCTTTGAAAAATTTGTTCGATTGTAAACTTTGAATATTTACATATATAATTTAAATTATTTATCAGTTCCGCTCCAATATGCTGCAGCTAAGCCTTACGGTAAATAGATACAACGGGAAATAGAAAACAAATGCTAGTCAGTTGGTTTATAATTTTAGTAGGAATTCTCACCTTCGTACAATGGTGGCATGAATGCGTGTTTATCTTGAGATGTTTCCAGTTAATGTGCATTTGTAATGTGGACTTCTTCACAAATTTAGCGCCGCACTCGTCACAAATAAATCTGTAGGCCATATGAAAACAAATAAATAAAATATTACTCCAAAAACAAGTATCTACTAGAATCACGAAATTTGGCAACAAGGAAGATCTTGTAGCACAAAAAAATCCAAAAAGTAAAAAAAAATGAAAATTTATTGGAGTCCCCATACTTAAATAGTAAAAACTGATTAACATAGCCCTGAGTTGTATAGGCGCTCCTAGTAATTGGAGGTCTAGCGTAATTGGCATTTCTTTGTACGTAAATGCGTGACTGCGTGTTCTTTTTACGAAAATAATGGCAATATTTCCTTTCATGTTTGAGAAAAACACAAATAGGGCGTGCTCCGTTGGTTGGGACACGTCCAACGAATGAGTGGGGAACGATTGACGAAGAATGTATATTGTGCGAAAGTAGAGGGTAGAAAAAGTCAGGGTAGGCCGAGACTTACATATGAAGACCATACGTGAGCAGATTGCTCAAAAACGTTGAAGTCAAGAACTCTGATACCAGACGTGCATGTATGAAGCGATTAATGAATCTGCAGGAAGCGAAAGAAGTATGCATGGATCGCGAAGCCTGGCGATCGGTCCTCTCTGACTACCCCGTAAGGGTTACAGCGTGAAGATAGATAGATGTTTGAGAAAAAATTCAAACTACCTACCTCTTGTCGCTATGTCGCGAGTGCGTGTTCAAGTGCGCCTGAAGTGCGTTGTGCGTGGTGTAGTGCGTGCGGCACGGCGCGCAGTAGGCGCGCGGCGCGGTGCCGTGCACGGAGCGCGTGTGCGCCATGAGCCCCGACTTAGCGCGGTACGTCTTGTCACAAGAGTCGCACCGGTACACGCGGGACGACTGCTTGTGCACGGTGCTAGCAATTAGTAGTACATTATTGCAGTGATATTTTATTAAATTTCTCAGTGGTTACGCATGTTTTATATACTACTCGGGACTCCACGCGAAACAAAATTCTACTTACATTCACCGATGTTGCAGCGTCCGTGGCCGGAGTCCAGCCGCGACCACGGACGCTTCAACGCGTTCAAAACGTCGGTGAATGTAAGTAGAATTTTGTTTCGCGTGAAGTCCCGAGTAGTATTTAAAACATTATTGCAAAGGCCGGGAAATTGGCAATTGCAGGTCGAGTAAGAGTTTACTAATACGAGAAAGGCAATTGCCATTTCTGCCGAGGCATAGGGTGGCGATTTTAAACGGTCAGTATGGGCAACTGTAAAACTATAAGACATAGAAAGATCTGTTCTAAGGAACCATGTCACCGATTTTATTGAAAATAAAAACTGCATTCATAGATTTAAAATGAAACTTGTACACGAGTCAGAAATCGAACCTGAAATTTTCGAAAGATATCCTTCTAATACATATTATAAACTAACTTTTTTCTATTTGGTTATCAATTGTGCAGGTCTTAAAGAGTAGGTACATGTTACTATGAAACATGATATCTAAAATGAATAACACACATTGTTTTTCATACTCATCATCTTGAATTTAGTAGGTAGGTGTTCGAAATTACTTCCATTTTTTTTTCAAGACAACGTTTAGGTAAAATAAGAAGCGCTCGTGGCCCCGCGGTCTCAGTGTTCTGTAAACGATCACTGAGTTACGCAACTTTCACTATGGCTGGTCCTCGGATGGGTGACCACTTCGTGGCATTTACATTTGCGAGCGTTTCCGTGCTTCGGAAGGCACGTTAAGCCGTTGGTACCGGTTGCCAGTAAAATGGCAGTCGTTAAGCCTGGTTGAATGCCCTATGGGCGGCATGAAAAATTTCAACAGCAGGTAGCCACAACCTGCGTCTGTCTATTTCAACACGGCAATGGGCTCACCACCTATTACGTGAGACAGGTAAATCCACACGGTGAAAAGTGGCCACCCCTTCGGGGATAAGGCGAGATGGATATTTATGTTAAGTAAAATAATATGAGGCACGTTGCCTGTTATTCATTTTAGATATCATGTTTCATAGTAACATTTACTGTTTAAGACCTGCACAATCGATCAACTTTCGATATTCAAATAAAAAAAATATGGAAGTTTTATTCTGCGATAGTTCCGGGTTCGATATCAGACGTGAGTACAAATATTATTTTAAATCTATGAATGCAGTTTTTATTTTTAGCAAAATCGGTGACATTGTTCCATAGCTGTTCTATATCTTTCTATGTCTTAGAGTTGCCCATACTGACATGACCGTATTAAATGGGCCACCCTGTATAATATAGTACTTTTCTCAAAAGAATAAATAAATATTGTGGGACACTTTTCACACAGCGCCATCTAGCCCAAAGTAAGCTAATATAAGCTTGTGTTATAGGATCTAGACAAGTGAAATACATACTTATATATTTCTAAATACATACATATTATACATAGGAAACACCCAAACTCCGAAACAAACATTTGTGGATCACACAAATTTTTGTCACGACCCGGGTATCGAACCCGGGACCTCAGTCGCGGCAGTAGCATACACTACCACTGCGCCACCGAGGCAATGTATGAAAACAATTATGAAAGTGGAAGAAGCGAAAGTTGTATGCCAGGCTCGTAACAAGTGGAAAGCCATAGTCTCTGCCTACCCCGTTGGGATACAGGCGTGACGATATGTATGTATGTATGTAAGCTACTTTCGTTGCTGACTGTACCGCGCTGGCAAGTCGGATTGGTCTTGTTCAGATGTATTAAACAATTACAACACTTACTACATATGACACTTAAGACTGTTTGTGTTGACAAAAATATTTCCACAGATCGTGCACTCCTGTTTCTGCTTGTGCTTGTCTAGATGATAGCGGTATTTACGATTCACTCTGCAAGCAAAATGTATATATGTTTATTAAAATTTATACTTTGATATAATTATTTTATGGCAGGTTACAAAAACCTTTTATCCAAATCTTATTTTTTATATCATATTTCTTCAATCTTTTCTTCTAATTAGTCCTGTCCAGTATTTGTCGATGTCGTGTTCTCAGTCCTAGGTCCTGGCCCTTGCCCTCAGTATAATGGTGATTCTTATATTGAGGTTTTCAGTAGACTTTTAGCGGCCAGAGAGAAAAATAGCATTTCACTGCATATATGTATATTATTGTCTTTCACTATAGCACGTTAACACAACTTTTATGTACTTACAAGAAAACACCACTTCCGCACATAAAACAAGATAGATGCACTAGTTTTAGAAAATAATATACCTACAGCAAGCGTCCGCACTTGTCACTCATCCCGTCAAAAGGCCCAAAATTTATACTAAAACAAGACTATAATATTTCGTTTACAGTGGGCAAAGCAAATAAGCATGCAAAGATACCCCGTTAACCCCGTAAGGATTGATTATTTCAGAAAATATACTGGTTTCGATTAAAAGTTTTATGAATGGAGATTACAATTTGATTTGAAGAAGTTTTATTTTAGTCGTGTGCTCTTTAGCAGATTCGATTTTTTTATATTTTACTAGTTGACGCCCGCGGCTCCGCACGCGTTGTAAAGTTTTCCCGTTCCTCACAGGAATTTGTTCCCGGGATAAAAGTAATCTATGTGTTATTCTGATGTGTAAGCTATATTATACTAAAGTTTCATCAAAATCTATTCAGTAGATTGTGCGTGAAAGAGTAATAAACATCCAATAGTATTGTCAACTCTCATTTGTTTGCTATTTGCAATGGGACCTACTGTTTATACTGACAAATAATATGTGAACAAATGAGACAGAAAAAATACGTTTTATAGCTATGTTTTTGAACGAACGTCGTAGCTTCTCCGAGTCATACATAAGTTATAAGGGAAATCTCAATGCGCAGCAAAATTACATCAAAATGGCTGCCCTACCCCTTCCGTCGCACGTCATATATCACAGTTTTTACTTAGCGTAATAAAATCTTTGTACTTTTAGCTATCCAGTGGTGTAATTGAGTTTTGGATGGAGATGCAGTTTATCGGACAAAGGTAATTCGGTATTTGATTCTACACTCGATGCTAAATATGTAGCTACAATGCAAAACTGAATCGCCCAACTTTGCTATAATTCGTTTTTTGAATATTCTTGGAAGCAATTTTAGAGATGTTTTCAATTAAAAGTGCTTAAGACCACACAACTTAAGCGAAACTTATATGGTTCCATCACCAGGCTGGCATGAGGTAAGAGAGAAAGAAAATGTGTGTTCTCTCTTGCCCGTACAGTAATATACGAAACGTTAATCTCTCTCTTTCTCATTAAATGAAAGAGAAAGAAACATGGATGTGAGTTACTTATTAGGATAATTTTAGTCAAAATTGGGACTGCTGTGCATTGGTTTATTATTTTATTACATTAACTTATGATCACTTTAAATATTATAACCATTTGTAAATACTTTTGGCGATTGAAATAGAGTGGGATTTTTTGTCAGATTTTTACTCGCAGGCTTTACCTGTTTCTTTGCGAGTCCCGCAGTAAATGTTAGTGTATTAGAATCGTTCATAATAACGTTCTGAAGTGTGACGTAAATGAATACATATATGATAATTTTTTTAAAGCAAAAACTTCTTTTAACGCACCGCATTTTTCCGTAGGTGTAAGTTAGGCTGATCCGTCGCGCTCTTAGGTGAAAGGCTCGATCGGGTGAACTCAGGAACGCCGAGTGAACCCGAGCGAGAAAGATGCAGTCAGCTGCTCTTCGCTGTTGAGTCGCTGTGTTTATTATATTCAATTCATCCGTAATAATTGATTGCGATTTTCACTTCTGCCGCGCGGTCTTAATTTTTTTATATTTTTATTTTATTTTCTATCTCTAACTTATATCTCCCTCTCAACTTTTTGTAACGCATTAACCAGCTGACTCCCCAAGTCAAGAGTGAGTAATGTCAGTCTTTCATGCTTAAGTCAAGCGTCTTACTTTAAAAATTCTGAATACATCTACTTACGTTGTGGTGAATCCACACTCCTGACAAGTGTATCCTCGCTGTAGAGACGAGCCCGCTGGTAAGTGCTTCTCGTCGTAATGCTGAATTGCGGACTGTATACGATTGTACCGTTTGCCACAGTCTACACATTCCAGTCTGGAAATTATTTAATCAAATCAGTCTATCGCCATTTACTGCTGGCCTCTGCCAATCATTGTAAGGGTCACTGTCGAGTTGGTACAGAGGTTTGTATAGAGACTTCTTTCTCTTACCACATAACTAAACCTGTTAATCAGCAGGTGCACATACTAGTAATCCTTCATTATTTTCCATTTTAAAGTCTTAGGTAGTGATCATTAATACTATTTCTCGAAATTATTTTTGATATAAAATTCATTTTTAAACCAGTATCTCGTCCTTCACTATCGAAGCGAAGGAAACAGTTGACTTTTAAATCGAAACCAGTTTCAACACCGCAAGTGGTAGAAACTTCAATATCACCTATGTACGTATTCATGGTGTCCTGAATCGAATGCCGCAAACCGTTTGTCTCTGTCTCTTATGGTTTCTAAGAAATAGATGCGTACAGACGGACTGAGCCGTTTTATAAGACTTTTCTACACTTTAGGATTTAGAAGTCTAAAAGTGAACAATGCTGTGGCAGCGGGCATCGCCCGTGACATAACCGCCGTCACACCCATTTAATCCCGTCGCTTATTACTTCTTCAAAAATGTATGAAAATTTGCCCGATTAGTTGACATTTATGATTACTGCTCCGCTCTCCTGGATAGTAGCGTGATAATATATAACTTATAACCTTTCTCGATAAATAGGCTATCCAACACAAAAATATTTTTTCAATTCCGACCTGTAGTTCTTGAGATTAGCGCTTAGCAACAATTTTGCGATTCATTGTTATTTATATATATTACGACTATTTGTTGTATGTGCTTTTTAAGCTTTTCCATGTTTCGGAAGAGGCGTTAAGACGTTGGGTGTAAAATGTTGGTGCTTCTGCTTACCTTCTAAGATGTCTTTTCATATGCTCGGTGTATGAGCTCTTGGAAGTTAATACAGATTTGCATATGTTGCATTGGAAACTGCTCTTCTTCTGCAATTAAACGCACCCTTTAAATTAAAACATGGTAATACTGACGTCCTATGTTCATATTTTATATACTACTCGGGACTCCACACGAAACAATTTTGTACTTACATTCACCGACGTTTCGAGCGCGTTGCAGCGCCCGTGATCGCGGCTGGACGCTGGACACTGAATATACTCGTAAGTACAAAATTGTTTCGCGTGATGTCCCGAATAGTATTTAAAATATGAGAATAAAACGAAAGTCCTATGTTCAATTTCGTAAGTCTCAATGGAGCTCAGATTGCAAATTTTGTATTTGTAGATCAACGATATAACGAAGCCAGGGGCACATATAGTCCTAGTAATATTATAAACGCGAAAGTTTGTAAGTAGCGATGGATGTTTGTTACTCTTTCACGCAATATCTACAGAATGGATTTTGATGAAACTTTTCAATAACTTACAAATCAAAATAACACATAGGCTACTTTTTATCCTGGGAATAAGTTCCTGTGGGAAACGGGAACGGGAAAACTACACGACGCGTGCGGAGCCTCGGGCGTCAACTAGAATTAAATAAAAAAATATAAAAATTAAATTACTGTCCTCAAATACCTAAGTACTGCAAAAAAAAATCGATAGTTGATTTTTCGAGCCACCGAAATATAATAAAAACCCGAAATTGCAGTGTTTGAATTCAGTTTTATTTGTTGTTTTTGGCGATGTCCTTACCGACTTAGCTAAGACGAAGGTTTTAAAAGGTTTTGTAAAGTTTTTCTTACCACAGTATGCCGCTGTTCCATGTGTGTCTTCCAAGTAATTTCATGGTCAAACCCCATAATGCAGTGTTCACACTTGTACGGTAAGCTGACATACTTCATCTCATTAGATAAAGCATCCCTTTCTGCATTCAACTCTTCCACCGTTAATGTAATCACCCTTATTTTTCCTTCATACTTATCAACCGGATCCCTTTTCTTTTTCTTTTTGACTGCAGGCAGTGGTTCAAAGTCGGAATCATCATGTTCGACTTTAACATCCGTTTGAAATACTGTGTCTATTTCGACTTCAGTTTCCTCTGCTTTAAAGGCTATTGGTTCAATTTTAACGTATGGTGTAGTAGAATCTGTGTAATGCATGGGAGAATACTGTAATTTATGTAGTTTATTGACTATCAGGGACTTGGCCTAAAAAAAAATAAAATTCGTTAGTTTTTCGCTGATATCCAATATTTCGACTGAAGTTTTAATTATCTATACAATTTTTTTTTTTTGTGTCATGTTGTACATGATTCAAGATCTTTAATATATCTTAATTCGGATTTTATACTAGGTACAAATAAAATTAAAAGCATAATCTAACACTAAATATAAAAAAACAACTAACTAAACTTAAATAAATATACATTCCCTACAACGCGTCAAAAAATTCCTCCGCATCATCGCTGACCGGAAACGTTCCCAGAAGACTGGCAGCATTGCTACGTTGAATGGCAATACTAATCCTTTGTGCAAGGAAATAACCAGCCTTCTGGTCGCGCGAAGCGTCGATTAGCCGCTTTGCCAAGTCTTTAAATAAAAAGCGGGCACTTGGACCCCAAGGTCCCAAAGTCTCAACTCCAAACGGCTCAAACATATAATCCCCTACTAGATTACAATATTTGCGCCGCTTGAGGTTTTCAGCAGAAGCAGCTGCGGCACCCGCACAACCTGCTGTGCTTGGAAGATGTGATGGCGATAGAGTGTCGACGCATGTGGCGTCCCACACCAACGGCAGACCCATCTTCCAAAGCAACAGAGACATACCGTCAGGTCTCTTACCATCGTCACGCACCAGCCCGTTTGGTTCTCGAACGGCTGGTACGCCCGCGCTGGCAAGAGCGCGACGGATAATGTCGTTGAGATTGGCGTGGCGAGATATACGACCTGCGCTTCTGCTGCACGAGAGGCCATGGCGTCCAAGACTATCGACAACTTCTCCACAGTGGCAATGATGCGGAGAAACACACGGAGCACCCAAACGGAGACAAGTGGCAAGACGGAAAGTAGTATCATCCAACTTAGTACCTATGTTGGGTGATGGAAGCGCCTGAATCCATAAGCCTGACTCCCACTCTCCCACAGCCAGCAAACGCGCACGCTCGGCCACATTCGGAGAAGTATTGATTAAAGCAGTTCTTACCAAGCTACAGAGCGGCACATTCCAGAGTCTCTGAGAGGATGGGTTAACAGGCAAGGCAGTATTAGGGCACGCCAATTTCTAGGCATTTATGGCGTCAGTCTTGCACGATCCTTCAGAATTAACCTGTGTGTTTATTAAATTTTTTCTGGTTAAATCTTCAGTGCCGTGAACTGACGACAGAAACGCTGGTAGGCTAATGTCAGAAATTTTGCGAATGCCGAGCCCCCCCATACGAACTGGAAGAGACGCTTGGAGCCAAGCTCGGTCGTTCAAGGCCACATTTAAAATTTTGCTTAAGGTGTGCCGAATAGTGTCATCAATTTTTCCCAAAAGTGGCAAATGTTTCCAAAATTGTAATGAACGAACTGCATGAGTAAATTTTGGTACGAATAGACAAAACCGAAGTATGGTGAAAGCCGAATGAATGCTAATTTTAAGTAAACGATCTGAAATATTTTCAAAATATGTATGCTTTTCTTCTAAAAAAGAATTAAAACCTTCATCTAAAACCGGGGAACCCAAGAGGCGAAGTGATGCGCTATTTAAAATTTTAATATTTGGTGCCAAAGAATTAAATTTATGTATCGTTGAAAGATGGTCTGCCTTTTCAGTGATAAAAAGTTCACATTTATCCGAATTTAGTTGAAGTCCAATTGATTTAAATTTATTTATTATGAAATCTAGATCTTGTAATACTGTTTGTACATTGCCTCCAAGAGTCCCGTCGTTTAGATACCATATATTGAATTTTGAATTTAGTTCTTCAATAATAGGATGTATAGCGAGAGAAAAAATAACAGGCCCAGGGTCACCTTGCTGACATCCAACAGAGGATTCTAAAAGGTGATCTTTATAAACTAATTTTGTAGGAAATCTATAACACTGCCAAAGAAAACTAATATTATAAAAAGGAAAATTTGTAAGTTTGTTTGTAATGAATAGACTTAAAACTACTGTGCAGATTTGAAAAAAAATGTCACCACAGAAAGCTACATTCTCCGTGAGTAACGTAACATAGGTTAGGTTAGGTATATTGGATTTTTATAAGTTATATTAGATTTTCAAAAAGTTTAAGGTTGTGCACGAAATTTCGAATAAGAAAACTTCACTACGCGGGTGAAGCTACGGGCATCAGCTATTGTATTATAAACTAGCTGTTGCCCGCGACTTCGTCCGCGTGGACGTTGTGATAGACGCAAAATTTCTATAACTCTCTACCGAATCCCTAGACAAAGTCGTGTTTTGAACTATATCTTATGTGTGGTAATAATAATAATAGTTATAATCGGACCATGGGTTTTTGATGATCAAATTTAACAAACAAACAAATACAAAATTTAATAAGCTATTGTTTTGAGGTATATTATACCATACTTAACAAAGGTATTAACACTTTACAACTAACACTTAACAACTACCTTTTTTCAAAAATATTCAATAATAAACTCAGTATAACTAGGGAACTTAAATACTATATTTAAGTTCCCTAGTTATACTTAGCTCAGACATATAAGTATATTTGTGTGAAAACAGAGTGCCACACATAGCACAGGTGAAAAACTTTATGTTGCAAAACCACTGACTAAAACCAAATTGTATTTTTTCACTTTTTGTTGGCAAAAGCAATTACAATTACATGAAAGTTAGCATACTAATTGCTTTAAAAAAATATCTTTAGATTGAGTGGAGTCCATCGCATCAATGTTTTAAAATGGTTGTAACACTATTCATTGATATCAGAGTTGTTATGTTGCTCAATAGATGGCTCTGGACATACTCTAAATGATGATTACAACACAGTGAAGAATTTCAACTTATTTCGGTACAGTTTGGAAAGTTTAGTACTAAGAAAATATACCTATTAAACTACACCTTCCTATACTAATGAAAGTAATGTTTGTAAAACTTCTTTATAAACTATGTTCGTATAATTGCTCACAGTAGCCAAAAAAATACCACCCTATATGCCAGACTGGTGACGCAGAAGAAACCGACGTACAATTGTGGGAATAACTGAACACCTCAAAGTTTGATTAGATGCAAATTTTGTTTTATTAAATAATATGTGGGTGTATAGTATGCCTCTGACGTGACAATATGTATGTTTTAACCTGAGGTCGAAATTCGAAACTGATATTGAGGTATCTGCCCCTGTGTCTTGCTAAGATCCTTTGTAAAGCTTAAGCACACAGTTACGGCACGCGCTTAAATTGGAAGGGGGTAATTGTGAAGAATGGCGGGAAACAGGGGAAAATCACTGACTCGCCGATGCCACAACTCATCGGAAATTTCGAAGTTGAGCTGTATATCCTAATATACGTCCCGTTACACAATTTCAAAGAAGACTGATTTAGAAGAAGCATAATAGATACCTTCAGTTGGTAGTGTACGATAGAAGTTCACTTCTTTTTCTTATGTAAAAGAGAAGAGAAACTACGGATTGATTTTGTGTCATTATTGTGACCAACTACAATTGTCTGTAAACCACTGTGATTCTACCAATTTTCGAGAGAATTAGCTACACCTGTCCACCTATAAAGGTACTCTATCAAGGTATGGCCTCTGGTGCCTTCGCAAAGACTTAGAAGAATTTCTTAGAAATTAAGAGCTTGCGAATAGTCGCCTAGCTGGGCTATCAAATTGATGTTCAAGTACAGCATATGAACTTGTAATTATAATAAAAACTGTTTTCCTCGGGTCACTACGGACAGCGTTTTCCGGAAATCGTTTTTTAAACAAAACTGTCACTACTTACCAATCAATAAATTACTGTTCTGTAAATTTTTCCACAACTTTTCTTATAATATTAATACTTTTCGTATATTCATCCCATGTTTCTGATATGAGAGCAATTCTTGAGCACGTTCAATTCAATTCAATTATATTTATTTTAATTCATTTATTATTGCGAAATACAGGTATATCAGAGGTACGAGTACATAGGTGTAATTTTGCATGCCAATCTGGCATACAAAATTATTACATTACAATAAGGCATAGTAACATATAATAAATTATGATGTAAAATTTAAATGATCCATACAAATTTAGTTATAAATGTCAATTCATTAGTATTCATAATATAATTAAATAATGGGAATTGGAATTACTGCATGTCAATCAAATGTCAATATTATGAATTATTATAATAATAACATAACATACTTTCACGCCTTTATCCCCGAAGGGGTAGGCAGAGGCGTACAAAACGCCCACGTTTCACCGTATGCTTTGCTTTTTGTCCTACGTAAGAGGTGGTGAGCCCATTGCCGTGTTGAAATGGACAGGTGCAGGTTGTGGTGACCTGCTGTTGAAATTTTTCAAGACTTAACGACTGCCATGTTACTGGCAACCGGGACCAACGGCTTAACGTGCCTTCCGAAGCACGGAAACGCTCGCAAATATAAATGCCACAAAGTGGTCACCCATCCGAGGACCAGCCATAGTGAAAGTTGCTTAACGCAGTGATCGTTTACAGAACACAACGTCCGCGGGGCCACGAGCGCTTCATAATAATGTCAATGTTACGAAGCCTTATATACTACCATTCAAATATTCGTCAACTGAGTAAAAACATTTATTCAATAGTATGTTGACTCTAGCTTTAAACCTATTCAATGAGGGTTTTCGATACTTTTTCTGTCGCCAGGCGGCGCTTCGTATGCGTCAGGTCCAAACAGCTGTCAGATAGCACAGAATCTTACCGAACGTATTATTATTTTAGTAAAATTTTATGTATTTGGAAGTGTTATTGATTTTATTATGGATTACGGCCAAAGAAAGGTTGCCGAACTGAAGATTGAGCTCAAAAAGAGAGGCCTCCTTTTTTATTTGCACACATAGGCACTGCACAACACTGTGGCATTTTGGAAAACAATATTCCGTTTGTAACGTTTTTAAGAATAAATAAACCAAAAAAATGATCGAAAAATATAAATCGTGTATGTGTTTTGACAGGTAGTTGGACCTGACGTTACAGCGCTGCCATCTCACGGGGAACATTTCAAAAAAACCCTCATTCATTTATTTCTAATAAATCTATTGGTAACTTGTTATAAAGGCGGGGGGCCATGCATAAAAAGTTCTTGTTCATAAATTCAGTCTTATTGGCTGATGCTTAATGTTAAGTTATGTCGTTGACTGTTTAAATTTGTAAATAAATGTCTATTTTTCCTAACAAAGAGTACAACTTCTAAAATGTATATACACGGTAGTGTTATAGTAGTTTATGATACAGTTGCATAATAAGGGTTCTTATAACATGAGTGTGTTTTAAAAAAAACGAGCCATAGGCGAGTTTTTTTATAGTATCACACGAGTGTTATAAGACCAAGTTATGTACAGTGTCATACACTACTTTATCTACTCTCATACTATTCATACGTAAAACAATATTGCAAATAAAATGATGAATATAACAACAAATTTATTTTTTAAATGTCAAATGTTGGCGCCAAGGCGCAAACATTGATTGCGCATGCGTGCTTGCGTCGCGGACTCCTTCATTGAAACCAATGATTGAAACCTTTTTTTTTTATAAGTAGAGGTTATACCTCCTTGGTCCAGCTGGAGGTTGTATAGGTGTATCGTTATGATTAAAAAGTTATATTATGAAACAGGTGTCCATACAAGACCTGTATCGTAATTAAACTTTTTTTTTATTATTTTTGGCCTGTACGTAATGTTTGTCATAAGAATTTTATTATCAGTTTTATAATCTTTGTACTATAGTATCAGAGTAGATAAAAACATTTAACAGTTGGAAATAGGGCCTGCAACTATCCAAGGGTTTTAAATGGCATATAGACAGGATACATCTCTTTTGAGCCATAAATGCAGCTTCTTTATCAGTGGAATTTCCCCAAAACATGACACCATATCTCAAGAGAGGTGCAACATAGCCGTGAAATGCAGTGAGCACAGCTGTTTGACTGGCTGTTTTCCTCAACATGAATAAAGCATATGAAAACGCATTTACCATATTGCATTATAGTTCAATATGTTTTTTACAACTCAAGTTATGATCGACATTAAGACCCTTTGTTACAGCTATCTCTGAAATTCTTTTATTTGGACTACACTCCCGGACACCTAAATCGACTCACCTTGTTTTTTTTTGTCAGCGTTAAGCTGGAAAAGGGCGTGCTCCGTTGGTTTGGACACGTCCAACGAATGAGTGAGGAACGATTGACGAAGAATATATATTGTTCAAAAGTAGAGGGAAGAAGGAGTCAGGGAAGGCCGAGGCTTACATTTGAAGACCACGTGAGCAGATTGCTCAAAAACGGAAAGGTCAAAAGTACTCGGATACCCAGACGTGCGTGTATGAAGCGATTGATGAATCTCGAAGAAGCGAAAGAAGTATGCATGGATCGCGAAGCCTGGCGATCTGTCCTCTCTGACTACCCCGTCAGGGATACAGCGTGAAGATAGTTAGTTAGTTAGTTTTTTTTGGTTTGGAGTACTGTAACTTATAAAAGATGTATGTAGAAGGAAAATGTTTTGATGCAGTTTTGGAGCTGGTATACTCATCATTCATTTAGAGTGCCACTGTTCTAAATTTGAACTACAGTTTATTAAAAAAGTCGAGTTACGTTGAAACAAGTCCATATTTGCTTTTTTCAAGGAAAAAATATAATCGATTTTTAAATAAAGACATGTTTTACATGAAAAGAAATGTTTATTTAGTAACTTGTATTGCCTCCCAGTGCTCTCATACGGTTTGGCATAGAATTAATCAATGTCGTTATGACATGTTGAGGAATGACCTCCCATTCTTCCAAAATTACATTTTTGAGCTCCTGCATGGTTTGCGGGGCAGGATGATGAGCTCGAACACGCCTCTTCAGCTCATCCCATAGATGCTCTATAGGATTCATATTAGGACTTCGCGCTGGCCATCTCATAACAGTAATAATGTCATTTAAGTATTCCCTAACGATTTCCGCAGTATGGGCCCTTGCATTACCATGCATTAAAACGAAATCTTGGCCAATAAATCCAGCATATGGCATCACGTGGTTCTCTAAACATTGGCGAATGTATCTATTGCCATCTAGGGGCGGCAGTAGTGGTCCCGTCACTACCTCTAGCTCAGTTTTGCCTTCCATAGAGATTCCATAGAGATACAGCATTGCGCGAAACGCTCGTTCTGTCTTCGGTACACCTTACTCCTTCCGTCATTACCGTATAGCATTGTCTTGGACTCAACTGTGAAGAGAACCTGGCTCCATTGGTGTCGAGTCCAATTTAGATGTTCGCGCGCAAACTCTAGACGTGCTATTCGGTGTGCTCGTGTCAATTTGGGTCCATTGGCTGGCTTATGGGGCTTTAAACCACGTTCATTGAGTCGCCTTCTAACGGTCCGAGTACTTACAGCCACTCCGTGAAAGTCCCTGAGCTGTTCTGTATCTGAACAGAGTTAAGGCGTCGATTTCGTAAGCTAGTATTGACAATGTATTGATCTTGTCTCGCCGATGTCACTTGGTAACGAGGTCCTCCTGTTCGCCGAACGAAGCCGCCAGTCTCCAAGTATCAGTGGTACACTCTTTGAACAGCGGAACGACTTATGTGAAGTTGTGAACTCGCATCTCGCTGACTTAGCCCAGATTGAAGAAGTGCTACAGCTTGCGCGGCTACTTCAGGTGAAGTATCCATAATTTTATAGCCAAAAACGGTTCAAATTATAGAAAAATAACCAAAATAAACTTTGGTTAACAACAATTGCGAAAATTCAAACCCATCATCATCATCAGAGCGTATGTCCCAGTTGCGTCTCGCAACGCCCGGGGTCCGCTTTCCTACATTTTCTCCACTTCGCACGGTCGTCGGCATCCCCTGTCGTGAGACCATTGGCACGCATGTCATTCCTTACGACGTCAAGCCAGCACTTCTTGGGTCTTCCCCTCTTACCGGGACCCGGCGGGGCTGACATGGCCAGACATTTGTTACCTACGTAGCCCGGCGGTTGCCGCAAGACGTGACCATACCAACAAAGGCGACACTCTTGCAACTTGTCTGCAATGTCGCGGACGTGAAGGCCGCCGCGGATGCGAGAGTTTCTCACGCGGTCCATCCGCGTGACTCCACACATCCACCGCAGCATGTTCATTTCCGTGACACGCAGCTCCTGCTTGTGTCGCTCCAATATCGGCCATGTCTCACTGCCATGTAAAAGGACAGGTCTAATAATGGTTTTGTAGACCTGTCCCTTCAACCGGATCGGCATTTTAGGGTCACAAATAACACCGGTCATCTCCCGCCATTTGGCCGACACGGCAGCAATGCGTGACTTGACATCGCAATCGATGTCACTGGACGTGTGAAAAACAGATCCCAGGTATTTAACCTGGTCTGTGCGCTCGACCAAATCACCGCCTATGCGGACAGATGTGGGATCTGTCGAGTTTAGTGCCAAGTACTCGGTCTTCGCCACATTAAGTTTCAGACCGCCGTTCTCAAGTTCGAAAATTCAAACCAAATCGACATTCAATTGCTTCAAAAGCAACTTTCAACATTCATTATTTTTTTCAAATCAGTGACCAAGCTCGGCTTTTGTTCTTTATTTTAAATTCTAAAATTCAAATTTGTAATAATACATACGGGAAAGACGATGAAATATGCCAGCATTAAAAATGCATAAAAACTTTTTTTTATATTATATTTTTTGTGTTTTGGGCTTTTAGGCCCGGGAATATAAGGTGGCTCGATTCAAGAGACCGGGAGTGTATAAATGTCCATATTAGAAATACTATTTACCCTATTTCTAAATGTCATATTATATGTTTTGTCAGTATTAATAATTAAGTTATTACTTGTCAACCAGTTAATTGTATTAGTCAATGTCAGATTTAGCTCACATTCCAACTTTTCTTTATTGTTACCAGTAAACACAATTGTACTGTCATCTGCAAACAAGACCATTTTATTATGAGTTACTTTAGGTAGATCATTAACATATATTATGAACAGCAATGGACCAAGTACACTGCCCTGAGGTACCCCAACTGTGACGTTTCTCGTTTTTAATGTATATTCAATTACTTTGTTGTAGTGGTACATAGCCTTTTGATTTATGTGACTTGTGTTCTATTGCTTAGATAGGATTTCATTTAAGAGTATACATTTCCTCTGATTCCGTATGCATATAATTTCTTTAGTAATATTTTGTTATCAACATAGTCAAATGCCTTTGTTAGGTCCATATACAATGCACAAACTTGTTTACCTCTATCTATATTAGTCAATACAGTAGCTAAGAAGTTATATACTGCCATATCAATAGATTTATTTTTCCTAAATCCTATCTGTTCAGTACAAAATAGATTATGACTTTTAAAATAGTTATATAAGGAGTTATATATAACCTTTTCAAAAATTTTAGAGATAATTGGAACAAGTGCTATAGGGCGATAGTTGTGCATATCTCTTTTGTCATTGTTCTTGTGTATAGGTTTGATGACAGTCAATTTCAAAAGATCAGGGTAAATGCCATCTTGAATACATAAATTTATTATATGACTTAATACATGTGACAGTGCAACACAAACAAGTTTTATTATTTTTGTTGATATGTGGTCATACCCTTCACTATTAGTATTTTTTAAACTCAAAATTATTTTCTGTAAATCGCTAGGCACAGTACTGTGTATACAGAAAATAATTTATCATATAAAAAGAGTTAAGTTCATAGGGCACCGGTCCTAACAACGGACTCGGTACTGTCTGTATAACTATGTCCACGAAAAAGTTGTTAAAATGATTACCAATTTCCAAGGGCTCATGAAGAATGTTGCCATTAATCTTTATGTGGTTTATTTGGTCATCAGGTGGTTTCATTTGGTTACCGCGAATTATAGCCCAAGTTTTTCTTTTGACTATGGTAGATTCTGTAAAATCCATTAAAAAAAGTTATTGTTTACGGCAATGGCTCAAGGCTTCCCCTTATCACAGAACAATCATAATGTGAATACCACATCATGCATAGCGTTGAGCAAGTATAGGCTTCCGTGAGGCTAGTATCAACGTTCTCCAGGAAAGTTAAAAAAAAATGTCTTTGCTCTGAGGTGTTACCAGGCTTGACCTCTGAGAGATTCGATGAAGGACATAAGTATCTACACTAATATTATAAAGAGGAAAACTTTGTTTGTTTGTTTGTATTGAATAGGCTCAATAACTACTGGACCGATTTTAAAAATTCTTACACCATTTGAAAGCTACATTATCCACGAGTAACATAGGCTATATTTTATTATGGAAAAAATAGGGTTCCGTAAGATATTTGGGTTTTTCGGACACAAGGTGTAAAAAATCAACCAGAAAAGTTACTTTTTTGCGTACGCTGCCTAAACTATAAAAGAAAGATCCATAAAATGTTCGAATTAATTGTAGATCTTATAATTATCTACAAAAAAGTCCGCGACACACTATACCTATCTATGTCGAGTGAGGCACAACAACCATTTTTTATTTAAAAATCTTGAATTTTTTTTTGGACTACATTTAAACGTGTTTATTTTACTCATGCTATTAATCCTTATCAAAATAAATTATTTCATCACTAAGTACAGTTTATGTAGATAATATTTGGTCTTTGAATGATTAATAATGGACGTTTCGGCCCGTTGCAAAGTGTGCGTCACCAAGGCGGGGGTGCGCGTGCGGGAGGGGAGTTTAGATCTATGAGTAAGGTACCCGCGCGGCTAATAATTTTCGTAAATTGACGGAAATATAACGTATATTGTTGAAGAGGTCGCAAAAAATCTTATGATAAATAAACTAGGCGAAAAAAGGATCACAGTTACCAAAATCCACGCGGGCGAAGCTGTGCTGTTACACATAGGTGTGAAAATATGTAGCCCCTATGTAGATCCAATCGCTTGTTGTCATTCATGTGAGATTTACGCTAAATTAATTAGTAGTGTTCGCGTTTATCGCTTAGATATAGTACCTAATAGTTCTCTGTTCAGCCCCTAAATTATATAGCGTGATAATATGTAGCCTATATGTAAACCCAACGTCTGGTTATTCCTCATGAAAGATATTAAATAAATCTATTCAGCAGTTTTTGCGTTTATCCCGTACATAAATATGTGTCTAAATGTTCTCAGCTAAGCCCCTAGGTTACGTAGCGTGATAATATATAGCCTATAAGTAGACCCAACGTTGTTTTATTATTCATGATAGATATTAATTTAATGTATTCAGTAGTTTTGCGTTTTGCCCGGATTTACATGCGGAATTTAATTGTTCTCTGCTGAGCTCTTAGATTTTATAGCGTGATTATAAAAGACAATTTATAGAGCGAAATTCTTGGTAATTTACTTGCAAAATTTAAATTGAAACTATTCAGCAGTTTTTGCGTTTGCCCGAATATACACATGTAACCAACTTCGTTGGTTGTATTAACTATCTTTCTAAAAATATTCAATGTACAGTTTTTACATTGTTACGATTTTATTATACCTATGTACTCATATAGATAACCGATTATGTAAGTATCCATAGGTAGCTACAGTACGCGCCACGAGTCATGAAAGAAAATGGCGTCGACTGCGCATGTATATTCGAAGAGAAAAGTGTACTATAAATACGATAAGGTGAGGCTTGACCTCTGTGACCTCACAGTAATAAGTTGGTACATATGCAAAAAAAATAAACTTATTTGTATTATTCTATATTATAATAATTAATCTAAATTGTAGACTTATTATTATAATAATCGGGAAACAACATTTCTCGCAGGTCTCAACTTATCGTGCGCGTGTAGTAAATGATATTCAATATAAATTCGCTGTTTATAGGATAGAAATGATTATAACAATAAAAAATTGTTGTTATGTTTATTTGGTACATAACTACACATACACTTGAAATAAAAAGTTAATCAGTGTCACTGTCACTCAACGGCATTACACCTTCCATTGGTGGAAACTGCAGTTTGCTTGGGCCAGCAGCTTGAGCTGGATCGGATGACTCTCCAGAACTTGGGCCTGGGAACAACTCATCCTCTTCGGCAACATCTTCCTGATAAGAATCACTGTCGTCGCTATCTGAGTCTTGTCCCACCCGTATAATTAATTCGTCCGTCGACTATATGGTCGCTTTTAAAATATTCTTCTTCAATCAAGTTTACTTTATTGTAGACGTTCTGCCAATTATTAGCCCCCATTGCCTCTACCTTTTCTTTTATCAAATCTGTTACGCGTTTGATATTCCACTTTACGTTTTTACTACTAACGTAACCCTTAATTGCGGCCCAAGCCAACTCAATAGGATTGAGATCAGGATGGTACGCTGGCAAGCGGAGAACGCCGTGGTTATGTTCTCCTAGTATTCTATCAATACTAAATTTTTTGTGTGGCTCTTTATTTAATTTTACTAACTCATACATCTGAGGCTTATACCATTCAGGCCTAAATGATATGCTTGTAGGCTAAGCTTGCATTTCTGACTTCCTGTTATTGGAATTTGGTGCAGAATATTATTCTTTATTATGGTAGGAGGCATTGTCAACTACCACGACGGACCTTGGTGGGAGGTTAGGTATTAGTTGTGTTATTAACAACTTTTCATAATTTTCATAGTTCATATCGTCGTGGTAGTCGCCAGTTTTTGTACCGGACTTAAAAACTGATAGAGCGTTTGGTACAAAACCAGCCTCAGAACCTGCATACACAATAACCACACGTTGATCCTTTGAAATGGGTTTTTTTAAACCTCTGTTGACGCATCAGACCAGGATTTTGCTGTAGCGTGAGAGGAATGGACATATGATTCATCCGTGTATATTATAGGTCTATTTTCTTGTCTATACTTTCTTATTTTTTCTAGATAATTTATACGTAACAATCTTATCTTGGATTTTTCAATAAGGACTTTTCTGTTGTTTTCAGTGGCTTTCCTACTAAAACCTATATTTTTAATTATGCGACGGAGACTTGTCTCCGATCCTCGAAAATTTATGTCATCTTGTAATTTAGATAAAAGTTTTTTAACTGTGGGAATCTCATTATTTGTTACGTGAAAATTGTGAATAGCTCGTTTTATCACCCCTTGGTCAAAATTATCTACACCTGTAATGAGAAATGCCCGACTTAGTTTTTTCCCGGGAGTTCTAAAAACCGTTAGTAAATCTAATTGGTTAGCTTGCTTTACTATCCTGTTTATAGTAGATTTAGAAACTTTTGTAGCTTCAGCTACCTCTGCCATCAACTGAACGTAATTCAGTCCACTGAATTGTTTTTTCATAAAGCAGTAAATCCGAGTCTTCTATTAAAAAGCCGTAGACAAGAACCACAATAGCTGTTTTTAGCTGTCAAAATGTTATAGTTAGAGAGCGAGTGAACGGCAGACATGACATATTACAGTAAGCTCAGAATTTTGACCAGTGACTCTCTTATGTCTACTGTATATGAGATGGAGATTAACTTTGCCCGATTCCGGTTGGTTAAGCGGTACGCGGGAGTAGTAGGTAAAGAATTTAATGAATTTCAAACATATATCAGTAAAGCTGCCATTTGTATATCTTGTTTATATTGATAAATTAATTACAAATTCAAAAGGGCAGATAGTTATAGCGGTTACAAAATCATGGCAGACACTTTGGAAAAATTGAAAAATTAAAATTTTAAAAGTATTTCAGTAAGCTTGAAATTGATATATATATGTTATGCTTGTTACTATCATTAGCTTATATTTTAAAGACAAGCGTTGTCTCCGGTTGAAAGTATCCGGTATACAGTAAGAAAAAATATTCAGTACATCCACTTTAGTAAGTTTGAAACTTCTATTTTTTTATTTATTTATTGATTGAAAGGTACTATTGTAAGGCATATGCTATTCTTTATACTATCTTTAGAATATATTTGTAAAGGCAGACGTTTTTTTCCGGATAAAACTAACAAGCTGTACGAGAAAGAAAAAATATCTGTACATCCAATTCAGTAAGTCTAAAATTTACACATGCTATTCTTTATACTATTATAAGCTTATATTTGTAAAGGCAGACGTTTTCTCCGGTTAAAACTATCCGGCAGACAGTAAGAAAATATTATTCAGTATATCCACTTTAGTAAGTTTGAAACTTATATCTATGCTATTCTTTATTCTATCATTAGCAAATAATTTAAAAGGCAGACGTTTTCTCCGGTTAAAACTAATAAGCCGATCGAGAAAGAAAACATATCTGTACATCCACTTCAGTAAGCCTAAAATTTACACATGTTATTCTTAATACTATTAAAAGCTTATATTTGTAAAGGCAAACGTTTTTTTCCGGATTATCGAATGATGCGCACGTCACCGACATGCTAATGACGTATTACATACATTCGTATGGGCGTACAGATTTAGACCAATACAAATCCTGCGCTGTATGATGTGCTCTGCGTTGGATGCTTTTTAACACGTTTATTAGTTTCACGTGACGTCACTGACTCGTTTGGACTCGATTTTGCCCAACTTTAAGCGATCAGATTTACTTTAAACGTTGTAGACTTATCAACGATCGACGACAATACAATATTTTGATAAGCTTATCTTATTATCCTAATTAGGATCGCCAGGATTAATGAATTTAATACAGGTCCTCTGCGTGAGAGCAAAATAGATAGAGCAAGAGCGGGGTCTGCGCATGCGTGTACTGTGAAGTGTATCGGAGAGGGAGCCTGAGAAACGGCGAGAAAACTAAAAAAAAAAAGACGTGTGACACTCGGAGACTGCCGCGGTATAGCTATTGCATAGCATTTTTTATCAACTTATGTAATTATAATCATTTATTTATTTTATTTAGGCAGTATTTTATTTCCTTTGTTTTTCTTTGATATTAATTCAAGTTACACTTTTTGAGCGCGGTGACCGATAAGAAAACAATTTTTTTCTTATATTAAATAAATGAGAAGTAATATTGTTCAAAATATTTTTATTATCTTACAATACATGTAGGTTATTCAGGAATATTTATCATTGAAACTATAGGTTTATGGTAACTGAAATAAGAAACATAAGTTTGAGACTTGATATCTTCTAAATATCTGGAAAATACCGCGTCAATGGTGTAATAAAACGCATGCGCAGTAACGCCGATACAACCATTGTAGAGGCGATTTGCAGAACTAAAGTGACAAGCGTGATATTTCAAAAAGTCATTAAAAGTTCTGCTATTCATCGATAGATGGCAAAGCTAAAAAGTATCACCGCTGTGCCGGTCGGAATGGGGGGTGTTAGGTTATTTTCGTTACGGAATTTCTGGATTCGGACTCCACGCTCAAGGCCTGCGATAGAAGCTATGCAATAGCTTAAAAATTATAAAATAAAAATAAAGTTATGAAAAGAAAATTAATTTCATTGTAATAAGGCGTGGTTTTATTTTAGAATTTTTGAAAATTATTGAAATATATTGAGTTACGAGTAGTATACTTTTTATAACAGTTGAATAAAATATAAATTATAAGTAATTTTCTGATTTTTAGTTCGATTTGCTATTAAACCGTGTTTTTTTTAGTTTTTTTTAAACTATATTTTATTAATGGGTAAAATCTTGTCAGTTAGGGTCATCACATATTGTCACATACCTACAATTAGTACCTATGTTAAAAAGTGTGTGTATCTACTGTGCATAGTTTTAGTTTGATTATTGAAGTGAAACTGCTTTATCGACGTGAGATAAATTTTATAGCTGTAAAAAAAATTTACTGAATTCGGTTTCGCGCTATGTTGTTTCGAAGTGAAACTTCTTTATCGTATGAGAGAAATTTTATAGCTGTAAAAAAAATGTCGTAAAGAAGTTTCACTTCCTACCTTCGTACTCTGCTACACACATGTTTTCTTTAATTGGTTTCACTTCTGATGGTAGTCTTCATGGCTGCCTATGTATTTTTAAGATACGAGTATTCGCACTAAGTACATGATGATAAAGATTTTTACTGATACTGACCTTATCGATAAGTAGAGCAGTTGCTTCTTCCACTTGCTTCTGGAAAGCATCTATCTTCTTCAACATGTTGTGACACACGACGCAAACCTGTCCATCTTCATTTTGCAACTGGAAATAAATTGACATACCTTGTATATTATGAAAATGATATTAATCTAAGGTTTTCTCTCTTTATACTGTGCTAATTATATATAGCTGAAGAGTTTGTTAAAATAAACGCGCTAATCTCGGAAACTACTGATTCGAATTAAAAAAAAGTGTGAGTGTACCAGAGTACACAGGTAAGAAGTGAAACTTCTTAACGACATTTTTTTACAGCTATAAAATTTCTCTCATACGTCGATAAAGAAGTTTCACTTGTGATAAAGAAGTTTCACTTCAAAACGACATGGCGCGTAACCGAAAAACGAAACGACTTTTTTTACAGCTATAAAATTTCTCTCAATGTCACTTCTAAAACTCCGCAGGTACGATCGTGGGCCGTGGCCTACTTCGAACCCCTGGTGCATCCGTATAACCTACACAGCCCGTAATTTAAAATTGTACAATGCCGTATGAATAATTTGCCTGATTTCTTGACATTGTTTGATAAATGGGCCATCCAACACAAAAAGAAGTTTTCAATTCGATCCAGTAGTTCCAGAGATTAACGCATTCAACCAAACTAACAACAAAAAAGTTCTTCAGCTTTATATATTAGTATTAAGTATAGTATAGATGGTAAGATTTCGTAAGCAACAACATTTATATATAAACGCAGACTGAAATAGCACACCTTAGGGCATTGGGCCACCGCCGGCCCCTGATTGAGAAAGAGGCCCTCAAATTCTGGACGCCATTATAGGTTTCCATCAGGCTGGCGCAATCATTATCGCGAGCTAGATGTATGAATTTATTTGACTTTTTTGAAGGTATACTTCTATTGGTGCGTTAGAATAAAAAAATTATGAGAGTACGATGCGCGCGCAGACCGACGTTAAACCGACACCCTGAAGTAAGCTAATAAGTGTTTCCATGACAACATATAACTAATTTCAAAGAAGTTTTCAAACGTCCTGAAGTTAGCTATAGTCAACATTTTAGTTTTTTCTACAAACGTAGGATAAAGCGGAAGATAAAATAGTTCAAAAGATTTTTATCCTGTTACGCCAAAGAAGTTAACGTCTAACGCGTGTACAATATACATAACACACACTTCTTTATATCAGTAAGATGGCAGACAAGCATACGACTATACAACCACCTGATCGTAATAGTCGTGGGCAACACTTGAGGTGCTAACCTAAAGTGGTAATTAAAAGTGATCAAAAACCTTTTTGAACCCTTTTGAATAATCTCATCAATCTACTAATGAAGTCCGGAAACATTACGTTACCGTATAAGAGCGATCCGACCGCATGGTGTAAGGATAAACACCCTACGTGTGTCTCTGGGAATCTGCACCGTGAGTGAAAAAACATCATTGAGAGAAAAAAAACTTTTTTATAAGTACACTAAAAAATACAAGCGGCCATCTTACACGACGCCAATTCTAAACATCAGTTCTGTACTTGACTACTTATCGCAACATATGTACCTACTTGCTAGTCTTAAAAAACTATTTGATACTATTTGTAAGTAAAAACATATTAATTAAGAAATGATAACAATTATATACCATATATGCACTGATACTTCGATAAAACGATGTATGTTTACACGTCTTAAGATTTATCATAACAACATTTTCTGATAAACAACACACGCAAGTTTGATCTACCATTGTTTTATTTTGTTTAAATGCATCCTCTACATTATTTCCAAGCGTAGAAAACGATGCCATTTGTTATATTGAGATACCTAGGTCCATAAAAATATCAAGCGACCAATTCTGAGAACGTGTCAATAGTATTCGAGTGAGTATTTATCTGTATTGAATTACGTCATGTTGGTTGTCATTGTCAATGTCAAATGGTATTCATATCTATGATTTCAACATTCTATAAAGCTAGACATACACATACAACGGAGTGATAAAAAATGATCTCTGTATTTCTGTGCAACAATGATTACCGGTAGCCACGCGCTACGATCTTGTATCAAATAATTATCTAGAAAACAGAGATTGTAGTTGTATTGTTTTAAGTGGGTCATCAAACTAATATTAAAAGGTTTTCAAGTGGCGTCTCATCTGACGAATATTTACTCTGTCATCTATGATGTGGCAGGCGTATTCAGGGATTTTAGTCGGCAAAATGACTGACAGCATTCGCTTGCTGAATATTATTTTCTAAAGCTAGTGCATTTATCTTGATTTATGTGCGGGAGTTAACGTGCTATAGTGAAGGACTGATATATATATGCAGTTAAATGCGATTTTCCATCTTGGCGCATAAAATCCACTGAAATCCTCAGTATAACAACCACTACTATACTGGGGTGAGACTGACCTTGACTTAATACTAGACTTGACTAAGACGTAGAGGACATTTAGGATATTATGAAGATTGAAGAAATATGAACTACAGTATTGGGCAAGAAATAATGCACATCGACCTCTAGAAAGAGACATTCGGAGATTTGGTCATTTCACTGCATATTAGTGTAGGAAATATTAGCATTAGCAATTATATTTAAATACTAAGACACCATTCGCATTAATATACTAATTGCTACCCATTTGCCAAGTGATTCTTGACAATCTTCTCCATCCAAAGGTTGCCTGTAAGAGATTGCTCTTTAGCGATAAGGCCGCCCTTTGTACAATTATAAGACTGTAATCTCTTAACATGAGGGTTTCTTATTGATGTGCAATAAAGTTTATTCTATTCTATTCTATTTAATGAACAGTACTCGCTAAAATTAATTATTGCTAAGAGACATCGATTACGTAAGAAGTCGAAATTCAGTAGGTACGTACTTTTTACGAGTTGTAGATACTTTCATTTTTTGTATTATTTTTCTATTGTGAATATATAAGACCTGAAATCGTGTATATTGTACTTCATTTTGTAATAAATAATGTAATACAAAATGTATTTTTAGGGTTCCGTCCCTCTAAAGAAAAAGACGGTACTGAGTTTTTTATTTTTATTGAAGCGAAAACTTCTTTTAGTGCGTTACGCATATTTTTAGATGTGATAAAATCTCTGGACTCGCGATACCGTTACGGGACGCAGCAATAGTGTGTGCATATATGCATGTAAATATAGCAGACCGCAAACGCGAATAGATAATTATATTTTTTTTAGTTAATTGGTAGATTCAATACCTTGCTACTAAATAATATAATCATCATCATCATCTAACGTTGATCCCGGTCATCGACAGGTCTTATTAAATAATATTGAGTAATCAATTAAGATTCTTTTAGTGTAGTTTTTTTTATCATCGTCATCATTAACGTCGATCCCGGTCAATTTTTGAAGTGAATACCGCGAAGCAGTTAGATAAATAATATTAATAAATTTCCAGTGCCATCATCGATTATCTCAGGAACGGGAAAACCTAGCAAGTTGATTTAGAGTTAATTGTGAAAGCTCATATTAGAATTTAGCATAGCAATAGCACGTGCTAAGAGATAATAATTAGCTCGCTAATGAAATTAATAAAAAATAGCATTAATTTCCATCCTTACTGCATATACATATATTATTGTCTTTCACTATAGCACGCTGCCCTTGTCGACTTTCCCGCGTAGCAATCCGGCTTAGGCGTATTCACGTATTCAGGTAGCAAGTGTTGACAATCAGAAAAAATAACATTTTGTTCCATATATTATATAATTCCATAGATTGAATTTAACTTTGTACCTATATGAATTTTATTAAGTCCCACCAATCAAAGAATAGTGAAACAGTGAAAAGTTCTTGCAGGTTAACTCGTCAATGGAAACAACAACAGTTCAAAACTGCCTCTGCAAGCCGGCATTGGACAAAAGTCGCCAATGTTATTATAATTTTATTAACATGGTAATATTTTTGTCTTATGTCCAAAAATTCTGTTTATTAGGTACCTACCCAGAGTATGTGATGGGACCCCGATGCTGAGCCCAATCAGCTATCAGCATATTTACCCAGAGTATTCATATTTATTTGTTCTGGTCATACCTACTATAAAATGTCAAATTTGTTAAGTCAAGCAATAAATCAACAAATAGTCTTAATTTTATCAAAACATATATAAATTATAATTTAAAATGGATTTAAAAGAAGAGCGTGAGCAACTTAATATGATATGTCAAGGATGTTTAGCTGCAGACCGAAAAGTTCGTCAAATTAATGGAGAAATGAGCAACTTGTTTTATGTACTTAAAAATGATAAATTGAATGAGCAACGTGTAAGCATATCTTTTGAATTAATTAATTTACTTATGCTAAAAGTTTACATATTAATACTATGCAATTAATAAATTTACTAACTATCTTCACGCTGTATCCCTGACGGGTTAGGCAGAGAGGACAGATCACCAGGCTTCTCTCTCTAGGCAAACTTCTTTTGCTTCCTGCAGATCAATTAATCGTTATATACATGCACATCTGGGTATCCGAGTATGTATATTAATATTATAAAGCTGAAGAGTTAGTTTGTTTGTTTGGTTGAAGCCCTTATCTCAGGAACTACTGTTGGAATATGAAAAATTCTTTTTGTGATAAATAGCCTATTTATCGAGGAAGGCGGAGAGCAGAGCAGTAGTCATAAATGTTGACAAATCGGGCAAATTTTTATGCACTACTGTATAATTTATAAGCAATCGGATTAAATATGTGCAATGGGAGTTCAAAGTATGTCACATGTGAAGCTGGGGGGTTTAGTATTTAATACAGTGAGGCTTGTTATTAAAGAGGAAGAACCTGGCAATAAAACTCATGGCCACTCTTTTGTAACAGCCAGTAATTACATTAATTTTATTTACATATTATTATATTTAGGTGTTCGAGCCTTCGATTGAACCACCTATGAGATAACACCTTCAAATTTCGTAGTCTACTACCCTCTTTTCCTCGACAATTCTTCCAACTACCGACACTTACCCCTTCCTAACCTATCAAGGCAGCGCATGGCTGTTATTTCTTCAGTACGCTTTCAATATTCGTGTGGTCAACTAGTGCTCACCCAGTGATCAAAAAAGTTAGCGGTGAGTAGACTAATATTTACAAGTAGTCACGTCTGGTAATTCCGCTCGGCGCCTCAAGGCCCAGCGATGACTTAGGAGTTATCCTCCTATACTTACCGTGCCTCTGTGACGTGGCGCATCGCACCAAAAGTGCCGATTGAGCTCGATCTAAACCCACTCACGTTGGGTATGTCAAATAAACTAGACGACGTTCTTGTCGAATGAACTAGTTAACGTCGAATAAACTACTCGGCGCCTTATCAGCTACTCGACGTCGCCTCACAATCCAAAGCGTCATATCAGTTGCTCGACGTCGTATCAAAGACACAACGTCATCTCAAATTACTCGACATTGCATGTCATGTCTCAACCATCAAATCTTCTTATAGATATGGGAGACCAAAGCACTATGGGAGGACTGGCTTCCCTGCAATGCCAAGCCTCCGAGGAAGCGGATGCTTTCCAAGCCATGGAGGCGGCCGTTGTTTATAATTTTCCCACATCTTGGCGACCATGGCGCGTTCATGATTATTCGTTTGAAGAACTCTTCGGTGAAGAAATATCACAGAAAACCGCCGCTAAATTAAGATTCGCTCTACTTCTCGGTGTCCATGCCATAGCGAGGGCATTCGAATCATTATCCACCTCTTTATCAGAAAGGCGCTTCAGGACTATAAAAACTAAAATAATGAGGTGACCCATGGGTAGGGCTCTCCTAACTGCTTCACATGGAATTATGGAGAAAATTCATGCGCCAGACTACGGCAGTTTAATGGATACGGTTTGGCAGCTAAAACCTAAATTAGAAAATAGACACCATGCATCATCTCAACTTCGAGATTCTTCGCAGTCTCAAGAGTCATTATAGGTCAAGACAGAACCTCTCCGATAAGTCGAAAAAGGCCTGGCACCAGCCTAACCATCGAAAGTCCTCCACCAAAACGAGTGGCATCGGCTCAGTCTAACAGCGACGTTCTTCTAGTACATGTCCTGAATAAGGAAATAGATATGTTCAGCAAACTGATTACCATGTCTGCTGAGCAAAATTATAACCTTAAGAAATTACTTAAACGTGACGAACCAAGCGTCGGGAATACTGGTAATTTAAATGAATCATTTGACACCTTGCCCGACAGTGCATGCACTGTCATATCAAGCAATTTCTAGTTCAGCGTTGGTATTTACCAACGCTGAACTAGATATTGCTTCAGGCTCAGTAGCTAACCCGAGTGCAGCTTCGAAATCTGAAAAACATTTCTTGAAAAACCAAATAGCTGAAGCTCAACCGAAATTAGCTGCTCTTCAAAAGGGTGAGGCAGCTAACGACGAAGCTATATTAAATTTTTCGCCAAACACTATAGAAAAAGAATCGAAGGTGACCAAAGTAGACGTAGAACTCCTCAAACAAGGAATTAGCTGCCAAAGGTTTAGTCAAGAAGGTTGGCGAAAAGTTAGATACACTGACACACAGAAAATGTTCCAAGCCACCCCAGCATTTGGTTCTTTGAAGCCAAATAATATTTTGGCCCGGGTCACGAGTAACTATAAGTCTGTGACTATTCTAGAAAAGGCTGACATGATACTGAGAGCTGTGAGAAATGGATTGCTCCAACAAAGGAAATACTTCCAAGACCTGTTGTATAAAATGCCGCAAGATATGCGACGGCAAATAGGAAAAGACTTCCTTGACGCAAATTCCAATTTCCAATTTCCATTTCAAAGGTCTCCGATAATCTGTTGCAGTACGTGTGTGGGCGTCGGGCAGAAGTGATTCAACAAAGACGAGAGTCGTACCGACCCATCAATCGTGTACGAGTATTGAAACAAAAATTAGACGATATTCCTCCCTCAGAAATACACTTGTTTTCGGATAAGACGCTAACCGAAGCTGTCAATGAACAGGGTGGTATTCATAAGTTTTTACCGACAAAGAAAAAGCAGGCATTCTAGAAGGACAAATCAAGCTATAAAGGACCTGGGAAAAGAGATCCCACAAGGTCAAGTTCCAATGGCAACATTAGAAAGAAAAGAAAGCATATTAACGACAGTAACTTTAAATGGAACACAACAACACCAAAAGGTAAAACAGGCAACTTCACAGGTCCGGGACGATGCTCAAGCTATCATCCCAAAAGAAAAGGGGGGGGGGGGAGAAGTAAGTGACGTATTCAAAGCGGGGTGTCTCCAAAATTATGCCAACAACTAGATATACGCACCCACGCTCATTTACAAGATCTCTTTCTAAACCAAGATTCCTTTTTATACAAGAACATCTCCAGAAATGACGAAGGAAATAATGAAGATGCCAAGACCCTCGGCAATAGAACTTTCAAAGTCAGGTTCCTTTCGGCCTTTTTCTTAAGGAAAAAAAAAAGGAGACGGAACAAACAGACCCATATTCAATTTGACGGAACTGAATCATTACGTCGCTGCCCCCAAGTTTCGACTGTTGTATCATCAGAAGGGTCCGTCGTTTCTAGAAATAGACGACTGCATTATGAAGATAGACATCTCAAAAGCATATTTTCACTTACCCGTAACAGAGTGTCATCGCAGGTTCGTGTCACTGATGTACGAAGGGAAGAGATACCAGATGACCTGCCTTCCATTCGGCTTTGCTAGCGCACCAGCAGCGTTTGCAAAAACAACCAATTGGATAGCACATGAAGTCCGACAGAAGGAGCTCAAAATTATAGTTTATCTGGACGACTTATACACAAAAATCAACAAATCTTATCGGATCTAATGAAATTCGCTACGAATTATCTAAAAAATAAGGATGGCAAATAAACCATCAAAAGTCATCAAGTGGTACCAATCATAGAACTAGAATATTTAGGAATCATCTGGAACACAGAAAAGAACGAAGAAAGTAACTATCGGTCGCCTGAAAATAGTTCAGTTGAAGAACCATATAAGCAATCTTATACGAAGTAAACAGTACGATGCAAAAGTGATTCTAGGCAAGCTGAATTTCGTGTCATACGTAGTACCCCTGGAACGTCTACACTGTAGAATATTACAGAGCTTGTCAAACCCGTTTACCGACGAACAGATGCTACAAGAAATTTGCACTTCCGGAAGCAGCTCTGATCGAATTGAGCTAGTGGTTAGACAATGCGCATCAGACGTCTCCAATTCACAATGCTCAGTCAACAGTATTTATAACTACGGATGTAGCCGATCAAGGCTGGGGTGCAATAGTAAACGGTCGCCGTCTCTGGAGAGTGTTGTCTCGTGTTCAACAAAAGTGGCACAGCAATCAGAAAGAGCTTTGGACGGTTTACGAAGTTTTAAGTCAACTAAGATCCGAAATTCAGGACAAATCGGTGTATTAAACAGACAACCGTACAAGTGTCGCATACATAACAAAACAAGGATGCACACGATCTCTAACCTTATTACGAACAGCGACAAAAATTTGAGAGCTTTGTCAGAAACGCTCGTTACATACCAGGACAATACAACGGGATCGCAGACGGCTTATCCAGGGCCAAGTCTCTCCCGGAATGACATCTTAGCAGGAAAGCTTTGGACATGATCTTTCAAGTACTAGGTCGCCCGGACATAGCCCTTTTTGCGTCATGAAGATCAGCAGTCGTACCAGTTTATGTCAGCGACGATTTAACAGACCCAAGGAGTCAGCTCACCGACGCATTCAGCAGGACGTAGCAGTTCAGGTTAGGGTGGATCTTCCCACCACCGGCGTTAATCCCCCAAATGCTGCGCCATCTGAAAACCTCAAAAGGTCAATATCTGCTGTTAACTCCAACTTGGATACGAGCATTTTGGGAGCCGGAAGTACGGAGGCGGGCCTTGAGATCGCCGTTGAGCATTCCGAATCTCGAATTAAACCTAGTCGATTTACGAACAAACCGCCCCTCACCAGAAGTGGTCAGACTAAATTTGGTGGTACGGAAGATACAGGCTGTTTAAGTCAACTAAAGGAATGGTCTGAAACGGAAGTGGGACTACTAGAAATCTCATGGCGAAAATCAACTTTAAAGACTTACAAGCCAGTTTGATACAGATGGCGAAAATAGGCTGTGTCCCAAAGCATCCCAGTGAATGATCCGAATCCACAAACATTGACTAAGTACTTATGTCATCTTTTCATTAAGGAAAAGCTAGAACTAAGAAAAACATAAAGAAGCCCTTCATAAATCAGTGGTTGCCACTTTCGGAAATCCTGATCAATCCTCAGTATTAAGTTCACATCCGTTAATAAGACAGGTCGTAAAGGGAATTTTTGCCAAAAAGCCACCTCTATAGAAACCGTTGTCATGTAGAATAGAGGACTTACTATCTTATCTGAAGAGTTCTATATTCCAGGAGGATAGTATCTTTGGAATATCAAGACACACATGTATTCTTTTCCTATTAGCATCAGGCAGAAGAGTGTACAACCTAACTCTCCTGAACTTCGATGAGAAATCGTTTGAAGATAACGGTAAAGAAATCATATTTTGGCCAAATTTTGGGTCTCAAACAGACACACGTTCATACAGGCAATCGGGTTGGTATTGAGAACAACAGAAGGCCAACACAGTCGCCTAAACTATGAATTTTGGGCCAAAAAAAAAACTCTGACGTTTGATCCAGTCGCCGCAGCTCCAAGAATATCTATAATATATTCATTACTGCGAGAGGAGTCGTAAAGCCGCCTCTCGTTCCGTAATAGCAGGGTAGATCAGATCTCTTTTTAAAGAGGCAGGAATATATGCCTCAGCGGGCAGCTTCAGAGCAGCAATTGCTTCCGACATCCACTTCCGACATGGTCCAGTAACCAGTTTGATATTGACGAAGTACTAAAGAGAGGGAACTGGCGCAGTAAAAATAAATTTCTAAATTATTATTTTGCGAAAAATACCCAAGCGTTCAGGGACCACAAATAATGAATTAGTTGATTCCTTTAACCCAATAGTTGAATTTAATGTATTAAGTAAAATGATTGTTTAGATACACAATTGATTGATACACAATTGTCTAGTAGAAAGAAGTAAATATTTAGCTACCATCCGACACATTGCCTTAATTATTTTACCCTTTTAAGTCACAATACGCTATAACGTCAGCGCCGGCAGAAAGTAAACACGTCTCATAGGTGGTTCAAGCGAAGGCTCGAACACCTAAATAGAACCGTTTTCCCCCCAAAGGGTATAAAACGGATATTTAGGTTTCAGCCGAAGCTTGAACCACCACCTAATGCCTTGCCGGCTTTAAGGTACTGAAGAAATAACAGCCATGCGCTGCCTTGATAGGTTAGGAAGGGGTAAGTGTCGGTAGTTGGAAGAATTGTCGAGGAAAAGAGGGTAGTAGACTACGAAATTTGAAGGTGTTATCTCATAGGTGGTTCAAGCTTCGGCTGAAACCTAAAAATCCTTTTTATACCCTTTGGGGGAAAACGGTTCTATTATTATTATATTATATTTCACCAATAATATAGTAATGCGTTTATACAAAAGAAACAATATCAATGTTTGTGTTCAAAAACAAATAAAAATCTGAGTGATTCTAGTTTTAGTTCTCCCTTCTTTCTTCTGTCCGAGAATCTGGCAAGAAAGTCCATGGATGCTCTTTTAAAATGTAGTCGTACAATATTATAATTATACTTACATTGTTCCTTTGGATTTATTAAGATTTGAGATTGGAAGATTTTCTGCACTGTTGGGAGTGACTGCCATATGACCTCCTAACCCCATGCCTGTGTTGTTGCCGTCTGTTAGTCAGCAGTTATACAACTCGCAGATGTGGTCGCTTAGGTCCCAGAGATCTTGGCCCCCTTACACTACATATATAATGACTAGATGACCCCCACAGCTTCGCCTGTGGAATATTTCGACCTCCCGTCGCACCTATTTAATCCATTCGCTTATAAATTTCTACAATGATGCATAAAAATTTGCCCGATTTGTCGACATTTATTACAACTGCTCTGCTCCCCAGTGTAGTGGGAGCCCTTTCGATCGCATAATCTTTTTGAGCATAGTGTAGTTTGGCATAACAGTTTTAGCATAAAGTTTTCTCGCATAAATTATGATAAGCAGAGTGTTATAAACGCATAATGGTTTTATTGGCATAACTTTAATTTACTCTAATTTTTTTATCACAAATTTAATCAGCATACATGTAAAGTGTATAATTGTTATACGCCTAAAGATAATTTATCATAAAATACAAAACGCATAATGGAGGTATGGATAACCATTTAAATCATAAATGAATAATAAATTTGACTAAGAATATTTAAGAAATGATGAGACACAATTGTAAATAATCATCTCACTCATAGCCAAGTTTGTAAGCTGTAACATCATAAAACGATATTTTAAGTGTTATTAATTTTAGAAGCGCTCGTGGCCCCGCGGTCTCAGTGTTCTGTAAACGATCACTGAGTTACGCAACTTTCACTATGGCTGGTCCTCGGATGGGTGACCACTTTGTGTTATTTACATTTGCGAGCGTTTCCGTGCTTCGGAAGGCACGTTAAGCCGTTGGTCCCGGTTGCCAGTAAAATGGCAGTCGTTAAGCCTGGTTGAAGGCCTTATGGGCGGCTTGAAAATTTCAACAGCAGGTAGTCACAACCTGCGTCTGTTCACGCACGTTCTGTAGGATCCATGGTTACAATGGGTGTGCCGCAAGGCTCGATACTTGGGCCATTCTTGTTCCTCATTTATATTAATGATTTACCATTTTATATAGGGGACAGGAATAGGATTGTTTTGTTTGCAGATGACACCTCATTAATTTTTAAAATTAAAAGACAATTAGATAACTATGACGATGTAAACAATGCAATTGCAAGAGTAGTTCATTGGTTCAGCTCAAATAATCTTTGCCTTAATGAAAATAAAACTAAATGTATAAAATTTACTCTACCAAATGTAAAACAAGTTGCGGCCAATGTTCAACTGAATGGACAAGTGTTAGAGTTTGTAGATTCAACTGTGTTCCTAGGTATAACTATTGATGCCAATTTGCAGTGGGGCCCACACATAGAAAAGACAGCCTCTAGATTAAGTTCGGCTGCATACGCTGTAAAAAAGATCAGGACTCTAACAGATGTGGATACGGCTAGAATGGTTTACTTCAGCTATTTTCATAGTATTATGTCTTACGGTATTCTCCTTTGGGGGAGTGCTGCAGATTTAAATATTATTTTTGTTCTACAAAAGCGGGCTGTACGCGCTATTTATAATTTGGGCCCCAGAGTTTCTCTCCGAGAAAAATTCAAAGAAGTAAATATTCTAACCGTACCATCACAATACATTTTTGCCAATCTTATGTATGTCCAGAAAAATCTATCACAGTTTTCTAAACTCTGTGATAAACATAATATAAACACTAGAAATAAAAATAATCTTTCAGTCCACCACAGTCGACTACATAAGATTGGCGATTCTTTCCAGGGTAACTGTATACGCTTTTACAACAAGCTTCCCTGTGACCTGAGAAATTTACCTTTAAATAAATTTAAAAAGTTTATTAAAAGCAAGCTTTGTGAAAAAGGTTTTTACTCCGTTACAGACTATTTGCAGGACAGGGACGCCTGGAAATGATCTGCTGGCAAAGTGAAATAATATTAAATTGTAAATAGGCCATCAAAAAAAAAAGCCTTCCTAAGTTTCTTGCCGGTTCTTCTCAGGTGGGCCGCGTTCCGAACCGGTGGTCGCTTTAAATATTTTAAATAGGGTATGACATTTTGTAAGCGCCGTTAAAATGGTCTATGCAAAATAAAGATTTTTTTTTTTTTGTCTATTTCAACACGGCAATGGGCTCACCACCTATTACGTGGGACAGGAATCCACACGGTGAAAAGTGGGCATATAATATGCCTCTGCCACCCCTTCGGGGATAAGGCGTGATGGATATTTATTTATTTATTTTATTTAATTTTAGACTAGTCTTGAGCAAAGTCGTAAATAGGTACGACGACGAGCGAAGCGGGGAGGAGTGTTAGGTCACTTGTGAGAACTAAATCGCTCGTTTTAATCTACCTACTTCTTTTGTACTTTATTTATATATTCTATATATAAGTATTGACATTTTGAACTTCAGTATAGGGACTATCGACATTTATAATCAGTGGGCATTTCGATCTCAGACAGTTCAAGCTTAGATATAAAAATATGTAACGAGTAGATATTTTGATATTCTATATGTATGACTTGTAATCTTTATACGAGAGTGAGTGAGATGCCAATAAATGTTATGATTAGTAATCGTTATTGTAAAAAAAAATATGCGTAAACATTTTATGCGGGTATATCATTATTATAAAGAAGTTAGGGGAAAATAAAGTATGCCTAATGATTTATTCTGTTTGAACGTTATGCGAAACAAAGAGTATGCCAAAAAACGTTATGCAGTTTTAATTTATGCCTCAAAAATGTATGCAACCCAATATGGACCCCAGTGTAGTAGCGTAATGATACATAGCCTTCCTTGAAAAATGGGCTATCTAACACAAAAAGTAGTAGTTCCTGAGATTAGCGCATTCAACCAAACAAACAAAGAAACTCTTCAGCTTTATAATATTAGTATAGATTTTTGAAATTTTTTTAATAATAATGTTCTCAACATTCATGTCTATTTTCAGCTGTATGCAAATTTATGTAATCTTACCCCTATTTTTGAAGCTATTATTAAGTGTTTTTTATATATGAAAATGGTATGTTTTCATTTCACAGGTCAAACTTAAATTATGCTGGGAATGCATTGCATTTTTGGTAAAGATAAAAAGATTTCAAGTGAGAATTCAAACAGCGCAGTGCTTATTATTGCAGTATATGCAGTATTTCAACGATAAAGTAAGAAGTTCATGCATAAAATTCCAGCCCATTTGTCCCATTATCTGAGAGCCTACCGCCTGGAAATGAGCTACCATGGCCAACCTGGAAGTCTTTAGATAGACTCTGAACACAGTAAGAAGAACCTGTTTGGGGGGCTTCTTGGATGGCTTGACTCTGGAGTGCATATGTGCGGCTGTCCCCCAGACAATGAAACACCTGGGGGCCGAGTCTATTATTGACAAGCCGTAGAATAGAACCAGAACCGCTGCTTTTAGGTGTCAAAATGTTAGTAGATTCACAAAAATGCAACTGACTAGCGGCCACTGGCGCGGTACCTGTTAGTAGAATTCTATCGGCCGACAGATAGAAGTCTATTGGAGTACGATTGTTATAGTAGACTACGAAAAACTGTCAGTATTATACAGGTTGCTTTTTATTGAGCGACGATTTCGATTCTATTTCGACACAATTGAAATAGCAGACTCAGCCCCCTGATGTCTTGTCCTGCATGCCCTTCCAACTGCACGCAGGAGGACCTTATGAATGCTACTGATAATGCTGTTCGTGTAGCCAAGTTTTAACTTGAAACAATTTAGGTTTGTTAGTGACACGAAAAGAAGATGCATAGAATTTTGTTTTGCGGAAATCACTACATATTATAAAACTCAGTCCTTTGTCGCGTCAATCAAGTCTGTTTGTCTGCCTGTTCGCCATAAACTCATAAACTACTACATACACCGATTTTCATGCTGTTTCTACCAATGGACACAGAGATTCTCGTGGAAGGTTTTAGTATAGGTATAATTTGTTAGTCTTTTATATACACTGGCTAAAATATAACGATACTTGTTGATACTCGAGGCTCCGCACGCGTGGTAAAGTTTTCTCGTTCCCGTTTCAAGCTATATTATTGTAAAGTTTCATTTAATCCATTTTGTAGATTTTGCGTGAAAGAGTAACAAACATTCATCCATTCTTACAAACTTTCGCGTTTATAATATTAGTAAGATTTGTTGGAGGTGTCGAAAATAATAAGTCGTTTGGGAGCTTTCAACGACAAGGCTGCCTAAACCCTTTGAGACATAACAAAATTACGTATTGTGGAATTGTGTATTTTACATAGGTCTACAGAAAAATCAGCGAATATTTCCCTGATCTCGAGAAAAATGCGGACTTTTCTGTAGACCGCGGCGTGTTCAAAGGCTTTATATATTTGCAGGGGGGTGTCACTCCTCTGTTTAGGTATATTCGGGCAGCGCACCGCTCAGAGCGGCTAATGGCAGTGGGCTGCCGCTACCGTCGTCTCGCACGACAGTCGCGCTCTAATTAATTTAACTAGGTACAAAACTTCTCAAGTGACAACCCTGCGCGGACTTCGCAGCTCGGTCATAAAACTCTGGCGCGCAAAGGAAACTCAACGTTCGCGCGTTATAAGTTTCAATTCTGCTTGCAGGCGACGAGTCTTGTTATGATTTCATACCTAAAACTGACTTTTGTTAGGGAGTGACACTTCTGTACGTAGTACTATTATTTATTCTGTGATATTAGTATAGATATTTTATTTTAGGACGTTTTCCCAAAGGTCAGTAGTGTATCATCACTGAAGAGGTTCCATACAAATACATTTAACTATGAATTTTACGAAGCAGATAAAAATAATTTAGCAGTGTTGAATAATATTAATGTATATAAAGACAAAGACGAAAATAAAGATTTAATTGATGAATATTTTGAGGAAAGGAAAGAGGAAACTGCAGAAGAATTACTTTCAGATATAAAATTGGAATGCAGCAATAGCATTAAAGAAGAATATAATGATATCAATGACTCTGATTACTATGAACCTTTACTTAAATCTGAACAAGGAGAATTTGTAGCAGAAAAGGCTTCCACTAAGAAATATAAAAAATATAAATATGATATTCTTGCTATAGTAACAAAAAGAAAAGATTTGTCAAAGAAGAATTATATGGATTATGCCGAGCCTATTTTGCTAGACCAGAAAGAATATGAAAAAGTTTCCAAGCGTATCCAGAGACGTTTAGGCTACCCTCGAATGCCGTTCAAATGTGTCGAGTGCAAGCAGGGATATTTAAAGAAACTGGACTTACAAAGACATGATAGCTTCTTTCATAGCGATAAGGTAATTAAATTTATTTTTAACTAGGGGAGACCCCCCCCTTTTTCGAACTCCCGTCACACCTATTTAATCCCGTTGCTTATAAATTCTATAATAATGCATAAAAATTTACCCGATATGTCGACATTTATGACTACTGCTCCGCTCTCCAGGGAAGTAGTGTGATGATATATAGCCTATAGCCTTCCTCGATAAATGGGCTATCTACAATCAAACACAAAAATATTTTTTTTATCCGACCAAGAGTTCCTGAGATTAGCGCGTTCAACCAAACAAATAATCAAACAAACTCTTCAGATTTATATATTAGTATGGACTAGTAGACCCATGTGGCGTCGCCCGTGACGTAATTCGAACCCCGTGGTACCCATTTAATCTCCTCGTTTATTAATTTTTAAGATGGTAGGACAAATATTTTTTTATACTGATAAAATATAGGTATCTAATGAAAAGTTTTGCTTAGTTTTACGTTTCCGTGCTTCGGAAGGCACGTTGAGCCGTTGGTCCCGGTTGCCAGTAACATGGCAGTCATTAAGTCAAGTTGAAGGCCTTATTCAAGGAAAAATTTCAACAGCAGGTAGCCACAACCTGCTTCTGTCTATTTCAACACGGCATTTTGCTCACCACCTATTACGTGGGACAGGAAAACACATGTTGAAAAGTAGGCATATAATATGCCTCTGCCACCCCTTCGGGTATAAGGTGAGATGGATAAAAAAAATAGTTTCAATAAAAGCTTGTCCTTAATAAGATTTTTAGAAAATAAATTCAACCGATTGAGACGGAATTTTTTACGTGAAGTTTGGATAACAATGCAAGGTTAGCTGGGTGATGTCATTTTAAGTCCTATATGGTGGAATACACAAGATGGCGGACTTCTTAATTTTAAGTCTGAACGTCTACAGTATGGGGTTCTTCAAAAGGGGTCTTAGAAGGTTTTTACAGGGTCGGCGCGAAGTGCGCGAGTGCTGCATCTCTGGTGTTGCAAACGTCCATAGACTACGGTGACCACTTTCCATCAGGTGGGCCGTACGCTTGTCTGCCACCTCAGTGGTATAAAAAAAAGTGATTTCCCAACTTTACTTAAATTTGGAGCCTGCAGTCCACTTTTGTTTGACTGCTAGCTTTCATTTGGCTTTGAAGTTTCGCCATTGTTGTGGACTAATTATTTTAAAGCACTGCTATAATTTGGGTATCAAAAGGCTTACTGAAAATAAATCGAAACTACGGCGGACTACTAATGATGCTGGACTAAGTTTTTTATGCTTTCCTACAATCATCATCATCCGAGCGTCTGTCCCAGTTGCGTCTCGCGACGCCCGGGGTCCGCTTTCCTACATTTTCTCCTCCACTTCACACGGTCGTCGGCATCCCCTGTAGTAAGACCATTGGCACGCATGTCATCCCTTACGACGTCAAGCCAGCATTTCTTCTGTCTGCCCCTCTTACCGGGACCCGGCGGGGCTGACATTTGTTTCCTACGTAGCCCGGCGGTTGCCGCAAGACGTGACCATACCAACGAAGGCGACACTCTTGCAACTTGTCTGCAATGTCACGGACATGAAGGCCGCCACGGATGCGAGAGTTCCTCACGCGATCCATCCGCGTGACTCCACACATCCACCGCAGCATCTTCATTTCCGTGACACGCAGCTCCTGCTTGTGTCGCTCCAATATTGGGCACGTCTTACTGCCATGTAAAAGACCAGGTCTAATGATGGTTTTGTAGACCTGTCCCTTCAACCGGATCGGCATTTTAGGATCACAAATGACACCGGTCATCTCCCGCCATTTGGCCCACTCGGCAGCAATGCGTGACTTCACATTGCAATCGATGTCACTGGACGTGTGAAAAACAGATCCCAGGTATTTAACCTGGTCCGTCCGCTCGACCAAATCACCGCCAATGCGGATCTGTCGAGTTTAGTGCCAAGTACTCCGTCTTCGCCACATTTAGTTTCAGACCGCCGTTCTCAAGCGTCTCCTTCCACACCTTCACACGTCGCACCAATCTGCTCCTGTCCGCGTCTGCTAGCGCAATATCTTCAGCATACATGAGCAACCATGGAGGCTGCTCATGCGAGTTCCTGATGCTGTCCGACAATTCGTCTAATATTACGCTGAACAGAAGCGGACTAAGGACCGAACCCTGGTGTACACCGACGGTGATGGGGAAGGATTTCGTGTCGCCAACAGCCGTCCAAACCATGGAATCGGAGTCACAGTACATGTCCCGGATAGTGTCAATATAGACATCGGGAAACCCTTTGGACCGCAGTGCCCACCAGATCATCGCGCAAGGAACACAGTCGAAGGCCTTCTGCATGTCTAGAAACATACAGTGCAGAGGCGTGTTCTTCGACCTGTATTTCTCTGCGACAACCCTCAGGGCAAAGACAGGGTCCGTGGTCCCATGACCAGGGCGAAACCCATATTGACACCCCGAGAGAGTACACTCCTGCCGGATCCGAGAGTCTATAATCCTCTCGAAGATCTTCATGGTGTGGGACATCACCTTTATACCGCGGTAGCTCCCGCACTCCTGCACTGACCTCTTACCTTTGAAGACTGGAGTAATAATAATAATACTCAGTCTTCATTGGTTTGGGATCTGCCCGCTGAGGAGTATGCGATTAAAAAGGTTTACTAAGATGCCTACACCGCGAGGACTCATCGCCTTCCAGGCTTCGATGGGGACTCCATCGGGTCCGACAGCTTTCCAATTCTTCATGCGGCGAAGCGCAGTCAGGACTTCTCCAGGCGTTACCGGTGGCACTAGTCCCTGATTCGGAGGGAGGTCCGGAGGCTGCAGCTCTTTATGCTGTTTATTAAGCAGCTCGTGAAAATACGAGCGCCATCTCTCCTTTACCGCGAGGTCTTCGCTTAACAGGTTGCCCTCAGGGTCTTTTACACAGCGACACTTGGATATATCCTGTGCCGCTTTGACCCTGGAGCGCGCCAGCTTATAGATGAGCTTCTGCCCCTCAGACGATTCCAGCTTATCATACAGAGGTTGTAAGTGGTCTCGTCTGGCTCTGGCTACAGCTCTCTTTGTGGCGCGCTTGGCAGCCCTGTACGCGTCGCGGTCTTCGGGAGATCCGGTCGCTTGCCACTTTTTAAAGAGGGCTTTCTTCTCCCTAGTCTCCCTCTGGACTTCGTCGTTCCACCACCAAGTTTCCTTGTCACATTTGCGTCCACCCTTAGACTCACCGAGCACCACCTTCGCCGCTCCAAGGATGGCCGCCTGAACTTTGTCCCAGTAATCTTGAACTGGTTCGCCTTCAGTGTCGGTGCACTTGTCACCGACAGCTGAGACGAACTCCTGGGACCTAGTTTCACCAAGCAACTCTCTCCGGGTATGACCTTGCAGTTGGCCACCTTGCCGATGCTGTGTCGCCTAGTGAGTAGGAAATCGATCTGAGTTGTACGCCTCCCGCTCTTGTGGGGTGATGAGATGTTTGGATTTCTTTTTGAAATACGTGTTTACAATGGCTATATCGGCAGCCGCACACGTTCTGAGGATAGTTTCTCCTTTAGCGTTGCGGGTGCCGTATCCAAAACCACCATGAACACGCTCAAACTCCACACCTCTCACCCACATGACCGTTTAGGTCGCCACCCAAAACGATTCCCTGTGACAACGGAATGCTCCGAAGCACTCCCTCGAGTTGGCTCCAAAACGACATCTTATCGGCGTCGCTACAACCGGCCTGTGGCGCGTAGGCACTTACCAGGTGGGTTATAATCCTATCGATAAGCACCCTCACGATCATAAGCCGGTCGCTACAGCGTTTCACCTCCAAGATGCCGCTCTGCAGCCCCTCGGAGAGCACCACGGCCACCCCGTTCTCCCCACCAGGCGCACCCGTGTAATACAGCTTGTAGCCGTTCTGCAAAGGGCGGGCTCTGTTGCCCTTCCACCGAGTCTCCTGCAGGAACGCCACGTCCACCCTCCGCCTGTAGAGTACTTCGGCCAACTCTACCGCACGCACATTCCGATTGTACATTTCCATTTAGTTTTGGCGGGTGGCTTTTATGGGAGCGACGCCCTCAGACCTCCCAATCCCAGAGGGGAAAGCCAGCGCCAGAGCCTCGTCCGTTAATCAGCAGGTGCACGCACTAGCACGGGAGGTTGACTTGGGCCCCGAAGATCTTGGCGGGGCTCCTTACACCTTATGCTTTCCTACAATATGGCTATCAAAAGAAAAGAATGTCTTGTTTTTATTTAAAAAATAATTACCATTTTATTGGAAACCATTTAAAAAGCAATTTTTTTACTATGCTAAAATTGGGAATATTTTTCAGTATCGAACTGGATGGAAAGCCCAGCGACATCTGGCTTAACACGCCAGACTCCTTACCAACTAGGCTATCGTGGCTCACTCGAAAGTGGCGAATAAATCCACCTTTTACCGTCTTAGGGCGACGTAAGGCGCCATCTACCGGCACTTACCAAAGTTGCACGGTACGAATGTATAGAATTGCACCTATAACTATTCGATTTGTGATGACACCAGCCTGCACATAAAAAACCACATTGAAAAGCTATTAGTATGCCATCTATATATAAATAAACTAGTTGACGACCGCGGCTCCGCACGTGTGGTGAAGTTTTCCCGTTTCCGTTTCCCACAGGAACTTGTTCCCGCGATAAAAAGTAACCTATGTGTTATTCTGATGTGTAAGCTATATAATTGTAAAGTTTCATCAAAATCCATCCAGTAGATTTTGCGTGAAATAGTAACAAACATCAATACTAACAAACTTTCATGTTTATAATATTAGTAGGATGTATGTATTTTGAAATGTAAAAGTATGTTTATCAGTTGTCTAGATCACATTGCAAAAGCTTAAAGCTTTGTTAGGACTGTGTGAAAAGTGCCCCATACAATATAAAAATAAAAATAAAACAATATAAATCTTCATTTCAGCTAACATTCCCACACAAGTGCGCCAGTTGTTCTACAATGTTGATCTCACTCGAACACCAGTCCCAGCACTGGGCAGACGCACATTCCAGATCGTACCACAAGTGTACCATATGCTCGGAGGTGCACCTATCCAATGAAATTAAGGTGCACATCAAATTGAAACACCGCAACAATTATAAATGCAAGGAGTGTGGATATGACTGTTGGTTTGTATTGCATTTTAAAACTTTACTAAAGCTCCGCTGTCCATCATCACCAGGCTATATCTCATAAACCTTGATAGTTAGATAGAAGAAATTTTTACAGATAAAGAAATAAACAAATTTAAATGACTGAGGAGGCGAGCGAAGCGAGCCGACAAAAGTCTCCGTTTTAACTCCACTGGTACGGGAAAAATGCTATTGATGTCTGACCGTCCGTCCGTCTGTCCATTCTTCAGGTCACATTTTTCATCGGATCTGCATGCAACTTGGCATGAACAATCCTTGATGTAGACAACAACTTTAAGCGAAGGGGTTTTTCAATCGGGGGAGGAAATGGATGCAGGGGAAGCGAAATGGTCCCGTAGTGGTTGGAAAGAGCGCTCAAAACGAAAAAAAAACTATTAAAAAAAAAAAATCTCCGGTAATGATACGGAACCCTTCGTGCACAGTATCTAAAAATAAATACAAAATATTTATTTATTAGTAATCTAAGTTATTAATATAAATAAATAAAAAGAGAGAATAGCCAGAACAAACACAAAGACTAACTAGAACTAGAACTAGACATAGAAAAAATATATATTGACTACTTCAATATATTGACTACTTTAATATATTGACTACTTCAATATATTAAGGTAGTCAGCCGTGAGCATTCAGAACGTGTCTGAGAAGGCAAGACTGGCTGTGCATAGAGGAGTACTTGTTCCTACACTTACGAGTATGTATGGCAGTGAAAGTTGGGTGTGGCAGAAGAAGCATAGAAGTAAAATTAATGCAGTGGCAATGAGAACTCTGCGGGACTTTATAAATATAAATAAAATTACTTCAATATATTGTCTACTTACAATATATTGACTACTTCAATATATTGACTACTTCAATATATTGACTACTTCAATATATTGACTACATTACATTATTCTAAGACCAATATGGCCGATGCCCCTGTCACTTACAATTCACTTATTTTCAGTGGTTTGAGCGCGTTCCGCAGCCATTATAAGAATGAACATGAGAGAGCCATTTGCGACCATTGTAACATGGAGTTCAGTAAAAAGAAGACTTTGATAAGACACATTAGGTGAGTAGGTATACTGATTATGTATAAATATGGTTGTCATTAAGCTAAGTTGAAGGCCTTATGGATGAGACTAAAATATACATACTTGCACGCTTTTACCCGGAAGGGGTAGGCAGAGGCATACTTTACGCCCAATTTGCCGTATGCAAATTTTTGTCCCACGTAACAGGTGGTGAGCCCATTCCCGTGTTGAAAAATGGACAGGCGCAGGTTGTGGCGACCTGCTGTTGAATTTCAATCCGGGCGGCTTGAAATTCAACAACAGGTCGCCATAAGCCATAAGGCCTTCAACTGGGCTTAACGACTGCCATTTTATTAGCAACCGGGAGCAACGGCTTAACGTGCCTTCCGAAGCACGGAACTAGAGTGGGTCTAAAGGGCCGAATAATTTTAAATAAAATAAAAATAAAATGTGTCTATTTTAGATGTTAAATTTGGTAGAAATTTTGAACCCGTTGCCTTTTTAGTGAGGTGGTAACAAAAAGTCTAAAAGGTCTTATGTGCTAGACACTAATTAGCACGACCAATTAAAGTCCTGGTAGTCTCAGACTAAAATATAACTGGTGTAATATGGATTTTTATGTCTCTACCTACTCCTTCGGGGAAATATGTCGTGCCTATGTATTTTTTGAAGAAGGAATGATAATAAAACAAAAGCATTATTAGAATAAAAACTACTTTGAATGTAGTTATGGGTGTTCATGTAAACAGTTGTCAGCTAATCCTATTAATATTATAAACGCGAAAGTTTGTAAGTATAGATGTTGATTACTCTTTCACGCAAAATCTACTGAATGGATTTTGGTGAAACTTTACAATAATATAGCTTACACATCAGAATAACACATAGGCTACTTTTTATCCCGAACAAGTTCCTGTGAGAAACGGGAACGGGAAACCTTTACCAAGCGTGCAGAGCCCCGAGCGTCAACTTGCTTTTACAACAAGCTTCCCTGTGACCTGAGAAATTTACCTTTAAATAAATTTAAAAAGTTTATTAAAAACAAGTTTTGTGAAAAAGGTTTTTACTCCGTTACAGACTATTTGCAGGACAGGGACGCCTGGAAATGATCTGCTGGCAAAATGAAATAATATTAAATTGTAAATAGGCCATAAAAAAAAAAGCCTTCCTAAGTTTCTTGCCGGTTCTTCTCAGGTGGGCCGCGTTCCGAACCGGTGGTCGCTTTAAATATTTTAAATAGTGTATGACATTTTGTAAGCGCCGTTAAAATGGTCTATGCAAAATAAAGATATTTTTATTTATATTTATTTATTTAAACTAGTTTCATATATAACAGTTAACAGCTAACTTCAGGGTGTCGGTGTGCGTACGTGGAACTGAAAACTAAAGTGTTAGGGTAGGAGTCAGGGTAGGCCGAGACTTACAAATGAAGACCACGTGAGCAGATTACTCACAAACGGAAAGGTCAAAAGTACTCTGAAACCCAGACGTGCGTGTATGAATCGATTAATGAATCTGCAGGAAGTGAAAGAAGTATGTATAGATCGCGAAGCCTAGCGGTTTGTCCTCTCTGGCTATCACATCATAGATACAGTGTGAAGATAAATTATAATTAAAAAACTCATAATTTCTTACGCGCTCATGGTCCCTCGGACTCAGTGTTCTGTAAACGATCATTGCGTTAAGCAACTTTCGCTATGGCTGGTTACGGATGTGTGAAGGGTGACCACTTTGTGGCATTTACATTTGCGAGCGTTTCCGTGCTTCGAAAGGCACGTTAAACCGTTGGTCCCTGTTGCCAGTAACATGGCAGTCGTTAAGTCAAGATGAAGGCCTTACGGGCGGCTTGAAAAATTTCAACAGCAGGTAGCCACAACCTGCTTCCGTCTATTTCAACACGGATATGGGCTCACCACCTATTACGTGTGACAGGAATACACTTAGTGAAAAGTGGGCATATAATATGCCTCTGCCACAATAAAAACTATTTTCTTACAGGTTTATCCACACTGCAGGCTACTGCAACATTTGTGATCGAGTCTACCGTAACCTGAAGACGCTGAAGAGTCACAACCAAGTGACACACCCGGAATTGACGAGCGGGGAAACCCGTGCGGAGTTATCATACTGCGTGGAGTGCAATAAGCAGTACCCCAGCGTATACAAGTACCGAAGACATCTTCTGGAGTCTCCTCGGCACACGATGCAGAAGAAAATCAGGTCTGTATATATATTATTCTTCTTATTAGGGTTTTGTATCGAAAGGATAAAAATGAGACCCTATTACCACAGTATAAAGAGTAAACGTATCAGTAGCGTTACGCCTTTGAAGTTGACAAAAATGCCGACAACGTCTAGACAGTGATGCTTGTAGGGTTGTCACAAGTATACAAGACTGATATTATTTATAACTTATTTATGGACTCGTACTCGCAATCAACTATCAATATATAATATAATATTATCTTAATAATATTATAAACGCGAAAATTTGTAAGAATAGATGTTTGTTACTCTTTCACGCAAAATCTACCGAATGAATTTCGATGAAACTTTTTTAATAATAATATAGCTTACACATCAGAATACCACATAGGCTACTTTTTATCCCGGGAACAAGTTCCTGTGGAAAACGGGAACGGGAAAACTTCACCACTCGTGCGGAGCCTAGCTCTTGCGTCAACTAGTAAATATATGTGGACTTGCCGTTTTTTGCTCAATTTTATTAACGGCAACATGTTCATAGGACATTTCTTGGCATGTGTATTCTCTTCAAACTTAATTATTTATTCGCCTTATAAAATAAAATAAATATTTAAACTCCCATACAACAGATTTTTTTTCTGCCGTTTTTATAGATAATGGTACGGAAATCTTTGTGCGTGAGTCTGACTCGCACTTGGCCGGTTTTTTGTATTTATTTTTATTTTATTTAAAACCCTACCTGGATTTAGAACCTGAATCCACTTTTTACAGGCTTTTTATAAAGCAACTATATTTTTATAAGGTGACCCGTCGCGGCTTCGCCCGTTACATAATTCGATCTCCCGTCGCACCTATTTAATCCTGTCGCTTATAAATTCTACAATAATACAAAAAAATTGCCCGATTTGTCGACATTTGTGATTCTGCTTTGTGACTCCGCTCTCCAGGGTATTAGCGTGATGTTATATAGCCTATAGCCTTCCTCGATAAATACAACAACCAGTAGTTCCTGAGATTAGCGTGTTCAACAAAACAAACAAACAAACTATTCAGCTTTATATTATTAGTATAGATATGAGAGCAAATCGTGAAAGTTTAAAAACATTAATGCAACAGAGTCGCACCAGGACTAATTCTTAAAATGCCAAAATAAAAGCCTAATTTTCTGAACGGCCAATTCTATTAATGTCTATTTATTGTAATTTTTTTATTGGGATTAATCCCACCCACATTCCCATTACTGTGACTCCTGTAAACCAGGATCTACAGCAATGACTAACACCACAAAAGTTACACCGAGCTGTGAAGTCCCAGGAGAAGCTAGCATTTTTTAGAAATTAATCAGAAGATATTTTAAGAAAGTTGTTAAAAAGAACGTAACGCCTCTTCCCTCCCTTGCAAAGCGGGAGACCTGAAAAGCAACTAGGTGTACATCCTATGGAAAAAGGGAATCACTACGGTAATAGTATTCTACGGGTCCTATGTGAGCTATGTTTGATTCCAGTAATATGTATGGCAGAAGCGTTTAAAAGCACCAAAATTCACTCCTGATGCAACGAAATACCATTTTTCGTAATATCACTTTTTTAAACACTATATTTTTTTCGAAATTTTTTTATTAAATGAGGTTTTGCTTTTCAGAGTCCCCTGTCCAGATTGCGGCAAAGTGTTCACTAGGACAAACTTTATGAAGAATCATTACAAATTTGCTCATTTGAAAGTCACCAAAAACCACTGCGAGCAATGTGATAAGGTTGGTTACTAAGACCTTTTAGCCAAATCTTATTTAATTCATATTTCTTCAATCTTATTATCTAAAATGTCCCCGTCCTGTATGTCCTATTAGTCAACTCTAGTCTTAAGTCAAGGTCAGTCTCACCCCAGTATAGTAGTAAGATGCGGCAAGATGGAAAATCTAATTTCACTGCATATAATTATAGTACTAACTTTTACTATAGCAGGTTAACACAACTTTTATATCTGAGGAAACACGATAAATGCACTAGTTTAAGAAAATAATACAGAGGCAAGTGCGGAACATGAGGACACTTTCCAGAATTTAGAATAAAATATTTATATATTTGAATCAGTGTTATTTTATTAATTTTTATTTAAACCTGTAATTAGTGACCTCAAAGCTTTGTGTACTATACACAAAGCTTTGAGGTCGCGTTCAAATTATAATTTTGGGGTTGCTAGTTTCGTCGGAATTGATTGTGTCCACAGGTACAAGCGTCCATAGGAACAGCACTAGCCTACACATTAAGCGTATGCTGTCAGCCATTTTGCCGCCTAAAAATCCGCCCAGATATATATAAAGGACACCGCAGACACAGTACAAATATGAGCTAAAGTTAAAAGGACACTAGGATTAATCTAAAATTATGTACCTACTAGTTGACGCCCGTGGTTTCGCCTGCGTAGAGAAGTTTTCTCGTTCCCGTTTCCCACAGGAACTTGTTCCCGGGATAAAAAGTAGCCTAGTGTTATTCTGATGTATAAGCTATATTATTGTAAAGTTTCATCAAAATCTATTTAGTGGTTTTTACGTGAAAGAGTAACAATCATCCATACAAACTTTCGCATTTATAATATTATTGAGATTCTCCACTGAAGCTTAAAGGCCTACGCAGACCGGGACGGCATGGCAAGGGATTTTACCGTGAGCGCACACTGACCGCTTAGACACCGCGGCATTTCAGCACTTTGCGACGGCCTCAGCGACTCCTGCTGCCTGATACACTTTTAGTCTTCAGTTGCGTTTGATCGAGTGTTTGTGTGCTTCAGTTTTAAAATGGTAGATTGGGTTTTTGTGTTGATATCGATTATTGCAGATGAAGAAGAAGGTGCAAAGGCTAATAATAGGGATAGAAACACCCCGCAGTATATCACTAGGAGCGCCGGAGTCCGTAGCATGCCGTTGCCTACCGCAGTAGCCACGGGAGCCTGTGGCGCGTCTTTTAATGCCGTGCGATAAAATCCCTTTCAATGCCACGACATCATTTTAAAGCAGAGCAATTTAAGTCGTATTTCTGTAAAAATTAAAATCCCTTGCCATGCCGTCCCGGTCTGCGTAGGCCTTTAGGGTTATATAAAATTGGAAAGTTTTTTATAAAACTTGTTACACTTTATCTAAGACTAGCTGATGCCCGCAACTTCGCCCTTTGTTATATTTCAAAGCTTTTCGTTAAAGCTCTCAGACAGCTTATTTGTTCCGACACCTCCAACAAATATCATTTTATTTTAGCCAATGTATACAAAAACTTAAAAAATGATATTATATTAAAACCTTCATTTTCAAATTCAATGAAATTGATAAAAACAGCATAAAAAACAGTGCAGTAGTTTTTGAGATTATCACGAACAATAAACGATGTAACAATAAAATATGTATGTGTGTAACTGAGAAATGTTCAGCTATTGTGTAGTTCTAACTTCGAAAAATTAAATAATATTTTATACCCGCCGTTACAAGGATACGTTGGGGGTTTTTGGTGAAGTGTCAAATGTGACTTCTTAAAATGACTCAACTGTAGTAGATGGTTTAGTTAAAGAATGCATGTATCGCGAAACGCAATCTGCCCTCTCTGACTACCCCGTCAGGGATTCAGCGTGAAGATATTTTTTTTATACCGCTGAGGTGGCATACAGGCATACGGCCCTCCTGATGGAAAGTGGTCACCACCTATGGACGTTTGCAACACCAGAGGGGCAGCACTCGCGCTGCCGACCCCTTTAAAAACCTTCTAAGACCCCTTTTGAAGAACCCCATACTGTGGACGTTCGGGAAAACCCAGGCAGGGAACTCATTCCATAATCTAAGCGTACGCGGAATGAGTGAGTGAGCGCACCGGACGCAAAGTGTGAGGGTGAACACTCTGTCTATGGCGAGCGGTGCGATGATAGAAGGTAGCCGTGGGCATCATGTCAAACAATTCCTCAGAGCACAGACCGTTGCACAGGCGATAGAACACACATAAGGAGGCGAAGTGTATAATAATATGTGCTTATTTCTCTTACAGTACTATACGACGGGTTATGGTCTTCGTAAGCACATTGCAACGTTTCACAAGAAGATAGCACCGGTTAAGGACAAGTACTGCGACCTTTGCGGACGTGGGTTTTCTGTAAGTATCTAAAGGTCTTACGAGGCTGGGAGGTCGGTCGGCATTCGCTCCTAACAATGCTGAAAAACAAAAAAAATGGATTGTGTGGTTTTATGAAACCACGGTAAAAGTGAAAGTTTTAGTGGCCCTACTATGTAGTGGCCCTAATATGCAGTGGCCCTAATGTGCAGTGGCCCTAATATGTAGTGTCTCTAATATGTAGTGGCCTAATATGCAGCGGCTCTAATATGTAGTGGCCCTAATATGTAGTCGCCGTATTATGTAGTTGCCCTAATATGCAGTGGCTGTAATATGTAGTGGCCCTAAAATGCAGTGGCCCTAATATGGAGTGGCCCTAATATGCAGTGGTCCTAATATGTAGTGGAAATTATTGTGTGGTTTTATGAAACCACGGTAAAAGTAAAACTTTTTTTACTTACTCTTAATACTCTTTTTTAATACTCCGCGGCCGACCGTCACGCGACATGCAACACACAGACCAAAAATTTTGAGACGATGTAATAAAAGGTTCACTTTAAAAGTACGGGTTGCACTCCGACAGTGCCGACAGAAGTAAACATTAAATTTATTAATAATTTATTTATGAGTCCAGAGATTTTATCTCATTTAAAATATGCGTACCGCGCTAATAGAAGTTTTCACTTCATTAATTGACCGGGATCAACGTTAGATGATGATGATGATTATATTATCTACCAATTAACTATAAAAAAAATACGGTTTGCTATATGTACATGCATATGTGCACACACTATAGCTGCGTCTCGTAACGGTGTCGAAAGTCCAAAGATTATCTCGTCCAAAAATATGCGTACCGCGTTCAAAGAAGTTTTTACTTCAAATAACTAACAGTAGCTGCTTCGATGGCGTAGTGGTAGTGTATGCGACTGCCGCGCTGAGGTCCCGGGTTCGATTCCCGGGTCGGAACAAATATCTGTCCTAAAGTGTGAAGTCCTGAGTATATCCACAAATGTTGGTTTCGGAGTTTGGGTGTTTCCTATGTATGTATTTAGAATTATTTAAGTATGTTTATCAAATGTCTAGATCGCATAGCACAAACTTATAGCATAATTTGGCGAAAACTTTTGGTGGGGTTGTATAGAGAGTGTCGGACTGAGTATGGAAAAAATCTAACATGACCCCTTTTTGACCCCCTTCTTGCGCCCCCTGTGCGTATCACAAAAACTATACCCAGTAGAGAAAAATGGTTTTCGGGATTTTATAGAGCGTGCCTGGATAAGTATATGACAAATAAAGAATTTAACCCTATTCAACCCCTTAAACCCCTTTTTTTAATAATTGTTCATCTTACAAGAAATTCTAAAAAGGTTAGTAAAATCGTTTAGAGGGTGTTGGAGTGAGTATGGAAAATATCAGATATGACCCCTTTTTGACCCCCCCGTGTCATGAGTTCTCGCGATTTTTTGACACGTCGTAGAACTTCTTCGTTCGTAACTTTTTGAACCCAGCTTATTCGAAGCATACGACAGTAAAGCCACATTTCTTAAGCCTCCAGTTTTTGCGAATTTGTTCCTTGCAAGTCCACGCCTCTTATTTTTGGCCAGATATAACATTGAAGAATTCTAACTCTAAGCTTAATGTCTAGTTTTTTGTTACAAAGTACCTTTTTCATTTTGTTGAATGACCCACGAGCTATTTCAATCCGGGTCTTAATCTCATTGTCAGACTCCCATTTTTCATTAACCCATGTGCCTAGGTATTTATATTTTTGAACTCTTTCTAGTAGTGTTCCGGCAATCTTTAAGCACGGGTTAAGAATTGGATCTCGCGATATCACCATGAATTTGGTCTTCGGTATGTTCATGGAAAGACCAGCTTTTGAACTGCATTCATTAACGACATTCTCTATGTTTTGTAGATCTTCTGGTGTGGATGCAATTAGAGCTGTGTCATCGGCATAGCTCAGGTTGTAAATTACTTGGCCATTGATTACGACACCCCACTCTCGATGCTCCAATGCTCCTGAGATAATTGCTTCGGAATATACGTTAAATAACAGCGGCGACAATATGCAACCCTGTCGCACATCTCGACATATAGCAACTTCGTCAGTCCGTCGACTTTTACTGTACCTGTCTGATGCCAATAAATATTTTGTATAATTCGCACATCCTTGCCGTCAAGTCCGATGTCCAGTAATTGCTGCAAAAGTACCTCGTGTCGAACACGGTCAAAAGCTTTTTTGGAACAAAGTTCCGTGCGCATGCGCGAGAGTCGTATACACAAGCGAGTAGTGTATAATACCTTTCTTTTTCTCCCTCTTTCAGTGAGGGTGGGGTGAGGGTGAGGGAGAGGGTCCCCTATTACTATCCCCAAACATACTTTCGATGTAAGATTTCCATGCTTATTCCATCTTTATTGATTCTACATCTGAGAGCAATTTTCCACTGTCATCAACTATCAGGTGTTGTTTAGGTCGTTTTAACAGTCCAGTCATATCCTTAATTTCTTTATGGAGATTAAAGTTGTCAAATTTCTGGTATAATATTTCCATTCTTTCACATTTGGTTTCATAGAATTTTGCACGCGTTTCTCGAATCTTTCTCCGAATCTCTTTATGTATCTTTTTATATTGTTCGGGGTCAGTTGGTTTATGTAAACGGCGCTCTTCCATAAGTTCTAAAATGGTGTCTGTGATCCATGGTTCTTTCTTCACATTTTTGTCTGAATTTTACAAGATTGTCTTGTTTATTGTATCGATAGTTCTGTTAAGATTTTCTACAGTTTGCTTGACAGATGCTGACTTCAAATTCTCTTGCGCCCATGTGTTAATTGCATTATACACCTGAGGTCTTATTGATGGATCCTTTATCTTTAGGATGTCAACCTTAGGTTTTATTGCCCGTTTTATCTTTTTAAGCTGACATTCTATCTTGACCACTACTGTGTTATGGTCTGAATTTATATCTTGCTATGATTTAACGCAATTGCGATATCTCTGGTTCACTATAATCTTTTAGATTCCCTAACAAATTTAACAGGGTATATTGCTCAGGAGATACACTAAAGGAGTGGTTGAAGTCGACCTTTGTAACTCTTCCAAAAAAGCCCACAGCCAAGAGATGCTCCGACTACCGAACCATGAGTCTCATAAGTCACGTTTTAAAGTTGTTCTTTTCTATTATTCATGAGAGAATTAGAGTGAAATGTGATGAACAATTAGGTGAAAATCAGTTTGGCTTCAGATCAGGCGTTGGTACGAGAGAAGCATTATTCGCATTAAATGTTCTTGTTCAGAAGTGCAGAGATATGCAAAAAGATATCTTCATATGCTTCATATATTATGAAAAACTAATTGTGTCGTGGGACACCAGGTAGGAACGAAGTTCGAACTTTCGAAAAAATTAATGTAGAAAAAAAAAATAATAATAAGAAAAATAAACCACCCTCTCCCTCTCCCTCACCCTCATCCTTACCCCACCCTCACTGAAAGAGGGAGAAAGAGAAAGGTATTATACACTACTCGCTTGTGTATACGACTCTCGCGCATGTGCACGGAACTTTGTTCCAAAAAAGCTTTTGACCGTGTTCGACACGAGGTACTTTTGCAGCAATTACTGGACATCGGACTTGACGGCAAGGATGCGCGAATTATACAAAATATTTATTGGCATCAGACAGGTACAGTAAAAGTCGACGGACTGACGAAGTTGCTATATGTCGAGATGTGCGACAGGGTTGCATATTGTCGCCGCTGTTATTTAACGTATATTCCGAAGCAATTATCTCAGGAGCATTGGAGCATCGAGAGTGGGGTGTCGTAATCAATGGCCATGTAATTTACAACCTGAGATATGCCGATGACACAGCTCTAATTGCATCCACACCAGAAGATCTACAAAACATAGAGAATGTCGTTAATGAATGCAGTTCAAAGGCTGGTCTTTCCATGAACATACCGAAGACCAAATTCATGGTGATATCGCGAGATCCAATTCTTAACCCGTGCTTAAAGATTGCCGGAACACCACTAGAAAGAGTTCAAAAATATAAATACCTAGGCACATGGGTTAATGAAAAATGGGAGTCTGACAATGAGATTAAGACCCGGATTGAAATAGCTCGTGGGTCATTCAACAAAATGAAAAAGGTACTTTGTAACAAAAAACTAGACATTAAGCTTAGAGTTAGAATTCTTCAATGTTATATCTGGCCAAAAATAAGAGGCGTGGACTTGCAAGGAACAAATTCGCCAAAAACTGGAGGCTTAAGAAATGTGGCTTTACCGTCGTATGCTTCGAATAAGCTGGGTTCAAAAAGTCACGAACGAAGAAGTTCTACGACGTGTCAAAAAATCGCGAGAACTCATGACACTCGTTAAGAGAAGAAAGGTAGCTTATCTGGGACATGTATTGAGACATGAGCGCTACCATCTTCTCCAGACAATTATGATGGGTAAGATTGAGGGGAAAAGACGCGTCGGAAGAAGAAAGCTATCCTGGCTCCGCAACATCAGGCAATGGACCGGTATCACAAACGTAGAGGAACTTTTTCGCCTCGCGTGAAATTTGAAGCGATACGCAGAGCTGACGGCCAACCTCCAGTAGTGAAGAGGCACTTCAAGAAGAAGATATTCATCCAGACACCCTCTTTATAACCCCGGAGACCATTTTCCTCTACTGGGTATAGTTTTTGTGATACGCACAGGGGGCGCAAGAAGGGGGTCAAAAAGGGGTCATATCAAATATTTTCCATACTCAGTCCAACACCCTCTTAAACGATTTTACTAACCTTTTTAGAATTTCTTGTAAGATGAACAATTATTAAAAAAAGGGGTTTAAGGGGTTGAATAGGGTTAAATCCTTTATTTGTCATATACTTATCCAGGCACGCTCTATAAAATCCCGAAAACCATTTTTCTCTACTGGGTATAGTTTTTGTGATACGCACAGGGGACGCAAGAAGGGGGTCAAAATTATCATATTGTATTTATTTACAGACTAACAGGATATTGGAGAACCATCGGCGCACACACACCGGGGAGAGACCGTACCAGTGCAAGTATTGTCCCGCAGCCTTCGCGCAGGAGATTGCCATGAAATCTCACCAAAAATCACAACACAAAAACTTTGAGCTGCCTAGTTAAATCCGATCTGTCAAATTAATTTCGTTACCGATATCTGTCAAATTAATTCCGGTACCAAGATCTTTCAATTTAATTCCGGTACAGAGATCTGCCAAATTAAAACCGGTACCGAGTTCTGTCAACTTAGTTACGGTACTGAGTACTGGGTTATCAAGTTAGTTTTGGTGCGCAGATTTGTAAATATCTCAATTTAATTTATTTTGTTAATTATTTATTGTTTTTATGTACATACCAGGAATATAAAAAAGACAGTAGAATGAAACATTGTCAAAATTATATTGTTTGTTATTATTGTCTATAAGAAATATTTGCCAGCAGACCAGTGAGAGGATAACATGAAGAAGTAAAAAATCAATTCCGGATATATCTGCTTAATTATGGTTCTGAGAACCGTCACTTTATTTCCGATACCGGAGTCATTTCTAATAGCCCTTGTGCAGAAAATAGCAATATTGATACCAAGTAGGAGAATGAATCACAGATATGTTCAAAATAATGCGGTATTTGTGACCGGAAATGAGAGTCAAATACCGGTCTAAAAATATCTTTATTTTGCATAGACCTTTTAAAAATGTCATACTAGAACTAAACGCTAGTCTGCCACCTCAGTGGTATATAAAAAAAGATTAATTTAATTTTATTAATGTGACCATTTGACTAGGACATCTATTACGGTACGACGTGCCTAAGGTAAATATTATGTACTTTAAAACCAGTCAGGTTGTGTAGAATAAATAAAAATGAACAAGTGACTAATGATAATAGAATGCGCCCATAAAAAACCGCAACGCCGTAAACCGAAAATTTCTTTAGATTTCAGAGCTTTCATGAACTCTAAAACCTACAAAATCTGAGACTGATCCAAGGTAGGTACAAAGTTCCAGGTTTTGTACATTTTGGGGTGCGAAGTCCCAGACTATGTACATTTTGGGGTACAAAGTTCCAGACTTTGTACATTTTGTGGTACAAAGACCCAGACTTTGTACATTTTAGGTTTCAAAATATCTGTTCATGATTGTCAAGGCTGCAGACCACACAGCAAGGATTCAATTCCACTTGCGCCCTAACTGGAGATGTCATCGTTTACTCATACGATTATAGTAATTACTACAGACGAATGACAGGCCGCGAATGCGATTTTCGCCTATTTTCGTCTGTATTAGGACGCGAGCAAGGGAGCTAGTTACATTGCGTGTTCTGTGGTACTAATTAATTGTTCAATTGTTTCTAAATAAATATGTAAATAATTGTTACCAAGTTTGAAATTGTAAATAAAACATTCACAAACTTAAAACCTTAATTTTATTTTGAATAAAAATACATGTTATATATTCAGCCTTATCATAATTATTTAAATTACAATTATATTAAAATAAAATCATTAATATAATGAATTAGGATTGGTACTATGTTTTATTATTTTATTCGACAGAGGGCTGTATGTTGATGTCTAGCACACATACAGACTTGTAATCATATTTTAATATCCCCACAACACATTATAACCTGTCCAGTACAGTAAACAAACCAATAATGACGGTTGACAATATGCATTAATTATTTGGTATAATAGGTCAAGTACGGAGGATGCCTTGTGTGAAAGCGACACACTAGTCGAGTCGACTTAATGTAAAGCGGAATATTACACATTGTTATATCTAAAGGGGCGATTACCTATTACTTGACCTACATCCCTTATTAGTTGTGGTAATCTTTAGACGTCTGTGTTAAGATTGATTAATCTATCTAGTGTCTATCCTCCTGATTTTCCTTGTATATTACGTGTGGAAGTCCTCATGAATGCCAAATCAGTTCTTCAAAAGAGGTCTTGGAAGGTTTATAAAGGGTTCGGCAGCGCGAGTGCTGCACCTCTGGTGTTGCAAACGTCAATAGGCTACAGTGACCACTTTCCATCAGGTGGACCGTATGCTTGTCTGCCACATACGTGGTATAAAAAAAAACAATTGCACTCCTGACTAAATCCACACGGTGCCCATACATTTGCTTATGATCTTTGGAAGTCCTAGGTGAGCTCTCAGAAGGATACCCCCAGGGTTCCTAATACAATTTTTTTTCCTCCACCATGGCAACTCTTCAGTTGTTATGGGGGTAAAGGGTGTGCATGTAGTTCTCACAGTCCACCCTCTGTCATTAGGCACCCAGTCATGGCAGTATTTACGAAAGTAAGTATTCATACTCCTTCCATTCCATCTATAATTGGTACCTATGTTTATAATCATAGCATAACCAAAAAAACACCTCTACAATACACGTAGGCAGAATTCATAAATTTAAAAAAAAATTTTGTTTTCTAAATAAATATTTTGGTTTTGCATGAAATAAATTTCACCGACATAAAAATGCACTCAGTTTCTTTACATTTTGTTTTTATTAAAACAATCCGATCAGCCATCATCATTTTTATTTTTTTTATACCACTGAGGTGGCATACAAGCATACAGCCCACCTGATGGAAAGTGGTCACCGTAGCCTATGGAGGTTTGCAACACCAGAGGTGCATCACTCGCGCTGCCAACCCTGTCCCGGCCGATCCTATCAAAGTCCACTGGTGGACGTTGGCCTTTCCCAATCATTTTGGGGGGCTATTGACCTTACTATACCATGCTGTCCAGATGGGTTGGCAAATTAAGAGATATCTTTCCTTCTCTTTGCCAAGACTTGTCTGACAGCAGGCGCATCGCTCACAAGTGAGGCTGAATAGACCCCAAAGATCTTGATTGGTCGTCATTGCACTCTTAGGGCCGTATTCCAGAGCGTTTCTCAATACTCAATCGACGCTTGAGGCTAGTTTTTGCCATAAAAATACTTCTCTCAAGTGCTTCTTGAGTATTGATAAACATTCTTTAATACGGCCCTTAATTTATTTAGAGTTAGGAATTTTATGATTCTGTTAGGTCTATTACAAATATAATTTCATTCATTAATGACTGGATACTAGATCCCTGAAAATTTACTCATCCTGGAGTCAAGACTCTGAACTTAGACACCAGGCCCAGTTCCTCAACAATCAACCCACTACCTATGACCCCAGACAAGACAAACTTGCAGAATTTTGGCCCTCAGGTACAAGTTTACTTCATTTTTAATGTAAGCCACATGGTTTAGATGAAAAATCAAGTAAGCTTTGATATGGTGTGTACAACAGCAGAGTAACAATAAAACTAGAATTCTATCATATTAAACAATATTTGTAAAACAATATAATTGCAAATATATGAATGTCTTCAGCTAGTAACCAATCTACACACCTATCCTGCTTCAATAGCAGAACTTCACTGTATTATATTTGTCAAGTTCATCGATTTTTTGCTTATCATAATTTATCTGGGTCTAGAAAACAAAGGCCACTATTATATCTGGAGCCACAAGAGTTGTCTGGAGGAGTTATCACATTTCAAGGTAAGCATCTAACACCATAAATACACAAAGTTTGTTCCATAACATTGTCTATATATAGCAAACTGACCAGCACGAGGTCAATCCTCCGCTCCATGCACAAAGCTTGAGCCCTACAAATACACAGCTTTAATGTGACCTTAACTGCTAGAAATAGTCATTATAAGTTGGTAACTCCATAACTAAAAGACATTTACAGATTCTTTTAGCAGCTCATGAGTTTTCTGTACTTTGAATGCAACCTAAGCTTCTTATTGTGAGAAATAAAACCTTTGGACTGCACCTTTGTAGACATCAAGGTAAATTGGATGGAACATTGACGTCATATTACAGGCAGCTTTAGCCTGTAATATGACGTCAATGTTAGTCATTTCTTCCTTTTCATCAAGTACTTCTAGTAGAATAGCTAATTTAAATAAAAGCCACTATAGTGACATTATACACAGTTGTTTAGATCATAAAGTACTTCAGTACCATCCCAACAAAGACTTGAGGGTTCTTTAAAACAATCCTTCAAAACATACCCTATGAGCAGTACGACACAGGTGGTATATGTGTCATCATATTAGTATACACACATTGATTGTTATCTATGATTGGTTTCATTTGCTGCATTTGTGGATGTGGCATTAGTTGAGGCATTTGCTGCTGTGGGGGAGGCGGTGGAGGCTGTTCGGGAGGTTTCTTATTCTTCTTCTCACACTTTTTGAACTTGATACCAAGTTTATTTAACAGAATGAGCCTCAAAGATTCTTTTCCTCCCCGATAATTTAATTCATGTTTAGCTGCCGATAGAATCTTACCAAGAGTTGGGACCTCTTTCCTAGTAGAATAGCTGTTAACAATGCCTCTCAGGGCACACAGTTGGAAGTAATCTAGCTGTACTTTAGTTTTCCGTACTCTTTTCTTCTTAGGACCAGCCATTTTGGTATGGGTGGCTTCCGCGCGTAAACCGTCGCGCTTGATTCTTTTAATAGTACTCTCAGATAGTCCTGTTGCTGCGCACGCTCTTTTAACAACATTTTCAACAGGAAATGCGTAGCCTCTATTCTGTTTTTCACTTTCAAAGAATTTAATTACTTTAAAAATTATTTCTCTAGCTTGGCCGTCTATCGCCTCTTTTTTCTTTTTTTCTATTTTCGGTTTTATATCGTCAGGGGGAGCCGGTGGTGGTTCCACAGGCGGAGGAGGGTTTATCGGAGGTGGGATTTGCGTTTGCGGCTCTGGGAGCTGCTGCTGCACTGGCTGTGGCTGGTGCATAATAACGGCACTAACAATCGGTACTTCGTAAACGTTCACGTTAATATTCATTTTAAAAACTAGTAATTATTGTTCTTCCAGCAAGATGTCTATTATGGATATGACTTTGTTTGTTTAAATATCTGTTTTTTATAATAAATTATACAATGTGTTGGTGGAAAAAACAACTAATATATTATATTTACATATATTGACATATCCGTATGACAAATCGGTAGCCTCACTCATAGACTATAGATTGTTTAACCACAAATATTATTTTAGTTGTCTTCGCCCTAATCTTGGGTTGGCAAAGGAAACATGATCCTTACAACCTTGTCTAATTAGACTGGTCCAGACATGGACTTGATGTCGCCATCAAGTCCATATTTTGTTAGTCTTTGTCCCAGCTATGCAAAGCGATAGGGACTTTACTTTGAATACCGAACGCGTTTGTATACATACAACCCCGGTACTACTCTCTATTTCAAGGTTTTCCCAAGGTTTTATTCTTCGATTAAAAATGAATATTGTAATAAAGACTTTTTGTATTCAGTGGTTACTTTTTAACTTTTGAAACGACTTTTATGCGATTTTCCTGGGATTTCCTATTTAAGGGCATGATATGAAAGCAGCCTAAACATGACTGCATAATAAAGTTTTGAAAATAGGCGCAGAAGACCCGGCTTTAAAGACAATATTTAAAGCCGGGTCTCCTGCGCCTATTTTCTAAAACTTTATTATCATGAATAACAGAGGTCAGTATTTTTAGTGGGATCGTGCCTTATTTCGTGCCATAGCCCAAAATTTTGACGTTTATAAATGTCAGTCTGGTCAATTCATGTCATCTTTTGGTGTTTATGTTATTATTTGTATACCACCGCTCAAATTCCGATTCAATATTCTTCGTTACTAGCTCTTAACACTGGAGGCTGGCGAGTTATAGCTCAGAGCATAAAGGCCATGAAAGTAACTGAATTGAATCAGGATTAGATATAATATTTACTCTTACAGGTAGGACTGGGGTTAAAATTTTGTCTCGTTAGTTATGGTTTTTACAATGACATACAAACATCTTCAATTAATTATACATAGTTAAATTCCTTACCGGTTTGTGTTATAGGTACCAAGAGAAATGGATTGCTCAGTAAAAGTACTGAAAAAGATATGTTGTATTTGCCTTAGTAACAATCGCAAGTTGTTTCAACTATGCAGAGTTCCTGACGGAGTAAACAACTTATATTTACTGCTGTCTAACGATTCCGAAGCATATCGAGTAATGTTTATTTATTTTATATTGCATTGCACTAGATAGTTATGCTAAAGCTAGAAAAGGGCTCCATTGGTTTGGTCTCGTCCAACGAATGTATGAGGAATGACTGATGAAGAAAATTTGTTTTATATAAGTAGAGGGAAGAAGTGGTCAGGGTAGACAAAGAATATATACATACGAAGGCCATGTGATCAGATTCAAATTCAAAAAGGAAAGGTCAAGACGAAGAAGTCAAGAGTACTCAGTTATCTATATATCTATATAGTTATCTGAGTAACTAATAATCTGCAGGAAGTGAAAGTAGATTGTGTAGCCTGGTGATCTGCTCTCTCTGACTACCCTGTCAGGGATACAGTTAAAAATAGACAAATGACAATTAATATGTTAGCTTATATGTAAAGCTAGCTGAGCCCCACTGCTTTTCCCAGGGATGTAATTCCAGCCTTGGCACCCATTTAATACTATTTTATTAATTTTACAATGATGTATGAACATGACATTTCTGACAAACTTTTACTTAATATTATTTTAATATCAGTGTGTTCTACTAAATAAACACAACACTCAGGTTAAAATTAGAAAATTCTTTTAGTGTTGCATAGCCCATTTATTGTGGACGGCTATAGGCTATTTATATCGTCACTCTACTGCCCTAGTGAGCAGTGCTGTAATCGTATTATTGTAAATTTATTGTAAAACTACAGGACTAAATGGGTGCCACAAAGATTTGAAGAATGCCATAGGCGAGTCCTCAGGGCTCAGCTGTTAGTTTATAGTATGGTATGGATGTTTGCAGGAAGGCTTCTTTAAAAATACTGGCAGATTGTTCATATGCTGGGAGTGTAGAGCTGTCATGTGCCGACTAACCCAGTTTAGACAGCAGGCATGCAAGGCACTGAAGTTATTGAGTGACATTGCAGATGGGCGGCTAGATGTAAGTAGTTGTACTTTATATTATTTTAATACATAAATATTGTCACGCCTTTATCCCAGAAGGGGTAGGCAGGAGCATATTATATGCCCACATTTCACAAAATGCTTTTTTGTTCCACATAACAGGTGGTGAACCCATTGTCCTGTTGAAATGGATATTACAAATATTACGTGGGACAGAAATACACATGGTGAAACGTGGGCATAATATATGCCTCTGCCACCCCTACGGGAATAAGGCATGATAAAAAAATATACAATAGATAAAGTGACCTGGCTGCAACCAACAATGGATTTGCAAGGGCACTGTTACATGTTCCTATGTCTGTCACTTTCGCTGGCATTAGTCTTGCTCTCAGTTGTTGAATCCATGTACATTCCATTACAATATGTTGTATGTCTTCAACCATCCACATAGTTCATAATTAGGTGATGGTGATATACCTATGAGGAAAACGAACTTCTTGGATGGAATGTGTCCAGAGCATAAGACATGATTATTACTTTCGTCTCTATTAGGCGCGAGCAATATTGCTCTGTGGTTTATATATTTGTTTTTTATACATTATACTAACAGAAAATTTTGTAATCTGTCATGGTTCATTACATTAGGTTGGGTTAAGTTAGAACCATTAGCACAATTTGAGCGAATCGAGCGTGTCACGGCAGATACCAGCAAGTGCCACAAAAAAAAAAGATTTATTTTTTAATATCTTGTTTGAGTAGTACTCTGCAATGATGGCATTCATCTTATTACGTCAGCGGGCTTCCTAACTTGAACTTACCACACAGTATTGTAATAATAATAATGTGTTAATTAATGGATGATGACTACTAGGTCCCTATATATAAAATAAATGAATTGATATACAGCAAATGTAGTTTAATTTACCTTAACAGTACATCTGATCATGAAAGGAAATCTTACATTGTCTCATTACGGAGACTTGAACTAACAAACAAACAAAAGTTATAACTCAGTTTAGGCGCCAGGAGGATAAGTCCTACCAACTTTATGCACATGGATATCGGCGATAGAGATTGAGCTTCTAATCATAAGAGCAGGAATCAAAAATAATAGAATACATGTCTAAAAGAAAGTTTAATTTAATCTGGCGCGCTCCAGGGTCAATGCGGCACAGGATATATTCAAGTGTCGCTGTGTAAAAGACCCTGAGGGCAACCTGTTAAGCGAAGATCTCGCGGTAAAGGAGAGATGGCGCTCGTACTTCCACGAGCTGCTTAATAAACAGCACAAAGAGGTGCAGCCTCCGGACCTCCCTCCGAATCAGGGACTAGTGCCACCGGTAACGCCTGGAGAAGTCCTGACTGCGCTTCGCCGCATGAAGAATCGGAAAGCTGTCGGACCCGATGGAGTCCCCATCGAAGCCTGGAAGGCGATGGGTCCTCGCGGTGTGGGCATCTTAGTAAACCTTTTTAACCGCATACTCCTCAGCGGGCAGATCCCAAACCAATGGAGACTGAGTATAATTACTCCAGTCTTCAAAGGTAAGGGGTCAGTGCAGGAGTGCGGGAGCTACCGCGGTATTAAGGTGATGTCCCACACCATGAAGATCTTCGAGAGGATTATAGACTCTCGGATCCGGCAGGAGTGTACTCTCTCGGAGTGTCAATATGGGTTTCGCCCTGGTCATGGGACCACGGACCCTGTTTTTGCCCTGAGGGTTGTCGCAGAGAAATACAGGTCAAAGAACACGCCTCTGCACTGTTTGTTTCTAGACATGCAGAAGGCCTTCGACTGTGTTCCTCGTGCGATGATCTGGTGGGCACTGCGGTCCAAAGGGGTTCCAGAGGTCTATATTGACACTATCCGGGACATGTACTGTGACTCCGATTCAATGGTTCGGACTGCTGTTGGCGACACGAAACCCTTCCCCATCACCGTCGGGGTACACCAGGGTTCGGTCCTTAGTCCGCTTCTGTTCAGTGTAATATTAGACGAATTGTCGGACAGCATCAGAAACCCACATGAGCAGCCTCCATGGTTGCTCATGTATGCTGACGATATTGCGCTGGCAGACGCGGACAGGGGCAGATTGGTGCGACGTGTAAAGGCGTGGAAGGAGACGCTTGAGAACGGCGGTCTGAAACTAAATGTGGCGAAGACCGAGTACTTGGCAATAAACTCGACAGATCCCACATCCGTCCGCATAGGCGGTGATTTGGTCGAGCGCACGGACCAGGTTAAATACCTGGGATCTGTTTTTCACACGTCCAGTGACATCGATTGCGATGTCAAGTCACGCATTGCTGCCGCGTGGGCCAAATGGCGGGAGATGACCGGTGTCATTTGTGACCCTAAAATGCCGATCCGGTTGAAGGGACAGGTCTACAAAACCATTATTAGACCTGTCCTTTTACATGGCAGTGAGACGTGGCCGATATTAGAACGACACAAGCAGGAGCTGAATGAAGATGCTGCGGTGGATGTGTGGGGTCACGCGGATGGACCGCGTGAGAAACTCTCGCATCCGCGGCAGCCTTCACGTCCGTGACATTGCAGACAAGTTGCAAGAGTGTCGCCTTCGTTGGTATGGTCACGTCTTGCGGCAACCGCCGGGCTACGTAGGTAACAAATGTCTGGCCATGTCAGCCCCGCCGGGTCCCGGTAAGAGGGGAAGACCCAAGAAGTGCTGGCTTGACGTCGTAAGGGATGACATGCGTGCCAATGGTCTCACTACAGGGGATGCCGAAGACCGTGCGAAGTGGAGAAGAAAATGTAGGAAAGCGGACCCCGGGCGTCGCGAGACGCAACTGGGACAGACGCTCGGATGATGATGATGATGTCTAAAATAAAGTTTCTATATTTTTATAGGCGAATTGATTGAATATACATTATATACATTATCACTATTGGTATAACCTATTATAGTGTTTTAGTAAGCTAAAGATTAACTATTCACAGGGTTGAGGCGTGAAATTTATAATAGTGAGATCCAGCATAATGCCAGCTTATAAGTCAAAATATATATCGTAACATGATTCAAAACATGAGCCAAATCATTGAGTCGTTAATCGTTGAGTCTAATCATGAAGTCTTTACATGGGCCTAATCATTGAGTCGTGCATCATTACTAGATTAATCTACACAAAAACAATTCAAACTAGGTACCTGAAGCACACGGGATTCAAAATCACATCTGCAGACCGCGACAGGTGCCGTCTCCACGAGAATGACGAGCCCGAAACCACATGGTCAGCATTATGGCAAATTTTATCCAAGAATAAAGTTAATATAAAAAAAAGTGCTTTTTCAGCTGCAAAGAAAAGAATTAGTTCCATTAGATTTGGAAAAACAATTGGAGATTTGTTCGTGATTTGAACACATAAAGAGAACTTACCACTTTTTTAAAGAAAAACCAATAAATCTTGGAGAGCAGGCAAATATTCCATTAACGCTGCTCCAAGCATCGTAATAAGCTGTAAACAAGCAAATAAACTTTCGTCAAAATACTAAAGATCACCAAGGTTAGAAACGTGGTTTCAAAAATCCAAAGTTCTTACCGAAATACATAGTTATTTTGGTATAACCATTTATAAGAATTCACAGGCTCACAATACATATACAATTTATAAAAGATTACTTCTTTTTAGCGAAGTTTAAAAAATATATTTACAATCGACATCTTTTTGACGTCGATGCAGCTAGGCGAATAACGTTCCAATTTAAAAATACTTTTTCGTTGGCATGGCTGCCAAGACATTGACCAATTAACAAAACCATTTTATTTCATTCGTTCTAAGAACAGGCTAAGACATTCAAAGCATTCTGCCTACTCAAAACGTAAATTATATAAATTCGATGACAAGTAGGGAGAAAGAGTCAACAATCTACTCTCCTCTCTCTCTAAATCTCAAGACTAACAATGACATTCCAATGTGACGTTTTACAACGTTACAGTATGCTACGTAAGATATTATTTAAATTACTCATTTCAAACATTAAGGGCCATATTCCAGAACGTTTATCAATACTCAAGAAACACTTGAGAGTAGTTTTTATAAGGCAACAAGTCGTAGAGTATTGAGAAACATTCTGGAATACAGACCTTAGGCTTCGATTTAGAGCTCAATGTTACAATGTTCTAGTCCAACTTATGTTTCATAGTTCCTCATTTCATAGTTTTAGAGACATAATGTATAAAATTAGCTTTGATTTATGTGGTAAATTCTAGCCAATTTTTTTAAATTTCCAATGTGTATGATTTTAATTTTTTTTAAATGATATTTTATTGCCTAATACATTAAATGAATCTCACAAGTGACATATAACTTGTTGCATATGCAATTGTAGAAGTTTAGCTGTATTATATGTAACTATTTCAGATCAAATCTCAACACTGTTTGTCTAAGTTATCAAGACATCACTCAATTGGTTACAGAACAGTGGTTTCAACAGCTGATAATATGATAGATAATTTTATTGATTGCGGAGCAAACTCAGAAGATTATAAAAATGAAATGGAAGAAGATGTAGCCCTGTCAGAGTTGAACACAAGAGATATTAAAATTGAAATTGATGAAGGCATGCCTCCGCTTGAGCTAAATGACAGCTTGATATCAGATACGGACATAGAACCATTTATAATAGAAAATAAAAAAAAGAAAAGAACTCTAAACAATGAATTATATTATAAAAGAGTCCGAATGAGTGATGATGAACTAAAAGAGGTTTTAATGAGCAAGAAAATGTCAGAAGAATTTGTTGGTTCCATTTTTAAATGTGACAGTTGTGTGGAAGTGTTTATGAATGAGGGTGAATTAAAGAGTCATAATTCATCCTTGCACTTAGAGGTGAGTTAAAATATTTTTAGATTTATAGAATTAGTGACTTTGTCAAATGTAAACGTCGTTGTAACGTCAGAACGAACTTAACTGTAAATCCATACAAATATTATAAAGCTGAGGAGTTTGTTTGTTTGTTTGGTTGAACGCGCTAATCTCAGGAACTACTGGTTGGATTTGAAAAAAATCTTTTTATTTTTCGTCTCACCTATTTAATCCCGTCTCTTATAAATTCCACAATAATGCATAAAAATTTGCCCGATATGGGGACATTTATGACCACTGCTCCACTTTCCAGGGTAGTAGCGTAATGATATATAGCCTTCCTCGATAAATGGGCTATCTAACACTAAAAGAATTTTTCAAATCCGACCAGTAGTTCCGGAGATTAGCGCGTTCAACCAAACAAACAAACAAACTCTTCAGCTTTATAATATTAAGTATAGATTATAATGAGCATATTTTTCGCTTTCAGAAACCCAATCACAAGAAATGCGATATATGTTTGGTTTATACCAAAGAGTCTTTACTCGAAGAGCACATAGACAATCATTACCATAAACACAGTTGTCTATGCTGCAAATATGTGTCGTACGACCTAACTGAAATGATGACTCATTTAAACATTGTACACGGTATAAAGCTCACTTCAGTACGGAAAATGAAAAAGGTTGGTTATTTATAGCGCATAATATACCGTGCTGAACGGCTTCTATCGTACTTGTTATCTTATTCTGGGGCCGGTCATATTGAAACACTTCATCCCTTTTGGGTCTTTTGTGCTGTATCCTTTCCTATCCCTCATTGTCTCAGTGGCGTAAGTGGTTGTATGCAGGCTGAGGACCCGTGTTCGACTCCCGGGTCTGAATAAACACAGTTTTGTTTCAGTTTGGGTGTTTCCTATGTAAAATATGTATGTATTTAAAACTATTTAGTATGTTTATTAGTTCTCTAGATCCTATATCCTAAGCTTAAAGCTTAGATCCCTAAAATATCGAACCAATCTCGGAAATAATTGACCGAGGAGGACCGACGGAAGTCTCAGTTTTAAGTCCATTGGTACGGGAAAAATGCTATTGATGTCCGACCGTTCGTCAAGTTCTTATAAGGGTGACTCCATAGCCACGTTAAATGTATTTGATTAAAAAAAAAAGAGTGTTTGCTTAAGACCGCACGGCAGAAGTAAAAACTTAATCGGCAATCGCAATCAATTATTACGTATGAATTAAATCTACACTAAACACAGCGACACAACAGCGCAGAGCAGCTGACTGTATCTTTCTCGCTCGGGTGAAAGAATTACGTAGTAGAAATCATTTAAAATTAAAATTTGGTCGAAACCGAAACGAACCAGTTTGACGGCACTGATTTTCAGAGGAGGCCAACGATGGCAGGCCTGAGATGGCGCCACTACCCCTTCACTCCGGTTCGGTGAAATATTTTATTTTTGATTTGACTATTCTATTTACAGGTTAAAAGCAAAACACAGACTAAGAATCCAGGCATATCCAATGTTGATTCCGACGTAGAAAAACCAACACCATATTTATGTACGGAGTGCAACCAATATTTTGCGTAAGTACTTATATATTGTGCGAAAGTAGAGGGTAGAAGGAGCCAGGGTAGGCCGAGACTTACATATGAAGACCACGTGAGCGGATTGCTCAAAAACGGAAAAGTAAAAAGTACTCGGATACCCAGACGTGCGTGTATGAAGCGATTGATGAATCTTGAAAAAGCGAAAGAAGTATGAATGGATCGCGAAGCCTGGCGATCTGTCCTCTCTGACTACCCCGTCAGGGATACAGCGGTAAGATAGTTTAGTTTTTTTTACTTTTTTTATACTAACTATCTTCACGCTGTATGCCTGAGGAGGTAGTCAGCGTATGTATGTAGTACATACGTACATATTGTCACGCCTTTATTGTTTGATTGTTTCGCCTTTTCCCCGAAAGGGTAGGCAGAGGCATATTAAACGCCCACATTTCACCGTATGCATTTTTGTTCCACGTAACAGGTGGTGGGTGAGCCCATTGCGGTGTTGAAATGGACAGGCTCAGTGGCGACCTGCTGTTGAAATTTTTCAAGCCGCTTATTAGGCCTTCAACTTGGCTTAACGACTGCCATTTTATTGGCAACCGGGAACAACGGCTTAACGTGCCTACCGAAGCACGGAACTGGGGTGGGACTAAAGGTAGGCCGAATAAATTTAATAAAATGAGTCTATTTTGATGTTAATTTACTATACATGCATATTTTATTTACTTATTGCCGATTTATTAATCTATACTAATATGTAAAGCTTGATTTTCACGAAAATACTGGTCGGATTAAAAACATATTTTTGTATTGGATAGCCCATTTGTCGAGGAAGGCTATATAGTTTATATATTATCACGCTACTACCCTGGAGAATGGAGCAGTAATTATAAATGTCGACAAATCAGGCAAATTTTTAGGCGACGTGATTAAATAGGTGCGATAGGAGTTCGAAGTATGTCACGGGCGAAGCCGTGGGGGTCACCTAGCTGTTTCATACATGCACATGTAGGTATTCGGATACTTTTGACTATTCCGTTTGTGTGCAAGATGCTCACGTGGTTTTCGTATAAGGTCTTGGTCTACCCAGACTCCTTTTACCCTCTACTTTTGATTCGGTTTTGTATTGGTATTAGGTATTGTTAGGAGCGACTGACATCTTGTCTTCCAACGCCCTAAGGATCTTTACCTCATCCCTTAGTCAGCAGGTGTGCCTATAGAGGTCGCTTGGGCTCCAAAGATTTTAGTACTAAAATTTGTGAGCAGTGTGCTCACTTGGTCTTTATATGTAAGTCTTGGTCTACACTGACTTCTTTAACCCTCTACTTTCGGTTCGTTTGGGTTTTAGGAGCGACTTCCATCTTGTCTCCTAACATCTTAAGGATCTTTACCTCATCTGTTAGTCATCAGGTGTGCCTGTAGAGGTCGCTTGGGCTACAAAGATCTTGGTACCATAATTTGTGAGCAGTCTGCTCACGTGGTCTTTATGTGTAAGTCTCGGTCTACCCTAACTCCTTTAACCCTCTACTTTCGGTTCGGTTGGGTTTTAGGAGCGACTGCCATCTTGTCTCCTAACATCTTAAGGATCTTTACCTCATCTGTTAGTCATCAGGTGTGCCTGTAGAGGTCGCTTGGGCTACAAAGATCTTGGTACTATAATTCGTGAGCAGTCTGCTCACGTTGTCTTTATATGTAAGTCTTGGTCTACCCTAACTCCTTAAACCCTCTACTTTCGGATCTGTTGGGTTTTAGGAGCGACTGCCATCTTGTCTCCCAACCCCGTAAAGATCTTTACCTCATCCCTTAGTCTGCAGGTATGCCTGTAAAGGTCATATTTCATATTCTTTATTTGCATTTTACAATGTGTTTCTTAGGTGGTAGTATTATAATATTACTAGCAGACCCGCGTGGCTTCGCCTGTGACAAACATCGAACTCCCGTTAGTTTATCAGTCACGCCTTTATACCCGTCACTCCCATTCAATCCCGTCGTTTATAACTTTTACAGTAATGTATGAATATTAGCCCGATTTGTTGATTAATGCTCCGCTCTTCAGGGTAGTAGCGTGATTATATAGGCTTTTATCAGTCTCGCCTTTATTCCCGTCGCTCCCATTTAATCCTGTCGGTTATTACTTTTACAATAATGTATGAATATTTGCCCGATTTGTTGATTACTGCTCCGCTCCTCAGGGTAGTAGCGAGATGATATAGCCTTTTATCAGTCACGCCTTTATTCCCGTCGATCCCATTTAATCCCGTCGTTTATTACTTTTACAAAATGTATGAATATTTGCCCGATTTGTTGATTGCTGCTCCGCTCTTCAAGGTAGTAGCGAGATGATATAGCCTTTTATCAGTCACGCCTTTATTCCCGTCGATCCCATTTAAACCCTTCGTTTATTACTTTACAATAATGTATGAATATTTGCCCGATTTGTTGATTACTGCCCTGCTCTTCACGGTAGTAGCGTGATGATATAGCCTATAGACTTCCACGATAAATGCGCTATCCGACACATATTAGTATAGTTAACTTCATATTATGAAATAAATATTGTGGTACACTTTTCATACAGCGCCATCTAGCCCAAAGTAAGCTAATATTAGCTTGTGTTATGGGATCTAGATAACTGATAAACATACCTATATATTTCTAAATACATATATATTATACATAGGAAACACCCAAACTCCGAAACACACATCACACAAATATTTGTTCCGACCCGGGAATCGAACCCGGGACGTCTTGCGTAGCAGTCCGATGCACTCCCACCGCGCCACAGAGGGAGTCAAATTATTAGTATAGTTACCAAGGAGACGCGCGGACTTCGCAGAGCTCGCTCACTATTGGCTAGTCGCGACGTTGCGCATGCGTAAATCGTAAATCATCGGCCATACTTTTCACTTGTCATTTTAAGAACAATTTTTAACATTATAATAGGTTAACCTTAAAAAATAGGCATATGCTGTCGCGGACTTTATTTTAGAACTTTTAAAGGGGAATAATTATGTAATACATAGTTTTTGCGTAACTTTAATCGTTTACGCAGCGGAAGCTATCAAAAAGAATATTTTGTCCCCGATTTTGCCACATTTATCATTGCTGTTCCGCACCTATTGGTCGTAGCGTGATGCTATATATCCTATAGCCTTCCTCGATAAATGGACTATTCAACACAAAAAGAATTATGCAAATCGAACCAGTAGTCCCAGAGATTAGCGCGTTCAACCAAACAAACAAACTCTTCAGCTTCATAATATTAGTATAGATATGGCCATTGTAAACCCTGTCGGGCACAGCAAAACATTTTAACTTAATACTAGACGTCGAATACAACATAACTTAATCTTAGTGTTAGTAACAGTCAAGAACAAAAGAAAGCATACAATATCCATTATTCATTATTTCATTATTCATTATTTTTACCAATATGAATTTTATCTCTCAGTTATTACTTAGGGGAGGCCCTATGCATATGTCCGTTAAATATTCGTTTATTGAATAATAGCACCTTTCTAATAGTATGCTTTTAATTTTATTCCTAAATACATTAATTTTATTTTCATTCCTAATATCTTCCGGTAATTTATTGTATATTTTAATTGACATCACATACATCACATCACATCACAGTGGAGTGCATATCTAGTCTTGACCTAGAGAGGTTGAGCCTTGTTTTATGACGTAGTTCATACCTGCTTTGTTTTTCTTCCCTAGTGGTGTAGAACATTGAATGCTTTCGTACAAATATACATGTCTCCAAAATACCTAGTCAGGTCATAAATTCTGTCACATGTTTAATATAAAATAATTGAAACAAGTTTATTCATTATGTTACCATTTATATACCAAAATGAACTTAACAAAACAGATTCTTATGACAATAAAGTTTATTCAAAATGACCTCCGTGATTTTGAAAACAGGCCTTCAATCTGCGCAGCCAGTCGTCTATCGCAGCACGAACGAGGTCCATGTCAATATCGGCGGCTGCCTTAATCAAGGATGTCTTGAGTGACTCCAAATTGGGATGAGGCTTAGAGCACGCCTTTTCCTCCAAGTGTTGCCATATCTTGTAATCTAACGGACTCAAATCTGGACTGAAGGAGGGCCAGTCTTCGTGCCGGATGAAGTCGATTTCACGCGCCGCCAGCCAGTCTTATGTGCTCATCGCTCTATGAGCTGGCGCCGAATCTTGTTGGAATACCCAGTGCCTGTTATTGAACATGGTATGAGAAACAGGTTCCACAAGGTTCGTCAGGACTGTATTTTGATACACAACTGCATTCGTTTTTACACCTTTCTCACAAAAAAGTACCTCTGTTAAGCCCCAATAAGAAACTCCCAACCATACCATGAGCGAGGGTGGAAAATGACCTCGTTGGACACGCGGAATACGGTTGCTCGCTTCTTCACTACTGTGTGCGTACACCTTATTATTTTGCTTGTTGTAGCTCTCTTCTAAGGTAAAAATTTTTTCATCTGAAAAAGAATTTCCCGATATTTTTTTCCCGCGTACCGCTTCAACAAAGCGCGGCATATCTTCAGTCTCAGGTCCATTAGACGAGCATTTAAACGATGTCCTGTTTTTCTTTGATATGACCGAAGCCCTAAGTCTTCATTTAAGACCCTTTTCACCGTGGTTCTGCTTAACCCCATCTGAAGGGCCAACAGTTTCTGCTTACGTTTGGGATTTGGAAGATACATTTTTATTTTCATGAACAATTCGAATTCAATAAACTTTTTTGTGGCCAGCATTCTAAAAGAAAAGTTTTTACTGTGTGACAATACTTATGACCTGACTAGGTATAAATACAAGGAAGGGTCAAAATCCTCACGGCCTTAAAGTAAGGTTTACAACTGTCCAACCCTCGCATGTTAACCAGTATTCGAATGAGTTTTTTTGTGAAACTAAAAGCTCGTCCTCGTTTGTACTGTTCCCCCATAACATCACACCGTAACTCAACCAAGCATAGGCATACGCGTAGTATGCTGCTAGTGCAGTATAACGTTAAAGCGAGCTGTAATAACACCTAAAAAAATACAGTATATCAATAAAATGAAAAAATCCAATAACAAAGTGAGAACCATGTGGAGTATAATTAATGAACGAACAAATAAAAATATAAATAAACCGTGCAATAATATTAAATTGAAAATAAATAGCAACATAATTTGACTGCCTCTGTGGCGCGGTGGGAGTGCATCCGACTGCTACGCAAGTGGTCGTGGGGTCGATTCCCACCCAGGATAAAACTTTGTGTGATGAGCACGATGGTTTATTCTGTGTCTGGGTGTTATTTATCTATAATATTTACAGTGTTGTACTGTATTTTTTTAGCTGTTATTACAGCTCGCTTTAACGTTTTTTCATACCCTTTATAATGAGATGTAAGAATAGGGCTATTTGCGTCAAGTGTTATAATTTTCAATAATCTTTTATTTCTACAAGATATCTTAATCCCTGTAGTTAACCAGTGTTTTTTTGAATTAGACTGTAATTTGATTTTTCGAACGGGTATGTATTTGTTAAGTATGGTTATTAATATTTTATGAAATATATTATAATTGTCGTTAAGTTTATTATTTATTGTCAAAACTTTATTCCAATTTTGATTACCTAACGGATATTTAAATTGGCGTATATTTTTTTCATTATAGAGTCGATTATAGGTAAACAAGGTCGTGGGTTTAATGGTGTGGTTAATGGGTATAGATATAGTAGTTCCATTGTGATCTGAAAATCCAAAATTCTCTACTGATGTACTAATAGCATTTTTTGAGATGTTTGTACGTGTAAATATTAGGTCAATACACTAAGACGTTGTCTTTAACACTCGTGTAGGTTTAATAATATGCTGGCAATAGTTGTGTTCGAAAATCATATTTAAAAAGCGGTCAGTTGTGGTACTACTTAAAAGTACGTTAACATTTAGATCTTCTCATATAATTATGTTATGAGTGCGGTATTTTTTATCAAAGTGTTTAAAAATTTTACTCAAGCGATCGAGGAAAATCTCCTCTAATCTCCCATTCCAGTACATAGCTACCAATAGTAAATTAAGTATTGGAAGTTCCACTGCACATACTTCCAATACATACTGCGTTGACATAATTGTGATGTAATTTTTTTCAATATGTTCTAAGTGGATCCGCAGTAGTATACATACACCTCCACCTTCCTTCTTGTTTCGACAGAAGGATGCCGCGATTTTATAGCCACTTATTTGTATCATATCTATTTTATATGCATTTAGCCAGGATTCAGTAACACAGATTGCTTGACAAGTTGGCTCTTGTTGAACAAATTGTTCCATGATATGTTGCTTATTATAGAGACTTTCAGTATTTTGAAATAAAATATTAAATTGGTGGGAGGTAGATATACCTTGCCCATTATACAGTTTACTAGAGTCATAAGTTCCTTTTGCTTTGATTGAAACATCAAATGACGCCCCACAATCATCAATCTCATTAAAGGCAATTTTTTTTGTGTACCTATAGCTATGATCATTATACGTTCTTTCATAATACCTATTTTTATTCGAATTCAAGCATCTTGCATGGATTTTATGCATCTTGTCAAAAGTAAGATATTTCTCCTTATAAGCTATAAAGTCAATAAGCATATTTATTTTATAACATGTGTTACTAAATGATTTTAAAAAGTGACAGTTATGATGGTTATTACATATTAATTCTAAACAGTTATTAAGTTTTTGTCCATTTAAAAACTTATTCTGTAAGATACTTTGTACTATAATTTAGCATTTATTATTCCTCTTAATAAAACTATTCACGAGTTCACTGATTATAATAGATGGATTTGAGTCATTCTCACCAATACAGATAATTATCTTGTCGGTTGGAATACTAGTTAGTTCGTGATGAGAGCTTGTCACCTGAATAGCAGTAGCATTCGGTTTAATAATTCCCGTGACAGAATACTTTTCGTATTGATTATTGTGTCTCATGGTGTGCATACGCAGACACCTGCTACCTGTTGTGTGCCTAGAAAAAATATTTTTCCTTCAGTTGAAGCCGCAATATTCGAGTGTTTGTTTCCACTTGCTGTTCGTTGTGTTGTAGTGTTTTTGAAGAGCCTTTTCCTAGATACAGATAAGTTACTGGAATTGACTTGCTCCTCTATTATATCACATTTCATTCTGTGTTCTGCTAGTATTTTTTCTTGGTGTACTAGTTTTTGGTGTGCATATTCTAGTTAAATTAATTAATCTTAAGCTATTGGTCTAATAGTCGCTTCTTAAGATTGGACTTCTCCAATAGCAGATTTTCAATCTCTAAGTGAGCATTATCCAGTTTATCTTGAAGTTGATGCATTGTATTTTTTAATTCATTTATTTCTTGGTTACTTTGATTCCATATTGATAAGTCCGGAAGATTTCTCACTAAGCTATTCGTCGAGGCGAAAGAATGATCATCGTCATGTTGTAAAGATTTATTAATTAAAGTATCCGTTATATTTCTTCTATACGTCATATTGTTTCGTCTAGTTTGACGTCTTTGTGTATTAATATTTTCAAATCCATCCATGATCGTATAGACACAGAAATATAATTCCAAAAAGACAATACCTTCACCAGGATTCGAACGTGGTGTCTCTTGGGCTTTAGTCGTATGATGTTACGCAGGGAACAAGCGTACATGTGGCGATCACTGCGAATTTGACGACCGTATTTTCATGTATTATTTGTAGTTCTCAGTTAAGATTATAGATGTCACTTATTTTGTAATTTGCTGTGTGGTTTTCACATATTTGTTTGTGATGGTAGTTTTGATTTTTTCGTAATAAGCTGTTATTTGCATTAATGCTTATAATTGTATCTTCGATGTTTGGTGTACAATATTATTTGATGTTATGCTTCTACAAACTTTCAATACAATTTGCACAAATCACAGATATATTTTTTGTTTAGTTTGATATTGTCGCTACAGTTTGCAGTTTGGTCGCTTTGACTCCAAAGATCTTGATACTATAATTTGTGAGCAGTCTGCTCACGTGGTCTTTATGTGTAAGTCTCGGTCTACCCTAACTCTTTTAACCCTCTACTTTCGGATCTGTTGGGTTTTAGGAGCGACTGCCATCTTGTCCTTTAACATCGTAGGTATCTTTACCTCATCCGTTAGTTAGCAGGTGTGCCTGTAGAGGTCGCTTGGGCTTCAAAGATCTTGGTACTATAATTTGTGAGCAGTGTGCTTACTTGGTCTTTATATGTAAGTCTCGGTCTACCCTGACTTTTTAACCCTCTACTTTCGGATCTGTTGGGTTTTAGAAGCGACTGCCATCTTGTCTCCCAACCCGTAAGGATCTCTACCTCATCCGTTAGTCAGCAGGTGTGCCTGTAGAGGTCGCTTGCTCCAAAGATCTTGGTACTATATGTCACAGATCTCTCCAATAAAATACTTGTTTAAACACTTTCACTTTTATTTCGTCTGTAGATACACATCATAAACGCCTTAATTTACCATCATATCACTCTATTTATATTTTATCACAATATGTGATGCTCACTCTATGGTTGCCGGAACAAGAAGGCCGAACCAGCCTCGTGAGACACCTACATCTTTTATAACTTTATCAGCAAGTGGGGCAAAATGTTCCCAGCCTAAGTTCGATACTTCTAGTTTGTCAGTGAACTAAATTATTATAGCTAGATTACATATAGGGTGACAGGAAATTAGTGGCGGAGCCGTAAAGGAGTGATAGTATGGGGCAATTTCAGCCGATTTTATTATGAGACCTACCGTTCTAAAGTTAATCCTTTCCAAGATATTCATACTTAAAGAATTTTACAAAAAAATCCTACTTCAAATCTTAAAATGGCTATAATTCTCAAAAATTGGTGTTATTGACCCATTTTTTTTATTTTGCAGCAAAGATATTCTAAATAAGGACTACTTATAGTCAAATCTTTGTAATTGTTGGTATCTTAAGCGAAAATCGTTTAACAAAACATAAAATAAAAAAAAATTGGAGTGACTGCCTCTAAATCGTCGAATCACTGTTAAGAAATCACAGCGAAATGATCAATGGAACAAACCCAGCTAGAGTCCAAGAACAAATGTGCCCTGTTTTCTGTGATTCCTTACGATTTGGCTGCCGTGCGACTGATTGTCTGGTTATAATCTGACTTACAATGGCTGATAGAGAAAGAAGAACACTGTTTAGTAACAAAGAATACGCAGATATTCCTTTAAAGTGAAACTTTAATTACATCGTCTCAAAATTTTCGGTCTGTGTGTTGCATGTCGCGTGACGGTCGGCCGCGGAGTATTAAAAAAGAGTATTAAGAGTATTAAAAGTGAAAAAAGTTTCATTTTTACCGTGGTTTCATAAAACCACACAATCCTCTCCACTACATATTAGGGCCACTGCATATTAGGGCCACTACAATTAGGGCCGCTGCATATTAGGGCCTACAACTACATCACGGTATTTTTTTTTATTACGGAGATGCCAGAGGGAACGCTGAAATAGCTCGTCGTGAATATGTCCAAATGTTCCCAAATCGTCGACTGCTTGATGACATATGTAAGGATTAACTTTAGGACGGTAGGTCTCATAATAAAATCTGCTGAAATTGTCCCATACTATCACTCCTTAACGGATCCGCCACTAAGTTCTTGTCACCCTATGATTATACAGACACATTTACTACTAGATGACCCCCACAGCTTCGCCCGTGACATATTTCGTCCTCCCGTCGCACCTATTTCATCCCGTCGCATATATAAATTCTACAATGATGCATAAAAACTTGCCCGATTTGTCGACATTTATGACTACTGCTCCACTCTTCAGGGTAGTAGCGTGATGATATATAGCTTTTCTTTCAAGTTGGATCAAACTGCACACGTTGTACCAATTTGATTAAAATCGGTTAAGTAGTTTAGCAGTCCATCGCGGACAAACAACGTGACACGTAATTTATATATCTTAGGGTCGTATTACAGAAACTAACTCAAGTCACACATAAACGGAATTTAGCAGATTGACACTTGAGTGCTAAATCTAGACATAAGCATGTGGTTTATTATAGAACTATCCCCATGCTCAGATCGGTGAAAAGTAACCTTGAGTAAATATCCAAATCTCCAATCGCCAGAATACGCATTAAAATGTTGCAAGCCTAAAAACAGTCTGTTTTCTATTACATTTTTATTCCTTACATATTTTGTTTTCATTCCACGCAGCTTACTTTTTGATATTTATGTTTCAAAAGCTTATTTTTTATTTACTTTTTTCATTGAAATGATTTAATCACCTCTGTGATTGCTTTAAAGTATCCTTACTTCAAAATACTAAACAAAAAACTGCCGTAGAGGAAGTCCCGGACTCATAAAATGAACCTTTTCTCTGCGTTAAATGGATCGCGAGTTTAATAAACTTTGCTTGACTGACATTTGATATTATGGTGCCAGTGTTATGTTTACATTGTAAATTAATTGAAATTCTTCTAATTCTGTACATATCTGAAAAAAGAAGAATTTTACGATCGTCCAAAGGAATCTATTACTAGAAATATTAAAATCTTTCATGAATATTAGGTATACAAAATAAAAAACGATGCCATACAACATCTTGGGCCAATATTTCAGAAAAGTATATTTACAACAAAAACTATCGAAACAGTAAGTGTTGGAGGTTTATGGTCTTATATATTTGTGCAGATATACACCATCTAGTAATTCATGATAAATGTTTAATAAGATTCATTCTATTTTTGTTCTAGGCATCCGGAGAGCAGTTGAACCGCTTTGTGGTAAAATTTCAGAGCAAGACAGCGTGATGAACTTACGTGTGAAAGGCAGTACCATATAGCCACTGTCTGTAAAGGTCTTTATCCTGATGCCGATATGGATCCAGATATCTAATGTAACATATGCACTGAATTTAAATACCAGAGACTATTGACACATACCGGGTAATTACCTATTATTTGTTGAAAATATTATAGAGTTTTGTACACTTTGTAACTTTGGTTGCATAGGGTTCGGGGCTCTGTCATAAACAACCTTGAGAGGATAGAAAGATAGAGCTTAAAGTCACATGTAGAACAGAAGCTTTAACAACGTGAATCAAAGTTGTATGTAGGTAATGAGTTTATAAATAAACATTGTAGGACACTTTTCACACAGCGCCATCTAACCCTTTAAGCTTGGGTTATGGGAACTACTCACCTGATAAACATACTTATGTATATCTAAATATATACATTGTTATAGAGCAAACACCCAAACTTCGAAACAAACATTTAGGGATCTCACAAATATTTATTCCAATATGGGACCTTCACATGAGTAGCAGTCACATACACTATCACCTACACCACCGAGCCAGTAAGATACCAGTAAGATTTTTTTTTTGTTACAGTGATATTGTAAGCTGAAACAGATACTGTGGAAATAATAGTATCTCAGAGAACAGAAGTTGAAACTCTTGTCCTTTTGTTATTAATGAGATAGTCGACTGTGACACAAGCGTCCAAAAACTTGCCGAGCCTGTCGTGCACAATATTCACCACAAGAAAGTACCAAAGAATCTGTCATCAAATCATTATCTTAAGAAATAATAATAATAATGATTAATTATTTTTAGGTTCTTTATTTAAATAAAATAAAATAAAATATAATTGTATTGTTTAATATGAATATTTAATTAATATAGTATAAAAAATCATTAAAATAAATATTTTATCTATTGATGATGGTTGTTATAAGTTGTAGTGTACACACCTCTCATTCAAATAAATGTTATTACAGTGATAAAGATAACTCGGTTCAAGATGGGGCTTGAACGAGTGACAATGAAAATATAGTAAATAATTTCAACATGATACCTCAGTGGCATAGAACATTGCCCTGGTTAGACATAGGTTACGGGTCAAACCCCATCCTAAACCAAGACATGTTTCACTTTAATAAAAATTATATGAAAGTCAGCATCTACAAATCGTTTTGAAAAATTTATCCGAACCTCTCCTTTATCTATTCCTATTCCTCCTACATATTGAATGATCATGTTCTTATTATATGGAGTACTCTCTTAGGGGGTAAAGTGTATTGGAAGTCAATAGGGATATTAATATAATAGGCACAATAGTGCAGTACAGCACAAGCTACAGTACTATCCTGAAAGGACGCTGTGGCATAAAAAGGATGTCCACGCTGGTATTGCTTTAACAAATGTTCCATCATTTAAGGTATTATCTTTTGTTTAATGTTATGTGTTTGATGGTACATAGCTACACTACTCATAAGCGACATTGACTCTACAACACAACCATAATATTGACATTATTTTTTAATATCCACATATCTCATTATTATCATAGGTATTATTTTATTATCACATTTCTATTAAAAGTGTGGTAGTTGAAATAAAAGAATGAAGCAATACGATCCACACTATCACACAATACAAGATCACACTGTCTTCGGTATTAATATAATACTGAATTAATATCTTTGTAAAGTAATTGTTATTGATTGGTACGGGTCTGCTATTTGGTAGAATGTGCTGGCACTGAAATAGGGGCGTAAATATGACTCTGCCACCCTTTCGGGGATAAACACGTGAATGATAAGTATGTAATAGTCTATTTATCTTGAAAAATATCAATTTTAGAAAGATAAAGGAGGCCATCTTTTATTTTTGTTAACTAAAATCTCTGCTTGAGCGTGGTGTCGACTAAACTTACGAAAACTGCTCGCAAATCTCGAATCAAGTAGCGAATCTGAGCTGAATATGGTTTAAAAATAAAGGATTACTGAAATGACACTTGAGCACTGTTCTATAATATGAATCAAACGTCATTTCACTGTGACAGCTCTCAGGTGATTCTAGATTGACGTTTCACGAATCGAGTAAGGTTCTATAATAAAAGCTCAGCTTAAAACTAGTTCTATGTAATACTTGAGGCTTGAGTGAGGTTCTATAATACGACCCTTAATCTTAATAACATTATAAACGCGAAAGTTTGTATGGATGTTTGTTACTCTTTCACGCAAAACCTACCGAATGGATTTCAATGAAACTTTACAGTAATATAGCTTATACATCAGAATCATAGGCAACTTTTTCTCCCGGGAAGTCGCAGCGTCAACTAGTTTACTATATTAATAAAAAGGATGCTAACATATAATAGTGTTGGTATTCCTGCTGCAGCAATAAGAACGAGCGTTGGAAGCACGTGCAGCGTCAACACCGCGAGGGCCACCCTTGTCCGACGTGCGACAAGCGGTTCGCGTTCCGACACAACCTGATCAAGCACCAACGGTGAGTTTCATATATTACACATATTCTAGCAGTGCATTAGAAATATATATACCTATAAAATATATATGATATCTAAAACAAACTATTAACTTTAGTACAAATACGCTTTCGACCAATCACATTACTAGATTATTGTGTTGCCTAAGCAACTAAACCCTTCCTCCGACATATACATAAAAGAGACAGGAAGAGAAAGCTAAACTATTGGGACCACTTTAAAAATGATGGCCGACATGTGGTGACGTAGTTAATATAACTTGGTCCATCGAGCCGGATAAATACATAAAAATCAACAACTGTGTTCACCTAAATATGTAGTACATACATACATATTGTCACGCCTTTATCCCCGAAGGGGTGGCAGAGGCATATTATATGACCACTTTTCACCATGTGTATTCCTGTCCCAAGTAATAGGTGGTGAGCCCATAGCCGTGTTGAAATAGACAGACGCAGGCTGTGGCTACCTGTTGTTGAAATTTTTCAAGCCGCCCATAAGGCCTTTAACTTGTACTTAACGACTGCCATGTTACTGACAACGGGACCAACGGCTTAACGAGCCTTTTGAAACACGGAAACGCTCGCAAATGTAAATGCCACAAAGTGGTCACCCGTCCGACGACCAGTCATAGTGAAAGTTGCGTAACTCAGTGATCGTTTACAGAACACGAGTCCGTGGAGCCACGAGCGCTTCATTGCATTTAAAATAACTAGACCTAATAATATACGTCGCGAATAAGACCCGAAATATCACATTAATATAATTTATAGTAGTCACTGAGGTCATTTTTGTGGACTGTTTTTTTACACAGCGCCATCTAGCCTATAGTAAACTAATATAAGCTTGTGGTATAGGATCTAGAAAACTGATAGACATACTTATATATTTCTAAATACATACATATTATACATAGGAAACACCCAAACTCAGAAACAAACGTTTGTGGATCACACAAATTTTTGATCCGACCCGGGAATTGAACCCGGGACCTCAGCGCGGCTGTCGCATACACTACCACTGCGCCACCGAGGCAGCCAAAGTTGAACTATCCATAACGTTTCTCAACCATGACGTTCCTCATTAACAACAGGTTCTCACACCAAGGCTCTCTACCCCGTACAGAGTGTCCAGTGTGCCACAAGATGGTGCGCGAAGACCAAATGAAATATCACGCTCGCATCCACACCGATCGGGAACAGTTCAAGTGTGTCGAGTGCGCCAAGAGTTTCATATGTCGGGCGTCTTACGAACATCATCTCAAATATACTCAAGCCCACGCGGCCGCTAATGTTTTCAAGTAAGTGTGTTCAAGTCAATTATTAGTTTTAAGGAATTATCAACAGATGGCGCCACTCGGTTGTTCTAGATCACGCTTATGTTGTGTTGTCTGATTTATTTACAAGTTATTGGATTTAGTGTAAATAAATGCGGTTTTAGGAAATACAGTCTATTATTTATACCTAATAAGGTCTGTATGACCTTTTCATGGTCCTTGACGAGCCGAATTGAAGGCTTTTAGGTAGTGCACGGTGGTAGTTACCATCGAACCCGTACTTGCAGTGGATAGCTGCAAAAGACCGAGTACGTGGAAGGATAGCGCCGCTCGTGGAATACGCGCTGTGTCAAGCTGCGTATAGCGGGCAGGTGCTGTTTAACTGCAGAGAGGGTACGGCGCTGCATACACTGGCGGAGTGTGCAGCGTGGGAGCTGCAGCGGCGAAACCTCGTTGCGGGTCTGGGTGTGGACATTCTCACGCTGGAGACCACGGTGAGAGACATGATCTCCAGCGAGCAGACCATGCTCGCAAAGAGGCGGCGGAGAGAGAGCGAGAGAGAACTCTTCCTCCCGAGTTCCGCACTTGTCCTTGCCCAAGACTACCGGCCTCCGTGACCGGGGACCTGGGTACGGCTCGCCGTTCTTACAGAAGCAGGCCATGGAAAGTGGCGCGGTGTGACGCACGCCCTTCAACCTCTCAAAGAAGTGGTATCACATCCACACCCCCAAAGAAGCGAGATAACACCTAAACCCCCCTGAACGAGCCTGCGGAAGCGGACAAAGTCTGTCAGGAGCCCTGGGGGTATACTCCCGAGGGCTCAGCCGGGACCCCTGGCCATAGACAGATGGAAGGGTAACGTATAGTTTTAGTCGGAAGTGTCACGCATAGCATCCACGAGGATTTCAACACGAAAAAAATAACGCTCTCGTCACGCTATCTCCAGCTTATTTCCCCTAGTCAAGCGTGCGTACAGAAGTTTTACTTTGAAAATATCCCCTGCTAGAATAATGGATTGTAAAGAAAACAATTTGTTTGTGGCAGGTACCGGTGTACCGTTTGCGAAAAGGGATACCGGTCGCGAGCTGAACTACGTGACCACGTGAACTACCAACATATCGGCAAGACGCAACATAAGTGCCCCATCTGTAATAAGGTGAGATAGAACCATAATAAATAGGGGAGGAGAAAAAGAGAAAACAAACTTATTTTAACAGGGTCGATTTAAGCTGAAAGCGAATTTTAAAAGTATAATGACTTTTTATTATTGTCGAAAAATGTACGAAATACACTCCCGGACTCTTGAATCGAGCCACCTTACATTCCCGGGCCTAAAAGCCCAATACACAAAAAATATACAATATAATAAAAAAGTTTTTATGCATTTTTAACGCTGGCATATTTCATCGTCTTTCCCGTATGTATTATTCCAAATTTGAATTTTAGAATTTAAAATAAAGAACAAAAGCCGAGCTTAGTCACTAATTTGAAAAAAATAATGACCGTTGAAAGTTGCTTTTGAAGCAATTTAATGTCGATTTGATTTGAATTTTCGCAATTGTTGTTAACCAAAGTTTAGTTTAGTTATTTTTCTATAATTTGAACTGTTTTTGGATATAAAATTATGGATACTTCACCTGAAGTAGCCGCGCAAGCTGTAGCACTTCTTCAATCTGGGCTAAGTCAGCGAGATGTGAGTTCACAACTTTACATAAGTCGTTCCGCTGTTCAAAGAGTGTACCACCGATACCTGGAGACTGGCGGCTTCGTTCGGCGAACAGGAGGACCTCGTTACCGAGTGACAACGGCGAGACAAGATCAATACATTGTCACTACTAGCTTACGAAATCGACGCCTTAACTCTGTTCAGATACAAGAACAGCTCAGCGACTTTCACGGAGTGGATGTAAGTGCTCGGACCGTTAGAAGGCGACTAAATGAACGTGGTTTAAAGCCCCATAAGCCAGCCAATGGACCCAAATTGACACGAGCACACCGAATAGGCCGTCATGATTTTGCGCGCGACCATCTAAATTGGACTCGATATCAATGGAGCCAGGTTCTCTTCACAGATGAGTCCAAGATAATGCTATACGGTAATGACGGAAGGAGTAAGGTGTACCGAAGACAGAACGAGCGTTTCGCGCAATGCTGTATTGACGAGAAAGTGAGTGGTGGAGGATCATGGACAGTCTGGGGAGGAATCTCTATGGCAGGCAAAACTGAGCTAGAGGTAGTGACGGGACCACGACTGCCGCCCCTAGATGGCAATAGATACATTCGCCAGTGTTTAGAGAACCACGTGATGCCATATGCTGGATTTATTGGCCAAGATTTCGTTTTAATGCATGATAATGCAAGGGCCCATACTGCGGGAATCGTCAGGGAGTACTTAAATGACATTGGTATTATTGTTATGAGATGGCCAGCGAGACGTCCTGATATGAATCCTATAGAGCATCTATGGGATGAGCTGAAGAGGCGTGTTCGAGCTCATCATCCTGCCCCGCAAACCATGCAGGAGCTCAAAAATGTAATTTTGGAAGAATGGGAGGACATTCCTCAACATGTCATAACGACATTGATTAATTCTATGCCAAACCGTATGAGAGCTGTCATAAATGCACTGGGAGGCAATACAAGTTACTAAATAAACATTTCTTTTCATGTAAAACATGTCCTTTTTTAAAAATCGATTAAATTATTTTTCAAGAAAAAAGGAAATATGAACTTGTTTCAACGTAACTCGACTTTTTTAATAAACTGTAGTTCAAATTTAGAACAGTGGCACTCTAAATGAATGATGAGTATACCAGCTCCAAAACTGCATCAAAACATTTTCCTTCTACATACATCTTTTATAAGTTACAGTACTCCAAACCAAAAAAATCAAGGTGGCTCGATTTAGGTGTCCGGAAGTGTATAATTGCATATATTTTTAAGTGGGTAAATATTTGTAAGAAAAAATTTGAACCGAAAAATAGATATATACTTTCTTAATCCAAATAACAGCGGTGATAAGTCAAGATTATTCTCGAATTGAAAATGATTTTGGTATTACGTTTTTATGGTAAATTTGTTGTTCGCAGGCTTCTTAAGTCCACCGGTACGGGAAAAATGCTATCGATGTCCAACCGTTCGTCCGTCCATTCAGTCTACAGGTCGCATTTTTCATCGGATTTCCATGCAACTTGGCATGGACAATTCTTGATATAGCCAAACTGTTATAACGAGGAGGTTTTCAAACGGGGGGGGGTGGGGGTGGAAGCTGGGGAGGGGAAATGGTCCCGTAGTGGTTGGCAAGAGCGCTCACAACGGTATGGGATGATATAGGCTTGAAGTGTGCAGCATGGTACCTCATGAGTGCGCAACAGGAAAGCCATACATGCTCTCTACTAATAATAATTAACACAGTAACCAAAAACAAATGTTTTGCCTTTTTCCTCAATTTACTCCGAAGTCTACGGTTCACAGAACCACTACTTTAAATTAGTTTGTGTATTGGGGTGTTTTGTGTATTATATTTTTCTTTGGCACTACAGGCTTTAGCGACGCGGCGATGCATCACGCGTCACGTGCGGAGAGCACACGAGGGGGTCAAACAGACCGCCCGGGATAAGATTTGTCAACAGTGTGGGAAAGCATTTAGGGTGAGATACATACTATTGTTCTATGGGAGCGCAGCACCCCACCCCGTTTATTCGGTGTGAACCAGCATTTATACATTCACTAGCTGACCCCTGCGGCTTCGCCCGGGGCCCGTGACTTCGAACTCCCGTCGCATTTATTTAGATTATAGATAAATAATGGGCTCGTGGTCCCGCGGACCACGAGTGTTCTGTAAACGACCACTGCGTTTGGCAACTTTCGCTATAGCTGGTCACGGATGGGTGACCACTTTGTGACATTTACATTTTTGAGCGTTTCCGTGCTTCGGAAGGCACGTTAGCCGTTGGTCCCGGTTGCCAGTAACATGGCAATCATTAAGTCAAGTTGAAGGCATTATGGGCAGCTTGAAAAATTTTAACTGCAGGTCGCCACAACCTGCGTCTGTCTACTTCAACACGGCAATGAGCTCACCACCTATTAAGTGGGCCAGGAATACACATGGTGAAAAGTGGGCATATAATAGTCTCCGTTTTAACTCCACTGGTACGGGGAAAATGCTATCGCTGTCCGTCCGTCCATTCAGTCTACAGGTCGCATTTTTCATCGGATTTGCATGCAATTTGGCATGGACAATCCTTGATGTAGCCAAAACCTTTTAGCGAGGGGGTTCTTCGTCGATCCAGGGGGGGGGGATGGAGGCAGGGGAGGGGCAATGGTCCCGTAGTGGATGACAAGAGCGCTCGAAACGACAAAAAGAAATGAATTTAAAAAAAAATACTCCGAAGTCTACAGTCCACAAAACCACTAGTATTAACATTTTACTTGTAATTTCAGGATAAAAAATCTCTGAAAGAACACGAGTTGATCCACACCGGCGAACGTCCGTTGTCGTGCGAAGTTTGTGGCTGCACATTCCGACAGAAGGCCTCGCTATATACGCACAAGAAACGCGTGCACAAAATATTCCCTGCGTCCAAGAAAGTTGAGCTAATGGAATAGAAGAACGACCGACCATTATGATGGATAGACAATACAATACAAATCCGGCTCGATGGACCATAATTAAATAAATAAATATCGTTGGGACAACTCACACAGCGCCATCTGATTCCAAACTAAGCAGAGCTTGTACTACGGTAACCAGATAACTGATAAACATACTTATATATTTCTAAATACATACATATTATAGATAAATAACACCCAGACACAGAATAAACCATCGTGCTCATCACACAATGTTTTATCCTGGGTGGGAACCGAACCCAAGACCTCTTGCGTAGCAGTCGGAAACACTCCCACCGCACCACAGAGGCAGTCAAAAAAGTATAGGTATATGGACAACTAATTCCAAACCAATTAAGAATTAAGATAATGTGTATAATAAATATATTACTTTAAATAAATCATCAGTATTCTCATTGTCCGTCTAAGCAACTGTTGAAAATTAACGGATAGGGTGATCCTGCTCGAAGGACCAAGTAATTTGGATGGGAGGACACTTCCAATTTTTTTTAAACAGTGCATGTTTACTATTTATGTACTCCCTAAGTAACAAAACTAACAATTTTAAATACAGAGCAAGTCTAGACGTTCATAGTTAACCCAAAAGATGCACTGCTTAAAAAAAAATTGAAGGAAGTGTATTTAAAATTGTTAGTTTTGTTACTTATGGAGTATGTTTAGCGTGTGCGGAGGATGTGTTTCGGATGTAGAATGGTAAGTAGCATCGGAATCAGAGTTAACGGTGCTTTCTCAGGTACTTCGAAGATTGTGCAGTGTAAAGTTGGCCGACGGAATGCGTAACGAGGTGACACGCAATGGGTCTGACAAACGTTTTTTACTTTTAATGTCAAATAAATCTACAACGTCCAATTGCGAGTAAAACGGTGAGTTTACTTTTTTTAAATTCCGCGGGTGACCGCATACGTCACAACCCTGCTCATTCGATAGTCGCGCTCTCGTTCGCACCCGAACGCCGCGCCGCGCCTTGTCACAGTCTGTGCGAGGCTGTGACGTCATTATGGGCGCGCCTAATCTCGGAAATACAGAAATGGACTAAACCTTCTCGTCTTTATAACTTCGGAAATGATGCATTGTGTTCTCCATTGCTAACGATTGATGAAGAATATTAATTGAGCGTAAGTAGAGGATAAAATTCAGGCTAGACTGAAACTTACATACGAAAAGGTCAAAAGTACTCGGTTATCTCGGAATCTGCAGAAAGCAAAATGTATAAATTGATCGCGAAATTTGCCCATCTGTCTACTGGTCAGTGGGCGGAGTCTACTATTGACAAACCGTAGAATAGATCCAAAATCGCTGTTTTTAGCTGTCAAAATGTTAGTAGACTATCAAAAATGCAACTGACTAGCGGCCACTAGTGCGTTACGTATTAATGGAATTCTATTGGCCGACTGATAGAAGTCTATTGGAGTACGATTGCAATAGTAGACTACGAGAAGCTGTCAATTTGGTACCGGTTGCTTTCTATTGAGCGACGATTTCCATTCTATTTCGACACGATTGAAATAGCAGACTCGACCCCTTGGGATACAGCGTAAAGATAGTAATTCCAATTTTAAGGTTTCCGATCTGTTGTGCCACGCACTATGAGAATGTTAGTAAAATATACTCGCCGGCTAACTATAAAATTATCGTTGCTTCGTATCGTATATATTATTCACTAGGTGACCCCCCGGCTTCGCCCGTGACATACTTATAAATTCTACAATAATGCATAAAAAATTGCCCGATTTGTCGACATTTATATATACTGCTCCGCTCTCCAGGGTAGAAGAGAGATGATATATGGCCTATAGCCTTCCTGGATATCTAACACAAAAATATTTTTTCAAATCCGACCAGTAGTTCCTGAGATTAGCGCGTTCAACCAATCAAAGTTGTCAATCAGTTGCAAATCAATTCAGTCTCCCTCCGAGAAAAATTCAAAGAAGTAAATATTCTAACCGTAGCATCACAATACATTTTTGCCAATCTTATGTATGTCCAGAAAAATCTATCACAGTTTACTAAACTCTGTGATATACATAATATAAACACTAGATATAAAAACAATCTTTTAGTTCACCACAGTCGGCTGCATAAGACTGGTGATTCTTTTCAGGGTAACTGTATACGCTTTTACAACAAGCTTCCCTGTGACCTGAGAAATTTACCATTAAATAAATTTAAAAAGTTTATTAAAAGAAAGCTTTGTGAAAAAGGTTATTACTCTATCCAAGACTATTTACAGGACAGGGATGCCTGGAAATGATCTGCTGGCAAATACAATATTATAGACATAATATATTAAATTGTAAATAGGCCATCAAAAAAAAAGCCTTCCCAAGTTTCTTGCCGGTTCCGATCCGGTGGGCCGTGTTCCGATCCGGTGGTCACTTTAAATATACAATTTTTTTCTTTAGTTTTAGTGTATGACATTTTGTAAGCGCCGTTGAAATGGTCTATGCAAAATAAAGACATTTTTATTTATTTATTTTTTATTTAAATAAACAAACTCTTCAGCTTTATAATATTAGTATAGATACTACTACATATTTATATGAACGAGGATCACATACATACGCCTGTCTCCCATCGGGGTATGCAGAGACTATAGCTGTCCACTTGCTAAGATTCTGGCATACAACTTTCGCTTCTACTTTCATAAGTGCTTTCACACAAGCTCGCCGGTTAAGGATGCTCTTGATCTGGCCTTTTGTCAAAAGGTTTCTTCAATTTGATTGGCATATGTACGGCGAGGGCGACCCCTACCAGTTTGTCCATTCACTCTTGCCACATCACGAGGATCATGGTCATGTTTATGTATCTATCCGGCTCGATGGACCAAGCTATGTTAACTATTTCACCACATGTCGGCCATCATCTTTAAAGTGATCCCAATAGTTTAGCTTTCTCTTCCTGTCTATTTAATGTATATGAGTTTGATGAAAGTGAGAATAAGGCCCACTTGCGTGAATGCTGGGGTTAAATAAATAATTATAGAGTTAGATAACTCAGAATTAAGTAAATTACTTTTTAACCCTAATCATGTCTTGCGCCATAGAAAAATATCATCGGGTTAACTAACCCAGTGTTTTATGTCACTCTATGTCATCCAACCAAACATTAATGATTGAACAAAGAATGAAACAGGTATGTCTATCTCTTTTACACTACAGTTTGCCACATAAGACTTTTTCTTACACGAATGAATGTAACATGACAGCCGAGTGCATTTTATTTTTATCGTATTATGTGTGCGCGGCGTGTCATTTTAAGGAGTCCGTGTCACGCATGTGTCACGTGCCACTTCATTGTCTGTCAGCTGCTAACCCAACGTTTGACGAACTCAGAAATCGGTGAGTTAGAATTTTAGCGATTTACTCCTAGGTATACCCTTAACTCGGGGTCATGCGAGACAAATTAATGATTTAACTCGGGATTAGTCCATACCTCCGAGTTATACACGCTAACCCAAGATCGTGCAAGTGGGCCTAAGATAAGCAATTCTTATGTTATAAATTTGCTGGGTTAGTTTCGTTATATTTTTAGCAAATTGTGTAATTTTCATTGACATTTTTAAGTTTATGTTGAAATTATAAAAATAATAAGCATAATATAAGAAATAAATACACATTTAATATATTTAGTGGCATTTTTATTTTTTAACAATATATTATAATGTATAAATCTAATTAAAAAATAAGTACAAACCTTATTTTTGTTAATTATTCAAAAATGAATATCACTTCTGTTTAGAAAATATAAACGTTTGTATAAAAAACTCGTGTTCATTAGTTATTTAAATACAACTTTAGTTGATCCCCTCGGCTTGGCCCGTAGCATACTTCAAACCCCAAAACTCATTTATGATCATCTATGGTCACTGCTCCGCTCTCCTGGGTTGTAGTGTAATGATAGCCTTCCTGGATACATGGATTATCCAATACAAAAAAAAAAAATCGAATCATCATTCAAGGCAAACTATGTTTAGTCGACTGTTCTTACTTAAATCCTAAGAAATTATGTAAGTGTAATTTTAATGAACACAACATTAGTTTTGTTTTTTTTTTGTATAAACTCATTACATAGAAAAGAGTGGCCATGAGTTTTATTGCCAGGTTTTTACTCAGGCTCTACCTATTGCTTTGCGAATCTGGCAGTAAATGTAGAAGCAGTAATCTGGACGCTCATAAGCGTTACTTTGTGACCTACATGAATAAAGATTTAAAAAAAAGGTAGTTTCCACATTAGTTCGTTTAACCAAACAATCAAATTCGAGGTAAAAACTTAATCGAGGGGCTTTACCTTAAGAGTACATTAAAATGATGTTGTATAATATAAATATTTGCGTTGTGTTTATTAAAATAAAAACTAAATATTAAGTACTTGTTGACGTGCCTCCGCCCACATGGCGAAGTTTCCCGTTTCCCACAGGAACTTGTTCCCGGGATAAAAAGTAGCCTATGTGTTATTCTGATGTGTAAGCTATATTATTGAAAAGTTTTATCAAAATCCATTCAGTAATTTTTGCGTGAAAAAGTAACAAACCTACCTCCATATATTCGTCCAAACATTAATTTTCGTTCGACAGGATTGTGCTTTAGTACAGTACAAAAATTTCGTCCCATGTACTATTCATTGAAATTGTTAGAAGAGAGAAAGAACACATTACCTCATAACACTCTCTCTCTCTCTCCCTCAAATTAATAAATTTCACTTTACTCATAAATAATGTTGTGACTTTATTTGAAGATAAACTACTGAATACTCCTGTAAACCGTGATTTATTAAGAAAAGAAAAAGAACACAATATCTCATAACTCTCTCTCTCTCTCTCTCTCTCTCTCTCTCTGTGTGTGTGTGTGTGTGTGTGTGTGTGTTTTCCTCAAATTAATACATTTCACTTTGCCCACGAATAACGTTGTAACTTTTTTATTTTTATAAAATGAAGTGCTTTTGTGAAAGGGGATGGTTGACATACCTATATTTAAATATTATATAATACCTATATTATTTCAATAATGACTTATATGCTATTAAATAGGATTTCATAGATCATTATTCCTTATAAATACTTAAGTTCTAATAAATACTTTTTTATTATCAAATAATAGCAGATCTGGGCTCAAATTTCTAGTTTACACTTAAAAAAATTATAAAACACGTTAATTATTCTGACGTGTAAGTTATATTATTGTAAAGTTTTATCAAAATCATATCATAGTTTTATCATAGTACAAGCTCTGCTTAGATTGGAATCAGATGGCGTTGTGTTTTTTTTTCTTTTATTGTTCAAAACATTACAATTATATTTTTACATTACAAGTTCCACTCGCTTAAACCATCTAGGTTTTTGTGCGAGTGGGAGTTGGCATTTTATGTCCTAAAATTGTCCCAACGATATTTATTATTATATTATTATACTCGTAGTTATGTTTGTGTTGTTAAAAGAAAATGTATATTATTGAGTAGTTATGTGAATAATGTGTCGTAAATTGACATATTGCGGTGCATTAATGTCATAATTAGACATGTCATGCGACTGAATCAATTTTTGATAGCAATGTGGTGAAATAAAAGCTGATATTCTAGTGATCTTTAAAGTTATTATGTAATTAATGGGTATTAGTTACTCATACTAGAAAAATTATAAAAACGAACGACGTTGGGTACTAAATGTAATGGCATGAAGTTATCTTGGCGCTAATGTCAATATAAAATGTATATAAATTATGTGACACTAGCTGTCCCGCCCGGCTTCGCCCGTGACATACTTCGAACCCAGTGGCACCCATTTAATCCCGTTGTTTATTAATTTCACATTCACATTAATGTATAAACATTTTCCAAATTCATTGATTACTTCTCCGCACGGCCCGCCCGGTCGAATTATGGTTACACGAAATTAATTTCTTTGCGTTTTATGTTTAATTTGCGATAACTCGTCAGATATTCATTTAATTTGCAAGGTGTAAAGGGACAAAATAATCTTCATGAAATGCTGAAGCCAACTAACATAGAAAAAAAGATAAGGACTAATAGCATATTTGTGTAAATAGCCTTCAAATAACCACTTTATAATTGATGGTTTTTTAAAGTATTATAATGGATATTGTATGTTATTCTTATAAGATAAACATATATCGTCGCGGACTTTTTTGTAGACCTACATTAGCTACACAATTGCACAGAACATTATTTTGTTATATCTCAAAGGGTTTAGGCAGCGTTCTTGTTGGAAGCTCCAAGACGGCTTATTTTTCCGACATCCCCAACAAATATCGTTATAATTTGGTCAATGTATACAAAAACTTAACAAATTATACATAAAAACCTTCTATGAGAATCACTCTAACTATTAATAAAAACCGCTTCGTATTTCGTTTCGTAGTTTTAAAGATCTAAGCATACATAGGGACAGACAGCGAAAAGCGACTTTGTTTTATAATATGTAGTGATTATATTGGGCAACGTTTTTATTATATGACATAATATTAAACATTAATCTCAGCAAAGTCTGCGTCAATAGTCTTGTTCTTAAGATGACGTAAGAATTATAGTTTCAGTGATCAGGTTGCTCAGTACTCAAAAAACGCTTAGGGTTAGTTTTGAGAAACGTTTCATGATATGACTTATGTCATACGACGTGATATCGGGCAAAAATATCATAATATTATGGGACATTTTGTTATTTCACAGCGCCATCTAGCCCCAAGTAAGGTAATATAAGATGGTGGTATATGATCTAGACAACTGATAAATCTATAAATTTAATAAAATCGTATACCTTTATATTTTTAAATATATTGTAAATATTAAACACCCAAACTCCGATACAAACATTTGTGGATCACACAAATTGTATTCCAACAAGGAATTAGGCCTAAGCTCGGCAGTCGTATACAATACCACTTATGCTACCGAGGCAGTTAAGTCACAAAATAATTTGAGAAACGTTCTTTGCTCCGGATTAGACACTTATGTCATATAATGTGATGTTGGGCAAAAATGTCATGACATGACATGACTTTGGGCACTAATGTCAGTGACATTGGACAGCTTTTGTGATACGTTTACATCTGTTGTCTGAACATGGCTGTTATTTCTTCAACGGTCTTGTTCTTCGTTTCGGGCACTTTGAGGAAGATGAACACTATGAATATCAGCTGCAGAACGGCGAATATTATGAACACATTTGCCCCCATTATTTGCTGTAGACAAAACAAAATGGTTATTTCCTATTACATGTAATCTCGGTTTTCGAATAAATACTATTAAAGCATACAAAGTACTTGAAATTCACGAAATGCATATCAAAAGACTTATCCCTTCACTTTGACGCACACCAATACTAAAGGAATACATAAAAAAATTACGGGTTGCAGTCCGGGAGTGCCGACAGCAGTAAAAACTTATTTTAATGCGTTAGACATTTTTTAGATGGGGTATTAGGGTAAAATACAATTACTTTAAGAATGAAAGTTCTAATCGGGTTAAAAAGCACTATAGTTATTTATAATTTGCCTCTGACTGAACTCTTTTTGTGTATTTAATACACCAATAGAGTTCCTTCGAGCCGGATTTGAACCAGCGACCTATGGATTCCAATTTATAACCATCTACAATCCACCGCTCTACCAGCTGAGCTATCGAAGGTTGATAACTGAGTTCGAAATTATCAATCTAATACTTCAAAACTTTTTATATGCACACTATAGCTGCGTCTCGGTAACGGTTAAAAGGGGTCGCAAGTCCAGAAATTTTATCTAATCTAAAAATATGTGTAAGTACCGCGTTAAAAGAAGTTTTCACTTCAAAATTATTTTATCTGTCCGTCTGTCACACAAATCACGTGCAGCACTCGCGCTGCTGACCCTATAAAAACCTTCTAAGACCCCTTTTGAAGAACCCCATACTGTAGATATAATACCCCATACTCTTTATAATTAACTGAGGGGGACCGACGAAAGTATCCGTTTTAAGTCCACTGGTACGGGAAAAATGCTATCGATGTCCGACCGTTTTTCCGTCCATTCCAGGTCGCATATTTCATTGGATTTGCATGCAACTTGATATAGCCAAAAACTTTTAGCGAGGGGGTTTCCCAATCTGGAATGGAGGCAGGGGAGGGGAAATGGTTCTGTAGTGGTTGTCAAGAGCGCTGACTACTGTATGGGGTGATATAGGCTTGAAGTGTGCTGCAGAGCCAAGCTTTTTTTATTTTTATTTTAAAAACACTAGCACTAAAAAAAATGTACATGGTACCTCATGGGTATGGGTGCGCAACATGAAAGTCATACACGCTGTCTCCTAATAATAATTAACACATTAACCAAAAAATTTTTAGCCTTTTTCCTCAATTTACTCCGAAGTCTACGGTTCACAGAACCACTAGTATTAGTATAGATAAATACTCACGGAAAGCGGTAGGAAACCGAGTCCCACGACAAAGTTGGCGGCCCAGTTCACCGTCACTGCTACCGAAGATGCCGCCGGACGCGAGTTCTGGTTGAACAGCTCTGCGGAATAACATTATTTTTTTAAGTTATAATTTTTTAAATACTTTTTTTTTAAATATTGTGGGACACTTTTCACACACCGCCATCTAGCCCAAAGTAAGCTAATATTAGCTTGTATTATGGGATCTAGATAACTGATAAACATACATATATATTTCTAAATACATACATATTATAGATAAATAACACCCAGACACAGAATAAACCATCGTGCTCATCACACAAAATTTTATCCTGGGTGGGAATCGAACCCACGACCTCTTGCGTAGCAGTCGGATGCACTCCCACCGCGCCACAGAGGCAGTCACTTACTTCTTTTGGCGCCTTAGGGAAAAGAGTAAGTTATTATGATGCGCGCGCAGACCTTTACGAAAAACCGATACCATGAAGTTAGCTGATAAGTGTTTCCATGACAACTTATAACTACAATAGTTGACGCCCGCGGCTCCGCACGCGTGGTGAAGTTTTCCAGTTCCCGTTTCCCATAGGAACTTATTACCGGGATAAAAAGTAGCCTAGGTATGTGTTATTCTGACTGATGTGTAAGCATGTTAGATTATTTATTAGAGTATTATTCTACAGTTAGGTACATCAAAATAAATTCAGTAGATTTTGCGTGAAAGAGTAATAAACATCCATTCTTACAAACTTTCGGGTTTATAATATTAGTAGGATTAAAAGTAGTTTTCATTGTTTTGATGTTTTTCTCTTACTAATTTATCATTCCAGTTACAAGCAAAGAGTTGTGGTATATGTGACGAACTCTTATTAGACTGAAGCAGTATAACTTTTAACGCGTGTACATAAGTACACACACACTATCTTTTTAACAGCATCTTTTAGCTCAAAGTAAGCTAATATAAACTTGTGGTATAGGATCTAGACAACTGATAAATATTTTTTAAATAAAAGTAGTAGATCGTTCAATAAGTCCCGAGTCTAACTTGAACTCTAAATTCTAAATTGAACTGGCCTTCAATAAAAGACATGTGTAAAATTTTAAAAAATGGAGCATTGAAATATTGATTTTGTAGACATTTAAGTGACGCTACGCTTGTAGTTTCGATACAATGGAAAAAAACGTGTTTCGCATGTTGATAAAATAATGATTTTTAATGGAATGGAATGGCTTATAAAATGTTATGCGGGATCAGCTCCCTTTGAAGCAACCATTCGTCGGTGGTATGCCGACTTCAAACGCGGTCGCATGGACACAAATGATGGGGAACGCTCATATTTGTGCGAGCCGAGAATCGAAGCCGAAGTCGGCGCGAAGCCTTAAGAGAGGTAGCGACTCACCGGTGACGAGGAACCAGGGGATGGAGCCGGGCCCCGCGGCGAACATCACCACGAACAGGAGCACCAGCGCGATACACGCGTGCGACACCCACCACACGTGCAGCTGCAAACCGTACAACAGTTTATTACGGGTATTGTTTGACATCCTACTAATATTATAAACGCTAACCTTTATTTATTTATTTCTGTTCAGAAAGCTTACAGACTAATAAATAGACATGTGTAATATTATAGAAAACTTAAGAAAACTTAAATGTTTTGTTTAAAAATGTTTTTATATTTTATTGTGGGATTATTTTATTTGATTTTATTTTTTTTACACAGCGCTGTGTAGCCCAAAGTAAGCTAATATAAGCTTGTGTTATGGGATCTAGATTTAAATTGCTAATGACAAGCTTTACCATTAGTAAAATTAAATAAATGAGCAAGTATAACGCTTACACTGGTCTAAGATCTTTAAACAAATTAAAAAAGAACTAAGTACTCTAACACAGAATGTAGAAGCTGACGGTGAGTCAGATATTACATAAAAAAAAATCCGAAAACGGATAAGAAATGGCGAAGTTCTGCCCGGTGTTACAAACGCCATTGAATTATAAATAAGTAAACGGGATTACTCACGTTTTTACGACCAGTAATAAACCAACCGGTTTCAGCTGTATTTAGACAGCCTTTTTCAGAGGTGCGAACCGTTCGCCGAGAACTCTTTACGCACACTGCGCGCATCCACTATCGCTCCTATCCAAACTATTTGGAGCGTCTCTGCATGCATAGCTCACTGTGTCTTCAACAGACTCGCTTTCCACATAACAACGAGCACCACGAAGGCACGACTTCCATGTAGGAGGTAAACTCCAGTCCCCATCTCTATTAAAATTCGGCCGCCTCCCTATCTCTAGGGCTTCTCGAATTTTCCGGGGTACAAAGTGCTTCTCCCGCGACAAGATCGTCACCTTATCAAACCGGATAAAGTGACGCGTATCAGAGCTCAGTGCATGCTCCACCACCGCGGATCCGTTGATATCTTGGTTCTTCATGGAACGTATGTGCTCGCTGAGTCTCGTAGAAATGTTACGCTTTGTCTCCCCGACGTAACATTTTCCACAATCACAGGGAATCATATAAACACTGGGGACACCCAGAGGGTCTCCTTTATCCTTTGGAGAGCGCAGTAGATGTCGAAGTTGTGTAAAGGGACGGAAGATCGTCTTGATGCTGTATCTTCGGCGTAACAAGTGTCCTACCACATCCGTCACCCCTTTGACATATGGGAGGAAAGCCACCGCTCTCTCCACCGATGCAGGGCGAGTCCGTGCACACGTATTAGCCACCCGCCAACTCTGTCTCCAGTTGTATCCGTTGCTGCACAACACACCCTTCACATGCTGGAGCATGGCTTTGAGACTGTGTGACCCGGAATAACGCAAATACCTGGATACTGAGCTCCAGCTCAGTATCCAGGTATTTGCGTTAATAAGCGTCCGTGGAACTGAAGCGAGATGCGCTGGGTGATGATGTGTATCCGCTCTCAGGTACCTATCTGTGTGAGTTGGCTTTCTGTATATCCCGTGAGATAGTCGACCACTCGAATCTCGCTTCACCAGTACGTCCAGAAAAGGCAAGGCTCCGTATCCACGGTAAATGCAATCTTCTGATGGACACCATTCAGGTGTTACAACAATGGCCCTACACTATCCCTCCGAATAATGACAAATACGTCATCCACATAACGCCACCAGTGTCTCGGCTTGTATGGAATGTTAGCCAATGAGGTATCTTCAAACCATTCCATAAATATGTTGGCTACAACTGGAGCTATAGGAGAACCCATGGCTACACCGTCGATCTGAAGGTAGTATTCACCCTTCCACACAAAATAGCCGCTAGTCAGTATGTAGCATATCAACTCCATATACTATATTAGTAGGTTCGCGATAAACGCGAAAGTTTGTAAGAATGGATGTTTGTTTGTTAAATCTACTGAATGGATTTTGATAAAACTTTACAATAATATAGATTACACATTAGAATAACACATAGTCTACTTTTATCCCGGGAACAAGTTCTATTACATATCTATAGTAATATTACTAGCTGGACCGCCCGGCTTCGCCCGTGACATACTTCGAACCCCGTGGCACCCATTTAATCCCGTCGTTTATTAATTTCACGATAATGTATGAACAATGAACATTTTCCAAATTACTTGATTACTTCTCCGCTCTCAAGTACTACGCCCGCGCCCGCACGGCCCGGTCGAATTATTGTTACACGAAATTAATTTATTTGCGCATTTTTTGATATTGCCATATCGCCTAAGATATTCAATTAATTTGCAAAGTGTAAAGGGACAAAATAATCTTCATAAAATGCTGAAGCCAACTAACATATTAAAAATGATAAGAATGATTTTGTGTAAATAGCCTTTAAATTACCGCTTTTATAATTGCTGTTTTTTAAGTATTAAAATGGATTTAGTACGGTATCCTTAAGAGATAGACATATACCGACGCGGACTTTTTTGTAGACCTATATTAGATACACAATTCCACAATACATTATTTTGTTATATCTTAAAGGGTTTAGGCAGCGTTTTCGTTAAAAGCTCCCAGACCGCTCTTTTTTTCCGACACCGCCAACATATATCGTTATAATGAAGTTACAATATACTCGTATATTATACAAAACTTAACAAAATATACATAAAAACCTTCTATAAGAATCACTCTATCTGTTTAAAAACCTGCATTGAAATTCGTAGCGTAGTTTTAAAGATCTAAGCATACATAGGGACAGACAGCGAAAAACGACTTTGTTTTATAATATGTAGTGATGATTAAGATACTAGTGGACTTTTCCTGGAGATTTCCTGTTCCCGTTCCCGTTTCCCATGGGACCTTTTTCGGGGATAAAAAGTAGCCTATGTGTTATTCTGATGTATAAGCTATATTATTGTAAAGTTTTATTAAAATCCATTCAGTAGTTTTTACGTGAAAGAGTAACATTTTATTTAAAAAGTGTCCCACAATATTTATTTATTTATATTTAAAGTACCTACTATCATTTATCTACGTTACGATTTTCCATTAACAAATGCACTATATTTAATTACCATATTTTGAACACTTTAAATACACGAATTTGACAAGTATACTGATAGTTGAGCCATCGGCAGCCACCATCCGTAAATAATATAAATAAATATCGTTAAGACAACTCACACAACGCCATCTGATTCCAAACTAACCAGAGCTTGTACTATGGTAACCAAATAACTGATTAACATAAGTACTTATATATTTTTTAATACATAAATATTATAGATAAATAACACCCAGACACAGAATAAACCATCGTGCTCATCACACAATGTTTTATCCTGGGTGGGAATCGAACCCACGACCTCTTGCGCTGCAGTCGGAATACTCCCACCGCGCCACAGAGGCAGTCAAGTGAATGCGCGTAGGAGGCTGTAGTACAATATAAACACACTCGCGCAAGTGCCCTGCATCGTTTAAACGAAACAGCAGCAGCAGGCATAAATTTTCGCCGCGCGGTGGAAAGAGAAGGGGATATTACTTCCTCTCCTACGCCGCACCGGCTCTCTCCGTCTTATGAAATTTCGATCAGGTCACGTGTCCTGACGCGAGTGTAACATTTCATCCATTATGTCCTCGTGCTCCTACTAGTATGAGAAAATACTAGGAGCACGAGGAAGAACCCATATAATAATGCCGGGAATAATGCCGGTATCCCGCGTGACAGGCGGAGACAGTCCACTATACTACCGAAGACTTAAATGTATTGATACTTGAAATAGTGAATAAGTATCTACACTAAATAAAAAAATATGTGTGTGTACCAGAGTACACAGGTAAGAAGTGAAACTTCTTTACGACATTTTCTCTTAACGTCGATAAAGAAGTTTCACTTCAAAAATAAAATAAAAGCGCCGTTAAAATGGTCTATTCAAATATTTTAAAATATTTATTTATTTATAACCCAAGTGTCGACACACGTAAAGGTCTGCGACGGTATATATCTATTTCCTAAGAACATACTATATCCATTTTAATACTTTAAAAACCAGCAATCATATAGCGGCTAATTTGAAGGCAATTTACACAAATATGTTATTAATTCTTATCATTTTTAATATGCTAGTTGGCTTCAGCATTTTATGAAGATTATTTTGTCCCTTTACACCTAGCAAATTAAATGAATATAACTTAACTTAACTATCTTCACGCTGTGTCCCTGACGGGGTAGTCAGAGAGGACAGATCGCCAGGATTCGCGATCCATGCATACTTCTTTCGCTTCTTCAAGATTCATCAATCGCTTCATACACGCACGTCTGGGTATCCGAGTACTTTTGACCTTTCCGTTTTTGAGCAATTTGCTCACGTGGTCTTCATTTGTAAGTCTCGGCCTACCCTGACTTCTTCTACCCTCTACTTTCGCACAATATATATTCTTCGTCAATCGTTCCTCACTCATTCGTTGGACGTGTCCAAACCAACGGAGCACGCCCTTTTCTAGCTTAACGCTGACACTTTCATTCGAACCTGCCATATTGCGTATCACACCATTACGTATTCGGTCGGCCAAAGTAACGCCGCACAATTTTCGAAGTGATCGCATCTCCACAGCATTCAATTTACTTTCATGCATCTGCTGACATACCCAGGTTTCGCTACCGTAAAGCAAAGTTGGCACTAGTACTGCGTTATGAATCGCCAGTCGTGCTTCTTTTACGATGCTTTGTCGCTTTACTAATTGGGACAAAGCACCGTTAACTTTGTTTCCGGCAGCTACTCGCCGTTCTACATCCGAATCACATCTTCCATCCGCGCTAAACATACTCCCTAAATACACAATTTCATTCACTTGCTCTAGTCGTTCTTGGTTTAACCTAATCTCGCATTTGGTTATACCAAGTTAATAAAATAAATAAATATTTATTTATTTATTTTATTTGATGAGGTCATGAGCACTGCATCATCAGCGTAGAGCAAACAGTTTACTTTAAAGTCACCCAAATTCACACCCATATCACAGTCTTTCAACTTCTGCAGGCAACTGTCCAGATACACTATGAACAGCCAGGCGGACATGACACAACCCTGTTTGACGTCTGTACAGACATCAAAAAGAGGTGACACATCCCCCCCTACTCGCACGCAAGCCTTACAGTCCCTATAAAGCGACTGTATTGCCTGCAGTAGCGAGCCGTCCACACCATATCCGTGCAGCAAATCCCACAGAGTTTTTCTCATAACATTATCAAATGCTTTCTCCAGATCCACAAAAGCGCAGAAAACCTTCTGACTAATAGCCAGAAACTTCTCCGCGATCATGCGGAGAGAAAACACTTGATCCATGCAACCTCTTCCACGTCGGAATCCGCATTGAGCCTTCCATAAATACCATTCAGACTTTTCTTGCATTCTTGCCGTTATAACCTTTGCATACACCTTACTAGCTAAGCTGACCAAGCTGATCGCCCTGTAGCTGGAGCAGTTTAGGCGCGAGCCTTTCCCTTTTTAAATAGGTACTACAACTGCTATTCGCCAGTCATCTGGGACCTCACCCGTCCGCCAGCACAAGTTGCATAACAAACATAGTGTCCCAGACGCGCGACCCACCGTACTTGATCATCTCAGCAGTAACTCTGTCTTTTCCCGCAGCTTTACCACATTTCATACTTCTTATCGCTTCCTCAATTTCTTTCATACTAATGACTTCAATGACATCGGGACCCGATGTGGCATCTCTGTCTTTTCTTGCATACATCTTTCCATAATATTCACTCCATCTCTGCAGGACGTCAGTTTGGTCTGTTAGCACGTCATTGTTAACACTAAGCACTTTATTCATACTGCAGATTGCCGAACAACTCCGGGTCTTGCCTACCTCTTTCCAGAAAAGCTTGGCATTATCCCGGAAATTGGACGACAACCTTTCATCCGCTTTCATTCTGCACCTTTCACGAGCTTCTTCTAGCAGTGCCTTCGTGTTAACTTTTTGCAGCTTGTATCTCTCTTTCATATTAAAATCATTCCGTGAGGCTAAGTAGTCTAACCATGCTTTCTTCTTCATTCGAACTGCTTTTTTCACTTCTTCACTCCACCATGCATCACGCTTATTACTACTGCCTCTTTTCGTTTCTCCACACACTTCCACAGCGGCATTTACCATACTATCCCTAAGGTTCTGCCATACACTTTCCACATTCTCACTACTAACATTGACGTCGCCAAGCTTTTCGGCTACCCTTTCTTTATATTTATCTCTAATGGATGCATCCTGCAGCTTCCAGCTTTTGATGCTATAAGTCGGCTTAGGTTCAGGACACTCGGTACGATGACGCCAACCCGCGAACAGACCCCTAATCCTATTTATGACTAGGTAGTGGTCTGATCCCAGCTCAGCGCCTCGATAAACCCTTGTGTCCATCACCTGTTTACGGAGACGTCTATCCATTAGGAATAGATCTATCAAGCTTCTCTTTGACTTACATCTCCTCGTATACATATGAATTTGTTTGTGGTTAAACATTGTGTTCGCCACAAACAAATCCTTATCCTTACAATATGCCAGCATAAGCTTGCCAGCGTCGTTCACCCTTTTATCCCCATACTTCCCGAGTACCGACTCAAAACCATCGCGAGCGGTACCCACCCATCCATTCAAGTCTCCACATACTAAAAGTCTTTCATTTCCTTCTATCAAATTTAGAGCTTCTCTCATACTCTCACAGAAGTCCTCTAGCTCACTCGCGTTCGACGAAGATAATGACGCGTAAGCAGCTACCAGGAAAATCTTCGTCAAACCAAGTTTTAGACGGATCTAGAGGATTCTAGGACCTACCAGTTTGTACTCATACATACCGGAGGCCAATCGCGAGGACACCAAAATTCCATTCCCCGACTGCCATGCTCGCTCTCTGGTACTCCAGACCAAAGCGCGAGCACCCGACCCGGGAGCTTCAAGACTTCGCTGCCCTTGTGCTTGGTCTCCGTCAAGCACACTACATCTAACTTTCTCTCATTCATAACATCCATCAACTCATTCATCTTATCTGCCATTCCCAAACGCAGCTACCCTCCACTTCCCAGTGTCGAGCCGCGCGTGTGAGCTGGCGCCCCCCACGCCCCGCACGCACCAGCGGGGACGAACTGGTGCGCGTCACCTCGGGTGCACGCCCTAACATTGTTGGCCCTGGTGGCACTCGTGTCGGAGTAGAATTGCAGCCGAAGCTGGCAGGGATGGCGACGTGCACGCTTCTACTCTTCATCCCCATATAGCAAATTCAAAATAATGTGCATAGAAATTAATTTCGTGTAACTATAATTCGTATGCGTACTGGACAGCGAGAAGTAATTAACAAATTTGGAAAATGTTCATACGTTATTGTGAAATTTATAAACGACCGGATTAATTGGGTGCCACGGGGTTCGAAATATGTCACGGACGAAGCCGGGCGGGTCATCTAGTTTTTATTACGTTAGTTTACGTTAGTTTCATAAAGATTATTTTGTCCCTTTACATCTTGCAAATTAAATGAATATCTTAGGAGGTGTAGCAAAATCAAAATAATGCGGAAAGAAAAAGTGTCGACTCACGTAAAGGTTGGCGACGCAGATGGCGGCGGTACACACGAGCATGCCGCTGAAGCCTGTCAGTAGCAAGCTCTTGCGGCCCCACGCCTCCACCAGGAACAGGCTGATGACTGTCATCACCACGTTCATAGCGCCCATACCTGACAACATAACTCTCACATTTACTTTTGATGAACAAAAATGAAACACGAAATTCATGATTTACTCTAATCTACACTAAATATATAAAGCTAAAGAGTGTTTGTTGACTGAGGAGGCGAGCGAAGCCAGCCGACGAAAGTCTCCGTTTTAACTCCACTGGTACGGGAAAAATGCTATCGATGTCCGACCGTTCGTCCGTCCATTCAGTCTACAGGTCGCATTTTCCATAGTATCTGCATGCAACTTGGCATGGACAATCCTTGATATAGCCAAAAACTTTTAGCGAGGAGGTTTTTCGATCGGTGGGGAAATGGAGGCAGGGGAGGGAAATGGTCCCGTAGTGGTTGGCAAGAGCGCTCAAGACTACCACGTTACCCAAAAAAATGTTTAGCCTTTTTCCTCAATTTACTCCGAAGTCTACGGTTCACAGAACCACTAATTTGTATGTTTGTTTTATTGGTTGAACGCGATAATCTCAGGAACTACATACGAATTTAAAAAAAAAAAATTGAGTGGGATAGTGCATTTATCGAGGGCATTTATCGAAGGCTATATATCATCACGCTACTACTCAGGAGAGCGGCGCAGTAATCATAAATGTCAACAAATCGGACAAAATTTCATACATTTCTGTAAAAGTAAAAGCGACGGGATCAAATGGATGCGACGGGGGTTAACAGCTAGTGTTATATAACACTAGCTGACCCCCGCGGCTTCGCCCTCTGCTTATAAATTTGAGGGCATCACTCAATGCAGCGGACCAGTTATCATAAATGTTAACAAATCGGGCAAATATTTATAACTAGGTGATGCCCGCAGCTTCGCCCGCGTAGTGAAGTTTTCCTATTCGAAATTTCGGACGGTACCCTAAACTTTTTGGAAATCCAATTTAGCCTATGTTACTCACGAAGAATAACAGCTTTCTAACGGAGAAAGAATTTTTAATATCGGCCCATTAGTTTCTGAGCCTATTCATTACAAACTAACTTACAAATCTTTCCTCTTTACAATATTAATTATAAATATAGATTGTTTTTGAATAATAAACGAGAGGGTTATATGGGTGCACATCTAAAAGGGAATCTCGCTTAAGTCTTTTAGGTCTTGGTGAGGCTTGATACCACATCCAAACTTTTCACACCACCCTCAGAAGTACAGTTGAACGAGTTTTAAGCATGGAACATACCCAAAGTGGCGTATTGCGACTGGCTATTACTGAGCTGGACTTTGCGGAAGATCTCCGTGGAGTAGAAGATGACCGCGTTGATGCCCGACAGCTGCTGCGCCAACATCACCACCGCGGCTATCACCATCGGCTGGCGGAGCTGCCGGTGAGCAAACAGCTCTCGAAGAGTCACTTTCCTAGTCACTTTGTTCTTCTCAGCTTCCTGAAATATAATTACATACATACATACATACATATTGACACGCCTTTATCCCCGTATAGAGGTAGGCAGAGGCATATATTAAACGCCCACCGTATATCACCGTATGCATTTTTATCCCACGTAACAGGTGGTGAGCCATTGCCAGGCGCAGGCTGAGGCGACCTGCTGTTGAAATTTTTTAAGTCGCCCATAAGTCCTTCAACTTGGCTTAACGACTGCCATTATATTGGCAAACGTGACCAACGGCTTAACTTGCCTTTCGAAACACGGAACTTGGTTGGGTCTAAAGGGCTGAATAAATTTAATAAAATGTGTCTATTTTAGATGTTAAATTTGGAAGAAATTTTTAACCCGTTGCCTTTTTAGTGAGGTGGTAACAAAAAAGATTAAAAGGTCTTATGTGCTAGACACTAATTAGCAAAGTCCTGGTAGTTTCGGACTGAAATATTATTATAAGATACTAGTTGATGCCTGCGGCACCGCACGCGTGGTGAAGTTTCTCGTTCTCGTATTCCACAGGAACTTGTTTCCGGAAAAAAAAGTAGCCTAAGTGTTATTCTGATGTGTAGGCTATATTATTGTAAAGTTTTATCATAAATATTAGTAGGATCAACTTAGAACTCTACCAGCGTATTTTTCCCTCTTATTATAAGGCGTCTTCAAAAAAGAGTGTTGAATCTGAGGGCCCATCAACTCGAGGGCCATTCTTATATTACAGCTTTCTAGAAACATGCAATGTATGTTTTTATGGCTCCGTACCTCAAAAGGAAAAATCAAAAATGTGTGTGTACCAGAGTCCACAGGTAAGAAGTGAAACTTCTTTACGACATATAATTTTTCTACTATTTACAACTTCACGAAAATTGGGTAAATTGGATAAAGAAGTTTCACTTACGTCCATAAAAAAGTTTCACTTCAAAACAACATGGCGCGTAACCGAAATAAATGCCGATTTTTTACAGCTATACAATTTCCCTCAACGTCGATAAAGATAAAAAAAGGAACTCATTTTTTCTTTCTTATCCGTCTGTCTGTCCGGGAGTTACCATCGATTTTCTCAGGAACAAGTGGTTCTAGCGAGTTGAAATTTAAACCAAATAGGTAGGTACTCTATAGTCCCTATCAGGTGTAAAAAAATCAAGATCCTGAGTAAATACGATAAAAAGATATGAGCAAATTTAGATTTTCGCGAAAACTTGTAAGTACCAAAATTTACTTTAATAAGTATTCAACTTTTAATTTTTCGAATTGGTGCCCTTTTTTTTGTACTGTAACAATATTTTTAACACACTTGTTTAAACACATTTTTATTTCACCGATTTTTGGCTCTTTTTATAACACGCGTGTTTTTTTAATTTACCTATTATTGTACGAGTACCTTACATTTATACCCTAGTACCAAGTTATAAGTACGATGAAGAAGGGATATCATTGACTGAGTAGGCGAGTGAAGCGAGCCGACGAAATTCCTCGTTTTAAGTCCACTGGTACGTGAAAAATGCTACCGATCTTCGACCGTTCGTCCGTCCATTCAGTCTACAGGTCGCATTTTTCGTCGGATTTGCATGCAACTTGGCATGGACAATCCTTGATATAGCCAAAAACTTTAAGCGAGGGTGTTTTTTGATCGGGGAGGAAATGGAGCCAGGGGAGGGGAAATGGTCCCGTAGTGGTTGGTAACAGCGCTCAAAACGGTATGGGGTGATATAGGCTTAAAGTGTGCCGCCGAGCCAAGCGCTTTTTATTTTTATTTTAAAACCATTAAAAAAAATGTAATGTGGTACCTAATGGGTGCGCAACAGGAAAGTCGTGCATCTCTCTACTATTAATAATTAACACTTTAACCAAAAAAATGTTTAGCCTTTTCCTCAATTTCCTCCGAAGCCTACGGTTCACAGAACCACTAGTATTTAGTGATAGTAATTACCTGATGCATTTCTTCCATCTCGCCATGAACGGACGCTCCTCCCCTCAACCAGTGCAGAGCTGCAAAGAAATTGAGGGACATTTTTTTACACAGCGCCGTCTAGCCCTAAGTAAGCGAATATTAGCTTGTGTTATGGGACCTGGACGACTGATAAACACTTATATATTTCTAAATACATGCATATTATACATAGGAAACACCCAAACTCCGGAACAAACATTTGTATATCACACAAATATTTGCTCCAACCCGGTAATTGAACCCGGGACCTCAGTCGTGGCAGTCGCATACACTACCACTGCGCCATTAAGGCAGGCAATTAATGGGAAGTTCATTTTTAGGGCTCTCTATTAAGGCTGCCTGTTATCAAAACCGGTGCAATCCTTTTGGAGCTATGATATCAAAGATACACATAATGCGGTCAAAATAAATCATTCTTGATTCTTCTCAAGGCCGTAGGGTTAAAATAAATGCAGTAAAAGTAATATATCAATTGCTTAAGTTAATCGGTTAGTAAAAATAACATTTGGACTCCAACTTTTCAGACAAAAGTTGTTCAAAATAATGATCTTGCAATTTGACGAGAATTTTTTAACATGGCGGTAAAATTGAGCTGAAAACACTGACTAAGCCCTGAGAGATATGTAGATAACCAAGGGTAGGCAGAGGGATACAATATGCCCACATATCACCGCATGCATTTTTGTCCTACATTACAGGTACAGTAAATAGTAGCACTAATATTATTTTATTTTTTGACACCCAACGTAAATACAGGCAGTGGGACAAAAGTGCATACGGTGAAATGTGGCCGTATAGTATGCCTCTGCCTACGCCTTCGGGGATAAAGGTGTGACAATATGTATGTATGTTGATGATATTTCCACGACATGGTAAGCTGCGTTGGTTGCTGCTGCATCAAGAGCTCGGAAAATTACAGCATAAATACCTCAAAACAAATAATAGGTTTTGTGCTTATTATTATTTCAACTGAGATATTATATACCTATACGATGCTATGTCATATTACAAAGGTCTGAACCAGTAGTTATTTTCTTCGATCGTGATATTTTTAATTTCCAAATCTAGTTTTGGAATAAGCTAAGGTCAGTGACCATGCCCCTGGCGCCATTGGCCATTAGTATTATAATTTCCTTAGTTTTAATCAATTCTAGTACCAATAATGTAAAAAAAATTTACTGCAACTTTCTATGGACATTTGGAAGTAACAAAAAAATTTCCTAAAATCATTCACGTTTTAGAAATCTTTATGTCGAAAAATTTGTCGAATAGTTTTCCGAACAGAATATTATGGCAACTGTGTTCCATTCACAGATATAGAAGAGTAAGCAGATCAAACATTTGCGAAAAATAGCGTAGCCTATTTCACACATATATACAGGTAGCTTAATACAGGGTCGCATTCAGCTATCATAGTGTTGATAGGTTGTTAGTAATGAAATGAGTCGGCAATAAAGGAGTTTCAAATCGAACCAACAAGATGCTTTTTGACACATTATGACATAGATTTCGGAACCCGATTTTGAACAGCAATTTAATAAATAAATATTGAGGGACACTTGTGCTATGGAATCTCGACAACTTACTTATATATTTATAAATACATAAATATTATAATATATAATTAGTAGTATAGTATATAAGAACACCCAAACTATAAAATAAATATTTGTGGATCACACAACTATTTGTTCTGACCCGGGTATCGATCCCGGGACCTCAGCACAGCAATCGCATACACCACCACTTACGCCACCGTGATAGACGATAATCGATGCAGTGAATCGCGGCATAGGTTTTAGTAGGTATATACAAAGTAGACCATTTGTAAAACTCCAGTAAAATGTCAAGACCAGGTAGCTAACAGCATAATCAATGACGATAAAGTTATTCCATTCTTTTAATTTAAGGGTAGATACCTACTGCTTGAATTATAATACTATGCACCTCGTGAAAATCACAGGCGATGGGGGTGGGCCGGTGCTAGCTCCTTTGATCTTGACCTTTCCAACCGCATTAATACGCACACGTACTTTGTCCATTGAAACATGCTATACTTTACGAAGAAGAGACCTAGGACTCCTTTGAAGCAAACCCATGGCGTAGCTCGACAGTATAATGCTGACAGAACCTGCTCCGTAACAAATTGCCAAAAATAAAAGACACGTCGGTGATTAGGACCTTAGCTATTTCCTGGTGTATAAGACATACGCAGTATTCGTGAGTGATGGGATGCCAAATAATCCTGCAGTTGTGGTTGATAACGATCGTAAAAATATGACACCTGCATGCCCATATTTCTTATTATCTTCGCCAGGAAAAATACTGTCCTACAGTATCTAAAAATAAGGATTAAAATAAACAGTAATTTAAAATAGTTATTTCTTTTTAATCAATACAATGATTATTTTACAGTTATTAATTAATTCTTACGAGCTCACAAATATGAACTAAAATATGAACTTAGTAAAATCTTTATTTTCTTACGAAGAAACTCTGTCTTTTGGTAGGCTTAAATAGGGACATACTGGTTAATACGCAGAGACCCTTGAGAATTTTTGACCCTTGGGACTTATCTAATAGGAAATGGGACCCTCATTCGAACATATAGCTGTAGTTGGGAGAGGGAAGACTAACCTGTCAACAAAGGCAAGCCGGTTGTGAGATTTGCTGCACTCCTGAGATTTGCTGCACCCACGATTTGTACTACACCGAAAGCACCTTCACCAAACAGAAATACTGTCTTATAGGGTCTAAGATAAGATAAAATTTAAACCATTATTGTACAAAGTTATTTGTTTTTAATTAATACAATAACCTTTTATTTTACAATTTTTAACAGTTATTTATTGATTATATTATTGTAAACCTAAAACAAGATTTCCATAACATTTAGATACACTGAGTATTGAAATATAACATTTTGTGGCCTCTGTACTAAATTCGTCCCTGATTACTTGAAATAGCATAACAGTACAAAGTGTAACTAAATTAACAAAAAAACTTAGCTGTAGGTGACGACAGCAACCAAACGATTTATGGAACAGATACTATGAATAGTTAGCAATAACCTTTTCAAGTGTTCACCAAGAAATTTCATCATTTTGGATACAAATCTTAGTGTAACAGTACGTAGTCGTAAGTGGTACATAAATTATCCATGAAAAGTTATTCCTGGTGATTTCTTGTTCACCACTATATGTTTTGTTTGAATAATTGAACAGTTTACATAATTTTTTACTACTTTTGTTACATTTTACAATAATTTTATGTAATATTTTCACTTCGATACATAAATCTTTAATTTTTTTTTTTTTTTTTCTTTTTCTTATGGCCCCTATGCCGGAGCGGGTACCGGCAATTCCGCCACTGTTTAATTCAAAGATGACAGCGGCGGTTGACATTAGTAGAAAAATTGGCTACACGCTGGTTGCTGTCAAAGTGTGAGCTACACAGAAATAATAAAGATAGCTTTATACAATAAATGGCAAGAGTGAACAGAATAAAGTATTACACCATAAAGAAAGGAATATGTTTGATCATGCTTACTCTTCTATATCTGTGGTTCCATTCCTCATGTTCATGCTCAAACTCTCTCGAGATTTATGTAAATAGTATATTTAAAAAAAATAAACTAACCTCTTTGCGCATGTAACTCCTGGCCTTTGTTGAGCAGCAAATACTTGGGTGACTCGGGGCAGAACGGTAGCATTAGGCATTGCAGTAACGCGGGCACTGCGGTCAGTGCTAGCAGCCACGGCCAGCCTTCCGCTGTACCTAGGATCGATTCCAGCCCCAGCACTTGGGATAACAGGATCGTTATTGTGATCACCAGCTGGTATACTGTACCTATCTGAAACAAAAGATCAAAGTTCGAAGGTCAAGGTCATGCTCAAAGTTCTCGACGACAATTATTACGATGCTGAGCGGTGACAGAATGATCTAGTGGGTGCTGTGATGGTCAAGTGCCATCTTACAGTGTTTGCTGAATGTCATCCATAGTGCAGGCACGCATGCTTATATTTTCGCATTTTCTTAATAACATGTGCTGCCAAGTAGTGATTTTCAAAATTTAAAATATTTACTACAAGCCTGGGCAGGCATATGAAACTCCCATACAGCCTTGTCGTCAGGAACTTGTTTCCGGGATAAAAAGTAGCCTATGAGTTATTCTGATGTATAAGCAATATTATTGTAAAGTTTCATCAAAATCCATCAGTTGATTTTGCGAGTAAGAGTAACAAACATCCATTCTTACAAACTTTCGCGTTTATAATATTAGTAGTAGGTATAGTATCTAGGATAAGCCTGGCCAGGCATATGAAACTCCCATACAGCCTTGTCATCAGTGTGGATTTTTTTTTAGCATTTTAAGGAACTAATGTTATAATATGTGTAAAGTACGATGTGCTATTGCAATTTAGTAGTTTATCTACTCTGATACTATAATACAAAGATTATAAAACTGATAACAAAATTCTTATGACAAACATTACGTACAGGCCAAAAATAATAAAAAAAAAGTTTAATTACGATACAGGTCTTGTATGGACACCTGTATCATAATATAACTTTTTAATCATAACGATACACCTATACAACCTCCAACTGGACCAAGGAGGTAGAACCTCTACTTGAAAAAAAAAGGTTTCAATCATTGGTTTCAATGAACGAGTCCGCGACGCAAGCGCGCATGCGCAATCAATGTTTGCGCCTTGGCGCCAACATTTGACATTTAACAAATAAATTTGTTGTTATATTCATCATTTTATTTGCAATATTGTTTTACGTATTATAGTATGAGAGTAGATAAAGTAGGAGTAGGAGACATCTCTAAATAACAGGGCTCATGCACTATGTAACCAGGAGTTTTTAGTTGATGAACTGTCCCACATACGGAAGGTACTATTAAAAAATGGGTATAGTGTGAGAGGGGAACGTCCAATTCGAAAGTATAGGGAAAAACAACCTGACGTCTCCAGGCTGCCGGCATTTTTACCCTACATCAGAGGAGTAACGGATAAAATTGGTACGATTTTGAAGGCATACTCAATACACACCGTTTTTACTCCCATGTCAAAGGTGTCTCAGCAAGTGAGAAACCCAAAGGACACTATTCCTAACCAGACGCCGGGCGTCTACAAAGTGAACTGCAGCTGTGGAAGCTCTTATATCGGTCAAACAAAGCGAACAATCGCAGAACGTGTGAAAGAGCACATAGCAGCGGTCAAAAACCACCGAACGGAGAAATCTGCGATCGCGGAGCATCTGTTGCTATCGGGTTCAAATCACTGGATGGAGTTACATGCACCAGAAGTTCTATCCACTGAACGCCGTTACTACACTCGGCTTGTTCGTGAGGCGGTTGAAATTAAGAAGCATCACAATTTCAACCGCGAAGGTGGATACAAGCTTTCCTCCACTTGGAATCCAGTAGTCAAAAAGTGCAAGTGTCGAGACAAACCGCCTAATGGACGTTCGGACGTCGTGAGTGTTGTGTGTCGCGGCCCTAATGACTGTTTGTGAATAAGATGTGGGTATCTGAATAACGTACAAGATGATGACGCCCACCGCTTTCCCCAGTCTACTCGTGACCACGGCTATTGCAATATAGCCGAAACGTCGAGAGGTGAGAAAAAGATAAAATATTACGCGAAAAAGACCCGAAAAACATAAAATGAATAGTATAAGTCGTGTGAGTTTAAAAACATTAGATAAAGTAGGACTTGGTCTTATAACACTCGTGTGATACGATGGAGGTTGTATCGTTATGATTAAAAAGTTATATTATGATACTACAGGTGTCCATACAAGACCTGTATCGTAATTAAATAATTATTTACTTACTTTTATTATTTTATTTTAAATAAAATTATTTACTTACTTTTTTCTTTCAGTGTAAAAAATAAAAAATAAAATGTAAAGTAGTAGTGTAAAGAAAGTAGTCCGAGACTACCAGGAATTAAATTGGTCGTGATAGTTAGTGTCTAGCACATAAGACCTTTTAGCCTTTTTGTTACCACCTCACTAAAAGGGCAACAGGTTCAAAATTTCTTCTAAATTTAACATCTAAAATAGACACATTTATTAAATTTATAAGGCCCTTTAGACCCACCCCAGTTCCGTTCTTGGGAAGGCACGTAAGGGGTGGGTCCCGGTTGCCAGTAACATGGCAGTCGTTAAGTCAAGTTGAAGGCCTTATGGGCTTGAACAAGAACAGCAGGTAGTCACAACCTGCGTCTGTCTATTTAAACACGGCAATGGACTCACTCACCACCTATTATATGCCTCTGCCACCCCTTCGGGGATAAGGCATGATAGATAAATAAAGAACATTTTTGTTAAACGCCTTGTAGTAAACAAATGTCGTGGCTTTTCAATATTTTCAATTTTATTTTATCTGATTCAAAAGTTCTACGCAGCAAAATGACCTCAAAATGGCGGCGTTTCTCCCTGAGTCGCGCGCGATGTGTCACATTTCTTACTTTACCTATAGTAATAAATTCTTTGATCATTTAGCTATTCAATTTTATTACGTGAAGATTAATAGTAGATTTTACTATTGCACAAAACAAATCATTTTTATCCGAGACTTTTAGCATAAAGTAATGTCGAGGATAAAATGGTATTGTAGACGAGTTTATAAGCTCTGCTTTTCATTTCGATTGCGAGGAAAGGGCTTATTTGTGCAGGATATAGGCAGCACAAAATCGAATTTTGTTCACAAGTGTACAAAATATCCGAGACTTTTAGCTGATAGTAATGTCGAGGATAGGAAGCAGAGGAGCACAAATAAGCACTTCGAGAGCATAAGAAGTTAAAAGATTCATCATCATCATCCGAGCGTCTGTCCCAGTTACGTTTCGCGACGCCCGGGGTTTCCTACATTTTCTCCTCCACTTCGCACGATGGTTGGCATTCCCTGTAGTGAGACCATTGGCACGCATGTCATCCCTTACGACGTCAAGCCAGCACTTCTTGGGTCTTCCCCTCTTGCCGGGCTGACATGGCCAGACATTAGTTTCCCACGTAGCCCGGCGGTTGCCGCATGACGTGACCATACCAACGCAGGCGACACTCTTCCAACTCTGAGAGCATGTGAAGTAAAAAGATTATAAAATACTCACCGAGCCCCTGAGCGACACGGGCGATATTTCCGACAGGTAGAGCGGCGCCAGGCCCGCGTTTAGACCGTTGTTGATGCCTATTAGTAGCCTGGAATAAGGCGTTTCATGTTACAAAACAAGACTTATAATAAATTTTTAAAGCAATTATTATGATAAATTCCTCATAAATCTATACTAATATTATAAAGCTGAAGAGTTTGTTTGTTTGTTCGGTTGAACGCGCTAATCTCAGGAACGACTGGTCGGATTTTAAAAATTATTTTTGTGTTAGATAGCCCATTTATCGAGGAAGGCTATAGGCTATATATCATTACGCTACTACACTGGGGAGCAGAGTAGTGGATATAAATGTCGACAAATCGGGCAAATTTTTATACATAATTGTAGAATTTATAAGCGAGGGGATTAAATAGGTGCGACGGGAGGTCGAAATATTCCACGGGCGAAGCTGTGGGGGTCATCTAGTTTTTAATAAAGTGGAAAAGGACAATTCGATTCGAGACGGGGACTGAGCAAGAAAAAATGACTATTAAAATATGGTGGTGAATTTCAACTTGATTCGATACGGTTCGAGTAGTTCAGTGACTAGAACATTGCCCTGGTTTGGCAAAGGGCACGGGTTCAATCCCCGTCTCGAATCGAATTGTCTTTTTCCTCTTTATTGAAAAATTATGAAGACTTATAATATATGTGAGATACAAAAGATCTTTAAACAAAACAACCCACCTGCCAACAATGAGAAGTTCCGCGGAATTGGCCACTTTAGCGGTGCCTTCGCACAGCGCGGCCACGAACACGAATGCATTGTTCAACAGCAGACCGCACTTACGTCCGAACCTGGAAATCAAATGAACCATTTTTAATACCTTACTAGGTATATTACTCGTATCTGTACTGTGATATTTGTTCCGAAATGTTTGTGAAATGCGGGAATTTATTAATTGACAAAAAAATTTAGTTTGCGCTTGTTGTATATTAATTTTTAAAACTAGTGCAGTGTGTAAAAATGGTAAATGTTGGGTCTACCTAAGTGCTATAGTAAACGACAGTAATATAAAATAAAAATAAAAAATAAAAATATCTTTATTTTGCATAGACCATTTTAACGGCGCTTACAAAATGTCATACACTATTTAAAATATTTTAGGGCGACCACCGGTTCGGAACGCGGCCCACCTGAGAAGAACCGGCAAGAAACTTAGGAAGGCTTTTTTTTTTGATAGCCTATTTACAATTTAATATTATTTCACTTTGCCGCGGTGCACTGGAAGGTTTCCGCGACACCACGCCCTCAACGATATTATTCGCAGGGCCCTTATCTCAGCGAAAGTCCCTTGCGTGCTTGAGCCTCCAGGTCTGAGTAGTTCAGACGGTAAGAGGCCAGATGGGCTGACTTTGATTCCCTGGACCAATGGCAGGTGCCTAATATGGGATGCAACTTGCGTCAGAACGGTCGCTGCCAGCCACCTCAGTCGCACCGTTCACTCCCCGTCTGCCGCAGCGGAAGACGCGAGTTTAAAAAAGAGGCTTAAATACGCCGATTTGGAGCCACTATACCAATTTGTGCCGGTGGCGGTTGAGACCCTGGGGTGCTGCGGCAAGGACGCTAAAGTATTTTTAAAAGAAATTGGACAGAGGCTCATAGAATTTACTGGTGACTCTCGATCCGGATCGTTCTTGGTGCAAAGGCTGGCCATCGCGATCCAGCGTGGAAACGCAGCGAGTGTGATGGGCACGTTTGCGCCGGGTACGATTCGGGGCGGGTGCTTTTGATTAGTTTTTAATGTGTTTTATATTATTTTATTTACCATTAAATAAATTTAAAAAGTAATTTTTTTTGTTAAGTTATGAAAACATTTAATATAATTACATTGGTAAATTTCTCAGGTCACAGGGAAGCTTGTTGTAAAAGCAGTTAACCTGGAAAGAATTGCCAATCTTATATAGTCGACTGTGGTGGACTGAAAGATTATTTTTATTTCTAGTGGTTATATTATGTTTATCACAGAGTTTAGAAAACTGTGATAGATTTTTCTGGACATACATAAGATTGGCAAAAATGTCTTGTGATGGTACGGCTAGAATATTTACTTCTTTGAATTTTTCTCGGAGAGAAACTCTGGGGCCCAAATTATAAATAGCGCGTACAGCCCGCTTTTGTAGAATAAAAATAATATTTAAATCTGCAGCACTCCCCCAAAGGAGAATACCGTAAGACATAATACTATGAAAATAGCTGAAGTAAACCATTCTAGCCGTATCCACATCTGTTAGAGTCCTGATCTTTTTTACAGCGTATGCAGCCGAACTTAACCTAGAGGCTGTCTTTTCTATGTGTGGGCCCCACTGCAAATTGGCATCAATAGTTATACCGAGGAACACAGTTGATTCTACAAACTCTAACACTTGTCCATTCAGTTGAACAACACAACTTGTTTTACATTTGGTAGAGTAAATTTTATACATTTATTTTTATTTTCATTAAGGCAAAGATTATTTGAGCTGAACCAATGAACTACTCTTGCAATTGCATTGTTTACATCGTCATAGTTATCTAATTGTCTTTTAATTTTAAAAATTAATGAGGTGTCATCTGCAAACAAAACAATCCTATTCCTGTCCCCTACATAAAATGGTAAATCATTAATATAAATAAGGAACAAGAATGGCCAAGTATCAAGCCTTGCGGTACACCCATTGTAACCATAGATCCTACAGAATGTGTACCATTAACATCGACCCTCTGTATTCTATTGTTCAAATATGAAGACAGAAGGTCGAGAGCGTTGCCTCTTATTCCATAGTGGTGTAATTTTTTGCGCAGCGTTTCATGTTGAACGCAATCAAAAGCCTTTGATAGATCGCAAAATATACCTAATGCATCGTGCTTGTCTTCCCAGGCATCATGAATACATTTTAATAACTCAACACCAGCATCGGAAGTTGAGCGCCTTTTCGTAAACCGAAATTGAGTTGCATGAAGTATTTTATGACTATTAAAATGGGATAGCATTTGATTCAAGATTATTTTTTCAAATACTTTGCTCAAAGTTGGCAGCACCGACACTGGTCGGAAATTAGACGGGTCTGTAGCGCTGCCAGCCTTGAACAAGGGAACGACTTTGCTGTGTTTTATTAAGTCAGGAAATGTACCACTAGAAACACAGTTGCTAGATGGGGCGCAATGACCTCAATTATACATAATGCAGTTTTGACCGATAATCCCCAAAGGTCCGCGGTTTTCTTAATTTTGATGCATTTAAATGTCTTTACAATGTCCTGAGCGCAAATATCTGTGAATACAAATGCTTCCCTGCAACAAAGAACAGATTCTTCTAATAAATGTTCAGCGGAACTGGAAGAAGCTTGGAGAGATTTTGTTGTCAATATAGGTACATTTTTGAAAAAGTGTTCAAACTCCGTCGCCACTTCCAGGTCCCCTGTAACATGGCAACTATTTACTTTTAAGTGGAAATCCCTTTCAGTCACCAAAGATCTACCGCATTCAGAGTTAATGATGTTCCAAGTCATTTTTATTTTATTCACAGAATTAGAAATTTTATTTTTTAGTAAGTTTGACTTAGCAAGATAACACATTTGTTTAAATATCTTTGAATAATTTTTAACATATTCCTGAAAGGTTTGCCTAAAATTAAATGATTTTCCTGAATATAATTAAAATAATTTATTTCTACTTTTAAAGATACCTAGTGTTGCCCAGTCACTGAAAACAGGACGACCACCAATCTGTAGTGTTTTTGAGGTAAAACCTTTGCCAAACTCATCTTTAATCAAATTAAATAAGTGTTTATATGACTGGTCTACACAATGAAGTTAAGTAGATATGGTAATCTCTTTAATACATTTTCTTTAAAATTATTCAAACGACTTTGGTTAAATGGTACATATTTTATTTGTTTTTTGCAGACTTTGTTACTACTTTTAGGAAACTTTATCCATTGGCCTCAATGATCTGACACTACAGGATCCATAATACCTTTATCTATAGGTTTAATATCAGTAAAAATATTATCAATACATTTTGCACTGGTGGCTGTAATACGAGTGGGCTCTAAGAATGTACTATGCAGATTAAAGGATTTAAATAAATTTTTCTTTTTATTTCTCTCTGATGGAGTTAATGATGTATCTAATAAATCAACATTAACATCTCCACAAACTATTATAGATTTCTTAGAACATTGGCAATTGAACAGTGCTTCTTCAAGCTTTTCTTCAAATTTAATGTAAGATGCATCAGGGGGACTGTATCCGCTTAACAAGATGAAATGCTTAAACTCAATACTGGCAATCTCAATAACTCGCTCAATGGAGAGTGCTACTAAGTATTTACGTTCTTTAAATTTTAAGTTTTTATTAATTAATATTAAAGAGCCTCCACGTTTAGAATATTTTCTATTGAATGAGCTAGCAACCTGGTGATTTACGAAGTTCAACAATGTGTTTTTATGATCTTTTAACCAGTGCTCTGTAACACAAAAAAAATTAATTGAATTTGCATTAATGTATAGCTCTAACTCTAGATCTTTACCATTTATTAAACCTACAGATTTATTATCTGTTGTCCTATAAACTAATTTTTTGGAATTTCAATTTCCAAATGTGAAGTGTCAAAACTATCCTGCTCAATAAAAGCAGTTGTTCTTGCCAATAATTTGTCTTGAAAAATTAAAAAAAATAGATAGCAACAGAGCTACCTTTCGTTGTAAAAATTTTGATAGAATAATGTCTACAAACTATTATTATTGAAAATTATGTTCCAATCGAATAATTCAATTTTTTTGGAATATAAGCAAATAAATAAATAAATATTGTGGGACACTTCACACAGCGCCATCTAGCCCAAAGTAAGCAAATATTAACTTGTGTTATGGGATCTAGATAACTGACAAACATACTCATATATATTTTTAAATACATACATATTATAGATAAATAACACCCAGACACAGAATAAACATTCGTGCTCATCACACAAAGTTTTATCCTGGGTGGGAATCGAACCCACAACCTCTTGCGTAGCAGTCGGATGCACTCCCACCGCGCCACAGAGGCAGTCATGATACCATGGTATGTAGTTTCATATTTAATTTGTATCTTAAGTGATTTTCCTTGTGGCTCATAGCAGCGCTGTATGGTAAGGTGGACAAAATTACTTGCTTTATTTGCAGACTTGATAACTTATCAAAATTTTTTAAAAGTTTGTCACTATAAAATTGCCTCTTCTACCAACCAGCACCACTATAGTAGACTGCATGCAGTGTGTATCAGTCAATATAAATTTAAATAAATAAATATAAATATCCATCACGCCTTATCCCCGAAGGGGTGGCAGAGGCATATTATATGCCCACTTTTCACCGTGTATAAATAAAAATAAATTATAAATATAAATTAATATAAATTCAATATAAATTTGAGAGTATGAAGCTCTTGGATATGTATGATTTATTACAGAATGACCTAACTGTGATAAATAATGTCCAAAATGTTTCATTTTTCATCGCTATAGACTATGGTCTTTGCATCACTTTATATTTGCAACTTTTCTATTATAGATGCCTCGCAATTACTACTTGAACTCAATATACTATTATCCACACTGCACACAGTTTTAATTGGTGAAAATTTATCATTGCATTTAATTCTTTCACAACTCCAAGGGTGAGGAGGGAACATGGCCTGCGGATATCAATTGGTAATTTTGACAATGACATGAATTTACTAATTTACCTATGGCTAACACCTGTTCCCTACTCTGTTTCTCTGCTGTATCATATTTATATGAAATTGATTTCAAAGAGTCTTGAAGTCGGTCAATCTGACATTGAAGGGCCTGTGTATCAGTTTTGTACTGTTGTGCGACAGTATCAAGTTCTAACATAAACATATTTACCTGGTCAATCAGTTGCAATCTCTGTCTATTAAGTGACATGCTATTTATAAAAAACTTGTATTTATGTATTAGTATTTTTTTTAGATTTAGTAATAAACTTTTTAATTTTTAAATATTTCTTTAACTTATTCTTACTACACTTAATAATTTTTAATGATTTAGAACAGCCCCCAGTTTTATCATCAGAAGTGAGGTCTATTACAATGGAAGGTTGAGCTGTAGCAGTATCTAAGCTTGTAGCCATCAGTTCATCGAACAAACTGATTAGATTGAACCACTGTGCTCTGTTTCTCGTCTTCTAGTTGCGATATTTTGATCTCCGATCGTTGTAGTTATTATCCTTATCCTTAAGTATTCTAATTTAAAAAATACGTAAATATAATTATATTTTGGGTGAAATTTGATTACAGTGTTGAGTGGTTTGGGAGGACTTCGAGGACAAATCGAAAATCTGAATCGGGGAAGAATGTTGCAACAAGTTGGAAGTTCAACAACTACCTTAAATAAAACTTGGCACCCAGGAATCTACTAAAAAATCACGTTCTGAAACCTGTAAAGACTTTTAAAACGTGTAACGTGAAATCTAGCTTTCTGATTTACTAACTTTATTTTTTAAATGTGATTATAGCTCTTTAATTTTTTACCAAATACGGTAACTTCGGAGCCTTAAGGACCTTACTTGCTGATTACTGGTTGAGGTAACGATACAGGCGCCCTTACGGGGTGGGAAGTTCAGAAGGCAGTCGCTTTCAACATTACCGAACAGCATAAGCCAAACGATTGTCGCTCCTAGCAGCCAAATAAAAAATGAGCCCTGGGGCCCAAGTCTACTAATTAAATCACGTCAGAAGTTTTCGTTGTCTACTACTTATCACAATTGCGCTCCAATAGAATTCTATCGGCCGGCCAATAGAATTGTGAGCTCTGACAAAAATTAGTGGGGATAGTTTGCGCATGTATAATCGCGCACAATATTATTACACAAAGTATATCAAGTTTAATACGATTCTGCTTAGAACCATTAAACATTTTTTATTATTTTATAACGTAGGTAGGTGGGTAGGTATATATTATTTACAACAAGTGAGTTCAAAGTGTTTTGGTGACAATATTAAACCATGATAGGTATTTTATTTATTTTTCAGTAATTGTATTTTTAAAAAGAACATTTTTATTGTAATATATTAATGTAGAAATAGGTATATAATGTGTGTGACACTGACAATACTTTTTAAAGTAAAAGAAGTGGAAGAAGTCTCTCCTTACCCCGGTGAATGATAGGTGTGATTTTATTATTTTGTGTATTAAACAAATGAAATTGTCGAATATTTATAACTTAACTAATTATCTTCACGCTGTATCCCTGACGAGGTCGTCAGAGAGGACAGATTGCCAGGCTTCGCGATCCATGCATACTTATTTCGCTTCCTTAAGATTCATCAACTGCTTCATACCGCACGTCTGGGTATCCGAGTACTTTATATCATGACAGGCAGAACCCAATGCGATAGAGTAGGCATATCAAAATACATAAAATAAAATTTAATGTACTAGGTAATATAACTTTTTACATACAATGCTACCTTCGTGAATTCACTCAGAGAATAATAGAATATATCGGAATATACCCTGATTCCTTCTACCCTCTACTTTCTCACAATATATATTCTTTGTCAATCATTCCCCACTCCTTCGTTGGACGTGTCCAAACCAACGAAGCACGCCCTTTTCCAGCTTAACGCTGACACTTTCATTCAATTTTGCCAATATGGCACGTATCACTTCGTTACGTATTCGGTCGGCCAAAGTTACGCCGCACAATTTTCGAAGTGATCGCATCTCCACAGCATTCAATTTACTTTTATGCATCTGCTGACATACCCAGGTTTCGCTACCGTAAAGCAACGTTGGCACTATCACTGCGTTATGTTTCGCCAATAATAAATAAATATAAAATAAATATCCATCACGCCTTATCCCCGAAGGGGTGGCAGAGGCATATTATATGCCCACTTTTCACCGTGTGGATTCCTGTCCCACGTAATAGGTGGTGAGCCCATTGCCGTGTTGAAATAGACAGACGCAGGATGTGACTACCTGCTGTTGAAATTTTTCAAGCCGCCCGTAAGGCATTCAACCAGGCTTAACGACTGCCATTTTACTGGAAACCGGGACCAACGGCCTAATAATAATTGGTATAATGAAAAAATGGCAGACGCCGTTTTCATCAATAGCTTAAATCATCCGATCCATTTAACCACCAACCCAATAGCCCATTTCATAGTAAGCACATTTTACAATAGTTTATGGGAGTTAAATTGGAGGTGATCCATTACCGTTCTTCTACATAAGGCGGGCGTGGACTATCTGCAGTGGGGGTCCCATTCCCTATTAGATTAAAATTCTCAAAGGGCCTCTGCGTGTTGGACCTATGTCCCCATGTAAGCCTATCAAAAGTCCGGGTATCTTCATGAGAAAAAAAAAGAAGATACCCGTGTAAAGAAGAGACATAATAATAATAATTGGTATAAATATTTGATCAAAAAATTTACATAATAAACCATTTTTCTTTCTTATCCAGATTGGACATACAATTTTCTTGGGGCATTAAAATCTCAATACGCTATTAAAATATTTGCCAAAAAGAGTAGAATATTTTATGTGCGTGACAGTACTGAGACTAGTGACAACACGTGCCGACATATCGCGGAGTAGTGTGCAGCTGTGCCCTAGTGTGCGTGTAGGATTTCGACCACTCCTGCGTCCGCGCTCCTACACTCCCGCGCTTCACCCCCTGTCACCCCGCCAATTAGACCTAATTTATGAGTTCTGCGCATTCCCCTTCCTCTTTCTTACAGAGCTCATCATTCGCCGCGCAACCTATACACGTGTAGCTCCTGTAAGTAGCTTTAGATTTGCATTTTTGGTAGTTTATATTAATATTTTGATAGCTTAAAACAGCTATTTTGTCTCTTTTCTGCAGCTTGAGAAGTGTTATTGTGAAATATATAATATTAGTTTTAGCCGTATAGAACAAGAACGGCATCCTATTGGAAAATAGTAGACTCGGCCCCCAGGTAGGGATTCAGCAACTGAGTATACACTGGGGACTGACGAATTCTCTTGTACTGCTTATCATTCACTCCTTTATCCCTGAATGGGTGACAGAGTCATACTATACGCCCAAATTTCACCGTAAGCAATTTTACCCCACGTAACAGGTGGTGCCGTGTTGAAATGGTTAAGCGCAGGTTGCGGCGACTTGCCGTTGAAATTGTTTTAAGCCGCTCATAAGGCCATCAACTTGGGTTAACGACTGCCATGTTACTGGCAACCGGACCTTCGGCTTAACGTGATTTTAGAAGTACGGAAATAGAAATGTCACACAGCTGTTATTTAACGCAGTGATCGCTTACAGAACACTGAGTTGGCGGGGCTAGGTGCGCTTCTTAGCCCCGCTAACTCAGTACTGCTACAGAATAAGTATATAATAAAATACATAATAGTACTGCGTACTGAAGTTTCACTCCCTAACAAAGTTTCAGTTTTAGGTATGAAAACATACTTAGACTCACCGCCTGCAAGCAAAATTGAAACTTATTATAGCGCGCGAACGTTGAGTTTTCTTTGCGCGCCAGAGTTTAATGACCGAGCTGCGAAGTCCACGCGGGATTGTCACTTGAGAAGTTTTTGTACCTAGTTGATTTATTTAGAGCGCGACAGTCAGAGCGCCCACTGCCATTAGCCGCTCCGAGCGGTGCGCTGCCCGAATATAACTAAACTGGGGAGTTACACCCACCTGGTACTGCGGTGAAGACTAGGTAGGATTGACGTCGAACTCACCTGTTAGCTACGAAGCCAGTGAGGATGCCCCCAACCATTCCCCCCACGCAATAAATAGACACTGCCACCGCCAGAACCGACGTGACCTTGGGGTCGTCTTCAGGTTTTGCTAGGGATTTGTTTGTGCCGCTCAGAGCTTCCTTGTGAAGCCATTCCGATATTATCTGGAAAGAAATGTAGGTTGAAGTTTTATTGAAACGGCAATCCCAAGGATCTAGGTGGCCGAGTCTGCTATTTCAATCGTATCGGAATAGAACCGAAATCGTCGCCCATTAAAAAGCCAACTGTAAAATTTGGACAGTTTTCGTAGTCTCCTATTACAATCGTACTCCAATAGAATTCTACTAAGACGTCACGCGCTGGTGGCCGTAGTCAGTTGCATTTTTGGTAGTCTACTAAAATTTTACAGCTAAAAACAGCGATTCTGGTTCTATTCTACGGATTGTCAATAGTAGACTAGGCCCCCATCTTCAATGATAAGATGTATGTAACGCAATAACTCATAGAGTTTTCAACACATTTTAAGGAAAAAAAAGAAAGTTTTGGGTTATTTCAAATCAACAAGACGAAGACCGTGAATTTCCCAAAAATAAATGTATTGTATCATATAATATTCTTTTTGTGTGATAGCCCATTTATCGACGAATGCTATAGGCTATATATCATCACGCTAGTACCCAGGTTAGCGGAACAGTAATCATAAATGTCAACATATCGGGCAAATTATATTACATTATTGTTAAATTAATACACGCCGGGATGAAATGGGGGCCATAAGGCTGTTTAATTTATTATAAGTATAATTTAATTATTTTGTTAAACACTATACAGATTACAACTATTACAATACTCAATATTAAATTACATGGTGCAGATCTGAATCGTAATCGAAACATTTGTGTTCCTTGAGAACTTAGTAAGAAACCCCCATATAATCAAAAACGATTGGTCAACACTGCCTTGCAGATTCACATGTTATTTGCTTAATATTATTTTTTTTCGGTTCGAAGTAAGTCTCGGGCGAAGTCGCGGGTCTCAGCTGGTCAATCAACCAATAAATGCGAATCCCCTACTCTATGAAGGTTGTAAAGACTGTAAGTTGATACTAAAACGATCATTCCAAACTATATTTCCCGGACCTCACCAATATTCATTCTACCCACATTAACGGACGTTGCCTCGTCCGTTAATGAGCAGTCCTTACAGGGGGCCAAGTCTACTAACAAGCCGTAGAATAGAACCAGAATCGCTGTTTTTAGCTGTCAACTACCATACCTATACCATACCATACATATACATTTAAATTTAAATTACCCCCTGTAAGGGGGAGAACGGCTTTCAAGATCCTTGCCGACCCCAATTGTCAACCTCACCTGCACGCGTTGGTGGTTCGTATGAATAGCTGACGGCGCCGGCCCTTGCGGCCGGCGTGGTGCTCCCTGCTAGACAACTGACGAGGCTCGGACGACCGAGCAATGGCGGTATAACCATACTACCGATCGGGCAACCGATCGAAGTGGCTTCAGCGACCTTGGAGTCTAAATAACTCCTAAAATGTCTGGGGCAGAAGGCAACGGTAGACCACTGCTTCTACTTTCCCAAGAGAGTCAGCATAAAGATAAATACAGAAAATAGTATGTCTGGTAATGCCCGGCCATGCGGGTGTAGCTCATCAGGCACCGCATGGAAATTTAGCTATTGATGAATATAAATCAATTCGCCATGTCCACCGCATAGGAACGTGGAATGTGCGTGGCCTTAACCAACCTGGCAAACTGCAAATTGTCGAAAAAGAAATGCGAAGAAAGAATGTTCAGCTGCTAGGGCTCAGCGAAACACATTGGAAAGGACAGGGTCACTTCACTTCTGACCTCGGAAGTACAGTGTATTTCTCTGGCCCCGAAGATGATAGCAGTAATGGAGTGGCCTTTGTTGTACCGCAATCGTTAAACAAATGCGTTGTAGGATATAATCCAACAAGCGATCGCGTAATAGCACTCAAAATTAACACCGTACCGTGCAAACTAAACATCGTACAGGTATATGCCCCTACAGCACAGTCAACTAAAAAGCAGTAGAGGGCTTTTACGATACGCTGACCACCTTACTTAAAGGACTTCCAAAACAAGAAGTTACCATCATCTTAGGGGATTTTATGCCAATGTTGGAGACACCACCTGCGCCGTGTTGCAGGGAAATACGGAATCGGAGATCGAAATGATAGGGGTGAACGTCTAATACAATTCTGCTGTGAAAAGGATCTCACTATTACTAACACCTGCTTCAAACATCACATCCGCAGATTATACACCTGGATATCCCCTGGAGACAGATGTATAAATCAAATTGACTACATACTGATAGGGACGAGATGGAGAAGCGCAGTGACGAACACCTCAACTTTCCCCTGCGCTGACTGTGGATCCGACCACCAACTTCTTGTAGCAACAGTTCAAGTGCGGCTTAAGAGAATACATAAACCTAAAGTAGCTCTAAATATGAAAGGTATAAACATCAATGGCTTCAGAGATAGCTTTAAACAAAAAATGGACGACTTTCCGAAAGACATGACAGACAGCGATACTAAATGGGAATACCTTTAAGGGATGATAGAGAAAACAGCTAGTGACAATAAGCTAGCAAGACCCACTTTGAAGAATTTCATCACTAAAATAAGTGTAAAATACAGGTATTAACGCGATCATGCTTATTTACCATAAATAGCTTGACGTTTCGACTGGGTTGCACCAGCCGTGGTCTACAAGTCTGCTTGTGACCACGGCTGGTGCAACCCAGTCGAAACGTCAACCAAGAACGCAAAAGCCAAGACACTGTGCCATTGAAGATAAAAACGGGCATCTACTCACTAGTATGGGTCAGGTGCTAGAAAGCTGGAAAACCTACTGTGCGGAGTTATATGACACGAGAGAACATGTTAACGCTAATATTTCATGGGCTGAAGAAGAACCTGCGTCAGAAATTGAGTGTGCTATCAAAGCTCTTACATACAAATATACATATTGTCACGCCTTTATCCCCGAAGGGGTAGGCAGAGGCATATTTAACGCCCACGTTTCACCGTATGCATTTCTGTCCCACTAAACAGGTGGTGAGCCCTTTGCCGTGTTGAAATGGACAGGCTGCATCGACCTGCTGTTGAATTTTTTTAAGCCGCCCATATGGCCTCCAACTTGGCTTAACGACTGCCATTTTATTGGCAACCGGGACCAACGGCTTAACGTGCCTTCCGAAGCACGGAACTGGGGTGGGTCTAAAGGGCCGAATTAATTTAATAAAATGTGTCTATTTAAGATGTTAAATTTGGAAGAAATTTTGAACCCGTTGCCTTTTTAGTGAGGTGGTAACAAAATGGCTAAAAGGTCTTATGTGCTAGACACTAATTAGCACTAATTAGCAAAGCTCTTAAGACCAATAAATCACCGGGTAAGGATGCTATTACAGCCGAAGTATTAAAAACCTGGGTCAGCGAGGCACAAAAGCTGTCACCGAAATCTGAAATACCATCTGGAAAACCGGAAGATGGCCAAAAGACTGGACAGAATCGGTGTTTATACCATTTGTACCGTAAGAAAGGTTCACCGAAAGTCTGTGGAAACTACAGGACAATTGCGTTAATATTCCATGCAAGTAAAATCCTTCTTCATATAATTAATAGACGTCTTAAATATTTTCTAAACCGACAGATACCCGAAGAGCAGGCAGGCTTCGTTAAAGGCAGGGGAACGCGGGAACAAATACTAAACGTCCGCCAAATTATCGAGAAGAGCTGAGAATTCAACTGCCCCCTAGTCCTTTGCTTTATTGATTACACAAAAGCCTTTGATTGCGCGAAATGGGACAAACTGTGGAACGTGCTACTCGAAATGGGAGCTCTTGAACATCTGGTTTTGCTTTAATCCAGAGTCTATACACAGAAAATCGATCATTCATTAGAACAGGAAATGACTGCTCCAATATGTTCCACACAAAAAAAGGAGTGAGACAGGGTGGCATTCTGTCGCCCGCTCTTTTCAACATATATGGAGAGTACATTATTCGGAAGACCATGGAAAAATGGAAGAAGGGCTTTCCTGTAGGCGGAAAAAGATTATCAAATCTCCGGTACGCCGACGACACCTCTTTTCTTCTGGCTACATCCATTGAAGATATGAGTGAACTGTTCCAAAGACTCCAATTAGAAAGTGGCAACATCGGTATGACAGTGAATAGAGCAAAAACCAAAATAATGATAGTTGACAGTATCAACTGCAATACTCCTGGCATTAACAAAGTCTCCACTACATTTATTTGGGATCTCAAATCAACAATGACGGCAGTTGTGTCCCCGAGATAAAAAGGAGAATCGGTATGGCTAAAGATGCAATGTCTCGGTTAAACAACATTTGGAAGAAAAGAGGAATTGGTATCAAAACCAAGATGAGACTTATACGAGCCCTAGTATTCCCTATCTTCCTATATGGAGTGGAAACGTGGACAATTCTAGCCCGAGAAAGGCAAAGGATTGATGCATTCGAGATGTGGTGTTGAAGGCGAATGCTGAGAATACCCTGCTTACCGGAGGGAGTGTGGGGGTATAGTACACAGTGAAAGTTACCGTGAGGAACCATAGCTTCCGCTGCAGTTAGTCCTGTCCAAAGCAAGCTGTCTCACCGCACTACTTTAGTTTTGCGTAGGGCTAAAGTACAGACCACCTCGAGATAGAAACCCCTTAAGGTATGGGTAGTGGTTGTTACCGGTGAAGAGCGGCCACGTCCACTACAGGATGGGGGAATGGAGGTTTATAAATGGACATACTTATCCACATCCTACAGGTGAATCTAAACCACCTGCTCTGCTGCTCAGGATATCCTGTGCCAGAGCATTGCGCAATGGACATTCGCCTACCGCAAGTAGTTATCAAGGAGAAGGAAAACTCTTCTTTTACAACTAGTTGCGTAACATGATTGCGATGACGAGAGGTCTATTAGGTTCTATAACGTGGTCACCGTTGCCAAGCCGTACTGGGTCTACCACGGGAGCCCAGTCACCAAAGGAAGCTTAGCTCTTTTTAGCTTTGGGTGTTGACGCGGACACCTCGCACCTTGAAATTATTGCTAGGAGCCGATGCTGCGTTGCAGCTGATTGCAGCGAAGTGGTTATCATGGCCGCTTATTTCTCGCCAACCTGTGAGCAATATCAATTCGAACTATGGCTCGCTGAGCAAGACGTCATTCTTACCGCATTTCGTTCCAGTCCTGGAAAATTTCAACGCCTGGGGGTGACAATTGAGGCTCCCGAAAAACCACTGGTAGGGGAGAACTTCGGTGGTCTGGGTGGCCAATCCATGACCGGAAAAATATAACCACCTGTGTGTGGGCGTGTGCGCGGTTCGATAGTAGATGTATCGTTTGCGACCCCTGATCGCACACGCCGCGTCCAGGGTTGGCATGTGGTAGAAGGAGGGGTCGTTATTCGTCCATAGTTATATTTAGTTTAACGTTTCTCCTCCAACTAGCCACCCACTAGCTATCCTAAACACTTCGGCATACATTGGGCTTTCAAACGCCTGAATCAAGGGCTATCCGGGATGCAGCTATCGTGCAGGCCTGATTCCCGGTGGAGATCGCAATTTGCACGCAGCGTGCATCTCCGCTTTCGGTACACCAGGCACTGAGGCCACAGAGACGGAGCACACGATTGTTACAAGGGTGCCGAAAGGTCCCTCTAGGAGACCATTAAACTGCCCAAGAAATTGGCCCGAAAATAGCTCCTAGAGAATCTAGAATGGTAATGGTAAACCCCAGCGGAACCGATAGCATTCCGGGGTGAGTATGACTCCTGGATCTCAATGAACGTTGACTATTAAGGTTTTGGCTCATCCTTCAATAAAGACTGGTTTCCCAAGGTGTCGTATCCTCAAAACGAGGGCGGCTAGCGGCCTCGCCTTACGGCTATTGGTCGCTCGTATTGCTCGACGAGGTATGCAAGCTCTTTGAGCGTAACATTGCAAAGCACTTCGTCGCATATGTCACAGTCATGGGGATCTTGTACATAAGCAGTTTGGTTTCAATGCTCCTCCGATGACGCTAACATGCGTGTCGGAGTCCTCGCGGTAGGAGCGTCATCACAGTTGAGATAGTCATGGCGGTGTCTCATGACATAGTTAACGCCTTGCCCTGGAAATGCTTTAAGAAGACGCTCATTTTCGTATAGTGCCTCCCTGTCTCTAGTGCATTGTCGGGTCTTCTCTTTCCGAGAGAGCCATAGCTTACCAAAGCTAGGGCTGGCATGGCGAGAAGTGTTGTGTTTCCCAGGGATCGGTCCTAGGACCACTTCTGTAGAACATCGGCTACGATTGGATGCTGCGCGGTCCGTTGCTGAGAGGTCACTCTCGTGATGGCGCGAGGAGGAATGCATCAAGATGCAATCCTAAGGACCACGTCAGGTGTTGCTCCAGTCCTGTGTCAAGGTTATTTTTCTAACCTTTGATTTTATTTCTAATTACCATTTCAAGTTATTTCACTACCATATCTCGAGATCTTATTACCGTATCTGGGAAATCTCATTACCGTTTCTTTTTTTAAAAAAGAAACGTCAATATCTCTTAGCAGAAAAGAGTAATTGCTGGGCCTTTCATAAAATTCAGTATCTATCATTAAATTCTTTCCGAAAAATTCATAAAAACATGAATACGTGCATTTATTTTTTTATTCTCCAAAACATAAAATCTGCTCGAAATGAAATATTCTCCCAGACTCGTTTGTCAACCATATGCCAGTGCAAAGAGGTGATGACAATTTAAAAAAAAAAAATTGTTGTTGGGAACACTGAAGGCAAAAGATCGCGCGGTCGTTCACCAACTAGATGGACCGACCAAATAAAAGAATCGTCGTCGTCTAAATTCTACGATGTTGTGAGAGACGCACTGGACAGAAGCAGATCATCCGCTCCAGATGTAGTCTACATGTTGGACCGACCAGAGAGAGAGAGACCATACCATACCATACCAATTATACTAACACGTACTTCCACTAGCGCAGTACGTGGTAGTAGAATTCTATCGGCCGACCGATAGAAGCCTATTGGAGTATGATTGTAATAGGAGACTACGACACAAAAAGGCAACACTAAAGGCTTGCGCACACGAGGGACTTTTGTCTGCGGAGGACAAAAATCCCTGAAACGTGCTGAATATGTCCGCTGAGTACTTCACGCGTATTCAACATACTCGGTCTACGGACATTTGTTGCACAGAATGCCCACTTTTGGGCCCACAAAGTACCGAGATAACAAATACTTGAAAAAAAAACGTGTGGCACTCGGGGACTGCCGCGGTAAAGCTATTGCATAGCATTATTTATCAACGTATGCAATTTTAATTATTTATTTATAACACTATTATCTGACCCGAATAACTTCGTTAGCGCCACTTAAGAGATTTGTTACAAAAAAAAGAACTAAAAATACTAAACCACTCGATCTCTGTGCAAACTTCACATAAACCATCTACTAAATAGTCCGAACAAAGCCTAAACAGCCTGGATAGGTGAGCCCGTTCTCGAGTTATAAAATTACAACGAAAAGTGACATTGAATTTTATATATATAGATTATTAATATATAAATTATATATTATTTTTACAGCTCGTCTCGATCCGTGCGAGCTTCGTACAGTCGTATTATATACATACACATTAAGCAAACGCTCGGCCGTGCTCGGTGAAGTTCGTGTGAGCTCGGGTGTTAGGAATTTTTCGTTACGGAATTTCTTGATTAGGTCGCCGAGCTCAAAGCCCGCGATAAAAACTATGCAATAGCTTAAAATTGTTATTTTTTGTTAATACAATAAATAATTTTAAGTTTACAATGGCAATGACAAATTAATAAAAAGACCTGAATTAGTCCAATAACTAATGTCAAATATTGTCAAAATTGACAATGCGTAAATGTCAATAGTAAAGCGCACGTATATCTCAATGCGCCATTAATGAGCACACGCTATTGAAGCCAAAGCATATAACGCGGACTAAGGGCCGTATTTTAGAACGTCACTCAATACTCGAGAAGCACTTGAGAGTAGTATTTTAAGGCAAAAACTAGTCTCAAGCGTTTCTTGAGTATTGAGTAACGTTCTAAAATACGGCCCTATGATCCGCTCAAGTCCGCTGTATGCATTGCTGCGCCTTCTTACGTCCCAGTTTTATTTTTTTCGGGGACTCCCTCGTACTTTAGTCTAGTCCGGTCTGTCAAAGTCCTCAGTTCTTCGTACGGGGTACTTTTAATCCGCAATGTGCGTTAGTCAATATAAAAGTTAAGGGTCTCTTTTGAAGGACAAAAGAGTACTCGGGGATTCTCCCTCGTTTGCGCAGGACTTTAAGGGCCGTATTCCAGAACGTTTCTCAATACTCAAGAAACACTTGAGGCTTGTATTTGCCTTATAAATGCTATCTCAAGTGTTTCTTGAGTATTGAGAAACGTTCCGGAATACGGCCTTAAGATTAAGGGATATTACTCACAGCTTGGGGTGCGTTCATGACACCCGTGTTGTATCCATGTTGGAAGGCAGCCCAACATGCCGAGGACACGATGGCGAAGGCGAGACGAGCGTTCATGCCCTGCACATAATACAAAGACAATATATTTAAAAAAAACAAGTAGTAGCTTGTTCCTACCCGATGCAGTTTAATTTTCAGTTAACTCAAAAATTTAAAAGAGCTTTATTTTATACTTATATATAAGTTAAAGAGTTGTTTGGTTTAAAGTGCAAATCTTATTGTGTTGGATAAATAATAATACTAATAATAAATTTCGAATTGAAAAAATCTTTTTGTGTTAGATAAATAATAATACTAATAATAAATATCGTTGGGACAACTCGCACAACGCCATCTGATTCTAAATTAGGCAGAGCTTGTACTATGTAGCCAGATAACTAATAAAGATACTACAATATATTTTTAAATATGTACATACATATAATAGGTAAAGAACACCCAGACACAGAATAAAAAATCGTGCTCATCACACGAAGTTTTATCCTGGGTGGGAATCGAAACCCCGACCTCTTGCGTAGCAGTAACCCTTAAAGATCATCACTATATTCAGGAGAGCGGAGCGGTAATTGTAAATCTTCGTGCAAACTTTCATACATTATTGTGAAATTATTAAAAAAAAATGATTATAAAGAAGGCCGCGGTATGCAGTTAGTCTTGTAATAAAAGTGTATAACTCCTGAAAAAAATTCTGTGTGTGTACCAGAGTACAAAGGTAAGAAGTGAAACTTCTTTACGCCTAACGCCTACGCATTTTTTTGAAGAGTTTTTTGATGCCTAAATATTTTATGGTTTGTTTGATATTTGTAAAAATTCCTTCCCTTTTTCAATATGTGTAAAGTTTATAGTAGCTGTAAGTTGTAAATATAAATGTAGTATTACTTTTATTATATATTTTTTTTTTCATTATTATTATATTATTATTTCCGCTTCTCGAGACATGCCGCACTTAACGATATCTTACGCCGGTCCCTTGCCACCGTCAACGTGCCAAGTCTACTTGAGCCAACTGGTATTGCAAGAGACGACGGCAAGAGACCGGACGGTATGAGTTTGATTCCATGGAAGATGGGCCGGGTGCTGGTATGGGATGCAACCTGTTCAGACACGCTGGCCCCTTCCCATCTACATGGAACCAACAACAGAGCTGGTGCGGCTTGTGAAGCGGCTGAAAAAGCTAAAGCAGAGCAGAGCAAATACAGGGGTCTTGGCTCCGAATATGATTTTGTCCCATTCGGTGTCGAGACTCTTGGTCCGTGGGTCCTAGCGCTATAAGGCTTTTTAAGGAAATTGCGAAAAGGTTAGTCGACGTCACAGGAGACCGAAGAGCTGGCAGCTACCTCGGACAAAGAATTAGTCTAGCTATTCAAAGGGGGACCGCTGCCAGTATCTTCGGAACCTTGCCTAAAGGGACCTTTTTTAATAATATATTTTAGTTATGTATCATATTTTTAAGGTTATATTTAATGTTAACATTAAGTTAATTTATTTATGATATTATGATGGAACAATAGTTAAATGTAGTATTTGTAAATATATATAATTTAATAAAGAAATATTTCTCTCATACGTCGGTAAAGAAGTTTTACTTATGATAAACAAGTTTCACTTCAAAAATTGCTCGAAAGGCTCGGTAAGGTCAAGAGTACTCTGATACCCATGTGCAATGCATGTATGAACCGATTAATGAATCAGCAGGAAGCGAAAGAAGTTGACATTGCCGGCCGGACTCATGAAGTCCGAACTTTCCTTCGTTGGCTTATTTTAATCCATACAAATTTATACAAATACTAGTTGACGCCCGCGGCTCTGCACGCAGGGATAAAAAGTATTAGCCTATGTGTTATTCTCATGATTGTGTAAGCTATATTATTGTAATGTTTCATCAAAATTCATTTTAGTAGATTTTGCGTAAAAGAGTAACAAACATCCATACTTACAAACTTTCGCGTTTATAATATTAGTAGGATTTATACCTAGCTGAAGAATTTTACGGTATTGCATAGATTTTGTCGCAGGCTTTGAGAGCGGCGACCGATCAAGTGTGTGTGTGTGTGTGTGTGTGTGTGTGTGAGTGCTTGCTTGTATGTAAGTGACTTAAGCCATTTTACAAAGGCATGTTTGCAGTTGTAAAACAGCATAGGATAGATACATAATTTTGTATTTATTATATAGCATAGTTTTTATCGCGGGCTTTTTTTGGAACGAAGTTAGTAAAACCGTAAGAAAAAATCCGTAGAATAAAAGCGTTAAATGAGACGTGCGCAGGCGCGACAGTCGTTTGTTTTGAAAATTGTGTTGATTTTCAAACTGTCTATTTACCTCAGTGAAGTGAACACTAATTTGGAAATTGCAGTAACGTAGCTGTGTGGTTTGGGTGGTATGCTGCTCGGCTGAGACGCAAGAGGCCCGGGTTCGAATCCTAGTACAAATGACTTTTTGTATGATTAATTGAATCGTGAACTTGTTAACTTCGTTCCTACCTGGTGTCCCACGACACCACATAATCTTTTGTTCGGTATTTCTCCGAATACTATGATACAGCATGAAGATAGGTAGATAGATTTTTAAGGTATTGGGCTTTGAGTGCGCTTTAATCAAGAAATTCCGAACGGAAAAAAACCTAAGATCCGAGGTCACACGAAGTTCACCGAGCACGGCCGAGCGTTGGCTTAACGTGTATGTACATCATCACAAAGTCGCTTTTCGCTGTCTGTCCCTATGTATGCTTAGATCTTTAAAACTACGAAACGAATTACGATGCGGTTTTTTTAATAGTTAGTTTGATTCTTATAGAAGGTTTTTATGTATAATTTGTTAAGTTTATGTATACATTGACCAAACCATAACGATATTTGTTGGGGATGTCGGAAAAAATAGGCCGTCTGGGAGCTTTCATTTCAACAAAAACGAAATATATATTCGCATTAATACTTTAAAAAACCATCAATTATAAAGCGGATTTCTGAAGTCTATTTACACAAATATCCTATTAATCCTTATCATTTTACTACGTTAGTTGGCTTCAGCATTTCATGAAGATTATTTTGTTCCTGTGTGTGAGAGTGAGGGTGAGGATGAGGGTGACTGTGAGAGTGAGAGTGGGGTGAGGGTGAGGGTGAGTGTGGGATGACTGTGAGAGTAAGAGTGGGGTGAGGGTGAGAGTGAGGGTGAGGGTGAGAGTGAGGAGTGAGGGTGAGGGTGAGGATGAGGGTGACTGTGAGAGTGAGAGTGAGGAGTGAGGGTGAAGGTGAGGGTGAGGATGGGGTGACAGTGAGAGTGGGGTGAGGGTGAGAGTGAGGAGTGAGAGTGACTGTGAGAGTGAGAGTGAGAGTGAGGGTGAGGGTGAGGGTGAGGGTGAGGGGGAGGGTGAGGGGGAGGGGGAGGGTGAGGGTGGGGGTGAGGGTGGGGTGAGGGTGAAGAGATGGTTTTTTTTTTATTTATTTTTTTAATGTGACTTAAACAATATCAAAGAAAAACAAAGGTATGCTATGCAATAGCTTTACCGCGGCAGTCTCCGAGTGCCACATGTCTTTTTTTATGTTTATCCTTTACTACCTATGGTAAACTGTAACTATAGGTAGGTTATTACTCATTCTGTGGTACCAGTTTCTATCAAGATGTTGAGCGCACAACCACTTCACTTTTTTGGTCATATAATCAACATTCCGACACGGTTAAACAAAAAGTTTTTATTTGACCAGACGAACGGAGTGATTCTCAATGTTCTCATCGGATTTCGATGAAACTTGGCATCAATGTTTGTTGACAGTACCAACACTTTTTTGTCGTTGCCTTCTTATGATTGACGGGGAATGGGTCTGACAAACGTTTTTTTACATGAAAAATTTTGAAAAATGAAAAATAAATATCCAAAAAAATTCGAGAAAAACGGTGTTTTTTTTTTTATATATTTCAAAAAATGCCTGACATGATTTACGATCAAAGTGCGTATAACGCGGGTGATCGCATACGTTATAACCCTGCTCATTCGACAGTCGCGCTCTCGTTCGCACCCGAACGCCTTGACGCAGTCTGTGCGAGGCTGTGACGTCATTATGAGCGCGCCTAAACTTGGAAATTTTAAAAAAAGGCTATAACTTCTCGTCGTTATAACTTCGGAAATTCTGTATGTATTGAAGTGAAATAACTCACGTAATGTACATGAACTCCGCTCCAACTTTAGCTGTATTAGATAGTAATATTTTGACCGTTTTGTGTTCTCCATTGTGAAGAATCGTGGTGTCGATGATAAAGCGTGCTAAAATCAATAAAATTCACTTCATATTGGTGTAAGTTGGTAAACAAGTGCCTATTTACATACAAACGGGGTTCCTATTTACTTAAGGCCAAGGCCGTACAACAATGCCATTGACTTATACATAACAAGATGACCCCCACATTTCGCCCGTGGTTTTTTTTTTTATTTGACTACTGCTCTGCACCCCAGTGTAGTAGCGTAATGATATATAGCCTTCCTCGATAAATGGGCTATCTAACACAAAAATATTTTTTCTAATCCTACCAGTAGTTCCTGAGATTAGAACCGAACAAACAAACAAACTCTTCAGCTTTATAATATTGATTTATACATAATTTGCATCTCAGCTATGTAACCATTGTTATAATTCATTATTGTGAGCTAGATATGTTAATAGGCTATAAATCGTCACGCTTCTACCCAGGAGAGCTAAACTCAGGCAAATCTTACATTATTGGATCAAAGCGAACTAACTGAGGGTAGTTCGCTATTCTTCTCCGATTCGGATTTTCGCTTTGTCCTCGAACTCCTCCCAAACCACTCAACACTTGTTGATTTAATTTGACCCATAATACTAAATCTAGCCATAGATGGCTTAGAAAAAATAAAATCTCAAATCGGACATACCATGGAGGTTAAATCACCGAAAAGCAAAACACTTCGCTCCATTTAGACTTACCGGGGACGGCAAGTGCACCTAGTGGTAAAATCGATAAACGACGGGATTAAATTGGTGACACGGACGTTCAAAACTTCAAAGTATTTCATAGTCGAAGCTGCGGGGTTCTGCAAGTATTAGTATAAATGTGTTTCTTAGCTATGTTCGGTTAATTTCTTAAGCGTTTTTTACATCAGTGAGAAAATGATAGAAAGTTAACTTGTTATAACCGTTTATTGTTAACTAGCTGTCCCGCCCGGCTTTGCCCGTGACATACTTCGAACCCCGTGGCACCCATTTAATCCCGTCGTTTACTAATTTCATAATAATGTATAAACATTTTCCATATAACTTGATTACCTACTCCTCCGCTCTCAAGTACCTACGCTCGCACGGCCCGGTCGAATTTGGTTACACGAAATAAATTTTTTCTTTTGATTTCGACACATCTCCAAAGATATTCATTTAATTTGAAAGGTGTAAAGGGCCAAAATAATCTTCATAAAATGCTGAAGCCAACTAACATATTAAAAAGGATAAGGACTAATAATATATTTGTGTAAATAGCCTTCAAACTACTGCTTTATAATTGCTGTTTTTTTTAAGTATAAAAATGGATATAGTATGTTATCCTTAAGAGATAGACATACGATCGCGGACTTTTTTGTAAACCTATATTAGATACACAATTCCACAGTACATTATTTTGTTATATCTCAAAGGGTTTAGGCAGCGTTTTCGTTAAAAGCTCCCAGACGGCTCATTTTTCCGACGCCCCCAACATATATAATTTATTTATTTCCCCTTTTTTGTTTTTTTTTATAATTAAGTTAATGTATGCAAGAACTTAACAAATTTTAAATAAAAACCTATGAGAATCACTCCAACTATTAAAAAAAACTGCATCGAAATTCATTGCGTAGTTTTAAAGATCTAAGCATACATAGGGACAGACAGCGAAAAACGACTTTGTTTTATAATATGTAGTGATTAGTTGACGCCCGCGTATAGATTTTTCCTGTTCCCGTTTTCCACAGGAACTTGTTCACGGGATAAAAAGTGGTCTATGTGTTATTCTGGCGTATAAGCTATATTATTGTAAAGTTTCAATAAAATTGAAGATCTTTTGACAAAAGGCCAGGTCAAGAGTACCCTTAATCGGCGAGCGTGTATGAAAATAAATTATGAAAGTTGAAGAAGCGAAAGTTGTATGCCAGGATCGTAGCAAGTGGAAAGCCATAGTCTCTGCCTACCCCGATGGGAGACAGGCGTGATGATATGTATGTATGTATTGTTTTTACGTGAAAGAGTAACAAACATCTATACAAACTTTCGCATTTATAATATTACTAGTTGACGCCCGCGGCTTCGCCCGCGTATAGAAGATTTCCCGTTTCCGTTTCCCACAGGAACTTAGTAGGATTTCTAAAAGTACTTGGATACCGATTATGTATGGAAAGCTAAAGAAGACTGGCTGTCTACCGTCGCTGACTACCCAGTCAGGGATACAGCGTGATGATAGATAATTTATCAATGTCTAAGTTTACATTAGCTTTATTTGGTTCGCAAACTAAATATATTTACACACAATTTTACTGTTGCCGCTTCTGATTCGATGTTTATAACAGACTAGCTGACCCCCGCGGCTTCGCCCGTGACATATTTTGAACCCCCGTCGCCCATTTGATCCCGTCACTTTTACTTTTACAGAAATGACATTTATGGTTACTGCTCCGCTCTCCTACCCAGGAGTCTCCTACATAGGTAACGTGATGATATATAGCCTTCCTCGATAAAAGGACTATCCAACCCAAAAAGTGTTTTTCAAATCTGATCAGTAGATCCTGAGATTAGCGCGTTCAACCAAACAAACAAACAAGCAAACATTCAAACAAACCAACAAACTCTTCAGCTTTATATATTAGTAACAGATAACAGATAATAAGTGTTGTGTTTTACCTACATTACTACGTAACAAGATCTAATATTTGAATAGTTATGACAATAAGAAAATGTGCGTGGCTTAAATATACGCAGACGGGCTCATGACAATCGAACGCGTATTTTTTTTAAATTTGGCACTTCAAAATGGCGGTGCTCGTCTAATGGACAGCAGAGACATGCGATTGTGGGGGCCGCTATCATAGCCAGCAGGCCTTTGATAGTGGCCCTCAGGTTGAAGGCCAAAAATATTATTTTTCACGCTTGACTTAATAGTCTGCATATTTTAAGAGGAGGGAAACACGAGCGTCTGTTAACTAAAGGTTAATTTTTAACTCTCGACGCCTTAAAACGAAGGGTGTGTAATATACTTAATATTAATTATATATATATATATTATTATAATTAATTGTATTTATATATTATACTAGTATAGTATAATAATATAGTATAGACAATAATAATATCATTAATAATAATAAATATATCCCTCGAGGACAGTCGTTATCTTTTATAGGTTAACGCAACCCTATGAGGGCATAGTAAATTCGCTTTTTGAGTTATCCACTTTCTGATACCAACAAAAAAATGTATCAGTAAGTTATTGAAAAGCTTACATCCGCAGGGCAGCTTGTGGCGAGCTGAATGTGCGTGGCTACACATCGGTCCCGATTCCTCAGAGTTTTGTTGCCCCCCTTCTGCACCGGTTAGGATTTAATGGCCTAACGGGAGAGCAGTGAGAGTGCTACTCCCGGGAGTGCAGCAAATCTCAACTCTGGCTTGCCTTAATTGGCCGGTCAGAGGGAGGGAGCCAGAGCTATATGCTCAAGGGGTGGAAGTGTCATTTTCAAGGGCATAACTACGGGGAAGCCCGCTCCGGGCCTGTCCCGCGAAGGTGAAACCGGCGCCGCACCGCTCGACACCCCAAGCCGCTCACACCGGTGTTGCCCTCTGTCGCCTTACAGGCTTATCATGCCTATGGCGATTGTATAGGGGGCCCATCTAGTGAGTTGGCAAGTCACCGTCTGCCAGTATTTTGATAATAATATATTAAAATGGCAGACGCCGTCTTCAACCATAGTTTTAGTTACATACTCCATTTAACCTTCAACTCAATAGCCCATTTAGTAGTTAGCATATTGTACAATAGTTTAACTCCCATTGGAGGTGGTCCATTACCGTTCTTCTACATAAGGCGGGCGTGGACTATCTGCAGTGGGGGTCCCATTCCCTATTAGATTAAAATTCTCAAAGGGCCTCTGCGTGTTGGACCTATGTCCCCATGTAAGCCTACCAAAAGTCCGGGTATCTTCATGAAAAAGAAGATGCCCGTGTAAAAAGAAGATAAATATATAAATAATAGTATAATAATATAGTAATTAGGTATACCTGTGTATTTGTCTGATGCACCATGACTCCTTTGCATGTTACTAAAAGTATAATTGGGCGAGGCGAAAGAAAGTTGAGAAGGAGATATAAGTGAAGATGAAAGAGAGAGAGTTACGTAATGTATATAAGTTACTAGATGACCCCCACAGCTTCGCCCGTAGAATATTTCGACCTCCCGTCGCACCGATTTAATCCCGTCGCTTTTGAATTCTTCAATGATGCATAAAAATTGGCCCGATATGTCGACATTTATGACTACTGCTATGCTCCCCAGTGTAGTAGCGTTATGATATATAGCCTATAGCCTTCCTCGAGAAATGAGTTATCTAATACAAAAAGATTTTTTCAAATCTGATCAGTTATGCCTGAGATTAGCACGTTCAGCCAACCAAACAAACAAACAAACAAACTCTTCAGCTATATATATTAGCATAGATTGTGCGAAATTAAAGGGTGTAAGTCGTCAGAGCAGACCGAGACCTATCATATGGGGACCACGTGAGCAGTTTGCTCAAAAACGGATTAGTCAAAAGTATTAACTTGGATACTCAGATGTGCATGTATAAAGCGATTGATGAATCTGTAGGACGCAAAAGAAGTATGCATAGATGGCGATCTTTGCTCTCTGACTACCCCGTCAGGGATACAGAGCGTGACGATAGAGAAGAAAGACACGGTTTAAAAACCGCAATGATCTTATCAACAGGGGGTCGAGTCTACTATTGACAAGCCGTAGAATAGAACCAGAATCGCTGTTTTAGCTGTCAAAATGTTAGTAGACTATCAAATATGTCACTGACTAGCGGCCACTGGCGCGGTACGTGTTAGGAGAATTCCATCGGCCGACCGATAGAAGTATATTGGAGTAAGATTGTAATAGTAGACTACGAAAAACTGTAAAAATTGAACCGGTGGCTTTCTGTTGAGCGACGATTTCGATTATATATCGACACGATTGAAATAATAATAATAAACACTGTGGGACATTTTTTTTTACACAGCGCCGTCTAGCCCTAAGTAAGCTAATATAAGCTTGTGGTATGGGATCTAGATGACTGATCATACTTATATATTTCTAAATACATACATATTATACATAGGAAACACCCAAACTCCGAAACGAACATTTGTGGATCACACAAATATTTTTTCCGACCCGGGAATCGAACCCTGAACCTCAGTCGCAGTCGCATACACTACCACTACACGCTACCCAGGCAGTCTAAATAGCAGACTCGACCTCTAGGCCCGTTATAATTACGGCACTTTGCCCGCCGTGTTATATGAACCGTGGTTACGAACGCGAAGGCTACTTAGGTGTACGGCTACGGAAGCCGTTAGTGTACGAATGATCCAAGTAGCCGGTAACAAGAGTCGGTCATCTGCGAAGCACCGACCATGGTTTCGTTTTCAATTCAACTTCTAATAACATCTTATTCTGTACCTAATCTTAATCATCATCACTACATATTATAAAACAAAGACGTTTTTCGCTGTCTGTCCCTATGTACACTTAAATCTTTGAAACTACGCAACGAATTTCAATGCAGTTTTTTTAATTGTTAGAGTGATTCATAGTTCATAGGGGAGGTTTTATGTATAATTTGTTAAATTTTTGGATACAATAACTTAATTATAACGATATAATATGATTGGGGCGTCGGAAAAAATGAGCCGTCGGGGAGCTTTTAATGAAACCGCTGCCTAAACCCTTTAAGATATAGAAAATAATGCATTGTGGAATTGTGTATCAAATATAAATCAAATCTACAAAAAAGTCCGCGACGGTATATGTCTATATCTTACGGATACATACTATATCCATATTAATATCTACTTAAAAAGAAAACAATTATAAAGCGGTAATTTGAAGGTTAATAACACATATAAATTATTGATCCTTATCATTTTATGAAGATTATTTTGGCCCTTTACACATTGCAAATGAAATGAATATCTTAGGAGAAACGGCAAATCAAAAAATATTGCGCAAAGAAATTAATTTCGTGTGTTCGACCGGGCCGTGCGGGCGTAGGTACTTGATGAGAAAGAGAAGTAATCAAGTAATTGGGGATTGTTGATACATTATTGTGAAATTAATAAACGACGAGATTAAATGGGTGCCACGGGGTTCGAAGTATGTCACGGGCGATACCGGGCGGTTCAGTTAGTAATATAATAAATGCGAAAGTTTGTATGGATGTTTGTTACTCTTTCACGTAAAAACTACTGAATGGATTTTAATGAAACTTTACAATAATATAACTTATACATCAGAATAACACATAGGCTACTTTTTATCACGGGAACTAGTTCCTGTGGCAAACGGGAACGAGTAAACTACTCTAAGCGGGTAAAGCCGCGGGCGTCAATATTCATAAATTGACTTTATTTTGATTTTACGTGACTTTATTAACTTGCTAATTTATGCATGTACAAGTCAAGTTAATAGAAAGCTTGTAATTTTGTGAAATTATACTTATTTTAGCGCGTTAGGGAAAAATGATGCGAAAAACTTGACTGCCTCTGTGGCGCGGTGGGAGTGTATCCGACTGTTACGCAAGAGGTTGTGGGTTCGATTCCCACCCAGGATAAAACTTTATGTGATGAGCACGATGGTTTATTCTGTGTCTGGGTGTTATTTATCTATAATATGTATGTATTTAGAAATATATAAGTATGTTTATCAGTTATCTGGTTACCATAGTACAAGCTCTGCTTATATTGGAATGAGGTGGCGTTGTGTGAGTTGTCCCAACGATATTTATATTTATTTATTAATATGTTTTCTTACTAATTTATCATTATTGTTACAAACAATGAGTTGTGGTATATGTGATGAAATTTTATGCGTCAACTAGTATTGAATTTTTCAATTCCGATCAGTAGTTTGAGATTAGTGCGTTAAACCAAAAAAAATAAATTTCAGCTTTAGTATTAGAATAGAACTACCTATAGCAACTAGTAACCTTAACCAGCGTGCGTGTATAAAAAATACTTATGAATGCGGTGTCGATGGTGTAGTTGGTAACGCGTTTGGTGCATTAATCTAGAAGCCGCTGGTTCGTATTCAGCTAGAGACTAAAAATTTGTCCACTTTAAATTTAATCTCCGTTATTCCATTTATTCCACCATATATTTTTTGTTTGTTATTTTTCGCCATATCCTACGTTTGCAGAAAAACCATTCCGGGAGTGCCGACAGAAGTGAAAACTCAATTTATTAATAATTTATTTATCTAGACGCGTTGGTACATGCATATATGCACACACTATAGCTGCGTATCGTAACCGGGTGTAGCGAGTCCAGAGATTTATCTCATCTAAAAAATTGCGTACCGCGCTAAAAGAAGTTTTTATTTCAAAAATTGACCGGGATCGACGTTAATGATGATGATGATGAAAAATAAATCTACACTGAAAGACTCCTAATTGATTACACAGCATTATTTAATAAGACCTGTAGATGACCGGAATCAACGTTAGATGATGATGATGATAATGGCCGCGAGTCCAGAGATTTTATCTCATTTAAAAATATGCGTACCGCGCTAAAAGAATATTCACTTCAAAAATTGACCGGGATGGACGTTAATGATGATGATAAAAACCTAACCTAACCACTCCGGGAGTGCCGACAGAAGTGAAAACTCAATTTATTAATAATTTATTTATCTAGACGCGTTGGTACATGCATATATGCACACACTATAGCTGCGTATCGTAACGGGGTGTAGCGAGTCCAGAGATTTATCTCATCTAAAAAATTGCGTACCGCGCTAAAAGAAGTTTTTCCTTCAAAAATTGACCGGGATCGACGTTAATGATGATGATGATGAAAAATAAATCTACACTGAAAGACTCCTAATTGATTACACAGCATTATTTAATAAGACCTGTAGATGACCGGAATCAACGTTTGATGATGATGATGATTATGGTCGCGAGTCCAGAGATTTTATCTCATTTAAAAATATGCGTACCGCGCTAAAAGAAGTTTTTCCTTCAAAAATTGACCGGGATCGACGTAAAGATGATGATGATAAAAAATAATTCTACACTGAAAGAGTCCTAATTGATTAAACAGCATTATTTAATAAGACCTGTAGATGACCGGAATCAACGTTAGATGATGATGATGATTATGGTCGCGAGTCCAGAGATTTTATCTCATCTAAAAATATGCGTACCGCGCTAAAAGAAGTTTTTCCTTCAAAAATTGACCGGGATCGACGTAAAGATGATGATGATAAAAAATAATTCTACACTGAAAGAGTCCTAATTGATTAAACAGCATTATTTAATAAGACCTGTAGATGACCGGAATCAACGTTAGATGATGATGATGATTATAGTCGCAAATCCAGAGATTTTATCTCCTCTAAAAATATGTGTACCACGCTAAGAGGCGTTTTCACTTAAAAACTCCATCCGTCTTACGCTTTTTCGATCAGGTCACGTGTCCTGACGCGAGTTTAAGATTTTATACCCATTACAGAAAAAGTGCTCAACGCCGCTAGAGAAGTTTTCACTTCAAAAATAATTCTACACTGAAAGAGTCCTAATTGATTACACAGCATTATTTAATAAGACCTGTAGATGACCGGAATCAACGTTAGATGATGATGATGATTATGGTCGCGAGTCCAGAGATTTTATCTCATCTAAAAATATGCGTACCGCGCTAAAAGAAGTTTTTCCTTCAAAAATTGACCGGGATCGACGTAAAGATGATGATGATAAAAATCTTACGCTTTTTCGATCAGGTCACGTGTCCTGACGCGAGTTTAAGATTTTATACCCATTACAGAAAAAGTGCTCAACGCCGCTAAAGAAGTTTTCACTTCAAAAAACTAAAATGTTGACTGCTAACTTCAGGATGTTTGAAAACTACCTTGAATGTAGGATACCTATAAGTTGTCATGGAAACGATTATCAGCTAACTTACTTCAGGGTGTGGGTTTTTCGAGACGGTGTGCGCTCGCATCGTAAAAATTTACTCTCATCATTATTCCCTGAAGCGCCAAAAGCAGTATAACTCTCAAAAAAACATTACCGTTAAGTTATACCACAGATAATATAATATAATTCTTAGTGATACGAAAGCGAACGGTAAAATGTAGATGTACAAACCTCGATTATCTGAAGTGGCATAATGAATCCTACGAACCGGTTTTGACGAATTTAAATATGTATTGGAATTTGGAGATAACCACAGGCAAGGAACCATTGTCACTCGCACTTACTCTAATAGAGACGCCTTATTCTATGTCTATACTAATACCACAGTATAAAGAAAGTAAACCTCTAATATTATAAAGCCGAAGAGTTTGTTTATTTGTTTGTTTGTTTGGTTGTACGCGCTAATCTCAGGCACTAAGGTCCATATTCCAGAACGTTTCTCAATACTCAATCAACGCTTGAGACTAGATTTTGCCTTATAAAATCTACTCTCAAGTTTTTCTTTAGTATTGATGAACATTCTGGAATACGGCCCTAAGGGATGGATATAAAAATTCGTTATGTGCTGGATAGCCCATTTATCGAGGAAGGTTATCACTACATATTATAAAACAAAGTCGTTTTTCGCTGTCTGTCCCTATGTATGCTTAGATCTTTAAAACTACGCAACAAATTACGATGCGGTTTTTTTAATAGTTAGAGTGATTCATAGGAAAGGTTTTTATGTATAATTTGTTAAGTTTTTGTATACATTAACTTAATTATAACGATATAATATGTAGGGGGCGTCGGAAAAAATGAGCCGTCTGGGAGCTTTTAACGAAAACGCTGCCTAAACCCTTTGAGATATAACAATATAATGTATTATGGAATTGTGTATCTAATAAAGGTCTATAAAAAAGTCCGCGACGGTATTAGTCTATCTCTTAAGGATAACATACTATATCCTATTTAATACTTTAAAACAACAGCAACTATAAAGCGGTAATTTGAAGGCTATTTACACAAATACATTATTATTTCTTATAATTTTTAATATGTTGGTTGGCTTCAGCATTTTATGAAGATTATTTTGGCCCTTTACACCTTTCAAATTAAATGATTTTTTTAGGAGATATGGCAAAATACAAAAAAGAATGCGCAAAGAAATTAATTTTGGGTACAAATTCGACCGGGTCGTGCGGGCGCGGGCGTAGGTACTTGAGAGCGGAGAAGTAAAATAATCAACTCATTACGAAAATGTTCAAACATTATTGTGAAATTATGTTTAGAAGAAAGCATGGCTAGACTACTTAGCCTCGCGGAATGATTTTTATATGAAAGAGAGATACAAGCTGCAGAAAGTTAACACGAAGGCACTGATAGAAGAAGCTCGTGAAAGGTGCAGAATAAAAGCGGATGAAAGGTTGTCGTCCAATTTTCGGGCTAATGCCAAGCTCTTCTGGAAAGAGGTAGGCAAGACCCGAAGTTGTTCGGCAATCTGCAGTATGAATAAAGTGCTTAGTGTTAACAATGACGTCCTAACAGACCAAAGTGACGTCCTGCAGAGATGGAGTGAATATTATGGAAAGATGTATGCAAGAAAAGACAGAGATGCCACATCGGGAAGTGGAGCTCACTTCGATGCTCCGGATCCCGATGTCATTGAAGTCATTAGTATGAAAGAAATAGAACAAGCGATAAGAAGTATGAAATGTGGTAAGGCTGCGGGAAAAGACAGAGTTACTGCTGAGATGATCAAGTACGGTGGGTCGCGTGTCTGGGACACACTATGTCTGTTATGCAACTTGTGCTGGCGGACAGGTGAGGTCCCGGATGACTGGCGAGTAGCAGTTGTAGTACCTATTTACAAAGGGAAAGGCTCGCGCCTAAACTGCTCCAGCTACAGGGCGATCAGCTTGGTCAGCTTAGCTAGTAAGGTGTATGCAAAGGTTATAACGGCACGAATGCAAGAAAAGTCTGAAAGGTATTTATGGGAGGCTCAATGCGGATTCCGACGTGGAAGAGGTTGCATGGATCAAGTGTTTTCTCTCCGCATGATCGCAGAAAATTTTCTGGCTCTTAGCCAGAAGGTTTTCTGCGCTTTTGTGGATCTAGAGAAAGCATTTGATAACGTTGTGAGAGAAACGCTGTGGGACTTGCTGCCAGGATATGGTGTGGACGGCTCGCTACTGCGGGCAATACAGTCGCTTTATAAGGACTGTAAGGCTTGCGTGCGTGTAGGGGGGGATGTGTCACCTCTTTTTGATGTCTGTACAGGCGTCAAACAGGGATGTGTCATGTCCGCCTGGCTGTTCATAGTGTATCTGGACAGTTGCCTGCAGAAGTTGAAAGATTTTAATATGGGTGTGAATTTGGGTGACTTTACAGTAAACTGTCTGCTGTACGCTGATGATGCGGTGCTGATGGCCTCGTCAGAAGCCGACCTACAGGCATTAGTCACTAATATGAAAGAGGGGTGTGAAAGTAAGGGTCTCCGCTTGAATGCAAGTAAAACTAAGGTTCTAGTATTTGAAAGAGGTGACGTAAGAACTAAATGCGAGATTAGAGTAAACCAGGAACGTCTAGAGCAAGTGAATGAAATTGTGTATTTAGGAAGTATGTTTAGCGCGGATGGAAGATGTGATTCGGATGTAGAACGGCGAGTAGCTGCCGGAAACAAGGTTAACGGTGCTTTGTCCCAGTTAGTAAAGCGACAAAGCATCGTAAAAGAAGCACGACTGGCGATTCATAACGCAGTGCTAGTGCCAACTTTGCTTTACGGTAGTGAAACCTGGGTATGTCAGCAGATGCATGAAAGTAAATTGAATGCTGTGGAGATGCGATCACTTCGAAAATTGTGCGGCGTTACCTTGGCCGACCGAATACGTAACGAAGTGATACGCAATATGGCAGGTTTGAATGAAAGTGTCAGCGTTAAGCTGGAAAAAGGCGTGCTCCGTTGGTTTGGACACGTCCAACGAATGAGTGAGGAACGATTGACGAAGAATATATATTGTTCAAAAGTAGAGGGTAGAAGGAGTCAGGGAAGGCCGAGACTTACATATGAAGACCACGTGAGCAGATTGCTCAAAAACGGAAAGGTCAAAAGTACTCGGATACCCAGACGTGCGTGTATGAAGCGATTGATGAATCTCGAAGAAGCGAAAGAAGTATGCATGGATCGCGAAGCCTGGCGATCTGTCCTCTCTGACTACCCCGTCAGGGATACAGCGTGAAGATAGTTTAGTTTAGTTTTATGTTCTACGACGGGATTAAATGTGTGCCACGGGGTTCGAAGTATGTCACGGGCGAAGCCGAGCGGGTCAGCTACTAGGCTATTATCATCAAGATACTACCCTGAGGAGCGGAGCAGTCTTCATAAATGTCGACAAATCGGGCAAGTTTTTATGAATTATTGCTTCGCTCGTGACATACGTTTGTACGTTGCAAATAGGTAACCGCCTGTATCAACAGATAATTTCTACTTTATTACCTATTGTTAGCAACATATTTTAAAATGAAATATCGAACATTGAATCGCTCCGGCCCATAATGTTGAATTTCTATCGCCTTTGCTAATATAATCAGCAACAAGTGCACAAAACGAATTATTTTTATCCAAGACTTTCAGGCTGATAGTAATGTTGAGGATAAAATGGTTTTGTGGACGAGTTGCAAATTCACTTCGATTGCGAGGAAATAAAACAGTTAGTACTTAAATAAACATAACATTTCTTTAATTAAAAATAAAGTAAAATTAGTACAGTTTTGAATACTAAAGGAAATTGTTTTTGCCGTTATATTAGCGGTATTTTTCTGAATTTGTGAAGATTATATACAGCCTACTATGAAATTTATTTTGTGTTAATAATTTTCTTAAGTTAATTAAATAACCTACCGTACTTGAATTTAAATTGTAATATCTTTTATGTCTTCAAAACACAAATTAAAGTAAATATAAAGTAAATAAAATAAAATAGCAAATTCTATCTATCTTCTTATTATTTTTGGCTGTATGGCTCATTTTCTTTGCCTTTATATAGATACATTTATGTATGAGTAGATACGTTAATGCACTTGTACAAAAAAAACAATTTTGTTCAGCTTATATCCTGCACAAATAAGCACTTTCAGAGCATGAGAAATGAAAACTTATTTTTTATAAACGTTCTTTTTTTTAAAGGTATAAGAACTGACTTATTCGAAAGCGTTTTACAATCGTACAATAAAAGCCGGTAGGCATTTGTGATCAATTAAAGAGAACCTAAGCACCTACGTAGGCTTGTAAAGTACCTATGTGTGTTTATCTCTTTAAATCTATTCCGCTACGCGGCAGACGCAGACTTTATTTTAAGAAAATCTAATTAATACTTTACCGCCATAGTTCCAATTTCAACCCTGATCACTTTCTTTCACAGATTATTATTTTATCACAACGCTACGATCTCACTGTTTAAAAAAACACTAAGTAATTTAAAAAGTTTACTTCGCGGTGAGACAAGCGTCAACACATGCGCGGCGCAACAGGACTCAAATGGCTTCGAAGTTCAAATGAAGTGACGCGGAATTTCATAAGGAAATGCGGTCCGGCACGAGGAGAACTACGCGACGTCACGCATAAACCGGTTGTGTTCTTGATGCCTGCAGCTTTACATCGCTTTATATATACGATTCTTTTAGACAATGATTATTTTTGCTAACCCCGACGAAAAGGATAGGTGTTTGACCAGTCTGTCTCTGTCATGGCCGAATAGCAATATTTTTCTATCCGATTATCATTATTTGAATGCTATGAAATGATTGATAGATAAAATGAATTACAAATACACACGTGACGGAGTGATTCTGCGGAATCCATATGCGTCTGAGATGTGACGACGGACATGTTGCCACCCGATGAGACGGCAACTAAAGAGATATTCTTTAGAGCTACAGTACTGCCAAGCACACCCTGCAAGGGGAATAAAGAAGAGACGTCCTTGACCTAATGGGTTCTTTATATTTCAAGCAGAGATATGCGCTTTATTTGTTGTCTCTTAAAATACAGGTATAAACTAGCTTGAGAGACAGTAAACACTAATACACACTGTTACGCTAGAATTCTATTTTAAGAATTGACTTCTAGCATATCAACTTTTTTTTATATACTTCGACATGGCAAACAAGCTTACGGCCCACCTGGTGTTAAGTGGTTACCGTCGCCTATAGACACTTGCAATATTAAGGTTAACACTGCAAGTGCGTAGATGTCTTGATTTTAGCAAGAGGCGCTTTATAGTTGACGCGATTATGTCCGATAAAACGATACGTGATAGTGTTAGCTTGACAGACATTACCACATTCAAGGTTGAGCGGTTCTATGGTTGTCAACTGCTGTTTACTGTCAGCACCATTGATCTCAGAGTGAGACTTCAAACAAGATTAAATAAAATAAAGTAAAATTCTTTCTTTAGCATGGACCATTTTAACGGCGCTTACAAAATGTCATACACTATTTAAAATATTTAAAGTGACCACCGTTTCGGAACGCGGCTAAGAAGAAGCGGCTAAAAACTTGTAAGGCTTGACCATCAAAAAAAAGCAGCACTTGGAGGCTGAAACTAAAATTTAGCGTTTAGTCTACTCGTATCTGTTCCAGGAATTCACTAAAACAATCTTGTCAGGTAAATAAGAGAGGTTTGTTCTACTCGTATCTGATCCAGGAATTCACTAAAACAATCTTGTCAGGTAAATATGAGAGGTTTGTTCTACTCGTATCTGATCCAGGAATTCAGTAAAACAATCTTGTCAGGTAAATAGGAGAGGTTTGTTCTACTCGTATCTGATCCAGGAATTCACTAAAAAAATCTTGTCAGGTAAATAGGAGAGGCTGGTTCTACTCGTATCTGATCCAGGAATTCACTAAAAACAATCTTGTCAGGTAAATAGGAGAGGTTACAGTTGTGTCTCCCCATCCAATCAATTGTGGCATGCCCTAAGCTCGGTAATTTAAGTCGTCATTTGATAGAACCTTTGTTCTTCTTGTGGTGCAGGTCAATTAATCACAGCAACAATCGGCATTTTCTTGCACTTAACTTTAAAAAAGTTTAAAGCTTTTCCAAATCCCACACTTTATAAAATTAAAATTGTCTTATTTCAACATGCTTTATATTGAAACTCCTAGCCTTTTTGGAAGAATTTTTCGATGGCGTATCGTACACTGTGGCTCCCTGAGCTTAACGCTTTAAGTACACGATACCGGCTAGCTACAGCCAACCAAGGGTAGTCCCCTGGTACGGGAAAAATGCTATTGATGTCCGTCCGTCCATTCAGTCAACAGGTTGCATTTTTCATCGGATTTGCATGCAACTTGGCATGGACAATCCTTGATGTAGACAACAACTTTTAGCGAGGGGTTTTTTTGACCGGGGGGGAAATGGAGGCAGGGGAGGGGAAATGGTCCCGTAGTGATGGCAAGAGCGCTCAAAAAGAAAAAAAGCAAAGTCAATTTTTTTTTTAATGGATAAAAAAGTGCTAAAAAAAACATAAAAAAAAATTCTTCGTAGTCTACGGTTCACAGAACCACTAGTAGGTATAGGTATAGTAAGCGACCAGCCGGGGCGGCTGCCAACCGAGCTTAGCGTCAAGCAATACAGCGCTGAAGCAGCGGACGGCTATAGAGAAGGCGTGTGCGGGGGCTCGGCAAGTGACGTCACACACACGCCGCCGTAGTTAAACAGTGGCATTTACTTTATTTTACTTATTCTCTTATCCACTGTCACGTTACAATATCACAATAATTAGATAATTACCTACTTAGGTACTATTTGTGGAACTACATACAGCATAAAATAGTTACAAATATCTGTTTTCAGGGTTACGTACTTATCTCAAAAGGAAAAAAACGGAATACATTATGCTGTCTATATGTCTGCTGTGTGTGGACGCGTGGAGTTATAAAGCTGAAATTTATATCAAACTAGATGACCCCCACAGCTTCGCCCATGGAATATTTCGACCTCCCGTCGCACCTATTTAATCCCATCGCTTATAAATTTTACTATGATGCATAAAAATTTGACCGATTTGTCGACATTTATGACTACTGCTCCGCTCTCCAGGGTAGTAGCGTGATGATATATAGCCTATAGCCTTCCTCAATAAAATGGCTATCGAACCCAAAAAGTTTTTTTTAATCCGACCAGTAGTTCCTGAGATTATCGCATTCAACCAAACAAACAAACTCTTCAGCTTTATAATATTGTATAGACTAGATGACCCCCACAGCTTCGCCCGTGGAATCGTCGCATCTATTTAATCCCGTCGCTTATAAATTCTACAATGATGCATAAACATTTACGCGAATTGTCGACATTTATGACTACTACTTTGCTTCCCAGTGTAGTAGCGTAATGATATATAGCCTATAGCCTTCGTCGATAAATGGGCTATCTAAAACAAAAATTATTTGTCAATTCCGACCAGTAGTTAGTTACTGAGATTAGCGCGTTCAACCAAACAAATAAACAAACTCTTCAGCTTTATAATATTAGTATAGATACTCAACCCTACTGCCTCTTGGAGCTGTGAAAAATAACAAACTTCTAGGCCAACGCAATCAAAAAAGATACAGCCGGAGATTTTGGCGGGAACAGCGAATGACGCGGTCGCCACTCTCCGTTATAAATTTTTCAAACTAGTGTATTTTCAGGTGTTTATGTGTAAAAATGATGGTGTTTTAAACATTAAAGCTTCGACAACGTGCACAAGTGTTGTGAAATTGGATAACTTAGTGGCACGCGGTATTTTCTGTTACCTTCCAAATCTACATATAACTGCAGTAAAATTTGCCATCATTTTACTGCAGTAGAACTTTGAACAAACCTATAGATGAATACACTGCTATCAATAAGAATAATTTACTACTTTTGAATGAAGAAGATTCATTATCTACTTGAAAACTATCACTTTAGAAGAAAAATTTAATACGTAAGGAAGATCAATAAATTTTGTTGTTGGCAATCGCGTCACCGTGCGTAGCCAGAATTAAAAATAAAAATAAAAGATTCAGCCGTTTATGCCGCAAGTTTCCGCAAAGTTTCGACACTCGAAAGGGTATCAAAACCTACAGGGACATTCCGTGAACTCAGGATCTTGAAATTTGGTATGAAGCAACATCTTATAGCACAGATAAAGGGAACACTTCTTGTTTTTGAAAATCAAGAGTCCCCGTACATACATAGAATCGCCAATTGGTATAGACCTCTGGGTTGTATAAACGCTCATACTATTTAGAGGTCTACCTATAGGAAGTGCCGTCAGGCGGGCGGCGTCACATCGGCGAACTAAAACCAAAAAAAAAACGTTTGTAGAAAAAACTAAAATGTTGACTACAGCTAACTCCAGGGTGATTGAAACTACTTTGAATGTAAAAGTTATCATGGAAACACTACTCCGCTAACTTCAGGGAGTTTATAAGTTGTCATGGTAACACTTATCAGCTAACTTCAGTGTGTTGGTTTTTTGTGACGGTATGCGCGCGCATCGTAAACCCTAACGCGCCAAAGGAAAGTATAACTTTAAAAAAATCAAGTTGTTACCCCTGAGTTACCCACTACCACTGCCGCAGTGGCGCAGTGGTAGTACAAGCGACTGCCGCAAGAGGTCCCGGGTCGGAAAAAATATTTGTACAAACATACATACATATTATCACACCTGTCCCATCGGAGTAGGCAGAGACTATGGTTTTCCACTTGCTACGATCCTGACATACACTTTCGCTTCTTCTACTTTCATAAGTGTTTTCGTACACGCTCGCCGGTTAAGGGCACTCTTGACCTGGCCTTTTTCCAAAAGTTTTTCGATTTGATTGACATACGTACGCCGAGGTCTACCCCTACCAGTTGGCCCATTCACTCTCGCCACATAAATCTGCTTCGTCAGTCTACTTTCATCCGTCCTCTCCACGTGTCCGAACCAACTAAACTAAGCATCCCTTTTTCTATCTTAGGGCCGTATTTTAGAACGTTACTCAATACTTAAGAAACGCTTGAGGCTAGTTTTTCCCTTAAAATACTACTCTCAAGTGTTTCTTGAGTATTGAGTAGCGTTCTAAAATACGGCCCTTAGTCACTACATCTTCTGTCATACCGCAATATTTGTGTGATTCACAAATGTTAATTTAGGAGTTTGGGTGTTTCCTATGTATAATATGTAGGTAGATAGAAATATATAATTTGTTCATTGTGTAGTCTAGATCCTATAGCAACAACAATACTTTGGATTATTTATACTGTTGATTGATGGCGCTTGGTGGAACTTGCTACACATATTAAATAACACCACTTGTACTGTTCCATAACATTTACTTTGTAAACCTGACCGGTTTCGCCTCACGGCATTCTCAAAGGTACACAAAATGACGACTGGATCTAGAAAGTCTACTAAAACTAATAACCGTACAATGTAGGTATATCGACATTACAAGTTACCAGTTTAGAAAATTACCCCAAAATTAGGGAGAATACAGTTTAACATTTGAAAAAAATTAAATACTACGAATCATAATTCTATTTAAAATATTAGAATTGCAAATGTCAAAGTGTCATATTATTCAATGTCAAGAAATTAAAATGTCAAAAGTATTAAATGTCAAGATATTAAATTGTCACAATTATTAAATAACTAAATTACTATGATTTGCCATATTGAACTATGTCATTAACTAGACAATATACAAACATTTTTTGGTTAACTAAAAATTAAAATTTACATATTCTGCGTTAATAGTATAAATATATAGATGTCATCACTTGTAATAATGTAATAAGGGTGAACGATTTAAATCCAACTGTTGATTTAGAATAATGTTTGGGTCTGCACTTATATGTCTACCTATCTCGAGCGCTTCGAGAGCATTCATTTTCCTTCCTTTGTCACAAGAATGGAGCACCTTGAAATTCGCTTTTGGGTCAAAACAATGCTTTTCTGTTACTAGGTGTTCTGCAAAATTGGAATCAGCCTTTTTGAGTCTCCAGCCACTGACATGCTCTGCAACTCTAGTCTGAAAACATCTTCCAGTTTGGCCAACGTATTTTTTATTGCAATTGGCCATGTCAGTTCATATATACCACTTTTTTGTTCCACGGGAGTTATATTGTTATTGTTACCAATTAAATTGCTGAGGTTATGCGTGGTATAATATGCCGGTTTGCATTCAGATAGCTTCCTAGCGCATTGATATGAAATATTATCTATGTAAGGTATGCGAGCCCATTTGGCATTTAAATCGTTCACCCTTATTACATTATTACAAGTGATGACATCTATATATTTATACTATTAACGCAGAATATGTAAATTTTAATATTTGGTTAACCAAAAAATGTTTGTAATTTGTCTAGTTAATGACATAGTTCAATATGGCAAATCATAGTAATTTAGTTATTTAATAATTGTGACAATTTAATATCTTGACATTTAATACTTTTGACATTTTAATTTCTTGACATTGAATAATATGACACTTTGACATTTGCAATTCTAATATTTTAAATAGAATTATGATTCGTAGTATTTAATTTTTTTCAAATGTTAAACTGTATTCTCCCTAATTTTGGGGTAATTTTCTAAACTGATAACTTGTAATGTCGATATACCTACATTGTACGGTTATTAGTTTTAGTATACTTTCTAGGTCCAGTCGTCATATTGTGTACCTTTGAGAATGCCGTGAGGCGAAACCGGTCAGGTTTACAAAGTAAATGTTGTGGAACAGTACAAGTGGTGTTATTTAATATGTGTAACAATTATAGATGTAAAGCCGGTTTAAAACCAATTCAACTACTCGGTTTAAAACCATTTTTTTCGTTTAAAACATTTTAAACCAAAATTTTTGGTTTAAAATGGTTGAAAACTATGTTTTATTAATATGATCCCATTATTCATTATGTCATCAAGTTTCCCATACCCTGAAGAACCAAAAGGTATTTTTTCAGGTTAATCAGATTTTTTTTAGGTGTATCATAACAAATCGATCGAGTAATAAAATCATATTTTAAGAGTTACTAGTGTTTAATCAGTTAAATAATAAAGTGACTGACAATTGTTTCTTATAATCTAATATATAATAATTTAGTATGTATATAAATATGAATTTGGTACTAGAAACTACTGTCACAATGAAATCACAATCATTTTGAAACATGTCAATTTTGTGATATAGAATAATTAACTATAATGAAAATAATATTCGAAATATACTAAGAAGATAAAATCAATAATAATCAACAGTTAAATAGAATTATTTCAATAATATTAATTCAAAACTTCACAATAAAATCAACGTTCAAAAATTTCCTTATGATCATGTAACAAGATATTGCTTCGTTCTTATTATTTTTGTATTTAAACAAGGGGATCAGTGTTACTTGTAGTCACATGTTCAATCTCGCCATCTTCACTATCCTCATCTTCAGAATCATTATATAAAATCTTCTCATCTTTCTTTTTCAATAAATTAAGATTCGACCTGATACTTATTAGTTTGAGAACTCTCGATTGTTTCAAGCGGTTTCTTAATTTTGTGTGTGTGTGAGCAAACATACTCCAGTTTCTTTCCGAAGCCGCAGATGATGGCGGTACACTTAAAATTTTTATAGCTATAGCACCAACACTTTGATTTAAGGCAAATGTTTGCCACCATATTCTGGGTTGTAGCTTCTTCGCTGGAGACCAAATAGGCTTTGATTCTTGAAAAAAATTCGTTTTTGTTTTAAACTCTGCCATGTTCGTCAGAACATTTGTTACATCTAAGCCGCTAGTCACACAGTATTCCTGAATGTATTCAGTTGCCTTTGAAATGTCTTCATCACTCAACCCGTTGCCGCAATGTCTCGGATCCAACAGATAGGCAGCAAAATGTATAGATTGCATGCAAAAATCTTTTCGACTGCTAACATGACCTAGTAGTAGATTTTTGTCTTCGGCATCTAAAAACACAGACTCATCCAATACCTGTGACAGGCCCTTTTTTAAATTTTCAAAAGTGTAATAAACATCAGAAAGTACAGATGTGTCTCTCTCTGTTGAAAGAATGGCCGTCGCAAGTGGCTGTAAAATATTTACAATCTCGTCTAGCTTTACCCATATATCGGTATTCAAAATAATAGTTTTGATTTCTTGTGTGATTGTGACTTCATGCGATATAGCCAAAAGTTCCAATGCTTCCCTATTTTTTAAATACGATTCCATGGTAATATAGGCTCCACTCCATCGGGTCCTACAAAACAGTTTTAAGGTGCAAGTGCAATCTATATTTCCATATTTTTCTGTCTGGTAGTTTTCGAACGCTGCCAATACGACGTGCGTCTGCTTGATATATTTAATAACCTGAATAATTTTATCCAATGTTGTTTTGAAAACGTCAGTTTCATTAATAACATCTTTATATATTAAATTTAGAGTGTGACTTACACAGCCAACGCAGGAAATATGAGGGAATTCACTCTTGATAATTCTCCACGCTGCTTTCATATTTCTGGCGTTGTCAGTAACAACCACTATAAATTTGGCAGGGCCGATTTCATTGATGATACTGATAATTTGACCGCCAATAAATTCACCCGTTTCTCTATTAGTTTCTGGGTATATTGCATGATAAAATATTGGTTCTGGGGTTGTTACAATAAAATTTATCACACCTTTACCATTAATATTTGTCCAGCCGTCAACAATGAGAGCAAGAGCCAAAGAATGATTAATTTTAACAGTAATATCTTCTTTTATTCTTGAGTATTCGGCATCTAAAAGTCTATTGCTCAAGGCGTGTCTCGTCGGCACTTCATATGTCGGGTCGAATAGGTGAAATACATGTTTCCAGTGTTCTGATTCAAGCAGAGACAATGGCACACCACTAGCATATATTGCCCTAGCTAAAGCAACATTTATATCATCGTGATCCGGAGAAGTAGGATGAACGGACGAAGACACACTCGTATTTTCGTGACAACTTTGTGGGCTGTTAGCCTGTTGTGCGCTTAAAGAAAGTGATACGGTTGCTGCTGCCGGTGATGTGGAAACAGTCAACCTTTGAGGTGATTGTGATGTTGATGCGTTATCTTCTGGCTTGAACTTCATTTTCACCTCTTTAGGGCATTTTTTGCAACTTAAAATATGTAGTCTTAGTTTATTTGCCATTGCATATTTATATTGTGTAGAACAAAAGCAACAAACAACATGTTTTTTACCGTCACTATCATTTAGTGTCAAAAAATGTTCCCACACGGCACTCGTAGGACGCGGCATAATTAAAAAAACGACGAAGAGTAATCTCCACTTCACTTAAACAAAACAAACACGTCCACAACTGGTAGTTGCGCTATCTGAACTAACCGACTCTGCAATATCTGTGAGTACGATACGCGAGCGAGCGACGTACAGTCAAAATGAACGTATACGCGACGTTGCCTCTTTGATCCTATTACGCTGGCGTATCGCCGCCTCTATCCTTAAGTTTAAGAAAAAACAGTCCGCGGCAGTATAAAAAAACTCGAAGAGTGATCTCAACATCACTAAAACAAACAAGTCTACTACAGGTGATTTTGATTACTATGTTACGTTATGTGTATACCGACTCTTCAATGCAAATTCTGTAACAACGCTACGTGCGAGATGCAACCAAAGTGGCAACGTTGCGCTTGCATACACGCGTGCGTGCTACGTTGCCACTTTGATTGTATCTCTGAACTAACCGACTCTGCAATGCAAGGTTTGAGTCCATACGCGACGTTGCCACTTTGGTTATATTACACTCGCGTATCGCATTCGCAGATCTTGCTTGCTCACTTTGATTTTTCTATTCGTTGTTCAGAATTCGAAGAGGTTTTCTGCATATTCTTACTAAGAACAATTTTTTCATTAGTCGTGGAACGGACCTATTCTAAAAAGTTATGATTTTATAAATAATACAATGTTTATAAAAAAATACGCTTAAATTAGCAACTATTTTGTTCAAAATTTAAACATATTCTTTTATGGCGCAGTCGGGTATTCAACCGTTTAAAACGGTTTATTTGCGGTTTTAAACCGTTGATTATGGTTTTAAACCGTTTTAAACAGTTGTTTTACAACTCTAGTAACAATACTTTGGGCTAGAAAGGCACTGTTCAAAATAAGACTGTGTGCTAAATACGTCACGGCAAAAGTGAAAATTTCATTATCAATCGCAATCAATTATAAGGTAGGTACGTAGGAATTCGGATCTCACTCGGGTACACTCGGCGTTCCCGAGTATACCCGATCGAGCCTTTCAACTCAGAGCATGACGGATCAGCCTAACTTACTAGGTACCTACGGAAAAATCTGTGTGCAGTGCGCCAAAGGAAGTTTTCACTTCAAAAAGTCCTACAGTTACATTTAACTGTAGGACTTTTTTGTAGGCCGTAAGCTTGATGGCCACCCCCACCTTAGTAAGTAGTAATACAAAAAAGCGGCCAAGTGCGAGTCGTACTCGCCCATTAAGTGTTCCGTAGCAGCAAGTAGCATCAAAGTTCTTGTATTTCGTTGTAACTTTGATCGATGTTTACAAAAAAACTACTTACTAGAAACCAATTTTCGCTGGAAATTTGCATGGTATAGTATAGTATAGGTATTTCAAATATTTTTTTAATTTTATCATTCTCTTATTTTAGAAGTAACAGGGGGGACGGATACATTTTACTACTTTGGAAGTGTCTCTCGCGAAAACTATTAAGTTTAGAAAAAAAAGAACTACCTCAATATCATTTTTGAAGACCTATCCATAGATACCGATACACGCATGGGTTTAAGGAAAATTTTTTTTTTAGTTTCAGTTCTAAGTATGGGAAACCCCTGAAATTCAATGTTTTTTTTTCTATTTTTGTGTGAAAATCTTAATGCTGTTCACAGGATACATCTATTTACAAGGTTTCAACAATATATGGTATAGTTCTTAAAATTTCGGAAATTCGTGACTGTGACATACGGACAGACAGACACGGATGAATCCATAAGGGTTCTTTTTTTGCCATTTGGCTACGGAACCCTATAAATGAAATAAGTATGTGCATCTGGAATAATAATTGCCTTATACCTAACTACGAAATGTGTTAAACACATTTAGTGTTATTTATAGCCAGACGCGACGAATGTCACACGAACATTATACATGTGGTGGGTAGGTACGTACCTACCTTTTGACGTAAATGCGTCTTAAAATTATTTAATACTAGCTGACCCCCACGGCTTCGCCCGTGACGAACTTCGAACAGTCAGTCAGAACAGTCACGCCTTTATTCCCGTCGCACCCATTTAATGCCGTTGTTTATTACTTTTTCAATAATGTATGTAAATTTGCCCGATTTGTTGGTAACTGCTCCGCTCATAGGGGCAGCAACGTGATGATATAGATAGACTATAGACTTCCTCGATAAATAATAAGGAGTCGAGACTATAGAGCCTAGGACCCAGAGTCCAAGGTCTGGGTCTAGAGGCCAAGATCCTGGGTCTGGAGACCAGGGGCGATGAACCTGGGTCTCAGGTCCAGGGTCCTGACTCCTAGCTCCAGGGTCTTAGGTAAGGAGGCTCAGGACCCAGGTTCAAAGATACTGGGTTCTTCATGAGATGTTAACTGTACAGAGCGCATGGCCTAGGATCTAAAGTCCTGGCTGCTGGTTATAGAGTCCAGAGTCCAAGGCCTGGGGCATAAAGTCCAGGGTATAAAGTTCATAGGCTAGTCTCCAGGGTTTAAGGTCCAGAGATCATGCTTCAGGGCCAAGATTCATATTCAGGATATATGGCCTATTTTCATTTTTAAATAAATAATATGAAATTTATAAGTAGTTTAGAACGAAATATAAATAGTGTAGAAACTGCATTTTCACAGCTAATTTGTCGACATTTATGACTACTGCTCCCCTCTTCAGTAAATGGGCTATCCAACGCAATCAGAATTTTCCAAATCTGACCCGTAGCGTAGATCCTGAGATTAGCGCGTTTGGCCAAACAAACTCTTCAGCGTTATATATTAAAGTATGGATATGTATGGATATAGAATAATTCGTACATAATACGGCACAAAGGCCGAAGTAACCATGCCATTAACATCATTGAAAAAATTCGGTAGGTAGGAGGTAGGCAGGTATTAGTGTACGATTTCGTAACAGTGTGACCAAATTAAGTATTTTAATACTTTTTCGGTATATTTTATTGACTTTTCCGAATATCGATATTTTTGTAGGTATATTGGTGGAAGTCCGTATTTTTGGGTTTATTTTGCATAAAGGTGCCAAAGACGTGATTATAGTGATAGTCTACATGTTAAGGGGTTTCCTTGATTTAGTCTATATGTCATTCAGGAGCAAAAACAGAATACAGGAGGCCTCCATAGTAGAATTTCAAATGTAGTTACGTTGGTTTGGATATTTAGAAGAATGACGAAGACTAGGTGCACTTACCGTCCCGTTAAGTCTATATGGAGCGGAGCGTTTTGCCGTATTTCGAGTTCTTTTGTTGATGTCTATTTTCCTTTCGGTGATTATTCCTCCATGGTATGTCTGATTTTCAATTTCAATTTAAATTTATGGTTAGATGTCGTATTATGGGTCAAATTTGATCAAATAGCGTTGAGTGCTTTGGGTATGAAATGGAGGCTGCAAGTAAATGTCCTGCGAACGTGCTTTGATCAAATTAGGTTCGATTTTGCAAGGGGCCAAATATAGGTACCTAATTTCCGTAAGCAAGCGTAGATACGTCATGCGATAAATCTTCTTCTTCTTCCACCTGGCGTTAGTCCCGGCTTTGGCCAGGGTCTGCCTGGCCAAATCCGGGACTAACGCCGTTATAACATCATGCGATAAATAAATGTGGATAATGTTTCTTTGTTCAGAATTTAGTTCAATCTTTGAAGGTTTGGTTTGAACAATGCAGGAATTTTCCCAAATGTACCTAAGTAGTACGTTTTAGTCGTCATATAAGTAAATAGGGTGCACTTTGACTGCCTCGGTGGCGCAGTGTATGCGACTGCCGCAACTGAGGTCCAGGATTTGATTCCGTCGGAAAAAATATTTGTGTGATCCACAAATGTTTGTTTCGGAGTTTGGGTGTTTCTTATGTATAATATATATGTATTTAGAAATACACGGCAATGGGCTCACCACCTATTACGTGGGACAGGAATCCACACGGTGAAAAGTGGGCATATAATATGCCTCTGCCACCCCTTCGGGGATAAGGCGTGATGGATATATATATATAAGTATGTGTATCAGTCATCTAGATCCCATAACACAAGCTTAATATTAGCAGACGGCGCTGTAAAAAAAATGTCCCACAATAGGTATTTATTAAAAAAAAACACTTTTTCCACTTGTTTTTTAGGGTTCCGTACCTCAAAAGGTAAATACGGTACCCTTATAAGATCACTTTCTTGTCCGTCTGTATGTCCGTGTGTCATCGTCAATTTTCTCACGACCGGGTGGCAGATCCAAGTTGAAATTTATACCAGTGTCACGTTTACACCAGAGTAGGTCAATTGGTATTGGTATAGTAGGTTTTGTGTCGAAAACTTAGGTGGTAGTTCTCGTTGACCTAGAAAAGCAAGGTATTACAGCACCAATAAAGAAAATAAACATTTATTGTAATGACGAATGATATTATAATGAATAGAACATGTTTTGAAAATCAGTATTTTAATAGGTATTTTTTCCTTAAAAAGTTGGTATATTTCCGTATTTTTTAAGGTGTATTTGGTATTTTTGTAAAATTTAATCTGGTCACACTGTTTCGTAAAATGGAGTTGCAGGGTGTGAAGTCGGGTGTGGTCCCCATTATTTTAGTACTATATAATTCGTACAGAATTAAGTTCAAAGCTTTTTTTTAGTTATTGCTACGACTAGTGTCCATGACAAAGGAGTTAGATAGCATTTACCTAAAGTGAGTTTTCTAACCTGAAAAGGTAGCCACGTGATGAGTAACTACATTGAGAACAGAAATTATATAAATTTTGATAAAATATTTATCGAAATTGTAATTGATAGCGTGTCCTGAAGCCAGTATACTAAAAGGTAAGCAATGTTATTATTTTTTCACCAGATTGCTATGATTTTAGTGCAAAATTGACCAGACTACCCACACATTTACGAGGCTTACCTACATTATACGCTAACATTTCACCGCATGCATTTTGTCGCACATAACAGGTGATGAGCCCATAGACTGTTTGAAATGGATAGGCGTAATTTCTGGGCACCTGTGATTGAAAAATTTCAAGTAATTGACATTAATCTTAACGACTACCGTGTTACTGGTGATCGAGGTTGACTTAACGTACTTTCTAGTACGAAAGAGCCTTAATGAAAATTCCACAAATGGTCACCCATCTCTGGACCAACCGTCACGTAAGTATTAATTCTATCTGTCCTTTAACTCTTTTCTCACGTATTCCAGCATACTGAAAGAGATTTCTGTAGAAATAAAACCTTTGTATATAATACACACCTGTCCGGCCAATAAAGGACTACAGTCTCCATCTAGTACAGTTTCGTTCAAACTTTATGTGTCATAAAGCCGCGTCCGCTGCCACGTGTTTTCGTGTTAGTTAACACACTAACATGTTTTATTTACACGAAAGGGGCGTGGCTTAACAGTTTTTGTAAACATAGCACACAGACTATTTTGTTAACATGTCAATGCGTTACCATTGACATGTTAACAAAATAGTCTGTGTGTTATGTTAGAAAATTGGAGCTGCAGACGCGGCTTAATACTCAACTGAAACTAGTTTCTTAAGTCTGTACTAAATAATAATAAAAATAACTATTGTGGGACACTTTTCACACAGCGCCATCTAGCCCAAAGTAAGCTAATATTAGCTTGTGTTATGGGATCTAGATGGCTCTAATGTGAATAGTGCATCTAAGACGGTGTTTTTTTATCTGGTGCCAAAGATTTAAAATTTTGGTATTTTTTTATTCGCTCTAAGAAATCCGCCATATTTTTTGAAGTGCAGTATTTTGAATGGTTATACCATATAATGTATTCTAACAAAACTGTGGTGAGCTGAATGTGTGACATGTTAATCGTGTTATTTCTATTAAAATTGTATGTAAATGTAATTGTGAAGATATATGTGCTTTACGAAATATGTATAACTAGCTGTCCCCCGCGGTTTCTACCGTGACATATTTGAATCTCCGTCGCGTCCATTTAATCCCGTCGCTTTTCTCAGTATACAAAAATATAAGAAAATTTGTCTGATTTGTTGACATTTATCATTACTGCTCTGCTCTCCTGGGTAGTAGCGTGATGTTATATAGCTTATAGCCTTTCTCGATAAATGGACTATCCAATACAAATTTAATTTTTCAAATCAGATCACTAGTTTCTGAGATTAGCGTGTTCAACCAACCAAACAAACATACAGACAGCTCAAAAGGTGAAAAGGATCATGTCTACTGTACATAGCTACGAAAACTGTAAAAGTTATTATTAACTAGCTGACACGCCCGGCTTCGCCCGTGGCACCCATTTAATCCAGTCGTTTATTAATTTTTATAGTATTAAAATGGATAGGGTACGGTATCCTTAAGAGATAGACATATACCGTCGCGGACTTTTTTGTAGACCTACATTAGATACACAATTCCACCATACATTATTTTGTTATATCTTAAAGGGTTTAGGCAGCGTTTTCGTTAAAAGCTCCCAGACGTCATATTTTTACCGACACCGCCGACATATATCGTTATAATTAAGTTAATGTATTCAAAAACTTAACAAAATATACACAAAAACCTTCTCTATGAATCACTCTATCTATTTAAAAAAAACTGCATCGAAATTCGTTGCGTAGTTTTAAAGATCTAAGTATACATAGGGACAGACAGCCAAAAACTACTTTGTTTCTCAAGTACCTACGCCCGCGCCCTCACGGCCCGTTCGAAATATTGTTACACGAAATTAATTAATTTGCGAATTTTTGATATTACCATATCGTCTAAGATATTCATTTAATTTGCAAAGTGGAAAGGGACAAAATAATCTTTATAAAATGCTGAAGCCAACTAACATATTAAAAATGATAAGCATTAATAATTTTTTTGTGTAAATAGCCTTTAAATTACCGCTTTATTATTGCTGTTTTTTTTAAAGTATTAAAATGGATATAGTACGGTATTCTTAAGAGATAGACATATACCGTCGCGGACTTTTTTGTAGACCTACATTAGATACACAATTCCACAATACATTATTTTGTTATATCTCAAAGGGTTTAGGCAGCGTTTTCGTTAAAAACTCCCAGACGGTTGATTTTTTCCGACACCGCCAACATATAACATTATAATTAAGTTAATGTATACAAAAACTTGACAAAATATACATAAAAACCTTCAATAAAAAACACTATCTATTTAAAAAACTACATCGAAATTCGTTGCGTAGTTTTAAAGATCTAAGCATACATAGGGACAGACAGCGAAAAACGACTTTGTTTTATAATATGTAGTGATGTGATGTTTCGGGTCTTATTCGCGACGTATATAGGTACGTATACAGTTTAAAACATTACTCGTTTACTCGAATACCCAGACGTGCATGCTTGAAGCGATCAATCAATCTGCAGGATCAGTCCTCTCTGACTACCCTGTCAGGGATACAGGGTGAAGATAGTTAGTTTAAATATATTAACTGTAATTATTTTCTCGTAGGCCTCGAAATACAATTATACCTACTTATTTTTAAATGTAACCAACTTTAAAATTGACTATCCCTATCCCATTGGACATGTGAATATTTTACTATTAGTTATTTAGTTTGTGTATATATGTTTTATATTTTACTATGTGGCACCCCACGGCTTCGCCCGTGACATACTTCGAACTCACGTCACTTATAAATTCTACCAAAATGTATAAAAAATTGCCCGATTTGTCAACATTTATGATTACTGCTCCGCCCTCCAGGGTAGTAGCGTGGTGATTGATAGCCTATAATCTTCCTCAATAAATGGGCTATCCAACACAAAAATAACTTATTAAATCCGACCAGTAGTTCCTGAGATTAGCGCGTTTAACCAAACAAACTCTTAAGCTTTATATCTATACTAACACTTAAATAAAACAACCAATTCATCACGCTATTATCCAGGAGGGCGGAGCAGTAATCATAAATGTCGACAATCGGGAAAATGTATACACATTATTGTAGAATTTACAAGCTACGAGATTAAATAGGTGCGACGGAAGTCATGCACTGAAGGTCACGCGCGGTGTAATTTACAAAGGACTTGTGGAACGAGACCGACGCGCAAACTGGCGGTTGAGTGTGGTCTTGTTAGTCTGTGGTTGAGTGGACTTTGATTTTTTTCTTTTACAGGGTCCGTGCCCACGGAAAAAACGGGACCCTTTTACTAAGACTCCGCTGCCCGTCTATATGTCACCAGACTTTATCTCATGAACAAGATGGCTAGAAAGTTGAAATTTTCGCCAAGGCACTATTTCTGTTGCCGCTATAACAGCAAATTCACACTAAAAGGGCTCCCATGCAACAAACGTGATTTTAATCGATATTAATAATGGCAACAGGTAGTCGCTTCAAATATACAAATACGTCGGAAGCTGCGCTGGTAGTGCGTTGCCAGCGACCTCTCTGGCGAAGGCGAAAAGCACGTCTTGCGGAGCAGAACTGGAGATTGCTGTGATGTTTGTCGTTCGTTCGATTGCTGTCGGTATTTGAACAAAAAAGAACAACAGGGAAGAAAAATGTAGGTAAGTTGTTTTCATTCAAAAAGTGATTTATCACTTCAAAATGGCTGTTATGGTTGAAGACACGCTATACCCTTGCTTCAGGTCACTGGAAGCAAGGTCTCGAATATTCCTTTTCTTCACCATGATCTCGTTCGTTAATCACCAGGTGCTCCACTTGCATGTGAGCCTGGCATGGGACCAGAAGATAAAGTTAGGGCTTTATTCGCAACATATATTCAATTCCAACTCGATTTGTTTGAGACCGTATCCTGTGCTTTTCTAACAACAATATAATAGATTGTCGTACACGTCCATGTAGGTATGTTTGTTTGAGAGCGCTAGATAGACTTTCCGTGAGGCTATGTCCATCAGTGGCCGTTTGATGACCAAAATAATGATGATGACAAAAGTAAAAATGTAGACCGGTTGGGACTGCTCCGCATCGATGAAAATCAAGATCCGGAGCTGCGCCAGGGTGTCAGGTACACACATTTTTTTCCAAATTGATGCAGCCATTTGGCTGTTTAGAAATCTATACTAAGTATCTAATACTAGTGGTTTTGTGAACCGTAGACTTCGGAGTAAATTGAGTAAAAAGCCTAAACATTTTTTGGTTAATGTGTTAATTCTTATTAGTAGAGAGCATGCATGGCTTTCCTGTTGCGCACCCATGAGGTACCATGTACATGTTATGTTGTGGTTTTAAAATAATAATAAAAAACGCTTGGCTTGACAGCGCACTTCAAGCCTATATCACCCCATACCGTTTTGAGCGCTCTTGCCAACCACTACGGGACCATTTCCCCTCCTCTGCCTCCATTTCCCCCCCGATCGAAAAACCCCCTCGCTAAAAGTTTTTGGCTAACTTTATCAAGGATTGTCCATGCCAAGTTGTATGCAAATCCCATAAAAAATGCGACCTGTAGATTGAATAGACGGACGAACGGTCGGACATCGATAGATAGCATTTTCCCCGTACCAGTGGACTTAAAACTAATCTCAGGCACTACTGGTTGGATTTGAAAAATTGTTTTTGTGTAAGATAACCCATAATATTAGTGGGATTTATAAGCGACGGGAATAAATAGGTGCGACGTGAGTTCAAAGTACCTATGTCATACGGGCGAAGCCGTAGGGCGTCATCTAGTATTTATATATATGCGCGGTCCGTTGCTCAGTGGTGTCAACGTAACATGTTAGGCAGACGACACTCTTGTTACGGCGCGGGGAGCAACGCACCGAGAAGCAGCCCTAAGGGCCACGGCAGGTGTTGCTCAAGTCGTGGGTCAAATACGGCGGCTGGGTCTGGAGGTGGCCCTCCACAAATCCGAGGCTCTGTGCTTTCACGGACCTCGGAAGGGTCTGCCCACCACCCATACCGAAGTATGGCCCTATATGGGGCACCCGTATGGACGGGGAACCTGACATAGCTATTTTAAATAGTCCGTTGAAAACGATGGCCGTCAGGGTGATTAGAGGTTACCGCACGATCTCAGTCGAGGCGGCATGTCTCCTAGCCGGGACCCCTCCATAGGACATTGAAGCGAGGACCCTTGCGTCCTTGTATCAATGGCGCAAGGAGGCGCTAGAGCGGGACTACAGACCTGTGCCCCGAGAAATCGAGGCTCAGCGATCCCTGCTTCGCCAGGAGACATGGAAGGTGCGACTTGAGCAACCTAAGTGGGGACACACCACAATCGAGGCGGTGAAGCCGGCTACCGTGTTGCCTCACCTACCGGATGTCACAGATACTTACCGGGCACGGGTGCTTCGGTAAGTTTCTGTGGCGTATAAACCGGGAGGTAACACCAGAGTGCCAGCACTGTGCGAACTGCAGCGAGGATACGGCGCTGCATACACTGGCGGAGTGCCCAGCGTGGGACCTGCAGCGCCGGGACCTCGTTGTGGGTCTGGGCGTGGACATTCTCATGCTGGAGACCATGGTGAAAGCTATGGTCTCCAGCGGGAGCAAGTGGGACGCCGCTTCATCTTTTTGCGAGCATGTCATGCTAGCAAAGGAAGCGGCGGTGAGGGAGCGGGAGAGAACTCTCCCTCCCGAGTTCCGCAGTCTGCGGCAAGGACGCCGCAGACTTGTCTTCGCCGACGACTACCGTCCTCCATGACTGGGGGCCTGAGGACGGCGGGTGGGCTGCTCGCCGTCCTTACAGAAGCAGGCCCCGGTCGGTGACGTGATGTGAGAGCTGCACGCACGCCCTTCACCCTCTCAAGGAAGTGTATAAAACCTGATCCCCTTCAAAGAAGCGAGATACCACTCGTACCCCCTCTGAACAAGGCCGCGGAAGCGGATAAAGTCTGTCGGGAGCCCTGGGGCTATCCTTCCGAGGGCTCACCCGGGACTCCCGGCTATAGACAGATGGAAGGCATACGTGTGGTTTTAGTCGGTAAGAGTCCGGCATAGCATCCAAGAGGATTTCCGCACGGAAAAAAAAAGTATCTATAAGTAACTAAATACTTACATACATATTATACATAGGAAACACATATCACACTACTACCTTGGAGAGCGGAGCAGTAGTCATAAATGTCGACAAATCGGGCAAATTTTTATGCTGTTTTGTAGCGATGAGTTCGAAATGTCATGAGCGAAGCCGGGGGGGTCATAAGGAATATACACACTCATAAACTTTCATCTTTATAATATTAGTTTTCATTCTTTGCAGTTTCTTCTGTGTACCAGTGGAAGGAGGAGGAGCGTTAGAGCCACTTTTGGCCGTTTTAAGACAGAGATCTCCTGTGACTCGTTCCCGATTAAGCTGCAAGTAAGTTCCCTTTGTACTCAGTAATTTGGTTGACCGACCTACTGAGACTTATCTGAACAGTCGGGCTGTAGGCGCCGCACGGACTGCCGAGACGCTATTTATGTCAGTAACGAACCTTATTTAGTAAATTACCTTATGTTAACACTAGGGTTAGAAATAGATATATCTAGTATAAGGTTTACTACATCTCCGAATAAGAAAACGTTTGTAACGGGACATTATAGATGTTGACGATTTGTTAGACAGAACAATATTCACGTAGGACCCTAATGTATACACGTGCCGCTGTGGAACACGTCATTAACATGTCAGAGATCAATGTGAATCCATAATAGTTTTAGTACATATTTTTACTTACGAAAAATCTTTCAATGCACTTTCACTTAAAATTCCGTGCAATAAATGAATATTTTTGCGAAGTTTCATTAAATTTGATTGTACACTGCAACTTGTAGTACAGTCAGTTCCAGGGATATCTCACCCCTAGTAGTTTACATTTAAAGAGTAATCGAATTAAATATGAGTACGAAATTTCATCTAAACAGTCTAGCCGCTTATAAGGAGAACAAAACACGGACAAAAAAATATTTGTAAAATTTAAAGTTTTTTTAGTTTTATACTTCTAGAATTTTGCCTTCCATTGCTTACTATTTGGGTGCTATTTCTCATGATCCTGGATATAAATGACTGATATTGTGAAAGTAGATCGAGCTACTGCTTGCGAATAAGTGAGGAAAAGAAAAGTCCATAATAATTTTAATAATGGGTTTATTCACAATAATATTGAACTATAAATGTGTGTTGTGAACTATAAATGTAAGACACATTTTGTGACATGGCTTGATAATTTGACAGTAAAGTGTGCTTAATACATCTATACCGATCTATACCTAAATCCCACTGAGAATTAAGGCGAACTACATTGAATTGTTTGAGAAGAGTATTAATTACTAGCTGATGCCCGCAGCTTCGCACGCGTGGTGAAGCTTTCCTTTTCGAAATTTCGTACGGAACCCTAAACTTATTGATAATCCAACATAACCTACGTTACTCAAGATTTCTAATTGTGAAAGATTTTTTTTAAATTGACACATAATTTTCTGCGCCTATTCATTACAAACAAACTACAATTTTTTCCTCTTTATAATATTAATATAGACAACATGACAAAAATCAAATATATGTGCAATATCACACACAAACATTGTCTCACACACCACACACCCATACACACGCGCACGCACGAACGCAAACTTACGACGTTATTACTCTTAGAGCTTTATTTGACAATGGGAGTCAGTCATCCTCTATTACAGAAAGCTTATAGGTGAAACCCAGTTTGATTCCTCTGCCTTCAAATGTCAGTTAGTTACTTGGAACTGGTGACAATAAACTTGAGCAAAGAACGCCGCGCGCTCGCTCGCTCTTTTCGGTACAAGGAAACCTGAGCTGAGCAGTAGCAGGGGCTGGGCATGTGAGACGTCCTCCCACAACCGCGATGGACCCGGGCCGGGCGGTCCGCGAGCTCCGACCTAACGGGCTATCCATAGTGAGAAAATATTCAAATTCCGCTCCAAAACTATTCAACAGCTAAAGTAATATTGACCTAAGAAACAACTTACAGAAAATAATTGATTTGTTTTTTAATTTTACACTAAATACATCCGTTTACAATAGCCCAGTGCCCAGTGTCCCCCGAGGTATTATGCTTTCCTACTTTCATTTGCTTTCTTGCGGGACGGAAATGTGCGCGCGGAGCTCTTGCTTTCTTGCAATTCACTTAATGATTTTAATTTAAGTTTTATGCAATACCGGCCGCTACTGCTCCTACCAAGGTAACCTTGGAGATAACAGAAGCCCAAAATAGGTGACGGTCATATTTAATGTGGAAGTGAGTAAAAGAATTCCAGCTTTGCAACCCCTCTCGTTTCCTCTTAGGGATTCAACCATAAGAGGCAGCGGCCATATTGGTTTTCGAGGAAGATGGGTCGCATGTGTCGCAATATGTGAACTACAGAGGCTGTACGCATTAGCGACGATTGCAGACGAAAACCAGCCTCCCTGCCGAGCTCCTCAACGGCCCGCCTTGCACCGTAATCTTCATTGTCACACTATCACCGCACCGATGACAGCTCGTACTCTTCAATGTGCCAAGCGTTACTAGCGCGAACTAATGGCTGTCATTTTGACAGATGTCAAAATTGACATATCTCTACCGCAAAAAAACGTGACTATCGTGTCTGACAGAAGCTGTCAAAAGCGTCCCTATCGCACTAACAAGTGTCACTATCATTTATGTCTCTCTCGTTTCCTAGATGACCGCGACCACTTATGTTTTTTCTCCCTAGTTTTAAGGACGCGGGCGTAGGATGGCTTTATCACGTTGGTTCCAGACGGCCCGGCACTCATTTCACGCTCGGCTCTTATATAGCTGCTAGCGTCCAGTTTTGCCTCTTTAGCTGCTAGCGTCCAGTTTTGCCTCCAGGACTGCATTGTAGCTTCAGCGAGCCTCAATGAAGTGCGCCACGATTGACGCGATTCGCTCCGTGCACACTCCTATGCTTGTGAGCTCGTCTTTGTTTAGCTTTTTTGTCTTTGAGCGAACGGCGTCCATGATTCCCTTGTTTTGAGCAGTCACTTCCTGCAGCAGCTTCTGGGCATTCTAACACGACCAGGAATCGTTGCCCACCTGCTTTTTAACAGCTAGCTTGCACTCATCTTTAAACCTGGTAAACGACCAGCTAGCGTCGTCCGCGAGGTTAATGCGGTGCAACGTCTAGCAAGATATCACTCGCAGGATCGACCCTGAGTCACTCGCGGTAGTCGAGATCTAGGCTTCGTAACCCTGAGTCCAGCCGGAGCCGCCTTTTTCAGGATATCAGCCGCCTTGGCTGTGGCAGTTCTCACTACCACCCCGGAGTTACCGACCCTGCGGACCTGAGTACTGCGGATACCTGCTTTCGCTGGTTCACGGCCTCTTGAAATACCTGCTTAGTGTCGTCACTGGTTTTAATATCTTCCCTATCCGGGTAAAATATAACCGCTTGACCCTGATGTTGTACCTGAATTGGCGGCTTGCCACTCGGCAGCTTCAACACGTTTGCGTAAGAGGTAAGTAGGGGGGAACGCCTGTACCGCGGGTGGCAGAACAGAGGCAGAGGGCTCTTTGTGGCGCTGACCTTATGTTCTGCCTTCGCCAGGCGCACCGTTAACTGGGTAATTATCTCTTGCCAATACGACGCAATAGCCACTTATCGCCAATATTTAATTTATTGGGCGCGTTTACCACGGCAGAGATGCCCTTGACGGCCTGGTGTACAGCATCAATGATTGCCTCCTTACGTACCGGAGTAAACCTCTTGAGTTCAGTAGGTGAGGGGTCTTCTGGGACCAAAACTTGCAGAGCAGGTGCCATCGGGACTGGAGCCTACGTCAAAATGCCCCCCATGGGGGGAACCGACGACTTCTGCTGGACCCAATGTCTAACGGCTTCGCAGCCTGCTGCACCTGCGGGCGTGCTGATCCGCTAGCAACTGGGACCTTGGCAGAACTGGGCTGCAAGGTCTCTATCGGTGAGAACTCGTGAGGTGGTGTGCCGGCCAAGGAGCTGCGGGCAGCGAATGGTGACGGAGCTGCTTTTGCCGTCTGACATTAGACGTCAAATGTTACTGACAGCTGTTAACTTTACACAGCCACGTGCTTGGTGCGTGCACTTAATAAAAAAATAAAACAATATAAATACTAATATAATAATATTCCCTCGTTCACCTGCCAACTCTTACCTAAGACGTGTTTATAACCTCAAAGTGAGGTTAAGAACCACGTGCCGGATCGAAAATACCGAATAAAGGGGGTTCAACTGCACTTTTTGACACATTAATATTAAATAAACGTAATCGTGTAATAAAATATTAAAATGTTTTACTATAGAGCACTAGTGATATTTAAATACCGGGACTCCACTACACGTCTGACCGCCACGACATCGACAGTCGAACACGCAGTAGATAGGCACAGTCCCCTCCTCCAACCCATGGTCCTCCCAGCCACGGCTATAAGGACCAAATCGACGGGAGTTGCGCGCCGTATTGGCGTTTGCTCTTTCCGGCTCGCAATTTCTTGACTCCCTACAAAATGACTGTCCCGGCCCTCCCCATTCTGGGGCAGCCGGCTCCCATTATTGGGCTACTACACAATTAACAACTACTTCGCCGCATTTTCATGCTATCTTTGAAGCTCCAGCGTAATTCTAAGCTCATGCCACGCATGTACGAACGTACGGAGGCGTCTAAAGTTTGCCTCCGAGGCAACAAGGGCCCGTCTCCGGCCGCATCAAGCCCTCGATCACCCTGTCACGAATGTCGGAATATATGGGGCACCTCCAGAGACGTGATCCACCGTCTCATCCTCCTCACTACAGTAGCAATGGCTAACAAGGCCCAGCGCCATGTCGTAAAGCCTCTTCTCTGTGAGAATCTGTGACACTTTGTAATCAGGCTCAACCCAGGTTGCCCTGAGGCGAACCACCACGTCCGGAAAAAAACCGATAAAGCTCGCTACCCTTGCCCTCACCATCCCATCTCTGTTGGTAGGTAGCAACAGTTTCGATCGAAATTTTTCTTCTATCGGTCTTGAAAGCCTTCTTGTCAAGGTCTCTAACGTCGTCCACCCTGCCAGCACGAGTCACCTCCAAGTCAGCCGGCAAAGCCCCCGCCAGAACCGGCAAAGCCGCGGTACTGACTAATCGATACGCCTTCGTTAGCAACATTAATGGAGATCTCTAACTACCAGTAGCTCACTCACTCGCTCACCACGTATGTGGTCGCGCGCCTGTACCAGCAGCCCGTGGCGTACGTGATGATATGTCCCGTTTTACAAGACCTTAAGAGCCTTGTACCTCACACCCTAGGTTGAGGCAGAGACGCGCGACATATTGCCGTATGCAGCTGCTGCCTTCTGACCAGCTTACTTAGCAGTTACAGCGTGCTCGAGGAAGCTGAGACTTGCATCAACGACCACACCCCAGGACACCGGTCGACGATGACAATTTTGACTAAGGATCCACTGAGCTTGATAGTCGGAGGTCGACCGGGCATCTTCCCCTTCAGCGTCATGGAAAACGTCTTGAAAGGGGAGAAGCCCAGTCGGTTCCGAGCTCCCCATTCCTCTATTAATTTCAATATATGTGTAGCCGCTGTTTCTAAGCCTGCCCGTGTATCAGACTCAATGAAACCTGTAACATCATCAGCGACCGCGACTGGGTATGGCAGCTGAACCAGGTCATCCATGAGAAGAAGCCACAGTAAAGGACCCAAAACTGAACCCTGCGGGCATCCCATGGTTGAGGTATTCCATACGACCCTGTCTCCGGCAAGGGGCTCTTTGTCACGTCTTCCTGTGAAATATTTTATTAAAATCTTAGAGAGGAGCGTGATACGTTTTGGGATCAGACATTGACTTTCCCTTGCCTTTCGACAAGATGACAGGGCGGCTTGTCATACCTCAACATTACATTGCCCAAATACACATTGCCCAAACACGCGTGCAAGTTCCGCACCTGCAGAGAGCGTCACATGTTTGACGATGCGGGCTATGATCCTATAGATTCCCGGCGCTGTGGCAGGAAGCTCCTTGATTATGCGACCCAAACTGTCACAAATAAGAGGTAGGGCATCACGTCCAGGCGGGGGGAGCGCCGCCAGAAGCCTTACCTTTCGGTGGTACAAGTTATCCTCGTTAGCATTATCGTCAGGGCATAAGCTATGCACGAGACTTCGCATTGCATACCCAACATCCTCTGCTCTATGTCCTGCAAATATTATATATGGTGCTGCGCAGTGGCGGCCGAAACCTACTATATATGCTACCTACCTACGATATGCCAGTTCCCACGGATACCCATTACCCGACTGCCACAGCTCGCAGAAGCCCGCACTTATGGAGGCAAGCTCATCCTTATTTAACTTGCTTAGCTTTCCTTTGTGTGACCACCTCTCATTGTAACTTCACCGCAGTCGCAGAGACTCTTTCACCGTTCCAGTTTCGCTGTCCTCGACAGTAATCGGTAGTGACGCAGCCACGCAAGTCACAATGCTTGATATAGGCGGCGCTGCTTCCCTTCTCGCTCTTCCAGCGCCCGCAGCTCCGCCTCCTTATCAGCCATCTTCTACTCGATAATCCGCCGTTCGGGGGGGTGAAGTAATTTTGGACCGGGTGCGGGGTGTCTGTATCGAGCCTGAGAGGGGTTGAAGGTGGGTGCGGGGGGTTAGTGACTCCGTACAAGGGGGGACAAACAAAAAGTCACTGTCGTTACACAAAATTATCAATAGGTGTCATTATCGCACAAGTGTCACTTTCACTATAAACAATTTGACATCTGTCAAATTTTCCTGCTCTCTTGCTCGTCGCAGTACAATTCCGCAAGATGGCCGCGGCCTCTTATGCTGATTTCCCCACGCGAGACAAGGAGGTACCAAGTTTTGCACGGTATCGTGTCCCGACAAGAACGCGACAACGGTGGACAAGAGCGTCGCGGAGACACGTCTTCACCGTACGAAGGTAGTAGTGGCTCCTCTTCCGATATAGTTTCGTTCCGGACAGAACCACGCTGGTGAGTGGGCGTTGGTATCAGCCACCAATACCTTTTTCCCACGAAGCGCATCCAGCACGCTGCCCAGATGCTGCAAATTTAGAGCGATGTCCTGGCTGTGTTGGAAGTAGGCGCTCACAATGTAGATGTCCGGGTGCACGTGGCATACAATGCAATGGCGAGTGCTCAGGTGTAGCAGTACAGTGAGCATCAGATCCAGTCGTGAATTATATATTCCGCACATCGGGGCTTCTCCCGCCAAATGAGGTGGGCCGATAAGAGCGAGTGGGCACCCAGCTGGGCACCGCAGTAGGGCTCCTGTACCAGCAGGTGATCTAAGTCCATGTCCCTTGCAAGTGAGGGTAACTCCGTTCGTGCTCAGCGTTGAGCCCTGTACGTTGACCCGCTCTAATACAACCACCGCGTAACCTATCCATAATTGGCCATGGCAATGCTACGCTGCTCGGCGTGTTTGCGTGCTGGACAGTCCCTTTCTGGCACGGTGCGATGAAATTGCGAGGCCCTTTTTCCCTAACTTCTTGCAGGTAGCACAACATGTTTGTGTCACCTGGCATTCATCCGTCGTGTGGCCATCCTCCCCACACTTGCCACATGTGATGGTTTTAGCACTGCAGTATTTCTCGGGTTGCCCGAACATTTGAAATTTTCTGTAGCACGTGACATCTATGTGGTCAAAAACGTCGATAACGTACCAGCCAATATACATTTTGCCCTGGTCTAAGAGTGTCTTACGGAGTTTACTTGTTTGAGCAGCAACTTCTAGCTGGAACTTTCCGGCCGTCGCGGAGGACAGGGGCTCGTCGATCATGGTGACAACTTCTTCCTCGACGACAGACTGACCGCTCTTACCGTCCATCAGAATGCCCGAGATAAGCGGCGCTGTCTTCTTCCTCACAGCTTCCGGCGTCTCACCGCTTCCTACACTTTCTTAAGGGAACTCAGAGGGTGCTTGCCTTGCAACGGCGCGGGAGCTGCTCCCGAAGGGGGGGCGAGGCGGGAGGAGATCTGAATAGGTTCGTTGGCGTCCGCATCAACGATGTGCGGGGACGGAATCCCGCCTCAATGCCCAGCTCCTCCAGGGCCCGCATCTCCTCCTCCTTCGCCAATATCTACTCCTCCTTCACCAGCATTTGGTCCTCCAGCAGGCGACGGTACTCCTCCTCGTCCTGATTACACATTCCAAAATAACACATTCTTGCATATTCTACATTCTCCCCCGTACCTTTATTTCTATTCGTCTGCCAAACTTTCCTTGCCCGATTCATCCCTTTACGCGTGGCCTCCAGTGCTGGAGTCCACGCTTAGCGCTGCCTGTACCTAGACACTCCGTCGCTACTAGTCGCTACGCTACGTCGTACTATTAGATTCGTAAAATCCTTGCTTAGCACACACGCTGACTTACACCACTTGATATTACCAACCCGCACGTGAATCAGGGCCCGCAGGAAATGTCCAGCAGTATTGCCTGAACGTATTTTGCTCTGCTGTTTGTTGCGGCCTGTAGATTGCCTGGTGCAGTAGAAGTAGACCGACCCCGAGTGAAGCCGTACTGGCAAGCAGAGGTATTGTTGAAGGTGCTAGATGCACACATCAGCATGACTCAGCTTACCGTTCCCTTTGGGGAGAACTACTCTGCATATTTGCGTGCCGGGCACTCCCTGGAGTTAGTAGCGTGATCCTACGCTCCTCTACTTTTTACATGTCGCGCAGCAACTTGCAGACGTCTGGCATTCCTCCCTCCTGTGGCCGTCTTCACCGCACCGGCCACATGTCATTGTCTTTGCCCGACAATACTTTTCAGGATGCCCGTATTGCTGGCATCGCTTACAGCAAGTAACGGCCAGGTAGTCGTGGACCTCCACCACCTCCCAGCCCACGTACACGCGTCCAAGCTTGACAAAGAGTTTCCGCAATGCCAGCGACACCTGGCACACCCACATGCACCTATTTCCTCGACGGCCGCGACGAAAAAACCCCTTGAAATTTTTCCGGAACTCGTCCAAGGACCATTCTCCGTCTTTTAAATTTTGCTCTCACAGGTCGCCGAGCAAATCTTCAAACTTTTGCGTCTTATCAGCTCCAGTAAGCGAGACAAGAGGGTGCCTCTCCTGGGGTTCCGCGATCCGTAGCGTGGGTGGGATGGCTTTCCTCAAGGCTTCTGCTGCTGCGCCCGAAGCTGTGTACACCATAACTCCCCCCTTACCACATGGTCTGATGTCCTGCACTTGGACGCCCAGTTTGTTACATATTACACAAAATAATAATAATAATTTAAGTCTAGCACTCACTACGCACTTGTGTAGTACAAGTGCAAGTCCTATTACTAGGGCATGAGCGCACCAGAGCCCTCTGCCGCAGATTTTCGGAACTTCAGAAATTTCTGAAGTTGCGGTTAGTTGTCCACAGATGGCCAAGTGTCACTGTGACTGTGAACTACACCACCACACCAAGCATCAGAATCGCGCAACTAAAACTAATTGTCAGTTTGACAGATGTCAAACATGACACAAGCGTCTCTGCCGCACTTAATAAAAGTCACTGTCGTAGTGTCAAATATCATTTACTAGGGAAAAGACAGCATGCACCTGTCATTCACCAAAAGCGTAAATGTCGCGCAAGCGTCAGTTTCGCATCAAAATAACACTGTCCCGCTCGACGGCCAAGATGGCCGCGGCCCCTTATGGGAGTTAACCCAAGGAGAAACGAGTACGACCGAGAAAACACTTGTCAAACTTCACACCGCAATCCTGTGTCTCACTTGCACTGGCAATATGACCGCCGCCTCTTATGGGATACTATCCAAGAAAGAGCAGGAGGGACAAATATTGGGAACACTAGGCACTATTGACTGAAAGATTAAAAATAAAATTAAATAAAACGACAACGAAATGCAACAGCGCCTGTAGTGGACCTGCTTGCCACACTAAACATTATAATGCAGTGGTCACTCTCTATTTTATTTTCCATCACCCTCCACCCTGTCACCAGGGCGCCTCCAGATATTAACGTGAGGTCGATGTTGGACGACCCGTTCGTGGTTGAGAAAGTCCACGGTTCATCTTCTTGGTTTTCTAACCGAAGACCTCGGGCCAGGATAAACGCCTCCATTGACTCTCGCCGGTGCGTGACGTCTGGCCCGCGTCCAGTATACTGCCGCGGTTCGCAGTACCACATTGGAGAGTGAGCGTTCGAGTCTATTCTAATCACTATTTTCTTGCCTCTAAGAGAGTCAAGACCAAAGCCCAAGTGCTGAAGATGTACATCTATGTCGTCTCTGTACTGAAAGTACGCGGACACTATGTATGTACCCTCTTCGTCATTCAGTACATGGCACACTGTACAGTGTGCGTTAGACAGGTGTTGTAAGAGGGACTTTTTCTGAATCCCAGGCGACTTTGAGCTTGCACCGCCTCCAGCGTCCAGGTGTTATCCTCCTTGAAGTTCTGGTCGGGGATTGCTTTAAGAATTTCCCCCAGTCTAAATCCTTGCCCACTAGGTCGCGAATAATAACGAGTGGGGACTTACCCTTTACATCTGTAGTCCTCAGTATACTCGGCAGGGCAGCCTTGAATTTCTGCAAGTCAGCCGGCGTGTTCGTCTGGACGACTATTCCGGCATTGCCAACTCTTCGGACCCTGTTTACTTGGATCCTTAGCTTGGCGGGAGCGATGGAGGTCTTCATGATATTCCTCGTCTAAGTCTCTCGTAGGTTTCCTCTACTCTACTACGCCAATACCGGTTCCAACAGCCTCAAGTTTTGCCTCAGCAACCGCCGCGCGCCGTTCCGCCTCTGCCAGGCGGGAGATCAGGGTGGTAACCACTGATCCCGCAACCGCAACATGCTGGCCTATCACGGCGATCTCCTCCTTATTCAGCTTGCTGAACTTGCTGTGGACCGTCTCCATGATCCCCATCGTGGCAGCCGTTGCAAGTCCTGCAAGCTCCTTTATATTTGCCTCAGTCATTGGCCTTACCACCGACACCTGCTGCTGGACCTCTGCCTCTTGCGGAGTGTTTGGAATTCCACTAGAGGCGGCAGTTGTTTACGCGCCGCAATCCTTTGTCGCACAACCTCTTGAACCTCCTGTGGGGACGTCAGCGGTCGCTTGGTCGCCTGCTGTGGCACATCCGGAGCCCCTGATGTGTAATAGGTGCTCGGCTAAACATCCCTGGTGGAGTCCGCTGCAGAGATAGGCGGGGGCTGAAGCCCGCCTCCCGCGACGTTTGCTCCAATTCACGGAGCTCCTGCTCCTTTGCATCCATTTCTGCCGCAAGGACCCGTTCCAGGTCCTCCAGCTCAGACATGTTGCGTTGGGGTGTGCAGCAATGAAAAAATTTAATAGAATATAATCTTCAATTAAATTTGGCAATCTGACAGAGCCAAAAGAAAGGCGGGATTGCGACCTTTAAAACGAGCCCTTACTCGACTCCCTAGGTCCAAAATTGGCGAAGGTGGGTCCGGGTGGGGGGTGAGGTAATTCTGGACCGGGGTGCGGAGTCAGCCAGTTTCCGAAAGAAGTCGGTCTGTGCCTTCACCATCATAGCCTTATATCTACTGAGGCACTCGTGATAGTAACCTTTCACAATTTCTTCACATACCCCTGCGCCTCTCTTCCTAGTCGTCTGCCACACCTTCCTTGCTTTGTTCGTTCTTTTGCGCATGGCATCCAGAGCTGGAGACCACCATTCGTATCCTGAGTCGCGTTTCGTTTTTCCGCCTGTTCCAAAGCATTCGATCGCCGTGCGCACTATCAAATCCGTAAAACCTTACTAACTACACTCACTGATTTATTCCATTTCAAGCATCCCATCCGCTCATGGATTGAGGCCTGGAACCGTTCCCAGTCCACACCGCGTTCCCGGAACCTCAGGGGCAACCCCAACGACTCAGAGACCCGCGCTACTTCGCGCGGGCTACCCACATCACCCACATACGCGCCAGTTATAAACATGCAGTCCTCCACTAGACAGCGTCAAATCTATGTTTGACTCACCATTAACTTTTGATAAGTTGCTGGCTGCCCATTGCACTTAAGAATTGTCAATCTTTGGCCCGCGATGAAGTCTTCCATCTGTGACGCCGATACAGGACGTTGGCTCCTCTTCCAATGTAGTTACGATCCGGGCAAAACCACAACGGCGAATGAGCGTTGGTGTCAGCGCCCACTAGCACCTTCTTTCCCTGCAAAGCATCAAGGACTAGGCCTAGGTGGTACAGATGCACCGCAATGTCATCACATTATAGAAAGTAGGCGCTGACAACATAGACGTCCGGGTTTATGTGACACACGACGCAGTGGCGATTGCTGAGGTGTAACAATGTTGATACAGCCAAATCCCGCCTTGCGCAGAATAATCCGCACATTGTGTCTTCTCCCGCAGAGATTAAATTTGACGTTGAGGGTTAGTGTGCGTCGAGTCGGGCACCACAATATGGCTCTTGTACTAGTACCAGGTCTAATCTCGACTCCTTCGAACCCGAACCCTGCAAATTGATCTGGCTAACCCTCAATGCCAAGTGATTGTTTCTATCCATAGTTTATCCTGGACAATTCCCGCTCCTCGGCCTGCTTCCTAGCGGGACATTCCCTGGCGTTGGTTGCATGGTCTGCAGCTCCTTTCTTACTACATCGACGGCACGTAGCGCAGCATTGAGTCTCGGATTGGCATTCCGTAGATTTATGGCCGTCTTCCCCGCATTGGCCACTGGTCATCGTTTTGGCCCGACAGTACTTCTCCGGGTGGCCAAAGTCCTGGCATCTCCGACAGCATGTGACTCCCAGGAAGTTGTTGATTTCAACTACTTGCCAGCCTATGTATACTCGACCCAGTTCGATGAGTGCCCTCCGTAATGAAGACGACGCTTGGCACACCCACATGCAGCGATTTGCCCGTCTGTTACGCTTATATAATAGGCGTATCTGGCTGGCCAGCTCTTCCTTGGTCCATTTCGACTCCTTAAGGTTTTGGTCCCATAGGTCTTCGATAAGGGTCTCGAATTTTTGATCGGCGTTCGCTCCGACCAAAGAGATTAGGGGTCGCCTGACTTTAGGTTCCTCCGCCCTCAAGATTGGCGGGATCGCTCGCTTCGGGGCCTCCGCAGCGGTGCTAGAGCCAGTCCGGACCACAACACCTCCATTCCCACAGGGCCGCATTCCGACTATTGTGGCATCGATTTCCTTGGGGTTAATGGCATTGAGTAAACTCGTGCTGGCACATCGATGTAGCGCTAATGATGTTAGGTGCGCAAAGAAGAATCACTCGTTCAAGAGTCTTGCCCAAAACTGAAAGGAGCGTGACAGGGCGATACGCTTTAGGATCGGTTGGTGGCCGATCATTACCTTTCGGTATGACGATCAGCCTTCCGTCCTTCCGCGCATCCGGAAAAGTGCCCTCCTAGACGCATAGTCCAAATAAACGCGATAACTCGGAGCCAGCTGCTTGCCACACATGTTTTACCATGCTGGCTGTAATCCCGTCACTTCCCGGAGCTGTGTTGGGCAAAACCCGGACTATTTTCCCTACTGCATCCATTGATGGAGGAGCCACATCCGTGCCCGATGGCGCGCAAGCCGCCACGAGCCTGACCTGCCTATGACAGGCAGAGCCAGTTGAAGCGTTGTCATCAGGGCAGAGAGCACTGACTAACGCCCCCATGGCGGACCGCGCGTCACCAGCATACCCTTCTATAAATTTCATTCCTGTAATAACGTTTTGTGAGGGTCTTAGCCGCCCACTCGCAGCCCGGTAGGCCAGTCCCCAAGGGTCCTGGTTACCGGAGTCTGCCAGTTTCCGAAAAAAGTTGGTTTGCGCCTTCTCCATCATAGCCCTGTATCTACTACGGCACTCGTGATAGTTTCCTTTCGCTTCCTCCTCCCATACCCCCAGAAGTAACAGTGAGGGACCCAAAACGGAGCCCTGCGGACAACCCATTGTCGACGTCTTCCATACGACCCTGTCACCAACAAACAACCCCACACGTCTGCCAGTAAAATACTCCATCAACATCCTGTAGATATTGGGAGGGCATCCACGGTTCCTTGCCTTCAACAGGATCATAGGCCACCACGCGTTGTCAAAGACCCCCGAGATATCCAAGAATACCGCCTGAACATACTTGCGCCTAGTGATTTTGACTATTTCCTGAATGGAGCACAAAGCCGTCAACGTAGACCGCCCGCGAGTGAATTCGTGCTGACACGGTGAAAGATCGCGCAAGATGGTAGGTGCGCATTTAAGCATCACTCGCTCCAAGATTTTCCCAAGGACTGGTCCCTCCACCAACCCATGGTCCCTCCAGCCATCTTGGCTATATGGACCGAATCGTCGGGAGATGCACGCCTTACTTGCGACTGCTCTTTCGGGCGTGCACTTTCTTGACTCCCACAATTTCCTGTCCCGAGCACTTAACCCTTTCTGGGGTTGCTCTGTCATGTTTTCAGTGTCACCTCCGCGACTAACGGCACATTAACGCTTTCGTCGCCTGCCTGGGTCTATTCTTCCAGCTCGAGCCTGCTTCTTATTTTGTGCCAACCGTGCGCGAAGTCCCTGAGCCGCCGAAAGTTAATCTCTGAGGCCATGAGTTCGCAGTAATATACAGGCCCCTCAACTACGAGAGTGAGCCCGTTCAGCATTCGTTCTCGCAGTTCCTTATATAGGGGGCATCTCCACAGTGTGTGGTCCTGGCATTCATCATCTTCCCCGCAGTAGCAAAGGCTATCCTCGCACAGCTTCATATCAGATAAACGCTTTTTAAAACATCCATGGCCTGTCTGAATTTGGGAAGTTTCATAATACGCCTCGATCCAAGTAGCCTTGAGACGAGCCGCCACGTCCGGGAAGAAACGGAACAGTTCCCTACCCTTGTCCTCAACCACCCATTTCTGTTGCCAGGAGGCAACAGTCTCCTCCGAAATTTGTCTACTTGCAACCCTGAGCTCCTTCCTTCCGAGGTGTCTCACGTCGTCGATTCTGCCAGCACGTTCCATTTCGAGGTCCGCCGGTAAAACCCCTGCCAAGACTGGCAGAGCCGCGGTGCTTACCGACCGATAGGCCTTCATGAGAAGCACTAGGGCCGGGCGCTGAGTCCGTCGTAGCGCTCTCCCCACCACGTAGGTGGGCGCGCGCCTCCACCAACAACCCACCGCGTACGTAACTATTGGTACGTACGCACCCCGATACAAGAGCTTGAGTGCCCTGTAACGGATCCCACAGGATGAGGCGTACACGCGCGACATTTTCCCGAATGCTGCCGCGGCACGCTCGCCCATGGACAAATCTCCCTAAAGCACTGGCCCGCATCCATCACCACACCAAGCGCTTTTGTTGACGTAGCTCCTCTGACTGCAACCCTGCCAAGCCGAATTACCGGGGGACGACCAGGAAGCTTCCCCTTCAATGTCATTGAAAATGACTTGCCGGGGGAGAAACCCAGCCTGTTCCTAGTTCCCCAGTCTTTGATTAGGTCCATGGCGCATGAGGCGGTGGCCTCAATGCCGGCTCGCGAATTCGACTCGACGAGAATCGTTACATCATCTGCATACGCAACGAGGGATACTCCGTCCGGATATGGTAGACGGAACAGGTCGTCCATGAGGAGGTTCCACAGAGAGGGTCCCAATACCGAGCCCTACGGGCACCCCATGGTGGAGGTTTTCCACATGACCTCACCGCCGACGAGGAAACCCACGCGGCGGTTAGTGAAGTAGCTCACCAACATTTTGTATATGTAAATAAATATAAAATAAATATCCATCACGCCTTATCCCCGAAGGGGTGGCAGAGGCATATTATATGCCCACTTTTCACCGTGTGGATTTACCTGTCCCACGTAATAGGTGGTGAGCCCATTGCCATGTTGAAATAGACAGACGCAGGTTGTGGCTACCTGCTGTTGAAATTTTTCATGCCGCCCATAAGGCATTCAACCAGGCTTAACGACTGCCATTTTACTGGCAACCGGGACCAACGGCTTAACGTGCCTTCCGAAGCACGGAATTTTGTATATGTTTGGCGGGCATCCGCCATTCTTCGCCTTCAGCAAGATCATGGGCTACCACGCGTTATCAAACGCCCCTGATATGTCCAGAAAGACGGCTTGGACATATTTCATGTTGCTTTCGGCTACTGCGGCCTGGATGGCACGCAGCGCCGTCAGCGTTGATCTACCCCGAGTAAACCCGTACTGGCACACCGACGACGCGCCGCGATGATGTTAGGTGCGCAAAGAAGTATCACTCGTTTAAGAGTCTTACCCAGAGTCGAAAGGAGCGTGACAGGGTGATACGCTTTAGGATCGGTTGGTGACCGATCATTACCTTTCGGTATGACGACCAGCCTTCCGTCCTTCCATGCATCCGGAAAAGTGCCGTCCTCAACGCATAGTCCGAATAATCGCGATAGCTCGGAGCCAGCTGCTTGCCACACATGTTTCATCATGCGGGCAGTAATCCCGTCATTTCCCGGAGCTGTGTTGGGCAAAGCCCGGACTACTTTCCTTATTGCATCCATTGATGGAGAAGCCGCATCCCTGCCCGAGGGCGCGCAGGCCGCCATGAGCCTGACCCGCCCGCGTATGATAGGCAGAGTCAGTTGAAGCACTGTCATCAGGGCAAAGAGCACTGACCAACGCCCCCATGGCGGACCGCGCGTCTCCAGCATATCCTTCAATAAATTTCATCCCCGTAATGACATTTGGTGGAGTTCTAAGCCGCCCACTTGCAGCTCGATAGGCCAGGCCCCAAGGGTCGTGGTTACCGGAGTCTGCCAGTTTTCGAAAAAAGTCGGTTTGCGCCTTCTCCATCATAGCCCTATATCTACTGCGGCACTCGTGATAGTTTCCTTTCGCTTCCTCCTCCCAAACCCCCATACCTCTCTTCCTAGTCGTCTGCCACAATTTTCTAGCTTTATTCGTACTTTTACGCATGGCATCCAGAGTTGGAGACCACTATTCATATCCAGAGACACGCTTTCTGTTGCCGCCTGTTCCACAACATTCAATCGCCGTGCGTACTATTAAGTCCGTGAATACCTTACTTACTACATTCGCTCGTGAATCAGGGCCTGGAACCGTACCCAGTCCACACCGCGTTCCCGAAACCTCAGAGGCCCCTCCGACGACTCCGTCATCTCAGTTGGTCTACAAGAGTCCCTCACCTTGTAGGTGATCAGTCGGTGGTCACTGCTGCTCACCCCTTCGTGTACTCGCCAGTCCTGAATGTGCATTCCACCACCAGTTAGAGTAAGGTCAATGTTGGATTCGCCATTGACCGTGGAGAAGGTAGCCGGGTGCCCGGGCCTATTGATGATATTTAGCTTGTGCCCTGCGATAAAATCCTCCATCTGCTGACGGCGGTATAAAACAGCTTGTCCTCTCCCGGTGTAGTTGCTACCGGGGCAAAACCATGTCGGTGAATGCGCATTGGAGTCGGCACCTATTAAAATTTTCTTTCCTCGAAGCGCATTCATCACGCGTTCTAAGTGCCGCAAGTGTATTGCTATGTCCTCCCCGTACTGAAAATAGGCGCTTATTAAGTGTAGGTCCGGTTGAACGTGGCACACTGTACAGTGGCGGTTACTGAGATGGACAAGCAAGGTGATTGTAACGTCTAGTCGCGTGCATAGAATGCCACTCATAGGCGCCGCACCTGTGAACAAAAGTCTACTTGACAGCGGAGTGGGGTCGCCAAGTCGAGCCCCGTAGTATGGTTCCTGTACGAGGACAATATCCAGGCCCTTCTTCTCTGATATCGAGGGCAACTCTGCCGTGCTAATTGCTGATCCTTGTAAATTGAGTTGCCCCACCCTTAAGAGAGTGGTTTTACCCATAATTGGTACTGGCATTACTGCGCTCCTCGGCATGCCGTCGAGCTGGACAGTCCCGCTGATTGGTTCGGTGGGCTATCACCGAACCTTTTCTCCCCAGGCGCTTACAGGTGGCACAACATGTAGATTCAGTTTGACACTCATCATTTTTGTTCCCGTCCTCGCCACATTTGCCACATACCATGTTCTTGGTCCGGCAGTATTTTTCGGGGTGTCCAAACATCTGACACCTTCGGCAGCATGTCACGTCCACGTAGTCATATACGTCGACCACCTCCCAACCGATATAGACCTTCGCTCGATCGACTAGGATATTCCGCGTAGAAGGCGAGCACTCGCAGATCCAGAGCTTCTTATTGTTAAATCTTGACCTGCTAAAGATCGGTCTGATCTTGACTTTGAGCTCCTCCAAGGTCCTCCTCTCCAAAATCCTCACTGAGATTTTGCTCGTGTAGCTGAGCAATCAGGTCTTCCGCCTTTAAGTCTCCGTCCACTCCAGCCAGAGAAATGAGCGGACGGCGTTTACGTGGCTCTGCCACACGCAAGGTCGCTGGGACGGCTGCTCGAAGAGTCTGCGCGTCCTTGGCGTTAGTGGTCCCCACTAGCAAGCCTGCGCCCCCTGTTCTGCGAACCCCGTGTACCTGGATGCCAAGCTCGGCCGGACTTATAGCCTTTTGCAGCACCTTCTTGGTATCGGATGCTGTCTTCAGGACCTCTTTTTGATCCTCAGCTGGGTACACCGCTATGACGGGACCCAGTCTCCTCGGCATTGGGGATGGCTCCAAATTTCTCCCCATTTTAATGACGTTAGCGTAGCTGATTCGTCCCGGCTGCACACCACCACTGCTGGGTGTTGTCGTCATGGCCCCTGAGCTAACCTAACCTCACGCTGTACTGCGGTGTGCTGGTATGTGCTCAACTTTTCCATTAACGTCGCGTTACGTCCCTCAGCTTCTGCTAATCGTAGGGCCAGGTGAGCCACAATAGAGGCTATTCGCTCCGCGCACGCGCCGATGGAGGCAAGCTCGTCCTTGTTTAGTTTGCTTGTTTTTGCTACGCACGGCATCCATAATACCTTTTGTTTGAGTGGCTACCTCCAGTTGTAATTTAACTGCAGTCGCAAACGACAGCGGTTTCTCCTCAGTTGCAGCTTCGCTATCCTCTACAGTAGGTGGTAGTGGCGTGACCAAGCCCGCGACAAAGCCTGCTATAGGCGCTGCTTCCCTTCTCGTCGACTGAATTAGCCTCCTGCAGCTTCTGAGGAGAACTCAGGGGGCGCTTGCCCTGCACCGGCGGCGGCAGTTGTTCTCGAGGGGGGGGCGCAAAGCAAGTGAAGAGCTAAACATGCTCGGGGGAGTCCGTATCAAAGAAGAACGAGGCCTAAGGCCTAAAACCCGCCTCATGACCCAACTCTGCTTCCGTATCCGCCATCTGATCCTCAAAGAGGCGGCGGAGCTCGTCGTTTTCCTCACTCATATCGAGTGAGGGGTTAGCACCACACAAAGATCAAATGACTAATACACGAACACTCACGCTAATACATGAACCACTCCCAAAGTTCAATACACGAACCCACGAAGGGGATCGTTCCCCGATAATTGTAGAACTGGCACCTCAGCAACCCAAAAATATTCTAAAGCACCCTGGTAATACGTGCTTAAGCTGATAAAACGTCCTAAACAGTAATGTTCACCGCGTGCATAGGCACCGACACCATAAAGTTCTAGATTTGCATATATTATATGGTTACACGAACAACGTGCCAAGGGTGACTACCATCTAAAAACTAAAGTCTCACCGAGCACTTGAGCAGGTCAAGTGCAAGTCCGGTAATTCCACGACACAACCCCATCATCATCCGAGCGTCTGTCCCAGTTGCGTCTCGCGACGCCCGGGGTCCGCTTTCCTACATTTTCTCCTCTATTTACCACACTCTACATTCCACGACACAACGTGAAGCCCCAAAAGGCACGAGCGCACCAGCGCCCTCTGCCGCAGATTTCCGGAACTTCAGTAATTTCCGAAGTTGTCCACAGATGGCCAAGTGTCACTGTCACTATTAATTACACCACCGCACCAAGCGTCAAAATCGCGGAACTAAAACTAATTGTCAGTTTGACAGATTTCAAACATGACACAAACGTCACTGTCGCACTTAATAAACGTCACTGTCGTAGTGTCAAGTATCACTTACTTGAAGAAAAGACAGAAGGCACCTGTCAATCACAAAAGCGTCAATGTCGCGCAAACGTCAGTTTCGCATTAAAGTAACTCTGTCCCGCTCGAGGGCCAATATGGCGCGGCTCCTTATGGGAATTAACCCAAGGAGAAACGAGAGGAGCCGAGAAACACTTGTTAAACACCACACTGCAATCCTGTGTCTCACTTGCACTGGCAATATGGCCGCCGCCTCTAATGGGATACTACCCAAGAGAGAGCAGGGGGGACCAATATTGCAAACACTGGGCACAGTTTACCGATATATTAAAAGGTGAAATTAAAATAAAGGCTAGAGCTCCGCGCGGACACGTCCGTCTCACACGAATGCAAGCGACGAAGTAGCGTACCTACGTAAGTACCCTGGATGGACAGGTCCCTCCAGCCATTTTGGCTATATGGACCGAATATTCGGGAGATGCACGCCTTACTTGCGACTGCTCTTTCGGGTGTGCACTTTCTTGACTCCCACAATTTCCTGTCCCGAGCGTTCTCCCCTTTATGGGGCCGCTCTTGTCCGAAGCGTGGTGTCGCTATTGCGACCGACGTCACAAAGTACGCCTTCGTCGCCCGCCTACGGCTCCGTCCGTTCCTGCCGCTCAAGTGCACTTCGCCTCTTGCTCCACTGGTGCGCGAAGTCTCTCAACCGCCGGAAGTTAGCCTCAGAGTTCACGAGTTCGTAGTAATATACGGGCCCCTCCGACGTGCGGGTTATACCATCCAACATCTTGACTCTAAATTCCTCGTAAAGGGGGCATCGCCACAAAACGTGGTCCTGACATTCATCTTCCTCCCCGAAGTAGCATAGGCTGTCCTCACACAGCTTCATCTCGCACAGTCTTTTCTTAAACCCTCCATGGCCAGTCAATATCTGGGAGACATGGTAGTCCGGCTCCACCCAAGTTGCCTTGAGTCGAGCCGACTCGTCCGGGAAAAACGGAAGAGTTCCCTACCCTTATCCTCGCCTTCCCATCTCTGTTGCCATGAGGCTCTCCTCCGAAATTTGTCTGCTCTCCGCCCTGAATTCATCCCGGATTAGGTGTCGAATGTCATCGATTTTGCCAGCCCGTATCACCTCGAGGTCGGCTGGTAAAACACCCGCCAGCACAGGCAAAGCCGCGGTGCTGACCGAGCGGAATGCTTTGGTCAGCAGAGTCATCGCCGATCGTTGCGTACTGAAAGTAGGCGCTGATCAAGCATGTGTCGGGGTGGATGTGGCACACAATGCAGTGTGTGATAGTTCATGCAGTAGAGTAACAGTGAGGTTCCTTCTCAGAATCATGACTCCGCACTTGGAGTCAACGCCAGCCGTGGTGAAGAATTGAACCCCTCTTGCAGTTGCGTGCAGTGGATCTTGGTCGATGTAGGGCTCTTGTATCAGGACCAAATCCAGCCCAAGGTCCTTTGCAACAGCTGGCAGCTCCTGCGCCGCCGCTGCCGAACCCTGCAGGTTAATCTGGCCTACTCTGAGGCTCACCCCTGTTGTGAATGCTTCAGGACTATCCACAGTTTACTCTTGTAAGCTCTCGCTCCTCAGCATATTTCCGAGCGGGGCAATCGCGAGCGTTAGTTGGGTGTTCAGACGCTCCTTTTCGTCCGAACTTCTTGCAGGTGGCGCAGCAGTGCTTCTCGGACTTGCACTCGGTGTTTTTGTGGCCATCTTCTCCGCATAAGTACTTTTCGGGGTGGCCAAAGTTTTGGCACCTGCGGCAGCAGGTAACCCTAAGAAAATCACTGACTTCGACCACCTCCCAGCCAATATAAACTCGACCCAGTTCGACGAGAGTTCTCCGCAGGGTAGGCGATGCCTGGCAAATCCACATGCATCGATTGCCACGTCGGTTCCGCCTGTACAGTGGCCGAATCTCTCCTGCAAGCCCCTCCTTGGTCCATGATGAGGTCTTCAAGTTTTGGTCCTAGAGATCTTCAATGACCGTGTCGATTTGTTGATCCCCGTCGACGCCGAGAGCTAAACAGGCTCGGCGGCGTGCGCATCAAAGATTCGCGGGGACGAAATCCTGCCTCCATGCCCAGCTCTTCCAGGACCCGCATCTCCTCCTTCGCCAGCATCTGGTCCTCCAGAAGGCGCCGGTACTCGTCCTGGCTCATGGTTGGCGAACGCTGCATTGCATACAATGCAATGGCGAGTGCTCAGGTGTAGCAGGACAGTAAGCTTCAAATCCAGTCTTGAGTTATAGATTCCGCACATCGGGGCTTCTCCCGCCGAGATGAGATGGGCCGACGAAGGCGAGTGGGCACCCAGCTGTGCCCCGCAGTAGGGCTCCTGTACCAGCACGAGATCTAAGCCCATGTCCCTTGCGAGTGAGGGTAACTCCGCCGTGCTCAGCGCTGAGCCCTGTAGGTTGAGCTGACCCAACCTAATGCAACCATTGCGTCCTCTATCCATAATTGGTCATAGCGATGCTACGCTGCTCAGCGTGTTTGCGTGCTGGACAGTCCCTCTGATTCGTACGGTGCGATGACATTGCCAAGCCCTTCTTCCCCAATTTCTTGCAGGTAGCACAACATGTTAGTGTCGCCTGACATTGCTCCGTCCTGTGGCCATCCTCCCCACACTTGCCACATGTAATAGTTTTAGCCCTGCAACATTTCTCAGGGTGCCCGAACATTTGACATTTCCTGCAACACGTGACATTGATGTGGTCATAAACGTCTACAACGTCCCAGCCAATATATATTTTGCCCCGGCCCAGGAGTGCCTTACGGAGAGTCGGTGAGCATTCGCATACCCACATGCGTTTGTTACCGTATCTTGGTCTGCTGAATATGGGCCTGATCTCTTCTTTGAGCTGGTCCAAGGTTAGGCGTTTTCAAAATTTTGCTCATGTAGTTGGGTCAAGATTTCTTCGGTCTTCAGGTCTCCGTCCACTCCCGACAATGAGATCAGCGGACGTCGCTATCGCGGTTCCGCCACACGCAGTGTGACTGGCACCGCAGCCCTTAGGGTCTCGGTGTCCTTGACGTTGATAGTTTCCACCAACAAACCCGCTCCCCCGGTCCTTCGAACCCCATAAACGCGAATCCCAAGACCCGCTGGATCCACCCCCTTCTGCAGAACCTTTTTGGTGTCTGCAGCTGTCCTCAGTACCTCCTTCTGGTCGTCTGCCGGATAAACTGCCACAATTGGCCCCAGTCTCCTCGGCATTGGGGATGGCTCCAAAATTTTCCCCATTTTGATGGCGTTGGCGTAGCTCGTAACGAGACCTGGTGCTGTTTGGAGCGGAGCAACGCTGGGCTTGTCAAGGCCTGGGCCTGTAAACAAGCTGGGTGGGGTACGCAGCAGCGATGCACGAGGCCGAAAATCCGCCTCCATGCTCAGCTCCTCGATCGCCCGCATCTCTTGCTCCTTGGACTCCATCTGCTCGTCCAGTATGCGTCGGTAATCTTCCTCGTCCTCTTCTCGACTAATCGTCGGTCCAAACCACGGCCACAAGAAGTTTTTGGGCGTAATACACGAACAATTCTAGTCAATACACGAACCACTTCAAGGGGTCCTTGCACCCCGCACAAGTTACAGACAATATAAAAGGGTTCAGAAGACCCTACTAAGTTCACATAAGACACTAAATTTAAAATTGGGGTTCATAAAATATGACCAATTATGGGGTCATAGACACCGACGCCATAAAGTTCCAGATTCGCATATATAATATAGTTACACGAACAACGTGCAGAGGGTGACTAGCACCTAAAATCCCTGGATGGACAGTAGGAATCTCGTTATTCCATTCATACGCGTCACTGACGAGGCATTTGGCTACCATAAGAGAGTCATAGTTACTTACGCTGTTACCTACGGTATTACATTTGCGGTAACCGAACTTATGATATCAATACTCTCGGAGGGAGCGAGCAAACCACGGACTTGCTACCTCATGAACCCACTGTGCACTTGGGATCGGCTGCAGACTTGTTCAATATAAATAGTACCCCAAAGGAGTACAATTTGTCGATGTCAAGTCTGCACCAGTCTCTTTGCCATCTTTTCATGTCTACAGAGGACAAGCGATTCAAAGACCCAACGTGGTGGTCGTCAACCCTAGCAGCCCGGTATAGACCCCGTCTTGGACGTCCGCGTGTCTGTATGTTACGGATAATTATCTTGTTAACACGATAACGACCGAAATACTTTACTAATCGAGTCTTTTTTTTTCTCTTACGCTTCAGTATAATTAGAAATAGAACCCTTTCACTTTTCACGGTCTGATTCGATGTGGTTTAATTGTTATTATCTTTACTTTATTTATTTCATAACCCCTACGCGATAAGTCATAGCAATGTTTGTTAGCTTGTAATTCTATTTTTTTTATAAAATAATAAAAGTGTGTATAATATCAGTTTGATATACCTGCTAGATAACATAGCTGTAAGTTTTCCATAAATAAATAAATAACAAATTTTATGTTAGGAGATACTTTACAGAGTTCTTTTAATAATATCTAACTCTAACATAAAATTGTTTTTGATTAATTCATTTTATCTGAGGTTATTAACAATAAGTCCTAATATAAAATTGAGAGAGGCCTAAGCCCAATAGTGAAATGAAACAGGCTGATTGTGAACTGTAGGTACCTATGTCTTCTTAAAACCAATAAATAAAATAACCTTCAAAACAATGGTCATGTATGAAATGATGTAATTTATTATTGTATGTGATAAAAGTAAGTTTTTAACGTATATTTAGATATATAATACTAAATACATTTATTATTGTTATTATCCAAAGGCGTTTTATTCTACTCTAGTAAACAAATAAGTTAAAATAAATATGACGGAACTAGGAACTATTTTGAAAAGTCATGAAAAAACATGGAAAACAATGTGAACCTATAATTTTTAGTTTAAAATACCAGGAATCGAGGTGTCAAAAAGGGGCCTATATCTATACGATTAATAAATCACAGCCACTGATATGTTAATATGACCATATTATATACAACTGAGTTGTTGGGTAGGTATGTATATTAATGAATGGGTCTTAGTCACTTGAAATAAAGATGCTTATTGAATAACCATTAACCAAATTGGTAGAGTGTACTGCTCTTATCGCATCACCGATACGTGTAAGTACGTTCTGCGCAGCGGCACAACTCCCACCTATACACAGCTATACACCGACACTTGCACATACTGTGCGCTTTACGACGGATCTTGGTCGATGTAGGGCTCTTGTATCAGGACCAAATCCAGCCCAAGGTCCTTTGCAACAGCTGGCAGCTCCTGCGTCGCCGCTGCCGAACCCTGCAGGTTAATCTGGCCTACTCTGAGGCTCACCCCTGTTGTGAATGCTTCAGGACTATCCACAGTTTACTCTTGTAAGCTCTCGCTCCTCAGCATATTTCCGAGCGGGGCAATCGCGAGCGTTAGTTGGGTGTTCAGACGCTCCTTTTCGTCCGAACTTCTTGCAGGTGGCGCAGCAGTGCTTCTCGGACTTGCACTCGGTGTTTTTGTGGCCATCTTCTCCGCATAAGTACTTTTCGGGGTGGCCAAAGTTTTGGCACCTGCGGCAGCAGGTAACCCTAAGAAAATCATTGACTTCGACCACCTCCCAGCCAATATAAACTCGACCCAGTTCGACGAGAGTTCTCCGCAGGGTAGGCGATGCCTGGCAAATCCACATGCATCGATTGCCACGTCGGTTCCGCCTGTACAGTGGCCGAATCTCTCCTGCAAGCCCCTCCTTGGTCCATGATGAGGTCTTCAAGTTTTGGTCCTAGAGATCTTCAATGACCGTGTCGATTTGTTGATCCCCGTCGACGCCGAGAGCTAAACAGGCTCGGCGGCGTGCGCATCAAAGATTCGCGGGGACGAAATCCTGCCTCCATGCCCAGCTCTTCCAGGACCCGCATCTCCTCCTTCGCCAGCATCTGGTCCTCCAGAAGGCGCCGGTACTCGTCCTGGCTCATGGTTGGCGAACGCTGCATTGCATACAATGCAATGGCGAGTGCTCAGGTGTAGCAGGACAGTAAGCTTCAAATCCAGTCTTGAGTTATAGATTCCGCACATCGGGGCTTCTCCCGCCGAGATGAGATGGGCCGACGAAGGCGAGTGGGCACCCAGCTGTGCCCCGCAGTAGGGCTCCTGTACCAGCACGAGATCTAAGCCCATGTCCCTTGCGAGTGAGGGTAACTCCGCCGTGCTCAGCGCTGAGCCCTGTAGGTTGAGCTGACCCAACCTAATGCAACCATTGCGTCCTCTATCCATAATTGGTCATAGCGATGCTACGCTGCTCAGCGTGTTTGCGTGCTGGACAGTCCCTCTGATTCGTACGGTGCGATGACATTGCCAAGCCCTTCTTCCCCAATTTCTTGCAGGTAGCACAACATGTTAGTGTCGCCTGACATTGCTCCGTCCTGTGGCCATCCTCCCCACACTTGCCACATGTAATAGTTTTAGCCCTGCAACATTTCTCAGGGTGCCCGAACATTTGACATTTCCTGCAACACGTGACATTGATGTGGTCATAAACGTCTACAACGTCCCAGCCAATATATATTTTGCCCCGGCCCAGGAGTGCCTTACGGAGAGTCGGTGAGCATTCGCATACCCACATGCGTTTGTTACCGTATCTTGGTCTGCTGAATATGGGCCTGATCTCTTCTTTGAGCTGGTCCAAGGTTAGGCGTTTTCAAAATTTTGCTCATGTAGTTGGGTCAAGATTTCTTCGGTCTTCAGGTCTCCGTCCACTCCCGACAATGAGATCAGCGGACGTCGCTATCGCGGTTCCGCCACACGCAGTGTGACTGGCACCGCAGCCCTTAGGGTCTCGGTGTCCTTGACGTTGATAGTTTCCACCAACAAACCCGCTCCCCCGGTCCTTCGAACCCCATAAACGCGAATCCCAAGACCCGCTGGATCCACCCCCTTCTGCAGAACCTTTTTGGTGTCTGCAGCTGTCCTCAGTACCTCCTTCTGGTCGTCTGCCGGATAAACTGCCACAATTGGCCCCAGTCTCCTCGGCATTGGGGATGGCTCCAAAATTTTCCCCATTTTGATGGCGTTGGCGTAGCTCGTAACGAGACCTGGTGCTGTTTGGAGCGGAGCAACGCTGGGCTTGTCAAGGCCTGGGCCTGTAAACAAGCTGGGTGGGGTACGCAGCAGCGATGCACGAGGCCGAAAATCCGCCTCCATGCTCAGATCCTCGATCGCCCGCATCTCTTGCTCCTTGGACTCCATCTGCTCGTCCAGTATGCGTCGGTAATCTTCCTCGTCCTCTTCTCGACTAATCGTCGGTCCAAACCACGGCCTAATACAAGAAGTTTTTGGGCGTAATACACGAACAATTCTAGTCAATACACGAACCACTTCAAGGGGTCCTTGCACCCCGCACAAGTTACAGACAATATAAAAGGGTTCAGAAGACCCTACTAAGTTCACATAAGACACTAAATTTAAAATTGGGGTTCATAAAATATGACCAATTATGGGGTCATAGACACCGACGCCATAAAGTTCCAGATTCGCATATATAATATAGTTACACGAACAACGTGCAGAGGGTGACTAGCACCTAAAATCCCTGGATGGACAGTAGGAATCTCGTTATTCCATTCATACGCGTCACTGACGAGGCATTTGGCTACCATAAGAGAGTCATAGTTACTTACGCTGTTACCTACGGTATTACATTTGCGGTAACCGAACTTATGATATCAATACTCTCGGAGGGAGCGAGCAAACCACGGACTTGCTACCTCATGAACCCACTGTGCACTTGGGATCGGCTGCAGACTTGTTCAATATAAATAGTACCCCAAAGGAGTACAATTTGTCGATGTCAAGTCTGCACCAGTCTCTTTGCCATCTTTTCATGTCTACAGAGGACAAGCGATTCAAAGACCCAACGTGGTGGTCGTCAACCCTAGCAGCCCGGTATAGACCCCGTCTTGGACGTCCGCGTGTCTGTATGTTACGGATAATTATCTTGTTAACACGATAACGACCGAAATACTTTACTAATCGAGTCTTTTTTTTTCTCTTACGCTTCAGTATAATTAGAAATAGAACCCTTTCACTTTTCACGGTCTGATTCGATGTGGTTTAATTGTTATTATCTTTACTTTATTTATTTCATAACCCCTACGCGATAAGTCATAGCAATGTTTGTTAGCTTGTAATTCTATTTTTTTTATAAAATAATAAAAGTGTGTATAATATCAGTTTGATATACCTGCTAGATAACATAGCTGTAAGTTTTCCATAAATAAATAAATAACAAATTTTATGTTAGGAGATACTTTACAGAGTTCTTTTAATAATATCTAACTCTAACATAAAATTGTTTTTGATTAATTCATTTTATCTGAGGTTATTAACAATAAGTCCTAATATAAAATTGAGAGAGGCCTAAGCCCAATAGTGGAATGAAACAGGCTGATTGTGAACTGTAGGTACCTATGTCTTCTTAAAACCAATAAATAAAATAACCTTCAAAACAATGGTCATGTATGAAATGATGTAATTTATTATTGTATGTGATAAAAGTAAGTTTTTAACGTATATTTAGATATATAATACTAAATACATTTATTATTGTTATTATCCAAAGGCGTTTTATTCTACTCTAGTAAACAAATAAGTTAAAATAAATATGACGGAACTAGGAACTATTTTGAAAAGTCATGAAAAAACATGGAAAACAATGTGAACCTATAATTTTTAGTTTAAAATACCAGGAATCGAGGTGTCAAAAAGGGGCCTATATCTATACGATTAATAAATCACAGCCACTGATATATTAATATGACCATATTATATACAACTGAGTTGTTGGGTAGGTATGTATATTAATGAATGGGTCTTAGTCACTTGAAATAAAGATGCTTATTGAATAACCATTAACCAAATTGGTAGAGTGTACTGCTCTTATTATGACAATGTATGTAAAGTGACTTGTTCAGCCGCATCACCGATACGTGTAAGTACGTTCTGCGCAGCGGCACAACTCCCACCTATACACAGCTATACACCGACACTTGCACATACTGTGCGCTCTACGACGTGATGCACTCAGTACGGGCCTTTGCTCGAAGCTGTTGCCGCACTCCTCGTACATGCATTGCGTCAGGTGGCGATGGCGCAGCACCGACATCCTCTGGAAGAAACCAGCCAATGAATAGGACTTAGTAATAAATATTGTAAGACTATTATTTGACTCAGCCCAAACAAGCTAATATAAGCTTCTGCTATGAAAATTAGACAACTGATATACATACTTATATGTAGGTATACTAGCTGACCCGCGCAACTTCGTTAGCGCCTCATTACAGAAACAGACATAGAAATATTATAGTTAAAGAGAGTGGGACGAGGGCACCTATATTCTTATGAAACAAATTTGAAGTATCCCTAAAGTTTCTAACTTCAAAGAACTGAATAAAATAAAATCGGAATACTTGTTGATGAGTTACAATTACAACTGAATAATATACACGCGGGCGAAGCTACAGGAACTGAATATACACTGTCTTTCATCCTCTCTCCTAAATGAATCAGGTGGGCCGTAGATTTGCCTTCCAACTCACAAAAAATCAAAATTGTTTGCTGTTTTTATCTTGATTTCAATAACGACATCAGATAGAAAATATGTTTGTTTAATTCACGCATTAATGGGGCAAAAAGACGTAGACAGAGGCATACTGCCAGGGGCGTAGCTACTGCCGTATCAGCCGTATCAATGATACGGGGCCCCCAACGAGTGTAAGCAAAAATTTATAAAATTTCATGTACACGAGATTAAGTGACATTCACACGAGATTAAGTGACATTCACTTAATCTCGTGTTCCCGGAAATAACATAAAAATATATTGTCATACGTGTTTAAAGAGGTTTCACTTCAGAAAAGACCAAAGTCAAAAACAGTAATCTCTTTCTTCCCAGGTTAAGCGTGCGTCCAAGAATGTAAAAATATAATTAGCATTTAGAGAGTTATGATTTCTTAGTTCTTGTCACATTTTTTTCTTCACTATTTGATTAAGTAAACGTTTGAATAAGAAATAAAAATTCATTCAATAGTTTGCTAAATAAGTCCAGAGATTTAGCACAAGAGTGGGGAGTACAGAGTACAACTATTTTTTAAATTAAACGGCAAAAGATAACGAAAGGTTATTTTGATGAGTTATCACAAAATGAGAGAATTTCAGACCCGGAATCATATTTCAAGGCCAATGTGTACTATTGCTGTTTAGATATATTTTTCTCTCAAACTAAACAAAGATTTCAGAGCCTATGTGACCTGAGTTATATGTTCGAAGTATTACAGCCGGAGAAACTCCTATCTTCTTCAAACGAAGTGATAAAAACGCTTCCGGAAAACTGTCGGCTAAATACAGTAAAGACATCTCAGATAATCTGTATGAACAATTGATTGTTCAGAAAACATGTTTATAACTGAAATTCAAAAATTCCTTCCATTAAGGAACTCATAGAATTATTGTTGATACAATTCAATAGTCTTGCATGCAGTTTTCCGGAGGTAATAACAACATGCTTTCTATTCTTGACCCTTCCAGTTACAACAGTCCAGTTTACAGCTGAAAGACGTGTTTCAAAATTAAAACTAATAAAAGTGCCTTCCGTGCTTCGGAAGGCACGTTAAGCCGTTGGTCCCGGTTGCCAGTAAGACTTAAGGACGGCCATGTTGGCAGTCCTTAAGTCAAGTTGAAGGCCTTATGTATATATATATAGGCCACAACCCGCGTCTATCAATTTCAACACGGCAATGGGCACCACCAATCACCGTGGGACAGGAATACACATGGTGAAAAGTGGGCCTATAATATGCCTCTGCCACCCTTTCAAGGATAAAGCGTGATAGACAAATAAATAAATATAAAGCTAATAAAAACTACCCAAGGACTTCGATGGGACAGGAACGGCTATCAGACTTCAATTGTCTGTAGAGGCAGAAATTTTAGAAAAACTAATTTTCTTCAGCTATAGATGATTTAATTAATCAATTTGCCGGAATAAAGACAAGAAAAGTGTACTATTATTTTGAATTGTTTGGCTAGCTCAATTTCTATGAGGAAGTGATATGATAACTTATGCCTCTACCTACCCCTTCGGGGATAAAGGCGTGACAGTATGTATGTATGTAAATATTTATTTTAATTTAATCCAAGCATTTTTGTTTCTTTTGTGAGAAATCTTTGCCTTTAATTGGGGCCCCCAACTAATTTTGATACAGGGCCCCTCCAAGGCACGCTACGCCACTGCATACTGCACGCCCACATTTGTTGTTTTGAAGTGAAACTTCGTTATCGATGTATGCGTAAGCCTTATCTGCCCAGCCTCCCAATTTTCGTGCAGTTGTACATAGTAGAAAAATGATATGTCGTAAAGAAGTTTCACTTCTTACCTGTTTACTCTGGTACTCACACATATTAAACTGAAACAGTATCGTTACGCAGCGCGATAGATGACTCAATGGTCACATAGCTATGTCTGTAGTGTCAGGCGGACGGCGCTAATGTGAAGCTTTCATGCTGTACGGGTTGGGACTATTCCCACCCGCGCACCATTGCTGTGACTCCTATAAACCAGGGTCTGATGACAGAGACCAGTAAAGTTATACGCAATGTGCTCGTGCCCCGTTGATTCAGTGTTTTTTTTTTTCGCATCACACTCACTGCGTTAAGCAACTTTCGCTGGATGGCTGGTCACGGATGGGTGACCACTTTGTGGCATATACATTTGCTAGTGTTTCCGTGCTTTGAAAGGCACGTTAAGCCGTTGGTCCTGATTGTCAGTAACATGGCAGTCGTTAAGCCAAGTTGAAGACATATTGTAGGCTTGAAAAATTTCAAGAGCAGGTATCACCTCTGCGTCTGTCTATATCATTACGGCAATGGGCTCACCACCTATTACGTGGGACAGGTGTATTTCTGTTACGTACGTTAAAAAGTGGGCAAATAATATGCCTGTGTGTTATTTATCTATACTAATATTATAAAGCTGAAGAGTTTGTTTGTTTGTTTAATTGAATGCGCTAATCTCAGAAAGTCCTGGTCGGTTTATAAAAAAATCTTTGTGTTAGATAGCCCATTTATCGAGGAAGGCTATATGCTATATTATATATCCTTACGCTACTACACTGGGGAGCAGAGCAGTAGTCATAAATGTCGACAAATCGGGTAAATTTTTATGCATCATTGTAGAATTTAAAAGCGACGGGATTAAATAGCTGCGACGGAAGTCCGAAGTATGTCGCGGGCGAAGCCGTGGGGTTCACCTAATCTATAATATGGATGAAGGTATTTTTTTGTATATTGTCAATGTTAGTAGTGGGATTGTGTATGGCAGAACCTTAGGGATAGGTATAGTATGGTAAATGCCGCTGTGGAAGTGTGTGGAGAGACAAAAAGAGGCAGTAGCACTGACCTCTATACATACAAGTACGCATTTTATATTTGTATATATATTTTTTTTAAGGCTTGTATTCAAGTTAAGACCCGTTCTTACACACTCTTCTTTCATATTAGTGACTAATGCCTGAACGTCGGCTTCTGATGAGGCTATGAGCACTGCATCATCAGCGTACAACAGACAATTTACTGTAAAGTCACCCAAATTCACAATCTTTCAACTTCTGCAGGCAACTGTCCAGGTACACTTGAACAGCCAGTCAGACATGACACAACCCTGTTTGACGCTTGTAGACATCAAAAAGAGGTGTCACATCCCCCCTACTCGCAAGCAAGCCTTACAGTCCCTATAAAGCGACTGTATTGCCCACAGTAGCGAGCCGTCCACGCCATATCCGGGCAGCAAGTCCCACAGCGTTTCTCTCACAACGTTATCAAATGCTTTCTCTAGATCCACAAAAGCGCAGAAAAACTTCTGGCTAACAGCCAGAAACTTTTCCGCGATCATGCGGAGAGAAAACACTTGATCCATGCAACCTCTTCCACGTCGGAATCCGCATTGAGCCTCCCATAAATACCTTTCAGACTTTTCTTGCATTCGTGCCGTTATAACCTTTGCATACACCTTACTAGCTAAGCTGACCAAGCTGATCGCCCTGTAGCTAGAGCAGTTTAGGCGCGAGCCTTTCCCTTTGTAAATAGGTACTACAACTGCTACTCGCCAGTCATCTCGGACCTCACCCGTCCGCCAACACAAGTTGCATAACAGACATAGTGTGTCCCAGACACGCGACCCACCGTACTTGATCATCTCAGCAGTAACTCTGTCTTTTCCCGGAGCCTTACCACATTTCATACTTTTTATCGCTTGTTCTATTTCTTTCATACTAATGACTTCAATGACATCGGGATCCGGAGCATCGAAGTGAGCTCCACTTCCCGATGTGGCATCTCTGTCTTTTCTTGCATACATCTTTCCATAATATTCACTCCATCTCTGCAGGACGTCAGTTTGGTCTGTTAGGACGTCATTGTTAACACTGAGCACTTTTTTCATACTGCAGATTGCCGAACAACTCCGGGTCTTGCCTACCTCTTTCCAGAAGAGCTTGGCATTATCCCGGAAATTGGACGACAACCTTTCATCCGCTTTCATTCTGCACCTTTCACGAGCTTCTTCTATCAGTGCCTTCGTGTTAACTTTCTGCAGCTTGTATCTCTCTTTCATATTAAAATCATTCCGCAAGGCTAAGTAGTCTAGCCATGCTTTCTTTTTCATTCGAACTGCTTCTTTCACTTCCTCATTCTACCATGCATCACGCTTATTACTACTGCCTCTTTTCGTTTCTCCACACACTTCCACAGCGGCATTTATCATACTATCCCTAAGGTTCTGCCATACACTTTCCACATTCTCACTACTTACACTGACGTCGCCAAGCTTTTCGGCTACCCTTTCGTTATATTTATCCCTAATGGATGCATCCTGCAGCTTCCAGGTTTTGATGCTATAAGTCGGCTCAGGTTCAGGACACTCGGTACTATGACGCCAACCCGCGAACAGACCCCTAATCCTAGTTATGACTAGGTAGTGGTCTGATCCCAGCTCAGCGCCTCGATAAACCCTTGTGTCCATCACCTGTTTACGGAGCCGACTATCCATTAGGTATAGAACTATCATGCTTCTCTTTGACTTATATCTCCTCGTATACATATGAATTTGTTTGTGGTTGAACATTGTGTTCGCCACAAACAAATCCTTTTCCTTACAAAATGCCAGTATTAGCTTGCCAGCGTCGTTCACCCTTTTATCCCCATACTTCCCGAGTACCGACTCAAAACCATCGCGAGCGGTACCCACCCATCCATTCAAGTCTCCACATACTATAAGTCTTTCATTTCCTTCTATCACATTTAGAGCTTCACTCATACTCTCCCAGAAGTCCTCTAGCTCACTCGCGTTCGACGAAGATACTGGCGCGTAAGCAGCTACCAGGAAAATCTTCGTCAAACCAAGTTTTACACGGATCCAGAGGATTCTAGGACCTACCAGTTTGTACTCATACATACCGGAGGCCAATGGCGAGGACAGCAAAATTCCAACCCCCCGACTGCCATGCTTGCTCTCTGGTGCTCCAGACCAAAGCGCGAGCATCCCATCCGGGAGCTCCAAGACTTCGCTGCCCTTGCGCTTGGTCTCTGTCAAGCACACTGCATCTAACTTTCTCTCATTCATAACATCCATCAACTCATTCATCTTATCTGTCATTCCTCTCCTAACATTCCACGCAGCTACCCTGCACTACATCCTCCACTTCCCGCCGTGTCGGGCCGCGCGTGCGTGTCGGCTCACACTTTTCGCACCAGCGGGAACGAACTGGTGCGCGTCGCCATCATTCATTCATCATTCGCCCTGGTGGCACTCGTGTTGGAGTAGAATTGCAGCTGTAGCTGGCAGGGATGGCGACGTGCACGCTTCTACTCTTCATCCCCCCCCCCCCCCACCTCCGCGGTAGGTCAGAAGATGCATAAAAGTAAGCTGAATGCTGTGGAGATGTGTGCGAAAGTAGAGGGCAGAAGGAGCCAAGACCGAGACTTACATATGAACACCACGTGAGCAGATTACTGAAAAACGGAAAAGTCAAAAGTACTCATATACCCAGACGTGCATGTATGAAGCGATTAATGAATCTACGGGAAGCGAAAGAAGTATGCATGGATCGCGATGCCTGGCGATTTGTCCCCTCTGACTACCCCGTCAGGGATACAGCGTGAATTTAGGTATTTAGAAATATATAGGTATGTTTATCAGTCAGTTGTAACGGTCGCCAGCTTAGCTGCATTTTATCGCATCTACCAGGTGAGTGTTCTGAAGAGGTCTTTCTTAAAAGACCTACGGAATCCATCAGTTCTGGGCAAGATGGTGTCCTCAATGTACGGATGACATCTCTGCCCCGCTCGTGTTGTTCGGGAACGGAAGGGGGATGGTGAAACTAGTTGGAAGAGCTCTTCAGAACACTCGGTGCGACATAAGTGTCGCACCTTAAAAGCATGGAACTCTCTGCCGGCGCACCCCACAATCACGGGTCTTTGCTTACCATCAGGCCGACGACGCCATTTTGACGTGCCATTGAAATCAGATAGTGTTGTGTGAGTTGTCCCAATGATATTTATTATTTATATTAAATGCTTACGAGGACATACTCGTACTCGTTGCAATACACGCTGTGTTCCATTTGCTGTGGAGTTCCAACGCTTGAGCCGTTCTGGTGACCATAGCTGTGGTCAGTGTCACTGAGAGCAAGTGACCACACGACGACGATCTATGTACGTACTCAACTCAACATAGCCCCAAGTATTGAAGTACATGTCATCAAGCGATTGAGCTGAAATTCTGTTCACACTAAATTTTGTTTTTGAAGTGAAAACCGCGACGATATATGTCTATCTTATAAGAATAACATAATATATCCATTTTAATACTTTAAAAAACCATCAATTATAAAGTGGTTATTTGAAGGCTATTTACACAAATATGCTATTAGTCCTGATCTTTTTTTCTATGTTAGTTGGCTTCAGCATTTGAAGATTATTTTGTCCCGTTTCACCTTGCAAATTAAATGAATATCTGACGAGTTATCGCAAATTGAAAATAAAACGCAAAGAAATTAATTTCGTGTAACCATAATTCGACCGGGAAGGCCGTGCGGGCGTAGGTAGGTAGTTAGGTACTGGAGAGCGGAGAAGTAATCAATGAATTTGGAAAATGTTTATACATTATTGCGAATGTGAAATTAATAAACAACGGGGTTAAATATCTGAGCTAATAACGTTATAATTAAGTTAATGTATACAAAAACTTAACAAATTATGCATAAAAACCTTCTATGAGAATCACTCTAACTATTATAAAAACTGCATCGAAATTCATTGCGTTGTTTTAAAGATCTAAGCATACATAAGAACAGACAGCGAAAAACGACTTTGTTTTATAATATGTAGTGCTTTATACGTAACTAGCTGACCCGCGCGGCTTCGCCCGTGACATACTTCGAACTCCAGTCAGTTTATCAGTCACGCCTTTATTCCCGTCACTCCCATTCAATCCCATCGTTTATTACTTTTACAATAATGTATGAATATTACCCCGATTTATTGATTACTGCTCCGCTCCTGAGGGTAGTAGCGTGATTATATAGCCTTTTATCAGTCTCGCGTTTATTCCCGTCGATTCCATTTAATCCCGTCGTTTATTACTTTTACAATAATGTATGAATATTTGCCCGATTTGTTGATTACTGCTCCGCTCCTCAGGGTAGTAGCGTGATGATATAGCCTTTTATCAGTCACGCCTTTATCCCTGTCGCTCCCATTTAATCCCGTCGTTTATTATCTACTTTACAATTGTGTATGAATATTTGCCCGATTTGTTGATTACTGCCCTGCTCTTTAGGGTTGTAGCGTGAAGATATAGCCTATGAGACGCGAGGACTTCGCAGAGCTCGCTCGCTACTGGCTAGTCGCGACGTCGCGCATGCGTAAATCGCAAATCATTGGCCATACTTTTCACTTGTCATTTTAAGAACAATTTTTTTCACAATAAAATGATTATAGTAAGTTAACCTTAAAAGATAGACATTATGCTGTCGCGGACTTTATTTTAGAACTTTTAAAGGGGAATAATTATGTAATACATAGTTTTTGCGTAACTTAAATTGTTTATCTACTCTGATACTATAATACAAAGATTATAAAACTGATAACAAAATTCTTATGACAAAAATTACGTACAGGCCAAAAATAATAAAAAAAAAGTTTAATTACGATACAGGTCTTGTATGGACACCTGTATCATAATATAACTTTTTAATATTAACGATACACCTATACAACCTCCAGCTGGACCAAGGAGGTAGAACCTCTACTTAAAAAAAAAAGGATTCAATCATTGGTTTCAATGAACGAGTCCGCGACGCAAGCGCGCATGCGCAATCAATGTTTGCGCCTTGGCGCCAACATTTGACATTTAAAAAATAAATTTGTTGTTATATTCATCATTTTATTTGCAATATTGTTTTACGTATTATAGTATGAGAGTAGATAAAGTAGTGTATGACACTGTACATAACTTGGTCTTATAACACTCTCATGTTATAAGAACCCTTATTATGCAACAGTATCATAATAGTCTCTAACATAACAGTATCATAGAAGCGCTCGTGGCCCCGCGGTCTCAGTGTTCGGTAAACAATCACAAAGGTACGCAACTTTCACTATGGCTAGTCGTCGGATGGGTGACCACTTTGTGGCATTTACATTTGCGAGCGTTTCCGTGCTTCGGAAGGCACGTTAAGCCGTTGGTCCTGGTTGCCAGTAAAATGGCAGTCGTTAAGCCTGGTTGAAGGCCTTATAGGCGGCTTAAAAATTTTCAACAGCAGGTAGCCACAACCTGCGTCTGTCTAGTAATTTAAACCCAGCTTTGTATAACACCGAAGATGGCGGACTAATTGTTATTAATGAACTGCTACAATATGGCTATCAAATAAAAGGGTTAGCTTTGTTTATCTATACTAATATTATAAAGCTGAAGAGTTTGTGTATTTGGTTGAAAGCGCTAATCTCAGGAACTACTGGTCAGAATTAATAAATTCTTTTTGTGTTCGATAGTCCATTTATCGAGGAAGGCTATAGACTACATATTATTAAGCTACTATCCTGGAGAGCGGAGCAGTAATCATAAATGTCGAATCAAAATTGTAGAATTTATAAGCGACGGGAATAAATAGATGCGACGGGAGTTCGAAGTATGTCACGGGCGAAGCTGTGGGGGTCACCTAGTGGTAATATAAAATAAGTCAAGAGCTTTTAAAATATTTACTTAACAATTCATTACCATAAGCAGGGCAGGCAGCTTTGAATTTAGCTCTATGCTAACGCAGCTCGAGTTGACGTGATACATCTTGCCTTCACTTCTAATGGGTCCAAACAGGACCAAACTTCTTATAATTTGGTCCTCCATTTTCTAGTTTTTGGCAACTGTCATACGAGGCCCTTAATTTCATAACCAGCGGTATACTTCAACCAACTATGAATTTATTTCTGGTTTGGAACTAACATCACGTTTCTATGTACATTCTTCTTGCGTTTGCTCATATTTGAATTACTGGAGAATGTCTGGAATATCAATACAACAAAAAAATACAAATTGTTTAATTATTATTTACCTATCACGGCTTATCCCTGAAGGGGTGCCTGAGGCATATTATATACCTACTTTTCACCATGTGTATTCCTGTCCCACGTAATAGGTGGTGAGCCCGTTGTCGTGTTGAAAATAGACAGACTCAGGTTGTTGGCTACCTGCTGTTGAAAATTTTCAAGCCTAAGCAATAAGGTCTTCAACCTGGCTTAACGACTGCCCTGTTACTGGCAACCAGAACCTACGGCTTATAGTGCCTATATAAATGCCACAAAGTGGTCAAATTGTATAAGTTTCGTTAAAATCGGTCCAGCCGTTTCCGAGATCAGCCGGACCAAACAGAGAAAATAATAAAAAAAAGTATTTTTTCCTATCTACTTTTATCATTTAATTAAGAAACAAGTAAAGCGCCCTTTACTATCGTATCCAAGGAATCAGACGACTTCTAAACCAAAACCAGTTTCAACACGCAACTGGTACAACCATATTTCCTGAATCGAAAGCCGCAAAACACTTTTCTCCATTTCTTATGGTTGCTGAGAAATAGATGTATAGAGACGGACGGAGACTGAGCCCTTTTATAAGACTTTCTAAACTTTATGGTCTTTATTAAAAACAGAAAGGTCAAAGTACTCGGATACCCAGACGTACATGTCATCATCATCATCCGAGCATCTGTCCCAGTTGCGTCTCGCGACATCCGGGGTCCGCTTTTGTACTTGTTCTCCTCAACTTCGCACGGTGGTCGGCATCCCCTGTGATGAGACCATTGGCACGCATGTCATCCCTTACGACGTCAAGCCAGCACTTCTTGGGTCTTACCGGGACCCGGCGGGGCCAACATGGCCAGATATTTGTTTCCCACGTAGCCCGGCGGTTGCCGCAAGACGTGACCATACCAACGAAGGCGACACTCTTGCAACTTGTCTGCAATGTCACGGACGTGAAGGCTGCCGCGGATGCGAGAGTTCCACACATCCACTGCAGCAACTTCAGTTCCGTGACACGAAGTTCCTGCTTGCGTCGCTCCAATATTGGCCACGTCTCACTACCATGTAAAAGGACAGGTCTAATGATGGTTTATAGACCTGTCCCTTCCACCGAATCGGCATTTTAGGGTCACAAATAACACCAGTCATCCATTGCTGTCGCGTGGGCCAAGTGGTCCCGCCACTGGCAGCAATGCGTGACTTGAAATAGCAATCGATGTCACTGGACCTGTAAAATACAGATCCCAGATATTTAACCTGGTCCGTGCGCTCGACCAAATCACCGCCTATGCGGACGGATGTAGGATTTCGTGTCGCCAACAGCAGTCCGCACCATGGAATCGAAGGCGCGGTACATGTCCTGGATAGTGTCAATATAGACCTCTGGAACCCTTTTGGACCGCAGTGCCCACCAGATCATCGCACGAGGAATACAGTCGAAGGCCTTCTGCATGTCTAGGAACATACATAGGTACATTGCCACGCCTTTAATCCCGGAGGGAACGGCAGAGGCATACTTTACGCCCACATTTCCCCGTTAGCAATTTGTCTCACGTAACAGGTGGTGAGCCTATTGCCGCGTTTTAATGGACAGGCGCAGACTGTGATAACCTGCTGTTAAAATTTTTAAGTCGCATATTAGGCCTTCATAACATAAACATACTTTCACGCCTTTATCCCCGAAGGGGTAGGCAGAGGCACACTATACGCTCACATTTCAGCGTATATACTTTTGTCCCACGTAACAGGTGGTGAGCTCATTGCCGTGTTGAAATGGACAGGCGCAATTTGTGACGACCTGCTGCTGAAAATTTTCAAGCCGCCCATAAGGCCTTCAACTGGGCTAAACGACTGCCATGTTACTGGCAACCGGGACCAACGGCTTAACGTGCCTTCCGAAGCACGGAAACGCTCGCAAATGCAAATGCCACAAAGTGGTCACCCATACGAGGACCAGCCATAGTGAAAGTTGCTTAACGCAGTGATCGTTTACAGAATACTGAGTCCGCGGGGCCACGAGCGCTTCGTCATCTGTATAGATGTTCAATGGAATGACGCCATTACCATTATTAATGCGTATTGTCCGTTTGTGTGCGCCTGTAGTGTAGGTCTAGGTTGATCTGCGGCTTGAGAACTTATCGGGACGCAGTAGTACCGTCTGGTGTTAGCGGCAGCTGTAGGTTACGTGGGTAGTATGATCAACTTTGTACCAAAATGAAACGATCTGGTGAAGAAAGTAAAAATATTGCTTACCTTTTATGATACTAGCTTCAGGTCACGTTGTCAACTGTTATTTCAATAAATACCTATTTTATCAAAATCTATTATTTCTTCTCTCAATGTAGGTGCGCATCACGTGACTATCTTTTCAGGTTAGAAAACTCAATTAGGTAAATGCTGTCTAATTTATTTGTCAAGAACAATATGACTATACCTACGAAAAGAATCAAACTTAATTGTATACGAACAATGATAGTATTGATGTAATGTTAATATAACTTATTATACTCTTTGATGTAATGGACGCGACTACACTAGGAACTAGGAACCAAAGACTTTATACCTATAACTAGACTGTGCACTACTGCGAAATAATCGATCTGCGTGAGATGGCTCTCGGCAGTGGCGGTGTCTCTTTCTAAATAAGTGACCATGACAATTAGAACACAGGACAAATTCCTTGAATGATTTTTCAAACCTACTGAATTTATTGTAAGTAAAAATACAATAACATACTTTCACATACAACATGACATAACATACTTTCACGCATTTTCCCCGAAGGGATAGGCAGAGGCGTACTATACGCCCACGTTTCACCGTTTGCTTTTGCTATTTTTGTCCCACGTAACAGGTGGTGTTAAAATGGACAGTTGCAGGTTGTGGCGACAAGCTGTTGAAATTTTTCAAGCCGCCCAAAAGGCATTCAACTCGCTTAACGACTGCCATGTTACTGGCAACCGGGACCAACGGCTGAACGTGCCTTCCGAAGCACGGAAACGCTTGCAAATATAAATGCCACAAAGTGTTCACCCATCCGAGGACCAGCCATAGTGAAAGTTGCTTAACGCAGTTATCGTTTACAGAACACTATGTCTGTATAATATTTTTTTATATATAATAAAATATATATAATATTTATATATATTTTATTATGTATAATATTTTTTTATATATAATAAAATATATAAAAAAATATTATACAGTCGGGGACCCCCGTCAGAAACGAGATATATACGTTACGAGACAAAGAGAGAGAGAGAGTTGTTCACCCGGCTGCGCACTCACTTGCTCATGTGCTCATTTGTAGGTTCGATACACACACGCATTGTACACACATTGCTTATGTTATTTCATTAATACGATGATTTCTACTAAATGGCACCATCCGTGAGCCGCTTTCAAGTTTGTTCCAAAAATCTAAATGTTAGGTTTTGCCCCTTTTCACACATCTCCAATTTAAACAGATGCTGCGTATCTACCTACCCACTACTAAGACACTGAAAAAATCTTTCATCAACAAAATAATATGTTACTTAAAAAATATGGTTGGTGCTTTTACTATGTTGTTGCTTACCTGTGGAAAGAAAAGCTGCTACCGTTATAAGAATCATTTTTGCACCTTGTCACACAACATGAATTAACCATATTTCATGAAAATCTAACAGGTTTAATGTGAAAATTTACACAATCGCAAATCGAAGCACGAGCATACAATGACCTTATAACGGTACATCTCCAATTTAAAACAGTCGATACGTAAGTATATACCTACCTATTATTATGAGATTGTAAAAATATTTAATCAATAAAATTTATGGTGACCCTACACTTTAAGCAAGATGGCGAGTCCAGGCGGATCTTTTTTTTTTAGTCGTCTTCGCCCATCTTGGGCAGGCAAAGGAAACTTAGTCCACACAGCCTAGTCTTTATTATTTTATAGTATTTATTATTTTCTTGTTATTTTGTTTTAGTCCTGTCTAGTCATTTGTCGATGTCAAGTCCTCAGTCCTAGGTCCTAGTCCGGGCCCCAATAAGGCAGTGGATCCCTTATTGAGGCTATCTATGGAAATTTGGCACTAACACAAACAACACCGCTATTCTTTGCAATATATCACTTTCGTTCATTAATGCACTTTTCCGAAATCTTTATGTATAATATTCCACCTTTATTAAAAAGAGAAGCGCTCGTGGCCCCGCAGTCTCAGTGTTCTGTAAACGATCACTGAGTTACGCAACTTTCACTATGGCTGGTCCTCGGATGGGTGACCATTTTGTGGCATTTACATTTGCGAGCGTTTCCGTGCTTCGGAAGGCACGTTAAGCCGTTGGTCCCGGTTGCCAGTAAAATGGCAGTCGTTAAGCCTGGTTGAAGGCCTTATGGGCGGCTTGAAAATTTCAACAGCAGGTAGCCACAACCTGCGTCTGTCTATTTCAACACGGCAAGGGGCTCACCACCTATTACGTGGGACAGGAATCCACACGGTGAAAAGTGGGCATATAATATGCCTCTGCCACCCCTTCGGCGATAAGGCGTGATGGATATTTATTTATATTTATTTTATTAAACATATTAACACGAATTTTACACTAGTTTTTGAAATTATATGCGATAAACGTGCGTCACCGGTCGTGTTGGCGCCAAATGTCCTCCAGGTGGATCTTGCATTTAGTATTACTAAACTCAAACATTTAAGTACTACTCTTACTAAGTATTGATGAGTATTTTTTTAATACTATGAAGTTCTTATTAATAATTATAGGAACTGTAGAAATATTTAGATAAGTTCCAAAGTTTATGAATAATTAATTTTATTAAATCATAAAAAAGAAATATATAAAATTTTCTACCATTTCTACCAAATCCAATGGTTATTTGAGCTGGCAGCGCGTTAGACAAGGACACAGCACCTTTCGTAGCTCTCTCGCTAGGACCGTTTTTAGCTAGCTACCGCTTATAAGGAAATAGCTACCCTACAGGTAAGAAAATAGATGTCATTTTAGCTCAACGAATTTTTTTGGTAATCAGTCTAGTTATTGTCTTAGTTAAGTCTGCTAGGAACAGACCCGGTCGACATCATTATTTTATGGCTTGGTTACGAAGACCTTTTAGTCAAATCTTAATTTTTATATTTCATCAATCTTATCTTCTAATTAGTCCTGTCCAGTCTTTGTCGATGTCGTGTCCTCAGTCCTAGGTCCTGGTCCTTTCCCTTAGTATAATGGTGATTCTTATACTGAGGTTTTCAATGAACCTTTCGCGGCAAGAGAGAAAATAGCATTTCACTACATATAACTATATCATTGTCTTTCACTATAGCACGTTATCACAAGTTGTATGTCCAAGAAACCACCACTCCTGCACATAAAACAAGATAAATGCACTAGTTTTAGAAAATTTACAGCAAGCGTTCGCACTTGTCACTCTTCCCGCCAAAAGTCCCATTGTATTATGTAATTCTTGTCATTGTCTTCACCCATCTTGGGCAGGCAAATGAAACTTAGTCCAAACAGCCTTTTCTAACATTTTTTATCAAGGCAGGCTTGTAACACTTTTTTATGGGTGCTACCACCAGCTTCACTCCGGGCAGAGCAATGAAGAGACTCTAAAAAGAAATAATCCTAGGGCGCCTTGATGAAGAATGTGTGTGGTTGGGAGATAATTGATATTCTTGCACAATTGTTCTTTACAAGGTTTAACAAAAAAAGGAATACGACTATTTTAAGGAAAAAAATCTACCTCGCAATAAAAAATGTAAATATTTAACAAAATAAGTTCATCACAGGTATTAATTATAATATAAATGCAATGCTAAGGGTATAATGTTCATGGTATTCTTCACACACACACAAGAAAATATGCAGCAGATACAAGAGTAGAAAATGAAAAAGTACTCGGCTTTGTGCTAGGGTGCGAACTTGCGGAGCGAGCTGACACTTCCGCTCACGCCAAGCTTCTGTGCGTCGACCCGCTGATGCCCAACGCTGAGGGAGACCGCCCGAGGACCAGGATTGCCCTCAAGAGCAGCAGTAATTGATGACCACAGAGATCGTGAGCAGCGGCCCTTGCGAGTGCAACTCACAAACAAGTAACAGAATCTTGCAAAGCCTCCGCGCCTTTCCTCCAAGGGAAACCACAACGCTTCCAGCAATTATGTGGATAGCGGGGTTTCTTATACACTTGTACGTGATTATGACTATTAACGGCTATAGAATTAGGCTGGATTGGCCAAAACTTGCACAAGAAAAATCACTATTAACGAATTTTGGAGAATATCTCAGAAATCTGGAGAACTTCGGGTATCCTTTAACTATCTCAGGTCGATAATCGATCTAGATCCTTCCACTATCCTCATATTTATCCTTTTTTTCCCTCCGACCCCACTCTGGAGAACTGTCAAAAATATCATTTTCTTGTCGTTCAGTAATCAACATACTAATTTCTACCACCATAGACCAAGTTAAAGTTATTTTATATTTATGTTGAATTATTGATTTAAATACTAGTATTCCTTAAAAAAAACTGTATATTCAATTTTAATGTTATATTTTTTAATTAAAATGGGATCTGTTGAAAATCAGACCCGGTAATGCCATCTATACGCAAACGCTAGATACTATCATCCCATCCATCAATATAACTAGCGACGTCTGGCGGCAATATGTTCGCACTACCTCGCTAGTCAAAACTGCATGTTACACCATCCCCCCCATAAGAGGATTTCCTGCGGTGCGAAACAAAAGCAACGAAAGGGAATGCAGAACGAAAAAAGTTTGAGAGACAACTCTCCTAGCTTAACCATCTGCTATCAAACAGTCTGGCTACTAAGAAGAAGCAAAAAACAAACTAACTCAATTATTATTGTGACTCTTCAGCAGCCACAATAATTAAACAAAGTTAAGTAAAAAGAGACAAAGAGATGGACGAAGTACGTTCCTACTAAACAAAAGATTTTAGGGTTGTATTTCCCTATTTCTTATACCTAAACACTAATACTGTTGAGGGAGGAACACTGTATGCGGGTGCCTACCTAACAGGTTTTACTTATCTAAATATCTTAGAGGATATACTACATTATAACTAATCTAGATTTAAAAGAAAGATATCTCATCATAGTTCCTAATATAATAGCACTATGTATCAGACATAAAAATATTTGTGTTGGTTTGTCCGTGCCGACTCCTAAACTACTGTGTCTGTGATGGTTAATGTCACCCACTAGAGGATAGCTTCCCAGAGAGGATGATTTAGACAATCGGTGACTGAGAACTATTTGCTTGATTCTCATTGCCATATTTCAGGATGTCCTTGATGTGATAGTCACCCAGTGCTTTACCACTCATGTCAGACAAACCATACACCAATGGCGAACGTTTAGCTGTTACTACACATTTTATAAATTTAGGTGCTAGTTTCGAAGAAAAATTTCTTAGATTTATTTGACAAATAGTAAGTTCGTTTATAGACAATCTGACCCACTTTCAACTCGACGTGTCTCTTTCTGAAGTTATAATACTTCTCATTACGCCGGTGGGCGACTTCGAGATGTCTCTTCACCTTTGCGTAAATGAGTTCCAACTCCTTCAGTTTCTTCCCATACGATTCCGGGTTGTCGATTGTGACGGAGTTAGGATGACACGCAATCTCAGACTGCCTATAGACGCCACCATCCCCTATGAAATCTCTACCATGAACTAGAAAATAAGGTGAGAACTTAGTGGCCGCACTGACAGCAGTGTTGAGAGCACATTGCAGCTTTACCAAGTTCTCGTCCCATCTCTTGTGTTCACATAGCATGGTAATGACTGGACAACATTACGAATCGCCCGTTCTGCTTGATTCGTTTGAGGATGATATCTATGGTTATAATAAATATTAGGTATGTTATACTTAGCTAAGAGTTGTTTGAAATGAGAACCTACATACTGCGGTCCGTTATCAATATAGAAGCTTTTACACACCCCGTGGACCAGAAATATATTCCTCTCTATGTACCCGGCTACTGCAGCGCTTGTGGCTGTCCTTATAGGATGCAACATAACATATTTGCTGAAATAGTCGGACACAACGATTAAATAAACATTTCTATTCCTAGAGGTGGGAAATGGTCATAAAAGATCACATGAGATAGCTTCGAACGGCTTAGACACTATCTTAGGATTACCCATGAGACCTGGACGAGATGTGTTGACGGATTTGTATTGTTTGCAGATTTCGCAGTTCCCTACATATTGTTTTACATCCTCGTACATCTGGGGCCAATAATAATTTAAGGATAATTTCTTATGTGTCTTCCATACACCCAAGTGAGCACTAACTGGATCATCATGATGTTTTCTTAAAAGTTCTAACCTATCTTCTTGTGGGACCACCAATTTCCACTTAAAGTCACTAGTTAAGTTATATTTGTTCTTAGTGAACCTATATAATAAGTTATTTTGTTTGTTACTAACTTAAGTTAAAATGTTCATCTAAAATTAAAACTTGGATAGTGTTGGGGATGTTTCCGAACACTCTCCATGGTATGCAAGTACCATGAATCTTTAGTTAAACCAACATCTATACTATTAATCTTAATACGAGACAGAGCATCGGGAACAACATGGTCCTTGCCCTTGCACCATGGTGCTCTATAGTATCAAATTTCTCAATAATATTATCTATTATTAATTTTTGTTGCTTATTTATGTTATCGTACTCTTCGAGTCCGTTGTTAAGTGACAAGGTTTCTATAGGATTATTAGAATTAATTCGCCTAAGAGAAATATTCTGAGAAATTAATTTAATCGCTAATTCAAATTGTTGCCAGAAGTCTACCCCAAAAATCATTGAAGTAGAAATTTCTGGAACTACATAAAATTTTATTACTTTTATTATAGAGTTGTATAAAACTGGTAGAGAGATATAGCTTAAACACTTTAACCTAGTATTATCAGCCGTCATAATACAACGATCTGAGTCAAAGTGCTCTACTTTGAACCCGAGATCTAAGAAAATATGATGCGAATCTTTCCCTAATATAGAGCAAGTCGCACCAGAATCTAGGAGACCTAGAACATTTAAGTTTAAAATTTGAACCTCTAAATAAGGGCGAATATCATTTTGTTTTTTGCTGAAAAGGACCTTACCGTGGGAGGGGTTGGACAAGGAACCAATCTCTTCCACTTCATTCGCAAGGCCCTTCCCTACTAGTTCTTTTGAATGAAGGGATAAATTACACTTGGGGCAGTCAGGAGATTTGACACCTTTCATGCCACACCTAAAACAAACTATCTCCCTAGATTGCCTACATGTGTACGTAGTGTGGGTCGTATCTCCACACCGTAAACATTTGCTATTACTAGGGGTATTATCTACTGCTGAGACCTGTTTGACGGGTTTCACTACATTTTTACTTTTGACTTTGAATTTTAAAACTTTCTAATACGGATTCCCTAAAGCCTTCTGCTCGAACACGTGCTAGTTCAAGACGTTTACCTAGTTGTTTCAATTTATCTATACTATCTACCTCATGTATAGCTAGTTCCTTCATGTAATCGGGTCTTATGTTGTGCATAAGAATGTCCAATTGTTCTTCACAAGACATAGGGATTGATAACCTAGAGAACATAGCCGACATGGTTGAGATGTAGTTTACCAAAGTTTCGGTTCGTGCCTGTGTACGACGCCTAATTTCACCGCGTAGTTGGTAGTCGTAATCCGGAGTGTCAAAGTTGTCTTTAAGTTCGTTAAGAAGATCATTATATGAACTAAAGTTAGATCTGTTTGTTCGGAACCAAGCCAGTGCTGCTCCGTCCAGCAAATCCGTGAAAACGAGTAATAATTTGGACTCCTTGACCTCTCTTGCACGCCTAAGTACTTCCAGTCTTTCTATGAAGACACGCACACATGTGGAACCATCATACTTAAGATTAAAACTATTCAAATTAATGGAACGTTCCTTATATACTATTGTTTCCTCTACTGAATCTATGTTACGTTATAACGGTTGACGGGCTTGGTAGGGGTGGTGCGCACTAGGTAGCAACAACACACCTACATACACCCATCAGGTACGGTGGTAATCCCTGGAGATGTGTAAGTAACACTATCTCAAAGAATCACCGGTGCACCAGCTAGCAGAGCATGTGTATAGGGAGTGAGTATGGACCAACCTGGAGCAGAGAAATACCAGAATTTATGAAAAGAGGGCGCCAGGTATCTCTCCATCAAACGAATGATGCAAATAAATAACTCAAGTATCTACTTATTAATTATATTTATTTAAACTATATCCATATGTAGACATGAATATACATATATGAAAGTAAAAAGAAATGGCTTAGTCATGCATAGTGGGATCCATATATATATGGTCACTTAAAAATAAGTTTATATTTAGTACAAATAAAAATTTAAACCAAAGTATGGAAATGGGCGTGGCCTAACGGTTGACGGGCTTGGTAGGGGTGGTGCGCACTAGGTAGCAACAACACACCTACATACACCCATCAGGTACGGTGGTAATCCCTGGAGATGTGTAAGTAACACTATCTCAAAGAATCACCGGTGCACCAGCTAGCAGAGCATGTGTATAGGGAGTGAGTATGGACCAACCTGGAGCAGAGAAATACCAGAATTTATGAAAAGAGGGCGCCAGGTATCTCTCCATCAAACGAATGATGCAAATAAATAACTCAAGTATCTACTTATTAATTATATTTATTTAAACTATATCCATATGTAGACATGAATATACATATATGAAAGTAAAAAGAAATGGCTTAGTCATGCATAGTGGGATCCATATATATATGGTCACTTAAAAATAAGTTTATATTTAGTACAAATAAAAATTTAAACCAAAGTATGGAAATGGGCGTGGCCTAAAATGACAAATATTAAAGCAGTTGTCAGATGCCTTAATAATATCTAAATTATATACAGACATACATTTAAACTACGAAACTCTGAATTTTGTTAACACACAACACCGCTTCCTATCATCATCATCATACACTACAACATAACAAGGTAAAAATAAAGTTTCACATTAATATTCCTTTGTGATAATAAAAAGATTACAAAATATGTGTAACTGGAACGTCACATCGGTAGTCCAGTATATTAAAGTAGTTGAAATCTACATAGGCAACAGAGAAATGAATATTTAAAGTTAAAAGTTATTCCTTTTAATCTATCAACATCGGTCGGCCTTTACCGGGTTATTATACAGAGAAACTAATTAAAGGTTACTACTTATCTGGATATAAGGTTGAGGTACATCCAAATCCTTCACATCTCTTCCTTTTCTAGAAGTCCAGGTAGTAGGTAACCAGAGTAGTGAAAAATATCCTCTTTGCACATTGTCTCAGCTTACTTTAAGTCTTCTTACAGACACTCACAAGGAGTTACAAAAATGTAGAATGCAGAGAACGTGAAACACGTTAAACTCAATTATTATGTAGATATAAAATAAAGAACCAAAACGAAAAAGAACAAAAACCCCTGTAACAACAGAAAAGTTACAGACATTAGTAATTTGTGATAAAATCACTTTCACACTCAACATTCTGTTAAGGACTGCAGTCTAAGAGATTATATTGTTTTAACTTACCACTTATTTCAGTGGGGTTTTAACTAGATCCTTCTACCATCAATCTTCTTCATATTATTTGCTAAGTCTCTTGAAAAACAAACTGAAATACAAAGTACAACCATCGTAAGAACATATTATTCGCAAACACCAAGTAATCTTACCGATTACGAAGAAAACAAATCAAAACAAATATTCTCACCTCATAACAACAATTATTGTGTATACATATTTGATATAAAGACTCTCCGGATATTAATCCGAATTAAATCACCATGACAGGCATATTCTCATGACGCCATGTCGTAGGAAAAGGGACGAGCTCCTTTCTTTTCTTCCGCTCTATTACGGCAGGCTAAAGTCATACGGCCTATACAGCCTTGACAAAACTTTGGCAGAATAAACAAAACCAACATGAAAACCTTACTATTCCTGTTTGTCACACCTCACGCAATACATTATGGGTGGATGTGAGTCAGGACAGCCAATCTATCTAAGTTCAATGTCCAGCACCAAACGTTAATTTTAGAAACGCGTTAATTTTAGAACGAGCTAAAAGAGTCGAAACGGCCGTGACAGTTTTGACAACGTCAAACTCATGTCGTTCAGAACAAAAACAAACAGAATTAAATGTTTTAACATATTAAATAATTAGACAAATAAGTTTAGAGTTATAACTAAAGTATTGTGAAAATTGAGTTTGTTTCCACAAAAGGGATGTATATAAAAATACGGTTAGTAAATCAAATCTTATGAATATGTAACCGACACTCAGAAGTGTTACAACGTGTGCTACCTCGCACAGAGTGTTCCTTCCTCAGACCTAGCGCGGGAGTCCTAGCTTTAGTTTGCTGAATGGGGCCTGCCCCACTTTCGGAAAAGTCGGAGACATCATCACTACCAGGTTCGGTCACAGCCAAAACCTTGATGAGCCTATTCCTGATGCCAGTCAACTCATCAACTCGTGCCAACCTATCCAAAAAATAGTTGGCCCTGATAGCTGTCCTAATCCTAGTATTTGGATCAAGGGTACCTGAAGCGACCAATTCCTCAAGCTCGAGCACCTTTGGCTCAACGCACAGAAGCTCGGAGCGGGGGTTGGCAGTCTTTGCCGAGACTGCCTTAAGACTGCCTCTTCTCGTTAGCTGGAATACAGCTCTCAGCTCGCTCCGCAAACTCGCTACAGTCGAATCCGCACTCACTGAAATGCCAATTATTTCAAGTTCATAACATAGTTCATCTTATCTTAGGTAATTGATGTACTTCTTGTAATAACAAATAATAAATGTTACAATTATCTTAATAAGGGTGATGAGATTTGAACTACTATGTCCCTAAAGGGTGCCAATTGTAATAATAAATAATAAAAATGTTACCATTGTTTTATTTTGGCGAGGAACCAAAAATAATAATAGATCTCATATTATGGAGACATGAACTAACAAACAAACTAACAAACAAAATATATAACTCGTTTCAGGCGCCAGGAGGATAAGTCCTACCAACTTTATGCACACGGATATCAGCGATAGAGATTGAGCCTCTAATCATAAGAGCAGGAACCAAAAATAATAGAATACATCTCTAGAAGAAAGTTTCTATATTTTTATAGGCGAATTGATTGAATATACTCTATAAACATTATCTAATGGTATAACCTATTCAAGTGATTTAGTAAGCTAAGTTCACAGGGTTGAGGCGTGAAATTTAGAGTACCCAGCATAATGCCAGCTTATAAGTCAAAATATATATCGTAACATGATTCAAAACATGAGCCAAATCATTGAGTCGTTACATGGGCCTAATCATGAGTCTTTGGGCCTGTTCATGGAGTCGTGCATCATCATCAGATTAATCTACACAAAAACAATTTGAAATAAGTACCTGGAGGCGTGGCTACATTACCACGGGATTCGAAATCCCTTCTGCAGACCGCGACAGGTGTCGTCTCCACTAGAATGGCGAGCCCGCAACCACATGGTCAGCATTTACGGCAAACTTCATCCAAGAATGACGTGTGATCTGAACACGTAAAGAGAACTTACCACTTTTTCAAAGGAATACTAATTAATCTTGAAGAGCAGGTAAATATTCCATTAACGCCTCTTCAAGATTCGTAAACTTCGTAATTAGCTGTAAACAACGCATAATTTTTCGTCAAAATTTCACCTTGTCATCGAGGTTATGAACGTGTTTCCAAAAATCCAAAGATCTTACCGAAATACATAGTAATCCTGGTATAAACATTGATAAGAAGTCACAGGCGTGAACTTCCATATACAATTTATAAAAGATTACTTCTTTTTAGCGAAGTTTAAAAAATATATTTACGACGACATATTTTCTTCGTCGATGTAGAAAAGCGAATGTCGTTCCGTCACCACTGTCAAAAGACCAATTGACAGAACTTTTTAATGACCTCGTTCCAAGAATAGACTATACATTCAAAAACATTCTGCCTACTCAAAATGTAAATTATATAAATTCGATGACAAGTAGTGAGAAAGGGTCAACAATCTACTCTCCTCTCTCTCTAAATCTCAAGACTAACAATGAAACTTCAATGTGACGTTTTACAACTTTACATTCTGTATTGAAGACATGATATCAAAAGTAAAGTTTAGTTTATATGAAATGAGATTTACAAAATAAGAATATATTGCTTAAATTGTTTCAATAAAGTTAACTAGATGAAAATATTTTAGTACAAATTGTTTCACAATAAGTGTGAGAACAAAAGAGAAGTTTGATGATGGTAGTTAGAAAAAAAAATTACTAAGGTTAAAGATTTTGAAATTTGTAAAAAAATTATAAAGTTGTTCTAGAACTTTCACAAGATTTCTAGTATAAAATTATTTGACCAGATTATTTGTGCACACAGTGCCCAGGTTGTTCAAAGTACACTCTTTGACCTTTACCCTGCAATAAATAAAAGTTAGAAGGTACACCAAAATGTTGTGCACTTCTGTTTAAAACATATTTTAAAGTATTTTATACAATGTAGGCTTTATAACACCTTTATGATATTGTCAAATAGTTGCATATTACAGCAAACACACAATCAGAGTTTGTTGCATCAAGTCACAAATGTAAAATTCAAGTTAAGGTAGTTCAAACATAAAATAACAAAAAAATAATTGAATTTCACAGGCTTTGTGGCCTGTTATAAAGATTTCACAAGAAAATATTTATAAAATTGAGATTGATTAAACCTCTTGTAAAAATCAAAAAGAAAGAAGAAAAAAATCCTCTTGTAAAAATCAAAAAGAAAAAGAAAAAAAAATTTTGGGTGGGTCTAAAAGGCCGAATAAATTTAATAAAATGTGTCTATTTAGATGTTAAATTTGGAAAAAAAATTTGAACCCGTTGCCTTTTTAGTGAGGTGGTGACAAAAGGCTAAAAGGTCTTATGTGCTAGACACTAATTAGCACGACCAATTAAAGTCCTGGTAGTATCGGACTGGTTAATGTGCAAGCTCTTTAACCACCCAACCAAACACACTTAATAAAATAAAAAAGAGAATTTAGAAAATAAATTTAGAAGAATAAGTTAAAATTTTAAAAAGTACCAAGCCCAGAGTTGGTCGCCAATTTTGTAACACTTTTTTATGGGTCCTACCACCAGCTTCACTCCGGGCAGAGCAATGAAGAGACTCTAAAAAGAAATAATCCCAGGGCGCCTTGATGAAGAATGTATGTGGTTGGGAGATAAATGATATTCTTGCACAATTGTTCTTTACAAGGTTTAATAAAAAAGGATTCATTAATTTTAAGGAAAAAATCTACCTCACAATAAAAAATGTAAATATTTAACAATATAAGTTCATCACAGGTATCACTTATTACATAAATGCAATGCTAAAGGTATAATGTTCATAAATAGGTATTCTTCACACACACACAAGAAAATATGCAGCAGAAACAGGAGTAGAAAATAAAAGGTACTCAGCTTTTGTGCTAGGGTGCGAAACTTGCGGAGCGAGCTGACAAATCCGCTCACGCCGAGCTTCCGTGCGTCGACCCGCTGGTACCCAATGCTGGAAAAAAACCGCCCGAGGACCAGGATTGCCCTCAAGAGCAGCAGTTATCGATGACAGCCCACAGAGACCGTGAGCAGCGGCCCTTGTGAGTACAACTCACAAACAAGTAGCAGAATCTTGCGAAGCCTCCGCGCCTTTCCTCCAAGGGAAACCACAACGCTTCCAGCAATTACGTGGATAGCGGGGTTTTTTATACACTCGCACGTGATTATGACTATAACGGCTATAGAATTAGGCTGGATTGGCCAAAACTTGCTCAAGAAAAATCACTATTAACGAATTTTGAAGAATATCTCCGAAATTTGGAGAACTTCGTATATCCTTTAACTATCTCAGGTCGATAATCGATCTAGATCCTTCCACTATCCTCCTATTTATCCTTTTTTTCACTCCGACCCCACTCTGGAGAACTGTCAAAAATATCCTTTTCTTGTCGTTCAGTAATAAACATACTAATTTCTACCACCATAGACCAAGTTAAAGTTATTTTATATTTATGTTGAATTATTGATTTAAATACTAACTAACTAACTAACTATCTTCACGCTGTATCCCTGACGGGGTAGTCAGAGAGGACAGATCGCCAGGCTTCGCGATCCATGCATACTTCTTTCGCTTCTTCGAGATTCATCAATCGCTTCATACACGCACGTCTGGGTATCCGAGTACTTTTGACCTTTCCGTTTTTGAGCAATCTGCTCACGTGGTCTTTATATGTAAGTCTCGGCCTTCCCTGACTTCAAAAGTAGAGGGTAGAAGGACTACCCTCTACTTTTGAACAATATATATTCTTCGTCAATCGTTCCTCACTCATTCGTTGGACGTGTCCAAACCAACGGAGCACGCCCTTTTCCAGCTTAACGCTGACACTTTCATTCAAACCTGCCATATTGCGTATCACTTCCTTACGTATTCGGTCGGCCAAGGTAACGCCGCACAATTTTCGAAGTGATCGCATCTCCACAGCATTCAATTTACTTTCATGCATCTGCTGACATACCCAGGTTTCACTACCGTAAAGCAAAGTTGGCACTAGCACTGCGTTATGAATCGCCAGTCGTGCTTCTTTTACGATGCTTTGTCGCTTTACTAACTGGGACAAAGCACCGTTAACTTTGTTTCCGGCAGCTACTCGCCGTTCCACATCCGAATCACATCTTCCATCCGCGCTAAACATACTTCCTAAATACACAATTTCATTCACTTGCTCTAGACGTTCCTGGTTTACCCTAATCTCGCATTTAGTTCTTACGTCACCTCTTTCAAATACTAGAACCTTAGTTTTACTTGCATTCAAGCGGAGACCCTTACTTTCACACCCCTCTTTCATATTAGTGACTAATGCCTGAAGGTCGGCTTCTGATGAGGCCATGAGCACCGCATCATCAGCGTACAGCAGACAGTTTACTGTAAAGTCACCCAAATTCACACCCATATTAAAATCTTTCAACTTCTGCAGGCAACTGTCCAGATACACTATGAACAGCCAGGCGGACATGACACATCCCTGTTTGACGCCTGTACAGACATCAAAAAGAGGTGACACATCCCCCCCTACTCGCACACAAGCCTTACAGTCCCTATAAAGCGACTGTATTGCCCGCAGTAGCGAGCCGTCCACACCATATCCTGGCAGCAAGTCCCACAGCGTTTCTCTCACAACGTTATCAAATGCTTTCTCTAGATCCACAAAAGCGCAGAAAACCTTCTGGCTAAGAGCCAGAAACTTTTCCGCGATCATGCGGAGAGAAAACACTTGATCCATGCAACCTCTTCCACGTCGGAATCCGCATTGAGCCTCCCATAAATACCTTTCAGACTTTTCTTGCATTCGTGCCGTTATAACCTTTGCATACACCTTACTAGCTAAGCTGACCAAGCTGATCGCCCTGTAGCTGGAGCAGTTTAGGCGCGAGCCTTTCCCTTTGTAAATAGGTACTACAACTGCTACTCGCCAGTCATCTGGGACCTCACCCGTCCGCCAGCACAAGTTGCATAACAGACATAGTGTGTCCCAGACACGCGACCCACCGTACTTGATCATCTCAGCAGTGACTCTGTCTTTTCCCGCAGCCTTACCACATTTCATACTTCTTATCGCTTGTTCTATTTCTTTCATACTAATGACTTCAATGACATCGGGATCCGGAGCATCGAAGTGAGCTCCCCTTCCCGATGTGGCATCTCTGTCTTTTCTTGCATACATCTTTCCATAATATTCACTCCATCTCTGCAGGACGTCACTTTGGTCTGTTAGGACGTCATTGTTAACACTAAGCACTTTATTCATACTGCAGATTGCCGAACAACTCCGGGTCTTGCCTACCTCTTTCCAGAAGAGCTTGGCATTATCCCGGAAATTGGACGACAACCTTTCATCCGCTTTCATTCTGCACCTTTCACGAGCTTCTTCTATAAGTGCCTTCGTATTAACTTTCTGCAGCTTGTATCTCTCTTTCATATTAAAATCATTCCGCGAGGCTAAGTAGTCCAGCCATGCTTTCTTCTTCATTCGAACTGCTTCTTTCACTTCCTCATTCCACCATGCATCACGCTTATTACTACTGCCTCTTTTCGTTTCTCCACACACTTCCACAGCGGCATTTATCATACTATCCCTAAGGTTCTGCCATACACTTTCCACATTCTCACTGCTTACATTGACATCGCCAAGCTTTTCGGCTACCCTTTCATTATATTTATCCCTAATGGATGCATCCTGCAGCTTCCAGCTTTTGATGCTATAAGTCGGCTCAGGTTCAGGACACTCGGTACGATGACGCCAACCCGCGAACAGACCCCTAATCCTAGTTATGACTAGGTAGTGGTCTGATCCCAGCTCAGCGCCTCGATAAACCCTTGTGTCCATCACCTGTTTACGGAGCCGAATATCCATTAGGAATAGATCTATCATGCTTCTCTTTGACTTACATCTCCTCGTATACATATGAATTTGTTTGTGGTTGAACATTGTGTTCGCCACAAACAAATCCTTTTCCTTACAAAATGCCAGTATTAGCTTGCCAGCGTCGTTCACCCTTTTATCCCCATACTTCCCGAGTACCGACTTAAAACCATCGCGAGCGGTACCCACCCATCCATTCAAGTCTCCACATACTATAAGTCTTTCATTTCCTTCTATCACATTTAGAGCTTCTCTCATACTCTCCCAGAAGTCCTCTAGCTCACTCGCGTTCGACGAAGATACTGGCGCGTAAGCAGCTACCAGGAAAATCTTCGTCAAACCAAGTTTTACACGGATCCAGAGGATTCTAGGACCTATCAGTTTGTACTCATACATACCGGAGGCCAATCGCGAGGACAGCAAAATTCCAACCCCCCGACTGCCATGCTCGCTCTCTGGTACTCCAGACCAAAGCGCGAGCATCCCACCCGGGAGCTCCAAGACTTCGCTGCCCTTGCGCTTGGTCTCTGTCAAGCACACTGCATCTAACTTTCTCTCATTCATAACATCCATCAACTCATTCATCTTATCTGTCATTCCTCCCCTAACATTCCACGCAGCTACCCTGCACTCCATCCTCCACTTCCCGCCGTGTCGGGCCGCGCGTGTAGGGTGGCGGTCCCCTACGCCGCTCTGGCTCACACTTTTCGCACCAGCGGGGACGAACTGGTGCGCGTCGCCTCGGGGGCACGCCCTAGCAGTAATCGCCCTGGTGGCACTCGTGTTGGAGTAGAATTGCAGCCGTAGCTGGCAGGGATGGCGACGTGCACGCTTCTAAATTTAAATACTAGTATTCCTTAAAAAACTGTTTATTCAATTTTAATGTTATATTTTTTAATTAAAATGGGATCTGTTGAAAATCAGACCCGGTAATGCCATCTATACGCAAACGCTAGGTACTATCATCCCATCCATCAATATAACTAGAGACGTCTGGCGGCAATATGTTCGCACTACCTCGCTAGTCACAACTGCATGTTACAGGCTATATAACAACACGCTACGACCAATAGGTGCGAAACATCAATGAAAAATGTGGCAAAATCGGGGAAAAATATTCCTTTTGAAAGCTTCCGTAGCGAACGCTGCGTAAACGATTAAAGTTATGCAACATATCTGAATTTCAACATTATTTGTCTTTAAAAGTCAAACCTGTAGTTAATGAGGTTATCGCTTTCAAACAAACTAACAATCTTTTTAGTTTTATAAAATTATGTACTAGGTGACCCCCCTACGCCCGTGACATACTTCGAACTCCCGTCGCACCTATTTAATGCCATCGCTTATAAAGTCTACAGTAATGCCAAAAAAATGGCTGATTTGTCGACATTTATGATTATTACTCCGCTCTTCAGTAAATGGGCTATCCAACGCAATCAGAATTTTCCAAATCCGACCTGTTGTGTAGATCCTGAGATTAGCGCGTTCAACCAAACAAACTCTTCAGAGTTATATTAAAGTATGGATATAGAATATTTCGTACATACGGCACAAAGGCCGAAGTAACCATGCCATTAACATCATTGAAAAAACTAGGTAGGTAGGAGGTAGGCAGGTATTCTAATTTCGATTTCGTAACAGTGTAACCAAAATAAAAATATTAGTACTATTTCGGTATATTTTATTGACTATTCCGAATATCGATATTTTTGTAGGTATATTGGTGGAAGTCCGTATTTTTGGGTATATTTTGGATAAAGGCAACACGCCTTGATTTAGTATATATGTCATTCAGGAGCAAAGATCAGTAAGTTAAAGATAAGACATGACAGAAGGCCTCCATAGTAGAATTTCAAATGTAGTTACGTTGGTTTGGACATTTAGAAGAATGACGAAGACTAGGTGCACTTGCCGTCCCGTTAAGTCTATATTTATGGAGCGAAGCGTTTTGCCGTTTTTCAAGTTCTTTTTTGATGTCTATTTTCCTTTCGGTGATTATTCCCTCATAGTATGTCCGATTTTGGATTTTATTTTTCTAATCATTTATGGTTAGATGTCGTATTATAGGTCAAATTTGATCAAATGGTGTTGAGTGGCTTGGGAGGAGTTCGAGGACAATGCGATAATTAGAATCTGGGAGGAATGGAGGAGAATAATATAAATAGCGATGAAATGGACGCTGCAAGTAGATGTCCTGCGAACGTGCTTTGATCAAATTAGGTACGATTTCGCAAAGGGCCAAATAAATAATTTCCGTAAGCAAGCGTACGTCAAGCGATAAATAAATGTGGATAATGTTATTTTGTTCAGCATTTAGTTTAATCTTTGAAGGTTTGGTTTGTCGGGAATTTCCCTAAATGTGTACATTTTAGTCGTCATATAAATAGGGTGCACTTTGACTGCCTCCAGGGTTTGATTGCCAGGTCGGAAAAAACATTTGTGTGTTTCCTATGTATAATATGTTTGTATTAAGTAATATTTAAATATGTGTATCAGTCGTCTTGATCCCATAACACAAGCTTATTATTAGCTTACTATAGCCAGACGGCGCTGTGTAAAATAAAATATCCCACAAAAAAAATCCACTTTATTCCGCTTGTTTTATAGGGTTCCGTACCTCAAAAGGTAAATAAGGTGCCCTTATAAGATCATTTTCTTGTCCGTCTGTATGTCCGTGTGTCCTGTCGATTTTTTCACAAACGGGTGGCTAGATCCAAGTTAAATTTATACCAGATTAGGTAAACCGGTATCGGTATAGTAGGTTTTGTGTCGAAATCTTTGGTGCTAGTTCTCGTTGACCTAGACTAGACTAGTCTTACAGCACAAATAATGAAAATACCTAAACATTTATTGTAACGACGAATGATATTACAATGAATAGAACATGTTTTGAAAATCAGAATTTTAATGAGTATTTTTTCCTTAAGCAAGTTGGTTTTTTCAGTATTTTTTAAGGTGCTTCGGTATTTTTGTAAAATTTAATAATAATTTAATTTAATTATTTATTTATTCGGAAACTTAACAGCTATTTTACATTTTTTATGGGTAAATTCACACGTATAGAGACTTAGCCAATAACAAAGTTTCACGACGTGATGAATCTCTAAAATTATATAAGTACAATAATTACAAAACACCTTGCAATTTGTTGTAAAACCTTAAACATACTATATTTGCTATATTTGTGCATGAAGTGACAATATACATACCGAAATAGAGCAATACAGAAAACACTTGAGAACAACAGCATTTAGGTACTCATTGATTTCTATCCGCTGCCGCGCTGTCTAGCCAGACACTAATTTTTTGCATATAAGTCCCCTAAATACATTGTTAGAGTGGAAGAAGATGTCAATGTCGTTAAAATTAGTGTTGAAGCAGGAAGGTAATCGAGTAAGGACAGCATTTTTTCCAAAATTAGTGTTATGTGAAGGAACATTAAATAACTTGGTGTGTCTCGTGCGGGTTTTAGGTGCCTTTAAACCAATATTAGAAAGCAGGTCAATACAGTCAATACCACCGTTCATAATATCGTACAATAAAGTCATATCGAGCAATGTACGCCTGTTAGATAGTGGCATTAATTTATAGTGATGGCAATCATCATTATAAGACTTATGCCGCCATCTGGCTTTGTAGTTCAACTGTCTTAGAAAACATTTTTGAAGTCTCTCAATTTTTCTGATGTATACCGCGTATTGTGGAGACCAAACCGGACAACCATATTCAAGTACACTCCGCACATATGCGTAGTAAAGAGTTTTTAGACATTTGATGTCCTTGAATTGAGCGCATGTTCTTATCACAAAGCCCAAATTTCTGAACGCCTTACTGGTAATGGTGTCTATATGTTGAGATAACAGCATCTTAGAATCCCACATGACCCCTAAGTCTCTAATATGATCCACCCTTGAAATAACATTGTTACCAAATTTGTATGTGTACCTTATAGGATTATAACTACGGCTGAAACTGATGCAGTGACATTTATCAATATTAACTGTTATATCATTTCTTTTATAATATTTAAATAACATTATAATTGCACCAACTCACAGTCAAATCTCGATTTTATTTTCATATATATCTTTTTATCGTCAGCATACATTAAATGTTTTGAGTAAGTGAAACATTTGTCAATATCGTACAAATATGCGCAATAGAATAAAGGCCCGAGGTGGGATCCCTGGGGCACACCAGAGGGGATGTTCATGAAGTCCGATTTGAAGCCTCCCACGGTTACAGCTTGTGCACGGTTCGATAAGTAAGACTGTATCCAACGCAATAAGTCCCCGTGAATTCCCAGTTTACATAACTTTGCAATAAGTATATCATGATTAACACGGTCAAATGCTTTTTCGAAATCTGTATAAATTGTATCTACTTGACCAGTTTTTTCCATTTCACATATCACATAATTACAAAATAGAGTAAGGTTGGAATTTGTAGAACGGCCCCTAACAAAAACATGCTGAGTTTGTGGAATACTTTGCATAACAATTGGATAAATGTGATTGTACATAAATTTTTCAAAAATTTTGCTAATTAATGCAAGGATAGAAATTGGACGATAATTTCGAATAAGTGTTTTAGATCCCCTTGAGCTTGAGCTTTTTTCCACATAGTTGGAAAGATACAATCTCTTAGTGATTTTTGGAAAATTAAGTATATCGGGTTTGATAAAGTTCCAGCACACTTCGACAAAAATATAGCCGGCATTCCGTCACATACAGGGCCTTTTTTCTTATCTAGGGTTTTTAATAACTTAAGAACCATATCTTCTGTTACCACTACTTCTGACAAAATATTAAGGCGTGTATTACAATCTGCATATGCTGCAGCGTCCGAACTATTACAAGGCTTATCATTAAACACACTAAAATTAAAAGCAAATAAATTAAAAGCAGAGCAAATTGTTTCACCATTGGTAAAAGTAATCCCTTCATCTGAAAACTGATTCGGGTAATGGCTACATCCTCTTTTTGACTTGACATATGCTCAAAATGCTTTTGGATTGCGGTTTATATTACCTTCAGTTTTATTAATAAAGGAACGGTAGCAGTTTTTCTGCTCATGGTGTTGTCTATCACGTAGAATCGTGAATTCCAAATAATCACGGTCATTACCATATCTTTTCCACTTTTTGTGCAGTTTGTTTTTCTCTTTGATTATCTTCACTAAGGCTGGACTAAACCATTTTGGATAGCGATAATTATATGATTTTTTAACAAAAGGAACAAACGCATCAATACTGGAGTTCAATTTATCATAAAAATTGGTCACAGCACTGTCTACAGTTCTGGCATATAAAATATCACACCAATCAGTTTGCCGAAGTTGATCATTTAGAGCGTCATAGTTACAGCGATAAAAAATATGCCGTTTAATAATTTGCCCAGTGAGGGAAGTAACAAATAAATCTGAGATTTCTATAGTAAAGGATGGATGCGGTAAGTCTTCCTTTAGGAGACTGTTGTTACATCTAAGAACTGTTAAAGGTAAGTTAGCGAAGGCTAGGTCAAGTGTTCGGTTTTTAGTGTTTTTAATACAGTTGTATTGTTGTCAACCTTGATATAATAAGTCTTCGGCGAAAAGAGTGCCCGCAGATTGCATATCTTTTGTACCCTAGTTGACCAACGAATAGCCGTCGTCAGTCCATTGCAAGCAGGGAAGATTAAAATCACCAACCAACAGGACAGTATCACGTGAATGGGAACTCTTAATTTCCAGCAATGATCTTTTAACATCTTCTAGTTGAGATGGTATATTTGGACTCCCAGAAGGAATGTACTCTAAAATGATGTCTAAATTTACTGAGGTGTGTAAAACTTGAGCTGAAACTGTAACACAAAGCAAGTCAGCTACAGTACTACGCAAATGAAAAAGTACGCTAGCGGCGAACTTTCATTTTATGCATATCATATCATAATCTGGTCACACTCACACTGTTTCGTTTCAAAAGAACTTTTGGCGGAAGAGTGACAAGCGCGGTCGCTCGTTGTATATTATTTTCTAAAACTAGTGCATTTATCCTGTTTTATGTGCGGGAGTGGTGGTGTCTTGGACATAAAATTTGTGTTAACGTGCTATAGCGAAAGTCAATGATATATATGCAGTGAAATGCTAGTTTCTCTCTTCCAGCCAAAAGTCCACTGAAAACTTCAGTACAAGATTTATACTGAGGAAGAATTATACTGAGGGCAAGGACTAGAACCTAGGACTGAGGACACGACATCGACAAAGACTGGACAGGACTAATTATTAGATAAGATTGAAGAAGGTTTTGGCGGGAAACAGCGAATGACGCGATCGCCGCTCCGTTATGAATTTTTCAAACTAGTGTATTTTCGGGTGTTTATGTGTAAAAATGATGGTGTTTTGAACATAAAAGCTTCGACAATGTGCACAAGTGTTGTGAAATTGGATAACTTAGTGGAACGCGGTATTTTCTGTTGCCTTCCAAAATCCACATATAACTGCAGTAAAATTGACCATCATTTTACTGCAGTAGAACTTTAAACAAACCTATACATGAATACGCTGCTACCAATAAGAATAATTTACTACTTTTGAATGAAGAATATTCATTATCTACTTGAAAATTATCACTATAAGGCCCACTTGCGTGAATGCTGGGGTTAAATAAATAATTATAGAGTTAGATAACTCGGAATTAAGTAAATAACTTTTTAACCCTAATCATGTCTTGCGCCATAGAAAATTATCATCGGGTTAACTAACCCAGTGTTTTATGTCACTCTATGTCATCCAACCAAACATTAATGATTGAACAAAGAATGAAACAGGTATGTCTATCACTTTTACACTACAGTTTGCCACATAAGACTTTTTCTTACAAGAATGAATGTAACATGACAGCCGTGTGCATTTTATTTTTATCGTATTATGTGTGCGCGGCGTGTCATTTTGAGTAGTCCGTGTCACGCATGTGTCACGTTCCACTTCATTGTCTGTCAGCTGCTAACCCAACGTTTGACGAATTAACCCTCAGAAATCGGTGAGTTAAAATTTTAGCGATTTAACCCTAGGTGTACCCTTAACTCGGGGTCATGCGAGACAAATTAATGATTTAACTCGGGGTTAGTCCATACCTCCGAGTTATACACGCTAACCCAAGATCGCGCAAGTGGGCCTAAGAAAAAGTTAATAAGCATACGTCGTGGCTAAGTCCAAGCCGGACATCGCCAAAACAAAAAAAAAAAAAGATTGAAGAAATATTATATAAAAAATAAGATTTGGCTAAGAGGTCTTTGTAACCAGGCCATAAATAATTATTAAAAAAAAATCGTTAAAAATGGAGTTGTAGGGCGTGATGTCGGGTGTGGTCCCCTTTTAATGTAGTTTTAATAATTCGTACAGAATTAAGTTCAAAGCTTTTTGTAGTTATTGCTACGGCTATTAGTGTCCGTGACAAAGGAGTTAGATAGCATTTATCTAAAGTGAGTTTTCCAACCTGAAAGAGAGCCACGTGATGATTAAAAACATTGAGAACAGACATTATTTAAATATGGATAAAATTGATAGCGCGTCCTGAAGCCAGTATCATAAAAGGTAAGCAATGTTATTAATTTCTTCACCAGATTGCTATGATTTTTGTACAACATTGACCATACTACCCACGCATTTACGAGGCTTACCTACATTAAAATTTCACCGCATGCATTATTGTCCCACGTGCAGGTGGTGAGCCCATTGACCCAGGTTGACTTAACGTACCTTCTAAAGTACGAAAGTGTTTCAATTAAAATTCCACAAATCTCTGGACCAACCGAAACGTAAGTATTAATGCTATCTGTCGGTAATATCTCTTTTCTCACGTACTCAGGCATACTGTATGGAAGATATTTCTGTAGAATTATGGCCTTTGTAACACACACCTGTCCAGTCAATAAAGGACTACAGTCTCCATCTAGTACAGTTTTGTTCAAACTTTTTGTGTCATAAAGCCGCGTCCGCTGCAACATGTTTTCGTTTTAATTAACACACTAACATGTTTTATTAAAACGAAAGGGGCGGGGCTTAACAGTTTTTGTTAACTTATACACACAGCACAGACTATTTTGTTAACATATCAACGATAACGTGTTCTGTTAGAAAATTGGAGCTGCAGACGTGGCTCAATAGTCAACTGAAATTAGTTTCTGAAGTCCGCACTAGATGGCTCTAATGTAAATAGTGCATCTAAGACGGTGTATTTTTATCTGGTGCCAAAGATTTAAAATTTTGGTATTCTTTAAATTTGCACTTCGAAATTCGCCATATTTTTTGAGGTGCAGTATTTTGAATGGTTAGGTATTGAATGGTATTCTAACAAAACTGTGGTGAGCTGAATGTTTTGACATGTTAATCGTTTTATTTCTATTAAAATTGTATGTTAATGTAATTGTGAAGATATATGTGCTTTACTAAATATGTATAACTAGCTGACCCTCGCGGTTTAGCCGGTTTAGGGGTCCCATGCAACAAACGTGATTTCTTGCCGTTTTTTAATCGATATTAATAATGGCAACAGGTAGTCGCTTCAAATATACTAATACCTACGTCGGAAGCTGCGCTGGTAGTGCGTTGCTAGCGACCTCTGGCGAAGGCGAAAAGCACGCTGTCTGTGACAGTGGAGATGCGTGTGCCTCGTCTTGTGGAGCAGAACTGGAGATTGCTGTGTTGTTCGTCGTTCGTTCGATTGCTGTCGGTCTTTTGAACAGGGAAGAAAAATGTAGGTAGGTTGCTTTCATTCAAAAAGTGATTTATCACATCAAACTGGCTGTTATGGCACGCTACACCCTTGCTTCAGGTCAATTGAAGTAAGGTCTCGAACATTATTTTTCTTTACCATGACCTCATTCGGTAGTCAGCAGGTGCACCACTTGCATGGTCTTACACGTCGTTACTTGAGTGTCTTACACGTCCATGTAGGTATGTTTGTTTGAGAGCGCTATATAGACTTTCCATTTGGCTATATCCATCAGCGGCCGTTTGATGACCAAAATGATGATGATGATGATAAAAGTAAAAATGTAGACCGGTTGTGCTGGCATTTTTTAGATTTTGCACCGTCTCGATAAAAATCAAGATCCGGGCCGCGCCAGGGTGGCAGCTACCTCCACACAATTTTTTCAAAATTGATGCAGCCTTTTATAATATTAGTAGGATTTATAAGCGTCAGGGTTAAATAGGTGCGACGGGAGTTCAAAGTATGTCACGGGCGATGCCGCGGGGCGTCACCTAGTACTAATATATAATTAAATACATATTATACATAGGAAACACCCAAAATATATCATCACACTACTACCCTAGAGAGTGAAGCTAAATTAAATACAATACTGCTATACCCTCAAGCGCTGCACTTGAACGTCTTTTTTCCACGGGAAAGACATTTCAACACCAAAACGAGCATCGCTTTCAGACGAGGACAGAAATGTTCATGAAGGGGATTATGCACCTTATGCCTGATGATTTAATTACATATTTGAATCAGGGCTTGTTTACCGGTTAATTTTCAAACCTAAATCAGTGATAAGTACATTAGGAGCGTTTTATTTAGGATTTGCTCTACCTTAACCTTAAAAAAACCGGTTATCTTAAAAAGGGAAATCAAATAGGTTTTGAATCTATTTAGCGGTTTTTAAAGGTTTTCATTTCGCTCTTACCGAAGATATCGCCACCGCCGGCTCCCTATTCGGGGCGGATTCGAATTCAACAAATCAGACGTCATTAAAATGGGTCAAGTTATTCTTGAGTTTTAAGTGATTGTTAAACATTGTTTTACTTTATATAGATTTGGAACCTAAACAATCATTAATGAAAAAAGTAATTAATGCATCAAATGAAATAAGAAGAACTTTAACTACTGGTGTAGTGAAAAGTGACCTACGTAAAAGACTGTGAAGATATGTGCAGAAAAAAAAGTGTAAGGGGTCTATCGACATCTTTGGGCCCAAGCCGACCTCACCTGCACGTGGTTCACCTGCTGATTGACGGACGAGGCTACTGTAAGCAGGTACTCATTATGTGTGCCAGGTGGGAAAATATATCTCTCTTAGGTTATGTTAGGTGGCGTCTAGTGGCGGTGTCGTATTTATGCTACCCCGGCTATATTGTCGAGGACCGCTTTAATAAAAAAGACCGGGGTATCCGTATTTGTTAGGGCGGATGTTTGTGTTTGCCGTCTGTGCTGCCTGGAAAACTCCTTTTTTGTCCTCTGGCTTCACGTGAATCATGGTTCTATTAGCCATACCTAGGTGTGCCTTCACAGTTCCCATAAAGGGGATATGGAGACGACTCGGTTCTTTGACTACCTCAGCAGGGCGGTGGATGATATGCAGGTGCGGTTACCGAACGAGGAAATGACGTTTTAAACTATCTTCACGCTGTATCCCTGACGGGGTAGTCAGAGAGGACTAGCCAGGCTTCGCGATCCATGCATACTTCTTTCGCTTCTTCACGATTCATCAATCGCTTCATACACGCACGTCTGGGTATCCGAGTACTTTTGACCTTTTGAGCAATTTGCTCACGTGGTCTTCATATGTAAGTCTCGGCCTACCCTTACTTCTTCTACCCTCTACTTTCGCACAATATATACTCTTCGTCAATCGTTCCTCACTCATTCGTTGGACGTGTCCAAACCAACGGAGCACGCCCTTTTCCAGCTTAACGCTGACACTTTCATTCAAACCTGCCATATTGCGTATCACTTCGTTACGTATTCGGTCGGCCAAAGTAACGCCGCACAATTTTCGAAGTGATCGCATCTCCACAGCATTCAATTTACTTGCATGCATCTGCTGACATACCCAGGTTTCGCTACCGTAAAGCAAAGTTGGCTCTAGCACTGCGTTATGAATCGCCAGTTGGACCTTAACGCACATCGTACCGAATGGCAGGGCTCCCTCAAAACTGACCATGCGGGACGAACAACGCATGCCTTAGCTCTCTCCCATGACTTGGCACAGTTGGTTCGCTAAACCACCTAAATACCTGATGTGGGAAGTCATGCGCACGCTCTGTTGGACCTTCTGCTGACCAACAACCCAGCCAAGTATAGTGTATCGGTAGGTGCTCTGTTGGGTACTTCCGATCACAGAGTCGCGCACGCCGAAATGCAGGTGTTATCTCCTGCATGTCCTGCAGTAGCAGCGCGGAGACTGTGACCCTACTCGTCACCAGATTGTGATTAGCGACTTACGTGATTTTTTTGCGTCCATACCATGGGGTCAGCATTGCTTTAGAGAAAAAGCCCCAGCGGAGAGCGCCGCTACTGTTGCTGGAGAGATCAGACTGGGAATTGAATACTACATCCCCTACACTGATGTCACCAGCATCCGCAAAGCCCATCCCTGGTTTGGGCATAAGTGCGCTTAAGCTATTCGATATAAGCAGTCAGCGTATCGCGCCTGGATCAGAGCTAGGGCATCAGGTGACCCGATGTAGCCAACCTCAGAGCCGCTCACAACAGAGCCACTTACAAGGCCTTCATTAGAGCGGATACCCAGCGCATAACACGGCTTGGCCAGGACCTTACCTGGCATCCAAAGGGTAGCGGAGGATATTGACAACTGGCCAAAGCCGTGCAATCTAACTTCTGACACCGCTGCGGTACCCTAACGGAAACCTGGCTCAAAAGTCTCCAGAGAAGGCCGACTTGTTAGCCAACCTCTTCGCGGTCAATTCCCGGATTGATGACCGTCGCATGCAGTGCGACGGGTCCGTTTTGTCGCTCACTCTCTTTCTTTTGCATATCAATTATTTGTTGTCCTTGGGTACCATACATTGCTATGCAGATGATAGTACATTACACGGGAGATTTGTAAGTCACCCGACGGCAAAGCGGACGGATGTTGAGGCTAAGAGAGGGCAAGTTGTGGCAGAACTCGATCGGAGTCTGGACCGCATCTCTCGGTAGGGTTCCGATAATATGGTCGAATTCAATGCCAGGAAAACGCAGGCGTGAGCATTCACCGCAAAATTATCCCCTTTCCGTCCCCTTCCAGCTTTCAGAACACAAATCTACCGCTGCAAAATTACCTCAGCATTCTGAGGTTGGACGTTCGTCGAGAGCTTAACAATAAAAATTATATCGAGGGGTGCATCAGCTTGGCCTTTCGCAGCTCGAGCTTTCGCGCTCCCTCGTCCTTAACAGGGTGAGGCGGTTTTTCACGCCGGAACAGAAATGCTTATTATATAAGTGTCAGATTCGTCCGTGCGTGGAATACTGCTCAAATCTCTGAGATGGCTTCGCCAAGTCCCTGCTTGAAGCTCTCGACGCGTTGCAGTGTGAGTGTTCTGAAGAGCTCTTCCAACTAGTCCCACCCTCCGTTCCCGAACAACACGGGCGAGGCAGAGATGTCATCCTTACACTGTAGACATAATCTTGCCTAGGACGGAAAGGCCCTTATTGAAGAGTTGGAGAATATAACTCAAAACCGCTTGAGGAACTTGATTTTTAGTATGCCTGATCGCATACAAAGCTTGAGAAGAGTCCGTGGAGGAAACACAAGGTACTAAAATAAAGTAGAGGCCAAGTCTTTTTATAAAAAAATACAAAAAGTAAATTATTTTGTTTGAAAGAAGTCCTCCAACACGAGTGCCACCAGGGCGAATACTGCTAGGGCGTGCCCCCGAGGCGACGCGCACCAGTTCGTCCCCGCTGGTGCGAAAAGTGTGAGCCAGAGCGGCGTAGGGTACCGCCACCCTACACGCGCGGCCCGACACGGCGGGAAGTGGAGGATGGAGTGCAGGGTAGCTGCGTGGAATGTTAGGGGAGGAATGGCAGATAAGATGAATGAGTTGATGGATATTATGAATGAGAGAAAGTTAGATGCAGTGTGCTTGACAGAGACCAAGCGCAAGGGTAGCGAAGTCTTGGAGCTCCCGGGTGGGATGCTCGCGCTTTGGTCTGGAGTACCAGAGAGTGAGCATGGCAGTCGGGGGGTTGGAATTTTGCTGTCCTCGCGATTGGCCTCCGGTATGTATAAGTACAAACTGGTAGGTCCTAGAATCCTCTGGATCCGTGTAAAACTTGGTTTGACGAAGATTTTCCTGGTAGCTGCTTACGCGCCAGTATCTTCGTCGAACGCGAGTGAGCTAGAGGATTTCTGGGAGAGTATGAGAGAAGCTCTAAATTTGATAGAAGGAAATGAAAGACATATAGTATGTGAAGAGTTGAATGGATGGGTGGGTACCGCTCGCGATGGTTTTGAGTCGGTACTCGGTACGCTGGCAAGCTAATACTGGCATTTTGTAAGGAAAAGGATTTGTTTGTGGCGAACACAATGTTCAACCACAAACAAATTCATATGTATACGAGGAGATGTAAGTCAAAGAGAAGCATGATAGATCTATTCCTAATGGATAGTCGGCTACTAACTAGTCATAACTAGGATTAGGGGTCTATTCGCGGGTTGGCGTCATCGTACCGAGTGTCCTGAGCTTGAGCCGACTTATAGCATCAAAAGCTGGAAGCTGCAATATGCATCCATTAGGGATAAATATAAAGAAAGGGTAGCCGAAAAGCTTGGCGACGTCAATGTAAGCAGTAAGAATGTGGAAAGTGTATGGCAGAACCTTAGGGATAGTATGATAAATGCCGCTGTGGAAGTGTGTGGAGAAACGAAAAGAGGCATTAGTAATAAGCGTGATGCATGGTGGAATAAGGAAGTGAAAGAAGCAGTTCAAATGAAGAAGAAAGTATGGCTAGACTACTTAGCCTCGCGAAATGATTTTTATATGAAAGAGAGATACAAGCTGCAGAAAGTTAACACGAAGGCACTGATAGAAGAAGCTCGTGAAAGGTGCAGAATGAAAGCGGATGAAAGGTTGTCGTCCAATTTCCGGGATAATGCCAAGCTCTTCTGGAAAGAGGTAGGCAAGACCCGGAGTTGTTCGGCAATCTGCAGTATGAATAAAGTGCTTAGTGTTAACAATGACGTCCTAACAGACCAAACTGACGTCCTGCAGAGATGGAGTGAATATTATGGAAAGATGTATGCAAGAAAAGACAGAGATGCCACATCGGGAAGTGGAGCTCACTTCGATGCTCCGGATCCCGATGTCATTGAAGTCATTAGTATGATAGAAATAGAACAAGCGATAAGAAGTATGAATTGTGGTAAGGCTGCGGTAAAAGACATAGTTACTGCTGAGATGATCAAGTACGGTGGGTCGCGTGTCTTGGACACACTATGTCTGTTATGCAACTTGTGCTGGCGGACGGGTGAGGTCCCGGATGACTAGCGAGTAGCAGTTGTAGTACCTATTTACAAAGGGAAAGGCTCGCGCCTAAACTGCTCCAGCTACAGGGCGATCAGCTTGGTCAGCTTAGCTAGTAAGGTGTATGCAAAGGTTATAACGGCACGAATACAAGAAAAGTCTGAAAGGTATTTATGGGAGGCTCAATGCGGATTCCGACGTGGAAGAGGTTGCATGGATCAAGTGTTTTCTCTCCGCATGATCGCGGAAAAGTTTCTGGCTGTTAGCCAGAAGGTTTTCTGCGCTTTTGTGGATCTAGAGAAAGCATTTGATAACGGTGTGAGAGAAACGCTGTGGGACTTGCTTCCCGGATATGGTGTGGACGGCTCGCTACTGCGGGCAATACAGTCGCTTTATAGGGACTGTAAGGCTTGCGTGCGAGTAGGGGGGGGATGTGTCACCTCTTTTTGATGTCTGTACAGGCGTCAAACAGGGATGTGTCATTTCCGCCTGGCTGTTCATAGTGTATCTGGACAGTTGCCTGCAGAAGTTGAAAGATTTTAATATGGGTGTGAATTTGGGTGACTTTACAGTAAACTTTCTGCTGTACGCTGATGATGCGGTGCTCATGGCCTGATCAGAAGCCGACCTTCAGGCATTAGTCACTAATATGAAAGAGGAGTGTGAAAGTAAGGGTCTTCGCTTGAATGCAAGTAAAACTAAGGTTCTAGTATTTGAAAGAGGTGACGTAAGAACTAAATGCGAGATTAGGGTAAACCAGGAACGTCTAGAGCAAGTGAATTAAATTGTGTGTTTAGGAAGTATGTTTAGCGCGGATGGAAGATGTGATTCGGATGTAGAACGGCGAGTAGCTGCCGGAAACAAAGTTAACGGTGCTTCGTCCCAGTTAGTAAAGCGACAAAGCATCGTAAAAGAAGCACGCATGGCGATTCATAACGCAGTGCTAGTGCCAACTTTGCTATACGGTAGTGAAACCTGGGTATGTCAGCAGATGCATGAAAGTAAATTGAATGCTGTGGAGATGCGATCACTTCGAAAATTGTGCGGCGTTACCTTGGCCGACCGAATACGTAACGAAGTGAAACGCAATATGGCAGGTTTGAATGAAAGTGTCAGCGTTAAGCTGGAAAAGGGCGTGCTCCGTTGGTTTGGACACGTCCAAGGAATGAGTGAGGAACGATTGACGAAGAATATATATTGTTCAAAAGTAGAGGGTAGAAGAAGTCAGGGTAGGCCGAGACTTACATATGAAGACCACGTGAGCAGAATGCTCAAAAACGGAAAGGTCAAAAGTACTCGGATACCCAGACGTGCGTGTATGAAGCGATTGATGAATCTCGAAGAAGCGAAAGAAGTATGAATGGATCGCGAAGCCTGGCGATTTGTCCTCTCTGACTACCCCGTCAGGGATACAGCGTGAAGATAGTTAGTTAGTTAGTTAGTTAGTTAGTGAAAGAAGTTCCTTAATTTTAGTTATCTTTTCATTTTCAAATAAATATAAGGATATTTTTAATAAACTGTGGTTTATTTTACGAGTTATTAAAATTTCTTTCAGATTCTTCTTAATTCAAAGAGATAGCATGTGTAGTTTTAAAGTTATTTGAAAAAAATAAGGTGATCCTTTATTTTTGCGGCAGAAAGTATTTTTTTAGATATCGCTTAAAGAAAAATAAACTTGTGAGTTCAATCAAACAAAACAAATTAGCGATGCCGACGTCGCGACGCGTAAACGTGTCGTGTCGCTCTGGATTAAACCGGTTTATTAAGATTTTAGGTACCGCTTTCATTTTGGACGCGCTCCGAACGAAAGCTTAGGTAAAAACCGGTTTTAACCATTTTTTACCGGTATTTTTAAAACCGGTTTAAAGCCCTGATTTGAATTATACAAGTATTTCGTTTTGTTCCTAACCTGTTAACTTCTAGAACCTAAACCAACAGGTTTTATCAGTTCATTAAGGCAACGATATAAGATGCAATTTTACACATATTAACGGATTAACGAATAACGTTAACTTGCGTTAATTTATCCGAAATATAATAATACATATAATATATAATATTTTTTTTATTTCTTGAAACATAGTACAAATTGCTTACATGCTAAATAGCCTATTGGTAATAAAATAATGTTATAATTAGTGCGTGATTATTAAGATCATATTATAGTTATAATAATACACATTCATCTTTCTTTTTGCACGATGTGTCATATGAAATCTTACAGTTCAAAGTTATGTTTTATGCGCCTGAACTAGGTAGTCCTGTGTTTCAGGCTTTGAGTGCTGTTTTACATAAAAATAATAATAACTGCATATCATATATATCATGGTAACAAAGATTACTAAGCATAATTAATGGCAAGTTGAAGTACTTTTGCATTTTTAGATTAACTAATATTTATAAATTACTATCTATTATATTAAAACAATGAAAGCCTACCTACTTTAACATGGCTAAGAATTCCTCACAACTTTGTATAGGAGTTAGTGGGGTATAGACATTTATTTATATAAATGTAACGCTTTAACGTTTAACGAAAATAACTATTTGATTAACGGTGCCCAGCTTTGGTGGAGCAGTAGTCATGAATGTCGACAAATCGAGCAAATTTGTATGCAGTTTTGTAGCGATGGGATTAAATACGTGCGACGGGAGTTTGAAATATATGTCATGGGCGAAGCTGGGGGGGTTATCAGGAATATACACAATCATAAACTTTCATCTTTATAATATTAGTATTCATTCTTTACAGATGATTTGCAGTGTTTTCTGTCTACCAGTGGAAGGAAGAAGGGCATTAGAGCCACTTCTGGCCGTTTCAAGACAGAGATCTCCTGTGACTCGTTCCTGATTAAGCTGCAAGTAAGTTCCCTTTGTACTCAGTAGTTCGGTTGAACGACCTACTGAGACTTATCTCAATAGTCGGACTGTAGGCGCCCCGCACGGAGTGCCCAGACGCTATTTATATAAGTAACGAACCTTATTTAGTAAATTACCTTATGTTAACATTAGGGTTAGAAAATAGATATATCTAGTATAAGGTTTACTACATCTCCGAATAAAAAAACGTTTGTAACGGGACATTATAGGAGATGTTGACGATTTGTTAGACAGTACAATATTCACGTAGGACCCTTTATGTGTACACGTGCCGCTGTGGAACACGTCATTAACATGTCAGAGATCAATGTGAATCCATAATATTTTAGTACATATTTTTACCTACGAAAAATCTTTCAATGCACTTTCACTCCGTGCAATCAATGAATATTATTGTCAAGTTTCATTAAAATTAATTGTACACTGCGACTTGTAGTACAGTCAGTTTCAGGGAAATCTCACCCCCAGTAGTTTACATTTTAAGAGTAAACGAATTAAATATGAGCACGAAATTTCATCTAAACAGTCTAGCCTAAGCGGCTAGACTGTTTAGATGAAATTTCGATCAAAATAAGAACAAAAATATTTTTAAGTTTAAAGTTTTTTTTTAGTTTTATACTCGTACTTTAAGAATTTTGCCTTCCATTGCTTATTATTTGGGTGCTATTTCTCATGATCGTGGATATAAATGACTTATATTGTGAAAGTAGATCGAGCTACTACTTGCGAAGAAGTGAGAAAAAGAAAAGTCCATTATACTTTTAATAATGGGTTTATTAACAATAATATTGAACTATAAATGTGTGTTGTAGCATGAATTATGTATCAGTATGTAATTTGACAGCGAAGTGTGCTTAATACATCCATACCTAAATCCCACTGATAATTTAAGCGAACTACATTGAATTGTTTAAGAAGAATATTAATTTCTAGCTGATGCCCGCACCTTCGCCCGCGTGCTGAAGCTTTCCTGTTCGAAATTTCGTACGGAACCCTAAACTTTTTGATAATCCAACATAACCTACGTTACTCACAAAGAATGTAGCTTTCTAATAGTGAAAGATTTTTTTTTTAAATTGACACCGAATTTTCTGCGCCTATTTATGACAAACTTACATATCTTTCCTAAAATTAGTATAGACAACATGTCAAAAATCAAGAACTGTGCAATAACACACACACACACACACAAACATTGTCTCACACACCACAAACACACGCGCACGCACGTATGCACACCTACGTTATTACTCTTATGGCCGTTTGCACTAAACTTAGGAGTATCATAACTTTACATCTATGGTTCTTATGACACGCCTAATAAAAAATACATTGCACCAAAATTAGTATAGACAACATGTCAAAAATCAACCAAAATTAGTATAGACAACATGTCAAAAATCAAGAACTGTGCAATAACACACACACACACACACACAAAATGACTCACACACCACATACACACGTGCACGCACGTATGCACACTTACGTTATTACTCTTATGGCCGTTTGCACAAACTTAGGAGTATCATAACTTTACATCTATGGTTCTTATGACACGCCTAATAAAAATATACATTGCACCAACACTAGGCTTATCTTAAATACGCTAAGTCGATGCCTAAAGTTATGACATCGATTATGCGACTCTTATCATCTAAGTATGTCCTAACTTCTAATGTCAATTAAAATTATTTTTTTAAAGTTTCATAGTTGGGATTGACTTAAATTGTGTTTAGTGCAAACGGCCATTAGAGCTTTATTTGACAGCGGGAGTCAGTCATCCTTTATTACAGAAAGCTTATAGGTGAAACCCAGTTTGATTCCTCTGCCTTCAAATGTCAGTTAGTTACTTGGAACTGGTGACAATAAACTTGAGCAAAGAACGCCGCGCTCTCGCTCGCTATTTTCGGTACACGGAAACCTGAGCTGAGCAGTAGCAGGGGCTGGGCATGTGTGACGTCCTCCCACAAGCGCGGTCCGCGAGCTCCGACCGAACGGGCTATCCATAATGAGAAAATATTCAAATTCCGCTCCAAAACTATTCAACAGCTAAAGTAGTAATATTGACCTAAGAAACAACTTACAGAAAATAATTGATTTGTTTTTTAATTTTTCACTAATTACGTCCGTTACAATAGCCACAGTGCCCAGTGTCCCCCGAGGTACTATGCTTTGAATGCAAGCGACGAAGCTCGGGAGGGACAGGTCCCTCCACCAGCCCATGGTCTCTCAGCCATCTTGGCTATATGGACCGAATCGTCGGGAGATACACACCTTACTTGAGACTGCTATTTCGCGCGTGCTTTTTCTTGACTACCACAATTTCTTGTCCCGAGCACTCTCCCCTTTCTGGGGATGCTCTATGTCGAAAAGTAGCTGTCGCCTCCGCGACCGACAATACTGTTGACACCTTCGTCGCTCGCCTGGGTCCTTTCCATGATTTCAAGTTTTCTGCTTATTTTATGCCAGCCGTGCGCGAAATCTCTTAGCCGCCTAAAGTTCTCCTCTGAGACTACGAGTTCGCAGTAATGTACAGGCCCCTCTCCGTTACGAGCCCGTTCAGCATACGTTCTCTCAGCTCCTTATAAAGGGGGCACCTCCACAAGATGAGGCCCTGACACTCGTCCTCTTCCCCGCTTTAGCAAAGGATATTCTCGCAAAGTTTCTTCTCGTACGCGCTTCTTAAACCATCCATGGCCAGTCAAAATTTGGGAAGTTTCATAGTCCGGCTCAACCCAAGTTGCCTTGAGACGAGCCCTCACGTCCGGAACGCCTTACTTGCGACTGCTCTTTCGGGCGTGCACTTTCTTGACTCCCACAATTTCCTGTCCCGAGCACTCTCCCCTTTCTGGGGCTGCTCACTGTCGATTTAGGTTTTGTCGCTTATGCGACTTACGACACTTGATACTGCTTCATCGCCCGCCTGAGCCTTTTCCTGCATCTCGAGCTTGTATCAAGCCTTATGCCAGGTGTGCGCAAATTCTCTCAGCCGCCGAAAATTGTTCTCCGAAGCTACGAGTTCGCGGTAATATACAGGATCCACCATGTCGCGCGTGAGGGGTACAGGGGGCACCTCCACAAGATGTGGTCTCTGCATTCATCCTCTTCCCCGTAGTAGCATAGGCTATCCTCACAAAGCTTCATATCATCCAACCGTTTTTTAAAACATCCATGACCTGTCAGTATTTGGGAGATTTGATAGTCCGGCTCGACCCAAGTTGCGTTGAGACGGCCACCGCGTCCGGGAAGAAACGGAATAGTTTTCTACCCTTATTCTCACCTTCCAACATTTCTGTTGCCAGGAGGCAACAGTCTCCTCCGGAATTTTCCTGCTTTCAGCCCTAAGCTCCTTCCTGCTGAGGTATCTAATGTCATCGATTCTGCCAGCACGCATCACCTCAAGGTCCGCCAGTAAAACCCCTTTACCCCAGTCAACACCCATTAAGATTTTCTTGCCTCGAAGTGCATTCATGACGTGTTCTAATTGCTGCAAGTGCAGTGCTATATCCTCCCCGTGTGGAAAGTAGGCGCTTATTAAGTGTAGGTCCGGTTGAACGTGGCACACTGTCGGTTGCTGAGATGGACAAGCAAGGTGATGGTAATCTCCAGTCGCGTGCACAGGATGCCAATCATAGGCGCCGTCCCTGTGTACAAGAGTCTACTTGACAACAGTGTGGTGGCGCCAAGTCGAGTCCCATAGTACGGTTCCTGTACAAGGACAATATCCAGGACCTTCTCCTCTGAAATCGAGGGCAACTCTGCCGTGCTAATAGCTGACCCTTGCAAATTGATTTGCCCCACCCTTAAGAGTGTGGTTTTAGCCATAGTTGGTACTGGCAATACTGCGCTCCTTGGTTTGCCGTCGGGCTGGACTGGTCCCTCTCATTGGTTCGGTGGGCTATCGCCGAACCTTTTTTTCCTAGGCGCTTACTGGTGGCACAACAAGTAACTTCAGTTTGTCATTCTTCATTTTTGTGCCCGTACTAGCCACATTTGCCACATACCATATTCTTAGCCTGGCAGTATTTTTCGGGGTGTCCAAACATCTGACACCTTCGGCAGCATATCACGTCCACGTAGTCATATACGTCGACCACCTCCCAACCTATATAAACCTTCCCTCGTTCCAGATCCACTCGCAGATCCAGAGTTTCTTGTAGTTGAATTTTGACCTGCTAAATATCGGTCTGATCTGGGCTTTGAGATCCTCTAGGGTCCCCTCCTCACTGAAATTTTGCTCGTGTAACTGAGCAATCAGGTCTTCCGCCTTTAAGTCTCCATTCACTCCCGTCAAAGAGATGAGCCGACGGCGTTCACGTGGCTCTGCCACACGTAAGGTCGCTGGGACGGCTGCTCGAAGGGTCTGCGCGTCCTTGGCGTTGGTGGTCTCCACTAGCAAGCCTGCGCCCCCAGTTCTACTAACCCCGTGTACCTGAATGCCAAGCTCGGCCGGACTTATTGCCTTCTGCAGCACTTTTTTAGTGTCGGATGCGGTTCTTCAGGACTTCTTTTTGGTCCTCAGCTGGGTACACCGCTATGACGGGACCCAGACGCCTTGGCAGCGGGGAAGGCTCCTGATTTTTGACCATTTTGATGGCGTTGGCGTAGCTTGTAACGAGACCTGGTGCTGTTTGGAGCGGAGCGGGCCTGTCCCGCAACTCGGTAATACGTCTCTCAGCGACGGCAGAGACTAGTCTCGCAACGAGGGTGGTAATGATGGAGCTCGCAGCGGCTACATGCTGACCTATCCCGGCAATCTCGACCTTATTAAGCTGCGTACGGTGTTCGTGTCCCGTGAGGATCTGCGACACTTTATAATCAGACTTAAACAGGGTTGCCCTAAGGCGAGCCGCTACGTCCGGGAAAAACCGATAGAGTTCCCTACCTTTGCCAATCTTTTCCCATCTCTGTTGCCAAGTAGCAACAGATTCGTTCGTGATTTTTGTCTCTCGGTCCTGAAAGGCCATCCTTTCGAGGCCACGGATATCGTCAACCCTACCAGCACGAGTCCCTTCCAGATCCGCTGGCAAAACCCCCGCCAATACTAGAAGGGCCGCCGTACTTACTGAGCGTGAGCCTTAGTGAGCAGTATTAATGAAGACCCCTCAACAACGCACTCCTGACCATGTACGTGGTCGCACGCCTATACCATCAACCTGCAGCGTACGTAACTATGGATACGTATCTGCCATAATATAAAACTTTAAGCGCGGTATACTTAACGCCCCAGGTTGAGGCAGAGGCACGTGTCATCTTACCGTATGCAGCTGCAGCCTTCTCACTCATGGTTTCAGCATGTTCGCGAAACTGACCTGCATCAACGATCACACCCAGAACTTTAGTCGACGTTACGCTTCTGACTGAGGTTCCGTTGAGTCTGATAGTTGCCGGTCGACCAGTCATCTTCCCCTTCATTGTCATTGAATAGGTTTTAAGGGAGGAGAAGCTCAGGCAATTCCGAGCCCCCCGTCCCTTAATTAACTTCAAGCTATCCGAGGCCGCAGCCTCTATAGCAGCTCGCGTATCAGACTCGACGAGAACTGTAACATCGTCTGCGTGTGCGACCAGTCTTACACCGTCCGGGTATGGTAGCCGAAAAAGGTCATCCATGAGCAGAAGCCACAGTGAGGGACCCAAAACGGAGCCCTGCGGGCAACCCATAGTCGACGTCTTCCATATGACCCTGTCACCGACAAACAACCCCACACGTCTGCCAGTAAAATACTCCATCAACATCCTGTAAATATTGGGAGGGCATCCACGGTTCCTTGCCAAATATCCATCACGCCTTATCCCCAAAGGGGTGGCAGAGGCATATTATATGCCCACTTTTCACCGTGTGGATTCCTGTCCCACGTAATAGGTGGTGAGCCCATTGCCGTGTTGAAATAGTTCGATGGATAGATCATGGATCATAGGCCACCACGCGTTGTCAAAGGCCAGGCAGCATCTGGCAGTGGTTCCTCCGAATGGAAGCGACACCCCACCCCTTTCTTGTGATGAGCTGGGATGCATAATCAAGGACCTTCCTGCGCCACGGCACCGGGTACTGATGAGATTACCGCCCGCATCGTTCGACTGTCGTGGCGGACGGACGTGTTGTTGTGCGCTTCCGGTATTAAATTAATATTTGTGGTTTATAGTAAAATATTTCAATATTTTATTACATGATTACGTATATTTAATACTAATACTCGTATATTCCGTGAATATTGTTTTAATAATGTTTAATAGTGATTATTGTGTTATTTAATTTTAGTTTTTTTTTTGTGGCTGAGCACGTGGTTGGACGCATTATTGCGATAAGTTTTGAAAGTTCAATAAATACCGGGCTTGACGCCTGGTATAGGACACTGTAAGTAGTTTATAATTATTAATTTGGACAATTAGTGCAGTTATTATTTGGTATTTTCGATACGGCACGTGGTACTTAACCTCACTTTGAGGTTATAAACAGGTCTTAGGTGAGGGTTGCCAGGTGGAGGTGGGAATAGTGTGCAATTTCTTTCGTATTGTTTTGATTATTTAAATTGTTGTAATTTCTTTTATTGTATATTAATTATAACTAAGCACGTGGGCGTGTGACGTTGACAGCTGTCAGTTACATTTGACGTTTGACGTCTAGTGTCTGACAGTTGACGTTTTGTCACTTGACAGGTGTGTTCCGTGTGGTTGTAGTGCTTTGGCTATTAGCCTTTTGAACATTTTTTTTTTGTTTTTCTGATTTTTTTTTTTTCTTAATTAACGTAATTCTCGAACATGGACGAGGATGAGGACTTGCGTAAGCAGCAAGAGTTGTAGGCGGCGGAGCTGCAGACGAAAAGGATCGAGGTGGAGTCGATCGAGGAACTCCTCGGAGAAGCAGCTCCGACACCATTCGCTGGCCGCAGCTCCTTGGCCCGCACACCACTACATGGGTTCTCACCAGTGGTAACCTTGCAGCCGAGTCCCGCAAAGGTCCCAGTTGCCACGCCGATGGCCTCAGGCCCGCAGGTGCAGCAGGCTGCGAAGCGCCTCCTTACCTCTCCCGAGGACGTACAGGAGGCAGTAAGACGTCGGGTGAAGCAGAAGTCGTCAGTTCCCCCCATGGGGGTATTTTGACGTCGGCTCCAGTCCCAACGGTCCCCGTACCGCAAGTCTTGGCCCCGGCTAAATCGGTCTCTGATGTGCCCTCACCTGCTGAACCCAAAAGGTTCACACCAGCACGAGAAGAGGCTATCATCGATGCCGTCCATCAGGCTATCAAGGGCATCTCTGCCGTGGTTAACGCGCCCAATAAACTGAATATTGGCGACAAGTCGGCCATCGCGTCATATGGACAAGAAATAATTGCCCTAGTGGCCCAATTAACGGTGCGTCTGGCGGAGACAGAACATGAGGTCAGCGCCACAAAGCTCAAGGTGCTTGAGCAGTCTGACTCTGTTCCACCACCGGCGGTACAGGCGTTCCCCCCTCCCTTCTTACGCAAACGTATTGAAGCTGCCAAGTGGCAAGCCGCCAATGCAGGTACAGCACCAGGGTCCAGCGGTTATATTTTATCCCGACAGGGACGATATTAAGACCAGTAATGACACTAAGCGGGTACTTAAGGAGGCCGTGAAACCAGCGGAGGCAGGTATCCGCATAACTCAGGTCCGCAGGTTCGGTAACTCCGGGGTGGTAGTGAGAACTGCCACAGCGAAGGCGGGCGACATCCTGAAAAAGGCAGCTCCGCCTGGACTCAGGGTTGCGGAGCCTAGATCCCGCCTTCCGCAAGTGGCCCTCAGGTACCTCAGGGTCGATACCGCGAGTGACACCTTGCTTGACGAGTTGCATCGTGTAAACCTCGCAGACGATGCAGGCTGGTCTATAACAAGGTTTAAAGATGAGTGTAAAGTTGCCGTTAAAAAGCAGGTGGGCAACAGATACCTGGTCGTGCTGGAGTGCTCGGGAGCGGCGAGGGACAAGTTGGTTGCGTTGGGCCGTGTGTACATCGGGTGGGACGAGGCCGGGGTCACTGACCACATCAGGTCCACATGCTGCAATAGGTGGTGCCAACAGTATGGGCACCCTGAAAAGTACTGCAGGGCTAAGGAGATGACGTGTGGCAAATGTGGTGAGACTGGGCACAACAACAAGGAGTGCCAATCCAAATCCGTGTGCTGTGCGCGCTTCAAGCGTAAGGAGGCCAGCTCGCACGAGACGGCTGCATCCAGCTGTCCGGCGAGGCTGCACGCTGAAGCTCAAGCCGCCAATATGATCCAATATGGATAAGTGCAACCACATCAAAATTGGTCATCTGAATTTACAGGGCTCAAAAGACGCGACTACAGAGCTGCGTGCGGTAGCTTCCTTGACCTAGTCCTGGTGCAGGAGCAGTACTCCGACCGCCCGAGTATCCAGTGTGGCGTAAGTCTCAGCCTATGGCCGGGATAATTGTCCTCAATACTTCAGTTACGGTGACACTGCTAGAATGTTTTGTGTAGTCCATATAGAGTTAGGATGCAAGAGTACCTTCTTGATATCAGCGTTCTTCAAGTACAGTCATGACATCAGCGTCCACATAGCGAACTTAGATAGTGTGATGCGGCGTCTCCCCAGGGGTCCTGTGATTATTGGGGTTGACAGTAACGCACACTCTCCTAAGTGGTACTGCGAGACACGGGCGGCAGATGAGTACAGGAGACACCTCATGGAGAGTTTCATTCTGTCGATCCAGGTCCTTCTTGTGCACAATGCTCCGGGCGAGCCACCTACTTTTAGTGGCCCCATGGGAACTTCAAATATTGATTTGACGCGCGATCTTTCACCATGCCAGCACGGGTTCACTCGCGGACGGTCCACTCTAACCGCGTTGCGTTCAATTCAGGAGATCGCTACTAGCAGCAGATTTAAATATGTGCAGGCAGTATTTCTGGACATCTCTGGAGCCTTTGATAACGCGTGGTGGTCTATGATTCTATTAAAGGCAAAGAACCGTGGTTGTCCACCGAATATTTATAAAATGCTAATACAACGATAATAAAGGAAGGGAGGAGGATCCCACCACACACCCTCGATGCGTCAATCCTAACGCACAATGGTCAAGGATAACCTCTACTAATTGTAACGGAGGAATTCAGGATGCCTCGTGAGTAGGCGAAACACGTGTCGACTAAGTGCCACCTTGTAAAACGCCCGAGTCAATTAGTTATAAAATGCTAATAGATTATTTCACATGAAGACGTGTGGGGTTCTTTGTCGGAGACAGGATTATATGGAAGACCTCAACCATGGGATGCCCTAAGGGCTCAGTTTTGAGTCCTTCACTGTGGCTTCTCCTCATGAACGACCTGTTCCGGCTGCCATACCCGGACGTGGTTCACCTGGTGCGTACGCCGATGATATTACAGGAGTCGTTGATGCAAGTCTCAGCTTCCGCGAGCACGCTGTGACCATGGGTGAGAAGGCTGCAGCGGCATACGGGAAAATGTCGCGCACCTCGGCTTCAACCTGGGGGTGTGAGGTACAAGGCCCTTTAGGTCTTGTACAACGGTACGTTTGTACCTATAATCACGTACGCCGGGGGCTGCTGGTACAGGCGTACGACCACATACGTGGTGAGAAGCGCGCTACTGAGGAACCAGAGATCTCCATTAATACTGCTAACGAAGGCGTATCGATCTGTCAGTACCGCGGCCTTGCCGGTTCTGGCGGGGGCTTTGCCGGCTGACTTGGAGGTGATTCGAGCTGGCAGGGTGGATGATATTAGGGACCTTGACAAAAAGGCTTTCAGGACCGAGGGAAGAAAAATTTTGATCGAGACTGTTGCTACCTGGCAACAGAGATGGGATGGTGAGGGCAAGGGTAGGGAGCTTTATCGGTTATTTCCGGACGTGGTGGCTCGTCTCAGGGCAACCTGGGTTGAGGCTAGTTGAGGCAGAAATACTGCCTGCACATACTTAAATCTGCTGCTAGTAGCGATCTCCTGAATTGAACGCAACGCGGTTAGAGTGGACCGTCCGCGAGTGAACCCGTGCTGGCATGGTGAAAGATCGCGCGTCAAATCAATATTTGAAGTTCCCATGGGGCCACTAAAAGTAGGTGGCTCGCCCGGAGCATTGTGCACAAGGAGGACCTCGATCGAGAGAATGAAACTCTCCATGAGGTGTCTCCTGTACTCATCTGCCTGTGCCCGTGTCTCGCAGTACCACATAGGAGAGTGTGCGTTACTGTCAACCCCAATGATCACAGGACCCCTGGGGAGACGCCGCATCACACTATCTAAGTTCGCTATGTGGACGCTGATGTCATGACTGTACTTGAAGTACGCTAATATCAAAAAGGTACTCTTGCATCCTAACTCTATATGGACTACACAACAAAACTCATTCCTAAGATGTTCTAGCAGTGTCACCGTAACTGAAGTATTGAGGACAATTATCCCGGCCATAGGCCGAGATTTACGCCACACTGCAGGATACTCGGGCGGTCGGAGTACTGCTCCTGCACCAGGACTAGGTCAAGGAAGCTACCGCACGCAGCTCTGCAGTCTTGTCTTTTGAGCCCTGTAAATTCAGCTCGCCAATTTTGATGTGGTTATCCATACTGGATCATATTGGCGGCTTGAGCTCCAGCGTGCAGCCTCGCCGGACAGCTGGATGCAGCCGTTACGTGCGAGCTGGCCTCCTTACGCTTGAAGCGCTTGCAAGTCGCACAGCACACGGATTTGGATTGGCACTCCTTGTTGTTGTGCCCAGTCTCACCACATTTGCCACACGTCATCTCGTTAGCCCTGCAGTACTTTTCAGGGTGCCCATACTGTTGGCACCTATTGCAGCATGTGGACCTGATGTGATCAGTGACCTCGGCCTCGTCCCACCCGATGTACACACGGCCCAACGCAACCAACTTGTCCCTTGTCGCTCCCGAGCACTCCAGCACGACCAGGTATCGTCTTTAAACCTTGTTAAAGATCAGCCTGCATCGTCTGCGAGGTTTACACGGTGCAACTCGTCAAGCAAGGTGTCACTCGCGGTATCGACCCTGAGGTACTTGAGGGCCACTCGCGGAAGGCGGGATCTAGGCTCCGCAACCCTGAGTCCAGGCGGAGCTGCCTTTTTCAGGATGTCGCCCGCCTTCGCTGTGGCAGTTACCCCGGAGTTACCGACCCTGCGGATCTGAGTTATGCGGATACCTGCCTCCGCTGGTTTCACGGCCTCCTGAAGAATCCGCTTAGTGTCATCACTGATCTTAATATCGTCGTATACGTTTGCGTAAGACGTGGGAGGGGCGAACGCCTGTAGCGCCGGTGGCGGAACAGAGGTAGACTACTCAAGCACCTTGAGCTTTGTGGCGCTGACCTCATGTTCTGCCTCGCCAGACGCACCGTTAATTGGGCCACTAGGCCAATTATTTCTTGTCCATACGACGCGATGGCCGACTTGTCGCCAATATTCAGTTTATTGGGCGCGTTAACCACGGCAGAGATGCCCTTGACGGCCTGATGGACGGCATCGATGATAGCCTCATGTACGTCCTCGGGAGAGGTAAGGAGGCGCTTCGCAGCCTGCTGCACCTGCGGGCCTGAAGCCACCGGCGTGGCAACTGGGACCTTAGCGGGACTCGGCTGCAAGGTCACCACTGGTGAGAACCCATGTGGTGGCAGCGAATGGTGATGGAGCTGCTTCTCCGAGGAGTTCCTCGATCGACTCCACCTCGATCCTTTTCCTCTGCAGCACCGCCGCCAACAACTCTTGCTGCTTACGCAAGTCCTCATCCTCGTCCATGTTCGTGAATTACGTTAATTAAGAAAAAAAGAAATCAGAAAAACAAAAAAAAAATGTTCAAAAGGCTAATTGCCAAACCCTAACACAGAACACACCTGTCAAATGACAAAACGTCAACTGTCAGACACTAGACGACAAACGTCAAATGTAACTGACGTCAAATGTAACACGTGCTTAGTTATAATTAATATAAAATAAAAGAAATTACAACAATTTAAATAATCAAAACAATACGGAAGAAATTGCACACTATTCCCACCTCCACCTGGCAACCCTCACCTAAGACCTGTTTGTAACCTCAAAGTGAGGTTAAGTACCACGCGCCGTATCGAAAATACCAAATAAAGGGGGTCCAACTGCACTAATTGTCCAAATTAATAATTATAAACTACTTACAGTGTCCTATACCAGGCGTCAAGCCCGGTATTTATTGCACTTTCAAACTTATCGCAATAATGCGTCCAACCACGTGCTCAGCCACAAAAAAAAACTAAAATTAAATAACACAATATTAAAAATAATTAAAACAATATTCACAGAATATACGAGTATTAGTATTAAATATACGTAATTATGTAATTAAATATTGAAATATTTTACTATAAACACAGAAATTGGTCTGCTTACAATCCGGAGCTCCTTCTTGCCGAGGTGTCTCACGTCTTCGATTCTGCCAGCACGTTCCACTTCGAGGTCCGCTGGTAAAACTCCCGCCAAAAATGGCAGTCACCAATACACGAACCGTTGAGCAGTCACCAATACACGAACCGTTGAGCAGTCACCAGCACATGCAAAGCCGCGGTGCTGACCGAGCGGAATGCTTTGGTCAGCAGAGTCATCGCCGATCGTAGCGTTCTGAGCAGCGGGCTCTTCACCATGTAGGAGGTCGCACGCCTCCACCAACATCCAGCGGCGTAAGTAACCGTGGCGACAAAGGTGCCCTTGTACAGGAACCTGAGCGCCCCGTATCGGACGCCCCAGGATGAAGTAGAGATGCGCGACATTTTTCCGAATGCTGCTGCAGCTCTCTCTCCAACAGACACTGCGTGCTCTCGGAAGCTTTGTGCCGAGTCCACGACCACTCCCCAAAACTTTAGTCGACTGCACCCCTCTGACTGCGACACCGTCGCGCTGAATTGACGGTGGACGACCAGGCAGCTTCCCCTTCATAGTCATGGTACATTACTTGCTGAGGGAGATTACGAGTTCCCCACTCTGAAATTAGGGCCATGGCGCACGAGGCCGAAGCCTCTAGGCCGGTTAGAGAATTAGACTCGACGATGATCGTTACGTCATCAGCGTAGGCGACGAGATTAACTCCGTTTGGGAATGGTAGCGAAAACAGGTCTTTTAGGAGAAGGTTCCACAGAGAAGGACCTAACACTGATCCTTGCGGACATCCCATGGTGGACGGTTTCCACACAGCCTCACTGCCAGCGAAGAGCCCAACTCGTCGTTAGGCGAAGTACGCCACCAGCATCCTATAGATGTTTGGTGGGCACTTCACATTCTTCGCTTTCAGCAAGATCATGGGCCACCACGCGTTGTCGAACGCACCGGAGATATCCAGGAAAATCGTCTGGACATACTTTGACGGACTCAGAGCGACTGCCTCCTGAAGGGAGCGCAGCGCTGTCAAAGTTGAGCGGCCTCGCGTGAATCCGTGCTGACAGATCGATGTGTTGCGCGTGATGTTGGGAGCGCATTTGAGCATGACCCGCTCTAGAACCTTACCCAGGACAGGGAGGAGCGTGACGGGGCGATACGCTTTGGGATCGGTAAGCGGTTTGCCGTTCCCCTTGGGGATGACAATAAGTCTACCGTCCTTCCACGTATCAGGAAATGTGCCCTCCTCCACGCATTTACCAAATAACCGCGTAAGCTCGGAGCCAGCTGCTAGCCACACATGTTTTATGATGCGGGCCGTAATCCCATCCGTTCACGGAGCTGTGTTGGGAAGATCCCGGACTATTCTACCCAGTTCCTGTCTCGACGGGAGGAGGCGCATCCCGACCCGAGCGCACGCCGCCAAAACTCGCACCTTCCTATGATAGACGCTATCTGCATCTGCACAATTATCCGGGCATAAAAAAAAATCCCACCAAAGCCCGCATGGCTTCGTGCGCCCCCCCGGAATATCCTTCCACAAACCTAGTGCCATTAACGACGTTAGGCGGAGGCCTGGCCCTCCCACTAGCTGCCCGGTAGGCGAGGCCCCAGGGGTCGTGATTCCCGGTGTCCGCCAGTTTCCGGAAGAAGTCGGTCCGCGTCTCCTCTATTAGAGCCTTATACTTACTGCGGCATTCACAATAGCACATTCTTGCATATTCTACATTCTCCCCCGTACCTCTCTTTCTATTCGTCTGCCAAGCCTTCCTTGCCCGATTCGTCCTTTTACGCATGGCCTCCAGAGCTGGGGTCCACCACTCATATCCTGAGTTTCTCTCCTTAGCGCTGCCTGTACCTAGACACTCCGTCGCCGTTCAACAATTAGATTCGTGAAATCCTTGCTTACCACACACGCTGACCTACGCCACTTGATATTACCAACCCGCACGTGAATCAGGGCCCGGAACCGTTCCCAGTCCACACCGCTTTCCCTGAAACTCGTTGGCACCTCCGACGGTTCTCCGCCGGCTCCAGTCCTCCGCATCTCGTCCACACTGTATGTGATTAGACGGTGGTCACTCAGGCTGCAACTGTCGTGCACTCTCCACTTATCAATTTTTACTCCTCCGAGGTACAGCGTCAAATCTATATTGGACTCCCCATTCGCAGTGGAAAAGGTGTATGGCTGATCCGGTTCGTTCCCGATTTGTAGAAAGCCTGCAATAAAATCTTCCATCTGCTGCCTTCTGTAAGAGACGTGGGCTCCTCTGCCGGTGTAGTTCCTCGGAGGACAGTGGCACATTGGCGAGTGTGCGTTAGTGTCCGTACCAATCAGTACGCGGCGACCTCGCAAGTTGTCCAGTACCGTGCTTAGGTGATTTAGATGAGTTGAAATGTCGTCCGCGTACTGAAAGTAGGCGCTGATCAAGCATGTGTCGGGGTGGATGTGGCACACAATGCAGTGTGCATTGCATAGGTCATGCAGTAGCGAAACCGTGAGGTTCCTTCTCAACGCCAGCCGTGGTGACGAATTGAACCCCTCTTGCAGTTGCGTGCAGTGGATCTTGGTCGATGTAGGGCTCTTGTATCAGGACCAAATCCAGCACAAGGTTCTTTGCAACAGCAGGCAGCTGCTGCGTCGCCGCAGGTTCATCTGGCCTACTCTGAGGCTCACCCCTGTTGTGAATGGTTCAGGACTATCCATAGTTTACTCTTGTAAGCTCTCGCTCCTCAGCATATTTCCGAGCGGGGCAATCGCGAGCGTTAGTTGGGTGTTCAGACGCTCCTTTTCGTCCGAACTTCTTGCAGGTGGCGCAGCAGTGCTTCTCGGACTTGCACTCGGTGTTTTTGTGGCCATCTTCTTCGCATAAGCCACAGGTCCTTTGCCCGGCAGTACTTTTCGGGGTGGCTAAAGTTTTGGCACCTGCGGCAGCAGGTAACCCCAAGAAAATCATTGACTTCGACCACCTCCCAGCCAATATAAACTCGACCCAGTTCGACGAGTGTTCTCCGCAGGGTAGGCGATGCCTGGCAAATCCACATGCATCGATTGCCACGTCGGTTCCGCTTTTACAGTGGCCGAATCTCTCCTGCGAGCCCCTCCTTGGTCCATGAGGTCTTCAAGTTTTGGTCCAAGAGATCTTCAATGACCGTGTCGAATTGTTGATCCCCGTCGACGCCGACCAACGCAATTAGTGGTTGCCTGTCCTTAGGCTCTTGTGCCCTCAGGGTTGGGGGGATCGCCTTCTTCAAGGCTTCCGCAGCGGAACTGGAGCCAGTCCGGACTACCACATCGCTGTTACCGCATGGCCGCATACCTACTATTGTGACGCCGATCTCACGAGGGTTGACCGCGTGCTTGAGTGCCACCTTGGTCTTTTGAGCCGTTTTTATAGTATCTTTTTGGTCCTCGGCGGGGTAGATCGCCACGGTGGGGCCCGGACGCGGCGAGAGGGGAGCTAAACAGGCTCGGCGGTGTGCGCATCAAAGATGCGCGGGGACGAAATACTGCCTCCATGCCCAGCTCTTCCAGGGCCCGCCGCATCTCCTCATCCTTCCGTCCTTGTCCTGGCTTATGGGGTGAACGTTCCCCGCGTAATGTACGAACCGTTCTGTGGTTAAATACACGAGCTCTTCGATGGGTAGCACACCCCGTCCGTACACGTCTAAACACGTTTAAGTTTAATCAGAGGCCTCGAACACAGCCCTCAAACACAAATAATAACTAAAAATCAATTTTCACCTATGTATGACTGAATCACGAACACATGGTGCTCAGAGTAAAATTTTTCAAAAGCTCACCCGGCGCACACGTCCGTCTCACACGAATGCAAGCGACGAAGTCGGAAGTCGGGATGGACAAACCCACCTCCGCCTCATGGCTTGTTCCAACCTACTGGTTATACAAGCCGAATCACGGGAGATGCGCACCCTTACTTGCCAGTGGCTCTTTCGGGGAACGCACATTTCTCCTTAGAAAATTGTTTATTTCTTTGTCCTTGTCCCTATGGTCAGCCTCTCCCCCTTCTGGGGCGTGACAACACACGTACGCCTTCGGTGCTTAAGTCCGCCGTGTGCACACCGTATGGTGGTACCGCTAGCTCCACTTTTTATCTCCTGCCTCTTCTAGGTCTCGAATTCTTCTTTTTTCACCTCTCCAGTCCACTACGCTTCTCATACCACCTTCGCGCGTAATCACGGTAAAACCGGAAATTTGACTCGGATCCGACCAAATCCTGATAGTACACTGGACCTACTTTAATATTGTCTAGTAAATTCCTACGCTCCTCTCCGTAGGGTTCGCACTCCCACAATGCGTGGTGTATGTCCTCCACCTCACTCTTTGAGCAGTAGCAGTGCCCCACGTCTACTAGCTTCATACGATGAAGACGATCCCTAAAGCAGCCATGGCCGGTAAGCAACTGTGAGGTTTCATAGTCAGGCTCCACCCAAGTCGCCTTGAGTCTTGCTTCCACGTCCGGAAAGTACCAATAAAGCTCCCGCCCCCTCTCCGATGTGTCCCAACGCTCCTGCCATGCGGCAAGAGCGGACCCAGTCGTGCTGAGTTTGGCACTCCGAAGCTCCTCCCTGTTAATCGTGGACTCACGTGCCTCACCTAGTTCGCCTGCCCGAATTACCTCGAGGTCGACCGGTAGGACCCCAGCCAGTACAGCTGGCGCATCGGTACTCGTCGAGTGATACGCCTTAGTCAGAAGGACCAAGGCGGGTCTCTGGGTGCGCAGGAGCACACTCCGCACAACGTGAAGGGACGCACGCACATACCAACATGCCGCGGCATATGTTACCGTTGCTACAAAAGTCCCCCGATACAGGACCTTAAGGGCCCTGTACCTGATACCTCATGAGCACGCTGATACTCTCGATATTTTGCCGAAGCAATTTGCCGCCCTGTCCCCTATAGATACCGCATGCCGCGCGAACGATAAACTCGCATCGACCACCACACCCAGCACCGTGGTCGTCCTGACAGACTTCCCCCCTAGTCTGATGACGGGTGGCCGCTGGAGTTTTCCCCTGATTGTCATAGTTGCAGACTTATCAGGAGAGAACTCCAGTCTGTTCCGTACCCCCCCTTGACTTACCAGCCCTAAAACCGTAGAAGCCGTGGCCTCTATGATTGCCCTTTTCTCGAATTCTATCAGAACCGTCAAATCGTCGGCGTAAGCCACGACACTCACTCCATCTCCATCAGCACATTTCAGAGCGTGGGTCCCAACACCGATCCCTGCGGGCAACCCATAGTTGCATCCTTCCACAACGCCCGGCCCCCCACGAACGTCCGGCGGCGAGTGAAGTAGTTTGAGTGAGTAGAGTGAAGTATGTTTTGCGGGCATCCTCCGCGTTTCACCTTGAGCAGGATCATAGGCCACCAGGCGTTGTCGAAGGCTCCAGAGATGTCCAAGAAAATAGCTTGCACGTATTTCGACGAGCTCCCACGCGCGACACCGAATATGGTATTCAGTGCCGAGACCGTAGACCGTCCCCGAGTGAATCTGTGCTGGCGATCCGATAAGCTTCTTGCTATTTGCGGGGCACAATGTATTATAACGCTTTCCAAAATCTTACCAAGGATCGGCAACAGAGTGACGGGTGGGTAGGCCTTCGGGTCGTCAAGCCGCTTGCCATTCCCTTTGGGAATGACAATCAGCCTGCCGTCCTTCCATACCTCCGGGAAAACACCCTCCTGGACACATCGCCTATACATCTCAATGAACTCCACCGGTGCGGCTGCATAACTGTGTTGTACGATGCGAGCACTCAACCCGTCGGCACCCGGAGCCGTGTTAGGAAGATCCTTGACTATCCTTTCAATTATCTCACCAGTCGGAGGAGAGGCATCTTCCCCTGAGGGTATCGCCGAGCTCACAAATAGCACCAGCCTGTGGTACTCAGTGTCCATAGATGCATCGTCATCCGGACACAGAGCACCCATGAGGCTGCGCATGGCCTCGTCGACACTCCCAGCATATCCTTGGGCATAAATAGTGCCATTAATTACATTACTTGGAGGTCAGGTAAAATGCAAAAGTTGCGCCTCCTCCATGGCTTTCCTATACCCACGCCTATGTTCTTGGAACCGCCTCTTCGCGAATTCCTCTACGGGTCCGCTGGCCCGTCGAGCAGACTGCCAAGCTCTCCGGAGAGCATTGTTAGTCCGACGCAACCGATCAAGTTCCGGTGACCACCACGGGTGAACCATCTGTCCTGCCCTAACAAACCCCTAAAGTCTGCTTTGCGGTGCTCCCTACCAGTTTGGTGAACTGAGCACAGACCTCTGAGGCGGGACGGTTCCACTTGATCCCCCCAATTGTAACCCTAAGGCGGTCCTCAAATATGTTCCAGTCCACCCCCTTATCACGGTGTTTGGCTGGTGAGTCCTCTGTGACAGCGCCTGTAGTGGACCGACTTGCCACACTAAACTTTATTAGGCGGTGGTCGCTCTCTATTTCGTGCTCCATCACTCTCCACCCTGTCACCAGGGTGCCCCTTGTTGTTAAAGTGAGTTCGATGTTGGACTTCCCATTAAGTCGAGAAAGTCGCCGGCTCACCCTCTTGGTTTTCTAACCGGAGACCCCGAGCCAGGATAAACGCCTCCATGGACTCTCGCCGGTGCGTGACGTCTGGCCCGCGTCCAGTATACTGCCGCGGTTCGCAGTACCACATCGGAGAGTGGGCATTAGAGTCTACCCCGATGACAATTCGTTTTCCTTTAAGGGAGTCCAGCACTGTACCAAGGTGCACATCTATGTCATCGCTGTACTGGAAGTACGCGGACACCATATATGTGCCTTCTTCGTCGTTTAGTACATGACACACTGTACAGTGTGTAGTCGACAGATGTTGCAAGAAGGCACATGGGAGGTCCTCGCGAGAAATGTATACCCCAGCTTTAGCGTTGGCCCCGCTACTCAGCATTCTGCTGTCGCCGCCGCTGAACTGCTCTTGGACTAGGTCAATGTCCAGGCCCAATTCCCGGACCACAATGTGTAGCTCATTTGTGGCAAGCCTTGCTCCCGCCATATTTATCTGGCCGACTGTAATTAAATTGTTTAGTGGATTCATTTCAGTAATTTGTGGCCTCGAGCATTCTCCTCTCAGCCGATACTCGGGCGGGGCACACCCTAGCCCGCGTAATGTGATCTTCTGCACCTTTCTGGCCAAATCTGTGGCACGTGGCACATTTAGTTAGAGCCTCCTTGCAGTCACCTGCAGCATGTCCGGCGGCACCGCATCGTGCACATGTAAGGTTGTCCTGGCGGCATCTTCTTTCGTTGTGCCCGTACATAGAGCACTTGCTGCAGATGACTGCAGTAGTAAAGTCCTCCACACGACAGGATTCCCAGCCTATATACAGTCGGCCTTTATCCACAAGCGCCTTTCTCAGTTGTGGTGAGCACGCCAGCACCATTGCTGAGTACGTTGACTGCAGCCTGCTTTTCCTGAAAGCTAATTTACTCTGCGCTTTCATTGCCTCGAATGTCCAGGTTAGGTAACCCCTGAAGTTTTGGTCGTGTACTGCTTTTAAGGTCTCCTCCCAATCCGGATCCTTCCCCTCAAGTCCCTAATGATTACTAGGGGTGACCTCCCTTTGACGTCCGTCGTCTTTAGCGTGCTGGGTAAGGCTGCTTTTAGTTTGTCTAAATCGCCTGATGTGTTGGTCTGTACGACGATCCCCGCGTTGCCCACTCGTCGCACCCTGTTTATCTGTATCCCCAGTTTGGCGGGAGCGATGGAGGTCTTGACTAGGGCTCTGGTTTCCTCAGAAGTTTTGAGGTTCGCACCTTCGTTTGGGTACACCGCAACTATGGGTCCTGCTGGGCGCCGCTTTAGCCTATCGACGTATGATTCCACCGTAGCCACCACCGATGATACAGGCTGCCCTAAGCCTCCACTGCCAGATGAAACCTTTAACTCCATATCTGCAACCAGCAGCTCTATGGCAGTAACGGCGTGCTCCGCCTCAGCCAAACGAATATTAAGAGCCGCGACCACTGCCAAGATGTCATGGCTGTGGTTGGAAATCGCGCCCTTGTCCGCCAGATTTAGCTTATTGGCAGCTCCTGCCACCGCATTTATTAATTTAATGGCCTGGTAGGCCTTATCAACTAAACGTTCCGAACCGGTGGTCGCTTTAAATATTTTAAATAGTGTATGACATTTTGTAAGCGCCGTTAAAATGGTCTATGCAACATAAAGATATTTTTATTTTATTTATTTAAAACCCATTTTAGATAAGTTAGCGAGGGTTTCACCTACCTGCTCCTCCTGCTGGTTCGTCGATGCCGGGGTACTCGGTATCGTTGCTACTGTTGCCGCCGTTCTGATGCCACCTAATGGTGGCGCTGAGTTTTTCTTACTGCTTTGTATTCTACGGCGAACTGCCTCCTGAACTTCTTCAGGCGACGCTAATGGCCTTTTAGCCGGTCCAGCTGAAGGCTGCGTGTCCATGGGAGTGGGGCAAGGGCTGAACGCGCTGGGTGGGGTTCGCTGGATGGATTGGCGTGGCGTAAAGCCAGCTTCTCGCCCCAGCTCCTCCAGCGCCCGCAGCTCCTCCTCCTTATCAGACATCTGTTCCTCAATTATGCGAGGAAATTCGTCACTCCCGTCACTCATAATGGCAAATCTGCAGATCTGCCAGGGCCAAAAGAATGGTGAAGTCACGCCCTTTAAAATGAGCCGTCACTCGACACTGTAGATCCAAAGAGAGGGGGTGAAGGCGGGGTGGGGGTAGTGTGGGGGGCTCCACACAGGGAGGGGGGACAAACACAAAAAGTCACTGTCGTTACACAAAATTATCACCAGGTGTCACTATCACAAAACGTCACTGTCGCACAAGTGTCACTTTCACTATTAACAATTGACAACTGTCAAATTCTCCTGCCTTCTCGCTCGTCGTAGTACAACTCCGCAAGATGGCCGCGGCCTCTTACGGGGATTGCCCCACGCGAGACAAGGAGGGACCGAGTTTCGTACGGTGTCGCGTCCCGACAAGAACGCGACAACGGTGGACAAGAGCGCCGCGGAGACACGTCTGCACTGTACGAACGTCGACACCGAAGTCGGGATGGACAGGGACAGGTCCCTCCACCAACCCATGGTCCCTCCAGCCATCTTGGCTATATGGACCGAATCGTCGGGATATGCACACCTTACTTGCGACTGCTCTTTCGGGCGTGCACTTTCTTGACTCCCACAATTTCCAGTCCCGAGCACTTTCTTGACTCCCACAATTTCCTGTCCCGAGCACTCTCCCCTTTCTGGGGCTGCTCGCTGTCGTCTTAGTTTTTTTTAGTCGGGATGGACACCCTCCAACCAACCCATGGTCTTTCCAGCCTCGCGGCTATTAAGACCGAAACGTATGGGAGATGCGCGCCGTATTTGCTTGTGCTCTTTCAGGCGCGCAATTTCTTGACTCCCTACAAATTGTCCGTGGCCCTCTCCCCATTCAGGGGCGGCTAAGTAGCGGTAAGCCGCAATTGCGGCAGACGTCACAGGAACGGCTTCGTCGCTCGGCAAAGGTTCCGCTACTAATCACTAGACCGTTCCTGCATCTCCAGCGCGTGTCTGCGTGCATGCCAACAGTAGGCGAACGTGCGCAGCAGCCGAAAGTTAGCCTCCGACGAAACAAGATCGCAGTGGTAAACCGGTCCCTCACTAACCCGAACAATACCCGACAACATGATGTCACGGTCAAAGCTGTAGAGAGGACAGCTCCACAGGATATGGTCCCTGTCCTCCTCGATCCCCTCTGCACAGTAACAATACGGTGAGTCATTCAACGCCATGTCATATAATCGCTTCTTAAAAGCCCCGTGTCCCGTCAGAATCTGCGAGACCTTATAATCAGGCACCACCCAAGTCGCGTTAAGGCGAGCCAACACGTCCGGAAAGAACCGATAGAGGTCCCTACCCTTTTCCTCCTCCGCCCATTTCTGTTGCCATTGGGCAACAGTCGGGATGGACAGTCCCCTCCTCCAACCCATGGTCCTCCCAGCCTTACGGCTATAAGGACCGAATCGTCGGGAGTTGTGCGCCGTACTTGCGTGTGCTCTTTCCGGCGCGCAATTTCTTGACTCCCTACAAAATGACTGTCCCGGCCCTCTCCCCATTCTGGGGCGGCCGGTCATCTTGGCGTCGTTCCCATTATTGGGTTAACATACATTTAACAGTGACTTCGCCGCTTTTCCATACTATCTTTGTAGCTCCAGCATAATTCTGCGCTCATGCCATGCATATGCGAACGTGCGGAGGCGCCTAAAGTTTGCCTCCGAGGCAACAAGATCGGGGTAGTAGACAGGGCCTACCTCCGGCCGCAACAATCCCTCGATCATCCTATCGCGGACGTCGGTATAAATGGGGCACCTCCAGAGTACGTGATCCACCGTCTCATCCTCCTCACCACAGTAGCAGTAGCTAACAAGGCCCAGCGCCATGTCGTAGAGTCTCTTCCGGAAGCACCCGTGACCTGTGAGGATTTGTGACACTTTGTAATCCGGCTCAACCCAGGTTGCCCTGAGGCGAGCCACCACGTCCGGAAAAAACCGATAAAGCTCCCTACCCTTGCTCTCACCATCCCATCTCTGTTGCCATGTAGCAACAGTCTCGATCGAAATTTTTCTTCTCTCGGTCCTGAAAGCCTTTTGGTCAAGGTCCCTAATATCGTCCACCCTGCCAGCACGAATCACCTCCAAGTCAGCCGGCAAAACCCCCGCCAGGACCGGCAAGGCCGCGGTACTGAAAGATCGGTACGCCTTCGTTAGCAGTAGTAGTGGAGATCTCTGGCTCCTCAGTAGCGCGCTTCTCACCACGTATGTGGTCGCACTCCTGTACCAGCAGCCCGCGGCGTACGTGATTATAGGTACGTACGTACCGTTGTACAAGACCTTAAGGGCCTTGTACCTCACACCCCAGGTTGAGGCAGAGACGCGCGACATTTTCCCGTATGCAGCTGCAGCCTTCTCACCCATGGACACAGCGTGCTCGCGGAAGCTGAGACTTGCATCAACTACCACACCCAGGACTCTGGTCGACGTTACACTTTTGACTGAGGTTCCACTGAGCCTGATAGTCGGAGGTCGGCCGGGCATCTTCCCCTTCAGCGTCATAGAAAATGTCTTGAAAGAAGCCCAGTCGGTTCCGAGCTCCCCATTCTTCTATTAATTTTAAGCTAATTGTTGCCGCTGTTTCTAAGCCTGCACGTGTATCAGACTCAATGAGAACTGTAACATCATCGGCGTACGCGACCAGGTGAACCACGTCTGGGTATGGCAGCCGGAACAGGTCGTTCATGAGAAGAAGCCACAGTAAAGGACCCAAAACTGAGCCTTGCGGGCATCCCATGGTTGAGGTCTTCCATACAACCCTGTCTCCGACGAAGAACCCCACACGTCTTCCTTAAAAATACTCTATTAACATTTTATAAATATTCGGCGGACAGCCACGGTTCTTTGCCTTTAACAGAATCATAGGCCACTACGCGTTATCAAAAGGCCCCAGAGATGTCCAGAAACACTGCCTGCACATACTTAAATCTGCTACTAGTAGCGATCTCCTGCATTAAACGCAACGCGGTTAGAGTAGACCGTCCGCGAGTGAACCCGTGTTGGCATGGTGAAAGATCGCGCGAAATGGTGGGCGCACATCTCAGCATTATTCTTTCCAAAATCTTTCCCGGGACAGAGAGGAGCGTGATAGGGCGATACGCTTTGGGATCGGACATTGGCTTCCCATTGCCTTTCGGCAGGATGACAAGCCGCCCGTCCCTCCACGTATCAGGAAATGTGCCCTCCTCAACGCACTTTCCAAACACGCGTGCAAGTTCCGCACCTGCAGAGAGCCACACATGTTTGACGATGCGGGCTGTGATCCCATCGATTCCCGGCGCTGTGGCAGGAAGCTCCTTGATTATGTGACCCAAATCATCACAGGTAAGAGGTAGGTCCAGGCGGGGGTACCGCCGCCAGAAGCCTTTCCTTTCGGTGGTACACGTTGTCTGAGTTAGCGTTATAGTTATCATAAGCTATGCACGAGACTCCGCATTGCGTCCCCAACATCCTCTGCTCTACGTCCTGCAACTATAACATCATTAATAGTGCTGCGCAGTGGCGGCCGAAACCTACCACTGGCAGCACGATATGCCAGTCCCCACGGATCGTCGTTACCCGACTCGCACAGCTCGCGGAAAAATGAAAGTCGCGCCTCCTCCATTAGATTTTTGTATTGCCCGTGCAACTTGTGGTACTTTGTCCCGAGAGTATCGCAGAGCACCCCATCCCCTCTACGTTTAGAGTTTTGCCAGGCCCTCCTTACCCTATTCGTTTCCCTTCGCATCCTGATGCATTTGGAGGCGCCCCACGCGATCGTGAAATTGCGCCCGGAAACGTTCCCAATCTACACCCTTCTCCCGAAACCTCATTGGCTCCCCCGACACCTCCGACGGTTGGCGAGTTCTGAAGGACCGCAGAGTGAATGTTATCAAGCGGTGATAACTGGAGCTGGCATCTGGGTGGACCTGCCAGTCCTGGATGATAGCTCATCCCTGAGTCATTGTAGTGTCAATGTTTGACTCTCCATTTGCCGAGCTAAATGTGAATGGTTGCCCCTCGACGTTGTGGACTATAAGCCTCCGTGCATGTGTAAAATCCTCTACCTCCCTTCGTCTCTCCGATACATCATGTCCGCGGCCGATATATTGATTTGGCAGCGAGTGCCACAGCGGGGAGTGCGCATTGACATCTGCTGCAACGATCGTTGCGGTTCCACGTTCGGCCTCCAGAACCAAACCCATGTGCTCCAAATAATGTCCTGAGAATACTGGAAATACGCACTCACCACCGTGACCCTAGAGTCCACATCGTACACGGCGCAATGAGAGTTGGATCTCTCCGTTTTAATCATGACCGGGAGGTCATTCCGCGCAATATAAATCCCGGCCACGCTGCTCCTTCCCTCAGGCAGTAAAAGACGTGGGTCATCTCCACCTGTATAAGGCTCCTGCACCAACACGACGTCAAGCCTGTACTCCTGGCATAGCGCGGCCAGCTCTGCGGTAGCGGTAGCGGAACCTTGGAGGTTCAGCTGCCCAAGTTTTAAATCTTGGGCTCCCTTATCCATAGTTAGTTCTTTTCAGCTCCCGGTCTTCTGCATATAGACGCGCAGGGCAATCTCGTGCGTTTGTAGAGTGACTGGAAGCACCCTTGCGTCCGAACCTTTTGCAGGTCGCGCAACACTTCTCCGTAGACTGGCACTCCGATGCTTTTGGCTCGGCAGTACTCACCGGGTGTCCATATTGGTGGCATATCCTGCAGCACGTCACACCCACATAGTCATTCACGTGAATGACGTCCCATCCCGCGAAGAGTCTACCCTTCTCCACAAGCAGCATTGTCATGCTCGGGGTTGCCTGGCATATCCATGTGGCCCTATTACCACCACGCATGCTCCTTATTGAGAACAGTTTCTGTTACCTCTGTGCCCTCAAAGTTTTGCTCCGCCACATCTTTAAGAATTTCTTCAAATTTGACATCACCGTCAGCTCCCGCCAGAGGCTTTGGCTCTGGCCGCTCTTAAGGTTGGTGGAATAGCCTTCTTGATTGCCTCTGCTGCCAGATCTGACCCAGTCTGGATGACCACACCACCATTTCCACACGCGCGGACACCGTGGATTTGCACTCCCAGTTGAGCGTGATTTATGGCAGTTCTTAGAGTCTCCCGAGTGTCTTGTGCAGTTTTAACCCTTGACCACCTAGCATATACTTTTGTCACATAATCACCTAACAAGGGTCTACTAGACCTCAGAGTAAAATTACTAAATATTATGAAAAGTATGACATGAAGGTTTGGTTATTAATGAAAGTCCGTAACTGAACATACTAAACTATTTATTAAAAATAAAGGAACTTGAAAATCAACATTATTTTTAGTTTTATCTTTGTTAAGTGCTAATAACTCTTATTTTAAGCTTACACATAGACATCTTTGGAAAATGAGATCTACAAAAAATATCTTAAAATTAAAATTGTCTTATATACTTTTTTTATAATGTTCAATGCACAAGGCACGTGTAAAAAAAAATTCTTAATAAAATAAAAACATCAACAAAATTGCAGACTCCCAACTTAGAGTTTTTCACGACAGCGAAAACACATCTTATTTGAGCATTCGAGATAAATTGGTGCTTTGCACTCGAAACACATGTATTGTGTTTTGCGGTTCTTAGTGTATGTGCAAGTTGAACATTTTTTGCGAACAGCCAACTTTTCTTCTGCGCTTATGCTACTTGGACCAGCTGATAAAGTGGTCGTGTCTTTGTGGAGGATGCGTTGAATACCGATCCGTATGTCACGTTGCAGTTTCAAATTATTTCCAAGACGTTCCATGTGCGGTCTTGTCAATTGCTCAGCGAGTTTCTTCAAGAACTTGAACCTGCTTGCAATCTTTTCACCTTGGGGCTGGACAGATAGGTTCACGACGTAACAATTTGAGGCAGAAATATCAAGTAAACGATAGAATACTGCCAAGGGCCATCTACGTGTGCGACGACTTGTAGAGTAATTGGCATCTTTGGTCGAGGAGATCTACGCCAATTTTGGTGTCGTTGTAAAATAAAATTATTTCTGTTTTTTTGCTATTTTCATCAACAGTGGGCGTGTGATGCATACTTGAAAGTGTGATCACGGCTTTATTTTGTTTCGGCACATATGACGAAAAAGTGAAATCTTTAGTAAATCCAAAAATTTACTATTACGAGTTGGCTTGAATTCTTCCGGAATCTCTTTTTGGTTTTTCCTCAAGGTTCAGACTCCTGTTAACTGTTAATTTTGCAATGACTCTAGTAGCTCAAGAGAGGTGTACCAATTGTCCGTTGTAACATTTCTATTAGATCCTGCGATAGGAGGAATGAGACGCATTACAGCTTGAGTGGGTTTCTTCAGACGCTGCTGTTCAGCTGGTAAATTCAAACCGTCGGAATCTTTGCCAAGGTATATGTAAGCGTTAAGTAGTAAACCCGACCTTGCATCTGTGAGGCATTGAATTTTTATGCCATATTTAGCCGCCTTTTTGGCATGTACATTTTGAACCGGCATCTTCCTTGAAACGTAACCAACATCTCATCAATGCAAGCGTAACTGCCGATTGCATAAAGAGCTTCACAGCGGTCAATGAAGGAGGCAAAGAGATCAGCAATAGGGGCAGACGCATTAATTTCTCGGCGTGCTGCCCGGGAGGACGCTTCATCAAACCGTTTGGTATTCAGCAACACTGTTCCTGCTCATGATACACCGGTATATTTCCCTTCCTGTACCGTCAGTGCTATACCATGATGTATAATCTTCATGGTTTTCTTTGAAGATTGCAGTATAAAACAGAAAACTACTATACTACTATACTACTATAAAATCCCCCCCTTCTGGGGCTGACGAACAATACACGGTACTGCGCGTCCTGCTGAACTGAATTCTTCAAATCGTCAATCTTCATAAACGCGCCGAATTGTGTGCCAAGAATGTGCAAACTTGCGGAATTCTGCGAATGCTTCTCTGCTGCGCACAAGGTCCCAATGAAACACGGGACCCGACTCGTCCTTGCTGAGATTGTAGATGGCATCCAACATAGCTTTCCTGTCATCGTCGTACAAGCAACATTCCCAGAGTGCGTGATCACGGCTTTCCTCTTCTCCATCCCCACAGGGGCAAACTGCAGTTTCGCAAAGGCCTAGCTTGTGTAGGCGCTGCCTGAAGCAGCCATGCCCGGTCAGTAACTGGGAGACAACGAAGTCCGGTTCGATCCAACGATACTGTAGCCTCACAACAACATCTGGGAAGAAGCTGTAGAGATCACGACCGTCAGTGCGGGCCTCCCACCGCTCTTGCCAAAGGAAATGATCTCACCCCTTATGCGAGTCCTAAGCTGCTTCAGCTCCCTTGGGGCCAGTTGGATTCCCTCATCCGCAACTCGTCCAGCACGAGAGACCTCCAAATCAGCAGGCAACACCCCCGCAAGCACAGGCAACGCCGCGGTACTGCATGATCTGTAGGCCTTCGTGAGCAAGATTAATGCTGGTCGCTGAGTTCTTAACAGAATACGTTTGACCACGAAGTTAGACGAGCGTCGATACCATATAGCCGCAGCGTACGTCAAGGTAGCGACATAGGTCCCTGAATACAGGACTCTAAGCGCCGGGTATCTTATCCCCCACCTAGGGGCAGACACCCTCGAGACTTTCCCAAAACAATTCGAAGCCTTTTCACCAATAAAATCCGCATGCGGGCTATAGGATCTAGCCTCGTCCAGAGTAACACCGAGCACTCTTGCCTGTGACACGCTCGCAACCGAGACGCCATCCAATTTGATAGTCGGCGCTCGCTTGAATTTCCCCTTATACGTCATCGTCAAGGACTTGCCCGGCGAGAAACCCAGTCGATTTCGGGTACCCCACCCAGATATCGCCCTCAACGTGGCGTCCGCGTTCCGTTCAATCTCCGCGCGTGATGACGCCTCAATTACGATTGTCACATCGTCGGCATACGCAATCAGGTGCACTCCTTCGGGTGCAGGCAGCAACAGGAGGTCATTGAGGAGGAGGTTCCAGAGTGTCGGGCCCAACACAGATCCCTGTGGGCATCCCATAGTGTTCGACTTCCACGATGTCCGAGTGCCGCCGATGAAACCGACCCGACGATTCGTAAAATAACTAACTATGATCTTATGCAGATTCGGTGAAGCTCCACCCTGCTTGAGGTTAAGAAGAATCATAGGCCACCACGCGTTATCGAAAGCACCAGAGATGTCCAAATCCAGCTGTATATACGGAGAAGATGAATTTTCAGCAATTGCGTTCAAACGGCCTAAAGCCGTGACTGTTGAACGACCGCGAGTAAACTCATACTGGCAGTCCGATATGTTACGATACAGACAGGGGGCAGAAGCAACTATTACGCGTTCAAGAACCTTGCCCAAAATGGGCAACAGTGTAATCGGTCTATAAGCTTTGGGATCGCTAAGAGGCTTCCCATTTCCCTTGGGCAGCACGATGAGTTGGCCTACCTTCCAGTGATCGGGAAAGACTCCATCCGCAACACACTTCTCGTACATGGTCATCATTTCTGCTGAAGTGGCCTTCCAGGCCCATTTGATGATATCCGCTGTCAGTCCATCCATGCCCGGAGCCGTCCTGGGTAGAGAGCGCACTATGCGCCCCACTACTTCCTTGCCGGCGGCTTCCATGTCTTTACCAGAAGGAGAAAATGCAGCTGCAATACGAACCTCTCTATGGTAGGGGGTGTCAGTATCACTAGTGTCATCAGGAAAAAGCGAAGAAAGTAACCTATCCATGGTGGCCTCAGCAGACTCTGTGTGGCCGTCAACTAACTTAGTACCGTAGAGTACATTCGAAGGGGGCCGCATGCGACCACTGGCCTCGCGATACGCAAGACCCCAGGGGTCGTCATTTCCTGACTCGGCCAATTTTCGGAAGAACTCAAGCTCTGCCGTCCTCATAGCAGCCTTGTACTCTCCCCGAAGGGCTCTTAAGGCATCATGAAGTTCTGTCTGGGCAGGGCTGTTGTCTCTTCTTGACCGTTGCCAGTCTCTACGGACTTTGTTCAGTTTACGACGATAATCGTCCAACAATGGGGTCCACCATTCATATTTCCCAGTATCCTTCCTAGCACATTTACCCAAGTGTTCCCTAGCCGTTTGGAGTAGAGTGTCGGAGTAGCGCTTACTGTATTCCAACGCAGACAAACGTGGATGTAGCCTACCCATTCTGGCCTGCAACGTAGAGCAGAATGAAGTCCAGTTTACGCCTTTGGTTCGAAATCTTTCGACAGTCACTACATCCGCACCACGTACTCCATCACTACCTCCCCCGTGCGCCACATACGTGATCAGCTGATGGTCGCTGAGACTAGTGCCCTCGTGTACAGTCCACCCTTGCACGCGAATACCTCTCGTAGACAGCGTCAGATCAATATTTGAAGTTCCCATGGGGCCACTAAAAGTAGGTGCCGCCCGGAGCGTTGTGCACAAGGAGGTCCCTCGAGAGAATGAAACTCTCCATGAGGTGTCTCCTGTACTCATCTGCTGCCCGTGTCTCGCAGTACCACATAGAAGAGTGTGCGTTACTGTCAACCCCAATGATCACAGGACCCCTGGGGAGACGCCGCATCACACTATCTAAATTCGCTATGTGGACGCTGATGTCATGACTATACTTGAAGTACGCCGATATCAAGAAGGTACTCGTGCATCCTAACTCTATATGGACTACACAACAAAACTCATTGCTAAGATGTTCTAGCAGTGTCACCGTAGCTGAAGTATTGAGGACAATTATCCCGGCCATAGGACTGTCGCCACACTGCAGGATACTCGCGCGGTCGAAGTACTGCTCCTGTACCAGGACCAGGTCCAGACGGTGCATGGAAGCTACCGCACGCAGCTCTGCAGTCGCGTCCTTTGAGCCCTGTAAATTCAGCTGACCAATTTTGATGTGGTTGCACTTATCCATATTGGATCATATTGGCGGCTTGAGCTTCAGCGTGCAGCCTTGCCGGACAGCTGGATGCAGCCGTCACGTGCGAGCTGGCCTCCTTACGCTTGAAGCGCTTGCAAGTCGCACAGCACACGGACTTGGATTGGCACTCCTTGTTATTGTGCCCAGTCTCACCACATTTACCACACGTCATCTCCTTAGCCCTGTAGTAATTTTCAGGGTGCTCGTACTGTTGGCACCTATTACAGCATGTGGACCTGATGTGGTCAGTGACCTCAGCCTCGTCCCACCCGATGTACACACGGCCCAACGCAACCAACTTGTCCCTAGCCGCACCCGAGCACTCCAGCACGACCAGGTATCGATTGCCTACTTGCTTTTTGAGGGCTACTTTACACTCGTCCTTAAACCTTGTTAAGGACCAGCTAGCATCGTCAGCGAGGTTTACACGATGCAACTCGTCAAGCAAGGTGTCACTCACGGGATCGACCCTAAGGTACCTGAGGGCCACTCGCGGAAGGCGGGATCTAGGCTCCGCAACCCTGAGTCCAGGCTGAGCCGCCTTTTTCAGGATGTCGGCCGCTTCCGCTGTGGCAGTTCTCACTACCACCCTGAAATTGCCGACACTGCGGACCTGGGTTATGCGGATGCCTGCCTCCGCTGGTTTCACGGCCTCCTGAAGTACCCGCTTCGTGTCATCGCTGGTCTTAATGTCGTCCCTATCGGGATAAAATATGACCGCTGGACCCTGATGCTGCACCTGCATTGGCGGTTTGCCACTCGGCAGCTTCAGCATATTTGCGTAAGACACGGGGGGAGGGGGGAACGCCTGTACCACGGGTGGCGGAACAGAGGCAGACTGCTCAAGAGCCTTGAGCTTTGTGGCACTGACCTCATGTTGTGCTTCCGCCAGACGCACCGTTAATTGGGCCACTAGTGCAATAATTTCTTGCCCATACGACGCGATGGCCGACTTGTCGCCAATATTCAATTTATAGGGCGCGTTAACTACAGCAGAGATGCCCTTAACGGCCTGATGGACGGCATCGATAATGGCCTCCTTTCGTGCTGGTGTGAACGTTTTGGATTCAGCAGATGAGGGCACATCTAAGACCGATTTAACTGGGGCCAGGACTTGCGGTACGGGGGCCGTTGGGACTTGAGCCGACGTCAAAATACCCCCCATGGGGGGAACTGACGACTTCTGCTTCACCCGACGTCTCACTGCCTCCTGTACGTCCTCGGGAGAAGTAAGGAGGCGCTTCGCAGCATGCTGCATCTGCGGGCCTGAAGCCACCGGCGTGGCAACTGGGACCTCAGCGGGACTAGGCTGCATGGTCACCACAGGCGAGAATCCATGTGGTGGTGTGCGGGCCAAGGAGCTGCGGGCAGCGAATGGAGACGTAGCTGCTTCTCCGAGGAGTTCCTCGATCGACTCAACCTCGATCCTTTTCATCTGCAGCTCAGCCGCCAACAACTCTTGCTGCTTGCGCAGGTACTCATCCTCGTCCATGTTCGTGAATTAAGTAAAAAAGAAAAAAGATCGAAACAGAAAAACGACAAAGAAAAAAAAATTTTCAAAAGGCTAGTAGCCATAGCACTACAACCCTAACACGGAACGTACCTGTCAAGTGACAAAACGTCAACTGTCAGACACTAGACGTCAAATGTGACTGACAGCTGTCAACGTCACACGCCCACGTGCTTAGTTATATGCACTATTAATTAATATAAAATACAAGAAATTACAACAATTTAAATAATACGAAAAATACGGAAGGAATAGCACACTATTCCCACTTCCACCTGGCAACCCTCACCTAACACGTGTTTATAACCTCAAAGTGAGGTTAGGTACCACGTGCCGGATCGAAAATACCAAATAAAGGGGGTCCAACTGCACTAATTGTCCAAATTAATAATTATAAACTACTTACAGTGTCCAATACCAGGCGTTGAGCCCGGTATTTATTGCACTTTCAAAACTTATCGCAATAATGCGTCCAACCACGTGCTCAGCCACAAAAAAAACACAAAAATAACAATAATCACTATAAAAATTAACAAAACAATATTCACAGAATATATTGGTATTAAATATACGTAATCAAATAATAAAATATCGAAATACTTTACTATTAACCACAAATATTCATTTAATAACGGAAGCGCACAACAACACGTCCGTCCGCCACGACAGTCGAACGCGCAGTAGATAGGGAAGAAGAAGGTATGGACACCCTCCAACCAACCCATGGTCTTTCCAGCCTCGCGGCTATTAAGACCGAAACGTATGGGAGATGCGCGCCGTACTTGCGTGTGCTTTTTCCGGCGCGCAATTTCTTGACTCCCTACAAATTATCCCTGGCCCTCTCCCTATTCAGGGGCGGCTAAGTAGCGGCAGGCCGCATTTGCGGCAGACGTCACAGGAACGGCTTCGTCGCTCGACAGGTTCCGCTACTGATCTTCCCGCCGTTCCTGTGTTTCAAGCTCGTTCCTCTGCTCGTGCCATCTGCACGAGAATGCGCGCAGCAGCCGGAAGTTGGCCTCCGAGGAGACAAGGTCGCGGTGATAAATCGGTCCCTCCCCCTCCCGAACGATTCCCGTCAGCATCTGTTCTCTATCGCTACTGTAGAGAGGACAGCTCCAAAGAACGTGGTCACGAGTTTCTTCTACCCCTAGATCGCAATAGCACAGTGGCGTGCTGACCAATTCCATGTTGTGCAGCCTCTTTCTAAAGGCTCCGTGTCCAGTCAGGATTTGTGAGACTTTGTAGTCAGGCTCCACCCACGTCGCATTGAGGCGAGCCAACACATCCGGAAAGAACTGATAGAGGTCCCTGCCCTTTTCCTCCACTTTCCATCTCTGTTGCCATTGGACAACAGTCTCCTCCGAAATTCGTTTCCTCTCCGCTTTGAACTCGTCCCGAGTAAGGTTCCGACTATCATCTAATCTGCCTGCACGTGCCACCGCCAGGTCCGCAGGCAGCACTCCAGCAATCACGGGCAGGGCCGGAGTGCTGATCGATCTGTAGGCCTTGGTCAGAAGGATCAAGGCCTGTCTCTGCGTCCTCAACAACGCGCCGCGGACGACGTACACGGACACGCGCCTCCACCAACATCCCGCGGCGTACGTGACTATTGCCTCGTACGTGCCCTGGTAGAGTAGCTTCAGAGCCCTATACCGAAGCCCCCAGGATGCAGTGGAGACGCGTGCCATCCTACCAAAGGCCCTAGCTGCCCGCTCCCCCATGGACGAGGCATGCTCCCCGAAACTCTGGCCTGCATCGACCACCACACCCAGGACTTTGGTCGACTGCACGCTTTTGACTTAAATCCCATTGAGTCTTATAGTAGGCGGACGACCCGGCATTCTGCCCTTCAGAGTCATGGAAAATGACTTTAAAGGGGAGAACCCGAGGCGATTCCTCTCACCCCATTCCTTGATAGTCTTCAAAGTGAGGGAGGCAGAAGCCTCCACTCCTGCTCGCGAGTTAGACTCAATGAGGACCGTAACATCATCGGCATACGCGACCATGCTATGGTATGGGTATGGCAGCCGAAACAGGTCGTCCATTAGTAAATTCCACAGGGACGGCCCCAATACCCCGATCCCTGCGGACATCCCATTGTAGACGTCTTCCATACTACACTGTTTCCGCCCGCGACACTGACAAGACTCAGCGCCATGTCGTGGAGCCTCTTCCTAAAACACCCGTGTCCCGTGAGGATCTGCGACACTTTATAATCAGGCTCAACAAAGGTTGCCCCAAGGCGAGCCGCCACGTCCGGGAAAAACCGATAGAGTTCCCTACCCTTGCCCTCACCTTCCCATCTCTGTTGCCAAGCAGCAACAGACTCGTTCGTGATCTTTTGTCTCTCGGTCCTGAAGGCCATCCTGTCTAGGCCACGGATATCGTCCATCCTGCCAGCACGAGTCACCTCCAAATCCGCCGGCAAAACCCCCGCCAATACTGGAAGAGCCGCCGTACTTACCCCGAGCGATACGCCTTAGTGAGCAGTATTAATGAAGACCTCTGACCCCTCAACAACGCCCTCCTGACCATGTACGTGGTCGCACGCCTATACCAGCAACCTGCAGCGTAGGTAATTATGGATACGTATGTGCCATAATATAATGTTTTCAGTGCGGTATACTTAACGCCCCAGGTTGAGGCAGAAACACGCGACATCTTACCGTATGCAGCTGCAGCCTTCTCACCCATGGTTTCCGCATGTTCGCGGAAACTCTGACCTGTATCAACGATCACACCCAGAACTTTGGTCGACGTCACGCTTCTGACTGAGGTTCCGTTGAGTCTGATAGTTGGGGGTCGACGGGTCATCTTCCCCTTCATTGTCATAGAATAGCTTTTAAGGGAGGAGAAGCTCAGGCGATTCCGAGCCCCCATCCCTCAATTAGCTTCAAACTATCCGAGGCCGCAGCCTCTATACTAGCTCGCGTATCAGACTCAACGAGAACTGTAACATCGTCTGCGTATGCGACCAGTCTTACACCGTCCAGGAATGGTAGCCGAAACAGGTCATCCATGAGCAGAAGCCACAGTGAGGGACCCAAAACGGAGTCCTGCGGACAACCCATAGTCGACGTCTTCCATACGACCCTGTCACCAACAAACAACCCCACACGTCTGCCAGTAAAATACTCCATCAACATCCTGTAGATATTGGGAGGGCATCCACGGTTCCTTGCCTTCAACAGGATCATAGGCCACCACGCGTTGTCAAAGGCCCCCGAGATATCCAAGAATACCGCTTGAACATACTTGCGCCTACTACTTTCGACAATTTCTTGAATTGAGCACAAAGCCGTCAACGTAGACCGCCCGCGAGTGAATCCATGCTGACACGGTGAGAGGTCGCGCAAGATGGTAGGTGCGCATTTGAGCATCACTCGCTCCAGGATTTTCCCCAGGACGGAGAGGAGCGTGATAGGGCGATAAGCTTTGGGATCGGACAGCGGCTTCCCATTGGCCTTCGGCAGAATGACAAGCCGTCCGTCCCGCCACGCATCGGGAAAGGTGCCCTCCTCAACGCATTTTCCAAACACGCGTGCAAGTTCATTACTTGCGGCTAGCCACACATGTTTTACGATGCGGGCGGTAATCCCGTCAGTACCCGATGCCGTGGCAGCAAGGTCCCTGATTATGCGTCCCAGCTCCCCACGACAAAGGGGTGGGGCGTCGCTTCCATTCGGAGGAACCGCTGCCAGATGCCGCACCTTACGGTGATATATAGTGTCCGAGTTAGTGATATCATCAGGGCAGAGACTGTAAACTAGGCCCCTCATGGCCTCCCCTACATCCTCCGATCGTCCCCCGGCAGATACGACATCGCACACGATGTTACGCAGTGGCGGCCGAAACCTGCCACTGGCAACACGGTATGCCAATACCCCAGGAACCCGGTTGCCCGAAGCACATATCTCTCTGAAAAAGTGAAGGCGAGCATTCTCCATCATACTTTGGTACTGCCTGCGCAGTTTGTGGTACCTAGCCCTGTAAATGTCGCAAGCGACTCCATCACCTCTGCGCTTAGAGATCTGCCACTCCCGTCTAGCCCTGTTATTTGCTATCCGCATGCGGTCCAATGCAGGAGTCCACCACTCGTAGCCCCTGGCACGCTTAGTCTCTGCCACCTGGCCAAGGCAATCCGTCGCCACGGACACAATGAGTCCCGTCAGCGACCGCGACACCGCGCTTGCTGATTGATGCATACGGAGGTGCCCCACACGGTCGTGAAACTGCGCCCGGAACCGGTCCCAATCCACACCCTTCTCCCGAAACCTCATTGGCTCCCCCCACACCTCCGGCGCACGATGGATTCTGGATGAACGCAGTGAAAAGGTAATAAGGCGATGATCGCTGGAGCTGGAGTCTGGGTGGACCTGCCAGTCCCGAACCAATGCACCTCCCTGGGACATGGTGACATCGATGTTTGACTCACCATTAGCCGAGCTGAACGTTGACGGTTGTCCTTCGATGTTGTGGACTTTCAACCTTCGGGCATTTATAAAGTCTTCTACCTCCATTCTATATCCTCCTTCGCCAACATCAGATCTTCCAGAAGACGTCGGTACTCATCCTCGTCCTGGCCCATGGCTGACGAACGCTTCGCGCGCAACGCACGAGCGTTCCCGGTGTAATGCACGAACCACTCAAAGAGTCGTTCCCGGTGTAATGCACGAACCACTCAAAGAGTCGTTCCCGGTGTAATGCACGAACCACTCAAAGAGTCAATGCACGAACGTCGCCAAAGCCTAATACACGAACCCCTCGAAGGGCACACACCCCGTCCGTGCACGTCAGAACACGTTCAGAAATTGTTCTGATGCTCCTCACAAAGTCCCCAACACAAACGGAAAGTAAAATGTCAGTATAATTTTGTCGACACCGGTGACATAGGCACCGACGCCATATAGTTCCGAATTCACCTATGTAACACGTATACACGAACACACGGTGGCGAGAAAGAAACTTTTTGGGAACTCACCCCGCGCTTGAGCAAATGTCAAGCGCAAAGTCCTGTGACAGGTATCGGCGCACCAGCGCCCTCTGCCACAAAATCGCGGAACTTAACAACTTGACAAGTTGTCAAATGGGAGTGTCACTGTCACACAAAGCGTCACTATCGCGAACTAATAACCACTGTCAGTTTGACAGTTGTCAAAACTGACATTGACGTCTCTATCGCACTAAAAACTAAAACGTCACTGTCGCAATGTTCACCGTCTCACCTTAATTACAAGATGGCCGCGGACTCTTATGGGCTATGCCCCATGAGAGAACGAGAGCAGCCGATCTTGGGCACTGCACAAACGTCAAACGAGTCACTATCTCACTCTTAGAACTAATATGGCCGCCGCCTCTTACGGGTGAAACCCTAAGAAGAAACGAGAGGGGCCGATTTCGAACCGCAACCGCACTCCGATCGCGACAACAACGCGCCGACAACACGCCACGAGAGCAGGGAGCACAACGCGCGCACGTCCGCACGGTACGAGAGCGAACGACGAAGGTAGAGGTAAGTAGAGTATGGACACCCTCCAACCAGCCCATGGTCTTCCCAGCCTCGCGGCTATTAAGACCGAAACGTATGGGAGTTGCGCGCCGTACTTGCGAGTGCTCTTTCCGGCGTGCAATTTCTTGACTCCCTACAAATTGTCCCTGGCCCTCTCCCCATTCAGGGGCGGCTAAGTAGCGAAGCGCCGCTTTTGCGGCAGACAGCACAAAGAACAGCTTCGTCGTTCGCACCGGTTCCTGATGTAGGTGCTACATATTTTCCGCTTCTTCTTCTTCCTGCTCTAGCCGCGAACGCCTAGCGTGCCAGCGATAGGCAAATGTGCGGAAGCATCGGAAGTTGGCCTCCGAGGAAACGAGGTCGCAGTAGTACACCGGTCCCTCCCCCGCCCGAACGATACCACGGATCATCGTATCACGATCAGAAGCATAAAGATCACATCTCCAGAGGACATGATCCGCGGTTTCTTCTTCCTCCCCACAAAAACACGTAGGTGAGTCTACCAAGGCCATTGCGTGAAGCCTTGCACGAAAACTCCCGTGACCGGTCAGGATTTGTGAGACTTTGTAGTCAGGCTCGACCCAAGTTAGACTGAGCCGAACCGACACGTCCGGAAAGAATCGATAGAGGTCCCTACCCTTCACCTCCTCATCCCATTTCTGTTGCCAAGAGACAACAGTCTCCTCCGAAATTTTTCTTTTCTCTGCCCTGAACTCAACCCCGGCGAGATCTCTAACACCGTCCACTCTACCCGCTCTTGCCACTTCGAGGTCAGCCGGCAAAACCCCGGCCAGAACAGGAAGTGCTGCGGTACTCACCGACCGATACGCTTTGGTCAAGAGAACCAATGCTGGTCTCTGCGTCCTCAGTAGCGCAGCTCGGACAACGTACGTGGAAACACGCTTCCACCAACATCCCGCGGCATAGGTTAATACTGCGACGAAGGTTCCCCGATACAGTACTTTGAGGGCACTGTAGCGGACCCCCCACGACGCGGCCGAGACCCTCGACATCTTGCCAAAGGCCGATGCAGCCCTCTCACCAATCTTCACCGCATGCTCCCTGAAGCACAGGGACGTGTCCACCACCAAACCCAGAATGCCAGCTGACGTGACACCCCTGATGGAGACCCCATCAAACCTAATTGTGGGGGGACGGCCAGGCAGCTTACCCCTCAGAGTCAAGGCAGCTTACCCCTCAGAGTCAAGGCGTGAGACTTTGAAGGGGAGAAACCGAGGCGATTACGAGCGCCCCACTCACCGATGAGCCTAAGTCCTTGCGCGGCCAGAGTTTCGATGCCTGCTCGGGAGTTTGACTCGATAAGGACTGTCACGTCGTCGGCGTACGCAACCAGCGTAATACCGTCTGGGTATGGCAGCTTAAATAGGTCGTCCATGACTAGATTCCACAACGCCGGACCAAGCACGGATCCCTGTGGGCAACCCATGGTTGAGTTCTTCCACAGTAACCCGCCCCCGGCGAAGAGACCCACTCTCCGGCACGTAAAATACGAGGTGAGCATACGGTAAATATTGGGCGGACACCGTCCACCCTTCGCCTTCAGCAAAATCATGGGCCACCATGCGTTGTCAAAGGCGCCCGAAATGTCCAGCAGTATCGCCTGAACATATTTTGTTTTGCTGTTTGTAACGGTCTCCAAGATTGCCTGGAGTGCAGTTGAAGTAGAGCGACCCCGAGTGAAGCCGTGCTGGCAAGCAGAGGTGCTGTTAAAGGTGCCAGATGCACACTTCAGCATGATCCGTTCCAGAATTTTGCCCAGGACAGAGAGTAGCGTGATGGGGCGATACGCTTTAGGATCAGACAAGGGCTTACCGTTCCCTTTGGGGAGAACGATAAGCCGGCCGTCCTTCCACGCATCAGGAAACGTGCCCTCCTCGACGTATTTGCTAAAAATACGCGTTAGCTCGGAGCTAGCTACGGGCCACGCATGCTTTACCATGCGGGCGGTGATTCCATCGATTCCCGGAGCTGTGTTAGGAAGGTCCTTGACTATGTCCCACAGATCCCTTGATGATGGAGCAGGCGCGTCACAGCCGGTGGGCCCGCAAGCCGCCGCAACTCTAACTAGGTGGTGATAAGGAGAGTCCTTACCCCGATCGTCGTCCGGACATAGCGAGTAAATTAAATTAGTCATGGCGGTCCCCACATCCACCGCCTGCGACTCTGCGAACCTCACCGCATTTATAACATTAGGTGGAGGACGTCGTCTACCACTCGCACAACGATATGCGAGGCCCCATGGATCCTCGTTCCCTGTACCCGCAATTTCCCGAAAGAAATTCAACCGCGCCTGCTCCATCATTACCTTATAGCGACGTCTGCAGCGACTAAGCTCGCCCTTCAGGGCCTCAAGAGCGGGGCCAGCGAGAGACCGTCGCTTAGCAGACTGACAGGCTCGACGAGCCCTGTTGTGAGCCTTTCTAGCCCCGTCTAGGCTAGGGGTCCACCACTCATATCCCCGCGCCCTATTGGCGCCAATTATTTGGCCTAAGGTCCTCTCCGCCACCTGACCGAACAGCCTCGTTAGGGAGTAACCAAGGTGGTTAGCTCCCTTCGAGAGGTTCATACGCCCGATAGATCCGTGGACCTCCGCACGGAAAAGATCCCAATCCACACCACGCTCCCGAAACCTCTTTGGCTCTCCCGACTCGTCCAGGGTCGATGTGCACCGCCGACCACCCACGATGTTAAAAATTATTAAACTGTGGTCACTCACGCTGGCGTCCGGGTTCACACGCCAGTCCAAGACCCTTACTCCTCCAGTGGACATGGTCACGTCGATGTTGGAGCTGCCGTTGACGGTGCAGAATGTTGGCGGTTGATTTTCCTGGTTGTGGATGCAGATTCCGTGGGCGGCAACAAAGTCTTCTACGTCACGACGACGGGCAAAGCTCTCGTTTCGGTCTCCCGCTAGGTGTCGAGTGGCCGAGTGCCACAGGGGGGAGTGCGTATTGGTGTCTGCACCGATCAGGATTTGGCGTCCCCGCAGCTCCACTAATATCTTCCGTAGCGCTTCTAGATATGGGCCTACTGGGTGTGAGTACTGGCAGTAAATGCTGGCAAGGATTAGGCCACCAGGATCACCGGTTTGTAGGTGGGCCACTATACAGTGGCTAGACGAGAGATGGTGCAGGACCGTACAAGGGATGTCCGTCCGGGACAGGAAGATACCAGCCTTGCTATTTGATCCCGCAGGGAGCAACAGATGGGGGTGGTCATCGATCCCGGAGACGTGAGGTTCCTGGAGCAAAAGCACGTCCAGAGCATGTTCCTCCGCGATCTTTGTAATCTCAGTAGTTGCGCATTCCGACGATTGTAAGTTTAATTGCCCGACCTTTAAAATTGTGGACCTCGAACTATCCATAATTCACTCTCGTAAGTTCTCGCTCCTCAGCATATTTCCGAGCGGGGCAATCGCGAGCGTTGGTTGGGTGTTCAGACGCTCCTTTTCGTCCGAACTTCTTGCAAGTGGCGCAGCAGTGCTTCTCGGATTTGCACTCGGTGTTTTTATGGCCATCTTCTCCGCATAGGCCGCAGGTCATTACTTTTGCCCGGCAGTACTTTTCGGGGTGGCCAAAGTTTTGGCACCTGCGGCAGCAGGTAACCCCAAGAAAGTCGTTGACTTCGACCACCTCCCAGCCAATATAAACTCGACCCAGCTCGACGAGAGTTCTCCGCAGGGTAGGCGATGCCTGGCAAATCCACATGCATCGATTGCCCCGTCGGTTCCGCTTGTACAGTGGCCGAATCTCTCCTGCGAGCCCCTCCTTGGTAAATGATGAGGTCTTTAAGTTTTGGTCCCAGAGATCCTCAATTACTGTTTCGAATTGTTGATCCCCGTCGACGCCGACCAACGCAATTAGGGGTTGCCTGTCCTTAGGCTCTTCTGCCCTCAGGGTTGGGGGGATAGCCTTCTTCAAGGCCTCCGCAGCGGAACTGGAGCCAGTCCGGACTACCACACCTCTGTTACCGCATGGCCGCATACCCACTATAGTGACGCCAATCTCACGAGGGTTGACCGCGTGCTTGAGTGCCACCTTGGTCTCTTGAGCTGTTTTTATTGTATCCTTTTGGTCCTCGGCGGGGTAGATCGCCACGGTAGGGCCCGGGCGCGGAGGGATACGCTTCCGCTCGTCCTCATATCTACCCAGTTTTAAGATGCCGGCGTAGGACGGCTTCATTTCGTCGGTGACCGACGGCCCGGCACTCATTACACGCTCGACTCCTACATTTTTCTTAGCCTCCAATTTCGCTTCCAGGACGGCATTGCGCCCTTCAGCCTCAGCGAGTCGTAACGCCAGGTGGGCCACAACCGAGGCTATCCTCTCCGTGCACGCACCAATGGAGGCTAGCTCATCCTTGTTGAGCTTGCTAGTTTTAGCACGCACGGCGTCCATAATCCCCTTCGTCTGTGCGGCTATCTCCAGCTGCAGTGTTACTGCAGTCGCAGATGACAGGGGCTCCTCGTCCGTTCCTGCTTCCTTGTCCACTTCGGCAGGGGTTAGTGGTGCAGCTGCGCCGGTGGTAATGCCCGAGATAGGCGGCGCCATCTCTCTTCGAACCGCCTGGATCCGGCGTCTCACCGCCTCCTGCACCTCCTGAGGAGAGCTCAGAGGGCGCTTGCCCTGCACCGGAGGCGGTAATTGCTCCCGAGGGGGGGGCGAGGCGAGAGGAGAGCTAAACAGGCTCGGCGGCGTCCGCATCAACGATGCGCGGGGACGGAATCCTGCCTCCATGCCTAGCTCTTCCAGGGCCCGCATCTCCTCCTCCTTCTCCTGATATTCCAGAAGACGTCGGTACTCATCCTTGTCCTGGCTCATGGCTGACGAACGCTTCGCGCGCAACGCACGAGCGTTCCCGGTGTAATGCACGAACCACTCAAAGAGTCAATACACGAACTTCACGAACCCCTCGAAGGGTACACACCCCGTCCGTGCACGTCAGAACACGTTCAGAAATTGTTCTGATGCTCCTCACAAAGTCCCCAACACAAACGGAAAGTAAAATGTCAGTATAATTTTGTCGACACCGGTGACATAGGCACCGACGCTATATAGTTCCCAATTCACCTATGTAACACGTATACACGAACACACGGTGGCGAGAAAGAAACTTTTTGGGAACTCACCCCGCGCTTGAGCAAATGTCAAGCGCAAAGTCCTGTGACAGGTATCGGCGCACCAGCGCCCTCTGCCACAAAATCGCGGAACTTAACAACTTGACAAATTGTCAAATGGAAGTGTCACTGTCACACTGTACCGCACCAAGCGTCACTATCGCAAACTAATAACAACTGTCAGTTTGACAGTTGTCAAAACTGACATTGACGTCTCTATCGCACTAAAAACTAAAACGTCACTGTCGCAATGTTCACCGTCTCACCTTAATTACAAGATGGCCGCGGACTCTTATGGGCTATGCCCCATGAGAGAACGAGAGCAGCCGATCTTGGGCACTGCACAAACGTCAAACGAGTCACTATCTCACTCTTAGAACTAATATGGCCGCCGCCTCTTACGGGTGAAACCCTAAGAAGAAACGAGAGGGGCCGATTTCGAACCGCAACCGCACTCCGATCGCGACAACAACGCGCCGACAACACGCCACGAGAGCAGGGAGCACAACGCGCGCACGTCCGCACGGTACGAGAGCGAACGACGAAGTCTCCGCAGTATAGTATATATATATATAGTATATATATAGTAGAGTATGGACAAACCCACCTCCGCCTCATGGCTTGTTCCAACCTACTGGTTATACAAGCCGAATCACGGGAGATGCATACCCTTACTTGCCAGTGGCTCTTTGGGGGTACACACATTACTCCCTACAAATTGTTTAATATCTACATCCTTGTCCCTATGGTCAACCTATCCCCCTTCTGGGGCGTGACAACACACGAACGCCTTCGATGTCTAGGTCCGCCGTGTGCCCACCTTTGGTGGTACCGCTAGCTCCACTTTGTCCTTCTACTGCCTCTTCTAGGTCTCGGTTTCTTCTTTCTTCACCTCTCAAGTCCACTACGCTTCTTGTGCCACCTTCGCGCGTATTCACGGAAATACCGGAAATTTACCTCTGTTCCTACAAGATCCGGGTAGTACACTGGGCCCACCTGCAAAACCGAGATTCTATTCAATAACTCTCTACGCTCCTCCCCGTAGAGTTCGCATTCCCACAGCGAGTGGTGTACGTCCTCCACCTCACTCTCTGAGCAGTAGCAGTGCCCCACGTCTACTAGCTTCATACGATGAAGTCGATCCCTAAAGCAGCCATGGCCGGTAAGCAGTTGCGAGGTTTCGTAGTCAGGCTCCACCCAAGTTGCCTTGAGTCTTGCCTCCACGTCCGGAAAATACCGATACAGCTCCCGTCCCCTTTCCGATGTGTCCCAACGCTTTTGCCATGCGGCAAGAGCGGACCCACTCGCACTGAGTGTGGCGCTCCGAAGCTCCTCCCTGGTAACCGCGGACTCACGTGCCTCACCTAGTTCGCCTGCCCGAATTACCTCGAGGTCGGCCGGTAGGACCCCAGCTAGTACAGCCAGCGCATCAGTGCTCGTCGAGCGATACGCCTTAGTCAAAAGGACCAAGGCGGGTCTCTGGGTGCGCAAGAGCGCACTCCGCACAACGTGAAGGGACGCACGCACATACCAACATGCCGCGGCATACGTTACCGTTGCTACGAAAGTTCCCCGGTACAGGACCTTAAGGGCCCTGTACCTAATACCCCATGAGCACGCCGATACTCTTGACATTTTGCCGAAGCAATTTGCCGCCCTCTCCCCTATCGATACCGCATGCCGCGCGAACGATAAACTTGCATCGACTACCACACCCAGCACCGTGGTCGACTCAACGGTTTTGACAGACTTCCCCCCTAGTCTGATGACGGGTGGCCGCTGGAGTTTTCCCCTGATATAGTTGCAGACTTATCAGGAGAGAACTCCAGCCTGTTCCGTACCCCCCATTGACTTACCAGCCCTAAAACCGTAGAGGCCGTAGCCTCTATGCTGGCCCGGGTCTCGGATTCTATCAAATCCGTTAAATCGTCGGCGTAAGCCACGACACTCACTCCCCCCGGATACGGCAGCCGAAGCAAGTCGTCCATTAGCACGTTCCAGAGCGTGGGTCCCAACACCGATCCCTGCGGGCAACCCATTGTTGCGTCCTTCCACAACGCCCGGCCTCCCACGAACATGCCCGTCCGGCGGCGCGTGAAATAGTCCGCAATCATCCTATAGATGTTTTGCGGGCAGCCTCCACGTTTCACCTTGAGCAGGATCATAGGCCACCAGGCGTTGTCGAAGGCTCCAGAGATATCCAGAAAAATAGCTTGAACGTATCTCGACGGGCTCCCACGCGCGACACCGAATATAGTATTCAGTGCCGAGACCGTAGAACGACCCCGAGTGAATCCGTGCTGGCGATCCGACAAGCTTCTCGCTATTTGCGGGGCACAGTGTATTATTACGCGTTCTAAAATCTTACCAAGGATCGACAACAGAGTGACGGGTCGGTAGGCCTTCGGGTCGTCAAGTCGCTTGCCGTTCCCTTTGGGAATGACAATCAGCCTGCCTTCCTTCCAAACCTCCGGAAAAACACCCTCCTGGACACATCGCCTATACATTAAACAAAACTCGACCGGAGCAGCAGCATAACTGTGCTGTACAATGCGCGCACTCAACCCGTCGGCGCCCGGAGCTGTGTTAGGGAGATCCCTGACTATCCCCGCAACCGTCTCATTCGTTGGAGGAGAGGCATCTTCTCCTGAGGGCATTAATGAGCTCATTAATCGCACCACCCCATGATAGTCTGTATCGGCGGAATGATCGTCGTCCGGGCACAGGGCATACATAAGGCCGTACATGGCCTCATCAACACTCCCAGCATGTCCTTGGGCATAAACAGTGCCATTGACAACGTTACTTGATGGTCTGTGCCTACCACTCGCAACCCGGTACGCATGACCCCAGGGGTCCATGTTACCGGAGTCGGCGATCTTCCTAAAGTACGAAAGTTGCGTCTCCTCCATGGCTTTCCTATACCTACGCCTATGCTCATGGAACCGCCCCTTCGCGTATTCCTCGACAGGCCCGTTGTTCCGTCGAGCAGACTGCCAAGCCCTCCGGAGGGCGTTGTTTGTCTGTCGTAACCGATTTAGTTCCGGTGACCACCACGGGTGGCCCCTCTGTCCTGCTCTAACCACCCCTAGAGTCTGCTTTGCGGTGCTCCCTACCATTTTGGTGAACTGAGCACAGACGTCAGAGGCGGGGCGATCCCATTTAATCCCCCCTACTATAACCCTAAAGCGGTCCTCAAATACACTCCAGTCCACTCCACGGTCCCGAAATCTTACGGGGGAGGACTCTGCAACAGCGCCTGTAGTGGACCTGCTTGCCACACTGAACATTATAAGGCGGTGGTCACTCTCTATTTTATTTTCCATCACTCTCCACCCTGTCACCAGGGCGCCTCCAGATGTTAGCGTGAGATCGATGTTGGACGACCCGTTCATAGTAGAGAAAGTCCACGGTTCACCGTCTTGGTTTTCTAACCGAAGACCTCGGGCCAGGATAAACGCCTCCATTGACTCTCGCCGGTGCGTGACGTCTGACCCGCGTCCAGTATACTGCCGCGGTTCGCAGTACCACATCGGAGAGTGAGCGTTCGAGTCTACCCCAATCACTATTTTCTTGCCTCTAAGAGAGTCAAGAACAAAGCCCAAGTGCTGAAGATGTACGTCTATGTCGTCACTGTACTGAAAGTACGCGGACACCATATATGTACCCTCTTCGTCATTCAGTACATGGCACACTGTACAGTGTGCGTTAGACAGGCGTTGCAAGAGGGTACATGGGAGGTCCTCGCGAGAGACGTACACTCCAGCCCTCGCGCCATCACCACCAGATACTATCCGTGGCTCTCCTGCATACTGCTCCTGGGTCAGGACGATGTCAAGGCCCAGCTCCTGTACAACTATGGGTAGCTCGTTTGTGGCAAGCCTTGCTCCCGCCAGATTGATCTGGCCGACTGTAAGAATTTTTGGAGCCATATTAATAATTTGTCACCTCGAGCATCCTCCGTTCGGCTGATACTCGAGCCGGGCACTCCCTGGCTCCGGTGGCGTGACCCTCTGCGCCCTTCTGGCCAAATCTGTGGCAAGTGGCACACCTAGTCTGCGCTGCCTTGCAGTCACCTGCGGAATGTCCTGTGGCACCACATCGTGCGCACGTAACACCCTCCTGGCGACACCTCCTCTCATTGTGCCCGTATAGTGAGCACTTCCCGCAGATGACCGCTGTTGTGAAGTCCTCCACCCTGCAGACTTCGCAAACCCACATACAGTCGGCCCTTTTCAACAAGTGCCCTCCTCATCTGGGGAGAGCACGCAATCACCATTGCCGAGTACACTGATCCGAGCCTACTTTTTCTGAATGCCAGGCGACTTTGAGTTTGCATCGCCTCCAGCGTCCAGGTATTATCCTCCTTGAAGTTCTGGTCATGGATAGCTTTAAGAACTTCCCCCCAGTCTGGATCTTTACCCTCTAGGTCACGAATAATGACAAGTGGGGACTTACCCTTAACATCTGTAGTCATCAGTGTACTCGGCAGGGCGGCCTTGAATTTCTCCAGATCGGCCGGCGTGTTCGTCTGGACGACTATTCCGGCATTTCCAACTCTTCGGACCCTGTTTACTTGGATCCCTAGCTTGGCGGGAGCGATGGAGGTCTTAATTATATTCCTCGTTTCCTCCGAAGATGTTACCTGTGTACCATCCTTCGGGTATATTGCCACCACTGGTCCTGAGCGCCGTTTGAGTTTTTCGGCGTATGTCTCCTCCCTCAGCGTTGCCTTTGGCTCTACTACGCCAGCACTGGTTCCAGCTGCCTCAAGTTTCGCTTCAGCAATTGCCGCGCGCCGTTCTGCCTCTGCCAGGCGGGAGATCAGGGTGGTAACTACTGATCCCGCAACCGCAACGTGCTGGCCTATCACGGCGATCTCCTCCTTGTTCAGCTTGCTGAACTTACTGTGGACCGTCTCCATGATCCCCATCGTGGCAGCCGTTGCGTGTCCTGCAAGCTCCTTTATGTTTGCCTCTATCATTGGCTTTGCCACCGACACCTGTTGCTGGTCCTCTGTCTCTTGCGGAGTGTTTGGTATTCCACTGAGTGGCGGCACTTGTTTGCGCGCTGCAATCCTTCGTCGCATCACCTCCTGAACCTCCTGTGGGGACGTCAAAGGTCGCTTGGTCGCCTGCTGTGGCACATCCTGAGTCTCCTGCTGTGTAGTCGGTGCCCGGCTAAACATCCCAGGTGGGGTCCGCTGCAGAGATAGGCGGGGGCTGAAGCCCGCGTCCCGTGACATTTGCTCCAATTCACGGAGCTCCTGCTCCTTTGCCTCCATTTCTGCCGCGAGGACCCGTTCCAGGTCCTCCGGCTCAGACATCTTGCGTTGGGGTGTGCAGCAATTAGAAATTTATATTTAAATTTATATTATATAAATTAGGCAGTCTGCCAGGGCCAAAAGAAAGGCGAGGTCACGCCCTTTAAAATGAGCCGTCACTCGACACTCTAGGTCCAAAACTGACGAAGTTAGGCCCGGGGGGGTGAGGCAATTTTGGACCGGGGTGCGGGGGGTCTGGATCGACCCTGAGAGGGGGTGAAGGCGGGGTGGGGGGGGTAGTTACCCCGAGGGGGTGAAGTATGGGGGGCTCCGCACAGAGGGGGGGGGGACAAGCACAAAACGTCACTGTCGTTACACACAATTACCACTAGGTGTCACTATCACAAAACGTCACTATCGCACGAGTGTCACTTTCACTATAATAATTTGACAGCTGTCAAATTCTCCTGCTCTCTCGCTCGTCGCAGTACAATTCCGCAAGATGGCCGCGGCCTCTTACGGAGATTGCCCCACGCGAGACAAGGAGGGACCGAGTTTGGTACTGCGTCGCGTCCCGACAAGAACGCGACAACGGTGGACAAGAGCGCCGCGGAGACACGTCTGCACTTTACGAACGTCGACACCGAAGTGTAGAGTATGGACAGGTCCCTCCACCAACCCATGGTCCCTCCAGCCATCTTGGCTATATGGACCGAATCGTCGGGAGATGCACGCCTTACTTGCGACTGCTCTTTCGGGCGTGCACTTTCTTGACTCCCACAATTTCCTGTCCCGAGCACTCTCCCCTTTCTGGGGCTGCTCGCTGTCGTGTTAGTTTGTGTCGCTTATGCGACTAACGATACTTAATACAGCTTCGTCGCCCGCCTGAGCCTTTTCTTGCATCTCAAGTTTATATCTAGCTTTGTGCCAGGCGTGCGCGAAGTCTATCAGCCGCCGAAAATTGTCCTCCGAAGCCACGAGTTCGCGGTAATATACAGGACCCACCATGTCGCGCGTGAGCCCATTCAACATTTTATCTCTTATCCCATCGTAAAGAGGGCACCTCCACAAGATATGGTCTCTGCATTCATCCTCTTCCCCGCAGTAGCATAGGCTATCCTCACAGAGCTTCATATCATTCAAACGTTTTCTGAAACATCCATGGCCTGTCAGTATCTGGGAGATTTGATAGTCCGGCTCGACCCAAGTTGCCTTGAGACGAGCCACCACGTCCGGGAAGAAACGGAATAGTTCCCTACCCTTATCCTCACCTTCCCATGTCTGTTGCCAGGAGGCAACAGTCTCCTCAGAAATTTTCCTGCTTTCGACCCTAAGCTCCTTCCTGCTAAGGTGTCTAAAATCGTCGATTCTGCCAGCACGCATAACCTCAAGGTCCGCCGGTAAAACTCCTGCCAACACTGGCAAGGCCGCGGTACTAACCGAACGATAGGCCTTAGTGAGAAGCACCAACGCCGGGCGCTGACTCCGTCGCAGCGCGCTCCCCACCACGTAGGTGGTCACGCGTCTCCACCAACACCCCGCCGCGTACGTAACTATTGCCACGTACGCACCCCGGTACAAGAGCTTAAGTGCCTTGTAGCGGACTCCCCAGGATGAGGCAGAGACGCGCGACATCTTCCCGAACGCTGCCGCGGCCCGCTCCCCGATGGACAGGGCGTGCTCCCTAAAGCACTGAGCTGAATCAACCACCACACCGAGCACTTTTGTTGACGTAACTCCCTTGACTGCAATCCCATCCAGTCGAACAACCGGAGGACGGCCAGGGAGCTTCCCCTTCAATGTCATAGAATATGACTTGCCGGGGGAGAAACCCAGCCTGTTCCTTTTACCCCAGGCGGATACCAACTCCATGGCGCATGAGGCGGAGGCCTCTATGCCGGCGCGTGTGTTCGACTCAACGATGATTGTTACGTCATCCGCGTACGCAACGAGTTGAACTCCGTGCGGGTATGGTAGCTGAAACAGATCGTCCATGAGGAGGTTCCACAGAGAGGGTCCCAACACCGAGCCCTGCGGACACCCCATAGTGGAAGCCTTCCACATGACCTCGCCACCGACGAAGAGACCCACGCGGCGGTTTGTGAAATAACTCACCAGCATCCTATAGATGTTTGGTGGGCATCCGCCGTTCTTCGCCTTTAACAAGATCATGGGCCACCACGCGTTGTCAAACGCCCCCGATATGTCCAGGAAGATGGCCTGAACATACTTCGCGCTGCTGTCCGTCACCGCGGCCTGAATAGCCCGCAGCGCCGTCAGCGTAGATCTACCCCGAGTGAACCCGTGCTGGCACATCGACGCAGAACGCGAGATGGTAGGTGCGCAAAGCAAAATTATCCGTTCGAGGATCTTACCCAGAGTCGAAAGGAGCGTGACGGGGCGATACGCTTTAGGATCAGTAGGTGGCCGGTCATTACCTTTCGGAATGACGACCAGCCTGCCGTCCTTCCACGCATTTGGAAATGTGCCCTCCTCAACGCAGAGTTCAAATAAACGCGATAGCTCGGAGCCAGCTGCTCGCCACACATGTTTTACCATGCGGGCAGTTATCCCGTCCCTTCCCGGAGCTGTGTTGGGCAATCCCCGGACTATTTTCCCGATCTCTTCTATTGATGGTGGAGCCACATCCCGACCTGATGGTGCGCAAGCCGCCATGAGTCTAATTTTTCTATGATGGATTGAATCATTAGTCGCGTTGTCGTCTGGGCACAAGGCACTAACTAGCACCTTCATAGCGGCTTGCACGTCCCCTGCGTATCCCTCAGCGAATTTCATTCCGGTGATAATATTAGAAGGTGGCCTCATACGCCCGCTAGCCGCTCGGTAAGCCAAGCCCCAAGGGTCCTGGTTACCGGAGTCAGCCAGTTTCCGAAAGAAGTCGGTCTGTGCCTTCACCATCATAGCCTTATATCTACTGCGGCACTCGTGATAATAACCTTTCACAATTTCTTCACATACCCCCGTGTCTCTCTTCCTAGTCGTCTGCCACACCTTCCTTGCTTTGTTTGTTCTTTTACGCATGGCATCCAGAGCTGGAGACCACCATTCATATCCTGAGTCGCGTTTCCTTTTGCCGCCTGTTCCACAGCATTCAATCGCCGTGCGCACTATCAAATCCGTAAAAGCCTTACTTACCACATTCACTGATTTATTCCATTTCAAGCATCCCACCCGCTCATGGATTGTAGCCTGGAACCGTTCCCAGTCCACACCGCGTTCCCGGAACCTCAGGGGCAACCCCGACGACTCAGAGACCCGCGCAACCTCGCGCGGGCCACCCACATCGAAGGTGATGAGGCGATGGTCACTGCTGCTAGCATCCTCGTGTACGCGCCAGTTATAAGCATGCAGTCCTCCGCTAGACATCGTCAAATCAATGTTAGATTCCCCATTAACTGTCGAAAAAGTTGCTGGTTGCCCGTTGCAATTAAGGATTGTTAATCTCCGGCCGGCGATGAAGTCCTCCATCTGTTGACGCCGATACAGGACGTTGGCTCCCCTTCCAATGAAGTTGCGATCCGGGCAAAACCACAACGGCGAGTGAGCGTTGGTGTCAGCGCCTACTAGCACCTTCTTTCCCCGCAAAGCATCAAGCACTAGGCCTAGGTGGTGCAGATGCACCGCAATGTCGTCACAGTACTGAAAGTAGGCGCTGACAACGAAGACGTCCGGGTGTATGTGACACACTACGCAGTGGCGATTGCTGAGATGCAACAGTGTTGTTATAGCCAAATCCCGCCTTGCGCAGAGTAAGCCGCACTTTGGGTCTTCTCCCGCAGAGATAAAGTTAGACGTTGAGGGTGAATGTGCGTCGAGTCGGGCACCGCAATATGGCTCCTGCACTAGTACTAGGTCCAATCTCGACTCCTTCACGATGGAAGGGAGCTCCGCCGTGCACATCGCCGACCCCTGCAAGTTGATTTGGCCTACCCTCAATGCCAAGTGATTGCCTCTATCCATAATTTATCCTGGAGAGCTCCCGCTCCTCGGCGTGCTTCCTGGCGGGACATTCCCTAGCGTTAGTTGCATGGTCCGCTGCCCCTTTCCTGCTAAATCGACGGCACGTAGCGCAGCATCTAGTTTCAGATTGGCATTCAGTGGATTTATGGCCATCTTCTCCGCACTGGCCACAGGTCATCGTTTTGGCCCGACAGTACTTCTCCGGGTGGCCAAAGTTCTGGCATCTCCGACAACATGTGACCCCCAGGAAGTCGTTGATTTCCACTACCTCCCAGCCTATGTAAACTCGACCCTGTTCAATAAGTGCCCTCCGTAACGAAGATGACGCTTGGCACACCCACATGCAGCGATTTGCCCGTCTGTTTCGCTTGTATAATGGGCGTATCTGACTTGCCAGCTCTTCCTTGGTCCATTTAGTCTCCTTTAGGTTTTGGTCCCATAGGTCTTCAATAAGGGTCTCAAACTTCTGATCGGCGTCCGCTCCGACCAAAGAGATTAGGGGTTGCCTGTCCTTGGGTTCCTCCGCCCTTAGGGTTGGTGGGATCGCTCGCTTCAGGGCCTCCGCAGCGGTGCTAGAGCCAGTCCGGACTACAACTCCTCCATTTCCGCAGGGTCGCATTCCTACTATAGTGGCGCCGATTTCCTTGGGGTTAATGGCGTGTTTCAAGGCGCTTTTTGTTTCCTGGGCTGTCTTGATGTTATCTCTTTGATCCTCGGCGGGGTAAATAGCTATAGCGGGTCCTGGACACGGTGGGATGCGCTTCCGCTCGTCCTCATACCGCCCTAACTTTAGCATTCCGGCATAAGTCGGCTTCACAACCGGTTCCTCGGTTCGGCTTGGTACAGGTTGTGCAACAACGTTGCGAAGGCGCTCTTCCGCCACCGCTAAGCGCGCAATAAGCTGCGTGACCACCGAGTTAACAGAGCTTACCTGCAGCCCAATAACTGCTATCTCGTCCTTATTTAGTTTGGAGGTTTTTGACCGCACGGCCTCCATGATTCCGACAGTGGACTCCGTCGCCAGCTCGGCGAGGTCTGTCAGCGTGGCAGTAGATAGTCTTCCACCGGTGCCCCGGTCCTCCACCGGTGCCGTCTCGTGGCTCGCAGATTGGATGCGACGTCTCACCGCTTCCTGCACCTCCTCAGGGGAACTCAGGGGGCGCTTGCCCTGCATCGGTGGGGGCAGCTGTTCTCGAGGGGGGGGGGCGAAGCAAGCGGAGAGCTGAACATGCTCGGGGGAGTCCGCATCAAAGACGAACGGGGCCTAAAGCCTGCCTCCATATCCAATTCCTCCAGAGCCCGCATCTCCTGCTCCTTGGCGAGCATCTGCTCCTCGGCGAGCATCTGCTCCTCGAGCAGGCGGCGGTACTCCTCGTCCTCTTCTCGACTCATGGTCGGTCCAAGTCACGGCCCAACACACTAAGTTTTTGGGCGTAAAACACGAACTATTCTGCTAATACACGAACACCTTCACGAGGTCCCTGCACCCCGCACAAGTCTCAGACAATATAAAAACGGATTCGAAAGACCCTGCCAAGTTCACATAACGCGTTAAATTAAAAATTGGGATTAATAAAATATGACCAATTACGGAGTCATAGACGCCGACGCCATACAGTTCGAAATCGCCTATATGTAATGAAACACGAACTTTTGCATTACACCTAGAGAATGTTTGGCACTAATGAAAAACTTAAGTCTGGGACTCACCACTCACTTGTGCTGAATATATGCAAGTCCTATTACTAGGGCATGAGCGCACCAGCGCCCTCTGCCGCGGAGTTTCAGAACTTCGAAAATTTCCAAAGTTGCCGTAAGTTGTCCACAGATGGCCAAGTGTCACTGTCACTGTCAACTACACCACCGCACCAAGCGTCACTATCGCGAACTTAAAACAACTGTCAGTTTGACAGTTGTCAAATCTGACAGAGAGAGTATGGACAGTAGGAATCTCGTTATTCCATTCATACTCGTCACTAATTACATGGCGGGGCATTTGGCTACCATAAGAGAGTCATAGTTACTTACGCTGTTACCTTCGGGATTACTTTTGCTGTAACCGAACTTATCATATCAATACTCTCGAGGGTACAGGGAGGCAGCGAGCAAACCACGGACTTGCTACCTCATGAACTCACTGTGCACTTGGGATCGGCTGCAGACTTGTTCAATATAAATAGGACCCCAAAGGAGTACAATTTGTCATGTCTACACCAGTCTCTTTGCCATCTTTTCATGTCTACAGAGGACAAGCGATTCAAAGACCCAACGTGGTGGTCGTCAACCCTAGCAGCCCAGTATAGACAGATCACCTATGTGTTTTGTGTGTTGTGGGGCCAATTAGGAGAGTCCTACAGCCAACAGAGGCTGTGTGAATAATGTTTTTCTGACGTACCTAACACGTGGTTCAACAAGTCCCGAGACTAAGTACTATAACAAGGTTTTTTTATATAATTATTTTTAATTCATCAACGTCGTCTCCTCTAAGAGCGATACAGTTCCTACAACGCTTTTCTAACTTTTCTATCCCATGCGTGTAGAACGATTTGTCTTTGGCTTCAAAATAAGCCTCCGTTGCTGTGATAACTTCACTATTTGAGTCAAATTTCTTACCCTGGAGCATTTTTTTGAGATCTGCAAACAGCCAGTAATCGCTGGGGGCCAAGTCTGGCGAATAAGAGGGATGAAGAAGCAATTCAAAGCCCAATTCATTAGTTTTGGCCACAGACTTGTGACAAGGCGCGTTGTCCTGGTGAAACACCACTTTCTTTTTGTTCGTTTGAGGCCGTTAATCCGCAATTTTGTACTTCTTATCGCTCCAATAAGCACATGTAATAGTTACTATTAATATTTTGCCCCTTTTCAAGGTAGTCGATGAAAAGTATCGCATGGAATACTTTCTTTTTTTATCCCAAAATATAGACGCCATAACCTTACCGGCCGATTTTTGAGTCTTTGGCCGCTTCGGGCGGCTTTCACCAGCCGCTCTCCACTCCGCTGACTGCCGATTGGATTCCGGAGTAAAATGGTGTATCCATGTTTCATCCATCACATACCGACGTAAAAAATCCTTTTTATTACGATTCATCAGCGCCAAACATCGCTCTGAATCATTGATACGTTGTTCCTTTTGCTCAGTTGTAAGCAAACGTTGCACCCACTTGGAAAAAATATTTTTCATGGCCAATTTTTTATGTAAAATAGTGAAAGCACTACCAGCTGAAATCTTCACTATCTCTGCTATCTCGCGCACTTTTGTCTTCCGATCTTCCTATACGATTTTGAGGACTTGGTTAATATTTTGTTGATTCACTGCATCATTTGGACGAACTGAGCGTTCCTCATCATTTGTGTCCATGCGACCGCGTTTGAAGTCGGCATACCACCGACAAATGGTTGCTTTAGAGGGAGCTGATCCCGCATAACATTTTATAAGCCATTGCTGTGCTTCAACGGTATTTTTTCCCATTAAAAAACAATGTTTTATCAACACGCGAAACTCGTTTTTTTTTCATTGTATCGAAACTACAAGCGTAGCGTCACTTGAATGTCTGCAAAATCAATATTTTAATGTTCCATTCTTAAAAAATTGACACATATCTTTTATTGAAGGCCAGTACTTTTTAAAAATCAAAAGAGTTTTTAATATATACGCCATTTCCAAGTTAGTCTCGGGACTTATTGAACGATCTAGTAAACTAAATTATTACATTAAAATTCTTTCCATAGTTTTGGGGGCAGTAACAGGCATTGACACTCTCATACATCTATCCTAATACACATTCACATTTATAAATATCCTAGTGGTCTCGGCAAGCTTTGAGCTGTCTTGAACCCGGGTCCAGTTTTTTCTTTGTTTTATATATGTAGGTTAGTGGGATCAGTGTTTAAAGTTTGCGTGTTGGACGATTCAAATTCCATACAGGTCCAATACATCCTCATATCTTCTGACAGGAAATTCCATACATTGTCTGACGCTGAGATGTTTCACAGAAAATGTATTGAGTTGCCGCTTAGCCTATGGTTTTTAGTATATCTAAAAAATACAGGATAAACTATTACTATTTAAAGTAATTCTGTATTTTTTGACTCTTTATATTTAATGTCAAATATGAGATTACCTGTCTGCACTTTAAGGGCCGTATTCCAGAACGTTTATCAACACTCAAGAAACACTTGAGAGTAGATTTTATAAGGCAAAATCTAGTCTCAAGCGTTGATCGAGTATTGAGTAACGTTCTGGAATACGGACCTAAGAATACATAAAATGATAACTTGTTATTGGCATTCTGTCATTTATCAGTTTGATATACTGGATACATAGCTGTAAGTTTTCCATAAATAAATAAAAAACGAATTTTATGTTAGGAGATACTTTACAGAGTTCTTTTAATAATAACTCTAACATAAAAAAGATTATAAAACTGATAACAAAATTCTTATGCCAAACATTACGTACAGGCCAAAAATAATAAAAAAAATCATAAACTACTATTATGATACTGTTGCATAATAAGGGTTCTTATAACATGAGTGTGTTTTAAAAAAACGAGCCGTAGGAGAGTTTTTTTAATAGTATCACACGAGTGTTATAAGACCAAGTTATGTACAGTGTCATACACTACTTTATCTACTCTCATACTCGTAAAACAATATTGCAAATAAAATGATGAATATAACAACAAATTTATTTTTTAAATGTCAAATGTTGGCGCCAAGGCGCTAACATTGATTGCGCATGCGCGCTTACGTCGCGGACTCGTTCATTGAAACCAATGATTGAAACCTTTTTTTTTTAAGTAGAGGTTCTATCTCCTTGGTCCAGCTGGAGGTTGTATAGGTGTATCGTTATGATTAAAAAGTTATATTATGATACAGGTGTCCATACAAGACCTGTATCGTAATTAAACTTTTTTTTTATTATTTTTGGCCTTTACGTAATGTTTGTCATAAGAATTTTGTAATCAGTTTTATAATCTTTGTATTATAGTATCAGAGTAGATAAAATTGATTTTAATTAATTTATTTTATCAGAGTTATTTAACAATAAGTTCTAATATAAAATTGAGAGAGGCCTACGCCCAATAGTGGAATGCCACAGACTGATTTCATTGAATGTATTATTATGTCTACCTATTAAACTGTACCTATGTCTTATTAAAACCAATAAATAAAATAACCTTCAAAACAATGGTCATGTATGAAATGATGTAATTTATTATTGTATGTGATTAAAGTAAGTTTTAATGTATATTTAGATATATATAATACTAAATACATTTATTATTGTTATTATGCAAAGGCGTTTTATTCAACTTTAGTAAACAAATAAGTTAATATAAATATGACGGAAATAGGTACATATTTTAAAAAGTCATGAAAAAACATTGAAAACATTAAAAACCTATAATTTTTTGTTTAAAATTTCAGGAAGCGAGTTGTCAAACACGGGCCTATATCTCTACGATTAATAAATCACAGCCACTGATATGTTAATATGACCATATTATATACAACTGACTTGTTGGGTAGGTATGTATTTTCATGAATGATTCTTAATCACTTGCAAGAAAGATGCTTATTGAATTACAATTAACCAAATTGGAAGCGTGTTCTGCCAAGTGACTTCTTCAGCAGCATCACCGATACGTGTAAGTATGTTCTGTGCAGCGGCAGAACTTCCCCCTATACACAGCTATACACCAACACTTGCACATACTGTGCGCTCTACGACGACGTGATGCACTCATTACGGGCCTCACTCCTTGTACATGCATTGCGTCAGGTGGCGATGGCGAAGCACCGACATCCTCTGGAAGAAACCAGCCAATGTATAGTAATAAATATTGTAAGACTATTATTTGACACAGCCCAAACAAGCTAATATACCTAAGCTTCTGCTATGGATACTGCTGCATACTTATATGTAGTAATACTAGCTGACCCGCGCAACTTGGTTAGCGCCTTATTACAGAAACAGACAGAAAGATAGATTATAGTTAAAGAGAGTGGCACGAAGGCATCAATATTCTTATGAAACAACTTTGAAGTATCCCTAAAGTTTCTAACTTCAAAGAACTGAATAAAATAAAATCGGAATACTTGTTGATGAGTTACAATTACAACTGAATAATATACACGCGGGCGAAACTGCAGGAACTGAATATACATTTTATTTTTTTTCCTCTCTCATAAAGGCACCGCGCAGTTTTATTTAAATCGATTCAGTAGTCTCGGCTTGATGATCGATTATAGAATGTCCTACAAAAACAATTTTCAATACATCTATGTATACATAGTTATGATGTACTAGATGACGCCCGCGGCTTCGCCCGCGTAGAGAAGGTTTCCCGTTCCCGTTTCCTACAGGAACTTGTTCCCGGGATAAAAAGTAGCCTATGTGTTATTCTGATGTATAAGGTATATTTTTGTAAGGTTTCATTAAAATCTATTTAGTAGTCTTTACGTCAAAGAGTAACAAACATCCACACAAACATTTACGTTTATAACATTACTAGCTGACCCACCCGGCTTCGCCCGTGACATACTTGGAACCCCGTGGCACCCATTTAATCCCGTCGTTTATTAATATGACAATAATGGATAAAGATTTTCCAAATTAATTGATTACTTCTCTGCTCTCCAGTACGTCCGCACGGCCAGGTCGAATGGTTACAAGTAATTAATTTATATGCGCAAAATTTTGATTTTGCCGTATCTCCTAAGATATTCATTCAATTTGCAAGTTGTAAAGGGACAAAATAATCTTCATAAAATGCTGAAGCCAACAAACATATTAAAAATGATAAGGATTAATAACATATTTGTGTAAATAGCCTTAAAATTACAGCTTTATTATAGCTGGTTTTTTTAAGTATTAAAATGGATATAGTATGTTATCCTTAAGAGGTAGACATATACCGTCACGGACTTTTTGTAGACCTATATTAGATACACAATTACACCATAATTTTTTTTGTTATATCTCAAAGGGCTTAGGCCGCGTTTTGTTGAAAGCTCCCAGCCCAGATGGCAAATTTTTTCCGACATCCCCAACAAATATCGTCATAATTTACTCAATGTATACAAAAACTTAACAAATCTATACTAATATTATAAAGCTGAAGAGTTTGTTTGTTTGGTTGAACGCGCAAATCTCAGGAACTACTGGTCGGATTTGAACAAAATATTTTTGTGTTAGACAGCCCATTTATCGAGGAAGGCTATAGGCTATATATCATTACGCTACTACACTGAGGAGCAGAGCAGTAGTCATAACTGTTGAACTAAATAGACGTATTTTGTTTTTATGTTGTGTGGTATATATTCCTTTAACATCACATGTTAACGAATGTATGCATTTATTTAGTATTTTAGAGAACATTTGTGTAAAATACGATAAAGTATTAGTGTTGGGTGACTTCAATTTTTTAATTACCCTCATTACCCTCAGCAAAAATTGAAACGCTAAATTATTTGAAATTTGTGAGTGCTTACTGCGGATTTCGGCAGGTAAATAACATTTTAAACTGTAAAAATAGGGTTTTAGATTTGGTTTTGACGACTTTTATGGGATGTGAACTTGATGTCAAGTTGGCGGATGCGCCGTTGGTTGCTATTGACGTGCTGCACCCACTATTGGTAGCCAACATAGTGTTTCTCAGGTCAAGGGGTGTAGTAGATTGCACATATCCTCGAAAATTGAATGTGGCTATGCCTAATACTATGAAATGGAGTTTTAATAAATCAGATTTTTTTGGTTTGTACGTCAAATTTCATAAATTGAACTGGGACTTATTATATACTAGTAAAAATTTTGATGTGGCAATGGCCTGTTTTTATAAGTTAGTTTATGATGCTATTAACGAATATGTACCAGTAAAACCAAATCAATGCAAATATAAATACAAGTATCCGGAGTGGTACTCGGCAGATTTAATAAAAGTTATAAAGTCTAAGGCGAAATGTCATAAACAGTACAAAATAACGGGTTTACAAAGTGACTACGAATTGTTTTCTCACTACTGTTCAGTAGTTTAGACCAAGATTGCATCAAACTATAAAGCGTATCAAAGTAGATTACAATATAATTTTAAAATGGAACCTAAATCATTTTGGGATTTCGTAAGAAGTAGACAAGCTAAAATAAACAAAATTCAGTTAACTAAAAACGGAGAGGGTCTCGGAGAGGAAGATTGTGCAGAATGTTTAGCTTCATATTTTCAGTCGGTTTATAGCGCGGAGCCGCCGGTGCTAGGTGGTACTCCGTGCGCGGCGTGCGGTAATGTAGGCGAACTGTCATGGCGCGATGTGCGCGATGCGTTTCGAAGACTCAAGCCTAAGCGGTCGGTAGGGCCGGACGGAGTGCCACCGTTTTTAGTTAAAGATTTCTGGGGTGAGTCAGGGAAGTAACCTCGGCCCGTTGGAGTTTCTCCTGATGATTAATGACCTGCCGGAGGTAGTGGAGGGTTCGAAATGTTTATTGTTTGCGGACGTAGACTTACAGTTGTTCGTGTATCGATTGCGGACAGTTCGGACTGCTAGCAACTACAAAGGGACATTAATAGAGTAGTGGAGTGGAGTAAAAATAATAAACTGATGTTTAATATTAGTAAGTGTTGCGTAGTCACGTACAGCCGCGCGCGCACCCGTTCCTGTACCCGTATGAGGTGGGCGAGTGCATCTCTAGATGCAAGCCGATTTTACTTTTCATAAGCACATTATTCATATATGTGGACGAGCATTTAAAAATCTAGGGTTTGTTTTGAGGGAGTGTAGGGATTTTCAAAACACAGATGTAATAAGAGTATTATATAATATAATGCACTGGTCAAGAGCCACCTTGAATATAATTCAATTGTGTGGAATCCATATGAAGCAAAATATTCTACTATGTTAGAACGGATACAGAACTACGAGAAAGATTTTGGCGTTTATCCGTTCTATCCTCTGATGTACCCGAGCTTGTTTGTTATTGGCATGGTCGGATACAGCAGGTTGTGCGGTGCGGAGGGTTGTCGCACTCCTTAAGTAGTATTATCCTATATCGCGCGCCATAAAGCTCATTAATGCACTACCTAGTGAAATAGATATATTTAGTCAAAGTCTGCCGTGGTTCGTAGCGAGCATTCAGCGTTTCATAGAAATCTTAGAATAATTTTGTTATTACTAGTTGACTCCCGCGGCTTCGCCCGCGTGGAGGGGTTTTCCGTTCCCGTTTCCCGCAGAAACTTGTTTCCGTTATGAGACGTGGCTTGTGTGTTGTTCTGATGTATAAGCTATATTATTGTAAAATTTAGATAATTATTATGTTTATTATGTCATACATACTAAGTATCTTTCGGGGGAAATTAGTCAGTTTCCACAAGATCATACCCACTGTATGTTAATTTCATTGTGTCCCTGCACTATCGCATTAGGCTTTGCCTGTAATGATAGCGTGTAAGGTTTTAAATAAAATAAATAAGAAATAAATAATTTGCAAGGTGTAAAGGGGTAAAATAATCTTCATGAAATGCTGAAGCCAACATGGTAAAAATGATAGGATTAATAGTATATTTGTGTAAATAGCCTTCAAATTACCGCTGTATAATATCTGGTTTTTTAAAGTTTTAAAATGGATATAGTATGTTATTCTTAAGAGATAGACATATATCGTCGCGGACTTTTTTGAAAACCTACATTAGATACATAATTGCACCATACATTATTTTGTTATATCTCAAAGGGATTAGGCAACGTTTTTGTTGAAAGCTTCCAGACGGCTTATTTTTCCGACATCTCCAACATATATCGTTATAATTTGGTCAATGTATACAAAAACTTAACAAATTATACATAAAAAGCTTCTATAAATATCACTCTAACTATTAAAAAAACCGCATCGTAATTCGTTGCATAGTATTTGTACAGCAGGGCACCGTGAGGAGCACTATTTACCCCGCTGTAGTGTTCGGTGGGACTGGGGTTGGTGAAGTACTAAATGAAAACCGCAATGCCAGATCGTGCTTGACCGTTTATTCTTGCCACACAATCTGCCACAGTAAATTCTTGCTAGAACTATTCTTCTGGTCCAGGATTTCTTCAGGATTCTTGAGGATTTCTTCTGTAGTGGACTGTTCTGTTCCTGAGGACTGTTCCTGGTTACTGTTGCCGGTTGACTGTTCTGTTCCTGAGGACTGTTCCTGGTTACTGTTGCCGGTTGACTGTGTCGATACCCAAAATGGGTCGTGTATTTATTCAATTTTCGCATTATTTATTATTGGACAAAAATACAAGTCCAATCAGAATGTCTACATTTTAACCAATAGTAATTACACAATATTTACAAATTTTTACTAAGCTACTTCGAAACTTTACCGTAACGAGAGCCGCGGCACATTTTTGTCGATTTCTACCTTAAAATCTAATTAAAAGTATATAAACTATATATTTGCTTATTTACTACGTTATTACACATCTATAAAAAATATAACATCAACAAAAAGACTATATAATAAAACATGTAAACAAAACAAATCGAAACCACAAGTACTGTACGTACTAGTCTATAGATACGTAGGTATCATTGTACTATGCGATCTTCAAGTCGTCCCGTACATCTCTCCCGCCGTGCAACTATGTTGCATTATCTTCGAGTACGGGCGCGACGTCTGTTGACACGGGTAGTACTATCAGCTTCTTCACCGGCCGCCGCAGGACGCCTCCTTTGGTCGCGATGTCCACTGTCCGCACGATGTTGTCCGGTCCAGGGTACGTGGCGATAACTCGGCCTCGTATCCACACGTTGCGAGGAACGTTTGCGTCGACTATCTGTACGAGATCGTTGTTCTGTACTGGCTGTCCTCGTCCGTGGGGCTCCCGCCGGTGTTGAAGCTCAGGGAGATACTCTCGTAACCAGCGTGTCCAAAAGAGGTCTGCTAGGCGTTGTGAAGCCCGCCAGCTTGACCTTGATACTGTGTCTTGATCGGTGAATGACCCAGGCTGCGGTACTCGCCCTTGGCCCCCCAGTAGGAAGTGATTGGGCGTCAGGGCTTCTGGATCCTCTTCGTTTACTGATACATGTGTCAGTGGGCGACTGTTGACTGTGTACTCGACTTCTGTTAATAGCGTGACGAGTACTTCTTCTGTAGGAAAGCGTTCATGTAACGTTGCTGTTAAGGCCGTCTTCACTGAGCGGACCATTCGTTCCCAAGCCCCCCCCATAAATGGGGCTCCAGGGGGGATGTAGCGCCATGAGATTGTCTTCTTGGCTGCTTCTGCCTGCGTTGCTTCGTTGATGCCACGTCGAATTTCTTTGTCCGCTCCCTTTAGGTTAGTGCCGTTGTCTGACCAGATTTCTGTAGGGCAACCACGGCGTGCCATCATTCTTCTTAGGGCCATCACTGCAGAGTCCGTGTTGAGGGAGGCAGCGACTTCCAAATGTATGGCTCGGGTGGTGAGACAAGTGAATATTGACACGTATCTCTTCTGGTGACCTCTTCCGACGGTCACTGTGAGGGGACCAAAGTAATCAACCCCTGTGTATGTGAAGGGTCGCTTGTGGTGAGCTAGGCGACACGCCGGCAGGTTTCCTGTTCTCGGGTGAGGCGGTGTTTGAGTCTTCATTCGGCAGAACAGGCAGCTTCGGAGTAGAGTGCGAGTGATGGGTCTTATTCTTAGCACCCAATATTGCTGTCTGCACTCGTTCACTGTTGCTTCGACTCCAGAGTGATGTAGCTGACGATGTACTGCCTGTACCCAGAGTTTGACTGTTGGGTGTGCACCGTCAAGGATCATAGGGCTTTTAAGTTCTTCTGTGATGCCTTGAACGGCTTGGATACGGCTTCTCAATCTGATGACTCCGCTTTCATACACGACGCTCAACTGTCGAAGACGACTCTCCTTGTCGATCGGTTTTTCATTCTTAAGATTTTCTATTTCGACGGCGAAAGAGTCTTCTTGTGAGGCACGCATTAATAATTCTTCGGCCAATCTGAGGTCTTCTGCGGAGGTTCGGAGGAACTGTTTATTTTGTGATGACGCAGTTTTCTTCCATTCAGTCTGAGTGACGGAGGGTTTGACTGTTTTCTTCCATGTTGAATCCTCCTCTGTATTTTTCTTGGTCCTCTTGTAGCAGACTACCTGTTTATGTGGTCTGCAAAGTCGAATGAACTGTAGGACTCTTGCTGTTGTATACCGAAGTCTATCCCAGTTTGAGAAACGAGAGACGTCTGGTAGGCTATTTGCGAGCTTCTTTTCTGTCTTCAGTTTGATGTGATGAGTTTTCTCTTCATCAGTAGATATCTGTTGCTCCGCTGTCTGTGGTTCAGTAGGCCAAAGATCTTCTGTCTGGTAGAGGAAGTCGGGGCCCTTGTACCAGCGATGGTTCTTTCCGAAATCAGCTGGGACGTCGCGAGTGGCATCATCTGCCACGTTCTTCTTGTTAGGCACCCAGTGCCATTCTTTGACTTTGGAGCTCTCTTCTATAGCTGCTAGCCGATGAGCAACGTAGGGTTTATACGACCTTGAACCGGTTCGTATCCAGGTGAGCACTGTTTTGCTGTCTGTCCAGAACACCTTGCAGTCAGGCTTCCTCTCGTGCTCTTCTATTACTGTTTCCGCAAGTCTTGTCCCCATAACGGCTGCTTGTAATTCTAGTCTTGGGATCGATGTTAACTTCAACGGTGCTACTTTCGCTTTGGCCATAACTAGCGACAGGTTGACTTCGCCGCTGGCATTCTCCGTTCTCCAGAATAGGACTGCGGAGTATGCTGACTCGCTGGCATCGGTAAATACGTGAAGCTGTAGCGAAGTAGTGTCACTGTAGCTAAGATACTGTCGTGGGATTGAAACGTTACGTAGACTGTTCAGATGAGCCATCCAATTTTTCCATTCTTCGGCTAAGTCGTTGTCAATCTCGGTGTCCCAAGTTGTCCCTCTGCGCCATACTTCCTGTAGCAGTTGTTTCGCTCTTATGGTGACGGGTGACGCAAGACCAAGCGGGTCAAATAAAGACATTACTATCTTCAAAGCTTCTCTTTTAGTTGGTATTTTTCCTTCGAGAAGTTTCGATGGGATGCGGGTGAGGCTGAGGTTGAAACTGAGTTCATCTGTATCGAGCTTCCAAATAACACCCAGCACCCTTTCTGTTGCTTCGTCTGGTTTGTAAAGTTCCAGATCTTCTGTATGTTGACATTCGCCGAGTTCTTCGAGCAGAGCCGTTGAGTTCGACTTCCACTGTTTGAGCTCAAAGCCGGCCTTTGTGTGTACTTCTCTTACGCCCGTCGTGATACGTGTGGCGTCCTGTATCGTCTTGAAGCTGTCCAAGTAGTCGTCGACGTAGTGCTTTTCGATGATCGCTGCTGCTGCCTCAGGGTGACTGTGCTCATACTCTTTAGCGTTCAGGTTCTTGATGTAAATCGCTGTTGATGGAGAACTTGAAGCGCCGAAGATCAATGAGGTCATTCTGTATTCATCTGGTGGTTGGTTATCTCGTCGGCTGCCGCGCCATAGGTACCGCAGTGTGTCTCTGTCTTCCTTTCGTATCTTGACTTGCATGAACATTTCTTTGATGTCTGCTGTCACGGCGATCGGATGTTGACGAAAACGCATGATGACACCGGGTAGCGACTGTAGAAGGTCTGGGCCTTTAAGCAGCATGTCGTTCAGAGATACGCCCTTCGTCTTGGCTGCAGCGTCATGGACTACTCGTAGTTTGTCCGGTTTCATTGGGGTCACGACGGCGAAGTGAGGCAAGTACCATGTCTTGCCAGGAACTGTATTCTTCGGAGCGAGTTCAGCGTATCCTTTAGAGATGAGAGCTTCCATCTGTTCTGTGTATTTTCTCTTGAGCTCGGGTTCTCTATCTATTTTCTTTTCTATACTGAGGAGACGCTTCAACGAGTTGTCGTAGTTATCGGGAAAGTTTATATCTTCCTTACGCCAGAGTAGACCGGTTTCATATTTGCCTGTTTCTGTTTTCTTCGTGGTCTTCTCTAGGATTTGCAGGGCCTTGACTTCTGGATCTGACTTGGGCTTCTTAGGGTTCAGACTCAGCGCGTCCATCTCGAAGTACTGTCTTACTAAATCTTCAAGGCTGTCTTCAGCTTTTTCTGTGATGTGCGATACGACGTTCATGGTTCTCCCAAAGGTGTTACTATAGGTTCCGTGCAGAACCCAACCCAGTGGTGTGAGTGAAGCCACTGGTTGGTCCTTTCCACCTTTCCTTGTTTCCGATGTCAGTAGGAGATGCCAGTTGTCTTGACCTATCAGCACTCTCGGTTTTACTTCTTCATAAGTGAGCTGTCCTCTGATGTCTTCTAAATGTCGGCATCCTTTGAGCAGACTCACTGGAACTTGCTGAGACGAGACTTGTAAGTTTGTGATGGTGCGTGCTTGTATTCTTTCTTCGTATCCATTACGGCCCCTAAGTTGAACGTTGACCCTTCTTGAGGCTGTTTCTGTTGTCTTCAACTCGTTGATGGCTTCTATCTTGAGGGTTTCCGTAGGCCCTCTTGCTCCGATGCGGTCGGCGATGTTGCTGTCTATCAAAGTGACTGTTGACCCATCATCCAACAAGGCGAAGGTGTCGACTGTTTCTTTGGGTCCTTCGATCTGTATTGGTATGACCTTCAGAAATGACTGTTTCTTTCTATGAGTCCAGGCTGAGTTGATGGCTTCTGTTGTGTCTTCATTCTGTTTGTTCATTGTCGGCCTATCTGTAGTTCTGTTGTAGTGCAGCATCTTGTGATGAAAGTACTTGCAGCTGTTGACACCACACGGCTTGACTCGACAGTGATGCGTCTTGTTTCTGTAATGAAGGCACCGGAAGCAGAGACGCTTGGTCTTTGCTATATCCCATCTTCCGTTTTCATCAGCGGACTTGAACTGTTCGCAGTCTGTTGAGGCATGTCCCTTTTCTTGGCATATAGGACATCTTGAATCATCTGTTTTTTCTGTAACATTGTGTATCTTCTGCGACCTCTTCTGTAGTGGAGTATGCGGTACTATCTGTTCAGGTAGTGCATACGGTCCGCATAGCTCGGCTTCTTTCTTCAGGAACTTTTCTATTTTCATTAAATCTGGTTCGTCCCTTGGCAGAGTTGTAGCGAAGTCGTAGAATCTGTATCGCAGCGTAGGTGTGAGCTTGTCGACTACGGTCTTCGAGACTTCCGGGTTGTACATGTAGTTGATGCAGCCCAGTGTCTTCAATGTTGCTACTATGTTGGAGACCTTCGTGGCGAAGATGCAGATGTCACGTGCTGATTCTGTTAATCGTGGTAGACCTCGAAGTGCTTCCATCTCCATTATTGCTATGGATTCTGGTCTTCCAAATCTTGACTCCAGGGTTTTCACTATTTCGGATGGGTGAGCGCTGGTGATAAGTAGGCCCTCGACCGCTTCTTTTGCCTTCCCTTTAAGGTTTCTCCGTAGTCTGTTGGTATTCTCGACCGCTGAGAACATGTGCTCCGTCTCGTAGTAGGCGGCACGGAAGGGTAACCACTCTTGATGTGACCCGCTGAAGAAGGGCAGCTCTATAAACTTCGGGCGCTGTGCGGCTTTGACAGCGCTGGTGATTGCTGCGGCTAGTCCTGCGAAGTCAGGCTGGGCAACCGTCGGTGGATGCCTTGACTGTGAGTACGGTTCCTCTTCTTGCTTCTCTGCGTCTTGTCTTGAGACTACGGGAGTCTTGGCTGGGTGGTCCGTTTCGTTAGTGACCGTAGGCTTGGGTGGTTGTTCATGGGTCTTCAACCAGTGGTCGACACGTTCGTTGGCTTCTGTTCTGCTGCTCGATGAGGTCTCGTTGTCCTCTTCATCCTCGGAGTCCTCGGCTTCCATCGTGGCTATCCGCGCTGTTGCTAGTTCAACTTGTAGTCGCAGGAGCTCTTCTTTTGCTTTTGCAATTCTGTAAGTCTTGTTCTTGCTGTGAGTTGACCCCCCCTTACCCCCTTTTCGGCTGGTGGCGAGGTGGTCCTGTTGTCTGCTTGGGCCCGGCAGACCGGGTGCTCCTTTATTCTGTTCCATATATAAAGGTGCTTCTGTTCTGTACGTTGCCGGCACCCTCCTTTCCGCAGTTGGTTCTTCTGTATGGGCGGAGAGCAGGGCGGCGTCGGTGACAGTCGAGACGGCGGCGATAGTTCTGGCGGCGGCAGTGGCGGCAGACCGGGTGGCGGCGTTTGCGAGGACCGAAGCGACGCATGGCGGCGGCGTGGTGATGGCTTCAACCGGGCTTGATGTGGACTCCAATGCCATGGGGGTTAATAATCTTGTCTGTTCTGTGACTCCCGTGGTGGTGGTCCCTGTGACTGTTGCTCCGGTTGTACCGGTCCTCGAGGAAGCGGCAGTGTCCCCCGAGGATGACGGCGTCTGTTCCACGTGCTTGCGGCTTCTTCCCTCCGATCTGGTTACTGGCATCTTGGAATCTTCAGTACTTCACAATCCGGCTCGACCAGGACCAAAATGTACAGCAGGGCACCGTGAGGAGCACTATTTACCCCGCTGTAGTGTTCGGTGGGACTGGGGTTGGTGAAGTACTAAATGAAAACCGCAATGCCAGATCGTGCTTGACCGTTTATTCTTGCCACACAATCTGCCACAGTAAATTCTTGCTAGAACTATTCTTCTGGTCCAGGATTTCTTCAGGATTCTTGAGGATTTCTTCTGTAGTGGACTGTTCTGTTCCTGAGGACTGTTCCTGGTTACTGTTGCCGGTTGACTGTTCTGTTCCTGAGGACTGTTCCTGGTTACTGTTGCCGGTTGACTGTGTCGATACCCAAAATGGGTCGTGTATTTATTCAATTTTCGCATTATTTATTATTGGACAAAAATACAAGTCCAATCAGAATGTCTACATTTTAACCAATAGTAATTACACAATATTTACAAATTTTTACTAAGCTACTTCGAAACTTTACCGTAACGAGAGCCGCGGCACATTTTTGTCGATTTCTACCTTAAAATCTAATTAAAAGTATATAAACTATATATTTGCTTATTTACTACGTTATTACACATCTATAAAAAATATAACATCAACAAAAAGACTATATAATAAAACATGTAAACAAAACAAATCGAAACCACAAGTACTGTACGTACTAGTCTATAGATACGTAGGTATCATTGTACTATGCGATCTTCAAGTCGTCCCGTACAGTATTAAAGATCTTAGCATACATAGGGACAGACAGCGAAAAGCGACTTTGTTTTATAAATATGTAGTGATGATAAGGATTAATAACGTATTTGTGTAAATGACCTTCAAATTACCGCTTTAAAATTGCTGGTTTTATAAAGTATTAAAATAGAAATAGCATGTTATCCTTAAGACATACACAATAGTCCCGGATTGTGGTACAATAGTCCCGGAAGGGACGCAGTGCCGCGGTATCTACCGACCCCGGAAAAGATAAGACATACACAATACCGTCGCGGAATTTTTGTAGACTTACATTAGATACACAATTGCACCATACATTATTTTGTTATATCTGGCAGCGTTGTCGTTAAAAGCTTCCAGACGGCTTATTTTTTCCGACATCCCAACAATAGTAGACTATGGTACAAGTGTGTAAAGTTGGTGATTACCGCTGAGGCGCTATTGAGTCTAAAAAGAGCTGAAGACGGTAATCAACAATACACAGGTGTATCATACGACGTTTTTCAATACACTTATCTATGCTTCTATACTAATATTATAAAGATGAAAGATTTGTATGTAAGTTAGTTAGTTAGTTATTCTTTATTGTAACACTTAAAATACATGTAACAAAATTTAGTATGTTTGTGACGAATTGGCTCAAAAAGTACTGAACTGATTTTAAAAATTCTTTTACCATTTCAATGCTACATTATCACTGATTAATATAGTTATATTTTAATTGCAAGAAAAAGAGATGAATCCCTACTAAAACTACAATAATGTTACCCAAGGTTTTAAAAAAATGCATATAAAATATCTTTCATCGCACGCGCTGCGAAAACTATTGACGATAGAACAAAAAAATGTTTCACAATATCAAAGGACATCAATATCTATAAAAAATGTTGCGATAGCATGTGTCTAACTATTTTTATAGTATTATATATGTTATTATAAAAGTTATTATAACATACTCGTATTAAAATTTCATAGAAATTCCGACCAAAATCAGACCAAGTTATTTATAACTTTACCTTAATCCTTACCTAAAAATTTATTTTTTAAATACCTGTAACTTTTTATTTTATTAAAATCGGTCATTCCATTCGAAAGATATTACGAGTTTAATAAAATTGAAATAAAATAAATTCGCCGCTACACTACATGTCATAAAAAATTGTTATATTAGCTGTAAAAAAATTGTCGTAAAGTAGTTTCAGTTCGTACCCACGTCTTTTCTATTTCGGAATTTTACCTATTTTTGTGCTATAAGTCCTTGCTTTCAACCAAAATTGACAATTCTCGGTCAACTAGAAGTAGGTACCCTATAAGCTTTGAGTCGAAAACGTATATAGTAGTTCCCTTTGACCTAGAATCACAAATTTTTGCGATACGGTTAGGCACAAATAAAGAGAAAATTCCAAAAGTAAAAAATGTTAAAAATAAGGGGTTAGGCGCTCATACAATGTTAAGATCTAGCTTGCTTGGTATATACCTCAAATAGGTAAGGTGGTACCTATAAATATATAGGAAGTACCTACTATTTGTTTACGGAATCCTCGGCGCACGCGTTCTACCCGTGTTTGACTGGTTTTAATACTTTTAACATAAGCTATCATCATCATCCGAGCGTCTGTCCCAGTTGCGTCTCGCGACGCCCGGGGTCCGCTTTCCTACATTTTCTCCTCCACTTCGCACGGTCGTCGGCATCCCCTGTGGTGAGACCATTGGCACGCATGTCATCCCTTACGACGTCAAGCCAGCACTTCTTGGGTCTTCCCCTCTTACCGGGACCCGGCGGGGCTGACATGGCCAGACATTTGTTACCTACGTAGCCCGGCGGTTGCCGCAAGACGTGACCATACCAACGAAGGCGACACTCTTGCAACTTGTCTGCAATGTCACGGACGTGAAGGCTGCCGCGGATGCGAGAGTTCCTCACGCGGTCCATCCGCGTGACTCCACACATCCACCGCAGCATCTTCATTTCCGTGACACGCAGCTCCTGCTTGTGTCGCTCCAATATCGGCCACGTCTCACTGCCATGTAAAAGGACAGGTCTAATAATGGTTTTGTAGACCTGTCCCTTCAACCGGATCGGCATTTTAGGGTCACAAATGACACCGGTCATCTCCCGCCATTTGGCCCACGCGGCAGCAATGCGTGACTTGACATCGCAATCGATGTCACTGGACGTGTGAAAAACAGATCTCAAGTATTTAACCTGGTCCGTGCGCTCGACCAAATCACCGCCTATGCGGACGGATGTGGGATCTGTCGAGTTTAGTGCCAAGTACTCGGTCTTCGCCACATTTAGTTTCAGACCGCCGTTCTCAAGCGTCTCCTTCCACGCCTTTACACGTCGCACCAATCTGCCCCTGTCCGCGTCTGCCAGCGCAATATCGTCAGCATACATGAGCAACCATGGAGGCTGCTCATGCGGGTTTCTGATGCTGTCCGACAATTCGTCTAATATTACACTGAACAGAAGCGGACTAAGGACAGAACCCTGGTGTACCCCGACGGTGATGGGGAAGGGTTTCGTGTCGCCAACAGCAGTCCGAACCATTGAGTCGGAGTCACAGTACATGTCCCGGATAGTGTCAATATAGACCTCCGGAACCCCTTTGGACCGCAGTGCCCACCAGATCATCGCACGAGGAACACAGTCGAAGGCCTTCTGCATATCTAGGAACAAACAGTGCAGAGGCGTGTTCTTCGACCTGTATTTCCCTGCGACAACCCTCAGGGCAAAAACAGGGTCCGTGGTCCCATGACCAGGGCGAAACCCATATTGACACTCCGAGAGAGTACACTCCTGCCGGATCCGAGAGTCTATAATCCTCTCGAAGATCTTCATGGTGTGGGACATCACCTTAATACCGCGGTAGCTCCCGCACTCCTGCACTGACCCCTTACCTTTGAAGACTGGAGTAATAATACTTAGTCTCCATTGGTTTGGGATCTGCCCGCTGAGGAGTATGCGGTTAAAAAGGTTTACTAAGATGCCCACACCGCGAGGACCCATCGCCTTCCAGGCTTCGATGGGGACTCCATCGGGTCCGACAGCTTTCCGATTCTTCATGCGGCGAAGCGCAGTCAGGACTTCTCCAGGCGTTACCGGTGGCACTAGTCCTTGATTCGGAGGGAGGTCCGGAGGCTGCACCTCTTTATGCTGCTTATTAAGCAGCTCGTGGAAGTACGAGCGCCATCTCTCCTTTACCGCGAGGTCTTCGCTTAACAGGTTGCCCTCAGGGTCTTTTACACAGCGACACTTGGATATATCCTGTGCCGCTTTGACCCTGGAGCGCGCCAGCTTATAGATGAGCTTCTGCCCCTCAGACGATTCCAGCTTATCATACAAAGGTTGTAAGTGGTCTCGTCTGGCTCTGGCTACAGCTCTCTTTGTGGCGCGCTTGGCAGCCCTGTACGCGTCGCGGTCTTCGGAAGATCCGGTCGCTTGCCACTTTTTAAAGAGGGCTTTCTTCTCCCTGGTCTCCCTCAGGACTGCGTCGTTCCACCACCAAGTTTCCTTGTCACATTTGCGTCCACCCTTAGACTCACCGAGCACCACCTTCGCCGCTCCAAGGATGGCCGCCTGAACTTTGTCCCAGTAATCTTGAACTGGTTCGCCTTCAGTGTCGGTGCACTTGTCACCGACAGCTGAGACGAACTCCTGGGACCTAGTTTCATCAAGCAGCCACCATCTGATGCGGCGCTGGCACCGCTCGATGCGTTTGCCTTTAGGCTTCACGCAGAGGTCCATGACAAGGAGACGGTGTTGTGCAGTAAGACTCTCACCGGGTATGACCTTGCAGTTGGCCACCTTGCCGATGCTGTGTCGCCTAGTGAGTAGGAAATCGATCTGAGTTGTACGCCTCCCGCTCTTGTAGGTGATGAGATGTTCGGATTTCTTTTTGAAATACGTGTTCACAATGGCCAGATCGGCAGCCGCACACGTTCTGAGGATAGTTTCTCCTTCAGTGTTGCGGGTGCCGTATCCAAAACCACCATGAACACGTTCAAACTCCTCACACCTCTCACCCACATGACCGTTTAGGTCGCCGCCCAAAACGATTCCCTGTGACAACGGAATGCTCCGAAGCACTCCCTCGAGTTGGCCCCAAAACGACATCTTATCGGCGTCGCTACAACCGGCCTGTGGCGCGTAGGCACTTATCAGGTGGGTAATAATCCCATCGATAAGCACCCTCACGATCATAAGCCGGTCGCTACAGCGTTTCACCTCCAAGATGCCGCTCTGCAGCCCTTCGGAGATCACCACGGCCACCCCGTTCTCCCCACCAGGCGCACCCGTGTAGTACAGCTTGTAGCCTTTCTGCAAAGGCCGGGCTCTGTTGCCCTTCCACCGAGTCTCCTGCAGGAACGCCACGTCCACCCTCCGCCTGGAGAGTACTTCGGCCAACTCTACCGCACGCCCAGTCAGCGTGCCAATGTTCCAAGATGCGAAGCGGATTCGGGTTGGGGCTAACTTCTTTAGCCGTGCTGGCCCGACACACGGCAGCCCTAGCCCACTTGCCACAGGAGTCGGGCGGGGCTCCTGCGCGCCGTTTTGCGGCGGCGCCCTATCCCTAGCAGCATTCCTTTTACTTCTTTTCATTATTTGTTTCGGCGGGTGGCTTTTATGGGAGCGACGCCCTCAGACCTCCCAACCCCAGAGGGGAAAGCCAGCGCCAGAGCCTCGTCCGTTAATCAGCAGGTGCACGCACTGGCACGGGAGGTTGACTTGGGCCCCGAAGATCTTGGTGGGGCCCCTTACCCCTTTTAACATAAGCTATCTGCCAGCTAAAGTCCCGTCATAATCAGCCGTTTCAGAGATTAGCCGGTACAAACCGGCATACCTACACATGGACAGACAAACAGATAGACAGATAAAGAGTTTTATAAAATCTATCCTAATATCCTCTATTCCTATTGGGTAATATAATTAACGCGAAAGCTTGTAATATAATGTATGGATGTAGGTTTGATACTCTGTCACACAAAAACTAAAGAACGGATATTGAATAAATTTTACGATAAAATAGCTTACACATCAAAATAACACAGGTTACTTTTTATCCCGGAAACAAGTTCCTGTGGGAAACGGGAACGGGAAAACATCACCACACGTGCGGAGCCGCGTGCGTAAACTAGTAAGGTATATACTTTCATATTATGCATTTAGGGTAAAGCTGTTAGTTTGTAATTACAAACAGACATACCTACTTACATTGCTACGCCTTTAATCCCGAAGGGGTCGGCAGAGGCATACTTTACGCCCACATTTCACCCATTTTTTTTCATCCATTGCCGCGTTGTAATGAATAGGCGCAGGTTGTGGATGACCTGCGGTTGAAATTTTCAAGCCGCATATTAGGCCTTCAACTCGGTTTAAAGGCTGGTAACCGGGACCAATGGCTTAACGTGCCTTGCGAAGCACAGAAATATTCGTAAATAGAAATGCCACAAGCGGTAACCCATCCGAGAACTATCCAACAGCAAAAAGTACCTAACGCAGTGATCGTTTACAGAACACCAAGTTTGCGGGGCCACGAGCGTCTCACAAACAGACACATCAATTTTATTTATCTGTATATAGATAGCTATATACATACCTACATATTGTCACGCTTTTATCCCTGAAGGGGTAGGCAGAGGCATACTATACGCCCACATTTTACCTTATGCACTTTTGTCCGACGTAACAGGTGAAGAGCTCATTGCCGTGTTAAAATGTACAGGCGCAGGCATGGGCGTACCCAGGGGGAGCAGAGGGGGGCAGCTGCCCCCCCCCCTGGCTTTGGTTCATGTCCTCTACATATGATAAAAGTAAAAAAAAAATAACTTCTAGATTTTCTCAAAAAGATATATTAAGGTCGTATAAGATAGATGCGGTAGGCGCAGGAGCTTGTGTTGTGGCGTGAATAGGGAGAGGCCTACGTCTAGCGGTGGACTGCCATAGGCAGATTTGATTGATTCATGTTCGTCTACATTGAAAAATTTGTTAGCACTATTATGTTTTTCTGCCATGTTATAAACCGTTCTGCCGAAGGCCCACAGAAGTTACTTTTAAAATAGCATTTATTATGTGTGGAAATCCCATAGATATCTTAACTTTTAGTTATGATATAATCCCCAAGGATTTTGTGTGTGATATTTGTACGACGTTTAACGCCGGGCGTCCTGGGTAACTCCACGGAAGTATATCCCAGGTTTTGTGTCAGACTTGACTACCACCGTGGCCTCGCCTGATGGTTTGATGTATTCCGCTTGCTTAGACGTTGATTTGGGTGTTATACCGCTTGTTGAATCATGAGGCGTGTGTGAATTTCTCACGTCAAGACGTCGGCTTGAGCCTGTTTCTGTAAGAACAGCGGGAATCCTGTCCACCGCACTTTTAAAATATCGAATTATTTAAGAAATTATACTAAACAATTCATCCACCTGCCAGTGCCCACGTTTCACAGTAAGCATTTTTCTCCCAGGTGGTGAGCCCATTGCCGTGTTAAAATAGAAAGACGCCGGTTGTGACCACCTACCTACCTGCTGTTGATTTTTTTAATAAGACTAAGGTCTTATTAAAACATCAACACTTGACTAACGACTGCCATGTTACTGACAACCGGGACCAACAGTTTAACGTACCCTCCGAAGCACGGAAACGCTAGTAAATGGAAATACCACAAAGCGGTCACCCATCCGTAACCAGCCATAGCGACAGTTACTTACCGCAGTGATCGATTACAGAACACTGAGTTAGCGGGACTACGGGCGCTTTAGGCAATTAGGAAAATCGGATTTGCCCCTCCCTGGCCTAAACCTGGGTACGCCCATGGGCGTAGGTTGTGGCGACCTGCTGTTGAAATTTTTCAAGCAGCCCATAAGGCCTTCAACTGGGCTAAACGACTGCCATGTTACTGGCAACCGGGACCAACGGCTTAACGTGCCTTCCGAAGCACGGAAACGCTCGCAAATGCAAATGCCACAAAGTAGTCACCCATCCGAGGACCACATAGTGAAAATTGCTTAACGCAGTGATCGTTTACAGAACACTGAGTCCGCGGGGCCACCAGCGCTTCATCATCTGTATAGATGTTCAATGGAATGACGCCATGACCATTATTAATGCGTATTGTCCGTTTGTGTACACCTGTAGTGTAGGTCTAGGTTGATCTGCAGCTTAAGAACGAATCGGGACGCAGTAGCAACGTCTGGTGTTACCGGCAGATGTAGGTTACGTGGGTAGTGTGATCAACTCAATTGTACCAAAATCAAAACGAACTGGTGAAGAAAGTAATATTGCTTACCTTTTATGATACTAGCTTTAGGTCACGTATATTCAATAGGTCAATAAATACCTATTTTATCAAAATTATAATTTCTTCTCTAAATGCTCATCATGTGACTATCTTTTCAGGTTAGAAAACTCAATTAGGTAAATGCTATCTAATTTCTTTGTCAAGAACAATATGACTATACCTACGAAAAGAATCAAACTTAATTGTATACGAACTACTATCATAGTTCGTATACAATTAAGTTTGATTCTTATATATATTGACAATGGACGTGACTAGTGATGATTCGATACAAGTAAATACAAGTAAGTATTCGATACTTTTGTTTCGATACCGAGTACTTTTGGTATCGAATAATTTTATACGAAACCTACTTGGTATCGAAAGGAAAGTAACTCGTATCGAATCGTCGAATATTATCTACAACGGGTTTAGTCCCCCAAAAAATATTTTTATAACAATTGCTCTCTTTGGGAAACTTATGAAAAGAGGACTTTTTTGTCCAATAAATTATTAATTATATACAACATAAAAGAATGTGATGTATAAACCAGTTTTATTAAAACTAACTAAATTAAATAATCTATTTATACAAAAGCAGAAACTGACGTACTGATCGAACAATGCACAGCTGAAACCACTGGGTCTAAAACCATGATATTGTGCAGAAATATATCATAAGTGACGTAAGTGTGCACTAAGAAAGGATTTTTAGAAATTCAAACCTTAGTTGCGAAGTTTGTATGAAACGGCGTGTTTTTTGTGGAATTATTCACCTAGTTGTAGAGGCTGTTGACTCACTGGATAAACACAATGTGTTAATTTTGATCCCATAATAAAAATAGGCTATGACGGATATGATAATGGGAAAACGGTTCATTAAAACTTGCCATCCAGGCAAAACCGCGGACGTCCTCTAGTCATGTATAAAATAGTAGACTTAAGATTTCTTACAATAATAAAATACAATAACATGCTTCATAGTTTGCATTAACAAAAACAAAATGTATCGATATGAGTAGGTATCAATACTTTTCACTTCTCGTTATGAGTAGTATCGCAAGATGATTTGAGTACTACTCATTTGAGTAGGTATCGATACTTTCATGGTATCGAATCATCACTAGACGTGACCCAAAGAGTATAATAAGTAATATTGAATACTTATTGAAAACTTGACCACACTAGGAACAAAACAAGCCCGGTCGACTCCATTATTTTATGGCTTGGTTACGAAGACCTTTTAGCCAAATTGCACGCCTCATAAGCGAAGCGTTGAGGTGGGTGCTACTGTCACTTCGCGCAAAACATCTAATTTACCAAACTTAAAATGTCTCTATTTATCATATATTGCACTTTTAAAATAATATATACACACACATATCAAGAAAAAACACTATTTTTAACACTGATGATATTTTTGATGCCATTTTAGTTTTTTTAACTAGTTAAAAAACTGTTTAAAAAAGTTCCGTCTTGGACGTCCGTGTGTCTGTATGTTACGGATTATTTTCTTGTTAACACGATAACGACCGAAATACTTTACTAATCGAGTCTTTTTTTTTCTCTTACGCTTCAGTATAATTAGGAATAGAACCCTTTCACTTTTCACGGTCTGATTCGATGTGGTTTAATTGTTATTTAATTTATTTTTTTTTATTTAATTCATAACCCCTTTACTTTACTTTACTTTATTTAATTCATAACCCCTCCGCGATAATTCATAGCAAAGTTTGTAAGCTTGTAATTCTATTTTTTTTATAATATAATAAAAAACCGTGTGAGGCGTGCACTTTTGAGTTGTCCAAATTAGTCTAATTTTTTTGGAACGAAGTTCCTTACGGCAGGCTTGGAGGATATAGGGATTTTGCAGCGCGACCGAACTGAAAAAAATGTGATAGTAAAACCGTAAGAAAAATACCGTAAGAAAAAGTCCGTGGAATTTTACAGGCGCGACAGTGTTTGTTTTGCAAATTGTGTCGATTTTCAAACTGTCTCTTTACCTCAGTGAAATGAACACTAATTTGGAAATTGCAGACGTAGCTGTGTGGTTTGGGTGGTATGCTGCTAGGCTGAGACGCAAGAGGCCCGAGTTCGAATCCTAGTACAAACGGTGACTTTTTGTATGATTAATTGAATCGTGAACTTGTTAACTTCGTTCCTACCTGGTGTCCCACGACACCACATCTTTTTATATCTTATTTCTTCAATCTTATCTTCTAATTAGTCCTGTCCAGTCTTTGTCGATGTCGTGTCCTCAGTCCTAGGCCCTGGTCCTTGCCCTAAGTATAATGGTGATTCTTATACTACGGTTTTCAATGGACCTTTCGCGACACGAGAGAAAATAGCATTTCACTGCATATATATCACAAGATGACCCCCACATCTTCGCCCGTGTAAAATTTCGTCCTCCCGTCGCACCTTTTTAATCCCGTCGCTTATAAATTCTATAATGATGCATAAAAATTTGCCCGATTTGTCAACATTTATGACTACTGCTCGGCTCCCCAGTGTAGTAGCGTAATGATTTATAGCCTATAACCCTCCTCGATAAATGGGCAATATAACACAAAAATATTTTTGTTAATTCCGACCGGTAGTTCCTGAGATTAGCGCGTTTAACCAAACAAATAAACAAACAAACTCTTCAGCTTTATATATTAAGTATAGATGTCTGCCTTTCACTATACCACGTTAAAACAACTTTTATGTCCAAGAAACCACCACTCCGTCACACAGAACAAGATAAATGCACCAGTTTAAGAAAATAATATACAGCAAGCGTCCGCACTTGACACTCTTCCCGCCAAAAGTCCCATTTTATTATGTAATTCTTGTTATTGTCTTCACCCATCTTGGGCAGGCAAATGAAACTTAGTCCATTCAGCCTTTTCTAACATTTTTTATCAAGGAAGGCTATATAACAACACGCTACGACCAATAGGTGCGGAACATCAATGAAAAATGTGACAAAATCGGGAAAAATATTCCTTTTGAAAGCTTCCGTTGCGAACGCTGCGGAAGCTGTTATCGCTTTCAAACAAACAAACAATCTTTTTAGTCTTATAAAATTAAGTACTAGGTGATTAAGTACTGGCTTCGCCCGTGACACACTTTGAACTCCCGTCGCACTTATATAATGCCATCGCTTATAAAGTCCACAATAATGCCAAAAAAATGGCTGATTTGTCGACATTTATGACTACTGCTCCGCTCTTCAGTAAATGGCTATCCAACACAATCAGAAATTTTCAAATGCGACTCGTAGTGTAGATCCTGAGATTAGCGCGTTCAACCAAACAAACTCTTCAGAGTTATATTAAAGTAGAATATTTCGTACATACGGCACAAAGGCCGAAGAAACCATGCCATTAACATCATTGAAAAAACTAGGTAGGTAGCAGGTAGGCAGGTATTCTAATTTCGATTTCGTAACAGTATGACCAAATTAAAAAAAATTGTACTTTTTCGGTATATTTTATTGACTTTTCCGAATATTGATATTTTTGTAGTTAGTTATATTGGTGGAAGTCCGTATTTTTGAGTATATTTTGGATAAAGGCAACACGCCTTGATTTATTCTATAATGTCATTTACGAGCAAAGATCAGTAAAATAAAGATAAGACATGACAGAAGGCCTCCATAGTAGAATTTCAAATGTAGTTACGTTGGTTTGGACATTTAGAAGAATGACGAAGACTAGGTGCACTTGCCGTCCCGTTAGGTCTATATGGAGCGAAGCGTTTTGCCGTTTTTCGAGTTCTTTTTTAATGTCTATTGTCCTTTCGGTGATTATTCCTCCATGGTATGTCCGATTTCGGATTTTAATTTTCTAATAATTTATGGTTAGATGTCGTATTATATATTATATACAAATTTAAACAAATAGTGTTAAGTGGCTTGGGAGGAGTTCGAGGACAATGCGATAATATGGAAAGAATGGAAGAGAATAATATAAATAGTGATGAAATGGAGGCTGCAAGTAGATGTCCTGCGAACGTGCTTTGATCAAATTAAGTACGATTTCGCAAAGGGCCAAATAAATAATTTCCGTAAGCAAGCGTACGTCAAGCGATAAATAAATGTGGATAATGTTATTTTGTTCAGCATTTAGTTTAATCTTTGGTTCGGTTTGAACAATGCGGGTATTTCCCTAAATGTGTACATCTTAGTCGTCTTATAAATAGGGTGCACTTTGACTGCCTCGGTGGCGCAGTGTATGCGACTACCGCGGCTGAGGTCCAGGGTTTGATTGCCAGGTCGAAAAAAATATTTGTGTGTTTCCTATGTATGTATTTAGAAATTTATAAGTATGTGTATCAGTCAGATCCCATAACACAAGCTTATTATTAGCTTACTATGGCCAGACGGCGCTGTGTAAAAAAAAATGTCCCACAGTAGTTATTTATTAAAAAAAATCTACTTTATTCCATTTGTTTTTTAGGGTTCCGTACCTCAAAAGGTAAATAAGGTGCCCTTATAAGATCACTTTCTTGTCCGTCTGTATGTCCGTGTGTCGCTGTCGTTTTTTTCACAAACGGGTGGCTAGATCCAAGTTAAATTTATACCAGATTAGGTCAACCGGTATTGATATAGTAGGTTTTGTGTGGAAAATTGAGGTGGTAGTTCTCGTTGACCTAGAAAAGCAAGGTCTTACAGCACAAATAATAAAAATACCTAAACATTTATTGTAATGATGAATAGAACATGTTTTGAAAATCAGTATTTTAATGGGTATTTTTTTTAAGAATCACCATTATACTGAGGGCAAGGACTAGGACCTAGGACTGAGGACACGACATCGACAAAGACTGGACAGGACTAATTAGAAGATAAGATTGAATATGATATATAAAATAAGATTTAGCTAAAAGGTCTTTGTAACCAGGCCATAAAATAATTATTAAAAAAAATAATTCGGTTTAAAATGCAGTTGCAGTTAGGGATGGGCGAAAAAAAGAATATCGATATATATCGAATCGATATTTGTCACACTATCGATATTTTCTTCAAAAAAATAACGATATTTTGATATATCGATATTTTTTCCTAATAGATATCTATGCTTAGGAAATCCTTCTATACTGTCAAAATGCGTTAAATTTTAGGAATTAAATACAAAACTTTTTATAATTCTTCGTTTTATTAATAAAAATACAGAAGTAGTTAAGCATTTTTTAAATTTCAATTGAACCAGTATTCGTCAGAAATGGACATCAGGAGTTCTCTCTGTTTTATGTGCTCCCCTGTTAATTTGCTTCTATTATCCGGAACTGCTAAATTGACAGCTGAAGCAACTCTTTCAGATGATACCGAGGATGCCTGAGTTATCAAATATTTCAGAGCGATATCCGAAAGAACGGCAATTTACCCTGAAATGTCGGCAATTTACCCAAAATTTTATTGGATCTGATTTTCTCTCTAGTAGAGGTTGGTCCAAATACTGCTTCAGCTCATTGGAGATAGAGCCAGAACATGGAACCTCTGCTGTAGATGTGTTTAGAGTTAATAATTTTTTATGTCTGCACCAGATAGAAGATTGATTAGAGTCTTCTGGTGCTGCATGAACAGACCTTTCTTCTGGAGAACGTGGTCCTCTACGCCGATGTTTATAAATTGTTGCTTATTTTCATTACAGCAGTTGACACGGCAATTGGAGAAGTAAAATGTATCCTTTTAAACCGAGGGTCTAAAATGGTAGCTACCGAAAGCAAAGTGTTTCTTCTTCTAGAGGAACCAGTTTTTCTTGGATTTTTTTTAATAACGTCACGCCTCTTTTACAGTCAGCCCTAAAGTGGTCGATGGAGTTGCTTGATTCATTACTTGGTTAACTAAATTTGAAATAGGAATGGCTAAGCTTGACGTCACATAATTGTCACCACTTATTCTTCAGTAACTTCTTTAAAAGGACCAAGAAGACGCCGCTTGATTTTAATGAGTTTTGCATTTTTAGCAATTGCAAATAAGCAAAAGGCTTCATTTTCAGATGTGTAGCCAAATTGGTAGTATTTCCACTCGTTTTGTACGTCTTGCCGCACAAGTTGCAAGAAACGGGTTCATTGTTTCCTTGTTTTTTGAAGAATTTCCTCACAGCAGACATGACGCTTTGTCAAATAAAAATCTACCACTAATATACCAATTTTATAACACAATGTTCTATCAGGCACAATTTTGTAATCGTTGTACTAAAAATTCTAACTGAACTGAAAACAAGTGACTATAGACAATATTTGTTTTTTTTTTGTAAACAAGGCATAGGGAACTGAGCCCATACAGCCTACTTGGCTTACAAACATCTACTACTTGAGGCGACAGCAAAGCAATGTATGAACGAAGTTTTTAAAAAATATCGAAATTGATATCCTGAAAACAATAGCGAATATCGATATATCGAAAATAAAAATATCGGCGATAAATATCTATAATTTTGTGATAAAATATCGATATTTTGATTAATCGATATTTTTAACCCAAGCCTAGTTGCAGTGCAGGGCGTATTGTCGGGTGTGGTCCTCTTTATTGTAGTAGTATTAATAATTCGTACGGAATTAAGTTCATAGCTTATTGTAGTTATTGCTACGGCTATTAGTGTCCATGACAAAGGAGTTAGATAGCATTTACCTAAAGTGAGTTTTCTAACCTGAAAGAGAGCCACGTGATGATTAAAAACATTGAGAACAGAAATTATTTAAATATTGATAAAATATTTATCGAAATAGTAATTGATAGCGTGTCCTGAAGCTAGTATCATAAAAGATAAGCAATGTTATTAATTTCTTCACCAGATTTCTATGATTTTTGTACAACATTGACCAGACTACCCATGAATTTACGAGGCTTACCTACATTATACGCCAAATTTCACCGCATGCATTTTTGTCCCACGTAAAAGGTGGTGAGCTCATTGACCTGGTGACCGAGGTTGACTTAACGTACCTTCTAAGGTACGAAAGAGCTTCAATGAGAATTCCACAAATGGTCACCCATCTCTGGACCAACAGTAACGTAAGTATGAATTCTATCTGTCCAGAATATCTCTATTCTCACGTACTCTGGCATACTGGAAGAGATTTCTGTAGATTAGATATAAGGCCTTTGTACCACACAACTGTCCAGCCAATAAAGGACTACAGTCTCCATCTAGTGCAGTTTCGTTCAAACTTTTTGTGTCATAAAGCCGCAACCGCTGCTGCGCGTTAGTTAACACACACATGTATTATTAACACGAAAGGGGCGCGCGTGGCTTAACAGTTATTGTAAACATATGCACAGAGACTATTTTGTTGCTGCAGACGCGGCTTAATACTGAACTGAAATTAGTTTCTGAATTGGGTACTAGATGGCTCTAATGTAAATAGTGCATCTAAGACGGTTTTTTAATCTGGTGCCAAAGGTTTAAAATTGGTATTGGTATTTTTGAATTCGCAATTCGTATTTCCGCCATTTCTTTGAAGTGCAGAATTTTACAAGGTTCTGTATTGAGTGGTATTCTAACAAATCTGTGGTGAGCTGAATGTTTTCACATGTTAATCGTGTTAATGTTAATGTAATTGTGAGGATATATGTGCTTTACGAAATATGTATAACTAGCTAACTTTCGCGGTTTCGCCCGTGACATCTTCTAATTTAATCTCGTCGCTTTTTAAGATTAGTTCTTGAGGTTAGCGCGTTTAACCAACCAAACAAACATACAGACAAACAAACTCTTTAGCTTAATATATTTACATGAACATATTACAAGCTCAAAAGGTAAAAAGGATCATGTCTACTGTACATAGCTACGAAAAAAACGTATTATTAATATGATGTTTCGGATCTTATTCGCGACGTATATAGGTACAAAGCCTATCTTATATAGTTTAAAACATTACTCGTGTACTCGGATACCCAGACGTGCATGTTTGAAGCGATTTATGAATCTGCAGGAAGCGTAAGTATGCATGGATCGCGATGATTGACGATCTGTCCTCTCTGACTACCCCGTCAGGGATAATAGTTAGTTGTAGTTTAGGATGAAAATAGTTAGTTTTAAAATATTAACTGTAGTTATTTTGGTAAAAGCTCGTGGCCCCGCGGTCTCAGTGTTCTGTAAACGATCACTAAGTTACGCAACTTTCACTATGGCTGGTCCTCGGATGGGTGACCACTTTGTGGCATTTACATTTGCGAGCGTTTCCGTGCTTCGGAAGGCACGTTAAGCCGTTGGTCCCGATTGCCAGTAAAATGGCAGTCGTTAAGCCTGGTTGAAGGCCTTATGGGCGGCTTGAAAAATTTCAACAGCAGGTAGCGACCACCTATTACGTGGGACAGGAATTCACACGGTGAAAAGTGGGCATATAATATGATATGATATTTATTTATTTTATTTTATTATTTTCTCGTAAACCTCTATATACAATTATATTTTTAAATGTACCCAACTTTAAAATTGACTACCGCTATTCCCATTGGACATGTGAATATTTTACTATTACTTACTTTGTTTGTGTAGGTATATTTTTACTTGGTTCGGCTACGGCCACGGCTTCGCCCGTGACATACTTCGGACTCCCGTCACACCGATTAAATCCCGTCACATAAAATTTTTACTAAAATGTATAAAACAATTGCCCGATTTGTCGACATTTATGATTACTGCTTCGCTCTCTAGGGTAGTAGCGTGGTGATAGACAGCCTATAACCTTCCTCGATAAATGGGCTATCCAACACAAAAATAAGTTTTAAAATCCGACCTGTAGTTCCTGAGATTAGCTCGTTGAACGAAACAAACTCTTTAGCTTTATATAATACCACAGATAATAAAATATAATTATTATAATACTAATCTATACTAATATTATAAAGCTGAACAGTTTGTTTGGTTGAACGCGCTAATCTTAGGAACTAATAGTCGGATTTGAACAATTATTTTTGTGTTAGATAGCCCATTTATCGAGGAAGGCTATAGGCAATATATCATTACGCTACTACATTGGGGAGCAGAGCAGTAGTCATAAATGTCGACAAATCTGGCCAATTTTTATGCATTATTGTAGAATTTATAGGCGACGGGATTAAATAAGTGCGACGGGAGGTCGAAATATTCCACGGGCGAAGCTGTGGGGGTTATCTAGTACTTATATAAAGCAACCTATTCATTACGCTATCCAGGAGAGCGGAGCAGTAATCATAAATGTCGACAAATCGGGAAAATTTATATGCATTATTGTAGAATGTACAAGCTACGGGATTAAAAAGGTGCGCGGGAATTCGAAGTATGTCACGGGCGAATCCGTGGGGGTCACCTAGTATTAGTATAGATTAATAATGTGTTATGCACAGAAGGTCACGCGCGGTGTATTTTACAAAGGACTTGTGGAACGAAACCCACGCGCAAACTGGCGGTTGAGTGTGGTCTTGTTAGTCTGTGGTTGATTGGACTTGGATTTTTTTCTTTTACAGGGTTCCGTGCCCACGGAAAAAACGAGACCATTTTACTAAGACTCCGCTGCCCGTTTATCTGTCACCAGACTTTATCTTATGAAGATGATAGCTAGAAATTTTCGCGAATGTATTTCTGTTGCTGCTATAACAACAAATTCATCCTATAAGGGGTCCCATGCAACAAACGTTATTTCTTGCCGTTTTTTAATCGATAGATATTAATTATGGCAACAGGTAGTCGCTTCAAATATACAAATACGTCGGAAACTGCGCTGGTAGTGCGTGGCCAGCGACCTCTCTGGCGAAGAGCACGCTGCATGTGACAGTGGAGGTGCGTGTGCGTCGTGTTGTGGAGCAGACCTGGAGATTGCTGTGGTGTTCGTCGTTCGTTCGATTGCTGTCGGTCTTTGAACAGGCAGGAAATGTAGGTAAGTTCTTTTCATTCAAAAAGTGATTTATCACTTCTATATGGTTGAAGACACGCTACACCCTCGCTTACACCTACGTCACTGGAGGAAGCAAGTTCTCGAATATTCCTTTTCTTCACCATGACCTCGTTCGTTAGTCACCAGGTGCACCACGTGCATGTAACCCTGGCATGGGACCAGAAGATATAGGTAGGGCTCCATTCGCAACATATATTCAATTCCAACTCGATTTGTTTGAGACCGTATCCTGTGCTTTTCTAACAACAATATAATAGTGTCTTACACGTCCATGTAGGTATGTTTGTTTGAGAGAGCTAGATAGACTTTCCGTGAGGCTATGTCTATCAGTGGCCGTTTAATGACCAAAATAATGGTGATGACAAAAGTAAAAATGTAGACCGGATGGGGCGGAATTTTGTAAATTTTACTCCGCCTCGAAAAAAATTCAAGATCCGGGGCTGTGCCAGGGTGACAGCTAACTCCTCATTTTTTTCCAAATTAATGCAGACGTTCGGGTGTTTAGAAATCTTTACTAAGTAATACCAGTAGTTCTGTGAACCGTAGACTTCGGAGTAAATTGAGGAAAAAGGCTAAACATTTTTTGGGTAATGTGTTAATTATTATTAGTAGAGTGCATGCATAGCTTTCCTGTTGCGCACCCATGCGCACTATGTACATTGTTTTAGTAGTTTTAAAATAAAAATAAAAACGTTTGACTCAGCACAATCAAATCACACTTCAAGCCTATATCACCCCATACCGTTTTGAGCGCTCTTGCCAACCACTACGGGACCATTTCCCCTCCCCTGCCTCCATTTTCCCCCCGATTGAACATACCCTCGCTAAAAGTTTTTGGCTATATCAAGGATTGTCTATGCCAAGTTAAGAAAAAAGTTAAGTTAAGTTAATGCAAGAAAAGTCGGAAAGGTATTTATGGGAGGCTCAATGCGGATTCCGACGTGGAAGAGGTTGCATGGATCAAGTGTTTTCTCTCCGCATGATCGCGGAAAAGTTTCTGGCTCTTAGCCAGAAGGTTTTCTGCGCTTTTATGGATCTAGAGAAAGCATTTGATAACGTTGTGAGAGAAACGCTGTGGGACTTGCTGCCAGGATATGGTGTGGACGGCTCGCTGCTGCGGGCAATACAGTCGCTTTATAGGGACTGTAAGGCTTGTGTGCGAGTAGGGGGGGATGTGTCACCTCTTTTTGATGTCTGTACAGGCGTCACACAGGGATGTGTCATGTCCGCCTGGCTGTTCATAGTGTATCTGGACAGTTGCCTGCAGAAGTTGAAAGATTTTAATATGGGTGTGAATTTGGGTGACTTTACAGTAAACTGTCTGCTGTACGCTGATGATGCGGTGCTCATGGCCTCATCAGAAGCCGACCTACAGGCATTAGTCACTAATATGAAAGAGGGGTGTGAAAGTAAGGGTCTCCGCTTGAATGCAAGTAAAACTAAGGTTCTAGTATTTGAAAGAGGTGACGTAAGAACTAAATGCGAGATTAGGGTAAACCAGGAACGTCTAGAGCAAGTGAATGAAATTGTTTATTTAGGAAGTATGTTTAGCGCGGATGGAAGATGTGATTCGGATGTAGAACGGCGAGTAGCTGCCGGAATCAAAGTTAACGGTGCTTTGTCCCAGTTAGTAAAGCGACAAAGCATCGTAAAAGAAGCACGAATGGCGATTCATAACGCAGTACTAGTGCCAACTTTGCTTTACGGTAGTGAAACCTGGGTATGTCAGCAGATGCATGAAAGTAAATTGAATGCTGTGGAGATGCGATCACTTCGAAAATTGTGCGGCGTTACCTTGGCCGACCGAATACGTAACGAAGTGATACGCAATATGGCAGGTTTGAATGAAAGTGTCAGCGTTAAGCTGGAAAAGGGCGTGCTCCGTTGGTTTGGACACGTCCAACGAATGAGTGAGGAACGATTGACGAAGAATATATATTGTTCAAAAGTAGAGGGTAGAAGGAGTCAGGGAAGGCCGAGACTTACATATGAAGACCACGTGAGCAGATTGCTCAAAAACGGAAAGGTCAAAAGAACTCGGATACCCAGACGTGCGTGTATGAAGCGATTGATGAATCTCGAAGAAGCGAAAGAAGTATGCATGGATCGCGAAGTCTGGCGATCTGTCCTCTCTGACTACCCCGTCAGGGATACAGCGTGAAGGTAGTAGTAGTAGTAGTAAGTTGCATGCATGGAAAATCCCTGATATAGCATATGCAATAAAGCATATGGCAATCCGATGAAAAATGCGACCTGTAGACTGACTGTATGGAAGAACGAACGGTCGGACATCGATAGAATTTTTTCCTGGACCAGTGGACTTAAAACAGAGACTTTCGTCGGCTCACTTCGCTCGCCTCGTCAGTCAATTATACTTGAAGCCGAAGAGAAGAGTTTGTTTGTTTGTTTGGTTGAACGCGCCAATCTCAGGTACTACTGGTCAAATTTGACAAAAAAAAATTGTGTTAGATAGCCCATTTATCGAGGAAGGCTATGTATCATCACGCTATACCCTGAAGAGCGGAGCAGTAATAATAAATGTCGACAAATTGGGCAAATGTTTTTTGAATTATTGTAGAACTAGTTTCTAGAACTAGGGCGTCAGCCCGTGGTTCCTTACGCATGGTGAAGTTTCTCGTTCTCCATTTGCCACAGGAACTTGTTACCGGGATAAAAAGTAGCCTTTGTGTTATTCTGATGTGTAATCTATATTATTGTAAAGTTTCATCAAACTCCATTCAGTACATTTTGCGTGAAAGAGTAACAAACATCCATTCTTACAAACTTTCACGTTTATAATATTAGTAGGATTTATAAGCGACGAAAGTTCAAAGTAGGTACCTATGTCACGGGCGGAGCCGTGGGGCGTCACCTAGTACTTATATATAACTAACTACCTACGTACATATTATACATAGGAAACACCCAATATATAACATCACACTACTACCCTGGAGAGCGGAGCAGTAGCCATAAATGTCGAAATATGACACTGGCGAAGGTCGTAAGGGATATACACACTCATATACTTTCATCTTTATAATATTAGTACCTATTTATTCTTTACAGATGATTTGCAGTTTCTTCTGTGTACCAGTGGAAGGAAGAGGGGCGTTAGAGTCACTTCTGGCCGTTTCAAGACAGAGATCTCCTGTGACTCGTTCCCGATTAGGCTGCAAGTTAGTTCCCTTTGTACTCGGTAGTTCGGTTGACCGACCCACCGAGACTTATCTCAATAGACGGGCTGTAGGCGCCGCACGGACTGCCGAGACGCTATTTATATCAGTAACGATCCTTATTTAGTAAATTACCTTATGTTAACACTAGGGTTAGAAATAGATATATCTAGTATAAGGTTTACTACATCTCCGAATAAGAAAACGTTTATAACGGGACTTTGTAGGAGATGTTGAGGATTTGTTAGACAGTACAATATTCACGTAGGACCCTTTATGTGTACACGTGCCGCTGTGGAACACGTCATTAACATATCAATGTGAATCCATAATTTTAGTAGTCTATTTCGTTATTTATTGTTTTTATTTAAAACTTCGTGCAATCAATGAATATTTTTGCCAAGTTTTATTAAAATTGATTGTACACTGCGACTTGTAGTACAGTCAGTTCTAGGGAAATCTTACCCCAGTAGTTTACATTTAAAGGGGGTGAGAATTCTATGGAGCTGTCCGTACAAACAAAAAATGGAATGAAATTTTGGACCATTTAGCAACGACAACCTTGCCATTTCTTACGTGTTATATAGTACAACTTAAGTGTGGGCGTTTAGTATGCCTCTGTCTATCGCCTCGGGGAGGATATTTATGTTTGTGTTAATATCTTTGTAATATCATCTGAGCAATCCCGGTTGTGTTCAACATCTTGACTTTTGGGCACTCTTTTGAAATACAGTGAAAGTGGCGGCTTGACAAGGAAAGTCAAAATCGTAATGTCTCCTTGGTATCTCCACAGCACTCCGACATGGCTGTCCGCCGCAGTGTAGTGCAGGTGGGTGCGCGCCTCTCCACGTGGGGTTTGTGGACACGTGGCGTACCTGCCTTGGAGCTATAGCCCTAGCGTAGAGAGCGATCGCTTGAACGTGTGGCCTAGCTTGTATCGAATCATGTAACATTAGCACTTATAAGTAGCGGCCCTGGCAGACGTTGTCCTGCGTGAACCCTGAAACTTGATCACGGACAAATCTACCAGTTACTAATTGTAATTTTAAGTCATCCAGGCTTCACGGTCAATGCCTACTTCTTTCGCTTCCTGCAGCTTCGTTAATCATTTCATACATGCACGTCTGGGTATCCGAGTAACGAATGAAATATAAGCACGAAATTTCATTTAAATTGGTCCAGCCGCTTAAAAGAAGAACAAAACACACATACAAATGAATGATTTTAAAAGTTTGAAATTTTTCGTTTAGTTTTATAAGTTCTAGAATTTTGCCTTCCATTGCTTACTATTTAGGTGCTATTTCTATTGATCCTGGATTTAAATGCCTGAAATTGTGAAAGTAGATACCTACTACTGCTACTAGCTACTGCTTGCGAAGAAGTGAGTACAAGAATATAACAAGAATAGATTATAACTTTAACAATGGGTTTATATACAATAATGTTGAACTACAAATGTGTATGTTGTAGATAGTTTTATGTATCTGATATAGTAATAAGATAATTTTAGTGAAATGGTTTGATAATTTGACAGTGATGTGTGATTAATACATCTATACCTAAATCCCACTGAGAATTTAGCCGAACTACATTGAATTGTTTAAGAAGAATATTTATTAATAGCTGATGCCCGCAGCTTTGCCCGCATGGACCATGGTGAAGCTTTTCTGTTCGAAATTTCGACCGCAACCCTAAACTTTTTGAAAATATATAACCAATGTTACTCACGAAGAATGTAGCTTTCTAATTGTTAAAGATTTTTTAAATTGATACAGAATTTTCTGCGCCTATTCATTACAAACAAACTTACAACTCTTTCCTCTTTATAATATTAGTATAGACAACATGACAAAAATCAAGAACTGTGCAATAACACACACACACACACCAACATTGTCTCACACACACACACACACACACACACGCGCGCACGCACTAACGCACATTTCCGACGTTATTACTCTTAGAGCTTGATTTGACAGACGGGATTCAGTCATCCTTTATTACAGAAAGCTTATAGATGAAATCCAGTTTGATTCCTCTGCCTTCAAATGTCAGTTAGTTACTTGGAACTGGTGACAATAAACTTGAGCAACTACGCCGCGCTCTCGCTCGCTATTTTCAGTACAAGGAAACCTGAGCTGAGCAGGAGCAGGGGCTGGGCATGTGAGACGTCCTCCCACAACCGCGATGAACCCGGGCCGGGCGGTCCGCGAGCTCTGACCGAACGGGCTATCCATAGTGAGAAAATATTCAAATTACGCTTCAAAACTATTCAACAGCTAACGTAATATTGACCTTACACAAAATAATTGATGTTTTTTAATTTATACTAAATACGTCCGTTTACAATAACCACAGTGCCCAGTGTCCCCCAATGTACTATGCTTACCTACTTTCACTTGATTTCTTGTGAAACGGACATGAGCGCGCGGAGCTTTTGCTTTCTTGCAATTCACTTAAAGTTTTTAATTTAAGATTTTTGCAATACCGGCCGCTACTGCTCCTTCCAAGGTTACCTTGGAGATAACAGGAGCCCAATATAGGTGACGGTCATATATAATGTGGAAGTGAGTAAAAGAATTCCAGCTATGCGTCCCCTCTTGTTTAGGGATTCGACCATAAGAGGCAGCGGCAATATTAGATTTCGAGGAAGATGGGTCGCATGCGTCGCAATAGGTGAACTAAACAGGTTAGAAGGGGTACGCACTAGCGACTATTGCAGACGAAAACCAGCCTCCATGCCGAGCTCCTCAAGGGCCCGCATCTCTTGCACCGTAATCTCCATCTGCTCGTCCAAAATGCTTCAGTACTCCTCTTCCCGACTCATGGTCGGGGTTGCAACCAAACTTTTGTGTCAATGTCACACTATCACCGCACCGAGGACAGCTCGCACTCTTCAATGTGCCAAGCGTTACTAGCGCGAACTAATGGCTGTCAGTTTGACAGATGTCTAACTTGACTTATAAGTTTCTACCGCAAAAATAACGTGACTATCGTGACTGACAAAAGCTGTCAAAAGCGTCCCTATCGCGCTAACAAGTGTCACTATCATTTATGTATCTCCTCTCGTTTCCGCCGCCGCGACAGCTTTTGTTTATTTCGCAACTTTATTGTCGCACAGGGCCTCATCCCCACATTCTGGACCCCTAATTCTGCTGGCTTAACAGCCTGCTTTAGAACCAGCATGTCCTGCGCAGTCTTTAAGTTATCCCGCTGGTGTTCAGCTGCAAAGATGGCCAGCGAAGGTCCCAGGCGTGGCGGTATCCGCTTCTGCTCGTCCTCGAATCTTCCTAGTTTTAAGACGCGTGGGATGGCTTCATCACGTTGGTTCCAGACGGCCCGGCACTCATTTCACACTCTGCTCCCACACACCTCCAGGTTTGCATTGCGCCCTTCAGCTTTAGCGAGCCTCAATGGAAGGGACGCCAAGATTGACGCGATTCGCTCCGTGCAAACTCCTATGCTTGTAAGCTCGTCTTTGTTTAGCTTACTTGTCTTTGAGCGAACGGCGTCCATGATTCCCTTGGTTTGGTCAGCCACTTCCAGCTGCAGCTTCCCTGCAGTCGCTGAGGATAGGGCTTTTTCCTCCGCAATACATTCTACAACAGGAGTTGTAGGGGGAAGGGAGGTGCTGCTGCTACATTACCAATTCCCGCCATGGGCGGCACCACTTCTCACAAACACCTCCTTCCTCCTGCACCTCCTGCGGTGAACTCAAGGGGCGCTTACCACGGGCGACGGCAGCACGGCGACGGGGGGAGAACTGAAGGTGTCGTCCGCATTAAAGATGCGCGAGGACGGAATCCCGCCTCCATGCCCAGTTCCTCCAGGGCACGCATCTTCTGCTCCTTCGCCAGCATCTGTTCTTCCAGCTAGCGTCTAATACTCTTCTTTCTCCTTACTCATCGTCAGCAGCTACGGGCACATAACACATACACTTAACACTTTTAAAATATACGAACTCTCCCAGAGGTCCCAATACACAAGGGGTCAGTGCACCCCGCACACGTCCCACAGATTCAGTCACTCTTTTTTAACCTGGTTAACGACCAGCTAGCGTCGTCCGTTATCCGTTAATGCGGTTTAACTCGTCCAGTCTCTGTACTACTAGGCCCCAGTTGCCACAGTGCACTCCTTGCTCAGATGGCTTAATAGCCTGCTTAAAGACAACCTTGGTGTCCTGCGCGGTCTTAAGGTGCTCTCGCTGGTCTTCTGCGGGGAAAATTGCCGCTGATGATCCATGGCCCTAGCTGTTTTCCCATCAGGGTTGGTAGCAATCGACAGCTCCATAGTGGCCACCTTCAATTTTATGGCAGTGATGTTCTGCTAAGCTTCGGCCAATCTGATATTCAGCGTGGCGATAACGGCTACGATATAATGGCTGTGACCGACGATCGTGCCCTTGTCGGTAAGATGAAATTTATTAGACGTCCCCGCGACGAAGCTCCTCACAGCGTAGAAGGTTCTGTCAATTAGCTCGATCTTGGACAAGCCTGCTAAAGAGTCCTCCTGGTTCCCGGGAGTCGTTGCTTCGGCTAAAGCACCAGAAGCTGGAGGCGTGCTAGCCAGGCAGGCCACTAGTGGGGCCGTCACTTTTCGCGCTTCTAGAACCCGTCGCCTAACCGCATCTTGCACCTCCTGAGGAGATGCGAGTGGACGCTTTAATGATGTCGCTGGCGGTAGTTGCTTGTCAGATGGCGGTAGTTGCTCGACAGATGGCGGTAGTTGCTCGACGGATGGCGGTAGTTGCTCGACAGATGGCGGTAGTTGCTCGACAGATGGCGGTAGTTGCTCGACAGATGGCGGTAGTTGCTCGGGTGATGATGGAGCATGTCCAAATGAGAGTCCATGACGGGCCGCTCAACAGACCGTCTGCACGTATACAGACTGAAGTCCACACTAATATACACGAACCGTTGAGCAGTCAAATACACGAACGCTTCTGTATAATAAACGAACCGTTGCTAGTTCTTTAAAACATGAACACTTATTATAATTACACGAACCCCATTGGGGAAAGTCCAAGAGTTATTAATACTCGTACCCTTATTCCCTTAGAAGTATCTCGGAACACCACACTCACACTAACCAAGCAGGAACGTCACAATATGAAGTAAGAATTAATGTTCGCAACTTGCATATGGCACCGACGGCATAAAGTTCTAGTTTCATCTATGTATATACGGGTACATGATCACACGGTACACAAATTTTCCAAGCACTCACTCACTGAGCCACTGTCAGAATCAAAATCACCGAACTTGTTAACTTGACAAGTTATCAATTGTAAGCAATAGGTGGCTAAGTGTCATGTCGGGATGGACAGTCCTCCTCCAACCTATGTTTCTACCAGCCTCTTGGCTATAAGGACCGAATCGTCGGGAGTTGCGCGTCGTACTTTCATGTGCTCTTTCCGACGCGCAATTTATTGACTCCTTACAATTGACTGTCCCGGCCCTCTTCGGTGTCGACGTTCGTACAGTGCAGACGTGTCTCCGCGGCGCTCTTGTCCACCGTTGTCGAGTTCTTGTCGGGACGCGACACAGTACGAAACTCGGTTCCTCCTTGTGTCGCGTGGGGCAATCTACGTAAGAGGCCGCGGCCATCTTGCGGAATTGTACTACGACGAGCGAGAGAGCAGGAGAATTTGACAGTTGTCGATTGTTAATAGTGAAAGTGACACTTGTGCGACAGTGACGTTTTGTGATAGTGACACCTGGTGATAATTTTGTGTAACGACAGTGACGTTTTGTGTTTGTCCCCCCTCCCTGTGTGGACCCCCCCCACACTTCACCCCCCCCCCTCCGGGGTCACTGCCCCACGCCTTCACCCCCTCTCAGGGTCGATCCAGACCCCCCCGCACCCCGGTCTAAAATTGCCTCACCCCCGGGCCTAATTTCGTCAGTTTTGGACCTAGAGTGTCGAGTGACGGCTCATTTTAAAGGGCGTGACTTCGCCTTTCTTTGGACCCTGGCAGATCTGCAGATTTGCCATTATGAGTGACGAGAGTGACGAATTTCGTCGCATAATTGAGGAACAGATGGCTGACAAGGAGGAGGAGCTCCGGGCGTTAGAGGAGCTGGGGCGAGAGGCTGGTTTTACGCCACGCCAATCCATCCAGCGCACCCCACCCAGCGCGTTCAGCCCCTGCCCCACTCCCATGGACACGCAGTCTTCAGCTGGACCGGCTAAAAGGCCATTAGCTCCGCCTGAAGAAGTTCAGGAGGCAGTGCGCCGTAAAATCCAAAGCAGCAAGAAACTCTCAGCGCCACCATTAGGTGGCATCAGAACGGCGGCAACAGTAGCACCGGTATCGAGGACCCCGGCATCGACGACCCAGCAGGAGGAGCAGGTAGGTGATACCCATGCGACCTTATCAAAAATGGGCTTAGTTGATAAGGCCTACCAGGCCATTAAATTAATAAATGCGGTGGCAGGAGCTGCCAATAAGTTGAATCTGGCGGACAAGGGCGCGATTTCCAACCACAGCCATGACATCGGTGGTCGCGGCTCTTAATATAGGGTTGGCTGAAGCGGAGCACGCCGTTACCGCCATGAAGCTGCAGGTTGCAGAGATGGAATTGAAGGTTGCATCTGGCAGTGGAGGTTTGGGGCAGCCTGTATCATCGGTGGCGGTTCCGGTGGAATCTTACGCCGATAGGCTAAAGCGGCGCCCAGCAGGACCCATAGTTGCGGTGTACCCAAACGAAGGTGCGAACCTCAAAACTTCTGAGGAAACCAGAGCCCTAGTTAAGACCTCCATCGCTCCCGCCAAATTGGGGATACAGGTAAACAGGGTGCGACGAGTGGGCAACGCGGGGATCGTCGTGCAGACCAGTACCTCAGGAGATTTGGACAAATTAAAAGCAGCCTTACCCAGCACGCTAAAGACGACGGACGTCAAAGGGAGGTCACCCCTAGTAATCATTAGGGACTTGGAGGGGAAGGATCCGGATTGGGAGGAGACCTTAAAAGCAATACACGACCAAAACTTCAGGGGTGACCTAACCTGGACATTCGAGGCAATGAAAGCGCAGAGTAAATTAGCTTTCAGGAAAAGCAGGCTGCAGTCAACGTACTCAGCAATGGTGCTAGCGTGCTCACCACAACTGAGAAAGGCGCTTGTGGATAAAGGCCGACTGTATATAGGCTGGGAATCCTGTCGTGTGGAGGACTTTACTACTGCAGTCATCTGCAGCAAGTGCTCTATGTACGGGCACAACGAAAGAAGATGCCGCCAGGACAACATTACATGTGCACGATGCGGTGCCGCCGGACATGCTGCAGGTGACTGCAAGGAGGCTCAAACTAAATGTGCCACGTGCCACAGTTTTGGCCAGAAAGGTGCAGAAGATAACATTACGGGGGCTAGGGAGTGCCCCGCCCGAGTATCGGCTGAGAGGAGAATGCTCGATGCCACAAATTATTGAAATGGTTCCACAAAACCATTTAATTACAGTCGGCCAGATAAATATGGCGGGAGCAAGGCTTGCCACAAATGAGCTACCCATTGTGGTCCGGGAATTGGGCCTGGACATTGTCCTGGTCCAAGAGCAGTTCAGCGGCGGCGACAGCAGGATGCTGAGTAGCGGGGCCAACGCTAAAGCTGGGGTATACATTTCTCGCGAGGACCTCCCATGTGCCTTCTCGCAACATCTGTCGACTACACACTGTACAGTGTGTCATGTACTAAACGACGAAGAAGGCACATATATGGTGTCCGCGTACTTCCAGTACAGCGATGACATTGATGTACACCTTCAGCACCTTGGCACAGTGCTGGACTCCCTCAAAGGGAAACGAATTGTCATCGGGGTAGACTCTAATGCCCACTCTCCGATGTGGTACTGCGAATCGCTGCAGTATACTGGACGCGGGCCAGACGCCACGCACCGGCGAGAGTCCATGGAGGCGTTTATCCTGGCTCGGGGTCTCCGGTTAGAAAACCAAGAGGGTGAGCCGGCGACTTTCTCGACTGTTAATGGGAAGTCCAACATCGACCTCACTTTAACAACAAGGGGCACCCTGGTGACAGGGTGGAGAGTGATGGAGCACGAAATAGAGAGCGACCACCGCCTAATAAAGTTTAGTGTGGCAAGCCGGTCCACTACAGGCGCTGTCACCGAGGACTCGCCAGCTAAATACCGTGATAAGGGGGTGGACTGGAACATATTTGAGGACCGTCTTAGGGTTACAATTGGGGGGATCAAGTGGAACCATCCTGCCTCAGAGGTCTGTGCTCAGTTCACCAAACTGGTAGGGAGCACCGCAAAGCAGACTTTAGGGGTTGTTAGGGCAGGACAGAGGGGTCACCCGTGGTGGTCACCGGAACTTGATCGGTTGCGTCGGACTAACAATGCTCTCCGGAGAGCTTGGCAGTCTGCTCGACGGGCCAGCGGACCCGTAGAGGAATTCGCGAAGGGGCGGTTCCAAGAACATAGGCGTAGGTATAGGAAAGCCATGGAGGAGGCGCAACTTTTGCATTTTAAGAAGATCGCTGATTCGGGAAATCTGGACCCTTGGGGCCAGGCATACCGAGCGGCGTGTGGTAGGCACAGACCTCCAAGTAATGTAATTAATGGCACTATTTATGCCCAAGGATATGCTGGGAGTGTCGACGAGGCCATGCGCAGCCTCATGGGTGCTCTGTGTCCGGATGACGATGCATCTATGAACACTGAGTACCACAGGCTGGTGCGATTTGTGAGCTCGGCGATACCCTCAGGGGAAGATGCCTCTCCTCCGACTGGTGAGATAATTGAAAAGATAGTCAAGGATCTTCCTAACACAGCTCCGGGTGCCGACGGGTTGAGTGCTCGCATCGTACAATACAGTTATGCAGCCGCGCCGGTGGAGTTCATTGAGATGTATAGGCGATGTGTCCAGGAGGGTGTTTTCCCGGAGGTATGGAGGGTGTTTTCCCAAAGGGAATGGCAAGCGGCTTGACGACCTGAAGGCCTACCGACCCGTCACTCTGTTGCCGATCCTTGGTAAGATTTTGGAACGCGTTATAATACATTGTGCCCCGCAAATAGCAAGAAGCTTATCGGATCGCCAGCACGGATTCACTCAGGGACGGTCTACGGTCTCGGCACTGAATACCATATTCGGTGTCGCGCGTGGGAGCTCGTCGAAATACGTGGAAGCTATTTTCTTGGACATCTCTGGAGCATTCGACAACGCCTGGTGGCCCATGATCCTGCTAAAGGTGAAACGCGGAGGATGCCCGCAAAACATCTATAGGATGATTGTGGACTACTTCACTCGCCGCCGGACGGGCATGTTCGTGGGGGGCCGGGCGTTGTGGAAGGATGCAACGATGGGTTGCCCGCAGGGATCGGTGTTGGGACCCACGCTCTGGAATGGGCTGATGGACGACTTGCTTCGGCTGCCGTATCCGGGGATGTGAGTGTCGTGGCTTACGCCGACGATTTGACGGTTCTGATAGAATCCGAGACCCGGGCCAGCATAGAGGCCACGGCCTCTACGGTTTTAGGGCTGGTAAGTCAATGGGGGGTACGGAACAGGCTGGAGTTCTCTCCTGATAAGTCTGCAACTATGACAATCAGGGGAAAACTCCAGCGGCCACCCGTCATCAGACGGGGGGAAGTCGGTCAGGACCGTTGAGTCGACCACGGTGCTGGGTGTGGTGGTCGATGCGAGTTTATCGTTCGCGCGGCATGCGGTATCGATAGGGGAGAGGGCGGCAAATTGCTTCGGCAAAATGTCGAGAGTATCAGCGTGCTCATGGGGTATCAGGTACAGGGCCCTTAAGGTCCTGTATCGGGGGACTTTTGTAGCAACGGTAACGTATGCCGCGGCATGTTGGTATGTGCGTGCGTCCCTTCACGTTGTGCGGAGTGTGCTCTTGCGCACCCAGAGACCCGCCTTGGTCCTTCTGACCAAGGCGTATCGCTCGACGAGTACCGATGTGCTAGCTGTACTGGCTGGGGTCCTACCGGCCGACCTCGAGGTAATTCGGGCAGGCGAACTAGGTGAGGCACGTGAGTCCGCGATTAACAGGGAGGAGCTTCGGAGTGCCAAACTCAGAACGACTGGGTCCGCTCTTGCCGCATGGCAGGAGCGTTGGGACACATCGGAGAGGGGGCGGGAGCTTTATCGGTGCTTTCCGGACGTGGAGGCTAGACTCAAGGCGACTTGGGTGGAGCCTGACTATGAAACCTCGCAGTTGCTTACCGGCCATGGCTGCTTTAGGGATCGTCTTCATCGTATGAAGCTGGTAGACGTGGGGCACTGCTACTGCTCGGAGAGTGAGGTGGAGGACGTACACCACGCATTGTGGGAGTGCGAACTCTACGGGGAGGAGCGTAGGAATTTACTAGACAATATTACGGTTGTTCAAGTAGGTCCAGTGTACTATCAGGATTTGGTCGGATCCGAGTCAAATTTCCGGTTTTACCGTGATTACGCGCGAAGGTGGTATGAGAAGCGTAGTGGACTGGAGAGGTGAAAAAAGAAGAATTCGAGACCTAGAAGAGGCAGGAGATAAAAAGTGGAGCTAGCGGTACCACCATACGGTGGGCACACGGCGGACTTAAGCACCGAAGGCGTACGTGTGTTGTCACGCCCCAGAAGGGGGAGAGGCTGACCATAGCGACAAGGACAAAGATATAAACAATTTGAAGGGAGAAATGTGCGTTCCCCGAAAGAGCCACTGGCAAGTAAGGGGGCGCATCTCCCGTGATTCGGCTTGTATAACCAGTAGGTTGGAACAAGCTATGAGGCGGAGGTGGGTTTGTCCCGGCCCTCTTCGTCTTCGCCGGACTTCGTCGTTCGCTCTCGTACTGTGCGGACATGTGCGCGTTGTGCTCCCTGCTCTCGTGGCGTGTTGTCGGCGCGTTGTTGTCGCGATCTAAGTGCGGTCGCGGTTTGAAATCGGCCCCTCTCGTTTCTTTCACGAACGTTCCGCGCGTAATGCACGAACGTTCCGCGCTTAATGCCCGAACGTTCCGCGCGTAATAATAATATTAATAATATATCTTCATTTTCAGGCATCATGAAAAAAGTTACAGATGTTATAAACTTATTCTACGGCCCATAGATAAATACCTGAACACTAAAAATACATATATACTAAAAAATAAACTTAACCTATTTCACACGCGACGTCGACGTGTCGCGGGGCGAGGGGTCACGTGTTGGCAGACGTCCTATGAAGCGTCGGAACTTCACCCCTGTCGGCCAAAAATCAGGACTCAAGAAGGTGGCGATGCGTAGTGTGGGAACTCTCACCACAAAAGAGTTAAAACTCACTTTGTGATGTGATTCCAGCTTCTCCACCGTCAAATCCAACCCGGTTTTCTTCTGGAGGTAGTCCACGACGTCTACGACGTTCACATTGTAGTGAACTCGCGATACGTAGATCAACGTAGTCGGTACCTCTGCTCGGAAGTGCTGCTCGATAGGTCTTGAAGCAATACCACATTGGTTCTTGCAGGAGGGCTTCTTCTTCTTCTTCACCACTACCGTGAAACCCTCTGCGTCACAAGGCTCCTTCCGCGAAGCCTTAACGGGTGCAGTGCTGCGCTGAGTGACACTGCTCTGCTTCCTCTCCTTTGTTGCTGGGTTGCTGGCCGTTGCAGCGGCGTAGTCACGTGGCTGAGAAGCTGGCAGCGTGACAGTAGTCGGCACCTTCACGGGGGAAGAGGCGGCGGCGGGGGCGGTGGGGCGCGGGCTCGTGTTCGAGGCACACGCCGCGGTCACCGGAGCGTCGGGCGAGTCAAATTCTGCTGACTCGAAACTGCACAGTGACGCATTTTGCGCGCCTCGCCGTACGTTGACATTATTAGAGGCCACGTTTGGCGACCTACTAACTGAATTACTGCTACGAAGTAACAATAATTCCGTGGGCTACACCCACTGATAGTTTTATCAGAGGCCTCTAATTTTGCCATCACACTGGCAAGGCTGGATTTCAGGTACGTGATGTCCTTCAGCAGTCTTGTCACGTCGACATGGTCGAATCCCACTGGTGGGAGTTTGTGCAGCTCCTTTGCGACGAAGTCGGGCACTTCATCAGGATCACTTTCTTTCAGGAGGGTGATGATATCCTGCACACTTCGTTCCCCTCCATCTCACCTGCGGGACGGCATCTGGGCAGTTTTGCCTACCGATTGGTACAACAATGCCTTACCACTACAGATGTCCTCCTCCTTAAAATTGGACTTGCAGATCTGCATTATGCTGATCCCGTCCATAGTGTCGATTGCATTCTGGATGAACGCCAGTAGCTCGTTCACGATAATCGTCTTGTTGGTAGCCATCGCGAGCTCAACGACGCGTGAGTGACCGCGTATCACGAATTAATTTTTGTAATTAATTACTACACTGTACATTAGTGCAGTGCGACCGTTTCCGACCGCGCATCGCTAAAGACTCGTAATGCACGAACGTTCCGCGCGTAATGCACGAACGTTCCGCGCGTAATGCACGAACGTTCCGCGCGTAATGCACGAACGTTCCGCGCGTAATGCACGAACGTTCCGCGCGTAATGCACGAACTACGTCGTGGTCTAATACACAAACACTCCAGGAACTTAATACACGACCCACTGCTACGAACTCCCGAAGGGGATTATTCCCCGGTACTTGTTGAGATCCCATATATAATGTTTTTTTTAAATCATGGATTACCGATTCTAAGGTCTGTTCAGGCAACGCACGTCCCCTAATTCTGTGCCATGCTCTACGGCCTCTTTTGTATTTCCTACGCGCAATATCAAGGGCAGGGGTCCACCACTCGTGGCCCCTGTTACGTCCCCCACTAGCCGCAACATCGAGCGCCCTCTCCGCAGCATGACATCAGTTATAGAGCAACAGATGTCGTTGACACCCCCGGTCCAGTTAATTTCTCCCACCGGGTCCCGGATTTCCGACTCGGTGGTCACGGGCACTTATCTGCGGATGTGCACGCCACTCTGATTCGCTAGGTCCACCCGCAGACAAAGTAACGTCGATGTAGGACTCACCGTTACTGGTAGAGAAGGTAGGAGATTGGCCCTCAACGTTGTGCACTCTGAGACGATGACTATGGATGAAGAATGAAAGATGTCGCGGGAGAGAGTGCCAGAGCGGGGAAAATAAAATAATATAATAAAATAAAAATGTCTTAATTTTGCATAGACCATTTCAACGGCGCTTACAAAATGTCATACACTAAACCTAAAGAAAAAAATTGTATATTTAAAGTGACCACCGGTTCGGAACGCGGCCCACCTGAGAAGAACCGGCAAGAAACTTAGGAAGGCTTTTTTTTTGATGGCCTATTTACAATTTAATATATTATGACTATAATATTTTATTTGCCAGCAGATCATTTCCACGCATCCCTGTCCTGTAAATAGTCTTGAATAGAGTAATAACCTTTTTCACAAAGCTTTCTTTTAATAAACTTTTTAAATTTATTTAATGGTAAATTTCTCAGGTCACAGGGAAGCTTGTTGTAAAAGCGTATACAGTTACCCTGGAAAGAATCGCCAATCTTATGCAACCGACTGTGGTGAACTAAAAGATTGTTTTTATGTCTAGTGTTTATATTATGTATATCACAGAGTTTAGTAAACTGTGATAGATTTTTCTGGACATACATAAGATTGGCAAAAATGTATTGTGATGGTACGGTTAGAATATTTACTTCTTTGAATTTTTCTCGGAGGGAGACTCTGGGGCCCAAATTATATATAGCGCGTACAGCCCGCTTTTGAAGAACAAAAATGTTATTTACATCTGCAGCACTCCCCCAAAGGAGAATACCGTAAGACATAATACTATGAAAATAGCTGAAGTAAACCATTCTAGCCGTATCTACATCTGTTAGAGTCCTGATCTTTTTTACAGCGTATGCAGCCGAACTTAACCTAGAGGCCGTCTTTTCTATGTGCGGGCCCCACTGCAAATTGGCATCAATAGTTATACCAAGGAACACAGTTGATTCCACAAACTCTAACACTTGTCCATTAAGTTGAACATTGGCCGTAACTTGTTTTACATTTGGTAGAGTAAATTTAATACATTTAGTTTTGTTTTCATTTAGGCAATGATTATTTGAGCTAAACCAATGAACTACTCTCGTGATTGCATTGTTTACATCGTCATAATTATCTAATTGTCTTCTAATTTTAAAAATCAATGAGGTATCATCTGCAAACAAAACAATCCTATTCCTGTCCCCTACATAAAATGGTAAATCATTAATATAAATAAGGAACAAGAATGGCCCAAGTATCGAGCCTTGTGGCACACCCATAGTAACCATGGATCCTACAGAACGTGTACCATTAATATCGACCCTTTGTATTCTATTGTTCAAATATAAAGACAAAAGGTCGAGAGATTTGCCTCTTATTCCATAGTGATGTAATTTTTTGCACAATGTTACATGTTGAACGCAATCAAAAGCCTTGGATAGATCGCAGAATATACCTAATGCATCTTCTTGTCTTCCCAGGCTTCATGAATACATTTTAATAACTCAACACCAGCATCGGAAGTTGAGCGCCCTTTCGTAAAAGCAAACTGTTTTGTATGAAATATTTTATGAATATCAAAATGGGATAGCATTTGATTCAAAATTATTTTTTCAAATACTTTGCTCAAAGTTGGCAGCACTGACACTGGTCGTAAATTAGACGGGTCTGTAGCGCTGCCAGCCTTGAACAAGGGTATGACTTTGCTGTGTTTCATTAAATCAGGAAATATACCACTGGAAACACAGTCATTAAACACATTTGCTAGATGCGGCGCAATGACCTCAATGATACATGATGCAGTTTTGACTGAAAATCCCCAAAGGTCCGCGGTTTTCTTAACTTCAATACTTTTAAAAGTTTTTATAATATCCTGAGCGCAAATATCTGTGAATACAAATGCATCCCTGCAATAAGGAACAGATTCTTCTAATAAATGTTCAGAGGAACTGGAAGAGTGGGTGTTGAATAATAATTATTCTTCTGTCTCCTCCTGTCAGAATCCTCCTCAGTTGCTCTAAGTATGGGCCAACGTGGTGTGAGAATTGGAAGTAGGCGCTCACGACTATAGTCCCCGGTCCCACCAAAGCCACCAAGCAATGAGTGGTGGACAGATGCTTCATTATGATGATAGGAACATCGCTGTGCCTAAGGAAAATCCCCGCCATGCTCTCCCGGCCTGCATGCAGAATCATTTTTTTCGGCTTAATTTTCGTCGTTCGGTTCGGCTCATCGTCACTCTCACCCACATACGGCTCCTGCACTAAGATTAGGTCCAGACTTAGGGCCCTGGACATCATTCGTAGCTCCGACGTAGCATCTCTTGCGCCTTGTAGATTAAGCTGTCCCACCCGTAAACGCTTATTGGAAAAATTACTATCCATATTGTACCTTCTGTAATTCCCGTTCCTCGGCGTACTTCCTGGCGGGGTCGTCCCGAGAATTGGTGGAGTGGTATGCAGCGCCCTTTCGTCCAAATTTCCTGCAAGTCGCGCAGCATCTTCTTTCAGTGGTGCATTCCTCATTCTTATGCCCGTCGTCACCACACAGGCCACCGAAGGTCCCGGGCGTATTGCCTACCTGCTTTTTAACGGCTACTTTACACTCGTCCTTAAACCTTGTTAAGGACCAGCTAGCATCGTCTGCGAGGTTTATACGGTGCAACTCGTCCAGCAAGGTATCACTCGCCGGATCGACCCTAAGGTACCTGAGGGCCACTCGCGGAAGGCAGGATCTAGGCTCCGCAACCCGGAGTCCAGGCGGAGCTGCCTTTTTCAGAATGTCGGCCGCCTCCGCTGTGGAAGTTCTCACTAACACCCCGGAGTTACCGACCCTGCGGACCTGATTTATGCGGATACCTGCCTCCGCTGGTTTCACGGCCTTCTGAAGTACCCGCTTAGTGTCATCGCTGGTCTTAATATCGTCCCTATCGGGATAAAATATAACAGCTGGACCCTGATGCTGTACCTGCATTGGCGGCTTGCCACTCGGCAGCTTCAACATATTTGCGTAAGACACGGGGGGAGGGGGGAACTCCTATACCGCCGGTGGCGGAACAGAGGCAGACTGCTCAAGAACCCTGAGCTTTGTGGCGCTGACCTCATGTTCTGCCTCCGCCAGACGCACCGTTAATTGGGCCACTAGGGCAATAATTTCTTGCCCATACGACGCGATGGTCGACTTGTCGCCAATATTAAGTTTATTGGGCGCGTTAACCACGGCAGAGATGCCTTTGACGGCCTGATGGACGGCATCGATGATAGCTTCCTTTCGTTTTGGTGTGAACCTTTTGGGTTCAGCAGGTGAGGGCATATCTGAGACCGATTTAGCCGGGGCAAAGACTTGCGGTACGGGGGACGTTGGGACTGTAGCCGACGTCAAAATACCTTAGTTATATGCACTATTAATTAATATAAAATAAAAGAAATTACAACATTTTAAATATTCAGAACAATACGGAAGAAATAGCACACTATTCCCACCTCCACCTAGCAACCCTCACCTAACACGTGTTTATAACCTCAAAGTGAGGTTGAGTACCACGTGCCGGATCGAAAATATCAAATAAAGGGGGACCCCCTTTATTTGATATTGCACTGATTGTCCAAATTAATAATTATAAACTATTGGATCAGAGGACATGGGAACAAGGGGTCTAGAGTTTAGAATAGCCTCTATTTGACAGAGTAATGTAGTGAGCTCGAAAGTAAAATTAGCGTTACCTATAACTCTTTTAATGTGAAATTTCGCCGATTTCACAGCCGCCTCATAAAGTCCACCAAAATTTGGACTGGCTACCGGAGAGAACTTAAATCGAATGCCCTCATCAGCAAGGTCTGGCACAGAATCAGAAAAATTCCTAACAAGAGCAGCAATCTCTTGGCTTGCGTCAACAAAATTGGTACCGTTGTCACAGAATATCTCACGTGGTTTTCCTCGGCGGGACATAAAGCGTCGCAAAGCCAGAATAAACGCTTCCGTGGTCAAGTCACTAACTAACTCTAGATGCACAGCTTTAATTTTAAAACATATAAACACACCCTTTTACAAGCTTTGCGCCACGTCCCTTTCTATTTAGTATCATAAACGGCCCTGCGTAATCTATTTCCGATATTTTTTTAAAAGAAAAAACCAGGTGACAATCGTTGTGTTGGTAAATTACCCATAATTTGCTTAGCAATAGCTCCTCTCTGGCGTCTGCGTGTAATACAATCTTTACAAATTCTTTTTGCTAAAACTCTGCCACAAATGGGCCAATATTGTTCTCTGACAGAAAGTAGCAATTGCGGGCCAGCGTGGAATAGTTCAATATGATAATATTTCATAACCAAAATTGTGTAATCATGCTTACTATCTAAAACAATTGGATGTATCTTATCATAATTATAATTAGAGTTTTCCAACCTCCTACCCACGCGAATAATTCCTGCATCATCAATAAAAGGCGTAAGGCTATATAAAGCTGCGAGAATTTTAAAATTTTTATTATAATTTGGAAATCTTTCTTGTTGTGATAATTTAGCGAGCCTTAGCTCGGACTTCTCTAACTCAACTGCTGTTAAATGGCTGTATTGTTTATTACTCGTATGAGTAAGAAACTGGCAAATATAAGCCATAATGGGACGTAATTTAATAAAACTTGAATACCGCTTAAATTCAATAATCGAAGCTGAAGATGTATCTATGTTAACAAAATTTACCCGAATTTCAGGTAACTCTAAATCTAAGTGTGTCCCACAGTACCCTTGTTTTGGCCAACTTTCTTGTGTGCCCCGTAATAATAATAATAATAATAACACCTGGCAACACTACATAGCAAATGTCGTTTATATAATCTTAAAATATTTAAAATAATATTACCATAGCCGGAAAGCTTATAAACCGTATTTCTAGTAAAGGAAAAATGAATATAAAATATGAAAATCAAGAAATAACAAATAAAACCTTATATACGGAAATATACAAGATACTATAATTATGGATATGCGTGACATTAGATGTCATGTGACATATCAGAATTAATTTCACAAACATGAAACTTAAACGATATCTTTGCTAAATGCTTACAAGATCCAGGGCTAAAAGGAATGCACAAGATCCATCTCCGGATTCGCCGCATTGCTCCGCCTCGCAGTCCACGGTGAGCATATCCGCTACATCGACTGCAGTTGAGGCGTTGAGCTCGAGCTCAAGCGGCGAATATTTCTCCCCGCCGTCGTCACCACCACCAGCGCGGCGGCGTGGAAGAGGCCGGCAACCGACACGCTTGGAGTCCCGAGGCCCACCGGCTTCGAATAGGGCTCCCGCTACCGGTGGTAATGTGCGCCGCATGCGATGGACTGATTCTATGAATGAGAACGTCATGCGGGCATATTTTGTGGCTACAGAGGGGGGAATTAACCTTACTGCATACCGTGATCGGCTGTTAACTGTGTTTCAGGGTCTTGAACCAGCTGTTAACGTCTCGGCACAACGATTATCGGATCAGGTGCGGGCTATTCAACGTTGTAACATGTTGGATAGTGCTGTACTTGAGCGGCTACGTTCTGAGGTACGAAATAGCCTTGACTGTCCAACTTCATCACAGGTTACAAATTCATCGGTAACAAACACAACACACAATGATGAAGTTGTTGCAGTTGAGGCTATATCCGTAAGTATCCAGTGTAATAATAACTTAAGGAGTGCATTGGAGGATGCGATTCTGGAATATCGATCTATGAGTCCAGGCTGTAGACCTAGCCTACCGCGTTTGCCTATGCATAAACGGAATATGGCCTTGGTGTGTGCTCTAGATTCGCTATTACCTGATTATTTGGATAATAGTGAAGACCTTGGTGATACGCACTCGATCCTATACTGTGCGGCCGTTGCAGCATGTAGAGTAGCTGAAGTAAAGTTTTTTGAAAAGAAACTTGCTTCTTCTCCTAAACTTGCTGTACCAGCTTGGCAGTGTAGAATTGAGCGTCGTATCGCTCGGGCTAGGGCACTCATTGGGAAGCTAATCTGCTTTAGATCGGGAAACACTCGTCCGAGGGTCATGCGCTTTGTGAAGCAGGCGTTTTCAGGCACTAACATCACGCCTCAAGAATATGTGGGAACGTCATGTATCACGGAGCGCATTGACTTTCTGAAGCAGAAAGTTTGTGCATGGGCAAACCGGATTCGTCGTGATAAGAAACGCGTAGAGCGATATACCCAGAACCGCATGTTCCAAAAGGATGAGAGGTGGGTTTATCGACGGTGGGAAAAACCCAATTCCGGTGTGGATAACGGACCGCGACCAAATGCTGATATTACAAATGCATTTTGGCGTGGTATTTGGTCGAGGCCCGTTAGTCATATTGAAGGTGAATGGATGAGAGATGTTGAACGGGAATGTGAATCTATACAGGCAATGGAGTCAATTAATATATCAGAACAGGATGTAGCAAATGCAGTCCGTTCTTTGCCCAACTGGAAATCAGCGGGACCGGACGGACTGCATAATTTCTGGCTTAAGTGGCTCCGTAGTTCACATTCTCGTTTAGCAGGTCAATTCCAGTCATGTGTAGAGTCGGGCTCTCTGCCCGATTTTATAACAACTGGAATAACCCACCTTCTCTATAAATCTGGCGATGCCTTGGATCCCAAAAATTATAGACCTATCACATGTTTACCAACAGTCTATAAACTTCTAACATCCATTTTGAGAATCAAAATTACTTCACATTTAGATAAAAATTCAGTCTTGTCTTTGTCTCAAAATGGATGTAGAAGTGGGACCCGAGGCACCAAAGAGCTCCTTATTATTGACATGATCATTAACCAACAGGTACGCCGTAATCGTCGCAGTCTGACGACATGTTGGATTGATTATAAAAAAGCTTTTGACTCTGTGCCTCATACGTGGCTTCTGAGGGTGCTGGAGCTGTACAAAGTGGATGCAACTCTTTGTACTTTCCTGCAGTCATGTATGAGGCAATGGAGAACAGACCTTTGCTATCCAGGATGTCGTCAGACTGTAACAAATGGCTTGCCTATTGAGCGGGGTATATTCCAGGGCGACAGTCTCAGTCCTTTATGGTTTTGTCTAGCACTGAACCCTCTTAGTACTATACTAGAGAGTTCAGGGCTAGGCTTTCAGTTGCGAAGAGAAGGTCGAGTTATATCCCACTTGCTTTACATGGACGACCTTAAGCTATTTGCCACCACCAAATTGGAACTGATAGAACTATTGAAGTTAACAAAATCCTTTAGTAGTTCTATTAGAATGGAATTTGGCGTTGACAAATGTGCAGTCATGCATGTAAAGAAGGGTGGGATTGTGGAGTCTGAAGGTGTTGATCTTTCAGATTCCATAATACTCAGATCTCTCTCCGCCCCTGAGACCTATAAGTATCTGGGTATATCGCAGGCATTAGGAATTAACGAATCTGGTGTGAAACAAACATTGAAGGAGCGATTCTTTGGCCGTCTGAAAAAAGTACTGAAAAGTCTTTTATCAGGCGGTAATAAGGTGCGTGCCTTCAATGGGTGGGTCATACCGGTCCTAATGTATTCCTTCGGTATACTTAGATGGACTCAGACTGAATTAGATGCCCTGGATAGGAAAGTGCGGTCCTTGTTGACCACATTTCGAATGCATCATCCTCGTTCATCAGTAATGAGGTTGTATATCCCTCGGAAGTGTGGAGGTCGAGGCTTTTTAAATGTCAAGACCCTCCATAACCGTGAGATATGCAACCTCAGAGAATATTTTCTCAATGCTGACACGAGGTTGCATCGCGATGTGGTTGCAGTGGATAATGGACATACCCCGCTCACGTTGGCTAAAGAGAATTGGCATAAACCTATAGTACTTGGTGTTACTGATCGCAAGGAGGTATGGAAGAGTAAGGAGCTGCATGGTCGTTTTTATCAGGCCTTACACAGGCCTGATATAGACTTCAATGCATCAGTATCTTGGCTACGATTTGGTGATCTCTTTGGAGAGACTGAAGGGTTTGTTTTTGCAATTACTGACGAAGGTGTAATGACAAAGAACTACAGGAAGTATATCCTGAAGGTGATGATACGGTGGACATCTGTCGGGCATGTCATCGTCCCGGAGAATCCCTTAGGCATATTATTTCTGGTTGTTCGAGTCTTGCAAACGGTGAGTATTTGCATCGACACAACCAAGTAGCCAAGATCATTCACCAGCAACTTGCTCTTAAGTACAATCTTGTTGATTTAGAGGTACCATACTATAGATATGTGCCCGACCCAGTTCTCGAAAATGGTCATGTCACATTATACTGGGATCGATCTATTATCACGGACAGGACTATTGTCGCTTATTGGCGATGGTATGGGATGGTAATAGATCGATTAGAACGCCGTGCAATTATTGTTGAATCACCATACCTCACGACGAAAACCTCATGAAAGCCGAGGTAGACAAACAAAAGAAATATTTAGACTTGGCTCATGAGGTTGTCGACGTGTGGGGTGTGGATTCAGCGATCATTGTACCGATAGTCATATCTGTCCATGGACTTATAGCCAAGAGCCTTGACCAACACCTACAAAGGCTCGCGTTAAACAGCTGGATCAAGGGCCTGATACAGAAAGCAGTTCTTCTCGACACGGCACGTATTGTGAGGAAATTCCTTTCTCTGGAGCCCTAACCACCGGTAGCTTGGTCCCTGTACCCGATACCGGTGGGTCACTATTTTTTATATTTTTAAATGTATTTTTTATTTTATAGATATATTTAAAAATGTAATTGATATGTTGTATAAATAAATAAAGAGAATAATAATAATAATAATAATAATAATAATAACGTTTATTTTCCTCTCTCACACAGTAACAATTACATTATAGATCTTAAGCTAGGTTACACTTTTATTAGATTAAATTCTGTGTAAGAGACTGGTATCTGTAGTAGGTAAAGGATACCTGTGTGACAGATTACCAGCCTCTCCTAACTCTGGGCATAGGTACAGTGATAATCGTGTAGTGCATTTATTAATGGTTTGAATGTGAGGGGAGTCAGTAACCGTGTATATATGTGTGTGATTGTGTCTGTGTGTGTGTGTGTGTGAGTGTTAGTGAGCGTGCGTGCATGCGTGTGGGCCTGCGGAGGGAATTTTGTCTATGAGGGAACATGAAGCAGATTTTCAGTTTGGTCATAGCTAAGGGACTTAAGCCAACGAGAAACAATGGTTTTACATTTATATTTTGTAAGCTGGTAAATATACAGGTTCTCATTTACTTTATTGTATAAGTACACTCCTAAAAAGCCAAAGAACCTTCCTGAAAATGCCGTCGACCACCGATTTTCATTTTGACAGACCTTGTGCTTTCTGCGTTTATGTAAAACAAGATTTGACGAGTTATACGGGAGTAGTGAGTGCTGTTTTAGGACAGTGTTTAGTATATATATTTGGCGCACCGTTAGGACATCCGAGACTTGGTAGAGATCCCTAGTAGGGTATAGAAAAGGCAAGAAGAAGCTAACCTTTAGGACAGCCCTCTGAGCTCTTTCCACTTTAATTAAATTGGATTTGCACGTACCTCCCCATACTGTAATACAGTATGATAAAATAGGTTGACATAGGGACATATAAACCATTCTTATGACCTTTCTGTTAGCGCAATGTCTTAGATTTTTAAAGATGCAAATGAGTTTGCGAGTCCTAGATGAAAGTGTTTCTAAGTGGTGATTGAAGTTCAGAGTACTATCGATCATGACGCCCAGATACTTTATATGAGAGGCTCTCTCTAAAACATTACAAGTACAGGATTGGTATGATAAACAGGAATGGGCTTTAATATTGAAGTAGTTTAGTATCCCATCTGGGATATTTTTTAATGAGAAAGATATATATTTGGTTTTATCTACATTAAGTGTTAGTCCATTGCACCTAAGCCACATAGATACTGCGTTGAAACCATTTTGTGCGGAGACATAGGTAGCTTCCCAAGTGTCTCCATGAAAAACCAATGCTGTGTCATCAGCGAAGGACACAATTTTGGCGTTCATCAGCTTGAGACTGCACAAGTCATTGATGTAGGTAAGGAAGAGCGTGGGGCCCAGAACGCTACCCTGCGGTACACCAAAATCACACTGTAGGTCATCGCTAGTAAATTTACCGATTCTTACTCTTTGGCATCTATCTGTAAGATAACTTGTAAATAATTGGTGTTGTGTTCCACGGACTCCCAATTTTTCCAGCTTCTCTAGTAGGAGTGGTACAGATACAGTGTCGAAAGCTTTTGCTAGGTCTAAGAATATCGCAATCACTTTTTTCTTCTTATCCAATTTGTCAACAATGTGATCCGTTAACTCATGAACAGCATCATTTGTTGAGGTTCCAGCCCTAAAACCAAATTGGGACTTGGATAGAAGTTTCTTGTATTCAAGGTAGTCAATTAATCTTTTGTTTAAAAGCTTTTCCACTAATTTAGACACGGTTGATAAAATAGAGATAGGTCTGTAATTATTGATGCAAGCTCTGTCACCACTCTTATAGATCGGTATCACCTCCGCACGTTTCAACTCCTTTGGAAAAACTCCGCTGGTAAACATAAGGTTAAATATATACGTTAGGGGTGGCACTAAGATGTGATGATAGCGTTTTAAAAATGCTCCAGATATATTATCCCGTCCAGTTGTATTCACCTTCCTTAAGCTCATTATGTATTCGCGAACCTCAGCTTCGGATGTCGGAGACATTGCGAAAGAAAAAGGGTGGGAGTCCAAGTAGGATGCCTTGGGTAGATTGCTGCTTTGAACTTTCTCTGCTAAGTTTTTGCCGATTGTTGCAAAATAGCTATTTATATTATTAACTGAGGAGATTGGGTCAGAAGATAGTAATTGGTCCGTGGCTGAGTAAGACTTTTTGTCATAGTGCGTTACCTTTTTTATAGTGTCCCATAAGGTTTTATTATTAGTTTTAGCTGCATTATCTAATAATTCATTTTCGTAGTCGCGCTTTAACTTTTTTAGTAGCCGGTTGCAAAATTTTCTATATCTTAAATAGGCGATTTTATTAATCTCATGATCTGGGTGTTTCTTAAATTTTATATATAATTTATCCCTATTTTTCATACATTTCAACAGCCCTGTAGTCAGCCAAGGCTTTTTGATACGTTTGCGATTAGGGACAACTACGGTTTTAGTATTGGATTCAATTATAGAGCTAACTTTAGATAAAAGAAAAGTTATTGCTTTATTAGCGTCAGAAGTGGCATAAACAGGGTCTAAGCAAACACTCTCCAACTCTAAATCAATTGTAGAATAATCTATTTTTTTGGTTGTAAATGTAACTTTGTCACTAACATGGTGATTCAATGCAATAAATACACAATCATGATCAGTAACCGAGGCCCTAGCCACGTAGCAAAAAGCTGGTAGTGTGCTTTTTAGCATAATATGGTCATAACACGTTTTTCCATGCGTTGGTATTTGATGTGCAGGCAGTAAGCCATGTGTAGCAAGGAGATTTAAATATGTTTGCGAATTTGAATCCTTACTATTTGGCACTATATCCACATTGATATCCCCGATGAGAATAACATTAGGCGATTTAAGACCACCAATCAATTCGCCAAGTGACCCCATAAACGGTTCGACGTCTTTATAACCTGGTGGCCTATATATAGCTACTAAACTTGTATTAGTGTCTATTTTTAATGTAACACAGTTGGCATCTTGTAGACTAGTCTCAATCTTAGTCACATTCATAGTGTTCTTGTAGTAAACAATTACACCTTCATTTTGTGTGAGATTATTTTCACTTGTATATAAATTATATCCATCTAATGGTGGAATATAATGAGTATGAGGTAACCAACATTCCGAAAGTACAATCAAATCCCATGAAATATTTGATCTTTCAAGTAATGTCATGAAGCCAGGCAGATTGCAGTTTACACTGCGGATATTCTGGTGGATGATCTTCAAACTAGGATGTGTGGCTCCTATTAATTTGGGACATTCCTCTATTATACAGGTGGATGCTTGGGCTATTTGATAATGATCAAGATAATCGTTCATTACATTTATGTTATTGAATTTTAATAACTGGTATTGTAGGTGAATTCAGGAATAGGGAGGTGTACCATAAACATATCGCATGAGACGCTATGCTATCAGTTATTAAACCAACAGGGGACATGGGTACATATGTAAAGTCTATTAGGGGCATATGACATAAGTAAATAACAAATATATTGGAGATATAAAATGTGGATGTGACCGTGACAGTGCTGGTTGATAGTGTAAAGGTGTGATGCTTGTAAAACCAAACATGATGAACTAGAGTACTAAAACAGAAAGCCAGATAAAACAAAAAGTATACTGTAGCCAGAGATAGTCATTTAAGAAACATGTTATGTAGATCTTGTTCACAGTTTATGCGTATAGGTAACGAGTCCTGTGACTTTCTTATATATATTTTACCATATAAGGTCCAGGTACTGTGCAATTGTTTCTCCTTGACAGTTTGTCTGGCCAGGTACGCAAGTCTTCTCTCAAAACTTGTCAGTGATTCATCGATGAAGATAGGTTTAGACGGGCCAGGTAATTGAAGGTGAGAAGTATTGAGCTTATTGTTCTTGCTGTTTTTGTTAAAATTTCGACATTTATTGATGTAAGCGTCTTTACAGGTAGTTGTTGTGAAATTTACAACAATATGGTTGCGAGACTCGTTTTTAGTTTTTAAGCGATAAACGTCCTGAATATCAGAATTGTTTATAGGTTGTTGAATTACCTGACCTATGTTCTTCACAAGCATACCCAGCATTAATTTATTCTCTGAAGATTGTTTGGACACATTCCTAATCTCGACGCAGGTCGTGCGTTTACTACGCTCCAATTGCTCTAATTTATTTTGAAGAGAGTCAATTCTGTGCTCGTTGACTTTATTCTTCTGTTCTAATTGGGTCATTTTCTCAACAACTTCATCGTATCTTGCTGACAGAAAGTCCACACATTTTTGGATTTCGGTATTTTGATTTTTGATATCCAGTACCGCTTGCATAAGTTTCTCGAACTTGGCATTCTGACTAGTTTCATCCCACCATAGTGTGAGATTTTGTATATCTTCAGGGAACACTCCACGTGAAGCAAGATCAGCTGGATTCAAACTTGACGGCACATACATCGAAGCGCTTGCATTACATAATTCATTAATCTCGACCACACGATGGGACACAAATATGTTAAGTTTGTGCGGAGGCGTGTTTAGCCATCCCAGTACAACTTTCGAATCAGACCAAAAATGTGCTGTGTCGATCCTACAGCGTAGAGACTCCGTTACCTTTTTACACAATCGGGCTGCCAACACAGCTCCGCACAACTCCAGCCAAGGTATTGTTGCTGATTTCAGCGGTGCAACCTTTGACTTTGCGAACAAAAGTCGAACCGTGACATGGCCCAGTGCATCACTCGAGCGCACATATACGCAAGCAGCGTACGCTTTTAGCGACGCATCTGAAAATGTGTGCAATTCTATTTTGATAGGGTTATGACATATAGCCTGGCGTGGGATGGACAAATTCTCAATACATTTCAAATTTTTTTTTGAATTTTAACCACATTTGAGAAATATCCTCAGGAATCCGTTCATCCCATCCAATCTTTTGTAACCATAACAATTGCAAAATCAGCTTACATATTATGATACACACACTCAAAACACCTAACGGGTCGAATATGCTAGACGATATATATAGAACAACACGCTTTGTGTAAAAATTAAAATTTTCGTATTTTTTTGAACTCTTAACTGATATAAGAATGCAATCTGATGTAGGATTCCATTCTAAACCTAATGTGTTAGTTTTCGAAGATATTTTCAAATTTTCTTGTTTGCTATCTGTACTCGACTCATTAGCAATCATTGTTGCGGCTTGGAGTTATCGGAGGTGGGTTTTGTAAATGATCACTCGACAGTCGGTGAAGCCGTGTATATTTATTTGCAAATAACACTGTTACAATAAGCGATATACTATAATGAGTAGATACAAAGCAAACGTGTATGCACGGTCGGTGATTGCAATCGAGTGGCAGGGGGTCGCGTATTCAACCGCGCCGTGCATCGGTGATTTCATGAGATCGCTTCGACATGCCGCCCCTCATTGAAGCCTTGCTTCAATCTTCACATTTTGATCTTCAGGTGCAGGTATGGGACAAATCTTGGAGAAGGATCTCTTCAACGTGCCGGAACTGGTTTTAACATCCACTACTCTGGTGATTCCATCAGCTCCAGGGTATATCTTGACTATTCTTCCTAAAGGCCATCTCATGGGAGGAGACTGCTCGTCCTTTATGAAAACCAAGTCTCCCATGCGTAATGATCCACTGTTGAATCGCCATTTTGTACGAGTTTGAAGGTTCGTTATATATTCCATGTGCCATCTTGACCAAAACAGCTGTCTAAGTTGTTCTATTTTCTTATATTTGTCCAGACGAGAAGCTGGAACATTGACATAGTCGGGCTCTGGTAAAGACGTCAAACGTTTGCCAATCAGGAAATGGCCAGGGGTAAGAGGTTGCAGGTCGTTAGGATCGGAGGATAACGGGCTTAGAGGTCGGGAATTCAAAATCGCCTCGATTTGTGTCAGTGTTGTACATAGCTGCTTAAATGTTAAATTAGAATTACCTAATACTCTTTTTAAATGCCCTTTTACTAGTTTCACGCCAGCCTCGTGTAAATCTCCGAAATGGGGGGAATGAGGGGGGCAAAAGCTAAATTTAATTGATTGTTGAGCTAAGTTACTAATAATATTGTTTCCATCTGAAGAGATCATTCTGCTTAACTCATTATGGGCGCCGACAAAGTTGGAACCATTGTCGCTGTATATATAAGAGGGTTTACCACGTCGGCTAATAAAACGCTTTAATGCTAATATAAAGTTAGATGTAGACATGTTGCTCACCAACTCCACGTGAACGGCTTTTGTGGTGAAGCATACGAAAACGCAGATATAAGACTTTAGAAGTCGACACCCTCGCCCCTCTTTGTTCGCAATCATGACAGGACCGGCATAGTCTAATGCTGTACATTGAAAGGCGAAGGTGGTAGTGAGTCTTTCTTTTGGCAAATTCCCCATCATTGGTGTTACCGTTTTACCACTAAAACGGCAACATGTAACACAATGTCGAGAAACATACCTTGCTAGGTCTCGTCCTCCTACTGTCAAATACATCTCGCGAGTGGAGTACAACAAATGTTGAGGCCCTGCATGTAATAGTATTTTGTGATGATATTCGAATAAAAGTCTTGAAAATATATGTTTTTTATGCAGCAGGATTGGGTGCTTTTTATTGTATTCGTAATCTGAATTTTGTAACCGCCCGCCTACTCTGATTAAGTTTGATTTAGCATCGAAGAATGGACATAAAGCAACTAATGAACTATCCTTTATTGATTGATTTGATTTTAGTTTTTTGTATTCATCTGAAAATATTTCTTGTTGCGAAATATGAGCTAGCTTGTATGTAGATAAATTTAATTCAGTTACTGTTAATGTTCCCTTCTTTCTTTTGTCTTTAAATTTTGCATTATGTATGAAACGTAGTACATACGCCATTGACCTCTGCATACGACTTAAATTGGAGAATTTGTTAAATGGAAACCACGACTCTGATGCCAGAGCAGTCAAAGACGTAACTTCTTGTTTCAGATCAGCTAACGATACATTGCTTGTACGTTTATCAATTGTAGGCCATAAGGACTCATGATGGTGTAAAAATGTCGGGCCGCTCCACCACAGTTCACAGTCGATCAACTTTGCAACATCAATGCTACGTGTTAACATATCGGAAGGATTTAGACCTGTAGGAACATACCTCCATGAATGGATATTTGTAATGGACTGTATTTCAGCTATTCTGTTTCTGACAAATGTCTGTAGCTTGTTGCATGGTGTGTTGAGCCAACCTAAAACAATGGTGGAATCGGTCCAAAGAAACGTTTTATTGAACTGCAATCGCATTGCGTTTAACACTTTATCTCCCAATCTAGAACCCAATAAAGCCCCACAGAGCTCCAAACGTGGTATTGTTTGTGATTTTAATGGTGCTACTTTATTTTTGGAGCACAATAAATTGACAAAAAATTGATTATTTTCCGAGATGGATCTTACATACGCGCAGGCTCCATAGGCATCTTCTGACGCGTCTGTAAATATGTGTAGCTGTAACTCGATATATTTGTTACAAATAACATGCCTAGGGATTTTCAGATTATTTAATCCTGTCAATGAATTTACAAATTGTGACCATGAAATTTGGGTAGCTGAAGGAACATCCTCATCCCAAGATAACCTACATAACCACAACCTTTGCAACGCAATTTTTGCGTGTAACGTGACAGGTGTAACTAAGCCTAGTGGGTCGAATAACTTGGAAATAGTGGATAAAATATTTCTCTTCGATATGTTTTTAGGTAATTTTAGGTATATATTAAAACAAATGCTATCAATAACGTGATCCCAATAGATACCCAAGTTTTTGAAACAGAATTCGGACACAAATCAAAATGAGCATTGGAAGTATCGTCAGGTTTAATCCTATTTAACAGTTCCAAATCATTCGAACACCACTTTCTCAGAGGAAAACAACCAGTCTGAAGTTGTTTAGTTACATTTTGGTATATGTTATATGCCAAATCAACGTTCGTAGCGCCGGTGATTAAATCATCGACGTAGAAGTCCCTTGAGATAATTTCTTGAATGTCTGGATCGGTACACTCACTGGCTAATTGCTTCAAGCACCGTATTGCAAGAAACGGTGCCGAAGCAGTTCCATAGGTGACAGTGTTTAATTTATATGCCTTAATCGGCTGCCCGGGATCATCGCGCCAAAGTATTTGCTGCAAACTACGATGTGATTCGTTCACGTTTATTTGGCGGTACATTTTAGCGATGTCCGCTGTGAGTACAATATTATGTTGTCTAAATCTTAACAAAATTGAAAATAAATCGTCCTGTATCGTAGGACCCACCTTTTGTATTTCATTGAAAGAATATCCCGACGACGACTTAGCCGAGCAGTCAAAGACTACTCTAAGCTTTGTTGTTAAACTATCTCGACGTTCTATAGCGTGGTGCGGTGCGAAATAGCATATTTGTTTATTATTTAAAATTGTAGATTCACTCATGTGACCCAAACTTTTATATTCTTGTATGAAATTTATATATTCGGTTTTTAAATTGGAGTTTATAAGAAATTTTCGTTCTAAGTGTAAAAACCGTGATTTGGCTAGTTTATATGAATCGCCTAAGACATTTGGTGATGATTTCAACGGAATCGTGACACAAAATCTCCCAGTCGACAGCCGGGTGGTAGTGTTTACAAAGTTTTGTACACATTCCTGTTCTTCAAGAGACCACTCTAAATGTTTATTATGTGATACGACTGACGTGTCTAATTCCCAAAACCGAGCGATTTGGTCACTCAACATTTGTGTATCTGAAACATTACAGACAGCCGAAGATAATGAGTTAATTGAACCACCTAATATCCAACCTAATTTGGATTGTTGTAATGTAATATTTTGTGATTTGAATTTAATTTGTTTTTGCTCAAGGAGTTCCCAAAATAAACCGTTACCTATCAAAATTTCGATGTCGGAAGGTTTATAAAATTCTGGATCTGAGAGCCTAATATTTTTAGGAATATTTAACTCACGTTTGCTTATGGGTGAACTAGGCCACGGGTTGATTATTTTAGAAACCACAACACAAGTTAATGTAATATTAAAATTGGAATGTAAGGATTGAATGTGAACATCGCAGCATTTATTTGAAACAGAAATGTTATTTTCTAAACTTTTTATAGTAGTAATTACGTTTTTAGTTGGTAAACATAACTGCTTGCTTAAACGTTCGGTTATAAAATTCGAGGTACTACCCGAATCTAGCATGAGTCGCACCCGTCTTCGCTGATCATTGTTTGAATGCACTTCAACACATGCAGTAGATAGCAACCCGCGGGGCGACAGCACAGCGCACGACAGCGCGACCTCCTCCCGCGAACTGTCGCTCGCCACCGCTGCCTCCGGACAGATTAACGAATTGTGATTTTTGTTACATTTCTTACAATGACTTGAACGACATTTTTTTGAACTATGTCCCAGCTTAAGGCAGTTAGTGCACAATCTCAATTCGTTGACCTTCTGTTCCCTTTCTTTATTACCTAAATTTAAAAATGTTTTGCAGTAATAAATTAAGTGATTAGACTGACAAACCGGACAACTGTTTTTGATAGAATTATTTGTGGTTACCAAACTATGAGCTTGCTTAGGTGCGACTACGCCCTTATTTTTATTTTGTTCAATTGTTTCTAATAATTCTGATCTACTTCTAGAAAACTGTAACAAATCTTCGAACGTTAGGTCTTCTTTTTCGTGAAGACACTTAAATTTTTCCCATTCAAATAAAGATTTGCGAGTCAAACTTACTAGACAGCATAAATATTAATAATGTATCCCATTTGTCAACGGGTTCTCCAAGTGTAGCCAAAGAGCTTAAATTTTTAATGAAACTATCAATTTATTTTTTCAAATTATAAGACGTTTCCCTTTGCATGGAGTAAACGTTAAATAATGATTTAATATGATTTAGTATTAACATTTTTTTATTGTTGTATCTCTCGCATATGAGCTTCCATGCGATTTGGTAATTGTCGGATGAAAATGCTACTGATTTGATAACTTGCAAGGCACTGCCCTCTAAAGACGAACGCAAATAGTGAAACTTGTTAATTGGAGTCAAGTCATTGTTATCATGTATAAGGGACAGGTAAGTATCCCGAAACTCGAGCCAAGAAGCATAGGTTCCATTAAACTTAGCGAGTTGTATAACTGGAAGCTTGACACTGACCTTCGGATGCCTCACCACGCCGCCTCCCCCGCCACTGCCCTTTAAGGTACCTCGCTTCTTTACTAAATGATCTCCCATGATTGTAATTACTAAAAGTAGTAATAACTTATAAATAAACCAAAAACAATTTAAGTTCCGACTGCTATGATAGGGCGCACGATAATTTGTCGCGTAAGGTGCAATGGAATGTGAGCGCGCCGCGCTCGCTAGATGCAGGCTGTTTGTCACAAAATTTGGTTTTACGTATGATTCCTATTATTTAACCAATATTGTTTTCTATGGGATAACTTACCTTTAGTTGCTTCGAAATACTGGAAACCGTGATGAGCGAGTAAAATGGCAATAATCACTCGAGATGCAACCGAAAAGAAAGCTAGAATAAAGGTTGTTTATAATGTTAGACAATGAATGGGGTTTTGTGATTGTGTTATTGTATTGTGTATTTGTGTTCAACGCAAAGTAGATATTTTATATTGTGTGTAGATATTTATGTAGGTTAGTATTTCACTTAGAATTATGTACCTAGTTATGTAATTAAATATGACTTTGACTATAATGTATACCTATACCTATTGTGGTAAATAGTAAATATATAGGTTAGTAGTTTTATGTGGTTAAAACTTGTGATACGAATACTTTACGATACAAGTATTTTTAAGTAGGTACCCCTTAGGTGGGATAGTGTTGAATGCTTAGAATGGTTATGAATAACTTTTAATTATTAGGTATATATTATACTCACTACTCATGAACTACTTTTAGGTAAGTAATCACTTAATAAATAAAAGAACGTGACAATTAAAGGAAGTTGGATATACCGAATTTAGCGTGAAACGAGTGTAGGTAACACAATACTACCAACCACTAAATAATTTGTAAACAAGGCTACTTAGGTAGTTAATATTTTGCAGTAAAATAAAAGTTTATTTCGCTTTTATGATAAGATAGATTTATGCTTTGCGCTGATAAATCAAAGAAAATATGAAATTGTGAACAAATCTGACACAATGAGTGCGCGGTAGGTAGGTAATGTATTTAGGTAAGGAAATAAATAAATTGGCCTTATCTTTATACAGTCTCCTCAGTTCGCCACTTGCAATGCTGTTTAGTTCTTGTGGTAGATAGATGGGCACCTCTTCGCGCCAACTCCAACTTCGCTGCTGGCTCGTTTTTTCCGCTATTTGCGCATCCGTGACGAAGGACCAAATTATGTTGCGGCTTGGAGTTATCGGAGGTGGGTTTTGTAAATGATCACTCGACAGTCGGTGAAGCCGTGTATATTTATTTGCAAATAACACTGTTACAATAAGCGATATACTATAATGAGTAGATACAAAGCAAACGTGTATGCACGGTCGGTGATTGCAATCGAGTGGCAGGGGGTCGCGTATTCAACCGTATTCAACCGCGCCGTGCATCGGTGATTTCATGAGATCGCTTCGACAATCATGTCTATCAATTTCTGTGAATTACTCTTAAGTTTACGTAATTTAAAAACCTGCTGATAACAATTTGTTTGTAACAATTTGTAACAATTTCTTTTTATAGATTTCATATAAATCCTGTTCTTTACAATATCCAGTGATTAAATCATCGATATACCAGTCATGCAACATCACCTCTCTCACTTCTGAATCATTGCATTCCTTTGCCAACTGTACTAAACAACGGGTACTGAGAAAAGGAGCTGATGATGTACCATAGGTTTGTTTTATTTCGTTTTATTCATTAAGTTGCATATATTTTAACGGTTCAGCCTCGCTTTTTCGCCATAAAATAGTTTGAAGTTGCCTTTGATTGGGCTCGACAAGTATCTGTCTATACATTTTTTCTATATCGCCTGTTATTATAAATGTATGCTGGCAAAGTCTTATTAAAATAGAAAAAATGTCATTCTGGACAGTAGGCCCTACCATCATAATGTCATTGAGCGAGAGACCCGATGCTGTCTGACATGAAGCATCAAATACCACTCGGCATTTGGTGCTTTCGCTATTTTCTTTTAGTACGGGATAATGAGGTAAAAATACAGCATCATCAGATCTCTCAACTTGTGACAAATGACCGAGAAATTAATACTAATCTAAGAAGTTGACATATTGGGCTTTTATGTCAGGCTGCCTCCGAAAGCGCCTCTCTAATGACTCAAATCTCTTACGTGCTTTAAAAAAAGAATCGCCTAACTGGCGAGTCTCGACCTTCAATGGCAGCGTGACACAAAATCTCCCATCCTCCAGGCGGCGAGTGTGTTGAACAAAATGTGTTTCACACGCCTCTTCTTCAGGCGACTTCATAGGCTTCATGGGGACCTCTTCAAGTTCCCAAAATTTATTGAACTGTTTTCTTATCTCATGACTGAAATTACAAACAACCTGACTCTGTGAACTTATGTCTTTGTAGCACATAGCGGGTCCCGAAACTAACCAACCAAACACAGAATTTTGTAAAATGGGTTGATTACGGCCCAATCTTATTTGTTCTGAACATAACACGTCCCAGAATATATCTGCTCCTAATAACAGATCTATTTTAGCCGGTTTATAAAAATCACAATCAGCTAGTATTGTATTTTTTGGTAGATTAATATTAGAAATATCAATCTCACAACTTGGCAAAGTACTAGTGATTTCTTTAATAACAAATGCGTTGACTAATGTGCTGAACGCATTTGTACGCGATTGTACCTTAATATTACAACGTTGTTGTAATGCTTCAAATGAAATATTATTAATACCGGTCACACATACCGAATTTACACTCTCACTTTGAATATCTAAAGCATCCTTTAAATTTTGATTTATAAACGATGACTGACTTCCGCAATCGAGCAGGCAGCGCGCTTCTAAGCCTTGGCCGTGGCTATCTGAGGATACCTTAATAACAGCTGTGGACAGCAAAACTTGGTTGGCCACACGCGTGGACAATGATAGTGGAGTAGAAACCAATTGCTTCCGTTCTGCATTAGATTTTTGAAGTGAAAACTTCTTTAGCGGCGTTGGGTATAAAATCTTAAACTCGCGTCAGGACACGTGTCCTGATCGAAAAAGCGTAAGATTTTATCATCATCATCTTTACGTCGATCCCGGTCAATTTTTGAAGGAAAAACTTCTTTTAGCGCGGTACGCATATTTTTAGATGAGATAATTTATCATCATCATCTTTACGTCGATCCCGGTCAATTTTTGAAGGAAAAACTTCTTTTAGCGCGGTACGCATATTTTTAGATGAGATAAAATCTCTGGACTCGCGACCATAATCATCATCATCATCTAACGTTGATTCCGGTCATCTACAGGTCTTATTAAATAATGCTGTGTAATCAATTAGGACTCTTTCAGTGTAGAATTATTTTTTATCATCATCATCTTTACGTCGATCCCGGTCAATTTTTGAAGGAAAAACTTCTTTTAGCGCGGTACGCATATTTTTAGATGAGATAAAATCTCTGGACTCGCGACCATAATCATCATCATCATCAAACGTTGATTCCGGTCATCTACAGGTCTTATTAAATAATGCTGTGTAATCAATTAGGACTCTTTCAGTGTAGAATTATTTTTTATCATCATCATCTTTACGTCGATCCCGGTCAATTTTTGAAGGAATAACTTCTTTTAGCGCGGTACGCATATTTTTAGATGAGATAAAATCTCTGGACTCGCGACCATAATCATCATCATCATCAAACGTTGATTCCGGTCATCTACAGGTCATATTAAATAATGCTGTGTAATCAATTAGGACTCTTTCAGTGTAGAATTATTTTTTATCATCATCATCTTTACGTCGATCCCGGTCAATTTTTGAAGGAAAAACTTCTTTTAGCGCGGTACGCATATTTTTAGATGAGATAAAATCTCTGGACTCGCGACCATAATCATCATCATCATCTAACGTTGATTCCGGTCATCTACAGGTCTTATTAAATAATGCTGTGTAATCAATTAGGACTCTTTCAGTGTAGAATTATTTTTTATCATCATCATATTTACGTCGATCCCGGTCAATTTTTGAAGGAAAAACTTCTTTTAGCGCGGTACGCATATTATTAGATGAGATAAAATCTCTGGACTCGCGACCATAATCATCATCATCATCTAACGTTGATTCCGGTCATCTACAGGTCTTATTAAATAATGCTTTGTAATCAATTAGGACTCTTTCAGTGTAGAATTATTTTTTATCATCATCATCTTTACGTCGATCCCGGTCAATTTTTGAAGGAAAAACTTCTTTTAGCGCGGTACGCATATTTTTAGATGAGATAAAATCTCTGGACTCGCGACCATAATCATCATCATCATCAAACGTTGATTCCGGTCATCTACAGGTCTTATTAAATAATGTTGTGTAATCAATTAGGACTCTTTCAGTGTAGATTTATTTTTCATCATCATCATCTTTACGTCGATCCCGGTCAATTTTTGAAGGAAAAACTTATTTTAGCGCGGTACGCAATTTTTTAGATGAGATAAATCTCTGGACTCGCTACACCCCGTTACGATACGCAGCTATAGTGTGTGCATATATGCATGTACCAACGCGTCTAGATAAATAAATTATTAATAAATTGAGTTTTCACTTCTGTCGGCACTCCCGGAGTGGTTATTTTCTAGATGCAGAAGTGAATTTTGTTTCTTATGACATATTTTACATGGTTTTGACTTTGGGGAGCTAATGCAGTATTTATGTTTAATTATTAAATTAAATCTGTCTGCCGGTGACATAGCTAAAATCTTGTCGCAGTAATAAATTAAATGCTCACCACTACAAACCAAACAGTTAATATTATATTTCATACCACTGTTTTCACAAGTAGTGGCCACAAATGATTTTTGTTGTTTACTTAAATGTTTAGTATATGGCAGCTGCTGCCGCTGTGGCGATGGCTGCTGCACATGATCAGGATTGCTGTTACACACTAATGTTGCTTCAAGAATGTCTGCTCTTTGGCGTAAAAATACATAAAAATGTTCTAAATTAGCTTTATCTGTTAAAAGATTTTTGTGCTCCTCCCACTTAGTACTTGTGTTGGGATCTAATTTGGCTGCAAACAAGAAAATGATAAGGGTATCCCAGTTATCGGTTTTTTTATCTAACGCGTTTAAGGCCCTCAAATGTTTAGCAATATGATCTGCGAGAGACCGTAACGACTTATCACCGTTAGTGACAGTGAAATCGAACAAAGCTTTAAGGTGGGTACACACTAGCTTACGTGTGGTTCATTATAACGGTCACACAAAAGTTTCCAAGCGGTATCATAATTACGACTGGATATTTCAAGGGATGCTATCACAGAAGTCGCGGACCCGGATAGTGCGCCTTTTAGGTATTGGTACTTGTTAATACTTGCTATAGATTCGTTATTATGAATCAAAGAAGAATGCCTACGTGTCGTGACATTCCAACTATTTTTAAAATGTTAGAATAATAACTTTCGTGAGCGATGTTCATTATTACTAAATAAACGGCTTTACTCACGTGTAAATTTCGGGATTGCCCGACTAGTTTCGGACCTAACGGAGGTCCTTATTCAAGAGGAGCGTCAAGCTACGTCAGAAGCTGAGTGCCAGCGCAGCTTCCGACGTAGATTGACGCTCCTCTAAGTCGGGCTATCCCGAAATTTACACGTGAGTAAAGCCGTTTATTTAGTTATAATTTTAAAATGCCACCATCAAAATTAGGTATTTTAATCTGAGGTAACTTAACATGTGTAGTATGTGTTGAAGAATTCGAACCTAGGCTTTCATCACTGTCCTTAATATTATTTTTATTAATTAACACTTGAGCCTCTGCAATAGACTTATAAAATCTAGCCTCGGTTACTTCCCTTTCGGATTCGTTTTCCGAGCTTTCTTGTTTAATTTCTATGCTTGTTTGTATGACCTCATACAAACAAGCATAGAAATATTCCTCGAACATTTTTTCTATCTTTTTCAACCTAGTTTTAACCTCATATTGAACCTGAGAACTAGTAATTTGCTGTTGTAACTCCTCTAAATATTTTTCCAAAGTTGTCAGTCTCCCCTTTAAAGAAGACCGTTTACATTTAAGCTCTTTTAATTCTTGTGACATTTTTTTATATGTGCCAGTCATTGCAATGAAAACAAATAATTGAAGTGCATAAATATCTCTTACTTGTAGCTAACTTGTGAATCAAAACAAAACTCAGCTATTATCATGAACAATAGGCCTCTGTCGCCGCGCCAAAACCGGTTTTGTGCATCGATCACCAGATAACAAATAAAGTAGATAAAATGCCTCTTTGCACTTGCTCCTCGATGACTCGAACTGGAATTGATATTTATATTATGTATTTAAATTATGTAAGTGCTGTTTATAAATCTGCTTGTACCTATAGATTGTAACTGTGTACAACACGGGAGAAATTATTTTAAAATCAATTCCTAAATGTTCTCGAGGTTAGCGTGACAAACAGACTGATAAAATTTCGAAGGAGTTTGACAAGTACTACAGGTAGGATACTCCACTGCACATATACTTTAATTATTTTACATTTTACGTACTAGCAATTACATACATAACCAGGTACGGTAGTTTATCTACGCGTAGTAGGTACCTAATCGCAAAGGACACCGTAGGCCATATTACATAATAGGATAACAAACTACGGTAAAATCGCTAAAATAGGAAATACGTAAATCCTAACTTATTATATTTAAATAACTAACAATTAATTTATTAATATTTATTATTTCAAAATGGAATTGATAACTCCGAAAAAGTAACTATCTACCTAAAGTGGGTACTAAGGTATTCGGTTAAGTCTTACCTATTAAATGCTTCCTGTTTCAGTAAATGAGCAAAATAATGCATCAAAATTTAATTGGCCTTGATTATGACACTGAAACTTTATAAAATACACTACACTATGTAAATATTACTTAGCTAGCATAAATCGGAACTCGAGCAAGGTAAACGGGAATAGGAAATAAAATAAGGAATGGGCAAACCACCCTTTCAGAAGCCGACTATCATCCAGCCAAGCCCTTTTTAGCGTTGCCAATATTCCATTGACCGTCGCGTCGTTGCCGTTCCAGTTTGTCTTCACAATATCATTCAATTTCAACAAAGTTCGTCTTCGTTTCTCAATTGATTGTAAATTCATATACTGCACCTCCGTACAATAATAATCACTAATTGTTTTATTAAACTTTGGACATTACAATACAGATCAGTGCAAGTAATTATAACCCGACCAATGGGTAAATACATAGAAGAGGGAATGCAGCCGGAGTTGAGTGCACCGTTGGTTGCGTGAGCTCCTTAATTTGTTTGTGTAAACAAAACAAGGTAAATACCTTGTATGTAGCTTAAGTAAACTAACTAACTATCTTCACGCTGTATCCCTGATAGGGTAGTCAGAAAGGACGGATCGCCAGTCGTCGCGATCCTTGCATACTTTTTAAGTTCGATAAATTAAGTTACCTACCCTAAAAATAACTTAGCGCTTAGCCTATGGTTCATAGTATAACTAAAAAAAATACAGGAAAAACTATTACTATTTAGAATAATTCTGTATTTTTTGACTCTTTATATTTAATGTCAAATATGAGATTTCCTGTCTGCACTTTAAGAAAACAAAGTGATAACTTGTTATTGGCATTCTGTCATTTATCAGTTTGATATACTGTATAACATAGCTGTAAGCTTTCCATAAATAAATAACAAATTTTATGTTAGGAGATACTTTACAGAGTTCATTTAATAATAACTCTAACATAAATTTGTTTATGATTAATTTATTTTATCTGAGTTATTTAACAATAAGTCCTAATATAAAATTGAGAGAGGCCTACGACCAATAGTGGAATGCCACAGACTGATTTCATTGAATATATTATAATGTCTACCTATTAAACTGTACCTATGTCTTCTTAAAACCAATAAATAAAATAACCTTCAAATCAATGGTCATGTAAGAAATGATGTAATTTATTATTGTATGTGATTAAAGTAAGTTTTTAAAGTATATTTAGATATATAATACTAAATACATTTATTATTGTTATTATCCAAAGGCGTTTTATTCAACTCTAGTAAACAAATAAGTTAAAATACATATGACAGAACTAGACCTGTGTGAACCTGGCACCCTACTTGCAAAAATCCAATTTTTTTTTGCGTATTCTTGATAAGGTTGGTATGTAGTTGATTGTAGTAAAAAAATTTTTGTTTGTAGTTGAACCGAAAAAATATTATGGATAAACCAAAAATAGCCAACACCCGGATTTATAAAAATTCAATTCTAACAATTGATTAGTATGAAGAATCGTTAGTAGTTGATTTTTTTTTTTTTTACTTACTATGTTGTAATATAAATATTACATCATAATTATATATTACAATCTAGCTGTAAAGCTAATAAGTAACTTAGTTTTAACTTAATTTGCTAAATACTTAAGTGTTAAGAATGTGTCCATTGGCACTTTTCTTATTGTCTTTATTGAAGCGGAGAGTCACTTTCTTCATGTGTACTCTGGGCACTCACTTGTTGTTGTAGCACTCACTGCACTATTATTAATACTAACTAAACTAATTCAAATGGTTTAGTCCTTTTTAACCTTCTTACTAGGTCCGTGGTGTCGAGCAGCTGGATAGCTTCGACATTCACATGTTGATGAAGCCTTTGTTGATGTGCTTCGGCGTATCTTTTTACAACTTTAGCAACAAGGTCCACCCCTAAATCTCGGTGGATATCCTCGTTTCTGATATACCAAGGAGCGTTTACTATACTCCTTAGTATTTTATTTTGAAATCGTTGAATTATTTGTACATTCGTTTGTTTGGTACAACCCCAAAGCTGTATACCATATGTCCATACAGGCATGAGAACTTGCTTGTACAAAAGTACATTGTTATGCACTGATAAAGTGGAATGTCTGCCAAGCAGCCAGTACATTTTTTTATGGCGTAGGTCTAGTTCTTGGCGTTTTTTTTTTAACATGGGCCTTCCAGCGTAACTTTACATCTAGGGTCATGCCCAGGTATTTTGCCGTATTTTCAAAGGGTATTACGTGGTTATTTATGTATATCGGTTCATAGCTAGATTTTTGATTAGTGAAATCTATATGAATCGATTTGGATTCGTTTAATTTTATGCGCCACTTCTTCATCCAACTGATAATAGAATTGACCGCAATTTGTACTTTTTCTACAGCTTCTTTACGAGTTGCTCCAGTTGCCATGATGGCTGTGTCATCAGCAAATGTAGCAATTAAATTGTTTTGCGATTCTGGGATGTCGCAGGTGTATAGCAGATATAAATATGGGCCAAGGACACTTCCCTGCGGTACTCCAGCTTTTATTTGTTTGAGATTTGAATATGCTGTCTCATGTCTAACTCTGTAGGTTCTTTCTGTTAAATATGATTCTAAAATTTCTGCAAATTGTTTTGGAAGCATTTTTCTTAATTTATATATAAGTCCTGTGTGCCATACTTTATCAAAAGCCTGTGCTACATCTAGGAAGATTGCAGAACAAACTTTCTTTTCCTCTAGTGTTTTTTCTATAGTATTTATTATTCTATGTACTTGGTCAACTGTGGAATGATTTTCCCTAAATCCAAATTGGTATTCGGGAATTAATTTTCTATCTTCTATGATAGGTTTTAATCGCCTCAAAAGATGTTTTTCTAATAATTTTGATAGTACTGGTAAAAGTGATATTGGTCTATACGACGTTACTTCGTGAGGTGCTTTCCCAGTTTTAGGTATCATGATGACTTCAGCAACTTTCCATACGCTAGGCACATGTTTAAGTCGTATTGTGCCATTGATAAGGGTCGTCAATTTTATTATAGCTCTCCTTGGGAGGTTTTGAAGTATTTCACTAGTGATGAGGTCGAAGCCAGGTGATTTCCTTTTAGCCAACGTTTTGATCATATTCATAACTTCCTTTGGTGTCACAAGCTTAATTTCAACGTCATCCTGACTGTTGTTGCTTAACATTATATCTGTAGTGGTTTCTTCACCGTTTATTTGAAATATTTCCTCTAAATACTCTGCAAACCTCATTGCCTTCTGTTCATGCTTATGGCCAATTGACCAATAGTTTTAGTTTTAATCGGTGGAACATGCATGATTGGTTTATTTAAGTTTTTAGTAACTTTCCGTAGCGAGTAATTTGTCGTACTATTACTATTTAATTTACTGAGATAATTGTTTGTAGATTCCTCATGATAATTTTGAATGGCTTTACTAAAGCGTTTTGTGAGATTATTTAATATTTTATTATCGGGGGATATCTAGTTTGTTGCCACTTCTGTCTTTGAACTCTTTTTGTTTTAATTAGGTTTCTTATTTCTAAAGGATATATGTGACTCGTTACTTTCTTTTTAGTATTAGGTGTATTTTTCCAAGCATATCGTTGAATATCGGTGACGAATTTTTCAACTTCTTGATCTAGCTGATGTATGCTTTTTAGTGGTACTTTGAGGTCTATAATGTGGTCTGTATTTTTGTTAACAAGTGTTGGAGTACTTTCTTTTTTTACAACTGTATCCCTTACAATTAGTATTATGGGTGAATGATCTGAGTTCATATCATACCCCTCTTGTATATCAATAAATGCTGTAGATAGATTTTTATAAATAAAGAAGTCAATAAGATCTGGAAGCTTATGAATATCAGTTGGCCAGTATGTGGGTTTTCCTGTTGAAATCACATTGCTTTTGTTTTCTCTAATGGCACAAAGTAATTCTTTTCCTTTAGTGTTTGTGAGTCTTGACCCCCAATGTGTATTCTTTGCATTGAAGTCACCTCCTAATACAAATTTATTACCTAACGCATTCAATATGTATCTATATTGCTCTGTTTTCAGATCATATCGTGGTGGGCAATATATAGCTGCCACAGTAATATTATGATGGCTTTTGGTTCTGATGCTAACGCTACAGTTTGTGCAAAATGTTCTTCACATTTCTGTTCGAAGTGGTGGTAGATATGCTCTTTTATAATAATAGTGCTTCCCCCTCTTGCAGTGTTATCGGGGTGAAGCGCGTGGTATATTTTATAACCTTTAATTTGAATGTAGGATTCTCTGGTAAAGTGGGACTCTGATATAAGGCATATATCAATTTGTTCTGTTTTTAGGACAGCCTGCAACTCGTTCTGATGTTTAAGGAGTCCGTTTGCATTCCATGCCATAATTTTTATTGTGTTTATCATTTTTGTTTTATAATAGGTAGTTGTTTAGCACTACTTTCCAAGTTCTTAAGCCTATTATCAAATGTTGTTAAAAGGTTTAAGATTTTATTTATACTTTCTTCTGTCGTTGGTTGGCTGGGCTGGGCAGATATTTGTGTCTGTGAGTTAGATCTAGATGCCTTTGTTACTTGTGCATAGGAAAACTTATTGGTTACTGTTTGGTAAGTAAGGCGTGATGTGTTGCTCTTGTTATAACCAGCAGCTTGTAGATTTTGTTTATTGCCATTTTTTCTATGATTATTTCGGACTTGTTGTAGTTCTTTTGCTACTATACAGCCCCTATAGTTAGCTGGGTGTGGTTCACCACAGTGGATGCATTTTGGTTTTATTTCTGCCGCTTTTGTGCAGTCTTTGGTGAGATGTTTACCAGTGCATTTGACACATCTCGGCTCTTTGGAGCAATATTTTTGTGTGTGACCGGGTGGAGGTGGAGGTATCTTTTTTGATGTAGTCGGCTTAGCAGACGTACTAACCGGATTTTCGCTGGTGCTTTCACCTGGCGCTGTCGGGGACAGTGAGGTGTTCATGTTCAACTTCCTCTTTTTCCTACTTTTCTGCCGTACCCACTCCGTTTCTTTGGCAAGTTCCTCTTCGTCAGTCTCATACTCGACTGATTTCTGGGGTTGCCTACTAGTGGCCTCTTTATTTTCAGAAGAACCATTTTTTAGCTGCTGAATGTCTTTCAGTTGGCTTTGTAGTAGCTCTACTCGACTACTAAGGTCTTTTACAAGGTTCTCAAGTTTCAGACGTTCGGCCTGCTCCTCTCTGAACCTCGTATACAACTGGTGTTCTAGTTCAGTTTTAAGAACTATTTTATTTGGGGATGCCATACCTTACGATAAAAGTTATAATTTTAAAACTATAACTTACCATACAAATGTACAAATAAACATGATTCACTAGCAACGAAATTAAGGTCATCGCGGAGGCCGCAATAACAACACGCGACGTTTAAGGTTGCTGCGTCAGCGCTATTACACGCGCACGGGCAAGTGCGAGAGCGTATGCGACGCGACCGTTCTAGTTAGAAGTCTATCGAACACTATCAGTTAGTAGTTGATTTTAGTGAACGAATTTTCGTTTGTAGTAAAATATAAAAAAAAAAAAAATAGATTTTTTTTTTCGGCAATAGTTACTTGTTATTAAACCTTTTGCCTGATTTGAGGTTTGTAGTGAAAGAACTTTTAAGTCTGTTAGAAGAGAAATTCATTAGAATCGATGAAGTTGAGTAAAACTCGTTTTCAAGCGATCTTCACTGAATTACTCCGGTTGTGAAGATTGGACGACTACTACAAACGTCAAATATGACTCAAACAAGCACGTAGAGGTTTGTAGTGGAGGAATTTTCGATTGTAGTAGGACGAAAATTGATTGAGATCGATCAAGTTGAGTAAAACTCGTTTTCTCAGAATCTGGGCTGAATTACTCCGGTTGCGAAGATTGGACGACTGCTACAAACGTCAAAAATGACTCAAACATGCTCGTAGATGTTTGTAGTGGAGGAATTTTCGATTTTAGTAGGACGAAAATTTATTGAGATCTATAAAGTTGAGTTAAACTCGTTTTCGAACGATCTTCACTGAAATACTCCGGTTGTGAAAATTGGACGACTACGACAAATGTCAAAAATGACTCAAACATGCTCTTAGAGGTTTGTATATGTAGTGGAGGAATTTTCGATTGTAGTAGGACGAAAATTTATTGAGATCGATCAAGTTGAGTAAAACTCGTTTTCTCAGAATTTGGACGGAATTACTCCGGTTGAGAAGATTGGACGACTACTACAAACGTCAAAAATGACAAACATGCTCGTAGAGGTTTGTAGTGGAGGAATTTTCGATTGTAGTAGAACGAAAATTGATTGTAATCGATCAAGATAAGTAAAACTCGTTTTCGAGCGATCTCGACTGAATTACTCCGGTTGTGAAGTTTGGTCGAATACTACAAACGTCAAATATGACTCAAACATGCTCGTAGATGTTTGTAGTGGAGAAATTTTAGATTGTAGTAGGACGAAAATTGATTGGGATCGATAAAGTTGAGTAAAGCTCGTTTTCGAACGATCTTCACTGAATTACCCCGGTTGTGAAGATTGGACGACTACTACAAACGTCAAAAATGACTCAAACATGCTCGTAGAGGTTTATAGTGGAGGAATATTCGATTGTAGTAGGACGAAAATTGATTGAGATCGATCAAGTTGAGTAAAACTCGTTTTCGAGCGATCTTCATTGAATTACTCCGGTTGAGAAGATTGGACGACTACTACAAACGCCAAAAATGACTCAAACATGCTCGTAGAGGTTTGTAGTGCAGGAATTTGCGATTTTAGTAGGACGAAAATTGATTGAGATCGATCAAGTTGAATAAAACTCGTTTTCTCGGAATCTGGACTGACTTACTCCGGTTGCGAAGATTGCCGGTTGCGAAGATTGGACGACTACTACAAACGTCAAAAATTACTCAAAAATTCTCGTAGAGGTTTGTAGTGGAGGAATTTTTGATTGTATTAGGACGAAAATTGATTGAGATAAATCAAATTGAGTAAAACTCGTTTTCGAGCGATCCCGACTGAATTACTCCAGTTGTATAGATTGAACGACTACTACAAACATCAAAAATGACTCTAAGATGCTCGTAGAGGTTAGTAGTGGAAAAATTTTCGATTGTAGTAGAACGAAAATTGATTTAAATCGATCAAGTTAAGTAAAACTCGTTTTCGAGCGATCTTCACTTAATTTAATCCGGTTGTGAAGATTGGTCGACTACTACAAACGTCAAATATGACTCAAACATGCTCGTAGATGTTGTAGTGCAGAAATTTTTGATTGTAGTAGGACGAAAATTGATTGAGTGGAAAAAGTTGAGTAAAACTCGTTTTTGAACAATCTTCACTGAATTACTCCGGTTGTGAAGATTGGACGACTACTAAAAATGTCAAAAATGACTCATACATGCTCGTAGAGGTTTGTAGTGGAGCAATTTTCGATTGTAGTAGGACGAAAATTGATTGAGATCGATCAAGTTGAGTAAAACTCGTTTTCCCGGAATTTGGACTGAAATACTCCGGTTGCGAAGCTTGGACGACTACTACAAACGCCAAAAATGACTCGAAGATGCTCGTATAGGTTAGTAGTGGAAGAATTTTCGATTGTAGTAGAACGAAAACTGATTAAGATCGATCAAGTTGAATAAAACTCGTTTTCGAGCGATCTCGACTGAATTACTCCGGTTGCGAAGATTAGGACGAATACTATAAACGTCAAAAGTGACTCGAAGATGCTCGTGGAGATTAGTAGTGGAAGAATTTTCGATTGTAGTAGAACGAAAACTGATTGAGGTCGATCAAGTTGAGTAAAACTCGTTTTCGAGCGATCTGGACTGAATTACTCCAGTTGTGAAGATTGGACGACTACTACAAACGTCAAAAATGGCTCGAAGATGCTCGTAGAGGTTAGTGGTGGAAGAATTTTCGATTGTAGTAGAACGAAAAATGATTGAGATCGATCAAGTTGAGTAAAACTCGTTTTCGAGCGATCTTCACTGAATTACTCCGGTTGTGAAGATTGGTCGACTACTACAAACGTCAACTATGACTCAAACATGCTCTTAGATGTTTGTGGTGGAGAAATTTTCGATTGTAGTAGGACGAAAATTGATTGAGTTCGATAAAGTTGAGTAAAACTCGTTTTCGAACGATCTTCACTGAATTACTCCAGTTGTGAAGATTTGACGACTACTACAAACGTCAAAAATGACACAAACATGCTCGTAGAGGTTTGGAGTGGAAAAATTTTCGATTGTAGTAGGACGAAAATTGATTGAGATCGATCAAGTTGAGTAAAACTCGTTTTTGACGTTTTTTTATTTTTGACACTTAGTACTTCCAGTACTAACCTCTTTGAACATCTTTCAGCTATTTTTGACGTTTATAGTGGTCGTTCAATCTTCGCAACCGGAGTAATTCAGTCCAGATTCCGAGAAAACGAGTTTTACTCTGATCGATCTCAATAAATTTTCATTCTACTACAATCAAAAATTATTCCACTACTAACCTCTTCGAGCATCTTCGAGTCATTTTGACGTTTGTAGTAGTCGTCCAATCTTCACAACTGGAGTAAGTCAGTCGGGATCGCTCGAAAACGAGTATTACTCAATTTGATCTATCTTAATCAATTTTCGTTCTACTACAATCGAAAATTCTTCCACTACAAACCTCTACGAGCATCTTCGAGGCATTTTTGACGTTTGTAGTAGTCGTCCAATCTTCGCAACCCGAGTAATTCAGTCGAGATCGCTCGAAAATGAGTTTTACTCAACTTTATCGATCTCAATCAATTTTCGTCCTACTACAATCAAAAATTCCTCCACTACAAACATCTACGAGCATGTTTGAGTCATATTTGACGTTTGTAGTAGTCGTCCAATCTTCACAACCGGAGTAATTCAGTGAAGATCGTTCGAAAACGAGTTTTACTCAACTTTATCGATCTCAATCAATTTTCGTCCTACTACAATCGAAAATTCCTCCACTACAAACATCTACGAGCATGTTTGAGTCATATTTGACGTTTGTAGTAGTCGACCTATCTTCACAACCGGAGTAATTCAGTGAAGATCGCTCGAAAACGAGTTTTACTCAACTTGATCGATCTCAATCAATTTTCGTCCTACTACAATCGAAAATTCCTCCACTCTAAAAACCTCTACGAGCATTTTTGAGTCATTTTTGACGTTTGTAGTAGTCGTCCAATCTTCACAACTGAAGTAATTCAGTCGAGATCGCTCAAAAACGAGTTTTACTCAACTTGATCGATTTCAATAAATTTTCGTTCTACTACAATCGAAAATTCCTCCACTACAAACATCTACGAGCGTGTTTGAGTCATATTTGACGTTTGTAGTAATCGACCAATCTTCACAACCGGAGTAATTCAGTCCAGATCACTCGAAAACGAGTTTTACTCAACCAGATCGATCTCAATCAATTTTCGTCCTACTACAATCGAAAATTCCTCCACTACAAACATCTACGAGCGTGTTTGAGTCATAGTTGACGTTTGTAGTAGTCGACCAATCTTCACAACAGGAGTAATTCAGTGAAGATAGCTCGAAAACGAGTTTTACTCAACTTGATCGATCTCAATCAATTTTCGTCCTACTAAAATCGAAAATTCCTCCACTACATACCTCTACGAGCATGTTTGAGTAATTTTTGACATTTGTAGTAGTCGTCCAATGTTCACAACCGGAGTAATTCAGTGAAGATCGTTCGAAAACGAGTTTTACTCAACTTTATCGATCTCAATCAATTTTCGTCCTACTACAATCGAAAATTCCTCCACTACATACCTCTACGAGCATCTGCGAGTCATTTTTGACGTTTGTAGTAGTCGTCCAATGTTCACAACCGGAGTAATTCAGTGAAGATCGCTCGAAAACGAGTTTTACTCAACTTGATCGATCTCAATAAATTTTTGATCTACTACAAACGAAAATTCCTCCACTACAAACCTCTACGAGCATTTTTGAGTCATTTTTCACGTTTGTAGTAATCGTCCAATCTTCACAACTGGAGTAATTCAGTCTAGATCGCTCAAAAACGAGTTTTACTCAACTTGATCGATTTCAATAAATTTTTGATCTACTACAAACGAAAATTCCTCCACTACAAACCTCTACGAGCATTTTTGAGTTATTTTTCACGTTTGTAGTAGTCGTCCAATCTACACAACTGGAGTAATTTTGTCGAGATCGCTCAAAAACGAGTTTTACTCAACTTGATCGATTTCAATAAATTTTCGATCTACTACAATCGAAATTTTTTCCACCACTAACATCTAAGAGCATGATTGAGTCATAGTTGACGTTTGTAGTAGTCGTCAAATCTTCACAACTGGAGTAATTCAGTGAAGATTGTTCGAAAACGAGTTTTACTCAATTTGATCGATCTCAATCAATTTTCCTTCTACTACAATCGAAAATTCTTTAACTACAAACTTCTACGAGCATCTTCGAGTCATTTTTGACGTTTGTAGTAGTCGTCCAATCTTCACAACTGGAGTAATTCAGTCCAGATTCTGAGAAAACGAGTTTTACTCAACTTGATCGATCTCAATCAATTTTCGTCCTACTACAATCGAAAATTCCTCCACTAAAAACCTTTACGAGCATGTTCGAGTCATTTTTGACGTTTGTAGTAGTCGTCCAATCTTCGCAACCGGAGTAATTTAGTCCAGATTCTGAGAAAACGAGTTTTACTCAACTTGAACGATCTCAATCAATTTTCGTCCTACTACAATCGAAAATTCCTCCACTACAAATCTCTACGTGCATGTTTGAGTCAATTTGACGTTTGTAGTAGTCGTCCAATCTTCACTACCGGAGTAATTCAGTGAAGATCGCTCGAAAACTAGTTTTACTCAACTTCATCGATTCTAATGAATTTCTCTTCTAACAGACTTAAAAGTTCTTTCACTACAAACTTCAAATCAGGCAAAAGGTTTAATAACAAGTAATTTTTTTTTTATAATTAACTACAAACGAAAATTTGTTCACTACAATCAACTACTAACGATTCTTTATACAAATCAACCGTTAGAATTGATTTTTTATAAATCCGGGGGTTGGCTATTTTTGGTTTATCCATAATATTTTTTTGGTTCAAATACAAACAAAATTTTTTTTACTACAATCAACTACATACCAACCTTATCAGGAATACGCAAAAAAAAATCGATTTTTGCAAGTAGGGTGCCAGGTTCACACAGGTCAGGACTAGGTACAAATTCCTCACCAAACCTCGGTCGGTCAACGCAGTCACGAGTGGACGTGTGTCGCTTAACCTTCTATCTTACAGAATATTTTTTTGCCTAAATTCTGTAATTGGTTAATTTTTGTTAAAATCAATTCCTTGTTGCTCTTGTTGTACTTTAAGCCAAGTTACACACCCACTGGGTGGTCCTAGAGAGGGATATATAATTATATTGATTATCAATCTCGTCCAAGATTAAATTAGAAAAAGTGAACGCGATTTGTGGGGATTCGAACTGTCACCGTCGCCATCGAGTTGCCACTCCAGCGCCATGAGCAGGCTGCTTTGCCGAACAGACCATCAAGGCAATTGTCGGCTACGGTGAAATTAGTGTCTAGTTCACGCACAAGACATCACTGCGAGTGCTACGAGAGCTACGCCATTGCTACGCTTACTTTCTCATTGCATACATTGGCTACGCCGGAGACGCATAGCAATTTATAATTTGTGCGTTTTAATACAAGTGGATACAGAGTATATACCCAAATTCTAGAATAAGGTATATTAACGCAAATAATAAGTTGCAGCATCACTATAGAGTATATTTTGTATCTCCGATAATGTCCAAAGTTCAGCGCACCCCGCCCAAAAATCACAATAACCCTTCATCTCTGAGTCAGACTCAGTCTGCACCTGATATAAGTGCGGCCGTTGTAATGAGCGGAGTTAAGGCGAAAAGACTAAAGCGACCAAGGTCAGATGCCTCTCCAAACAGCTCGATTACCCATCAAGATCTTAACGAATTCCTTACCAACTGGAAGAGAGAACAGGACACCCAAATGTCCACGAGGTTTGATGAGCAGACTACCCTAATTGCTAAATTAGTGGCTGATATCAAGGAGATAAAAGCGCAGAATACAAAAATACACGAATCCAATACCGAAATTAGTAAAACAAGCACTGATATTGAGCGCTCCCTATCCTTTAAAAATCAAAAATTTGAGGAAATGAAGAAAGAGGTAGAAGAACTTAGAAAAGAGCGCCTGAATCAACGTTTATACATAGAATCTCTTGTAAAGAGATAGTTGACTTACAATATAAATCCAGAACTTCTGGTATTGAAATTCGAAATATTCCCCAGACAGATAATGAAACTACCACGAGCCTCATTAAAACTGTCTGCAACATGGCCAAACTGGTGGGAGTGTCAATTGCAGATTCAGAGCTTCGAGATGTGAATCGCCTTCCTGAAAAGGCCACCTCAAGTAATTCTCGCCCCATCATAGCGGAGTTCTCAACTGTACGTACTAAGCAAAACATACTCTCTGCGATCCGAACTTACAACAATCGTACAGAATCCAAGGAAAACAAGTTGAATACTGAATTAATTGGTATCTCTGGGAAACGACAGGCCGTGTATGTTACAGAACAACTACCTCCTAGCTCCAAGAGGTTACTTTATCTGGCCCGGTAATTTACCAAGAACCATTAGTATACCTTCTACTGGATTGTTAATGGAAAAATCTACCTAAGCAAGAAGATTGGTGATAAGCAAATCCTGATAAATAATGAAAAAAGTCTACAGGAACTCAGCGATAAGGCTATATGACTCGGAGCGGGGGCTCAGGGGTTTATTATGTATGCTATTGTTTCTTTTTTAAATAATTCTGGTAGACATGACATTAATATAAAAAAAACACATTATTTACTATACACTTAAATACACACAATCATAAATCACCAGACTTACGTATTAAGACTACTTACAAATAGTACACCATTTCAGTTTCACACTCACTTATACGGTATACTCAAACAGTGGGTGCCTTTCATACTCAGGGTAATATAATCTTCCAAACTAAAATAATCTTCCAAAGTACACTCTCTGATATTTACACGTCATTTCTCGTTCCTTATATTGAAATTTTCTTTTACTTTAATGGCTACTAATAATGTAATAAATAGCGAATTGGATAGCGTCGATAACTCGCAATCATTTGTGTGTGATCCACAAGAATGTGTAAAGTATATTAATAGTTCTGACTCCAATGTGATTCTGTTCCACATGAATATTTGTAGTGTAAACAAAAATTTCGATAACCTCCTAGCTTTATAATGTTTATCAAAATTTGAAAGTGATATACTAGTGCTTACCGAATGCTGGTTGAGTAAAGTGACTAATTTACCTACCCTAACTGGTTACCGGCCACACCGTACGAACAATGTAAACAATCAAAATAACGGTGTTATAATTTATACTAAAGATGGCCTAAATGTGTCAGTGACTGAGCTATACTTTAAGTATGCTTCTTGCCTTGTGTGTAAGGTGGATCGTAGGTTGGCGGTAATAGCGATTTATCGCTCACCATCGTACTCCACTATCCACCATTTCAATGAATTCTTTACTAGCCTAAATAATCTATACAAGGTAGTCCTTATTGGTGATATCAATATTAACATTGAGCAGAGCGATAGCGACGACTCTACTCTTGACTATCTTTTTCTAAACGCGTCCCACGGTCAATTGCCAACTCACCGAATTCCTACCAGACTGGGTAGAAGTTAAGATCATACTTTCCTTAAATCAAAATTATTTTCCACTACCCTGGTTCTTACCACTACACTCACACATTACAGATCACAAACCCATTGTTCTAAGTATATCAAATGATAATCTATCTCGGATTAAAGTTGATAGATACATAGTCCAAGAAAATATTGTATCGATTAAATCGGAGATAGAAGCCATTAAATTTTCTGCTATTTATAAAATCGATGATTCGAATAAGGCCATGAATATGTTCATATCTCTATTATCTGCGGAGGTTGCACGAAATACGAGAAAACTATATCTCCCAAGGAAACAACGTACCATCAAACCGTGAATTATCCCAGGCCTCCTAAGGTGCATGCGACACCGTGATAAACTGCATAAGCTATCAAAAAATATTCTGAGAACATAATATTACAGCTAACTTATAAAAAAAACCGAAACTTTTGTAACGCCCTACTACGTAAATTAAAGAGGACTTATGAAAAAGCTGATTTGGAAAACACTAAAAATAATCCTAAAGCTATGTGGAAGGTCATTAAGGAGATAACTAACACCGGCAAATCACGTTCTAGTGCTATTGAACTCCTCAATCTATACGATAGTCCTAAAACTGCTATAAATTAAGTGTGTTCATATTTTACCAATATGGGCAAAAATATGGCCACGAAATTATCTATGAATTCAAACATTACACTATCTGACCAGGGCATGAAATACATATATAAACATAAGACACCATTAAATTCCTTGGTCATAGATCCTATAGATGAGAATGACGTTCACACTATCATACAACAACTGCGTGGAAACTCTGCTACGGGCTGGGATGGTATCCCATCCAAAGTACTTAAAGTATGTCATCATCATCCGAGCGTCTGTCCCAGTTGCGTCTCGCGACGCCCGGGGTCCGCTTTCCTACATTTTCTCCTCCACTTCGCACGGTCATCGGCATCCCCTGTAGTGAGACCATTGGCACGCATGTCATCCCTTACGACGTCAAGCCAGCACTTCTTGGGTCTTCCCCTCTTACCGGGACCCGGCGGGGCTGACATGGCCAGACATTTGTTACCTACGTAGCCCGGCGGTTGCCGCAAGACGTGACCATACCAGCGAAGGCGACACTCTTGCAACTTGTCTGCAATGTCACGGACGTGAAGGCTGCCGCGGATGCGAGAGTTCCTCACGCGGTCCATCCGCGTGACTCCACACATCCACCGCAGCATCTTCATTTCCGTGACACGCAGTTCCTGCTTGTGTCGCTCCAATATCGACCACGTCTCACTGCCATGTAAAAGGACAGGTCTAATAATGGTTTTGTAGACCTGTCCCTTCAACCGGATCGGCATTTTAGGGTCACAAATGACATCGGTCATCTCCCGCCATTTGGCCCACGCGGCAGCAATGCGTGACTTGACATCGCAATCGATGTCACTGGACGTGTGAAAAACAGATCCCAGGTATTTAACCTGGTCCGTGCGCTCGACCAAATCACCGCCTATGCGGACGGATGTGGGATCTGTCGAGTTTAGTGCCAAGTACTCGGTCTTCGCCACATTTAGTTTCAGACCGCCGTTCTCAAGCGTCTCCTTCCACGCCTTTACACGTCGCACCAATCTGCCCCTGTCCGCGTCTGCCAGCGCAATATCGTCAGCATACATGAGCAACCATGGAGGCTGCTCATGCGGGTTTCTGATGCTGTCCGACAATTCTTCTAATATTACACTGAACAGAAGCGGACTAAGGACAGAACCCTGGTGTACCCCGACGGTGATGGGGAAGGGTTTCGTGTCGCCAACAGCAGTCCGAACCATTGAATCGGAGTCACAGTACATGTCCCGGATAGTGTCAATATAGACCTCTGGAACCCCTTTGGACCGCAGTGCCCACCAGATCATCGCACGAGGAACACAGTCGAAGGCCTTCTGCATGTCTAGAAACAAACAGTGCAGAGGCGTGTTCTTCGACCTGTATTTCTCTGCGACAACCCTCAGGGCAAAAACAGGGTCCGTGATCCCATGACCAGGGCGAAACCCATATTGACACTCCGAGAGAGTACACTCCTGCCGGATCCGAGAGTCTATAATCCTCTCGAAGATCTTCATGGTGTGGGACATCACCTTAATACCGCGGTAGCTCCCGCACTCCTGCACTGATCCCTTACCTTTGAAGACTGGAGTAATAATACTCAGTCTCCATTGGTTTGGGATCTGCCCGCTGAGGAGTATGCGGTTAAAAAGGTTTACTAAGATGCCCACACCGCGAGGACCCATCGCCTTTCAGGCTTCGATGGGGACTCCATCGGGTCCGACAGCTTTCCGATTCTTCATGCAGCGAAGCGCAGTCAGGACTTCTCCAGGCGTTACCGGTGGCACTAGTCCCTGATTCGGAGGGAAGTCCGGAGGCTGCACCTCTTTATGCTGTTTATTAAGCACCTCGTGGAAGTACGAGCGCCATCTCTCCTTTACCGCGAGGTCTTCGCTTAACAGGTTGCCCTCAGGGTCTTTTACACAGCAACACTTGGATATATCCTGTGCCGCTTTGACCCTGGAGCGCGCCAGCTTATAGATGAGCTTCTGCCCCTCAGACGATTCCAGCTTATCATACAAAGGTTGTAAGTGGTCTCGTCTGGCTCTGGCTACAGCTCTCTTTGTGGCGCGCTTGGCAGCCCTGTACGCGTCGCTGTCTTCGGGAGATCCGGTCGCTTGCCACTTTTTAAAGAGGGCTTTCTTCTCCTTGGTCTCCCTCAGGACTGCGTCGTTCCACCACCAAGTTTCCTTGTCACATTTGCGTCCACCCTTAGACTCACCGAGCACCACCCTCGCCGCTCCAAGGATGGCCGCCTGAACTTTGTCCCAGTAATCTTGAACTGGTTCGCCTTCAGTGTCGGTGCACTTGTCACCGACAGCTGAGACGAACTCCTGGGACCTAGTTTCATCAAGCAGCCACCATCTGATGCGGCGCTGGCACCGCTCGATGCGTTTGCCTTTAGGCTTCACGCAGAGGCCCATGACAAGGAGACGGTGTTGTGCAGTAAGACTCTCACCGGGTATGACCTTGCAGTTGGCCACCTTGCCGATGCTGTGTCGCCTAGTGAGTAGGAAATCGATCTGAGTTGTACGCCTCCCGCTCTTGTAGGTGATGAGATGTTCGGATTTCTTTTTGAAATACGTGTTCACAGTGGCCAGATCGGCAGCCGCACACGTTCTGAGGATAGTTTCTCCTTCAGCGTTGCGGGTGCCGTATCCAAAACCACCATGAACACGCTCAAACTCCTCACGCCTCTCACCCACATGACTGTTTAGGTCGCCGCCCAAAACGATTCCCTGTGACAACGGAATGCTCCGAAGCACTCCCTCGAGTTGGCCCCAAAACGACATCTTATCGGCGTCGCTACAACCGGCCTGTGGCGCGTAGGCACTTATCAGGTGGGTAATAATCCCATCGATAAGCACCCTCACGATCATAAGCCGGTCGTTACAGCGTTTCACCTCCAAGATGCCGCTCTGCAGCCCTTCGGAGAGCACCACGGCCACCCCGTTCTCCCCACCAGGCGCACCCGTGTAGTACAGCTTGTAGCCTTTCTGCAAAGGCCGGGCCCTGTTGCCCTTCCACCGAGTCTCCTGCAGGAACGCCACGTCCACCCTCCGCCTGGAGAGTACTTCGGCCAACTCTACCGCACGCCCAGTCAGCGTGCCAATGTTCCAAGATGCGAAGCGGATTCGGGTTGGGGCTAACTTCTTTAGCCGTGCTGGCCCGACACACGGCAGCCCTAGCCCACTTGCCACGGGAGTCGGGCGGGGCTCCTGCGCGCCGTTTTGCGGCGGCGCCCTATCCCTAGCAGCTTTCCTATTATACTTTTCCATTATGTTTTGGCTATGGTGGCTTTTATGGGAGCGACGCCCTCAGACCTCCCAACCCCAGAGGGGAAAGCCAGCGCCAAAGCCTCGTCCGTTAGTCAGCAGGTGCACGCACTAGCACGGGAGGTTGACTTGGGCCCCGAAGATCTTGGTGGGGCCCCTTACACCACCAGTACTTAAAGTATGTAGCCATGTGTTTATCCCTGCACTAACTTACATTTTTAATCTTTGTATGAAATGAAATGACAAAGTAACACTTGTGAACGTCAAGATTATTGCTTCTACATTTACATTTACTGCCAGATTCGCACAGCAATAGGTAGAGCCTAAGGAAGAACCAGGCAATAAAACTCATGGCCACTCTTTTCTAACCGCCAGTAATTACATTAGTTTGAGTTACATGATGTTTGACCAATTATATAGTAATGAATTTATACAAAACAAAATCAATGTTGTGTGTAAAATGAATTAATACAAAACAAAAAAAAAACAAAATCCATGTTAAGTTTAAAATCATATCAAAATTAGAGCTATTCTAGTTGCCAGTTCTAAGGGCAGCCTACACTTTAAGAAGAAGAATCTAGCAAGAAAGTCAATGGATGCTCTTTTCAAATATGTAGGTATGGCTTACAAGATTAAAATCACACTTACATTGTTCCTTTAGATTTATGTGAGAACGGTCGACTAAACTTAGTTTGCCTTAAATTTAAATAATTTTATTTGTAACAATTGCAATAACAGCTATGAGCTGACCAGTCCCAACAGACGGCACCCGTTCACGGGTATGACGTATATATCAGCCGTCGCCCTACTCAACCGTATTATAGGGAATAAGGCGACCCGATACATACGCCACCACTGCCGGGACACTTAGGCGAGCATGACATACCCAAAAACTGCACAGCAACTATCATGACAATTTCAAAATAATAAATAAGTCTACTTGGTGCTCACACAAACTCAAATTACATATTTTTATATTAGTTATTACTGGGACTAAACGCAGCCAATTTAGAAACCTTTAGTTGTCAGACGTTTCAAATTATTCAATATGCAGAAATGTAAAAATACAACATATATATGCAGATTCAAGACAAGTACAAAATAACACAAAGTAGTTCGAGCGAAGAGCAAGCAACTCATTTCCATTTATTTTTATCATTCAAATAATCATTAATTGTGTAATAAGCCCTTTTCAAGAGGTGCGTCTTAATTTCCGCCTTAAATTTATGTAACGGGATTTTATGGGAAATTTATGTATCCAGAAGGGTACATTTCCCGACTCTCTTAAACATGCTATAGTGCACCCCGTTCATAAAGGTGGGAACAGGGACAGCGTAAACAATTATAGACACATATCTGTTTTACCATCGTTTTCAATAGTTCTCGAAACAATATTAAACAAAAACCTAAAGAGATATTTACAAAATTATTATATCCTAGCTGACAACCAATACGGATTCCGAAATGGTATCTCAACAGAAAATGCTCTATTGGAATTTACACAATCGGTTGCTAGGTCCCTCGATAGTCGGAGAAAGTGCCTGGGAATGTTCCTGGATTTATGCAAGGTGTTTGACACAGTTTCTGTTACTAAACTTATAGAAAAATTGGAGTCCATTGGTGTGCGCGGAATCGCATTGGACATTTTCACTGATTACCTGACAAATCGGTCTCAGCGGGTAAAGATAGGGTCCTTATTTAGTGATGAAGAAACTGTGTCATACGGAGTTCCACAAGGTAGCATTTTAGGTCCTATACTATTTTTGACTTATATTAATGATCTCTGTAAAATAAATATTCCTGAGTGTAGGATCTACTCTTATGCTGACGACACAGCAATTCTTGTAAATGGTGGAACTTGGGAGGCAGTTAAAGCTAAAGCTGAAATAGCTATATCGACTGTCATGAGATGGTTAAACGAAAATCTTTTGTCACTAAATTTAAATAAGACCTGTTTCAACCCTTTTGCCCTTAGTAACATTACCAAACCTGCTGACACCTTCACAATTACTGCCCATTCATGCGGCATCGCCTCTACGCCCTGTTCATGTTAGCGTTAAGTAGAACTGTATGTGCTAAATACTTGGGGGTAAATATTGACGATGGATTAAAGTGGACCCAACAACTCAATATCCTGATCACAAGAGTACTGCGCCTCATCCATATTTTTAAATCACTCCGAGAATCAGCTGACTTTAACACGCTAAAATTAGTGTATATGTCACTATGACAATCAGTGATTGGTTACGGTATAACTATATGGCGTGGAGCCGCTAAGACTATTTTCCTGACTGCAGAGCGAGCTCAACGGGCCGTACCTAAAACAATGATGTCGAAACCGTACTTATACCCTACCAGCAGACTTTATGAAGACTGTCAACTTCTCATTGTACGTCAATTATATATTGTCAGGACAGTTCTTAGGATACATGGGAACATGCCTCTATCTAACCCAAGTAAACGTACAAATATTCCCTCAGGAGTTCGTCATAACACCACGTTCTCTGAGCATCATTTTTTGTTTTAAGCTGGCATATATATGTCCATAACGTACTTAATATAACAGACATAAATAAATTTATCCTAACAAAAAAATTTACTGAATGGCTTTTACAACATGATTATAATAATACAGAATTCTTACTTACCTTTATTACGTGATAGCAGTTACCCTATCCATTAATATTCACATTTACGCAGACATACTTACACACACGCACACATACACCACCCACATACACCACCCACATACACATATACTTACACACACACACACACACACACACACACACACGCATGCGCGCGCACCGCGCTCCCACGCACACATCAGCTTTATAGGTTGGTGTTGAAGTTTCGGACATCTTTTATACATATAGGTATTTGTAAAAATTTAATTTTAGTTTCTACCTTATGAATTGTATTAAGGATTCAGTAGCCTAATAATCCATCCCAGATAGCCAATCACTCAATTTCCGTTTGAGGTGGTGTCTATTTAAATTACCAATATTTAGTGTTTTGCACATTTTTTTGTACACATATAGGCTTAGTGTGTAATATTGATGTTCAGCGAAAGAGGTTTTATGAGGAACACTCCCAGCAGTACTTCTACGCTTATTTTGATCTGGTGGGGATATAGTATTGTGACATCTGAGAATGGATTGGAGAATATAAAGTTGTCTAACCGTAAGTACTTTGCATTCTGCATACAGTTGCCTAGTGGGATGTCTAAAATGTTTTCGGGTCATCACTTTTAGAATGGCACGCTGCGCCCGCTCCACTTTTAGGATGTGACTTTTTGAAGCACCACCCCATACCGCAATGCAATATCCAATAATGGACTGACATAGTGCAAAGTACACCATTTTAATAGTGTCAATATTAGCGCATCGCCGGAGAGACTTGAAAATATGTATGAGGCGCATAGTTCTAGTTGTAACCAAGTCTAATTGTTTGTCCCATTTCAAACTACTATCTATTAGAACACCTAAGTACTTTACACAATCAGTTCTGGAAATGGTTGGACAGTCACAAGAAGGACGGCTGAGACACGAGTGAGCGGTGATTGCAAAATTACTGGGTGGTGCAGCATTGCGTCTAATAGCGAAGGGTATGTATGCTGTTATTTGTACATTAATACTTAAAAGATTTGAGTTTAGCCATCCAATCACTCTATTCAAAACCAGTTCTGCTTTAGATTTAACATTAGCCCAATTGGCACCGCAGACAAGAAGCGCAGTGTCATCTGCATAGGCGATGACATTTGTATCTCTTGGAAGATCCATCATGCACAGTCCGTTCACATATATTTGGAATAGTGTGGGTTCCAGGATACTACCCTGCGGTATGCCAAAGTTCACAGAATGTTCCTCACTGTGATAGGAGTCTATCTTAACTCTTTGCGTTCGATTTTTAAGATAGTCTTTAAAAATCTCTAAAGGCGTACTACGTACACCAATAAGTTCTAGCTTGGAAATAAGGACGGGAACAGAAACCGTGTCAAACGCTTTGGAGAGGTCCAAGAAGATGCCCAGGCATTTGTTACGCTTATCAAGTTGTTTAGCTACTTGTTGGGTTAGTTCTAATACTGCATCCTCTGTAGAGACCCCTACACGAAAGCCAAACTGATTTTTGGCTATTATTTGATATTTCTCCAAAAAGGCCCTTTAATTGTTGTTAAGAATTCTTTCCAGTAATTTGGAGAGAGTTGGCAGAACCGAAATGGGTCTATAGTTGTTGACACAGTTTCTGGCCCCTGCTTTGTGAATCGGGTGTACTACGGCTTTCTTCAAGGCATCGGGGAACACTCCCCTTTCGACGCAACGGTTATGTAAATGAGTTAATGGAGGGACTAATACAAGGCGAGATTCCTTTAATATTTGAGATGTAATTCCATCCCATCCAACCGCACAGTTGGTCCGTAACTGCAGTATCAGAGACTCCACCTCAGATTCATCCACCTCCAGTATAGAAAGTGAGTTCGCTGGCGAGTTTCGGAAGCGGTCCCTAGTACCATTTGTAGGAGGTTCAGTACGTGATGTAATCTTCTCAGCTAGCCGTCTCCCCATATTTGTGAAATGTAAGCAGACCTCATTCACACCGGAGACAGGGTCTTCACAAATATTTAATAATTCATTTGGACTTGAGCGTGGCTTTTTAGTGTTCGTGATGTCTTTAACTACCTTCCAGAGGGCTTTGGGATTACTTTTGGCTTTTGCAAGTTCACTTTGTTCGTAGGATGTTTTCAGTTTACGGAGAAGCTCGTTACAATAGTTCCTGTACCGGGTATATGTGATTTTTAGGACGACATTGTCTGGTGATTTTTTACAATTTATATGCAATTTATCTCGATTCCTTATACATTTTAATAGGCCAGGCGTTATCCATGGCTTGATAATTATTTTTTGCCGTGTAATTATATTTTGCTTCTTATGTCTATCCATTACCGATTGTATTATGTCTATGAATTTACCCATTGCGGTATTTGGGCACTCAATGCCATAAATGGCAGAGAAATCACATTTTAGCAAATCTGATTTAACGCCTTCATGATTTAGGGTATAAGATATTGGAGAACGCTTCCGTTTCGGCTCCAAAGACGCGAAAGCCAATAAAACCGGTTTATGGTCCGTAATGTGCGATTCTAGCACCAAAGTAATAGATAATTGTTGAGATTTCAAGAGTATATGATCATAGCATTTATTTAGACGTGTAGTAAGACGATGTGTCGGTAAAAGACCATGAGTTGAATTAAGCAAGAGGTAATCTAACGAACGATTATCACAATTGTCTACAGCTATATCCACGTTAATATCACCTAGAAGTACAATATTAGAATATCTCGACATTTGTTGGTATATTATATTTAAACTATCTAAAAAGCTATTGAAGTTGTCGTTAGAGTTAAAGGATGGCGATCGATATATACCTACAATTGCTACCTGATTGTCTATTTCACAAATGAGGCAGTTTCCACCCCTAAAATCTGGTTCTGACACTGTATGGTGTATTTCGCACTTTATATAGATCACGACCCCATCGTTCTGATTCGAATTAATCCTTGTGTAATATGAGTCATAACCATTCAGAACCGGGAGCGCATTTAAAGAACTAAGCCAACACTCAGTCAAAAGAAGTATATCAATTTCAATCTTTAAGTTATTAAACAAGACCCGGAGTTGATTGAAGTTTTTATTAATGCTACGTACGTTTAGTTGTAATATTTTTAAGCTAGATCCGGTCGTATTGACATATCTAATTGCCTCCTCTGGTGAGCAACTAAAACTTTCTCCAAGCATGGAGTCTAGCTGGTCATTAATATCGTTAATTGTAGCCATTGGTAATGAGAGAATAGTGAACAAGCGGTACCATCACCAGTGCACGACCAGAGCTTACCAGGACATAAAAAGTGTCCGACACCAAATTACCTGTTGATACCAACAGGGACTGACCGTAGGAGGAAAAAGTAAAAACCATAAATATGCAATAATCAATATCCATAATTTGTTTTGTTTTTAATAGTGAAATTAATACCTGTGTATATACTGTATAAACAAGAGATGTATAATATTTAAAGTTCATTATCTGTGTGGTGATTAGTTGTGAATATTGTGAGTGTGACCCGTGGGTATATATTATAAGAGTGGGAGAGAATGTGTTATTAATGGTGTACTTGATTTGAGTAGTTTGTATTTGAGATATATGTGAATGTGTTTCATTTCTATTAATTATATAAAAAACATCTATACTATTCCTAAAGCGAGACAAAAGTACGGACAAAATATACAGACTATAGTAATACAATCTTAGCAAATACAAATAATCGAATAGTCATTTATTAATATATCCTAAATTAATCAAACAGTTTTCAGAAATTATCTTTATGTATTTCTCACCCTCCCATTTACGGAGAAAGATGTTATCATTTGCTGTCCAACAAAATTTGTAGGCGTTAGTTTTCGCAAAGTCCCGGGCTTGATAGAACAGTTTCTTTATGCTAGGAGATAGTTGCTCGGCGATAAAAATTGACTGTCGCTTTCCTTGGAAACCTAAATTTTCGGTATTAAGTTTGGCTTGTAGTCTTCTTTTTATTATATAAATTCGTAGCATTTAGTCCTGTTTGGTACACACACTGCTGAATTCTGCAATAATCGGTCGAGGAGCGTGACTGTTTGTAGACTTCCCTGGTAAACGATATACGTCTCGGAGGTCTGATTTGGCAATTGGTACTCCGAAGATTTCGCCAATGCTGCAGACAGTTTTAACTAGGCACTCATTTGATTCTGATTATTACGTGATAGCAGTTACCCTATCCATTAATATTTACATTTACGCCGACATACTTACACACACGCACACATACACCACCCACATACACATATACACTTACACACACACACACACACACACACACACACACACGCACCGCGCTCCCACGCACACATCAGCTTTATTATTGTGTTTTCAGAAATATTTAACCATATACTCGTAATACATCAACTACTAAAATGTACCATTTGACCGAACACTGTTCCCTAAAATACAGGCTTATAGCCTAGTTTAGGAAACAGGGCTTAAAATAAGACTTTGTTACTGTTTAGTTTAGATTGTATCAAGTAAAACTATTGTTAAAATTTGTATGCAATATCTGGTGAAAATAAATATACTTATTATTATTATGTCTCTTCTTTACACGGGTATCTTCTTTTTTTTTTCTCTTGAAGATACCCGGACTTTTGATAGGCTTACATGGGGACATAGGTCCAACACGCAGAGGCCCTTTGAGAATTTTAATCTAATAGGGAATGAAATTAATAATTATTATAATATTAATAATAATTATTATTGTTATTACAATTTTGATAAGTCATGAAAAAACAATGAAAACATTATGAACCTATAATTTTTAGTTAAAAATTCCAGGAAGCGAGGTGTCAAACACGGGCCTATATCGCTACGATTAATAAATCACAGCCTCCATGTCAGTGGCATATGTGTATATCTATGGTGACAGAAAATAATTTCCACTTAAAAGTAAATGGTTGCCATGCTAAACTACTCAAACGTTCAAGCTGCTAAAGCAGCTGACTTTTTTTGCCTTTTCTTTTTTAGAACTGACCTCATTTCAAAACCTTTTTAAACAATGTTGTCTGTGGTTTTATTGAATGAATTTTATAGCATTAGAATCGTGGATAAAAAGCCCGTGTATTAGAGGTTTAATATCTATATGTCACAATATCAAAATTCAAAGTAAATGCGGTATAAACATTGCCGGCGGCCATTTTCCCGCCATTTTTTTAGTTTTGCGTTAATATTTAATGGGTTAACAAATTTTTAGTTTTTTTTAGATTAATTATAAGTTATTAGTGTCATATATCGTTTTAATCGTTATAATTCCAAGAATATAATTATGTAAAAATATAATAGTGTTTTATATTAGTTTTTCGTGTGAGTGGCAAATTTTTGAATAATAACGTTTATTTATTTTTTTACCGACTTTTTCGTGTTTATACCAATATATCAGTTAATTATGATTAAAATTCCAAATTATTATAGCTATAAGTTTTATCTTTATATATTTTACGATTTTTCAGTAGTTAAAATTTTTTGTCTAGATATTATAGTTTCCAAGATATCACGATTTTAGTTAATTAGGTCATAGGTTAATTACAAAAAATGCGCTGCTCTGGCACAACGGATACTGGCTGACTGGCGAACGGATAGTGAACGTTTGAGTGGGGGGACCTGGAAGTGGCGACGGAGTTTGAACATTTCTTCAAAAATGTACCTATTTTGACGACTAAATCTCTCCAAGCGCCTTCCAGTTCCTCTGGACATTTATTAGAAGAATCTGTTCCTTATTACCGGGATGCATTTGTATTAACAGATATTTGCGCTCAGAATATTATAAAAACTTTTAAATGTATTGAAATTAAGAAAACCGCGGAACTTTGGGGATTATCAGCCAAAACTGCATCATGTATAATTGAGGTCATTGCGCCCCATCTAGCAACTGTGTTTAATGACTGTGTTTCTAGTGGTTTATTTCCTGATTTAATGAAACACAGCAAAGTCATACCCTTGTTCAAGGCTGGCAGCGCTACAGACCCGTCTAATTTCCGACCAGTGTCAGTGCTGCCAACTTTGAGCAAAGTATTTGAAAAAATTATCTTACATATATTCTTGGGGTGAAATTTGAATTTGAATTAGATAGTGGATCGGCGGTGACCATTATCTCGAACGCTACTTATAATAAGTTCTTTTTACAAGTGCCATTATCACCAACTAATAAAAAATTACTAACATACATCGGTGACAAAATAAATTGTAAGGGGCTACCCCCTTACAATTTATTTTGTAAGGGGTTACGGTTACGGTTATCTTTTACGTACGCTCATCAAACTCACGAACTCGACGTGTATGTTATATGCGATGGCGACCCCCATTACTCGGAAGAGATTTTATTTCGCGATTTAAATTAGAGTCGATGCCTTGTAGATTTCTAATTTGTTAAATTAATTTGTTAAAAAAAATACAGTTACAGTTCCCTGATATTTTTTCTGATAAACTGGGAGCATTCAACAAATATAAAATTAAATCGCAAGTAAAACCGGGATCAAAATCAGTTTTTTTTAAACCGCGTCCAATTGCCTTCGCATTGAAAGATAAAGTCGATAAGAAATTGGATCGTTTAGTTGAGTTAGGGGTATTAAAACCGGTCGAAAACGCGGAGTATGCGTCACCTATTGTCCCCGTGTTAAAGCGCAACGGTACTGTCAGGTTATGCGTAGACTACTCGGTTAGTATAAAAAAAACGGCTCATTGTAGAAAAATATCCATTACCTACAATACACGAGCTGTTTATTAAGTTACACGGGGGGCAAGAATTCTCTAAAATCGATTTATCAATGGCCTTTAATCAATTTTTGTTGGACGAGGAATCTCAAAACTTAACGTGTATCAATACTCACCGAGGTTTATTTAAATATACTTCGCCTTGTTTTTGGACTCAGCAGCTCAACGGCTATTTTTCAAAGGGCAATGGAAGGTATCCTTGCTAACATGGAAGGAGTGCTCTGCCTTCTAGACGATGTTCTTGTTACGGGACCTAACAGGGAAGTGCACCTAGACAGACTCATGGCCGTTCTCGGGAAACTGCAATACGCGGGATTGGTTTTGCAAAAGGCAAAATGTGATTTTTTAAAGACGAGATTAGTTATCTGGGCTATAAAATAGGTAAAAACGGCCTTGAAAAATCACCGGATAAAGTTAAGGCTATAATTGAAGCGCCGGTTCCTTCTAACGTGAATAAGCTGCAGTCGTTTCTGGGACTAGTAAATTACTATAGAAATTTCGTTCAAAACGCGTCAAGTATTTTAAGTCCTTTATATAACTTACTCAAAAAAGGAGCGAAAGGGCACTGGGGGAACAGATCTTTTAAGAAAATCAAAGAAATACTAGCCTCCGAACAAGTTTTGACACATTTTAATCCCAATGCAAAGCTAATACTGACCGTTGATGCGTCACCCACCGGGTTAGGGGCTGTCCTGTCACAGGTTGAAACTGGCGGGTACGAAAGACCCATTTCGTTTGCATCGCGCACTCTTAATGCAGCAGAAAAAAATTACGCTCAGATACAGAAGGAGGCTACCGCTATCATTTTCGGAGTGCGCCGCTTTCATCAATATTTGTATGCTAGGGCAGAGCCTTTTATATTGCGAACAGATCATAAACCCTTAGTTTCTATTTTCGGTCCGTATAAAGGCATTCCGGAAGTGTCGGCAAACAGACTCCAACGATACGCGTTATTTTTAAGCGCTTACAATTACACTATAGAATACATACGTAGTTATTGACAACTGTGCAGATTATTTGTCGACTGCTAGTCTGCCGGACGCACAGGTAAACAACAATATAAGGAAGGCGGGGCCACCGAGCGGCGAGACAGTGCAAGCGGGCACAGATCACTATGACTCATGCGAGTGGCATCCTTCCGTCGATCGCGCCGCGTATATTAACTTCGTTATAGATAACAGTATGCCGGTAACGTTGAGTGAGTTGCAACGAGAAACTGAAAATGATTCAGTGCAACAAAAGTAGCTAATTACATAATTAATGGGTGGCCGAAGAAAAATTCTGATGTAAAATTAAAACCTTATTTCTGCATTCGATTACAGCTTTCATATGAAAATAGGGTTATAATGAGAGGTCATAAAATAGTGTTGCCTTCAGTATTGCGACGGCGGCTTATCACTGAGTTACATACTTCCCATCTAGGCATAGTCAAAACAAAAGCAGCCTTCCGGGCGCGATTTTGGTTTCCAGGCATTGACGAAGCTTTAGAGGAAATTATAAATTCATGCACTATCTGTACACAATTGCGACCCAAACCCCCCCGCGCCCCACTTTATCCATGGAAATATCCGTCACAACCCTTCAGTAGGTTATATATAGATTTTCTGGGTCCCATAACATGTATTTTGGCTAATAATAACACGCGACAGGCCAAACTGAATTTGTTAAAGTATCTTTACGATTATAGAAGTTCAATTCATATCACTACAGGATTGTCACCGGCACAATTAGTTTACGGGAGACGACTAAGATCACGTATAGATTACTTTAATCATAATTCGGTTGCGTCGTCACATTCGTCAGACATCGTGACTAATACAGAAGAAAAAAAACAGTTTTCACAGATTAAAGCGTACGGTGGGAAAAATAAACCTTTTGCATCGGCGATAAAGTTTTATATAGAAATATAGTCAATAATAAAAACACTTGAAACAGAGGAATTATTGAAAAGCGCATGGGCAAGGTCTTATATGTAGTTAAGGATATTTTTTCTAATATTAGTATCAAGAAACACAAAAATCAATTAGTTCTGTATAAAGGCAAGTTAACCGATTGGGATACATGCAGAGAGTATGACCTGGATATAGATGAGTTGGCAAACCCTGGTCATAGTTATTCATCGTTGCAATCTACCACACCTCATGCGAATGATGAGAGGGGAAGAAAGGAGCCGTCAGAAGAGCAAATACCACAGTCACAGGAAAACGCATCGGAGTCAACATTAGTCCCAACTGTAGAAGAAAATGACACCGCTGAGCTCCCGGCATCGCCTATGCAGAGTGTTGCCAACGAACAGCTAGAATCAAACCCACAACCTGAAAACCCAAGAAATAATCCCCAATCTCGGTTACTACTGCGCAACATTCCAAGGTTCGATTATCGAACGACGATCGATCGCGAGACGAGAGTGACGCGCCGCCGCCGACGACGGAAAGGATCGACTCTGCCACTTGCGTCCCGACAGCCATGCGCGCTAAGTGCGCGCACGTCGCTTTAGCCTTGTCGGGTTACGAACTGTATTTAATCGTATAATTTATTTTAATAATACATTCTATTTGTCACAGCACAAAACCTGTGTTTTATGTCCTCGCCGACATAAATTGGCGCCCCCGGGTGGGCACGTTACGCCGACGCCCGCCGAGAACGCGCGTTGCCAAGCACGTGGCAAGCGCACGCCCACGCCAGAGAAAGGAGCCACGGGGTGCTCGCCGCTCCGCTCTAGCTCTGCGGGATTCAGCTCGCAGTCGCCGCAAACCATGCGCGAGACCAGGTCCAGGACGCCGCTTCGCCAAACAACGACAGAATCGCCGCGTCACGCCCGATGACGTCAGAGCGTCGAGAGAAGCCGGCCACCGTCACCTGCGTCTCCATCCGAGGAGAGTGTCGTGAGCCACAATTTCTTATTTTTCTTTTCCTAATATTTTTGCGTTATAAACGCCATGCGCCACTTCCAGCGCTCTGAAGGCCAATTCTCCTAATTAATAAACATCACAGAATGAGCTGTTATTGAATCTATACTGAATTATGAAGTGAGTGAAATTCGGTATTCTCCTAACCAAAATTACAATAGCATGTTGGTTAGGTTTTAGTTAAATGATAGGTATGATTTCAGTTCAGACTCGTGTCAATCTCGCTATAAAAACATCATGTTACAGTATAAAACAGACACCCATCACCCCTAGATGAACTACACTTTTTTTTAAGTGAAAACGCCTCTTAGCGTGGTACACATATTTTTAGACGAGATAAAATCTCTGGATTTGCGACTATAATCATCATCATCATCTAATGTTGATCCCGGTCATCTACATGTCTTATTAAATAATATTGTGTAATCAATTAAGACTCTTTCAGAGTAGATTTATTTTTCATCATCATCATCAATCAATCAATTTTTGAAGGAAAAACTTCTTTTAGCGCGGTACGCAATTTTTTAGATGAGATAAATCTCTGGACTCGCTGCACCCCGTTACGATACGCAGCTATAGTATGTGCATATATGCATGTACCAACGCGTCTAGATAAATAAATTATTAATAAATTGAGTTTTCACTTCTGTCGGCACTCCCGGAGTGCACCCGTATTTTTTAGTAATTTATAAATTGTAGTTGAGCGTTAATGAGGCTTTTTTCAGTGGAATTTGCGCGGCAAGATCAAAAATATCATTTCACTGCAAATCACTGTCATTCACTATAGCACGTTTTCACAACTTTTATGTCTAAAAAACTACCATTTTTAAACATAAAACAAGGTTAATGTACTAGTTTCTGAAAATAATATAGGTACTGCAAACGGCTGCTATCCGAGAACATCCTGCGCAAATTCCCTGTATACTTCAGCTAAGCATCACCCAGAGACAATTAATATAGAATTTCATTGCCACCGTCGTAAATATCCGCTCATATTTAACACGAATCGCGTTTTAACCGAACAAAACAGGTTCTCAGCAGTATTTCGTCGATCTAGTGTTGATATACATTCAAACTCATATAAATGTCAAATTTGACACATAAATTATGACGGGAATACCAAATACATTTCATTCAAAATTGAGTCTCAAAGAATAAGACTAGCAGAATACTGATTTTGTCATTTTCAGCTTTCAGTCTCAATTCGATTTAATCAACTTACAGTTAATGTTAGATGCATAAATCTTTGTTACGAGAATACCTTTTTTAAGATTTAGGAGTCTGAGCTTAGATCGGAACTTAACTTTAACCGTGCTTTTATTACGAGAATTGGCCTTCTGATCATTCCTGATCCATACCTACCATGTATGTGGCATACCCACATTTATAAAATAACAGGTGCCCCATCTGTTCTACATGCGTTCCTGTGTTATTTCATTTCCCTTTTTATTTTATTACTATTTTCAGCGTTTAAACGCCCGTTCAGTGGTTTTCGAAACCCACGCATGCCTACGCTTCGGAACCCGAGATTATTTTGTTTTGTAATCTTTTACTTTTCCATCGTGTAAACGCTAGTTTAAGCGTTTATGTATTTTATGTTTAATATTTTTCAAGCTACTGGCCTTGGTTGCCTCCACATGCCTCGCCTGTGCTTTGGAGCTCCAGATACCTACTTTAATGTACTTAATATTTTTATTCTCTGAGGTAGTACTTGCTAGTAACCTAAGTACCTACCTACACTTACCTACCCACGTTATAATGGTGCAATCCACTTACTATTTCTTTATGCAAATGCTTTAATTTGTATTTACTGCTAAATATTTTAGCTGCTATTTTGCACAGCATTGCAAGGAATGTTGTCAGCCATTCACGCAGCAAACAATTATACTTTATACCCATACTTGGCCTAGCCATCAATCATACTGCGCAGCGTTACCGCATGCTGCGCGTGCTCTTATGCAGCACAGTATATTACTTAAACTAAAGTAATATATAATCATACACTCATAACCTCTTTTCTATTCTAGCTTAATATAGTTAGGAACGTATGCCCGTTGTCCATGCGTCACACCTAATAAAACAATTGCACGCATTTTCGCTTATGCACCTTCTTATCGGCGCATTTCAGTGAGAAACTACAATCCATTACCAACGCGCCATCGCTGCACTGCGTTCGCCACGCACCGCTGCAAACCGGTTCGGCGCCTCGCAACGAAGCTTCGAGACGTCCCGCAACCAAGGGCGTAATAGGGCTAACACACGACTGGATTTGATCCGACCAGACCGCGGATTGGAATTGCCGCCCGACCAAATCTTACCGTCTGTAGAGCAGTCCGGCGGACATAATTATTATTAATTGTCCGCCTCGATCCGCATCGGATATGATCAATGTTGCCGTTCAAGCTACTTTGTCCTAAATTTTCCCAGATTTTTTTTTTTTTCCAAAAAGACACTTTTACATTGCCCAAAAATATAATGTCAAATCATTATTCCCAAAAAAAGAAAAAGAACTACGTTAAACCATAACGTAGGGTTTATTTATTTATTATTTTTATTTATCTATCACGCCTTATCCCGAAGGGGTGACAGAGACATATTATATATACTTTAATTATAATTATATATTTATTTTTTTGCCAGAAAGATAAAAGAGCTACGTTAATACATAACGTAGTGTTTATTTACTGCATGGAGAGGAATACTATGCATACCAGTTATCTAAATAGATAAGTAAAATTGAAATGTGTGTGTGTGTAATTTCAAATTTGCAGCTTTTCACTAAATGCATTTAAAATAATATACTTTATTAGAAACTTTTCATTTCCATAAAAGTTACTTAAAAAAAAAAATACCCTAGAATAGGGAAAAAGCCCCTAATCTGAACACCCTGTCTGGTCGTCGGGTCGTCCGGTACGGTCTGATCCGGTCGTCTGTTGCGACAACAGATTTGGTCGGCAAACTCGGCGGATCAAATCTGTCGAGGTCCGGCAGACCAAATCCGGTCGTGTGTTAGCTCTTTAAGCCGTTCGCAATTTTTAGTTTTTATTTAAACACCCCCATTTATTAATGAGACTCCAATAGTTTGCTTGTATTTAACTTTTGCAAGAAATATTAGTTTTAATATTCCTATTATCTTTCGTAATTCTTTACGAGATTTTTTGTAGTTTTATAGTAAGTAAGTACCTACTTACTTGAACAGTGGTACCTGCTTAATTTTATTAACAATGTCTACTTCAAAATCAGCTGTTTCTGAAGCAATCCCTAGTGGTCTAAATGCTGCTAAGGTTAAGCGCAGTTCCATTAAAGGTCAAGTAATATTATTTCATAATTATTTAACTCCGTTATGTGATCAAGTGCCTTTAGATTCGGTTGAAAGCAAGTTGTATTTAAAGCTAAGCAAATTCTTGGAGTTGTTGTCTGTATTTGATGAGCTGCAAACACACATAGAGGTATTAAATGGTCCAAATCTAGAATCTGAGTTGGTAGAAAGAGCTTTACTAGAAGACAAACTTCAAACTTGTATTGCGACCGCTCAAAATATTTTAAAGTTATCTGAACCTAAGGTTGAGACAGCTGATCAGACAATTCTATCAAATAATTCTTGCTGTGCCAGCTCTCACGGCAAAAATACTGGGTTTAAGTTACCTCAAATCAAAATAAAGCCCTTTGATGGTGCCTTTTATAAGTGGTTAGAATTCCATGACACTTTTTCTTCTTTGATACATTTAAATGATAAGATAGAACCTATTCACAAGTTCTACTACTTGTGTTCATACCTTGAGGGTGAAGCTGCCCGCGTGCTTCAAAACCTGGAGGTCTCAAATGATAACTACACTGTAGCCTGGAAGCTTTTGTGTGACAGATATCACAATAAGCGCCAACTGATCTACAATCACATGAATTCGGAGAAGCGGATTCTAGATCACCCATCGTCTTGACTCTCGCTACGTTTCACTTCGCTCGGCAACGCTTCGCGTTGCATCGTCAGCCCATGGGTTGTTGTGATCTAGAATCCCCATTAATATTCAACGTATTATACAAATAAACTAACCTTTAGCATTCCGTTTCTATCGCCGATGGATTACCGCATCACCGCGCACTATTGACCGCATCGGACTAATGTAGGTACGTTTTTTAGACCATGGTTACTCGGCTTGGAGAATCAGGTAATTTTGATGACAATATACATCTTAGTCGACCGCGGGTTAAACCAAAAACTTAGCGTACTATTGACCGCATCGGACTACTGTAAGTACGTTTACGTAATTGCATTGTTTACATCGTCATAGTTATCTAATTGTCTTTTAATTTTAAAAATTAATGAGTTTTCATCTGCAAACTAAACAATCCTATTCCTGTCCCCTACATAAAATGGTAAATCATTAATATAAATGAGGAACAAGAATGGCCTAAGTATCTAGCCTTGCGGCACACCCATAGTAACCATGGATCCTACAGAACGTGTACCATTTATATCGACCCTCTTTATTCTATTGTTCAAATATGAAGACAGAAGGTCGAGAGCTTTGCCTCTTATTCCATAGTGGTGTAATTTTTTGCACAGCGTTTCATGTTGAACGCAATCAAAAGCCTTTGATAGATCGCTAAATATACCTAATGCATCGTGCTGGACTTCCCAGGCTTCATGAATACATTTTAATAACTCAACACCAGCATCGGAAGTTGAGCGCCCTTTCGTAAACCCAAATTGATTCGCATGAAATATTTTATGACTATTAAAATGGGAAAGCATTAGATTCAAGATTATTTTTTCAAATACTTTGCTCAAAGTTGGCAGCACCGACACTGGTCGGAAATTAGACGGGTCTGTAGCGCTGCCAGCCTTGAACAAGGGAACGACTTTGCTGTGTTTCGTTAAATCAGGAAATGTACCACTAGAAACACAGTCATTAAACACAGTTGCTAGATGGGGGGCAATGACCTCAATTATACATGATGCAGTTTTGACCGATAATGCCCAAAGGCCCGCGGTTTTCTTCATTTCGATACATTTAAATGTCTTTACAATGTCCTGAGCGTAAATATCTGTGAAAACAAATGCATCCCTGCAACAAAGAACAGATTCTTCTAATAAATGTTCAGCGGAACTGGAAGACGCTTGGAGAGATTTTGTTGTTAATATAGGTACATTTTTGAAAAAAATGTTCAAACTCCGTCGCCACTTCCAGGTCCCTTGTAACATGGTAACCATTTACTTTTAAGTGGAAATCCCTTTCAGTCACCAAAGATCTACCGCATTCAGAGTTAATGATGTTCCAAGTCATTTTTAATTTATTCACAGAATTAGAAATTTTAATTTTAATGAAGTTTGACTTAGCAAGATAACACGTTTGTTTAAATATCTTTGCATAATTTTTAACATATTCCTGAAAGGTTTGCCTAAAATTATATGATTTTTCTGAATATAATTCAAATAATTTATTTCTACTTTTAAAGATACCTGGTGTTGCCCAGTCACTGAAAACAGGACGATCACCAATCTGTAGTGTTTTTGAGGTAAAAACTTTGCCAAACTCATCATTAATCAAATTAAATAAGTGTTTATATGACTGGTCTACACAAGTGAAGTTAGGTAAATATGGTAATCTCTTTAATACATTTTCTTTAAAATTATTCAAACGACTTTGGTTAATTGGTACATATTTAATTTGTTTTTTGCAGACTTTGTTACTACTTTTAGGAAACTTTATCCATTAGCCACGATGATCTGACTCTACAGAATCCACAATACCTTTATCTATAGGTTTAATATCAGTAAAAATATTATCAATACATTTTGCACTGGTGGCTGTAATACGAGTGGGTTCTAAGAATGTACTATGCAGATTTAAGGATTTAAATAAATTTTCCATTTTATTTCTCTCTGATGGAGTTAATGATGTATCTAATATATCAACATTAAAATCTCCACAAACTATTATAGATTTCTTAGAACATTGGCATTTGAACAGTGCTTCTTCAAGCTTTTCTTCAAATTTAATGTAATCAGGGGGACTGTATACGCTTAACAAGATGAAACGCTCAAACTCAATACTGGCAATCTCAATCACTCGCTCAATGGAGAGGGCTACTAAGTCTTTACGTTCTTTAAATTTAAAGATTTATTAATTAATATTAAAGAGCCTCCGCGTTTAGAATGTTTTCTATTGAACGAGCTAGCAACCTGGTGATTTACGAAGTTCAACAATGTGATTTCATGATCTTTTAACCAGTGCTCTGTAGCACAAAAAATATTAATAGAATTTGCATTAATGTACAGCTCTAACTCTAAATCTTTACCATTTATTAAACCTCTAATCTCTCATTATGGTGCACCAGGTTTATAAAAACAATATTTTAACTAAGATTATTCTCAGGGGCCAAAGTCAACTGGCCAGATTTATTATCTGTTGTCCTATGAACTAGTTTTTTGGAATTTCATTTTCCAATGTGAAGTGTCAAAATTATCCTGCTCAATAATAGCAGTTGTACTTGCCAATAATTTGGCTTGAAAAATAAAAAAATTGATAGCAACAGAGCTACCTTTCGTTGTAAAAATTTTGATAGAAAATATCTATCTAATGTCAACAAACTATTATTATTGAAAATTGTGTTCCAATCGAACAATTCAATTTTTTTGGAATATAATACCATTGTATGTAGTTTCATATTTAATTTGTGTCTTAAGTGATTTTCCTTGTGGCTCATAGCAGTGCTGTATGGCAAGATGGACAAAATTACTTGCTTTACTTGCAGACTTGATAACTTATCAAACATTTTTAAAAGTTTGTCACTATTAATATTGCCTCTTCTACCAACCAGCACCACTATAGTAGACTGCATGCAGTGTGTACCAGTCAATATAAAATTTGAGAGTATGAAGCTCCTGGATATGTATGATTTATATGGATTATTGAAAATAATTGTGATAACTAACCATTATAAATAAAACTTAATTTTGTTGTATATAATTCATTTTTATTTAAATCCTTAAACAAATATATATCATACAATACAACATATATCTATTAAGTAGTAACATTTTAAACACCATTTAACTATATTTATATAAACTACAAAAACGGTACACTTATATTATATTTATCATAATAATGAATACAAGCATAAAAGTTGACTTTAAATTGGTTTATTTAGAATTACTCTTTCACGATTTAGCTGCACAGCAACGAGATTTTCATCAAAAATTGTTGCACTATGAAAGTTAGGACGAGCTATTAATTGTTCAGCACCGTAAATTTTTTTAGTCTTATTTTTTTGTCACGCCATATGTTGACTAACTTTACATCAACTCGACGTTCAACGTCTTCTAAAGTTTTCCCAAAAATACTATTGTTCAATAATTTAAAAAAGTCTTGTTCAAATGTTGACTTGGACTGTTGTCGTAATCTAGTGTTTAAATCAATGTATTGCTTCAGATATGGGCTTTGTTTTAATTGCAACACTTTATGGATTTTTTTAAGACGTAAACCATTTCTTATACATTCTTTTAAATATACATAATGAATTACATAGTGAAATTTATCGTAAAGATTAGGTATGAGATTCTTACACTTTGATCCCGGTGAAATAAAATTTTGTGTACAAAAAGGGAAATCATTATGTAAATCGTGTAAGTTTTCTGGATATTCCAAATCAACCTCCAAGATAAACCCATAGTTATTATCATCTGGTATATTAATGACCTGAAGTTGACTGAACTCAGTCTCTTTCAATAATTTGAAATCAGAGTGTGGTAGATAAGCACACATAGCGTAACCATTTAGATTATTACAATCTATGTAGATTAAATATTTACTGACTTCAGATTCATTATAATCAATTTGATATTTATTATTCGATTTAGCATATCTGTTGGGGCAAAGGCTTATACCACCTCGTATCCCTTTTTGTATCAAGCGTACGATTTGCAAGTCGGAAATAAGCTCCAATTGAACTTTAGTCTTTAGAAGCATAGCGTCGAAACTAAGACTTGGTGCCGTCAAGTAAAATGCTGGGTCTAAATTATAATTCTGTTTGCAGGTTTGTCGGAACTTTTCGAAAATATCCGCTAACAATAGCACATCTGTTTTAAAAAAAGTATACTCGCCTAAATTTTTTATGTTAAAAGCATTCCAAACTGATATAGCATGTTCATAATCGGACTGAGCCAGTGGTTCGTTTGTCAGTTTATTAAAAAAATGATTTTTTGCCGGCAATGCTGTATCATTGTAAGACTTCCAACTAGTCATATAATCGTAAGGGTATATTCCCTTACGTCTAAGCAAATTCAATTGAGATTTATCTTGAAAAAATTTTGACAGGTGGACAAAGTCTTGTTTATCAAGATTTTTAGTTAATTTTTCTATAGAGGTACTTAGGAATTTGTATGAATCTACGAAACGTACGACAATATAGTTTTTAACACCATCGTAAATGAACTTAGTAAATGATACATAATTTTCTTAATTTTTTGGTATTACTTTTATTGGACCAGAGAGTATACTTAATTCTCGAATAAATAAATGGCTATCATAACCCGATAAGTTATGAAAAAACACTGGGATAAATTTAGGTGTTTTTTTTTTTTGTTTTTTATTTATTTAAGTTTCTAATACATCAGGTTATTTCATAATTTTCGCCAAACTATATAGTTTGTTGGCGACCATAATGCACTCTTATACAAGATGTATACATCTATAATTTATACAAAAAAAAACAACACTTATCCACACTTATGTTTCTTTCTACTTTACTTCTAGATTTTTGATTATAAACATCTTCAATTTTCTCTTAAATTCGTGTTTACCACTACATTTTTCATCAAATATACGATTAAATATTCTAGGTATCATATAACTTCTTGTACGTTCACCATAGTAGTTACAGGCAATTGGTTCTATGAATTGCTTACGTGTTGTAGTCCTTAAATTTCTGTGATATATTCTGTCTATTTTAAATTCCTTACTATTATTTTGTTCTAGTGCTAGTAAATAATCTACTTTCTCTCGTATGGGCAAAATGTTACATATTTTGTATAATTTATTGTAGTTTTCCTTACATCCTAATTTAGTTTTCTTATCTAATAATAATTTCAAAAATCTGATTTGCAAGTCCATCACCTTGCAGAGATAAGTTGGAAAGGTACGACCATATGAACTTAGGCCATAACTTAATAATGCTTCTGGAAGTGCGTGATATAACATGACTAATGTAAATTTAGACAAATAAAACCCTATGTTTTATTTGTCTAAATTTACTCAATATAGACCTTAATTTACTGCAGACACTATGAATTTGTAACTTCCAACTAAAATCACAATCCACCATCAAGCCCAAGTACCTATAATTATTAACAAATTCTATAGTCTGGCAATTAATACAAACTATTTTATTATTATGCAAGCATTCATAAGAATGACCCATTATAACAAGTGGTTCAGAGGGTTTTTTTACATAAGGTGAATGTATTAACATACATTTAGTTTTCGCAATATTCAAAATTATGCCATTATCATGCGACCATTTAAGTACACTATCTAGGTCCTCTTGTATAGCTCCCTGAATGTTCTGTATGTCCCAGTCTGCATACAACATGCAAGTGTCATCCGCATACATATAGACAGTGCTATTTTTTATGACATTACACATACTGTTTACATGCATAATGTAACCCACAGGACCATACACAGAGCCAGTTGGGACGCCGAACAATACATCTGCCTCTTCCCCAGTTACATTACCAATTCTTGAACGTAGTGTTCTATTACTAAGATAACTACAGAACCATTGATGTACCGGACCACGAACACCACACTCATGCATCGCCTCCAGTAGTTGCTCATGTTCCAGGGTATCAAACGCCTTTTTAAAATCAATAAATAGGGCTATAACATACTTTTTTTCATTGAGGTACTTGTTGATACTATCAGTGAACTTTCCCAAAGCAGTGGATGTACTACGTGAGCTACGAAAACCGTGCTGGGAATCTGTTATTATTGAGTGTTTTTCCAAAAAAGAACCAATTCTTTTAACTAATGCCTTCTCTACTATCTTATTGATCACTGACAATATTGCGATAGGGCGATAATTAGAATAGTCCAGGTGATTGCCGTGCTTAAATATAGGTCGTATAATTGCTTTTTAAGAACGTCTGGGTAGGTACCATAAGACAGACAATTATTTATGAATTTTGCAAGAAATGGACTTATACTGTTTTTAATATATTTCAAGTCTTGTACTCTTATTCCATCCAACCCGGGACATTTTCTAGCACACAAGTGATCTATGATTTTTATGATTTCATTTGCTGACACTTTTTGATAATATAGAGAAACATTACTTGGCTTCACATAAGCGCTTCTTTCTAAAAAATTAATACTGCAGTGATGTTTAATTTGGTCAATTTCTTTGGTAAAGGTAGCAGCAAACTTCGTACATATACTCATCACAGTATCGGTTTTACCCAAATATTTCATCACTACAGAATCCACATCCACCTTAGCATTACCCAACCACTTGTTTAATATTGACCAGATTTTTCTGAAATCACCTTCACAATTTTTTAATTCACTTTGTTTATATTTATTTGCAGCTAAGAATATGAGCCGATTTGTCTTATTTCTATGTCTAGTATATTCTAACCTATAATTTTTATTATTAATATTGGCCTTCCATCGCCTAAATAACATATTCCTACGATTAATCATCAACAAAAGATCTTTTTATTTCTTTTCCTTTTATTTCTTTTTGTCAATAAAGTTTTAGAACTTTCGTAAATACTTTCAAATATATAACTAATACGATCATATAATAATATAGGACAATTTACACCTTCCAATTCACTCCAATCTATTTTATCTAACTGTTGTCTGACTAATAAATTATTTAAAGTACATACCATTGAATTTTCACTGCCACTATCACTGCATACCTTATCAATAGCCAAATTAACACCCACTAAATAATGGTCTGATAATTTTGAAGTAAACATATGCGCCGACGCACATTTACAACTACGTAACCATAAATGATCAAAACACGACGTCACTAGCCGGCCGGCAACTATTTCTTCACGCGTAACGTCATTGATAAGGCTCTGTGGGCCGAAGCCACACAAGGTGTTTTTATATTTATCGACAGTGGGATCCATATTCAACAAATCTATGTTTATATCTCCTGCAATAAGAACGTCATCCGAATTTGGTATTTGTTTTAATAAATCCTTTAATTCCTCCACACAGATTAGTTTATTTGTTTTTGGTGGTCTATACGCTGTTATAATATGTAAAATATAATCCTTATATATTTCAATTTACTGTGAATAAGTTCCACTGAATGGCTCTTTATGTTCGTACTCTCTAGTTCTAGATGCTTTTTAATAAACAATAATAATCCTCCACCACGACGCTTTTCTCTAGTATATGCATGCATATTGTAATCCTGGATTGTATAAAACGGTAATTTATTTGGTTTGACATTGACCTCACTTAATATTATAATATCTATGCAATAATTATATTCATTGATCCATACTGACAATTCATTAAAATTTTTTCGAAGGGATCGTAAATTCATATATACGATTTGTAGTTCTTTCGACGTATTTTTTATGTATGCACTCCAATCATCCAATACACTAAACTTTCGATATTCATAATCATTTGCCACATTAAACATTATGTTATCGAATTTTAACTTACACTATAATACTCGCGTAGTGTGCTCGCGCAGTCTGAACTGACTACATCTTTTATTTTTGTATGGCAAAACAGATATTGTTAATATCGGCGTCAGACCGAATGCATTGAATTTTTGACTGCTCATCTTTCTTAATCAATACTCTAAGGTTTTGAATCCATACATATTTGTACTTTCCTTTAAGCATCGTTTTAGAGTTCCAGAAAATCTGACGCATCTGTCTAGGTTAACACTCATTTATGTAGATTTGTTTTTCATTTTTGTTTTGTAACACATCGCTGTTGGTCACAATTAATTTTCTATGTTTAATCCAATCATTCCTGGCCGCCTTTTAGCATAATGTAACAACTATCGGTCGAGACTTATTTTCTGCTATTCTCTCCTTACCTACCCTCTTTGCTTCTTCAATATCTTTATGATTCAAACCAATTTTTTTAGCAACTTTTTGCACCATCTCCAATGTATTTTCCTGTTTTGATTCCTCTAAGCCAATTATCTCAATATTTTTTTCGACACCCTCATTCTCCAATTGCATTATTCTCTCTTCTAAAGCATCATTGACCTTCTGAAGATGGGTGTTTTTATTCTCCAAGGAAATGATTCTCTTTTCCACGCCCTCCTTAAATTGCAGTATTTGCTGGTACTGCTCAGCATAAAAATCAACGGTTTCAGTTAGTTCATCAATTTTCTTATGCACTTCAAAAAGCAACTCCATTTTTTTATTCACTTCAGCCAAAATTGCCTCCGCTGTGGCCGATTGTAAATTAATGTTAATTTTTGGTGACGATTTTTTAGAAGTGTCACCTCTTTTTTCGCAGATTTCACACAATTCACTACGTTGAAATTGCTTAATATTAGATACACACTTCCTATGATACATTCCTTCACATTCACCCTTACATCGAAGTATATCATCTTTTGTTAACGACAGAAATAACTTGCACTTTTTACATTGAACCATATTTTCAGGTACAATAATGAAAACTCAATAGACAAGTATCAAACACGTCTACGCGTCGAGCGCTCACGCTATGAACTGAAATGTTAAGTTACAGTACGAATGAGCAGGTCCTCGATAATATCCTGAAAAATGACAGTGATCTCTTACTTTATCGTCGACTATTAATTGAGAGCATAAGTGAGAAACATTTGTTCTAAGATAATGTTGTTTATCAGCTTCTGAATAAATCATAGGTACTGGATTCTGCGAACTTCTCGTTAAAATATCATATATTTTAACCGAATCACTCTTAATACAGTTAACAATCCTCTCCACACAGTCCGTCTCTCGATGAGAAACTAAACGATTTAAAGAACTATCATAATTGCAGACAATGTAATAAGCAAATGCTGCCGGTATATGAATATGAGTATGTTTGTCAGTTATCTGGTTACCATAATACAAGCTCTGCTTAGTTTGGAATCAGATGACATTATGTGAGTTGTCCCAACGATATTTATTTAAATTACATTTATTTACTACTGGTCGGATTTGAAAGAATATTTTTGTGTTAGATATAGCCCATTTATCACGCTACTACCCTGAGGAGCGGAGCAGTTATCATAAATGTCGACAAATCGGACAAATGTTTTGTGAATTATTGTAGAACTAGTTGACGCCCGCGGCTCCGCACGCTTGGTGAAATTTCTCGTTCCCCATTTCCTACAGGAACTTGATTCCGGGATAAAAAGTAGCCGATGTGAGCTATATTATTGTAAAGTATCATCAAACTCCATTCAGTAAATTTTGCGTGAAAGAGTAACAAACATTAACTTTCGCTTTTATAATATTAGTGGGATTTATAAGCAACGGGAATAAATAGGTGCGACGGGAGTTCACAAGTACCTATGTCACGGGCGAAGCCGTGGCGCGTCACCTAGTTTTTATATATAACTAAATACCTACATAAATATTATACATAGCAAACACCCAATATATATCATCAGACTACTACCCTGGAGAGCGGAGCAGTAGTCATAAATGTCGACAAATCGGGCAAATTTTTATGCTGTTTTGTAGCGATGAGTTCGAAATGTCATGGGCGAAGCCGGGGGGTCATAAGGAATATACACACTCATAAACTTTCATCTTTATAATATTAGTATTCATTCTCTCTGAGATCTCCTGTGACTCGTTCCCGATTAAGCTGCAAGTTAGTTCCCTTTGTACTCGGTAGTTCGGTTGACCGACCTACTGAGACTTATCTCAATAGTCGCGCTGTAGGCGCCGCACGGACTGCCGAGACGCTATTTATATCAGTAACGAACCTTATTTAGTAAATTACCTTATGTTAACATTAGGGTTAGAAAATAGATATATCTAGTATAAGGTTTACTACATCTCCGAATAAGAAATGTTTATAACGGGACATTGGTGCTAATTCTGTTGTTGAAATCACTGAACTAAATTTCTCTAAAATTTTCTTATTTTTATTAAGAGATTGCCAAATGCTATTCTGTCATTGCGTCGAACTAAACTTGGTGATATTATAAACAGCACTAAATTTGTATCTGACATCACTAAAATTACTTTTATGTCATAAAATTAACAAAACATGTATTTAGATGCCGACTAACTTAGTGATTGAACTGTCTATGTACATCTTTCACTTTTTGCTGAATTTTATCACATAAAATGAATTTTAGTGATGTCAGATACAAATTTAACGTCACACAAAATTTTAACGTTTTCACTAAAATTAGACGTCTAATTTTAGTGAAAAGACTAATTTTAGTGGGACGTTCATTAATTTTAGTAACCGTTTGAAACGTGAAAACTTTTAAAACGTAGTAACGTGAAAAATGTACAGGCACAGGCAGTTCAATCACCAAGTTAGTCGGCATGTATTTACATTCGACTGTCTATGTACATTTTTCACGTCTTGTTCAATTTTATCACTTAAAATGTTTTTAGTGACATGAGATACAAATTAAGTGCTATTTATGATATCACCAACTTTAGTTAGACTTAATAACAGAATAGCATTTGGCAATCTCTTTATAAAAATTAGAAAATTTTAGAGAAATTTTGTTTAGTGATCACAACAGCAGAATTAGCACCATTGTAGGAGATGTTGACGATTTGTTAGACAGTACAATATTCACGTAGGACCCTTATGTGAACACGTCATTAACTTGTCAGAGATCAATGTGAATCCATAATATTTTTAGTACATATTTTTACCTACGAAAAATCTTACAATGCACTTTCACTTAAAACTCCGTGCAATCAATGAATATTTTTGCCAAGTTTCATTAAAATTGATTGTACACTGCGACTTGTAGTACAGTCAGTTTCAGGGAAATCTCACCCCCCAGTAGTTTACATTTAAAGAGTAAACGAATTGAATATGAGCACGAAATTTCATCTAAACAGTCTAGCCGCTTAGAAGGAGAGCAAAACACGAACAAAAATATATTTGTAAAGTTTAAGTTTTTTTAGTTTTATACATCTAGAATTTTGCCTTCCATTGCTTACTATTTGGGTGCTATTTCTCATGAATCTAAATGTATTTATATTCTATTTCTCAATAAATGACTGATATTGTGAAAGTAGACCCTGCTACTTCTTGCAAAGAAGTGACGAAAAGAAAAGTCCATTATTATTTTATTAATGGGTTTATTCACAATAATATTGAACTACAAATGTGTATTGTAGCATGATTTATGTATCAGTATGTAAGACACATATTAGTGACATGGTTTGATAATTTGACAGTGAAGAGTGCTTAATATATCTATACCTAAATCCCACTGAGAATTTAGGCGAACTACATTGAATTGTTTAAGAAGAGTATTAATTACTAGCCATGGGCGTACTCAGGATCTGGCTTCCCCCTGGCCCAGATCCTGAGTACTCCCATGGCTAGTAATTAACACTTACAACTCAGATTTTATATAAAGTTCCTATTTTTAACCCCCGACGCAAAAAGAGGGGTGTTATATGTTAGACGTAGATTTCGATGTGTGAGTGTGTCTGTCTGTGGCATCGTAGCTCTCAAACGGACGGACCGATATTAATGCGGTTTTTTTCATTTGAAAGCCCGTTTTTTGGTGGTGGTTCTTAGTTCTTTGAGCAGCTGCCCCTCCCTGCCCACTGACCCCCCTCCCTCCTGGGTACCGCGATGGACCTGGGCGGGCGGTCCGCGAGCTCCGACCGAACGGGCTATCCATAGTGAGAAAATATTCAAATTCCGCTCCATAACAATTCTCCCAAACGTAACGCGTAGCATCCGATAGTGGTTTATTCCTTCATCAGCTGTATCTCTCCATAATACTCTTTGCAGTTCAATGTCTTTTTTAGCGATTTTAACCTGCCGATACATTTTGACAATGTCAGCTGTAACACAAATATGAGAGACTCTCCAGCGCATAACTAAATGCCTTAACTCGGGTTGCAGAGTAGGAACAACGAGTAAGTTATCGTTTAAGGTTAATTGGTTAGTCCCTTTGCATGAAGCGTCAAACACTGCTCTTACCTTTGTGGTCTGCTTATCATTACGCACCACCGCGTGATGTGGTAAGTAAATAGCCTTCGGATTGTCTATTTCATTGTCTGGAACGAGTTCCATATGATTCAGCAAAACATACTCATTCATAACTTCTGAGTACTTATTTTTTAAAGCACCATTTTCAACCTTTTTTCTAACGAATACAACCTTCTTTCAGCTATTCGCATAGAATTGTCTACTTCGGGCTGGGAATTCTTTAGAGGTAATCTCACTATATACCTGCCTGCTTCATCTCGTTTAGTAGTTGTATTAAAAAATGTTTCACAATGTTTTTCATCTTCAGTCAGTAGTTTTTCTTTAGATAACGGTATATCATCCTCAAGTTCCCAGATTTTTTTTAATAAATTGTTATTATCTAAATCTAAAATTTTTTAGTATCTGAGCATAAACTTCAGCACCCAACAGCATGTCAACACGGTTAGGTGTGTGATAATTTGGGTCGGCTAATGTTATTTCTTGCAGCTCGATCCAGTCTATATCCTTTATTTATTTATTTATTTATTTATTATACACTTTATTGTACGCCGAGACAGTATTATGATATAGAAATTTGATACAAAAATAGCAGTACAATGGGCGGCCTTATCGCTTAAAGCAATTTCTGCCAGGCAACCTTTGGATGGAAAAAATATATTGTTAGGAACTAACTGGTAGTTGTTGGTGTCAAGTTATATAGAAGTAATATATATAATACAATACTTAATAATCAAATCAAAATAAGTATTGAAAAATAAAATAAAATACTTATAAATATATACTACACAAATTAAATAATATAAATCTATACATACAAATATTCAAATATATAAATAATATAAATATCCATCACGCCTTATCCCCGAAGGGGTGGCAGAGGCATATTATATGCCCACTTTTCACCGTGTGGATTCCTGTCCCACGTAATAGGTGGTGAGCCCATTGCCGTGTTGAAATAGACAGACGCAAGTTGTGGCTACCTGCTGCTGAAGTTTTCAAGCCGCCCATAAGGCCTTCAACCAGGCTTAACGACTGCCATTTTACTGGCAACCGGGACCAACGGCTTAACGTGCCTTCCGAAGCACGGAAACGCTCGCAAATGTAAATGCCACAAAGTGGTCACCCATCCGAGGACCAGCCATAGTGAAAGTTGCGTAACTCAGTGATCGTTTACAGAACACTGAGACCGCTAGGCCACGAGCGCTTATATGTGTTCCTATGTAATGTATAAATTATTTATTGCTTGTTAAAGTAATAGCTTTTAACAGCTGATTTAAACTTTTGCAGTGTCTCAGTTTGTCTAATAGCCAGCGGTAATTTATTCCACAAGCGAACTGCTGTGACGCTAAAGGAACTATTAAAAAAAATTGTGGAATGTGGTGGCATTTTTAATTCTAAGTTTTCCGATGACCTCAAACATCTGTCATGCGTATCATGTAGGAACTTAAAACGTTCCTTTAAATAGGACGGTGTCGATGGGTTAAACAAAATATTATATAACAAGGATAGAATATGAGTATTCCGGCGAAGTCGTATAGGTAACCACTTGAGCTGTGTACGAAACTGTGAAACGTGATCATACTTGTGCAAGCCAAATATGAATCGTATGCAAACATTTTGGAGACGCTCAAGTTTCTCTAATTGGCTTTCGGCGAGATCTAAGTAACTGACATCTGCATAATCAAGGATTGGAAGAAGCACGGAGTTTGCAAGCGCAATTTTTGTAGCTGTAGGAAGAAAACGCTGCAGTCTCCTTATGGAACCTGCGGAAGCGAACATTTTCCTACTTACCTCCTGCAGCTGAGGACTCCATGATAAATTGGAATCAATAATAATACCCAGATTCTTGACCTTATCGCAAACAGAAATGGCTGTACCATCAAAAACAAAGTGTGGAATTTGCGACCAATTTATTTTCGGTGTTGTTTTTGGGCTGCCAATTATTATGATTTGTGTTTTTGAAGGATTGACTTGTATCCCATATGAACTACTCCATGAAGATATTTTTAATAAATCTTTATTTATGGCATCCACCGCCTCCGATAGCTGTTCCAGGGGTGCCTGTGTATAGATTTGGAGATCGTCTGCGTAAAGGTGGTAGGAAGAAGTAAGTTGATTTGAGATAGTATTTATAAAAATTGCGAAGAGGAGGGGAGAGAGAACGCCACCCTGGGGCACTCCGACACTAGTATTGCACCAACTGGATACGTCATTATCAATTTGTATACGTTGTCGGCGGCCACACAGGTAACTACGGAACCACTCTATTACCGTAGGAGATATGTTAAGAGAGCGGAGCATCGAAAGTAAAATGTCAAAGTCTACGGTGTTAAAAGCGTTACTGAAATCTAGTAGACAAAGAACAGTTAACTTCCTATTCTCCATACCAGTCCTAATGTCGTCTGTAATATTTACCAAATCTGTGGTTGTACCGTGACCGGGACGAAACCCGGACTGGAATGGATTGAGATTATTTTTACGGATAAATGAGCTTTATTGGATGTGGACAAGGCGTTCAAGTGATTTAGAAAGGAATGGTAGAATTGATATTAGACGGTAATCTGTCAATAACTGAGGGTTTGATTTTTTTGGTAAAGGAGTAATTAAAGCGTTTTTCCATGGCGATGGGAAAATACCAGACGTTAAGGAATAGTTAAAAATGTAACAAATGATGGGTAGGATTTCATCGAGGATTGGAAGAATCATATTTCGCCCGACACAGTCACTACCAACAGCTTTGGACGTGATCGCCATAATGCTCTTCTTAACATCACTAGCGGTAAAATGTTCGAAGACAAAAGGTGAATGATTGGGGGTTGAAATAGTAGAAAAATTATGAATGGTCTGTGCCTTCAGAGTCCCATCAAAATTGGACAAGGCGGTAAAATGCTGGTTGAGAACCTCAACATTTAAATCTTTTGAATTTAATTCTTGCCGCAATTTCCCAACCCCCAGTGTACGTAGAAATTTCCAGACCTTTGATGGGTCACTATTTTGAACTGATTTATGAATATGCTGGCGTTGTGCATTCCTACACGTCCTTCCGCAGCGATTCCGGGCCGAAACATATTTTTCATAATTTGCATCAGTTGGATTGATTTTATAGCGGTATTTAGCAGCAGCTTTCTTTGAAATTAAACATTTAATATTATTGGTCAGCCACGGAGACGGTGGATGCTTCATTTTAATTGCCCGAACAGGTGCATACTTGTCGTACAGCTTGATGAGATTCGATGTAAAATAATCAACTTGGTCATCAACGGATCCGGAAGTAACCAGTGATGTCCAATCAATGTTACTGGCATCTTCACGCAAGTCACTAAGATCCATGCTACAAAAATTACGCTGCAGAAGGATTTTAGGTTTGGCCTTAGGAGGCCGGACTTTGTATGAAAGATAAAGGAGGTCGTGATAAGAGAACTGGTCAGCCGAGAATTGCCCGTGCATAGCGACTTGATCAGGAGAGGAGACCATGATGAGATCGATAAGTGTAAGATTACAGTTTGGGAAGTGGTGAGTTACATCTGTTGGAAGAATGGAAAGGTCACAAGAAGTTACGATATTGAGAAGAGAGGATGAACGGGAATCGTTTTTCAACAAACATGTATTAAAATCCCCCATGACTATGCAATGACTGTAAGAAGGCATGAGATTCACTAAAAGTGCTTCGAAAGAGGAAAAGTAATTTATATTCATTGAAGGACAATAATAAACGCCGAGTAGGAGTTTAGTATGGTTGAGTTCAACTTCAAGAAACAAATGCTCACCGGCATCAGGCGGTGGAGGTTGTTGCGACATACTTATAACAGCAAAAGGTATATATGATCGTAGATATATGGCAACACCCCCAGCGCGAACCTCGCGATTTGTTCGATCATTTCTGATAAGCTGAAACCCAGGAAGGGAATATGTACTAGAAGAATGACAAGTTTTTAGCCATGATTCTGAAACAAGGATAGCATGAATACTCTTACAGTCAAACGTGGCCAGCATTTCAGGGTGATGAGCCGGAATACTTTGGGCATTGATATGAACGACATTGAAATGCCGAGAAGCATCAGAAAACTTAGTTTTTAGACTTTCCGACAAAGACGGGACACTAACGAAGCTGTCCTCAGAGCTACCTACGGAATAAAAACTTTCACTATCACTAACATTTTTATACTCCAGCATTAAACCACTGTAAAAATAAATAAAATATTATAATCGTAAATATATAAAAAAAATATATCATATAAATAGTTATAATTAAATGCAATATTCATATATACAATGACGTATTATGGTATATACCGAAATATTAATACCACCTGCCAGTTGTGTCAGTATCACCTATAATAACATATTTAATATAATAATAATACTATATTACAAGATTTTTATGAGATCTGGGTATGTATCAATACAAGTATAACATTTACAATATAATTTATACAACGCCAATCTATAATACCTCCTAATACTGAAAGATTTAATAATGCTTCTAACTACCACGATTCAAGACAAAATGAAAACACTAAGAAAATTTAATAATAATGCAATAATAAATTAAAAAGTTAATACTAGAGGCTGTATGGACTAAGTTTCCTTTGCCTGCCCAAGATAGGCAAAGACAAATAACATAAGTTAACATAACAGTGGCGCTCATAGACAGAGTACATTTTTATCTTTATCGCATTTTCTATTTAGGAGTGATGCCATGCCAGGTGCCATTAGTTATATTGGTGATTGTTTTTTACAAAAAATTACTACCTAAATTATCATTATCAGTTACCTACAAATTAAGAAAAATAAATAAGGTGAGATTACATTTGTCACCCACAATGTAAACAAAAACAGACAGAAAAGTGATAACATAACGTACATACCCGGATAAAGTTTATGAAAAGAAAGCATTGCACTGAACAACGAATCACTTCTTAGAGTTCACTATTCTCCTGGATTTCGTTGTTGGTTTTATAGGCGATTGAGGCTTTTCTACAAATAAATAAATAAATAAATATCCATCACGCCTTATCCCCGAAGGGGTGGCAGAGGCATATTATATGCCCACTTTTCACCGTGTGGATTCCTGTCCCACGTAATAGGTGGTGAGCCCATTGCCGTGTTGAAATAGACAGACGCAGGTTGTGGCTACCTGCTGTTGAAATCAACCAGGCTTAACGACTGCCATTTTCTGGCAACCGGGACCAACGGCTTAACGTGCCTTCCGAAGCACGGAAACGCTCGCAAATGTAAATGCCACAAAGTGGTCACCCATCCGAGTACCAGCCATAGTGAAAGTTGCGTAACTCAGTGATCGTTTACAGAACACTGAGACCGCGGGGCCACGAGCGCTTCAACTTTTCTACGAGTACACTAATGTTCTGAATTTTATTCAACTCGCCAATGCTGACGATTCGATGTCGAACGCCTTTACAATTTATGTGTATGAAGCCCTCCTTGGTCCAGCAGTGACTCAAACCGAATTTCTGACGTGCAGCCATGAACGTCTGGTGGCGCTCCTTTGAGAAACTCCGATTGTGTGATACCAGTGCCTTTGAGCTTAGTCTTCGAATACCACAAACCGTTACGTACTGCAAGATCATGAAATTTGACCACAATAGGCCTCGGCTTATGCTCAGACGAAAGTCGACCCATTCTGTGACAACGGCGAATGTTTTCAGGGGCTATACTTGTGTTCATCTGCTCGTGGATTGTCTTGACAGCACATTAGATGTTTGCTCCTTCTCCACTTCAGGTATGCCATGAAATATTAACATTTTTCTGCGGGACCGCATCTCCATGGCATCAATCGTACGTGACAATATAGCAACTTGTTGTTGCAGGTTGCCCATGACGTCAGTTACAAACATCTTGAACTGTGAAAATTCTGCTGCAAGATTCACCAGTGATGACGTACCCTGTGTTTTAGGGAGTTCTGCCTCAAAATCTGCCATCCGTTTCCACAACGCCTCCTTTATTGTAGTGATAGACTCTTGTAGTGACTCCATTTCAAAATATGCCTTATATAATTGTTGAAAATGCTGTAATGGAAAAGACACTGGCAGGTATGGTCTATTAGCAACACAATGTCACCATTTACAAATATATAAAAGAAGTTATACTATTTTAATTAAAATAAAATATAGGAGCAATTCAATTTATGTGTTTACTCAACAACTACCCACTTATTTTTTTCTTAATTTGCGTACAAGGTAAAAGAGAAGTAATTGATTTAATAACACATGCCTTAACTTTGATCATTACAGCTGGATCTGTGCGAGATTTAATTTCGATGAAAACAATGGCCTTGGAAGTCAATGTTTTACCTCCACCGACTCCAGTGACTACAATATTTGATCGACATTTTCTAGTGCCCAGTTGTTGAACCGTTGCTTCTGTGACAAACGACATTTGTGACCCCTGGTCCAAAAATGCACGCAATGTATGAACGCTCCCATCTTTAGCATTCGTGTTGACTAGTGCAGTTGCTAGCAGAATAGGATTATATTTTTTAGCAAAACAGGTAAGCACAGGACTGGATCTACCCGAGCTATTCTCCATATCTACGCTTGTGCCAGGTTCAGTAGTCTCAGTGCGAGTGACCATGCTCCTAGACATGTCCTCACTCGATGGGTGCAAAAGAATATGATGTTTACCTTTACAGATATTGCACCTGAAATTAGATTTGCAATTTTTGGCCAAATGGTTGCTCTTCAAACAACAAAAACAAATGTTATTCGTTTGTACGAATTCACGTCGATCTTCAATTGATTTCCCACGAAACTCACTACAGGAATAAATGTTGTGTTCCTCCTTACAACACGGACACTGAATGCTATTAATATGCATTACCTTTGACTTATTATTAAAATTATTTTTTACACTCGTACTTTGAGTTTTATTATTAGTACACACAGACTTTGGGTCCAGAAACTCGATCGCCCGGAATCTTTGAGTCAAGAACTCTTTTAATTGACTGTAAGTAGGTAGCTCCTCCACGGCGAGTGTTGAATTGACATAGAACTCCCATTGACGCCAAGTCTCTGAATCCAACTTTGTACTTAACAGATATATTACAAGTATATCCCGCTAGTCACATTTATATTTAAGTTAGCTAAAGTAGCCAAACAATCATCGGTTGAATCAACCAGTTCCTTTAAACCACTGGCAGATTCCACATTCAACTTACGTAAATTTAACAACTTATGCAAAGATTGGTGACAAATGTATTTCCTATTATTATATCTGTCTTCAAGCAATTGCCATGACCGAACATAATTATTATCAGTTATTGAAATCTGGCTTATCAGTTGCTCAGCTTCTCCCGTTAAATAGCCCTTAAGGTACATCAATTTTTGAACATTAGCTAAGTTATCATTGTTGTGAACTAATGACCTAAACAAATCTCGGAAAGTATTCCACTCGGAATATTTACCAGAAAATGGTTGAATACTAAGTTTGGGCAACCTAACCTGAGCACAAACTTTACTTGTTTGCTGTACATCACCCTGCACATTACGAAAGCTTGATAATTTTAATTTTAACTCTCCTTTGTACTCAACATATACTTCCTCGCATTTTTCATACATATCCTCTTTTACATAAGCATTCAATTCAGCAAGTTCATAGTTACGCAATAATTCTTTATGCCCAGCCAAGAATTCAACCCGCAACTGATCAAGAGACTCCAACCTACCTTCCACATATTCTTTAGATACTCTGTCTTTAGGTGATTTTTTAAAATTCACTCTTCCCTTTATTTTTCTGCTATATAAATTATTATGGTAATTAATCAATTTATCCATTGTAAACATACAAAATAGCTTATTTTGAAATGAATTAAAATTTTCTAAGTTTTTGAAGAAACAAACAATCCTGGGTGAAATCCGTCATGGATTGCCCGTTCCTTCGTTTTTTATAAAATTATTCTAAGTGTTAAAAAGACTAAAATTTTACAAGTTTAATGAACTTACTTTAAAATAGTATTAAAACTTACAAAGTAAACTATAGTCATAAAATACTAACAAAGTTGATATCAAATTAAATGGACTGTAACTAAAATTAATCTTTTATTTTCAAGTTCTTGAACCTTCAATGTTTAATGTAAACAAAAGTACTCACAGTTTTTCGCACACACTCACACACAATCACCAGTTGCGCTGTAGGGTTGCGTTTTACTTCGACGTCCAATTTGAGGTATTTCCGCTTGTTGATGTCTTTATGCCAGACTAAGAATAACACTCCTGCGCCGTCCTTGCCTTCGTTTCCTGACCAGCTTCAACCAGAGCCAGTCTGAGATGCGTCATTGACTCACTTGTGCAGCCTTGGCACCAGAGAGGTCAGACGACCTCAAACACTTGTCGTTGCGACAGCGATCCACTGCCCCACAAGTTCCGAAGATTAAAAAATCGCTGATTCCGTCAACTTTGACAGATCGGCTTAGAAGGACCAAAATGTACAAGCCTGAATCTCGTTTAACTGCAAGAGCTTGTTTGCCACACGTATTAATATAATAAAACCAATTTTGCAGATTAGATCACTAATAAAACATAATAACTATGACTACATTATGGAGAATCTTGATAGCGACATTTAGTGTGACGTCACTAACACGCCATCTTTCGGTAAACATACGACAATTACTTATACAACGTTGTAACGTGAAAAATGTACATAGGCAGTTCAATCACCAAGTTAGTCGGCATGTATTTACATTCGACTGTCTATGTACATTTTCAACGTCTTGTTCAATTTTATCACTTAAAATGTTTTTTAGTGACGTCAGATACAAATTAAGTGCTATTTATGATATCACCAACTTTAGTTCGACTTAATAACAGAATAGCAGAATAGAACATTTTACAGAAATTTAGTTTAGTGATCACAACAACAGAATTAGCACTATTGTAGGAGATGACGATTTGTTAGACAGTACAATATTCACGTAGGACCCTTATATGAACACGTCATTAACATGTCAGAGATCAATGTGAATCCATAATATTTTTAGTACATATTTTTACCTACGAAAAATCTTTCAATGCACTTTCACTTAAAACTCCGTGCAATCAATGAATATTTTTGCCAAGTTTCATTAAAATTGATTGTACACTGCGACTTGTAGTACAGTCAGTTTCAGGGAAATCTCACCCCCAGTAGTTTACATTTAAAGAGTAAACGAATTGAATATGAGCACGAAATTTCATCTAAACAGTCTAGCCGCTTAGAAGGAGAGCAAAACACGAACAAAAATATATTTGTAAAGTTTAAAGTTTTTTTAGTTTTATACTTCTAGAATTTTGCCTTCCATTGCTTACTATTTGGGTGCTATTTCTCATGAATCTAAATTTATTTATATTCTATTTCTCAATAAATGACTGATATTGTGAAAGTAGATCGTGCTACTTCTTGCAAAGAAGTGAGGAAAAGAAAAGTCCATTATTATTTTATTAATGGGTTTATTCACAATAATATTGAACTACAAATGTGTATTGTAGCATGATTTATGTATCAGTATGTAAGACACATTCTAGTGACATGGTTTGATAATTTGACAGTGAAGAGTGCTTAATATATCTATACCTAAATCCCACTGAGAATTTAGGCGAACTACATTGAATTGTTTAAGAAGAGTATTAATTACTAGCCATGGGCGTACTCAGGATCCGGCCCCCCCCTGGCCCAGATCCTGAGTACTCCCATGGCTAGTAATTAACACTTACAACTCAGATTTTATATAAAGTTCCTGTTTTTAACCCCCGACGCAAAAAGAGGGGTGTTATATGTTAGACGTAGATTTCGATGTGTGAGTGTATCTGTCTGTGGCATCGTAGCTCTCAAACGGACGGACCGATTTTAATGCGGTTTTTTCATTTGAAAGCCCGTTTTTTGGTGGTGGTTCTTAGTTATTTGAGCAGCTGCCCCTCCCTGCCCACTGACCCCCCTCCCCCCTGGGTAAGCAAATGTTACTAGCTGATGATCGCAGCTTCTCACGCGTGGTGAAGCTTTCCTGTTCGAAATTTCGTACGGAACCCTAAAGTTTTTGATAATCCAATATAACCTACTTAACTCACTAGGAATGTAGTTTTCTAATTGTGACACAGAATTTTCTGCACCTATTCATTACAAACAAACTTACAAATCTTTCCTCTTTACAATATTAGTAAAGACAACAAGACAAAAAATCAAGAGCTGTTCGTTCTTGATTTTTTGTCTTGTTCACACACACACAAACATTGTCTCACACACCACATACACACGCGCACGCACGAACGCACACTTACGACGTTACTCGTATTACTCTTATGCCCGTTTTCACCATCAATCCCTAAACCATTCCCTAAATAGGTATCCCCTAAGTTAAGTGATTCCCTAAACCGACCGTTTACCTAAGTTCGTTTTCACCGTGTTAAGGTACCCTTTGTTAAGGACTACTTTGTTAGGTGACGTTTCTTTATTGTTGCTAGTGTCGTTTCGTCATCGGTATTTACCGCAAAAGTATTTTGATGAATAATTTCTGTATTTCATGAAATTAAGTGAAATATTACTAAAATCATGTCATAGTTTGTTGATAACAATATTCTAATCTTTATTTTAACGGCTAATAATGTAAATTTTATAAAAGAGTGCTCAGTCAGTGGTCTTTGATTCCTTTGCCAAAAAAAAGCATCTAATATGACATGGTAGTGACAGACAGAACAGGGTTTGTTAGGGGAAACTGTATTACCCGGCCCGAGAATTGGACGCCCGATAAAACCCAGCCGCGGAAAACCCGCCCCGGGATTTCATGTACAGTGTACACGAAGTATCGGTACGGCAAATCTCGGGACGGCAATTCCTGCCTGTTACATTTTTTACCGGGCAGGAAAACACAGCCAGTGAATACCCATCCGCGATTACCCATCCCGTGATTCACCGGCCCGAGATTTGGAAGCCATTTGCATAAGTACATGTACATGAATTCCAGGGGTGATAAGTACACGGACGGATAATCACTGGCTGCGCATTCTCGTACCGTACCGAGATTAACCGGCCCAGGAATAACCGGCCAGGAATTGAAATCCATTTCGTTCTTTTTTTATAAGGTCTAGCTCACCATGTGATATTTAAATTTTAACATTTTAGTTTATCTATGGTTGATCATCAACATTTTTAAGAAGTAATAGATGCGTTCAAATTATTTTGTACAAGATCATTTTTACATTATAAATTGTGGTCTTTTGGTTGTATTGAATCTGACCGAGAAAATCCTTTTGCCAATTTTATAATTATTTAATGGCCTGATTACGAATACCTTTTAGCCAAATCTTGTTTTTATATCACATTTCTTCAATTTTATATTCTAATATTTAGTCCTACCTAAGATAAAGAGTATATTCTTTATCTTAGAGTCCTAAAATGCTATTATATTACTTTGACAGTTCATGTCGCTTTTGGTATGTTCGATAGCCACCAAGCTTTGAAAGCAACTAGCATGTTGCGTGAAATTGGTATTACGTATTACAATTCAAGTAACGCTCGTGGCCCCGCGTAGGTAGTGTTCTGTATACGATCACTGCGTTAAGCAACTTTCACTATGGCTGGTCCTCAGATGGATGACCACTTTGTGGCCTTTATATTTGCGAGAGTTTCCGTGCTTCGGAAGGCACGTTAAGCCGTTGGTCCCGGTTTCCAGTAACATGATAGTCGTTAAGCCAGTTGAATGTATAGGATGTTTTCGTGGTTCGTTGATACGTCGAACACCTATATTAATACGACTCACACTATGTTTGATGCGTTTATTGATAACTGCACTTGGTACAATAATGTAATTACAATAAGCTAAGAACAATCTCTACGAGTCGGCGTACATAACAGATCTTAGCATAGGTTAACCTAAGTAACATAATAAAAGGCCAAGAACCACAGATAATCTAATAATCATTCACAGATTATCTATCTCGACTCTAGTGGCGAGGTTGGGAACTAAACGTCATGTCTGGGTGGCTTGAAAAATTTTAACAGCAGGTCGCCACAACCTCCACCTTTCCATTTTAACACGGCAATGAGCTCACCACCTGTTACGTGGGACAAAAAGCAAAGCATACGGTGAAACGTGGGCGTATTGTACGCCTCTGCCTACCCCTTCGGGGATAAAGGCGTGAAAGTATGTATATGTATGTTATTACATTTCAAAGCGACCGAGGCACGGTGGCTTTCAGCAAACCTTTTGATATTTCTATGATTTTATCGACATTACGCGGCCATGTTAAATACAACTATTTAGCCGTTATCTTTGTAGAGTTCACAAACATTTTAATGTAACCGGTTTATAGTTGATATACACCGAGAATTTATGAAATGTAGGTTATTTGCGGCAAATTTGAAAACCTTGTTAAATGTTTGGCATCCGAAAGCTATTGTATTTTTCTATTTACTTTTTTTACTTACTATTCATTGAATATTATAATGTGAGTAAATTATGGTATTAGTTTAATGGTATCAAGATTTCTGTAGAGGAAAATTTGATGCAGAAGAGGAAGGGTCCGAATTATAAACAGTCAGGTATTAAGGTACTTGCCGTTTCAATGTTCATATTTTTTGTATTATGATATTGACGATATATGATTTTGACAATGGTAATATAGTAATCGCAAAAGGCAGGCATAAGAAAGGCGACTTGGTTTTGTAATATTAAAAATAATAAATAAAAATCTAGAAAAAAAAATAAAAACATGAAATTTCTATCATATATATCTTTTAATTAGTAGTGAAGGAGGTGTTTGGTTATTACAAAGGGGACCGAAAATCACATCATTTTCAAGCTTAGACGCACTGTTTTAGAGATATGGCAAAATATGTCTAAAAGTTGGTTAGGTAAGTATAGGAGTTGCTTGCGTACGATAAACCGTAGATTAAATTAGTATTGTCCCCAACACCGCAAGAGCCCTTTTACCAATACTAGGTACATGGGTCCAAATCGCGAAATATTCACATCACATACCTCGATAAACCTACATAACTACCCAAAATTATGCTAAGTTTCAACCTCATATAAAATCAATCAAAAATTGCCCAAGCCTTATAGGCATATTATATGCCCACTTTTCACCGTGTGTATTCCTGTTCCACGTAATAGGTGGTGAGCCCATTGCCGTGTTGTGAAATAGACAGACGCAGGTTGTAGCTACCTGCGTTTGAATATTTTTCAAGCCGCCCGTAAGGTCTTCAACCAGGCTTAACGAATGCCATTTTACTGGCAACCGGGACCAACAGCTTAACGTGCCTTCCGAAGCACGGACATGTGGCGACTATCTCATCACTTGGACCGCGCCTCAAAAACCTGTCCAACAATACATCGTCGCTTGACAATGAGTTGGACCGGGCACTCCGCTCTCGGCCTTGCTGTAGTATAGTTGCTTCGCGCTTGCTTATAATTTAACTGTTTGCTTTATTTAACTAGTACTTGTCACATTATTGTATAATCATCGTAATAAATCATACATCCATCATAATAATAATATCGTTCATTAATTCTTCGTATATACCATTATTTCACTTCATCGCCTGACATCGTTACTGACCTACTTACTACCTGTGCTACTGTGATGTGATCAGATCTTCGAACTTATCCAAGTTAGGAGTAAATGTGAGTAATTAACCCCCACATTTCTGGTGACCCCGATATAAGAAAATAACATGAACACGAAAAAAATAACTGGTTAAAACCAGTTCAACTGAGAAAAAGGTGTGTGGTACAAGTGCTAAAAGGTGAGCGATTTTTATATTTGTCATGAGTGAGGATAAAGAACAAGAAGTAAATGAAAGCAACGAGGGTGTACTACGAGTTAGCGTACGAGTACCCCCATTTTGGCCAGAGGAACCTGCGTTATGGTTCGCTCAAGTAGAATCTCAATTTACCTTGTCACGTATAACTTTGGACGAAACAAGGTTTTGTTATTTAGTTGCACAGTTAGACCATCAATACGCTCTCGAGGTTAAAAATATTATAACTAACCCGCCTGCGACGAAAACTGAAGACCGAGTTAATAAAACGCCTGTCAGCTTCTAAAGAAAAGCGTGTAAAACAACTTTTAATGCATGAAGAGCTGGGTGATAGGAAGCCATCGCAGTTTCTGCGCCATTTGTCTAGTTTGGCTGGCCCTTCAGTACCCTCGGACTTTTTACTAACTATATGGTCTAGCAGGCTCCCACGGAACATCCAGACATTAATAGCTTCGCAGATGGATCTAGACAAGGACAAACTAGGTGAGCTGGCCGACAAAGTTCACGAAATCGCACCGTCGACACCACAGGTTGCAAGCACCTCTTCTACGTCATCGCCTGTCAACAACGACGTTGCTCACCAGATCGCTGAATTAACCAGGCAAGTTGCTTTACTATCTAATAAATTCGAACGCTCACAAAAATCACGCTCTAGGACTCCTTACAGGAGGCATAACCGCTCACGAAGTCGATCCAGGCCAAGACAACCACCTCCAGATCACCCGCACTGCTTCTATCATTTTACGTATGGTGCCAAGGCTAATAAATGTAGGCAACCATGCAGTTTTCATTCGGAAAACGCCAGGGGTGGTCGGAAGTAGCGGCCCACGACTGCCCTTCAACAACAGGCTGTCTGTTTGTCACAGATCGCGCATCAGCATGCAGTTTTTAGTAGACACTGGTTCCGACTTGTGTGTTTTTCCGCGATCTGCCATCATGACGCCCTGCACTAAGTCTAAGTTCCAGCTTGTTGCAGCTATCATACACACATATGGACCTAAAGTTTTGCATTTAAACTTGGGACTGCGGAGAGATTTTATTTGGAGTTTTACTATTGCGGACGTGTCCAAGGCTATCATCGGAGTAGACTTCTTGAGTTATTATAATTTGCTTGTGGACTGTAAAAACCACAGGTTAGTCGATGGCATAACAACCATGTCAGTAGCAGCTGTTCCCTCGAAGACCTCCGACGACATTGCTTCTGTGAAAACTATTACAGGTAACTCTGAGTTTCATTCTATACTTCGAGAATTTCCACAAATAACGAGACAAGCAGGTGTCCACTCTGCTCCTAAGCATAATACTATGCATTTTATTAAAACTACTCCTGGACCACCTGTTAGCTGCAGACCTCGTCGCCTCGACCCAGTCCGCTTAAAGGCAGCCAAGAAAGAATTCGAATATATGCTCGCTTGTGGTACCGCACGAAGATCAGAAAGTCCTTGGTCATCCGCACTGCACTTAGTAAAGAAAAAAGACGATAGTTGGAGACCATGCGGTGATTATCGAGCTTTAAATTCCAGAACTGTCCCAGATCGGTACCCCATTCGTCATATACATGACTTCTCCTCTCAACTATCAGGATGCACTATATTTTCTACGATCGATCTTGTGAGGGCGTATAGTCAGATCTTAGTCAATCCATCAGACGTTCCGAAGACTGCTATTACGACGCCTTTCGGCTTATGGGAATTTCCCTACATGACTTATGGTTGCGCAACGCTGCGCAAACCTTTCAAAGGTTCGTAGATGAGGTCCTATTTGACCTTGACTTTTGCTACGGCTACTTAGACGACATTTTGGTCTTTTCCAGTTCTCCCGAAATACACAGAGACCATCTAAGGCAACTTTTCCAACGCTTGCAGCAATGTGGCATCTTGTTAAATACTGCAAAGTGCAATCTAGGTTTGTCAGAAGTAACGTTCCTTGGATATCAGGTTTCAGGATCTGGTACTAAGCCTTTGGAAACAAAGGTTGAAGATATCCGGAATTTTTCAGTACCAAAAACAGTTAAGGAACTACAACGTTTTCTAGGGATGCTTAATTTTTACCGACGTTTTATTCCAAGCGCCGCGCAAATACAATCCCCACTGACTGACATCCTCACTGGTCGTCGCATCAAAGGTTCACACTCTATCTCACTCACTCCGGAGATGCTAACAGCTTTTGAAAAATGCAAGTCTTCACTATCACAAGCTACACTACTATCTCACCCTGACCCTAACGCTGAACTTGCTATAGTCACTGACGCTTCTGACATAACCATCGGAGCTGCACTGTAGACAGAGCATGGAAACCACTAGCTTTCTTCTCCCAAAAACTAAGTACAACACAAAAAAAATATAGTCCGTATGACAGGGAATTACTCGCAGTATATGAAGCAATAAAGTATTTCCATCATATGATTGAAGCTAAAACGTTCACAGTGTATACGGACCATAAGCCTTTAACATTCGCCTTCTTACGTAACTCAAACAAGTGCCCGCCTAGACAATTTAGGTACCTGGATTTTATTTCGCAATGTACAACAGACATTAAATTTATATCTGGAAGGGATAACGTTGTCGTGGACGCCTTATCACGGATTGAAGAGGTCACTACCGCTATTGATTACCAAGCGCTTGCACTATCTCAGGAAAGCGACCCGGAGCTGCAAGAGCTACTGAAGCACGGTACATCACTAATACTACGGAAGATAAGTATCGAGCCGTCAAGTGATGCTGTATACTGTGACGTATCCCAATCCACGCTTCGTCCGTATATTACACCTGATTTCCGCAAACAAGTCTTTGAAATGCTACACAACTTACATCATCCGGGAGGTACAGCTACAGTGCGACTGGTAACACAAAGATTTGTTTGGCCTGGGATTCGCAAAAACTGTAGAGAGTGGGTTAAACAATGTATAAATTGCCAGAAATGCAAAGTTTCCCGTCATACCTTCTCTCCTCTATCCTCTTTCCTTCCACCTTCTTCGAGGTTCTCTCACATACACCTCGATATTGTAGGGCCATTACCTCAGTCTTCTGATTACAGGTACTGCCTCACCGTCATTGACAGGTACACACGGTGGCCCGAAGCGTATCCGCTTCGTGACATTACTGCCGAAACTTGCGCTGCTGCCCTCGTGACTGGTTGGATTGCCAGATTTGGTTGTCCTGAAAAGGTGACTACAGACCGTGGTCGTCAATTTGAGTGCCATCTCTTCAAGGCTCTGACAGCCTTGGTAGGTGCTCACCACTTCCGCACGACAGCTTATCATCCAGCAGCAAACGGCATCATCGAGCGCATTCACCGCCAAATCAAAGCTGCGTTGATGTGCCACGCTCCATCTTCACAGTGGACCGAAGCTCTTCCGCTTGTTCTCCTGGGCATGCGTAACGCCTGGAAGGAGAACCTCCAATCTTCTCCTGCCGAACTAGTGTACGGCGAACCTCTTCGTATACCTGGTCAGTTCCTGTGCCCTAAGGACGACTACTTGACTGGTGACGCCACCGAGTACGCAGCACGACTACGCGCGTACATGGCGAAGCTTACTCCCCGTCCTACAACTTGGCACACGTCGTCAACTTTCTACGTGCCTCGCGATCTTCACACTACGTCACATGTTTTTGTCCGACAAGATCGCCTGAGGAGCGCCCTAGAACCACCATACGCTGGCCCTTACAAGGTCATCAAACGGCACGATAAATACTTCACGGTGGAAGTTAACACCAAGACCACTAATATCTCGATTGACAGACTGAAACCAGCGTACACGGCAAGAGAAACTCAACCTCCAGCCAATCCTCTCGGTGAACCTGATGATGACGTCAAACGAACATCTAGCGGCAGAAGAGTCAGAATACGTAACTTTTATCGACCGTAGTCACGGTCTGCAGAGGGAGTACTGTGGCGACTATCTCATCACTTGGACCGCGCCTCAAAAACCTGTCCAACAATACATCGTCGCTTGACATTAAGTTGGACCGGGCACTCCGCTCTCGGCCTTGCTGTAGTATAGTTGCTTCGCGCTTGCTTATAATTTAACTGTTTGCTTTATTTAACTAGTACTTGTCACATTATTGTATAATCATCGTAACAAATCATACATCCATCATAATAATAATATCGTTCATTAATTCTTCGTGCATACCATTATTTCACTTCATCGCCTGACATCGTTACTGACCTACTTACTACCTGTGCTACTGTGATGTGATCACATCTTCGAACTTATCCAGCTTAGGAGTAAATGTGAGTAATTAACCCCCACAGACACGCTCGCAAATGTATATGCCACAAAGTGGTCACCCATCCAAGGACCAGCCGTAGTGGAAGTTGCGTAACTCAGTGATCGTTTTACAGAACACTGAGACCGCGGGGCCACGAGCGCTTCTATTTTTACGCATCATTTATACCCCATATATACCCTACTCCTTCAAAAAATTGGTGGTGTGCAGTGTACGCACCACCATAGACTCTATCTAATGATATATTTTATTGTTAAGATATTCAATTTCTAATATTTTGGAAAGCATATAGATTCTTCATATTTAGAAAGTATATAGCGCGGTCGGATAAAAAATCTCGTATTGGTGCTCGTCTGCGCAGGCCTTTAAAATAAATAGGCATAGAAGGAGTAAAGAAACAATGGACCCCGTGACCGTGTGGTATATATATAGCAAGATAATCTGACACCTTATTATTTGTCCCTGGAAAAGATGCAAGCTATAGTAGAGGTTGCGACTAGTCCACCCCCTAATTTAGGGCTTGAACCAGATGAAAATTACGCTAATTGTTACCATAATATATTAAACGATGTCTGTGTATTACAAAACAAAAACGTTTAGTTCCAATGAATTTATTCGTGGACCTGTTGGGTTGAAATGCTGGGTAACAAAGTAGGTAACGTAATAAGCAAAAATATGTAAAAATCGTCAATTTTTTAATTTTCATTTAAGCTCTAGCATAGTAGGTGGACTATTTAGTTAACTAGAGTCAACGATATACCTACCTCATAAGATTAGTCAGCGGAAGTGGCAGTGGGCTGACAATATTAGTCGCAGAACCAATAACCGCTGGGGTAGACGTGTTCTGGAGTGTAGACTAGGTGGAGCGACTATCTTCGCAAGGTAGTAACTGGATGAGAGTAGACTAGCCGAGGATCGTGCTCAGTGGCGTGCGGTTGCAGAGCCCTACGTCCAGCAGTGGATTGCGATAGGCTGATGATGATAGAGTGGGTGCATGGAAATGGAAATTTGCACCCACCAGTATGGTGCCATGGTGCCAATATGCCAAAACTCACCATCTACCCTCTTCCTTCATATTGTTGCAAAAAGTAGTAAGTATCTGATTTACTTAAAACTCTAACTTACCCGGAAACCGAAAGAAAACACATTGATCCCTCTAATACAATTACCTTAATACCCACCCATTATGCTCCTTATTTTCATACATCTTTTTTAGCCAGTATCTCTAAACCTATCCTCTTGTATTTAGTTTCACACGAAACTAGTGTTACGTTACATACAGGGACTCTCTATAAAATCCAAATCACACCGTAGGTTATATAATTTAAAAAAAAGTAGTTTAATTGAGTCTTATTAATTGTAATAAGTATTTTCACCACTTCTGTAAACCTATGTAGACCTAAACTTACTCATAATAATAATGCAAATAGAAGTGAATGATTTACATTGCTTTATCCCTAAAATATTTTGTATAATACATAATGTAGATGAGTACTACCATTTATTTACACGTTTTTAGCGGTTGGCAGTACGTTTTAGTGTTCCCAACTTAGGGGGTTTTCCCCTAAATTTAGGGGGTAAATAGGCGAGATGGGATTTATTTTGGGGTATTTTTCTTCCTTAATAATATTTATTCCCTATATCTATATTTCTCATTATTTTTTATAAAAACTAAAATAATAAGTAGTGTAAAAGTATTGGGTCTATGGAAACATTCTATTTGATCCGACTGCGTCGCGGTATGAATTACTTACTTCTGGATTTTGTACAATGTACAAACTGTTGATTTTAAGCAACTTTCGTTATGGCTGGTCACGGATGGGTGTGCATTTTGTGTCATTTATATTTGCGAGTGTTTCCGTGCTTTGGAAGGCATCTTAAACCGTTGGTTGGCTTAACGACTGCCATGTTGACTGCCTCTGTGGGGCGGTGGGAGTGCATCCGACTGCTACGCATGAGGTCGTGGGTTCGATTCCCACCCAGGATAAAACTTTGTGTGATGAGCACGATGGTTTATACTGTGTCTGGGTGTTATTTATCTATAATATGTATGTATTTAGAAATATATAACTATGTTTATCAGTTATCTGGTTACCATAGTACAAGCTCTGCTTAGTGTGGAATCAGATGGCGTTGTGTGAGTTGTCCCAACAATATTTATATTTATTTATAAATTTGCAACTATCCAATATTGGCAGTTACCACTCTTTTGCTTATATTCATCAATGTTACATGGCAAACGATACTCTAGTTTGCAATGGAAACTCTGTACTGATCAACATAGAATAATATTTTTGAAGTGAAAACTTCTTTAGCGGCGTTGAGCACTTTTTCTGTATTGGGTATAAAATCTTAAACTCGCGTCAGGACACGTGACCTGATCGAAAAAGCGTAAGATTTTTTTTATCATCATCATGTTTACGTCGATCCCGGTCAATTTTTGAAGGAAAAACTTCTTTTAGCGCGGTACGCATATTTTTAGATGAGATAAAATCTCTGGACTCGCGACCATAATCATCATCATCATCTAACGTTGATTCCGGTCATCTACAGGTCTTATTAAATAATGCTGTGTAATCAATTAGGACTCTTTCAGTGTAGAATTATTTTTTATCATCATCATCTTTACGTCGATCCCGGTCAATTTTTGAAGGAAAAACTTCTTTTAGCGCGGTACGCATATTTTTAGATGAGATAAAATCTCTGGACTCGCGACCATAATCATCATCATCATCAAACGTTGATTCCGGTCATCTACAGGTCTTATTAAATAATGCTGTGTAATCAATTAGGACTCTTTCAGTGTAGAATTATTTTTTATCATCATCATCTTTACGTCGATTCCGGTCAATTTTTGAAGGAAAAACTTCTTTTAGCGCGGTACGCATATTTTTAGATGAGATAAAATCTCTGGACTCGCTACCATAATCATCATCATCATCTAACGTTGATTCCGGTCATCTACAGGTCTTATTAAATAATGCTGTGTAATCAATTAGGACTCCTTCAGTGTAGATTTATTTTTCATCATCATCATCTTTACGTCGATCCCGGTCAATTTTTGAAGGAAAAACTTCTTTTAGCGCGGTACGCAATTTTTTAGATGAGATAAATTTGGACTCGCTACTCCCCGTTACGATATTTCATCATCATCATTAACGTCCATCCCGGTCAATTTTTGAAGTGAATATTCGTTTAGCGCGGTACGCTTATTTTTAGATGAGATAAAATCTCTGGACTCGCGACCATTATCATCATCATCATCTAACGTTGATTCCGGTCATCTACAGATCTTATTAAATAATGCTGTGTAATCAATTAGGAGTCTTTCAGTGTAGATTTATTTTTCATCATCATCATCATTAACGTCGATCCCGGTCAATTTTTTTAAGTGAAAACGCCTCTTAGCGTGGTACACATATTTTTAGAGGAGATAAAATCTCTGGATTTGCGACTATAATCATCATCATCATCTAATGTTGAACCCGGTCATCTACAGGTCTTATTAAATAATATTGTGTAATCAATTAAGACTCTTTCAGAGTAGAATTTTTTTTTCATCATCATCATTAATGTCCATCCCGGTCAATTTTTGAAGTGAATATTCTTTTAGCGCGGTACGCTTATTTTTAGATGAGATAAAATCTCTGGACTCGCGACCATTATCATCATCATCATCTAACGTTGATTCCGGTCATCTACAGGTCTTATTAAATAATGCTGTGTAATCAATTAGGAGTCTTTCAGTGTAGATTTATTTTTCATCATCATCATCATTAACGTCGATCTCGGTCAATTTTTGAAGGAAAAACTTCTTTTAGCGCGGTACGCAATTTTTTAGATGAGATAAACCTCTGGACTCGCTACACCCCGTTACGATACGCAGCTATAGTGTGTGCATATATGCATGTACCAACGCGTCTAGATAAATAAATTATTAATAAATTGAGTTTTCACTTCTGTCGGCACTCCCGGAGTGGTTAGGTTTTTATTTTTTTGTGTTTAAGTATAGATCTTCGTAAATATGTTAAATTGCAGCAATGCAGAGGTAAGTCAACCTACTTCATCACTATTTGATTTGGTTTGCTGCCCTCTTTGTTCCCAAGCCCGTTTCTTCAGGGGTGAGCGGGGTTTGAAAGTACATGTTGGGAAAGTGCACAACTCCAACATGTGTTTGTGAAACCTTTACAACCTGTTTCTCCCATTACTTTAGATTATAACAGTGCTGAGATCTCTTTTTGGAAAAAGCTCTCAAAATAAAAAAAAAGCAGTTCCCGTTTTAAAAAGGATTGCCCGGGGTGCAAGACCTACAGGAGCCAAATGTTTAGCTAGTTATTTGTGTCTTGCAGTCCGAGAAAACTCTAAATCGGCTTAGAGGCAGCTTCTCACTTTCCCATTCAAAATTCTTCACATTAATAAGGACAAAACTACGACCTCGAAATCTTTAACTACGCAAATAAAAAAGAATTGCAACAATTTGACAAATCATTTAGATGTATTTTTAAAAGTGCGCTAAAATAATATTTTCAATTTAGTTGAATCAAAATTACGTGATGGCGCCGTGTACTCCAGAAACACTTGCAGTCTTACAAAGCAAGTACCCGGCGCCTGTGGATGACCTACTTCTCCCTGAGGCTCCTGACTCTAGCGGCGTGCACAAGGATTTCAGATAGAGTATGCATGCCCTAACTACCCGAAATCCCCGCGAGAAATGAAGCGCTGACTCAGTGTTCTGTAAACGATGACTGTGTTAAGCAACTTTCGCTATTGCTGGTCACGGATGGGTGTGCACTTTGTGTCATTTATATTTGCGAGTGTTTCCGTGCTTTGGAAGGCATCTTAAACCGTTGGTTGGCCTTGTGGGCGACTTTATAATATCAACAGCAGGTAGCCTTAACCTTTCATCATGGCAATGGGCTCACCACCTATTACGTGACACAGGAGTATATACGGTGTAAATTGAGCGTATAATATGCCTCTGCCTGCCTTCGGGGATAAGGCGTGACTGATAAACATAAATGTGAAAGTTTGAATGGATGGATGTTTGTTGTACTTATTGGCGTATGGCAGCAAAAATGTGTTGTAATTTTTATAAAGAGAATTTCGCTGAGGAATTTCAGTCTCTCCAAATCGGTTTTGCCCATGCGGAGAAATTTTATCACGCATTTTTAGTTTAGAATTAATTAATTTACGAACTTATGACATAATCAAGTATTTAAATATATTTTTATTATGATGTAAATGAATTTTATAATAATCATTTAAGCATCTTTAAATGTCATTTAAAAAAAAATATAATAAGCTGTAGGGGTAAATATTTTAGAGAGTTGATAACACTGAAGCCAGCTAACAAGTAGAATCACACACGAAGAACACTGTAGAATCTGCCACGATAGCGAGCCTACCGTGGTATTGATACCGTGTGGACACGTTATGTGTAGTACACAATGTGTGTTCGCCCTCGAACATGAGCAGCAATTTTAATGCCCTTTTTGCCGGGCCTTTGTGGCTAGAACGAATCCCCTTTATTTAAATTAATTAGCGACAGGTCCTGGCTAATATTTTAAGTACGTCTTTTTAAGGTTAACGTCTGTAAGATTTTAAAAACTTCATAAAGTCGGTTATACCTAGGTTCATTAGTATTCATATCTCTAGTCAAAATGGAAGTTCCACAGGGATCGATCCTGGGGATCGTTTTTGTTTTTGGCGTACATAAATGAGCTCCCTTTCATGGTGAAGGCCCTAGCAGATACAGTACTGTTCGCTGATGATACCTCAATGATCTTTAAAGTAAATAGAAAGGATAGAGAATTAGTTCACGTAGGTAAATAAAGTGTTAGATGTTGTTTCTTATTGTTTACTGCAAAAACAATCTCTTATTAAATGCATAATATTTTCATTGCCTAACGTTAGATACGTAGAGTCAATTATAACGCTAAAATTAGAAAATTAACAGATATAGCGACGGCTCGGCATTATGGGCACATCGACTCGGCTAGTTTACTTTGCATACTTCCACAGCTTAATGTCGTATGGCATTTTGCTGTATGGCTCAGCCGCGGATGTTGAGACATTTTTATTTTGCAAAAACGGGCAGTTCGCGCTTTTTACGAGTTGCGAATCGTTAAGAGGAATATTTAAGGAAATTAATATACTAACTTTGCCTTCGTTGTATTTATATAAAATATCATGCATGTCCGTAAAAATTTGCACAACACAATTTCAAATTAAACAGTGATCACCAATATCTAGATACCAGAAATAAGGATAGAGTTAATGTACCTGGGATTTGATTGGCTAAAACAAATAAGTACTTCATGGGCAATTGTGTACGTTTTTACAATAAAATCCCAAAAAGTATAACTAAGCTCACAGAAGATTCAAAATGTGTGTGAAAACATTGTTTATGCTTATCAATCACCCCTTATCTCCGAAGGGGTGGCAGAGGCACATTAGACGCCCACGTTTCACTGTATGCATTCATGTATTGTTTGATGTTGTGATGTAAACGTGTTGATCTGATTTTATTTTGTACTAGTTGAAGCCCGCGGCTTTGTCCGCATAAAGAAGTTTTCCCGTTTGCCCAAAGAAACTTTTTCCCTGGATAAAAAGTAGCCTGTGTTATTCTGATGTATAAGCTATATTATTGTAGTTTCATTAAAATCCATTCTGGAGTTTTACGTGAAAGAGTAACGACTTTTACTGCATTATTATAAATTATTACTGTAAGATATATTTTTTTTAGTTTATAGTTTTTTAGTTTATAATATAAGTAAGATAAGTACTATTTTAAATTTTTATTAAAATATTTAACATTGAATTTTGTTTCATTTCATCAGTTACCACACCATTAAAAACGGGAACTGAAACTTTGGATGCAACCGGGACTACGTCTGGATGATAATGCACTATACTTTAATGTGTTGGGTGAAGGGGCCCGCTCGATATCTCCGAGACCCAAGTGACCTTACCTGCTAGTGGTGCACCTACAGACTTACGAACGAGGCGACTCAGGACTCATGCTGAAAATAAAGGTAAACAATAGCTGCTCCTAGCACCAAAATAAAAGTAGACCCCTGGCATTAAATCTATGTAGGGCTTGAAAACAACTGGGAATACATTTTGATGAAAACAAGATGAGCTGATGCGTTTATATTTACTGTGTTTACACTAAACTGTGACTTTTCAGTAAACTGACTGCTGTACGCTGATGATGCGGTGCTCATGGCCTCATCAGAAGCCGACCTTCAGGCATTAGTCACTAATATGAAAGAGGAGTGTGAAAGTAAGGGTCTTCGCTTGAATGCAAGACTAAGGTTCTAGTATTTGAAAGAGATGACGTAAGAGCTAAATGCGTGATTAGGGTAAACCAGGAACGTCTAGAGCAAGTGAATTAAATTGTGTATCTAGGGAGTACGTTTAGCGCTGATGGAAGATGTGATTCGGATGTAGAACGGCGAGTAGCTGCCGGAAACAGAGTTAACGGTGCTTTGTCCCAATTAGTAAAGCGACAAAGCATCGTAAAAGAAGCACGACTGGCGATTTATAACACAGTGCTAGTGCCAACTTTGCTTTACTGTAGCGAAACCTGGGTATGTCAGCAGATGCATGAAAGTAAATTGTATGCTGTGGAGATGCGATCACTTCGAAAATTGTGCGGCGTTACTTTAGCCGACCGAATACGTAACGAAGTGATACGCAATATGGCAGGTTTGAATGAAAGTGTCAGCGTTAAGCTGGAAAAGGGCGTGCTCCGTTGGGTTGGACACGTCCAACGAATGAGTGAGGAACGATTGACGAAGAATATATATTGTGCGAAAGCAGAGGGTAGAAAAAGTCAGAGTAGGCCGAGACTTACATATGAAGACCACGTGAGTAGATTGCTCAAAAACGGAAAGGTCAAAAGTACTCGGATACCCAGACGTTGAATGAAGCGATTGATGTATCTTGAAGAAGCGAAAGAAGTGTGCATGGATCGCGAAGCCTGGCGATCTGTCCTCTCTGACTACCCCGTCAGGGATACAGCGTGAAGATAGTTAAGTGTTTACAATTTATAGCACACCTCTGCAGGCCCCTTCGGGGATGTGGGCGTGATTATATGTATTTACATAAGTACCCAAAAAAATTTTAGGTTAGACGATGTTTAATGTCGATGAAAATAATGTGTGAACAAAACCTTGTATGGCGGCCATCTTCCCTGGTATCGTTGTCGGAGGCGACCTCGAAATAAAACTACGAAGGCGTTATTTGTTTTCATTTATTGTCGTATACAGAAAATTAATTAATTCTGACATCATCATCATCCGAGCGTCTGTCCCAGTTGCGTCTCGCGACGCCCGGGGTCCGCCTTCCTACATTTTCTCCTCCACTTCGCACGGTCGTCGGCATCCCCTGTGGTGAGACCATTGGCACGCATGTCATCCCTTACGACGTCAAGCCAGCACTTCTTGGGTCTTCCCCTCTTACCGGGACCCGGCGGGGCTGACATGGCCAGACATTTGTTACCTACGTAGCCCGGCGGTTGCCGCAAGACGTGACCATACCAACGAAGGCGACACTCTTGCAACTTGTCTGCAATGTCACGGACGTGAAGGCTGCCGCGGATGCGAGAGTTCCTCACGCGGTCCATCCGCGTGACTCCACACATCCACCGCAGCATCTTCATTTCCGTGACACGCAGCTCCTGCTTGTGTCGCTCCAATATCGGCCACGTCTCACTGCCATGTAAAAGGACAGGTCTAATAATGGTTTTGTAGACCTGTCCCTTCAACCGGATCGGCATTTTAGGGTCACAAATGACACCGGTCATCTCCCGCCATTTGGCCCACGCGGCAGCAATTCGTGACTTGACATCGCAATCGATGTCACTGGACGTGTGAAAAACAGATCCCAAGTATTTAACCTGGTCCGTGCGCTCGACCAAATCACCGCCTATGCGGACGGATGTGGGATCTGTCGAGTTTAGTGCCAAGTACTCGGTCTTCGCCACATTTAGTTTCAGACCGCCGTTCTCAAGCGTCTCCTTCCACGCCTTTACACGTCGCACCAATCTGCCCCTGTCCGCGTCTGCCAGCGCAATATCGTCAGCATACATGAGCAACCATGGAGGCTGCTCATGCGGGTTTCTGATGCTGTCCGACAATTCGTCTAATATTACACTGAACAGAAGCGGACTAAGGACAGAACCCTGGTGTACCCCGACGGTGATGGGGAAGGGTTTCGTGTCGCCAATTTATTTATTAATTCTGACATATTGGTATCAAAAAAAGCTTATGTAATCCATTGAGTTAATATTGTACTACTACATAGAGAAGCCACCGCCCTATTTCGCCAGTGCTCCGTTCAACTGTGGTGCATGCGCCACAGTTCACTGTTGCTTTCTCGCTCTTGAGCGCGTAAGTCGTATGGCTCGGCCCTGCTCGGGCGCCTCCTCCCCCAAACCCCGCACCGCCGCGCGTTTCGCACAGATTTTGTTCGCGATGTCTGCTCCATGTACGTAGTACAATATTAACTCAATGATGTAATCTATTATATTTATAAATAGGTTAGATTGATTTCTATACCCTCATTTAATAGTAAAGTTCGGTCAAAAGATAGATTATTGTAAATCCTGCAGACATTTACAAATTCTATAATATTTTTCAGTGATTCATTTTGAAATATTAATTGTATTTTACATATAAATATCATCTGCAGATTACTGGCATTTTTTCTTTGATTGCATTTTCGGTGTAGCTTGTATGTCTCTTCTCATTTGTATGTCTTTATACATAGTCTACAATTCATTTACTTTGTCATTTTTCTGCAGATGTAACCTGCAGTATAAGCAGAACAATAGACTCTGATTTTTTCTTCAATTACCTGACCCATCAGATCACTTTTAATATTCGATAAACAGGATGTTATGTTACTGAAGTTAGGGCAGACATGTTCCTTATTGTCTATAATTTTACGCTTTACATTGAAAATATGACACAAATTCATTAATGTCTCCCCTTCATCCTGCTCACAGTTTGCAAAACGAGAATGAGGGCGCAACACACTGGACAGTATCAATGACTTAAAACTATATATATAAGTGTATTGGCATTTGAATTAACATTTCTATAATTCAGAGCCCTCAACCGTCCAAAGAAATTTTATAATGGGTCTCGGTTTATATATCTCGGATAATAAAAATGTACATTATTACATTAAATTACATCATTACGTATCAAATAGTTTGCCATGATCCTCATGAAACTTTCCAGGGTTGTGATCCAGCCTTCCAGGCACGGTACTCTGATGAAACGAGGTTGTCCACTTTGTGTGGCTGCTTTACTATAATGGTCAATTAATTGAGTGGCTTTTAAAGTTTTTACAGCACAGCTCCAAATATTTTCTTAGGCTGATTGCGTTTTACAGCTTTTCGAATTTTTCCCTTTTGACCACCTCTAGGACAGCCATTTACACTGTCAAATAAGTTGTCTGCGAACTCATGCAGCGTTTTCATGGTAGACGAAGACTTACCTGTAAAAAGATTGACATCAGAAATGTAATATCACATTTCACATAAGGATTGTATTTATTTCTAAAAATACTGTCCACAGCCTGTCCAAATTCACAACGATAAACCTGCACATTAATGACTATTTCCGGGTCCTTCCATACCCTACTTTGATGCGGCCTAGACTAGAAACCATTTTTATTAGCTCCTAGGAGTGGGTATGATGTTACTTTTTACTTTCGGCACTGTTGGAAGCTACTACAGTCTGACCTGCATCTGTGCTGCTCATCCGTTGGTCAGCAGGTGCACCGCCTAGTAGGCGAAATCGCTTGAGCCTCTTACTACTAATAATACAAACTTTTGACTGCCTCTGTGGCGCAGCGGGAGTGTATCCGACTGCTATGCAAGAGGTTGTGGGTTCGATTCCCACCCAGGATAAAACTTTTTGTGATGAGCACGATGGTTTATTCTGTGTCTGGGTGTTATTTTTCTATAATATGTATGTATGTTTGCGCCGAGCCTTACAGAGGCTTGCGACGGACCTTAAGCGGCCACTAATGTATGAAGTGGAAACCGGTTCCCGGGTCGACACCTCGACGACCGCTGCATTCGTTACTTCTGCATTCGACTTACAACGACCCACTAGATAATACCAAATTACTATTTACCTAATTCTACATTGTTTTATTAAAAGAAGTTTTTATTTATAAATATACAATCGAGTCTGAGAAGTCTAGAACTTTTATTGTAAGAAGACCACAGGACTTTGTTTCATTATAGATAAGGCAATCAATTTTTCATCTAATGTTAAACGTTGACCCATTTTTTCGATTAACATGCTTTAACGGCATTTCTATAAAAGCTCGGGCATGTTTCGGTAACTTGCTGGACTTGGTAAAATTTGCTGAGCTTGTTGCAGGTTTTCTCTGGTCGAATTTGTCACACTATTACGTGAAATGGTTAAAATTTGCTTCACCAACTACTTCTGCTTGAGCTGAAATACAACAGAGTAATTAAATATTATTACTTTGTATTTTAGATTTGTATGTTCAGAAGATTATGTTTTTAACTTGGACAGTATAGTTAGTGAACTTCACTAACTTATGTTAATGTGAAACCTGGGTATGTCAGCAGATGCATGAAAGTAAATTGAATGCTGTGGAGATGCGATCACTTCGAAAATTGTGCGGCGTTACCTTGGCCGACCGAATACGTAACGAAGTGATACGCAATATGGCAGGTTTGAATGAAAGTGTCAGCGTTAAGCTGGAAAAGGGCGTGCTCCGTTGGTTTGGACACGTCCAACGAATGAGTGAGGAACGATTGACGAAGAATATATATTGTTCAAAAGTAGAGGGTAGAAGGAGTCAGGGAAGGCCGAGACTTACATATGAAGACCACGTGAGCAGATTGCTCAAAAACGGCAAGGTCAAAAGTACTCGGATACCCAGACGTGCGTGTATAAAGCGATTGATGAATCTCGAAGAAGCGAAAGTATGCATGGATCGCGAAGCCTGGCGATCTGTCCTCTCTGACTACCCCGTCCGGGATACAGCGTGAAGATAGTTAGTTAGTTGTACTGAATTTATATAAGCTTACCTCACACTCTTTCGCACACCCTCTAACTTGTTAACTACCTATCACACTCTAAACAATTGGGTTATTTCTAATTGGAACAAACTTTCAGAAAGCATATTGACTAGTAAATCAGTTAACTAGTTTGTAGTGCAAAATAGACAAGTAAAAAAAAAATAGACAAGTGGTTCAAGAAAACGACCCACTACACATAAGTGACACATAATAGACTCTACTTCAGTGCAGTGATGTGGACTTATCTGCGGTCATGGGTGTTGTCTTGTTTTATATAAGTAAAGACTAAAATGGTAAAAAACAATTATATAGGTACCTGATGTTTGAACATTTATTGCTGCTTCATGATTATCATTGCGAGTTTGAGCTTCTTTTACATTTATGGTTAACGAACAAGAGTGTTGCTCAAGGACAATGTCAACTGAAAAAGAGAAAACATATTGTTTACAACAGCATTAAAAGTAGCTTGCAGGAAAGCTTAATTTTAGCAAGTTACATTTCAAAGAATGAAGAACTATATTGTACAAAAAAATAATAGTAAAGATGTTGTCATGTCCACAGGAAACACTTTTAGTGAATTAATCCAATTGCATGCAGGTGGAGAAATAAAATATTCGGCATAGTACTAGTATGGCGACTTGACTTACCTGCAATATGGTTACTTTCAATATTGCCTTCTTCTGTAACCAGAATATCACCTTGACTTTTGAAATAATTATGCTCACTTAGAATATTCCAATCTGAAAATAGTATTTAAATGTAATTATAATTTAATCATAGATATATTTGATTTCCATGTCACATAAGTTGATAAAAAAAAACCATTTAGTAAAAAAGACAGAAGGATATGACTACTTTATGCTAGAAGTGGTTATACTAAATAAAGTGCTACCCATACATTCTAGTATCAAACACTTGTCTATCTTAACATCATTACATTAGCATTAGAGTCACATTTTCTTTAGAAATCTCAAATCCGGATAATATTATACATGTGAAAGCTCTTTTTACAAGTTATTGTATTTATTATCTTTCTTTCTACGATGGAATTCCGCTTACGATGGTTTTTGATGATACAGATTTTAATAAGCAGATCGCGAATAACACTTACCAGCATTACGAGGTTCACCAACAGCTATTTCTAGATTAGAGAACAAACAGGAATATGTTTAACGAAGGTGATGTTCTTTTGCATCAAATTGCTGTTTGTTTATATATTTTTATTTATTTACCAAGTTCTATGGCTAAGAAAATAGTCTATGGCCTCTGTTTACCATTTCATAGTGAACACAGCTTTACATTTCAGTACAAATGTCAATTTAAATCCACCAATAGTAAAGATTGTAGTCTGCTATATGACCAATAAGAAGAAAGGAATTCAGCCAATAGGACGATGGACACGTTTTCCTTGGCCGGTGAATCCGTGGCTGACAAATCTCGGGCCGCGTTTTACTGCCCGATAACAAAATAACCGGCCGGGAAAACGACGCCCGCGAATTGCCATCTCTGGAATTCATGTACGTCGGTGGTGTACATGAATTCCATTGGTGGTTTTTCTCGGGCTGGGTATTCCTGGGTCGACAAATACGGAGCGATACATTTTATAACGCGGTGGATTACGCAGCCACGTATTTCGCATCCATGGAAAACCCACCCCTGGAATTCATGTACATGTACATGAAGTATCGGACTGCGTAATCGCGGGACGGCAAATCACGGGCCGGGTTTTCCATGGACGGCAAATCACGGGCCGGGTTTTCCATGGACGGCAATTATACACACTCGTTGTTTGTGCGCTATAATATAGAAGTGGAATACTGTGTTTGATTGATGTGAAATAGGAGCAGCAGCCATTGGGAAGCATTGGCAATCTGCCGGCAGTTAATCCTACTACAGAAGTTGCTATACTAGGCTATAGAAGAGCTGCAACTTCAGACAACTATTGCATTTTCATCAGACAAATACAATGTGGGGCTACATTGTATTTGTCTGATGAAAATGCAATAGTTGCCGACCAGCCGATTGAGTAAATAAATAAAAAAATTGTTCCAATAAATATTCAATGTGATATGCTTGTATAGTTATTTCCCCTGATTTATGATCTGCATCTAAATAAGGTCCAAGTCAACTTCACTTGCTGTCGAATGAGTGAACTGAATGCTGACAAAGCTCGTCAAACCATTTAAATTGACTACTGTGAACATTAAGGCTATTTGTGGCAACTAGGACTAAGACTAAAAAGGGATAAATTCCTTGGACAAGGTACTTCAAAACAGCCCGAATTGTCAAACCAACCCCGCTCTGCTTGTGGCTGAAATCATTAAAAGAAAATGCATATGAAAAATTACGCTTTCGAGTTTGGTTTGTACTGATATGCCTAAAATCAGGTGATATATCTTGAAAGTATCGTCTTTCGTGTTTGAATCGGGTTACACAAAAACATACCTATTCCATCAGGCTATGTAAAATAAGTTTAAACATTATTACTCCCAATTTATTTTTTTGGCTTAGAGCTGAATGTCAGGCTGCTAGTTGATCTGTTAAATGAACGGCAGATCAAGTATTTATCTGCGACTGCGACGTATAATACAATCATTACACATATCAATTTACCATGTAAACCGTAAACAACCTCATAACCTCCAAAAATTTAAACTACAATATCTTTTTTCTTAGGGTCCTTTGGCTATCAGTGTAACAAATAGGATTGCTCAAGAATAAATTCTCAATCGATTGATATAAGTTGCTGATCTAAACGCTCCAATTCTTCTCAACTAATTACATGTATAGAAACCTGCCATTACCCTTTTGTGATTCCTTGTCAACTGGAACTACCATTATAGGTTTTCGACCCAAAACCTATACTAAAGGTACCTACTTCCGGATGACCTACTAGTACTACTACTAGGTACCTACTGTTAATTATGGTTGAAAGCTTTAGCACTAACAAAAATCACCGCTGTTCACTGCAACATATAATTTTCCTTCACGAATGTACATTTCCGGACTTATTACAACATTATTACACTAAAACACGAAATAAACACTAATTTTGGAAAGTAATATACGACAACCGTGCCTAATTTTTCATGTTCGCGCCAAAAATCCCAACCATAGTTTTTGGAGATAGTTGTCTTCACCCATCTTGGGCAGGCAAAGGAAATTTTTGTCGATGTCAAGTCCTCAGTTCTAGGTCCTGGCCCTTGCCCTAGTAAAACAGTGGACCCTTTACTAGGGCTTTCTATGGAGATTTGGCACTAACACCGCAGTTCACTGCAACATTTTACTTTCCATAACTCATGCACATTTTCGAACACTTTATGTATCATAATCCACCATTATTAAACACAAAATCACAAATTATACACTACTTATGAAAAATAAAATACGGCAATCGTGCGTCATGTTCAAGAAATGGCGCCAAATCTACCCAAACCAAAGTTTGTAATTAATTCTTGTTGTTATTTTTCTTTGCCCATCTGAGCGGGCACAAGAAACTCAGCTCATACAGCCTTGTCTTTGTATACTTTGAATACTAAAGACAATGTTGGGTGGGTGGACTGAGTTTCCTTTTCCTGTTCAAGTTGGGTGGAGATAAAACAACATTTTATAAAACAGGTCAAACAGCGGATCAGCGGATTTAAATTGTATGACTATTACTTATTTAAGGCAAAACATTAAAAAAAAAAACAAAAAAAAAAGGAAAAGTAAGAGGAGGAAAGAAAAGCAGGAGTGTGAAAGTAAGGGTCTTCGCTTGAATGCAAGTAAGACTAAGGTTCTAGTATTTGAAAGAGATGACGTAAGAACTAAATGCGAGATTAGGGTAAACCAGGAACGTCTAGAGCAAGTGAATGAAATTGTATATTTAGGGAGTATGTTTAGCGCGGATGGAAGATGTGATTCGGATGTAGAACGGCGAGTAGCTGCCGGAAACAGAGTTACCGGTGCTTTGTCCTAATTAGTAAAGCGACAAAGCATCGTAAAAGAAGCACGACTGGCGATTCATAACGCAGTGCTAGTGCCAACTTTGCTTACGGTAGCGAAACCTGGGTATGTCAGCAGATGCATGAAATTAAATTGAATGCTGTGGAGATGCGATCACTTCGAAAATTGTGCGGCGTTAGCTTGGCCGACCGAATACGTAACGAAGTGATACGCAATATGGCAGGTTTGAATGAGAGTGTCAGCGTTATGCTGGAAAAGGGCGTGCTCCGTTGGTTTGGACACGTCCAACGAATGAGTGAGGAACGATTGACGAAGAATATATATTGTGCGAAAGCAGAGTGTAGAAGAGGTCAGGGTAAGCCGAGACTTACATATGAAGACCACGTGAGCAGATTGCTCAAAAACGGAAAGGTCAAAAGTACTCGGA